>OY720412.1:9275191-11775191 GCA_963082905.1 Oligia fasciuncula | reverse complement strand
AGCAGCTTTGAAAATGTTTTCAAGACAAGCTGCGTTCGAACTAGCCCCAAAAGGCGTAAGAATCAACTGCATCAGTCCAGGACCTTCAAAGACGAATATTCTGGCAAAAGTAATAGTTAATCATCCAGAATTGAGGGAACAAATAAACAGTACTTTGCAAGAATCTACGTTTGATGGTAAAATGTTAGATCCCAAAGAAGTGGCATTGTTGGTGTGTTTGACAGCTAGTGATGTATTCCCAAGTTTAAATGGTTCTGATATGTTGTTCGATGGTGCGGCCTGTAACGCGTGATAAAGTGGTACTATAATATGTGACAGTGACATTGTAAATAAAATTGGTTGTTTACAATAATTTTGGTATGATCATTTATGTTTTTTTAGTTGTTTTATCTAAATTACTAAATCTACAAGGTCAAATTAAATAAGCTAGTGAAACTGCAGAAGTGCTGATATATGTATTCATATTGACATCTAAATATAATAAAATAAATAATTTAAAACCTGAATGTTTTTTCTTAGGGGTCAACAACCGCTGCTAGTGTTGTTAATTGAAGTATGAGTTTTTTATCGTGTTTAGATATCGATACCAATCATGCCTGTTAAGTTTACACAAAAAAACAGATTTTTAAAACTTTAAAACTGATATTTAAAGTACTATCAGAGGTCGATGACCCCTCACGTCTGCGAAGTTTTGCTAGTTAATAATATTTTAAAATTAACTACTATCTGTTTTACGCGTTGTACAGACGCCAGCACATCAAGCTACCCGAAACTGTCAAATTTTCCCAATCAACTTTGAACCTTCTGCTTTAGGGATAAAGTTGAAAATCAATTAAAGAAATCTGACAGACTGTAGTAGCTTGATGTGCTTGCGTCTGTACTGCTAAACTACGCAACGGATTTCGATGCGATTTTCACAATCATTTAGAGATTTTATTCCGGAACGTTTATGTGTATAATACATTGATATTAAACTTGCATATAATAAAAAAATCTCGACGTTTTGTCAAGTCGTCAAAACCGCGTGCGAGAAAATACAAAATATTTATCATTGTTTGAAAAACTCAAAATATTTTCACTAGCATATTAGAAAAATATTAGGTTCCGTAATTGAAACATTTTTCGCTTCCTCTCTATTAATATTGTATCGGAGTTTGTGTAAACAAACGATGTTAGCACAGACCGTAGTCTGAACTGTTTACAGCAAATATTTATCAACAATCAATAGACCAGGATTGAAAAATATATTCAATCACGTTCAGCTGTAATAGAAATATCCCACTATTTATATCCAATAAAAGCCATAATTCTAAAACAGTCTGTCTTCATAACTCCCAATTTTATTATACACAAAGTAGAATTTATTCACGAAACTGAATTGATCGGTATTCCCAAGGCGATAAGGACTATAATATTATTAGAGTGACAGATTTGAAGCTGCTTTGCTGCTTTGTAGGCAAGGCCAGTAGTTTGAACTAAATTAGAGTATTAAAAAATTTGTTTCTGACATTGTAGCCTTAATGTAGATGATAGTGTTTTTGTTCGTAACCTTGGAGTAAATATAGCAAGAGGTATGTTTGATGTAGTTTGCAAAATATGTGAGTTGGCTGTGTATTCTGATTTGGTTATGATTTATACGAAAGATCCCAATGAGACTTGTGATGGCAGATTCTTTAGAAGAAATGACATTGAAGCGATTGACGCTTCAATGTCATTTCTTCTAAAGAATCCCGCTATTCAGCGGGATTGTCCGAAAGGGTTACCGCTGGCCCGGAACATAAAGGGCTAAGGAAGGAACACGGGTGGAGTCTGATACTCCCTTCCGCTCCACCCAGAGCGTGAGGGGTCATTTGATGATTTCCCATCAATAACTGTCAACGAAAAAGTATCTAAAAATGCTTGTAGTTTAATTTTCAATTTAAACCATTCATCAATCTTTATTAATCGACAAACGCGACCTCAAAGATAACCTACTAAGGAATTTATAATCCAATTAACATAATTATTAATGTTATATCAGCAAGAAAACATAATTATTAATGAATGATTCATAATTTAAACTAAAGTCGATGACTTAGTGAAGGTCGAGAGAATCTGGTAAAGTCCGTGCGGAACTAGTTGGCCGCGCCTTAGGTGGGGACGGGGGTGAGGGCGGCGGGGTTGCCTATTGTTCGTAACGCACGTACTGGGTAATGACAAAGCGCCCCCGCCCCTCCGTCCCACCGCTCTCATACCTAAGGCGCGGCCAACTAGTTCCGCGCGGACTATAGGCACAGTATAAAGATATACAGTATTTCGACTTCATACAAACGGACGAAACGCGAGCTATACCTACGCGCCTCGACCTCGGCATGCGCTTGGCATGCAGACAGTCGCGACTGTGCCGCAGTGACGAACGGACGGTGTGTTGTTTTTTTTAACAATAACCGCGCAAAATAAATTGAAGTACATATTTAATATGACGAGTAGGATACATTGTGCTGTTTTTGGTTGCATGAATTCGTCAATAACGCATCCAGAGATAACTTTTTTTTAGATAACCTGAAAACTCTGAAAGGTAAGACTATAAAATAATTTTACTTACTAGTAGGTAGGTACATAATGTGTGTCTTTTTAATGGATAAGTATTTCCTTTTATCTCCCGAAAAAAAAGATGTCTGGATTAATAAATAAAGTGAATAGAGTAAAGGAAAGTGATAGACACGAGTGAAATAGGTAGTTATAGGCGGTTCATGAATCATTATACGGTAGGTACGCTTGTGTTAAAACCTCGGGGCATGTGTGTTTTGTTTTGTTAGTTTGTAAAATTCAAAATAAAGACGTGGTTTTTATTATTAATATTTATGTACACACAGTAAAATACAATAACAAAACTAAATGGAAACACAAAGTAGGCAAATGTAATTAAAATGCTGGAGGCGGGCAGCCCTATCGCATGTTTACGTACCGCGCGGCTGTAGGCATTTATTTCAAGGTTACGGCCGAGTTACAATACTGTATGATCTTTATACTGTGCTATAGGTGAGGGGCCCGGCAGAGGAACGGATGGTGTGTGAAAGTACTTGGAGAAAGCCTACGTCTAGCAGTAAACTCCTTACAGCTGATAATTTTATAGCGATGATTTATTCTGTTATCCATAACAGACGTCTTATACAGGGTTATTGGAAAAACACCAACAACCTCTTAAGAAGTCATTGTACTCATCATTATGAACAACTTTTACTATGGGACCAAAGCTGAAATCGCGAAAAAAAAAACAGATGTTCCATATATTTAGTAAAAGTTGTTCATAATGATGAGTACAATGACCTCTTAAGAGGGAACTTGATTGTTGAACAAACTCATACGGTACGTCAATTGCCGAGTCATAGTCATAGCATATAATTATGGCAGTTGTGACTTATAAAACTGTTAATTTAAGAGTCAATTTGACTATCAATCAAGTTCCCCGGCATTACAGAAGTCCTGAATCGAAACTACTGAAAGGCTTTCAGTGAGTTTGTTCACTCATCATTATGAACAACTTTTACTAAAAAATGTGATAAAAAAATCTTTCTGTATACTGACCTGATTACGACACATGATCTTTCATTAGATTCATCTTTAGCCAGAACATGTTATGAGATAAAAGAAAATTCAATATGGCTGGTCAACTTCTCCTGCTGTCATGATTTAACCATGGACTCAGCCTATCGCAGTCCACTGCTGGACATAGGCCTCTCCCAGGCTGCGCCACAGCATCCTGTCCTCCGCCTTCCGCATCCAGTCTGCCCCAGTCACCTTCTTAAGGTCGTCGGTCCATATAAATGGGGGGAGTAGCACACTACGCTTGCCGATACGCGGTCTGCAGTCATGATCTGCGATATGTCATGATTGGGGGGGGGACTTATTATAACTACTAGCTGCGCGCCGCGGTTCCACCCGCGTAAATGTCGATCCCGTAGGAATATCGGGATAAAAAGTAGCCTATATGTTAATCCAGGGTGTCAGCTACGTCCATACAAAATTTTATCGAAATTGGTCCAGCCGTTTGAGCGTGAAGAAGTAACAAACATATATAAACACACACACACACCCCCCCCCCCCACACACTCACACACTCACACACTCACAAACTTTCGCCTTTATAATATTAGTGTGATTAGGTAAAACTTCGTTATTTATCCTAATTGAATCAGTATAAAATAACAGGAAGAACTGCATGTTATTTACTTGGAAATAATATTAACTATACACGCCAGAATACTAATTAGGTTTGTATCACAATCACTACCTCGAAACATAGTAAAAAAACTGGCCAAGAGCGAGTCGGACTCGCACACGAAGGGTTCCGTACCACAAGGCAATAACGCCGAAAAAAACACGTTTGTTGTATGGGAGCCCCCCTTAAATATTTATTTTATTCTGTTTTTAGTATTTATTGTTATAGCGGCAACAGAAATACATCAGCTGTGAAAATTTCAGTTCATGATATAGCATGATACAACCTGGTGACAGACGGACAGACGGACAGTGGAGTTTTTACCCTTTGGGTACGGAACCCTAAAAACATCATGGATGAACTCATAAAGCACTTCAGTGCAAAAAACGAAAAACTTCATAATCTCCTAACATTAATATTAAAACCAAACCTTCTGCTAAACCTTACTTATCACGAAGCTCGAAACAAGCCAACTTGCATATTTCCTTACCTGAAACAAAGAGATATAACGTTATTTTCATAAAAACTCCATTCATCAAGCGAGATGTAAGCGCTCATAAAAATATACTGTAATTTAATAACTGCTGAAGTTTTCAACGTTCCGTTTTTTGTTAGAGGAAATTGTGTGTTCGTGTTTTTTTTTTTCGGGAAATTGAGTGTTGATTCTTTTAGCGTATGGTGGGTTTGGGAGCAATGATCTGCAGTTTGCGTATCTCAATCTGATTCATCTTGAAGGAAATTGCTAATCCATTGCTTCATTTTTTTTTTCATTTATTAAAACTTACAAATGTTCACAAACATACAAGTATTAGCATGAAGTTCTATTAACCAAGAGAAGACTTAGAGCGATTTAACAGCGGGTCCCAAACTAGGCACAGCCTGTATTTTGGTGACCCAAACACTATACAAAGTTACAAATTTAATCAGTTCTGCTAGCGCAAGATTGGTATTGATGATTTCATAATAATTAACTATTAAAATTTATGGCAGTGGGCAGGGCACATGGCTCGCAGAACAGATGGCCGATGGGGCCGAAAGGTTCTGGAGTGGCGACCGCGTACCGGAAGACGTAGCGTTGGAAGGCCTCCCACAAGGTGGTCCGACGACCTTGTGAAGGCCGCAGGAACCCGTTGGATGCAAGAAGCACAGAACCGGTCGAAGTGGAGGTGCTTGGGGGAGGCCTATGTCCAGCAGTGGACGTCTTTCGGCTGAAATGATGATTAAAATTTATAATTTACAATTTAAATTTTTTCCAAAAATTTGTTTGCTCAACAACGTTAATTCCATCGGATTATGAGAGTGAGGGAAGAGTGAGTGCACCTGTGTCTGCGCACACTTGTGCACTATAATAACTCCCGCACCGATGTCTAGTCTCCGCTGATATTTTGGCTGCCATAGCCGAATACGGTCTGGAGGACTATACAACATTATTTTTAGTATATGCGAAACCCAAAACACGTGTCTAGTATTTTTAAGTAAAGAATCTATGTACAAAATTTCAAAACTGTATCATAAATAATCACAAAGTTACCTATTTGTCCGTACAAAAACATGTTCACCCGCGCCGCTCGTTCCGCGCCGTCTTGCGCTCATTGATAATAGTACCTAGGTACCTAACCGTTCGGCGCGGAGATTGGATAATCTACTAAGTGTCGCTCGGTGTCCAACTTTTAACCTTTTTTAAATTATTTTTGGGACAAAATATAACATGGGGTAAAAATTATTGGAATCGATTCAGTTACTTATTCTGAACAAACTAACTTAGTATATGTTTGGTAAACAATAAAGATACCCTAACCCTTTTTAATGATTAAAGCCATTGACCTCTCTTACAGCAGTAATGGAATCATCAGATACCTAGGTACCTAATTTAGATGTGTCATCACAATCGAAATAATGCATGTCCGCACAGTTTGTCCGAGTCGTCATGTGTAGACTGTAGTGGCAGCGGAGACAATGACATGTGATTAAATAAAGCTACCCACATGTTTTGATTGGGATGGGTCTATGTTATAAGCGCAAGCGATTTTTGTCACATTTCTTAAAAATATGAAGTTCATGGATGGATAGCAATCCTATCAACAATGACTTGCAGACTGTATAGAGAGAAAAACAACAAGTAAATAAAAAAAAAACTGGCCAAGTGCGAGTCGGACTCGCACACGAAGGGTTCCGTACCACAAGGCAAAAACGCCGAAAAAACGTTTGTTGTATGGAAATCCCCTTAAATATTTACTTTATTTTTAGTATTTGTTGCTATAGCGGCAACAGAAATACATAATTTGTGAAACTTGAACTGTCTAGCTATCGCGGTTCTTGAGATACAGCCTGGTGACAGAAAGACGGACGTACAGACAGCGAAGTCTTAGTAATAGGGTCCCGTTTTTACCCTTTGAGTACGGAACCCTAAAAACACGGGTATAAATAACATAAAAGTAATTTTATATATTTTATTTTTTATAATTTTATAATAACATAAAAGTTTTATTTGGAAAATAAGAACTACCTACATATTACTAGACATAAGAACTAACTTTAAGATATTATTCTGCAAAATGTATGTCTACGCTACGCCGAAAGTCACTGCGTTTCAATTTGAAAACTTCACACTAGTAAATACATACGTGGCAAGATTTGGGAACTGGCTAAGTAAGTGTTGACTAGTAGACCAGTAAGTTACTATCAATCGAATGAACTCAGCCTGTCGCAATCCACTGCTGGACATAGGCTTCTTCCCAAGTTGAACCACAATACCCTATCCGCCTCAGGCCGCTTGTATACGTCCGTTTTTTTGACCGGACAACGGACCGTTTTTTTTCGCCGGATTCGCGGTGGTGTATGGTTTATAATAAATGTGTGCACATGCATCGGGCACAGGTCCGGCGAACATGTTACGCCGGATGCACCGCCGCCTTCCCTCGGCGCAACGGACACCGGACATAAATCGGACGTATACAAGCGGCCTTACACATCCAGCCCGTCCCAGTCACCATTAAAAAATTGTCGGTTCATCTAGCTGAGGGTGTCCCACACTACGCTTGCCGATACGCGGTCTCCACTCCAGGACTCGTTTCGTCAGTTAGGTACCACCACAATAAGAAAAGAGATATATCTTTATAATTAATTCAACTCAAATTATTAGACGATGCATCATAAACCTGTAACAACAAAACTACAATGAACAATAATTATCAGCATTCCCCTATATCTTTCATTTCCTCGCTCTAAATACTAGTTTGGCAGTGGACGCAACATTATATCAGTGACGGAACATTATAATCAAAATAATGTGACACCGACAATGTAATTAAACAAAACAATGTGCCTATACATCGTGCTGGCTGACATTAGAGAATGCGTGGCTAGTCGCATTGAGAGAAAGAGAGAGTAGTAGTGACTCATAATAATATCTCTATTAGGCCCCGTTCCCACTATGTCGTGACAGATTATCGTGCCGTTTAAAACGGTGTGGCGTGGTATTTAAATGGAGGTGTTCACATATTATAGGACTACACGCTTAACTGTCGTCCACGAATTTTTTTTTTGCAGTGACGACAAATTGTCAAGTCAATGGGAACGGCTAGCACAACAGTCACAAGACGATAAAAAAACGTCACGACTTATGGTGACGACAAATTATATGTCGTTATTGCGACTATCTATCGTAGCACGTACCACACAAACGTCAAAGCGAATGCCGTGAACAGTAAAAATGTCGTCACGATCCAATGGGAACAGCTAAATACGACAGTCGTTCAACGAAAAAATATTTCAAAGACACAGTGACGATAAACAGTCGATATAATGGGAACAGCTAGAGACGACAGTTGTCCACCGATAAATTAATCGTCACGACATAGTGGGAACGCGCCCTTAGTCGTATATTTCTCATTAGACCAAATCTGCAATTTTCCCTTGCCAACTCCTCTTCAGTGCTTATAATTGCCCACAAAACGCTCATCACTTAGCCCGCTCTAACTCATCACTCGCGCCACGCACCTCTCGAAGACTAACATTCCGCTCCACTTAGTTTGGCACACTCGAAATATCGCTACTAAATAAACCCACCGCCATTGTCTCGTCACATGCCAACTGATCAACGCGCTTTCATATCCTGTACTTTGATTTATTAGGATATATTTAGGTGTATATGTATAGGTCTCTCTCATCGGAGGGGCCCGTAGCTAAATAATAACAGCCGCACTGGGCCTCAAGTCTGCTGGATTCGTGGATCCTTGACAGTCGTTACGGGGTAGTCAGAAGCCCGAAAGTCTGACAACCAGTTTTACCAAGGGGTATCGTATTACCCAGTAACTGGGTTGTGGTGTTCAGATAGGCAGTCGCTCCATGTAAAATACTGGTAATCAACTGCATCCGGTTAGACTGGAAGCCGACCCCAACATAGTTGGGAAAAGGCTAGGCAGATGTAAAAATAATGTTCTTAAGTATATCAAAATATTGATAAAACAAGGAAACTCTTCGAAATTTATAATCACTTGCAATAAAAAATTAAAAGTCTATCAAGAGAAGATAACCTTTAGAAACAACGCTAAGCCAAAACGACGTAATAGCGGGGGGGGGGGGGGGGCGATGCGATGCGACTCGAAGCGGTGGTTCAGGGGAACAAGAAATCTCACGCGGACGAAGTCGCGGGGAGAAGCTACGTAGTTAAAGATATAAATGTCTATTAATTTTGCCACTCACTTAGGTACAAAATACTGATTACCTAAACAAGGAACAACTTCAATATTAACAATCACCTGCTATACAAAATTGAAAGCCCATCAAAACAATATAAACATAACACCTCCTTTCATTTACAATTCAGCCCACAATTTAACAGCCCATTTCACAAATGATTTAAACGACTTCCGCGAACCCATCACAAACGTTGCCCTAATTAACTATTATTACAGCAATCTGTTACATTATTATAATAGTATTATTGCCGGTAATTGTCTTACGGCGGCAATAAATTTCGTAATTCAAATTCGAATCAGCGACATCTAGTTATTAATAGTCGTACTAAAATAGCCGTTTGATACTTGAACACAAAAGACGTTATGCCCGAGATACACGAGGCTAGTTTCTTCCGCCAGCACGCGTAGCATGAACACTTCTATCTCTACGAAGAGAAGACACATTCCTTTCTATACAAAGTGACATTTCTTTTCTTCATTTTTGACATACCGCCTAGAAATCTTTCTACAATCTGTAATTTTGTCTTTCGTTTCAAACGATCTTTGTCTAGTTCCTTTTATATGTAGACTATTTCAGAAGAAAGTTTTCTATCCCAACTGTCAAAATCACATTGACAACTGACAGTTGTCTAAGAGATTTTGTAATCGCCACAGACTACAAAATGCAGTAGAAAACTTTGTACTCGACGGCCACAAAGTATAGAATCAAAAACAAACAAAAAAATCCTATGACAACAAAGAATTATTATGTAAAAGAGTGAATTTCGTAAAAAGTGCAGTTGACTCTTTCTATTTTGCTGCAGTCGTACTGTCTACACGGAACGTCATCTTTCTCTTCTTTCTTAATCTGTGGTCATCTTTGTCTACTCTTCCGTCGACAAATCGGTGCTCATGCTACGCGTGCTGGACAGTAAGTTTGAATAATTTATGCGGCCTAAACGAATGTCCTTTCTCTGGTATTGTTCAGCTGAGCTCCTTAAGTTCTGAGTTGAGCTTCATGATTACTGACAATTGATTAAACAGGTCCACTCAATGTGTTCTTTCCTCAAAAACCCATTTCAGACACCAATCTACATGGTCTTCACATGATCTGATCAAGATTATGACTAGACTTTAAAAGAGACTGTGACTTCTGAGTTTGTTTCGGCCTTTCTTCTCAGAGTAGTCAGATTTGAAACGCCGACCTCATCAAGATTTTAAAATATGATTGACGTGTGTTCGTACATACCTACTTACAGAAATTAAATCATTTTTCATTTATTTATCATTTCATTTTTCGAAAGGCAAAAAACGACGAAGAAAACACTTTTCATAAAAAGAAATTAAAGGGGGATTTTCCTGTAATTTCCTGTAGTAATAAATCCTGTAAAAATAATAATAAAAATAAAGAAATGAAATACAAAAATTAAGGAGTCCCTACAAAAAGCATGAAATAAAAAATTAAATTTGAAAAAAATCTTATGGAAGTCACCTAAACCACACAAACACCTTCTATTCTGCTTCTGAGGTCCCCCGACTTCCATAAGATTTTTTCAAATTTATTTTTTTATTTCATGCTTTTTGTAGGGATTCCTTAATTTTATTTTTGTCGGGGGTTTTTTAAATTTTAAATTTAATTTTTTTATTCTTTGTTGTTAGCGGCAATAGAAAGACACAGTAAATATTACAACCTATTACGGTTTATAATATACATCCCGCTGACAGCCAGACGGACAGCGCGATAGGCTTAATAATAAGGTTCCGTTGGCACCCTTTGGGTACGGAACCCTACAAACTAGCCTCGTGTATCTCGAGCATTATTAGCGTACACTGGCGGCCATTTATCGGGAATTTAATGCTGCCCATAAATCATAGCTTGGAGACAATATGGCGTAATAAAACTTATTAATAAATAAAATCGTCTTGAAGACTTCACGTTTCATATTATTATAAAATCTTCATCTTTCGACGTATATTTAGGATTTGAATTATGGCTGGGGAAAATTTGTAGACGACGATGGAAGAATACTGGTGTTTCACGTTCTCGTTGTGTCACAGACTTTTTATATAAAGGTGTCCCAACAAGAGCGCTAGATTTAAATTTGCCGCCATTTTGTTAATACGAGTTGTACGGCGGTTTTTTTTTTTACAGTTATCACGTACAGACCACGCGATTTAAAATTATGGAGAAGTATTCAAACCAACAACGTTAAATTATTGTAAAAACACATTACAATAATGGTGAAAGTCTTGCGAAAACAGTTCGCCAATTACCTACGTCAAGTTTTCGTTCGCAATAATGCGCCAAAGAATCGACACAAACAGTTGACGGCGCGTTATTGGTGAAATACAGCCACATTTATGCGAAAACGTTATTCAAAATTGCAACAAAAGAATAACTCTGTGCCAGTGGTTTCTTGGTGGCCATTTGCCTGATGTTGTATTTGACGTTTAATCGGAACTATTTTTCTTTATATTGAAATCAAAATGTTTGCTTAATTCAAAAATAAATGTGGTTTTCTTTAAAATTAAATCCGGTGTTCTTGTTGGGACACCCTGTATAAAAAAGAAATACAAAAGGTCAAATTATATTTATGGTATATTTTCTAGGGTCATCGACCGCAGTTAGTGTAGAGAGTCACTTGAGTTAGTGTCGACGGTTTATTTTTGTGTAGGTAAACTTCACAGACGAGATTGGTATCGGTATATAAACACGATAAAACAAAAGAAAACGGATTTTCTCATCTTATACTACAAGCTACAAGTGACAACTTGGCAACACTACCAGCAATCGTTGCCCAACGACAAAATAAAAACATTTTTAGGGTTCCGTACCCAAAGGGTAAAAACGGGACCCTATTACTAAGACTCCACTGTCCGTCTGTCAACAGGCAGTATCTTATGAACCGTAGGTAATAGCTAGACAGTTGAAATTTTCACAGATGATACATCATGTCATTCTGTTGCCCCTATAATAAAATATATAAAATAAATATTTAAGGGGGGCTCCCATACAACAAACGTGTTTTTTTCGGCGTTTTTGCCTTGTGATACGGAACCCTTCGTGTGCGAGTCCGACTCGCGCTTGGCCAGTTTTTTATTTTATCGTGATTTGATATCGATATCGATCACTTCTGCAGAGTTCCCCTAGCAAATTTAATTTGACCCTCCATTTTACGATTTAGACCCATCAAAGCAATGCAAGAGATTCCTTTTGCTCTCAATTAAAAAAGAAGTGGACGAGATCAGCTAAATTAGAAAATAAGCTTTAATTAATTTATTTATTTTATTTATTTATCTCAGGCGACGCAGGCCCATACATAAATACCTTAACCTAAACATACATAATATTATATTCTTATTATAAAACGGTACTTCACTAGCTAACTCTTGAGCTGTTCTGTGGTACTTGTCCGCGGAAGCGACGGAACACCACGTCCTGCGGCCAGAAGTCTTCTTCCATGACGACGGGCAGATAGCAATTCGGCACGCGCACCACGAACGCCTTGAAGTTGACGTTGCGGTGCGACTCCAATAACTGCACCCTCGGCGCGTACTTCGTCTTCTGGGCCTGGCGCACGTACTCCACGATGTCCTCCGCCTTAGTGGTGTAGTGCAGGCGGGAGATGTACACCGGTGTGTTCGGCTTTGCGGCACGCAAGCTGACTTCGGGCTCCGTAGGAGCTTTGCCGCAGCGGTTCTTGTTCGTTCGCGACCGGCGCTTCCTCCTTTGCACCGTCACGAAACCCTCATCATAACCCTATTCGGTGCCTTTTTTGGCATAGGGTTCCTACTTGGAGCTCCTGGGGCACTCGCGGTGACGCTAGCGGATTCCTTTTCTATGGTCTTCGCCAGGGCTGCAGACACTGGCAGCGGGACGGGGCGAGGGGGCGAGGGGCTCGAGCGGCGTTGCGTGGAGGAGCCGCAATGACGGGCGCGGGGCTAAAAAACATAAAAAACACACAACAACAACATAATAAAACATAGTACAGACTTCACTTCACGCTACTACAATCTGTCAAATTTCTTTAATAGATTTTCAACTTTATCGCTAACGCCTAAGGTTCCATGTTGATTGGGAAAATTACCTACCTTAATTTGCTCTCTGACAAACTGAGAATCACCAGATCGCACCAACAAAACAAGCCATTTTATAAGCAGCATCAGTAATAACTAATAACGATATTGTAATAGGTTATGCTAGCCATACGTAAGGTATTAAGATACGGGACTAAAGTGATTTCCAACCGAGCGTCAGTGATAAAATGGATTTATAAATACTTGAATCAAACAGCTGCGTAAACCGATTCGGAATTCATCAAAAAATAAATGTTTGTAAATCCTACATGTTGTTTTATCCCCCACAAACAGGCTTGACGGTAATAAGTTACATTTATTTTTATTTATTGTAGGTAATTATTTATAACTTTAAATGTTATTTGATTGTGCGGAATGAATAAAGTTTTTTTAAAGTTTAAAAAAGTAATTGAATAGAATCGGCTCTTATCAACAAAAATAACTAACTTGAAAGATTACAATATTAAAAAGTGACAAACTCAAAGAAACTTTCTTCAACTTTCTCTTTAAAATATTCATGAAACCAATAAACCAGAAACGTTGTTTCCAGTACAACGTTAAAGTTAAAACGAAAAACTGCAAAAGATAAAGCGGAATTTTAAGATTTTTCATAAAAGTGACAAAACTGGAAATACTGGAAACCTTTACAGAAGTTTAATGGAGCTTCCCCTTTATTTCGCCGTCCCTGAGTCGGAGCTTTTTGCTTTAAAAAAAAAAGAGATTCTTTAGAGATGTCAAGGTGAAAAGTATTTGAAATGGTATGAAAAGATCTTATTTGGAGGCTCATTAGTTGAGTTTCGTTCGGAATAATGTTGTTTTGTTCTAAATGACGTAGGTAACGTAACAAATTATAAGTGCTTGGCCAGACTGCAAACGCGGGCGCGGGGAGGGGCGCGGCGCGGCGTACTCAAACATAAGAACTTCATTTGACCGTCCATAGTGGGCACGCGGGCGCGGTGAGCGCGCGGGCAACTCACGCCATAGGCTATGGCGTGAGTTCCCGCGCGCTCACCAGTCTGAGAACCCCGATCCACGCGCGGTCACACCGCTCGCGCTCTCACTGCGGCCACTTGTATGAACGAGCTATGGGCCATAGGCTACACACACACACACAGTCAGACAGTCAGTTCTCAGACTAGTAAAAAGAAGTCTCCTTCATCCATAATATATTTTGACAAACACTGGGCACGACAACACTCAGAACGAAGCCGCGCTCGACTGCGGACAGACAGATCGCGCGTTCCCGCACCCGCGCCGGTCCCCGCCCCGCGCTGCCAGTCTGGCCAAGGACTAAGTGAATTATTAGCTAAACAAAGGCTATAACTTTGTTCCGCCTTTAACTCTGAGTTTGTTTCGGCCTTTCTTCCCAGAGTAGTCAGATAGGGAACGCCGACCTCGTCTAGTTTTTAACTGACTTCAAAAAACGGAGGAGGTTCTCAATTCGGTTGTTTTTTTTTTATTTAAATATGATTACCGTGTGTTTGTAAAAACCTACTTACAGAAATAAAATAATTTATTAATTTAAAAACTGAAGAAGAATGGTTTGTTTCCTAATATGTATTTCTAGTTAGTATTTACGTCAACCTGCAAGCATAATATATGTATAATCACAAAAAAAATTACGCTCATATCTATGTAACCTCTACTTAAAAAAACCGGGCAAGAGCGAGTCGGACTCGCGCACCGAGGGTTACGTACCGTACCATCATATTATGTTTTTAAATTTTCATCGGCGAGGCCTATATTCGTCTAGCTTCCGCCCGCGGCTTCGCCCACGAAGTATGTCGATAAAAACTATCCTATGTCCTTCCCCGGGATGCAATCTATCTCTCTGCCAAATTTTATCGAAATCCGTTCAGTGGTTTAAGCGTGAAAAGGTAACATACAGACAGACAAACAGACTGACTCTCTCCATAAGGGTTCCATTTTACCATTTTGGTACGGAACCCTAAAAACAAATGAACTTTTTGTAAGTTTTTTGAAACAACAACAAACAGTATCGAAAAAACATGTAGCCTACATGTTGTGAAAGTCCCTTCAGCAGCCAAAAACCGGCCATTGATAGTACACAAGCCGAGTGAAATGGCAAAGACTTCATCGAGAGCGAATCCTGGCACAATGCCGAAACATAGCTAAATTCCATTCATCAATTCACGTTCAGGATCATTTTGCCCTGAATCATTTCATCTGCAATAAATTCGCAACTAAGGGCCTGTGCACACCACGTTTTTTAAACGCGCGGTTGACGCGCGTTTGTAGCGATACAGACGCGATAAGCACGCGAGTCACATACTAGCAGGCACTGCTCTGTAGGATAAAAGCGCGCCGTCGACGCACGTTTCTAAAACGCGCGTCAACGCCGCGTTTAAAAAAAAGTGGTGTGCACAGGCCCTAAGAAACGATCCGCTCGTCCATCGGCGTGCACAGTACAGTCAACAGCAAAAGTAGATGGTCAAAATCAGAAATTCAATACTAATGAACGGAGTTCGCGTCAGAACTCTGTTACACAGCCACACAGTCTCTGCACACAGCTCAAAAACAACAACAGCTCTGCCATACAGTTCTAACGCGAACTCCGTTAATTAGTATTGAATTTCTGATTTTGATCATCTACTTTTGCTGTTGACTGTACACTCCAATTCCAACATTAATTAATTTGCGAGTTATGTGACAACAGAGAGCCAATAATTCTGCACTGATTTGTATACTGTCGGGAGTCTTAAATTTATGTTTGGTTGCAGAAATAAAGACAAAAAATGCGTGAAATTATAGCACAGTTAACTATTTTATACTAGCTGCGCCCCGCGGTTTCACCCGCATAAGTGTCGATCCCGTGGGAATATCTGGATAAAAACTATCCTATGTCCTTTCCCGGGACTCAAATTATCCCTATGCCAATTTTCATCTAAATCGGTTCAGCGGTTTAAGCGTGAAGAGGTAACAGATAGACAGACAGACACACTTTCGCAAAGTATGGATTACAGAGCAGTGGTGGCCCGGTGGTAACGGCCCGGACTTACCGAGTTGTAGGTCGTAGGTTCGAACCCAGACAGGCGCTTTACTTTGTGAAACTGCATCAAAAGATATCTACAAAACGTTAATTTAAAATGAAATAAAAGTGAAACAGAGTTATCTGTCTTGTTCACCGTAATTACATAGATTACAGAGCTGTCAAAATGATAATACCAGTATTAACAACGCTAATTTATTATCGTTTGATATATACTTAAAACACGTCCAACGAATGAATTTTATGCGAATTGTCACTCTGTTTTACGAGTTGAATAATGAATTGCATTTTTATATGATTTTCTAAAATGAAACTAAAATTTATGCTATTTAGAATGGCAACAGCGGTCGTTACCGTAAGGAAAGTTTTTTGAGTATGAATGTCGATATCATCATCTTCATCATCATCATTTCAGCCGAAAGACGTCCACTGCTGGACATAGGCCTCCCCCAATCACCTCCACTTCGACCGGTTCTGTGCTTCTCGCATCCAACGGGTTCCTGCGGCCTTCACAAGGTCGATATATATATTATGTTCATTCATTACGTAAGACGATTTGAAGGGGAGGGGACGAGGGGGTCCAAACAAGAGTCTTATTTTTGAAGTGAAAACTTCTTTTGAGAATTTTTTGAGATGGAAAAAACCATTGAACTCGCGACACTGTTACCGTAACCGACACCGCGCTACATTCGGATGTGTTCGGCTGTCCTCAGGATGTACTCGGTTTTAATGTATATCCGGTATGTCAGTGAGTGATGGCAAAGTAAGTATTCCGTTTGTGTTTTGTTTATAAGACGATTAAAAAAATACACACGTAATTGTTCAAGTTTTCACTTCTTCTTCTTCTTGTCGGCACTCCCGGAGTGCCACTGTTTTTTTTTCTTACGTAGGGTGGGGGTGGGGGAGTTGTCTAAACTGTTCTTAAGTAAGAACACCAAAAGTAAGCAAAAACAATTTTTTGTTACTTTTTCTTTGCAATTTTGGTAGACACTGATCTTACGTAAGATTAAAAAGGGGGGAGGGTTCATGTAATTTTAGCTTTTCTTACGTAGGGGGAGGGGGGTCAAAAACTGGTCAAAATTGTCTTACGTAATAAATCAACAGCCTCATAGCTATAAGAGTAGAGGGAGACCAAAGAAACGATGGATGGAATGTGTTAATGATGATATGGTTAGAAAGGGGGTGACCACCGAGATGACGAGTAATAGAGAAGTACTTCATCATCTGCCTAGCCTTTTCCCAACTATGTTAGGGTCGGCTTCCAGTCTAACCGGATGCAACTGAATACCAGTATTTTACATGGAGCGACTGCCTATCTGACCTCCACAACCCAGTTACTGGGTAATACCTCCACAACTCAGTTACTGGGTAATACCTCCACAACCCGGTTACTGGGTAATACCTCCACAACCCAGTTACTGGTTAATACGATACCCCTTGGTAAGACTGGTTGTCAGACTTTCGGGCTTCTGACTACCCGTAACGACTGTCAAAGATCCACGAATGACAGCCGGGACCAACGGCTTAACGTGCTTTCCGAGGCACGGAGGGGTCTCGGTAATAGAGAAGTAGGTACTTATGTAACAAAAATACATGTTGCCCCGACCCCAAAGAAATTGGTATATAAGCGAGAAATGATGAATAGCGGTCGTCACCCTGCTAATTTTTTTTTTGAGTTTCTAGCATTCTTAATTTTGAAAACAGAAATCAAGTTTGCTATAATTATAACCTCCTGAATAAGCGAAAAACGGTAAGTACCTACGTGGTTTATTTTGCGGGTTCCTACGAAGAGATATTAGGAAAATTCGATAGTTTTTTTTTTGTCTAACAATAAATCATCGCCTCTTGGCCTTTGGTATCGAACCCTCAAGGCTCAGCAGTAACTGCATACCAAATCGGACAAAATGTTATTGATATTTGTGTGCAAAAGGCATTTTGCTTACACGCGAAAGCCCACATAAAAATAACTGCACTTCCGATCAATTTTGCCCTATCGTGTGCGCCCCACATTCTCGAAATTGTTATAACAGTTGTTATATTCCGAGCTTACTATCACAAACAAGGTAGTTTAATGTTCGCCATTTTAGCTTCACGTGGAACAGTCTGCAAATAAAATCGATAAACCTATTGCGTCAAATCATGCTCTTAGTAAAAACTTTTTTTACAAAAACAACCCCACAAAAATTCAATTAACACTAGTGCATTGAAGAATTGAAGACTCCGAATAGAAGAATTATCAAAATTCGCATAGAGGTGCCGATGCAGTACATTTATGCATATAACTTCGTACAAAAGAATAATTACCTACCTAATGTATGATACTTAAACCTTCCTGAAACTATGTAGATCACATTAATGAAAGAATTATCAAAATTGCTTCAATGTGTTTCCTCACGATGTTTTCCTTCATCGATCAGCCGCGGAACTTCGGTCGCGTAGGTACCTTCGGCATAGTGTGTTTGGTTTGGACCCTTGCTATAGTAACTTTTCTACAGAAACAGACTACCCAGTGCGGTAATTGCGGAACACACTAACAGTAGCAATGGCTTTCGTTTTGACAGTTCAACAACATTCATTACGTTAATTCCGTTCTTAAGTAGACCATTTTTTTCGAACATAAATGAAGCAATGAAATAGCAGTATGCTTCAAAATGATTCAGATTGTGATTGAAACTTTGTTGCGCAATTTGGGTGCAAGGTGGGGCCATACTTGAAATACCATCACTCTTTTAATGCACCCATTTTGTACTTTACCACGGTCCGGTGGTTAAGATACTTTGTAAGTGTACCTAATTGTGTTATACAACTGAAGTTGTTGACTGTACGTGTACGTAACAGCTGAGAGAAAATACGCTTTCTAACATAGGTGAAGGTTACTACGAGTGAGGTTTATTGCTATTGGATACAACGTCATTACGCTCCCAAGTGAGAGTATCTATGACCGTATACGGTATACAAACATCTATGAGAAACCTCAAGATAATTGAGTCTCTTTTAGTTACAATCGGACAATTATCTTCACTGCTTGCTTATCGAAAACCTGCAAGATTATGGACTACGAATGCATTATTTTCATTAACTTTCGACTCTTAGCAACTGTACCAAAAACTAGCTTAAAAAACTCCCAACTAGCTTTCACCTATACGTCGTTCTTTAGTTCAACAACACAACATTCCAATTCGAAATAAAAGGTCGTAGTTGCAAGCGTTCAGTATCGCGATCCAATTGGCACGATAGTGTATTGAAAACCATATTTTTTTATTCCACTATAACGCCAATCTGATACGCGTGAACGTTAAAGCTAATTTCCGCGACACGTCCTCCCGGCCCGCGTGTCGATCACAGAATGACGCCCGCGAGCTAGCGCGTCCGGAAATTTAAACTTTTCGCCGACTACCCGCGCGATTTAACTTTTTATTTTCATATCGATGTGTTCAATCTGTTTGATTCAATTTATACAGTTCCATTCTGTGCAGTTCATTTTTATTTTCGACGTATGCATTTTTCTGATAACGGAAACAGTAAATGGCACAAACAGAACAGAATAGTACTACATACTATACTAATGTCAAAACAGAATTTATAACACAAGATTACTGTACTGCGCACTGCGAATCTATTAATGTAATAACAATCAAAACAATAAACAACGAAATAACAATAAAACCCTAACAGTAACTTTATAGATAGCAAAGCTGCAGTAAATAAGGATTAGTTAGTAATAAACATAGCTTTTCATTGGCATCAGATGAAATTATATAAATCGAAGCAAAGCAATGGTATAATTACTATGGCTTTAGGCTTTAACTGATAACGTGGTGGAAAAACCAGAAAATACAGTCAATCAATTAGATACCATTCTAAAACTACCTGGGGGCCTAAAAAGTCCACTCGGGCAGAATCATAAAAGGATAACATTATGAATTATAATATGGCGAAGACTGTCCGTGTTTTTCTTTTTTTCGCTGCACTACGTAGGTATAATCAAAGAGATTGGGATTGGATTTGGATTGGAAAACTAGCAGTCACAGTTCCCTAGTAATAGCCGAGAATATTTTTACCAGAATAGTAACTAGGTGTATTTGTTTCAGAACAAATTCCTTGAAAATTAATCCCTCAAACAGAAATATACCTTTAATTGAGGGCAACGATTTAACATCACCACACAATAACGTTCAGGCTCAGTAATAGTAACCAGCAATTTCCCTTAATTGGTCGAAAATCCGATTTGACACAACCAATTCGACCGCAAACCGACAACACGAATGTCAATGCCAGTAATCAAATTAAAAAAAACCAACGACTACAACGTAATTAATCAGTATTAAAGAAAGCATAATAAAAAAAAAGTTAACAAAATAAAGAGACGGGAAGGAATGTTTAGATTTTACAAAGCGATACAATCATTACTAATAAATTACACGAACTTATTAGTACCAGAATATTTTAACTCGCTGAAGAACCAGCTAAAGCTGACCCCCGAAATCTTCACGAATCAAAGACAAATGTACCGTTTACAACGAAATGTACATCGTTCGGAGTGTCTTACTAAAGTGGTACCCTGTTTTTGGCTTTAGTCCAACTTTGCCGTCAAGCTTCAGCCATTGTACACGCTTGCCATTCAATATTACACCGTATGATGGATGTGATATGGTTGTAAATCGATCCGTATCTGACAGACTGCTAAAGTTATTGGGTTTTGATAGGTTTGTCGGGGTAAGGATGTTGGTAAACGATTTCGGAACGATATTAAAACGTCATGGTGAAATGGGTTATGGTGAAAAGGCCAAGTAATTGAGCCTACTGCTCTTATTAAAAACTTGAACTGTCGTTGATTCTGTGCTGGTTCGTGAATTACATACAAACATAAACTCACGACTTCCCATCGGGATACCCATGGAACGAAGGTTTCTGCCTACCCAGACACTACTGAACACCACCTGCTACGATCCTTACATACTGCTTTTGCTTCGTTGACGTTCATACATCTGGTCATACACGCACGCCTGTTGCGAGTACTACGCACCTAACCTTTCTGAAGAACATCACCCCTTCTTTCCGCTCATATCTACATTTCATTTTAGTTCATCCAAATCAAACATGACAAGACATAAGAATTTAGCTGAGCTGACTTATGTTTAATGAATTCTCTATTTTAATTTATTAGGTACCAAGCCCATTAACACATTTTTATCCGATTACCTCGATCTTTAACTTTATTATAACTCAAAATAAGATACGAAGTAAATTATAACTCTAATATCTATCAGGCGCCCGCAAATAAATAAACTAAACAATTTAATATATCTCGGAACAAAATTTATAGCTTCCAGAGATTGGAAGCCTGGTAAACTAAAATTAACGATTATTGCGACCACTAATACGCAAAACGTGCATAAAAACGAAAACAACAATGTTGTTCTAATTGAGGCTGTAAAGCATTTCGAAGAAACTAATTTGCAGCATTATGAGATTATTATTGCTTGTGGTTTTAACATTAATATAACGCCACAAGCTTAAAATCCGAAACCACACAATATCTTTCTAAGAGAACCCCGATATACGTAAAACATTTTCAATCACAATTCGAAGGAGTTTGAAGGACATTTATAATCCATAGCTTCATAATATGTTTGAAAAGTTCGTCTTCTCGACAACGTAAATAGCGCAATGAATATTGTTTAAATTGTCAAAATGAAAGGTATTTCCATTGTAAGTGTGCTATGCTTGCTATGAGTTGGTTCCCGTGAAAAATACAATGGAACTCATAAAATCTAGCTCAAAATCAAAATCAATTATAAATACTCCACTGCAGTAGTCTGATTATAACTGGACATAAAAATATGTCTATCTTATCATATCAGTCGCATTTAATGTACCACACCTTGATGATATAATTGCGCCGATTCGACTGGAGACAGATTAAAAACAAAAACATTTGCAAAGTTGTTACAGATTAAAAACAGCACAAGGTAGCAGCCAAATTTGGGGCCGACTGAATTGAAATTGCCATCTACACGCTAAGAAGAGAAGAAGAAGCACAAGATGTTGCAGATATAAGAAAATATCAGCACAGGTACACGTTCAAAGCCGGAGCAAGAATTCAACGAAAATTCTTCTACTCCCATCCCAAGAAGAATCTCATGAGTATTAGAATCTACTAGAATCTCTCCCTAACTATATAACTTGATTCATATTTTTTTGACTCCACACATTGTCAGTGTCAAAAGCTTATACTTAACACACACTACGAACTGACGAAACGCCACGAGCATATCTAAAGAAGAAAATCTCGTTAAATTCTCGTCATATCACAGCCGTTTAAATAGTACCTAACATTGACTTGGTGCAAAGTTTTCCTACATACGAATGACGATAAATATAGAAATGATAGATTTTGAATACACTTGCTGTGAAGCAGCAGATGGTTGTAAAAAGTTTTGTGGACGATATTGTCATATATTTATTCGTTTTCTATCGTAGCTTTGGTGGCAAGCGGAATAGTGTTCCAGTACTGCGTCAATGTGAACCCTCTTGTACGGTCTGAAATCTTTACCTAATCTAATATGCCTGATTGTAGATTCTAAGCCAGCTTGTTCTTTTTGTGTTTTTTTTTCTCTGCGTCATGTTCTTATCAATATCCACCACACTATCACATACAACAAGACTGCTCAGCCCCAGGGACAACATTTGAATTGGCCCGCCAAAAGCTATCAGCTGGAGATAGTCTTTCGCCTTTTATTGATAAGTTGTTAGACCAAAACTTCTTCAAAGGAATCATTGAAGTTTTTTTTTTTATATTATTCAAAATTAAAGTTTTGTTTAATTTGAATAGCTAGGTAGCCACCATAACTGCAGTCAAGTTTTTTTTACTATACTAGCGTCTGCCCGCGACTTCGTCCGAGTGAAATGTATTGTTCCCCCACACCCCGTCGCATCCCATCGCCTGTCCGCGCTATTACTTCCTTCGTTTACGATTAGCGTTATTTCATACTTTTTTTTCGTTTTTCTCGGCTCCTAAGAGTCCTTGCATATTACGAGTAAATAGCCTATATCCTTCCTCAAGAATTGGCTATCACATGTAAAAAGATTATTTCTAATCCGACTGGTAGTTCCAGAAATTAACGCGTTTTAACAAACTCTTCAGCTTGGGTTTTCAGACTGGTTGGGCAGCCTTAAGATGAAGAACGCTGCTGTAAATCTTGTATACCTAATCCCATTGCCTTTTACGATACCCGTGCAAGTAAGGAAGGCCTTTTCGTCTAGGGTTACCATATCTCAGGATTTGTCCTGAGATCACAGGATTTTTAAACTCTTCTCAGGTGTACGGCCGGATTTTGTAAATCTCAGGATTTTCAGAATTTTCAATAAAATAGAGTAGTATTTTTAGATCTTTTTATTTAACAGGTACCTACAAAACCGAAAATAATTTTACTTTACACATATTATTTTCATTACACATGACCTCCGAGCATCGAGATCCTCTGTGCACAAAATGATTAATAATGTGACTTTTTAAATTGTACGCCAGCACATCAAGCTACTACAATCTGTCAAATTACTTTAATAGATTTTCAACTTTATCGCTAAAGCTTAAGGTTCAAAGTTGATTGGGAAAATTTGACAGTTTCGGGTAGCTTGATGTGCCGTCTGTACATTTACGTTTGAGAAAAAAATGTGAAATTGCGACAAATTCTCAGGATTTTTTAAGGAAATCAGGCCTTTTTTTCGGACTTTTAATTTTTTTATCTGGTAACCCATTTCGTCCCCTTTTACCCTTCAAAGATTATGAAGCATAACACAATTTTATCAAACAGTTAAATAACTCCTCCTGTATATCTCCGAACCTCGCCTTCATTCAATCTCGTGCATCTCTCAAAAAATGCGGTGTTCTCAAGTTGATTAAAAGTTTAAACTTAAGAGATAAGGGGAGCTCATCCAAAGTTTTACTTATTTGATTGCGAGAAGCTATTTTGTTAATAAGAGGCGGCGTTGTGGTCGAAGATTGATGAAGCTCACTCGTGCCTGAGTTTTTATCTCATGAACTAGAAAATACGAGTTTGAGAATTTCGTGTTTATACTGGGTGTAAAAAGACCCATCACATAGCCGTCAACTACGCATTCTGTACATCAAACTTAGTAATATTGCACAAAAATAATTTAATTGCTGGGAAATACTTTTATATTTTTGGTGTAAAAATTTGCTGTTTGCGGTAGTGCGCAATGTAACGCAAACATTGTGCTTATGGGTTCATACAACGATACAGGGATCGTGGGGGTATTTAAAGTTGTGTTATAACATTAAAGACGTATTCGTAAAATTACCTCAGTAAGTTAGAATTTTGACCTTCAATATCTCCGAACCAGTAGGTTCCCAGGTATAGTCCAGTACAAAAAAAAATTATTATGATGACGACTATCGGCTTCGTTAAGTGTCTTTTTAAATCCTGACGGGTGTAATGTTTGTTTTAGTTTTGTTTTAGATGTTTCGTAACCGAGAAGACACAATATTTCACAAGTATCTTCAGTTTATCTGAAGAAAATCATATTTCAATTTTAGGTATGCAAACAAAATTATCGGAAATAAGATCGAAGCAATCTCTGGCGTTTTCAACCTCTCAAAGTAAGCAGAAACTTTATAAGAAAAACTCAAATGTAATTAGTTTCCTATAAGATATAAACTATTGAAGTCTTTAATCAGTTTTCTCCGGAAACTTTTATTAGAGCAACCAAAACCAAGTACACTATTTGCTTGAGGAGGCCTATGTCCAGCAGTGGACGTCTTTCAGCTGAAATTATAATGATGATGAACTAAATACAGCAGCACAGTTTGTAAAATGTTATGCAGTACTAAAGTTATCAGCCAATATGAAATTTTAATTAATTTTAGTGTTTCCGATAAGTTTTCTGATAACAAATGTGTTTAAAAAAAAACAAAACTGCCAGATGTTAAAATAATCGACTATATTGCTGCGATAAAGGAATTAACAAATACTAGGTCTGAGCTAAATTTAAAAGAAAAAAAAAGACGACATAAACGATGATTTAATGAGTTGATAGTAGAGATATACAAGTTTGTATCATAGTTTAGTAGATAGATATAAATAGGAACATTACTTGTCGTTGTGATCTTGTTCTCGTAACTGCAATTATCTACAGTCTTCTACAGATACTACATATCACAGTATCTATTATTTGGATACGTAATATATGTGTATGTATTTTAGTGTATTGTATACATAATATTTTCACCAACGACAGCCCCATTTTATGTCCAGGAAAATCACTGTCCATTCCAAGGTAGCCCGGAAGAGATCGCAGAAACCGATAAAGTCACCCATTGTATATTTTGTATCTTTTTTTATGTATTTTTATAAAAATAGATAAGTCCTCCACACGACAGGTTTGAAGAAACAAAACGGCACATGGGCAAACGGCAATGAAAATTAGATCACCCAGCTAATTCTGACATGGTCTGATCAATCTCGACACTAACCAGACTGGTAAACCAGTAATCCCATCAGATGCGATGGCTCTCGATAAGGTAATGTAATCTGCGTCTATAATCGTGCTACTGTCATTGTCTGCCTGTCCATCAATGTCGATCGAGCGCTGCATATCAATGACGTTGGTTTCAGAATAGTGGAGCGAATTTTGTAGTTTTTTTAGATTCTATGCGATATATGACAGAATATTATGTCAGTTATTTGTTGTTTCATGTAACAATGCAAATATTTGTTTGGTCTACAGATTGTTGTTTCGAAACTGGGAATCAAACGACACGACAAACAGGAGAATACATTTTTGGTTAGTTCCAGGGAAAAATCTTAAAGCTGACAAGTTAGTTTGTTGAACGCGCTAATCTATAGAACTGCAGGATTAAAAAAAATCTTTCTGCATTTGACATACCAATTCTTGAGGAAGGCTACATGCTATTTAACACCACGGTAAGGACATTTAGGTGCCAAGCAAAACGCATAAAAAGTCAAAAAGAACGCTTAGCAAAAAGAAGAAATAGGTCAGGCGATGCGATGCGACGGGGTGGGTCGGGGGAACAAGAAATTTCACGGAGACGAAGTCGTGGGCAGAAGCTAGTCTTTCATAAAGAGACTACCTACAAACAAAAATACCATAATCTGACTTGCAGTTTTTATTTCTAACGCTGTTATCAATGTAATATCAGTACACAACGGTAATAAGTTAGATAAACATGGGAAAATATGTTTGCGTGACAGCGATAAGAAATCATTATGACAGAAACATTTGGATTGTATTTAAAACAACGTTAAAGCTGTGATATCCAGTGCGACTTGCTTAGCGGGACCAGTGGGGTACGGTACGGAGCACCACTTTTACTCCATAATCTGATCAAGACAGCAAAAAGAAAAGCCAGTTTTTTTTAATGATATCAAGTGTTTAAAAAGAGGAAGGAAAATGCAAACGCTTTAAGGCTCTTTCAAGATTTTAATTTATAAAAGAATTAAGTAACAACCCTATTGTACAAAATTACTTAATACCTACTAAAGACGAGCTCGAACTTAACTTTTCATTTCGAACATAACATTATTTCATCGTTTTGTCTTTTCTTTCCACGTAAAACCAAATTCACTTTTGTCTGTCACAGGTTACTTAGATTTTAATCATTCACTTCAAACCAATTCAGAGTTAACCACTTTACTCTGTCACAAAAATGACGAGGCACCAGTCAGACCAATATCCGAACCATTCAGATTGGGACACACTTCACTAGCAACGAACACTACCATCTTAGCCACCTCTTCAGGATCCAAGATCTTCATCTTATGCGACAAACGATCATAAGCGAGCTGCATCTCATCTTCGCCCATCGCCAAATTCTTCAAAATATTCGTCCTTGTCAAACCAGGTTGAACAGCGTTCACTCTAACTCCTTCAGATGCCAGTTCAACAGCTGCACTCCTAGTAAACCTTTCCAATCCAGCTTTTGTTACCATATAAGGTAAAAATCCATGTATAACTTTTGTGTACTTCGTCGCGTGCAAATTCACTATGTTTCCTTTAGTTTTCACTAAGTATGGTAACGCTAGATGCGTTAGTTTGTACGGGACACGAAGATTTATGTCTATCATTTCGTCAAACGTGTCTATACTGTCATCGAATAGAGATCCCATGAGCATTTTACCAGCACAGTTAACTAGGACATCTATTCTTTCGTAGTGAGCAATTGTTTTTGTTATCACTGTGACACAGCTTCCGTTAGCCGTAAGATCTAATCTGAGGCATAGGGGTAGGAGTCCATTGGCTTCTTGACACTTATCTGCTGTGTTTTTGAGTCTTTGTTCATCTCTGCCTATTAGTGTGAGTTTTGCTCCGTGTTTCGCGAAGAGGATTGCTGATGCTGCTCCAATTCCTGAACTAGCTCCTGTCACTATTACCACTTTATTTGTAAAATCCATTTTGAGATTTCCAATGACCGTTATGGTCCCCCTTCTTCTAGTTAAATTTCTTTTGTAGTTGTATCTTCTTTCGTTATATTACTGTTGACTTTTGTATCAAGTTTACTTATTTTATAGTTCTCGTGTGTTATATACCGTGGTTAGTATGATACTGTGAGTAAAACATTCCGCTTGCGATAGGCCGAGATACTGTTATCATATGACTATTTCAAGAAACTTGTAAACATTTGGCTGGTGATATGCGCGATATGTTATATTTATTATTGTAATTATCGTAATATTTTGATATTGTATCGATGAGGTAAAAGAAATAAATAGTAAAAATAGCATAATGAGTGGCACCTTTTTATTGCACAATTTGCTCATGAATTTCAGGTATTTTAAGAATTCATGGTTATAAGCCAAGTTCATAAGCAGGGTCGCTTATGAAGTTAGCGATAAGATAGATAAATACTTATTTATCTATCTTTTATGAGTCGATTTGCTTCTCAAAGTTGACTTTATGGATTTAAACCAAGCAAGAATCATTATGTACCTTCTAACTTAATTTATACTAATATTATAAAGAGGTAATGTTTGTTTGTTTTTATGTAGGGGGTAATATCTGGAACTACCATTCGGTTGCAAAATTATTTTTAGTCCAACTCTTGATAAAGGCTATAGGCTATTTAACGTCACGCTATGACCCTTAGGAGCCGAAAAAAAAGATAGAAAGAACACCAAGCGAAAACGAAGTGTAGACGCGGGCAGGTAATGCGATGTGTCGGGGAAAAAGAAATTTCACGCGGACGCGAAGTCGCGGGCAGAAGTAGTAGTCTTAAGACCGACTTAACTGACTGACGATCAAAACTTGAACATAAAATGGTCTGAAAAAATAAAGTCGTACTGAGTAATGCTTCATGCTTGTTTCTTTTATGAATTAAAGTGGCCCTCGTAATGGGACAATAACAGGTAATTATGGGAAATGGCTTAGAATAACGCAAATGATCTGATTAATAATTCACCACGTACCCTAATCATGCATAATCACAAAATACTCTAATCTCACACATCACACTCGTAATCCAACCACAACAAAGCAACGCTAAATATATCCATCTACCCGCACGCAATATTCAGCGCGCCATTCACGAATCACGCCAGTCGAAGCTGGCACTCAAAGCGTGCGGACGTGCCTTGCATTTGTACGAAATGTGTTACGGAGCGATTAGTGTACATCGAATCATGCATTAATCGCTAAAACAGGGGATTATTCGTGCTTTAGGAGTAGAGATGAATCTTTTCAACTCAACATAAAACATGCAGTCTATAATGTTCCCACTGCTGGGACATAGGCCTTCTCTCTGTGAGCGGGTTGGTACATGTCACATGTCTTCGAATTTTTGGTTCTAGAAATGCCGTTTTCCTCACGATGTTTCCCTTCACCGTTTTGAGAGCAGTGGTGATGACATAACTTATACAAACTCACAAAGTAAAGCACCTCAAACCTACGACCTACAACTCGTAAGTCGCGGCCGTTACCAATGTGCCACCATTGGTAACGGCCGCGACTATTAACCACCTCTAGCGTGTCATTGTAGCGGGGTAATTCTCGTATTTTTAGGAACAATCGCATCTGTCAAAAAAAAACTATTTTGCCACATTTTTGACATTGATTCTTAAACTCAAAGCATTTATTTCAATTAAACCTTGTACAGGCACTTTTGAACTGTCAAAATTAAATAGTCTGTCAGTTAGTCACAGAAAGTTGAAGCTAGTGAGTTGCCCATTGCAAAATGTAAATCTCGCTGAAACGTAGATTGTCGCTGAGATGAGTTATGAGACTGCGACTAGATTTAGAACGTTTTTAACTACAGTGGCGTTCTGTTTATAATAACATGCTTTAAGCTTTTAGTTCAAAGTAGCATATAATAGCATCGTAGTACAGACAATGACATACTTTAAAGACAAGCAGTTGTTGTAGCTAATGTAAGTGCAATGTTTACAGCGGAAATGTCCACTACTGTACTACATAAAAGATCCTGGAAGACTGCCATCTTAGATTGGTAATGACAACTAAAGTATTACGAAGTCTTGGAGTTACTAAAAATATTTTGGTTACAGGGGCTTGTTTGTGGCGTAATAACAGTCGCGCAGGTCGATCGCACTTGCGTCGGTTGGTTCGTGGATGGGTAACCATCTTTACATATCAAGACCCCCTCCGTACCTCGGAAAGCACTTTAAGCCGTTGCACGTTGGTCCCGGCTGTCATTCCTGGATCTTTGGCAGTCGTTACGGGTCGACTGAAGCCCGAAAGTCGTAATTAATTGTAATTAATTCGTCCATTAATTGGGTTGTGAAGGTCAGATAGACAGTCGCTCATTTAAAATACTGGTATTCAGCCGCATCGGATCAGACTGGAAGCCGACCCCAACATAGTTGGGAAAAAGCTAGGAACAGAAACAGTTTTTCCCTATCTGCCTGTCTCGTTAAAATATTGGTAAGTATCAGAATCCGAATCACTGACTTGCAAAGAATGTAGGTGAGAAATAAAGGTGTTCATCATCTGCCTAGCCTTTTCCCAACTATGTTTGGGTCGGCTTCCAGTCTAACCGGATGCAGCTGAATACCAGTATTTTACATGAAGCGACTGCTTGGCTGACCTCCACAACCCAGTTAATACGATACCCCTTGGTAGGACTGGTTGTCACACATTCGGGTTTCTGACTAGCCGTAAGGACTGTCAAAGATGTACAGTCACGAGCATAAGTATGTATACACTTGGCTTTATTCAAAGGCGATTTTCATCTTTATTTTTTAATAAAATTGATTATTATTTATTAGGAACATAGTATTTACGAACCCATACGTTTATGTAAAGTGTTGCATTCATTATTTCGTGAAAAAGTCGCAATTTAAAGTTGCCAAGCGTTGACATATTAGTGCTCGTGACTGTACAAATGACAGCCAGGACGAACAGCTTAACGTGCTTGCTGAGGCACAGAGGACTTTTGATATGTTATGGATGGTCACCCATCCATGGACCGACCTCGGCAAGCGTACCTTAACTTTCGATCGACCCGTGCGACTGTTTTTGTTAAGCCACGAACCATGACAAAAATAAAGATGTCACTGGCATTAATAAATGACACCTCTACTCTAATGACACTTAAAAAGCGCCAGAACATTTGTATTTCAACTTCAAAATGGAGTGTCAAATGCATGTTTCCTTTTTTTGCCGCCCCGTAGTCGAGTAAAAAAGAGTCATTTTCTAAACCCTGTCAAATTCAGACCTCTCATCTCCCTAAACAGCACACAATCGTACACTTGCGTGCATTATCATATCATACCTCGAGCACACACTCGGCCTGAAGTGTACGCTGGAGCGGAGCGGTAATGCGAGGGAGCTTATCTCCCTCCATTAGTCGAATTGAACTGGGCACTTTTGTTTGCAACGCAGTGTACCGGGCGGATTGTTGCGATGCATCGCGGACGGGCTGTGGTGTAAGTGGTGAGAGGAAGCGATATGCGTGGTAAGGGACAGAATATGTGTAATGATAATTTTATGATTTAAAGTATATTAACATCTGTAATACTAAAGGTGCTGGGGCCGAAAGGTGCTGGAGTGGCGACCGCGTACCGGAAGACGTAGCGTTGGAAGGACTCCCACAAAGTGGTCCGACGACCTTGTGAAGGCCGCAGGAACCCGTTGGATGAGAGAAGCACAGAACCGGTCGAAGTGGAGGTGCTTGGGGGAGGCCTATGTCCAGCAGTGGACGTCTTCCGGCTGAAATGATGATGAATACTAATAACCTATGCCCAAAATAAAAAGATTTGGTTAGAACAAGAAAACTCAGAAAATAAAGTGCAGGTGTAAACAACGTGTGATACATACTGAAAAGAATTCAAGCGAAGCTTATTTTAAGTACCGTCTACTACTTAGAAGACCCTGGCGTTTCCTGTCTCGATAATTTTCAGACAAAAACTTATAAATATTATCAGATATTATAGATTTTTTAACTTAAGGTAGAATTATGAAATTCTTACAAAGGAAATCTTATATTCAACGGTTTTTTGATGAATCTGACCTGGAATTAGTCTGACCTGGTCACCTGACAAACAGCACACTATACACATCCAAGCACAAGCACGTTAAGCCGTTGGTCCTACGCCTGATCTCTCTCCGGTCGTGTCAGATTGCGTCCCGTTCCATCGGACTATAACAGTGACGAAAGACGGGAGTGCACCTGTGTCTGCGCACACAATTGTGCACTGCAACTCCCACGCCGAAAGCTAGTTTAGGTGGGGATTGGTCACCATGGCCGGAATACCGTCCGGAGGGCTATTATTCACATGCACCAGTGATCGGACAGCACCCCAATTTTATGATATGATGACGAAATTATATTCAAATACTTTCTAAGCCCGCTACCGCTTATAACTTACGCCCTATTAAGCAACACGTCTACAAATAGAAAACACAATGCAATCTGATTAATAACCGAACGCTGATGAGCACTATTATAATAATAAATTATTAACTACACGTGTTCTAGATAACACGCCGTTTGAAGAGCTCATCGTGTTTGATGTTCTTAACTGTTTGATTAAACATGTTATTTGTAAAAAAAATTAAGTGTTTGAGTCCCTTTTATAGCAGCGGGATTGTCCGAAAGGGTTACCGCTGGCCCGGAACATAAAGGGCTAAGGAAGGAACACGGGTAGGTTTTAGTCAGTAAGAGTCTGACACTCCCTTCCGCTCCACCCAGAGCGGGAGGGGTCATTTGATGATTTCGCAACCGCAAAAAAAAAAAAAAAAGCCCTCAACTCCCCTAAGAGAGGAACTCTGTTGCTTAATTTGAGAAGCTGTTTGGAATACAGAAGGAAAGCATTGATAAATAAAATGAGGAAAATTCATGAAATAACTTTCAAAAACTAATCTATCGAAAGAAGTTAGCATAGTGCATAATCTACGTGATCAGAATAAGTGAAAACTTTAATATATTTTACCATTTCTAAGAAGCAGTGATAAAAATAAAGTTTTCAAAGTAAAACAATTGCTGAGCATACTAAGCAATTTTTACCCGACTGCGCCAGAAGGAGGGTTATATTTTTTAGGGTTCCGTACCCAAAGGGTAAAAACGGGACCCTAACTAAGACTTCGCTGTCTGTCCGTCCGTCCGTCTGTCTGTCACCAGGCTGTATCTCAAGAACCGCGATAGCTGGACAGTTGAAATTTTCACAAATTATGTATTTCTGTTGCCGCTATAACAACAAATACCAAAAACAAAATAAAATAAATATTTCGGCGTTTTTGCCTTGTGGTATGGAACCCTTCGTGTGCGAGTCCAACTCGCACTTGTTTTATATATAAGGGCGAATTGCATCAAAATTTTATACCTAAAATAAGTCCTATCCTGAGAATAAACATTTGAATTTTTCACAGTTTTTCCATACTAGAACTGTCAGACGTCAATTTTATTCCATGGATAAAAGATATCTGACTGGTAAAATCCGCCCTAAAACACTAACTTCTGGGGAAAACTATACTTACTATGCTTGATCATTCTCTTCTCAAGTTACTGTGAAGCAAAACAATTCAGCACTTACCTGAAACAATAAAATATAACATTATTAATAAAAGATATGTGACAAGAAACTGATTTAATTTAAATTCTCATCAGGCCGTTTTTTTTTGTCAAAAAATTTGGGGGTATTCCTCGAAACGCACCAACTTTGAAACGCACCAAATGAAACGTCTATCGATATCATTTATTACGAATCCTTCATGCTCTTCTCTATGTTTCATCGTTGATGCATTTTGAGGAACAAAATTATAATTTTTTTTAATATTTAAATTTTTTTTCGTGGCATGCTTTTGGTGCGTTTCAAAGTTGGTGCGTTTCGAGGAATACCCCAAAATTTGTGACCTACCTACACTTTACTTGTACCTATAGTGACGACCGGTCACTATAGGTAGGTGATCGGTCCATTAGATTCTGAGCAAATTGGCTGTGACAGACGGACGGACAGACACACGACTGATCCTATAAGGGAACAATAAAAAGCATCAAAAGCTAAGTTAATATTATGAACTTAACAAGCACTTTTTCCTTCAGTAAACAGCGAAGTAAGCAATAATTTTTCATCGCTGTGTCGCAGGAGATAAGGTAGCGGAAATTAATATCCTTCAGTCAAAGACTGGAGTCTAGTCTTGTTTAAACAGGTTATGTAAAGATGGAGATTGTGTTAACTTGCCAAGTCATATTACAAGGCAAGGAGTAAGCTTGGGCGTTTCTGATATAGAAAAAAGGAGTATGCCAAAATTACAGGTATCTGTAGCGGTATTTACAACGCAACATGCGAACAACGCGTCATACTGACGTCACGCAAATCCTGCATCGCGCAAGCAGAGTTTACCGCGCAACTAGCATAGATACAACGGTCCGACATGAATCATCGGGCAGTTGCCTGCCAGACACAACACCCGTCTGGTCGGAGGATCCTCCCTTTTCTATAGAGTAGGTATGAGTGAACTTTACACCCTGTTCCTCATACCTCTATACTATCTCTATATATCTTCTGGGCACGCTCGTTCCATCATAGACCTCACCCATCACTTTCTATCAGCCGTGACCGAGGTAAAGAAGCATTCAGCAATAAAAATAAATAAAATAAAATATGGAAATTTAATGAAGATTCAGTGGTTTTGTCATTTAATATCATGAGCAAACAGGTTGGGTAATTGCGGAACACACTTTCAGTAGCAATGCCTTTAATTTTGACAGTTCGACAACATTCATTGCGTTATTTACGTTATCGAGCAGACGAATTTTTCAAACATGAAGCAATGTATTTGAAATTTCATTCAAAATCTTTCGGATTGTACTTGAATGTGTGTTACACCATTACGGTGCTGATGAGCAAGGTCTCCTCTCTATTTCATTTTCATTTATCAAAAATCTCATATCAATAACACAAATGCAAGGACGAAATATCTAGCCACAGAAGAGTAAAAGTCACAATGACCGAACTAATGGTTCTCGCCCGATACGGCACAGCCTATCTACACTATTGGGTCCGTCCGTAATAGCGATTTCAGTGAGGACCGCCCCGCCAATAAGGCTTGACACACACCGGAACAAAACTTCATTAAGAAACTCTATTCTTTATTTTTTTTCGTATAAAAAGAACGATTTAGAGATACATTTATTTGAAGACTAGATTCTGCCCGCGACTTCGTTCGTATGGAAGTCGTAAGACACCACAATATACTACAAAAAATACAGCCCAGGTTACTAGCTGATAATGTAACTTTCTAATAGGTGTTTTTTTTTAAATCGTCTAAGTATTTTTTGAGTTTATCGATTACAAAGGGACATCTAAAAAATCTAAAGTTTTCTCTTTATACTATAGAGTTATATCTCTGGTAATCCTTCTAACACAACTGTGATAATAATATAGCTCTTTTAAGAGCTTTTCACTGTTAAATTTCTTTTGTATTTTTTTTCGTTTTTGCGATAATAAATAATTTATAGCTAAGTCAGCTATGGTGAATGGATAGTGGTAGACCACCTTAAGAGTTTTCAATAAAACAGATTATTCTTAAATTAAATAACCAATTATGCTACTACGAACAGTCTGATTATTATCAAAATCAACCAAAAATATCAATATTTCTAGCCTCAGAACAGTAAACGATCTAAACGTTTGTACTGATACGCTACACTATTGGTTCCGTACGTAACACCGATGGTGAGGACCGCCCCACCAATAAGGCTTGATACACACCGGGAGAAAAAACTTAATTAAGAAAAAGTAATTATTGCCGAGTGTTTTTTCGGGTGAAGTGTGATGTTTTTCGTTTTAGTTCGCTCGCCTGTGTAAATTGTAAATGGGAGTGATGGAACCAATTAGTTTCGACGTTTTATATTTGGATACGTTTATTTTACTGGAACTGTTGTTTTTTGGTTGTAACCCTTGAACTAATTTACAAAATTAATGAAAGATAGCGGCGGTACCTATTAATTTTTTTGGTTATCAATTCGGTTGAATATTTTTTTTAATGTTTTTTACCTCAGAACTCCGTTATTTATAAGCCGATTTGAAAAATTCTACTTATATTTTCAATTCATCAAAATCGGTTTAGCAGTTTGGTTTTTAAACCAAAATTACTCCTAAAAATTCGAGTAAACGAATTGTAAATTATTGTAAATCGATTTCAAAAATTATTTTTTTAAAGGATAGGGTATATGCCTCAGGGGTTTTCACTTTGCAGTGTCTTTTTTGGAAGTTTTTTTTAACAGTTTTTTTTTTGTTAAAAAAGGTTTTTAAATATCGCATTATGCTGAGATAGGAGCCTTTTTGGCCTCGCAAAGGTATTTTAGGGTTCCGTAGTTAAACAAGGATTATTGTAGTTTCCCTTAGTCTTCGGAAAAATATTAAAATCAGTGCGGAATAAAATGTTCCTTTTTACGTTGCGGTCTAATGACCTTTATGAATATTGCATCAACTAAAAACACGTCCATCATAAGCCCCTGTGCACACACACAACACAACCAACAATATCAACCCCCATCCATAACTTCTATTTCCACATCGCTGCAAAACACCGTGACATTTCCCCTCCACTAACCGACCACACTCCATTATCTCAAGAGCCGGTGTGCCCCCACCCTATTTATCCGGTTGTAACCGCCTCGAACCGCTCCGAAGCGGTTCGGTCCGGAATTGAACGGCTTAATTTACCGCCACTAGTTCGGCACGGCTGATTAACGGCTCCCTTCTAGGAGTACGGCTAGCAGGATGAATATTGATGACATGGTGCGACCGGCGAGGAGGGAGGGGGGGGGGGTGGTCAGATAGAGTATGTTTTTGGATTGATTATTATTATGAGGATGATGATAATGGGGGAGGAATAGAACCGTCTAGATGGGAGGTGTGGGAGATAATCCAAGCATTTGTGTAGGTAGTCCTGCTTTTTTAACATAACGCACGCTTAATCATATACTGACATAACTCAAAAAAGACGTTTTTCGAGAAATCGCAAAAAACGATTTAGTATATTTGAGTGTGAAAAAGACAGACGTTTGCGTGTGAAAGAGACAGACATAGGTATAACTTCGCCTAGAAACAAGATATCAAAAAAAAACACAGATAGGCCGAAAGAGGGCGTTAAAATAAACTTCTTGGTATACTTAACTCAACTTTGACCGAAACACTAATCGGTCAGTATAATTATGATTAAGCGTGCGATAAGTACTTAGACTTGGTAATAGATCACTAGAATATCACATCAGTTTATGGAAAGTATGACCAGATGTATGAACGTAAACGAAGCAAAAGAAGTATGTAAGGACCGTAGCAGGTGGCCGGGTGGGTGTAGTTTCTGCCTACCCCTTTGGGAAGAAGTCGTGAGTTTATGTATGTATGTTTATGGAAAGTACTTCACATCAAGATCAGCATATTTTACAGCTTTTATGAAGCAGGCAATGGAATCAAAGGACGAATTTCTGGTTTTTTTTTCGGAAATGGCACGCAAGTTTATTTAAAAGGGTTTACTGACAGAAATAAGCAGTAAATAAAAATGAAGCCTGACGTTCAAAACAGTATTTTTTATTCATCCGAAAATAGTTAAAGCTTGAGGCAAAATGTTACCGTCATGACATTAAACTTTAACGTTTTAAGTACCTAAAAGGTCACAAAATTAACTGTTTTATTCATTTGGTAATTTCGTTTAAACCATAGAAATTTACTTACATTACAGTAATGGTGGTTTTCCTTTTTTTCAGTAAATAGTATGTTCAATTAATAAAAGTTACTGTTTTGTCTTTTACTGTTTTACAAACATTTCTTCTTACGAATATATGTTCAATTATTAAAAGGGGGTGTGTTCATGTGTGTATGTTCAATTATTAAAAGTTACTGTTTTGTCTTTTATTGTTTTACAAACATTTCTTCTTACTGTATAAAGTCAGTCTTAATGAAATCGCTTTAATGTGCTGTAAGAAATTATTTTTTTCATCTATAAGTCGATATTTTTTCCATACAAATTTCGGGAGAGTATTACTCCACTGTTTGACATTGTGCATTCAAAGTTAAACATGATATCGTTTTGACTTATTATTAATTTTGTCTGTACGGAAACAGAATAGTAAAATAAAAAGCTATTAAAAAGTTATGAGCCAACAAATATTCGTTTTTCTTGCTATTTTTAACGTAACTTTGGGTGTAAATAAGTAAGAAAAAACTATAAAATCTTCAAAACCAAGTCCGTACCGACAAAGTTCAGTTATCGAAGAATCTAATAAACATTATTTATAATTGATTTATGCAGTGGTTTTTACATAAAACTCGATTTTCCAAAGCACTTTTCTCGATTTTTTTTACGCGCCTATCAGTTCGGAACGGTGTTTCTGTGCGTGAGAACTAGACGTTGGCATGTAGACTAGCGTCAACTTGCTTATCACTGATACTAGCTCTGTCGGAAACGAAGCCAGGTGAGACAGCGTGCTTTTTGGCCATGACCACCAGTGAGTTCGAGCTCGCGACTAGTTTACTCTTAAAGTTAAGTAATGATTAACGTCTGGTTACGATGTCTCATGATTTTAAGCAACGTTTCGTATAGCCTCGTTAAACTTCACACTTTTCCTGCACAATTCTATCCTAATCAAAAACCTCGCCAAAAAAAACGCAAACTGCTTATAGTGAGTGTCGTCATCAAATAAAATTACTGTCAGTACCTGTCGCCTTACGTCACAGCAAGAATTTCTTTAAACCCAAACAAGTTAATACTAAAGAAATGAATATCTAATCAGCATAATCATGCGCAATTCGCTTCCTTGTAATCTAACACCTGAAAACACAATTCAACTGTAATCACATTAAAATAAGACCTATATTTCCTTGCAGATTGTTTTTAGTAGATAGAGATTTGTGCAAAGAAAATTGTGCGGTGGTAATAGAGCTTATGTTGAAGGAGTTAAGGTTGATATTGGATTGGACACGGGTAGGATTATGTTTGCTAGGTGCAATGAAACTCTGGAAGACGTGCGGTGAAAGTTTTCGCGCTGACTGTCGGAAAAACCGTGTGTTTGACGCGTGGTACAAGTTATGAGCGAATTAATTTGGCTAATTTTAACGTAGGTACTTTCACTTTTTAAAATTCTGAATAGGTTATGCAGGATAAAAGTTTTCTGTAATAAGGAGGTAATTGAATGATGTCTTGACATTAGTTAATACAATTTACTCTCAAATGCACCTGGATATGGTTGATTCTTGTTTAACGAGTTAAATTCTAACAACATTAAAATCAATCTCATAAATATATTATTAGCACTAACAAAATAATACAAACGCTGTGGGCAATTTCGATTAGTCTTTGACATTCGGAAAAACCTGTCACACAGATTACCAGATTGTCATGATACGTCATCCCCACAAATGTGTAGTTTCAGTATCTTATAACCGGCCGGCGACCGGCTTTCTGGCAATTTATTTTCATACAAGCCGTATGCCCAATGGGATTTCCCATCGACAAAAATGACGAACATTAAAAAAAAAATTGTCTAAGGAACTCTCGTACAAATAGCGCAGTGCGTTGTCACTTGTCTGTCAATGAATGAATTAAAGATTTTGATTATGTAAAATAATATCTGGCCGTACGAACGATGGATGGACTGTGTAAATGATGATATGGTTAGAAAGGGGGTGACTACCGAGATGACGACTAAGTGCGTTTTCACATTTAGGCGACTTTAGCAGCGCGACAGACGCGCGACCGTCGCCCAGTAAGAATTTCATATTATAAACAGAAGCGTGCGTGAAAGTTTCTGCTTCTGCCGCGCTACTATCGCGCTGCTAACGTTCTAATGTGAAAGCGGCCTAATAGAGAAGTATGGAAGAAAAATATATATTACGCCGATCCCAAATAAATTGGGTTATGTATGGGCAGGAGAAAGATAATGATATCTGCCCGTATATTCGATACTTACCAGTAATTATGTTTACCTATTTATTAAATCGCTTTCGCTTATAAGTTAGGGCTCTTACTTAACGATCGAACGCGTGTGAACCTAGTTTTTTTTTGTAAAATATTACGCGCTCCTATTGTAGCGAAAACGATAGAAGTAAGATGTCTACTAGTATTAGTATTTATTGCCGTAATAAGAGAAAACACGAGTTATTCTGTATAAGATATTGTTGTTCGATATCAAAGAATATTTTCGATGTTCACGCGGTATCAGTGTATGTTGCAGTTATAATGTAAAACCGGACAAATTGTGAATATGCTGAAGTTAATTTAGTTGGTACGTTTTGTGTTCGTATTTAAATTTAGTTGAGTCTTGCTATTTTTAAGCAGCAGATAAATTCATGATGTTATGTTATTTCGTAATATAATATTAATTATAGTTTATAGCCACACTATCGAATAGGTCTAAGATTTGTAAAGTTAGTCGATAAATAGTAGATATCATCATATCATCATAATCAGCCTATAATGTTCCCACTGCTGGGACACAGGCCTCCTCTCGGTGAGAGGGAGTGGGCCGTAATCTACCACGCGGGGCCAGTGCGGGTTGGCAGATGTCACATGTCTTCGAATTTTTGGTTCTAGGACATGCCGGTTTCCTCACGATGTTTTCCTTCACCGTTTTCAGAGCAGTGGTGATGAAATAATTTACACAAAGTAAAGCGCCTGTCTGGGTTCGAACCTACGACCTACAACTCGTAAGTCGCGGCCGTTACCACTTGGCCACCACTGCTCTAAAAAATCTAAATATGTCGGAAGTACGTCAGTCATTCGTTTGATGATTCAGGACGCTAGCACCAGGAGGCGTTTGACCGAGTCCAGCCTGAGTTCGTGGGAGTAGACGAGAGCGCTACAGTACACAGCGGTCTGGAGCTCTTGATCATTGTACCGAGGCCAGCACATCAAGCTACTACAATCTGTCAAATTTCTTTAATAGATTTTCAACTTTATCGCTAAAGCATAAGGTTCAAGGTTGATTGGGAAAAATTTACAGTTTCGGGTAGCTTGATGTGCTGGTGTTTGTACATCGTAAGGACAACATGTGCTCAGAAACTGTCTCGCGTTCCGTATCTAGTCGTGTCGGGTACCTACAGTGTATGATTCGCTAGTGTGATTAATTTGGTTGTAAAATTATAATTTGATTTGAACTTCATACTTTCTTTCTAATGCGCAATAACCAACACTACCCATAGTACGCCCACAGTAATTAAGTTAAGCCTGATGATAACGAGAAAGATGTAGATATCTTTACCGTCAAGTATATCATCTGCCTAGTCTTTTTCCAACTATGTTGGGGTCGGCTTCCAGTCTAACCAGATGCAGCCTAATACTAGTATTTTACATGGAGCGACTACCTATCTGACCTTCTCCGTCAAGTACATATTTTTTAATATTACAATAGTGGCCTAGTTATCTAGGATAATAATAAGGTATGTTTTATGATATTATTGTGAGACCGTCCAATGACGTGACAGTAATTTTTTAAGTAGTTTTAAAGTTAAGAAAAAACAAAACACCAATAATTGCTAATGTTTTTTTTTATACCTACCTACTTTATTTAAATCCTGCACAAAAGAAAAGTAACAATTAGATTTTTATGTCAGCAAAAAATGTTTTACAACTTTTTTATTCCAGAATAAAAATGGTTCCCGACAAGCTCAAACGGCGTCATATTCGCCCAACCCCCTCCCCCCCCCCCAGTGAAAACCGAACGAGAACACCTTTGTAATACCCAAGAGACGCGCGGCGCCAACGAATTTCTACCACTCTGGTCATGTCAGCACAAAAAAAAAACCGGGCAAGAGCGAGTCGGACTCGCGCACCGAGGGTTCCGTACCATCATATGTTTTTAAATTTTCACCGGCGCGGCGAGCTACTTACTAGATCTCGTTCAAACCAATTTTCGGTGGAAGTTTACATGGTAATTAAAAGTACATCATACATTTTTTTTAGTTTTACCATTCTCTTATTTTAGAAGTTACAGGGGGGGACACACATTTTACCACTTTGGAAGTGTCTCTTCCGCAGACTATTCAGTTTATAAAAAAATGATATTAGAAACCTCAATATAATTTTTGAAGACCTATCCATAGATACCCACACGTATGGGTTTGATGAAAAAATAATTGAGTTTCAGTTCTAAGTATGGGACACCCCCAAAATTTATTGATTTTTTTCTATTTTTGTGTGAAAATCTTAATGCGGTTCACAGTATACATCTACTTACCAAGTTTCAACAGTATAGTTCTTATAGTTTCGGAAAAAAGTGCCTGTGACATACGGACGGACAGACACCAGGGTTCCGTTTTTTGCCATTTGGCTACGGAATCCTATAAAGGCAAAACGTTAAAAACCGTTTCCACCACAGCGAGCTTCGCAAACCGCCTGAAGCCCTGCCCATCACCACAAACGGCAAAGAGCATTTTTTTAATTACTCCGTGCACAAACAATTGTTTGTGAAGTTGAGCGGGAGGGACGTAAACAGAGGCTCATTTCCTCTCTCATGGGGAGGAAACGAGGTAAAAATGCCCCTCCCTGACATTAATGAGGCGTTATTAAGTACTGGAAAACGGAAATAAGTCTAGGGTTGGAGGAGGTGAATCGTTTTTATCGGTCGATTGCTTCTGAGCATTTGTTATACGACTTGCGACTTGAACAGTTTAATATTCTCATGTTTTTGGTTAGTATAAATCGTGGTGATCAGCTCTCGTGCCTTCTCTGTTAGAGAAAAGGCCTTTGCCCATCAGTGGGACAAAAAAAAAACAGTGGCACTCCGGGAGTGCCGACAGAAATGAAAACTTGAACAATTACGTGTATTTATTGAATCGTCTTATAAACAAAACACGCGCGGTGTCGGTTACGGTAACAGTGTCGCGAGTTGAAAGGTTTTTCCCATCTCAAAAAATGCCCAACGCGTCTAAAGAAAGGAGATGTCCGCTTTTTGTATGGACGTTGGTTTTTTATTCCGAGAAAAATCTAACCAGGATCAAACTACATCCAAATAAAAGCTACTAAAATATGGAACTTGGAACCACTGAAATAATATTTTTAGACCACTCCATTTAAGAGAAAAATTATAAATTATTTAATGTTAGTACATGTATATTATTTGTTGATGGCAACCCAAATGAAACCTCCCACACACTTTGAAAATGTCATAATTGACAGATGGATTCTATTCATCTGTCATAATGACAAACTGTTGGTCAACAGACGTCAGACGTCATCCGTCTGATACGTTACACTTTCGCTCGTGCCTTTGTGTTATCCAGTGTTATCGTATTTTAATTTGTGCTTTGCTTTCTTTGATTTAACTGACTTGGCCTTTTCACAACGGATTCTTCTTTGCACATGATTAGGATACCGATAGCTTACGAACCTTCAACCCTGACGACTTTGCTTTTTCATAACGGTTATTTGATATTGCACGCGATTAGGACTTTGGCTTTTGGATTTAAAACCCCGTATGTAAGTACTGTTCTTTATTTCTATTTAGCTCATTAAGGGTTTTATTTGCACAACCTTTGCCTGTTTTACGACCTCTGATAATTAATAATAATATTAACTTTCATTTCTATCTTCAGATTATGGCTCTCTGCATAAATTGCAATATAGCAGTACATGCTATAAATCAGCACTATGAATATAACGCTTTAAGCATGAGCCCAGAGATAGTCTCAATAATTGAAGAATGGACTGCTCAAGAGGTAATGTATTCTTTAACTTCCATTGTTATAATTTTTTTTTAATAATGTGTAACCAGGCTTAATAGCTTATGTTAAAAAAGATTAAAAAGCACTACTTTGCTCAAAGAAGATGCAGAAAATCGATTCGGTGTTCTTAAAATATTATTTTGTTTTAGGTAACAGATGGAGATCGCATTTGCCAAGAATGCATCAACCTTCTACTGATAGAACTGAATAACAGAAACCAGCACAATATAGGTGACCAGCAGCTGGGTCATCAATCAGTATGTGTATGTTGTGGCGTTTCTATCTCAAGAAGAACAGGCAGGCGCTCTCGTCCCTTACCTGATGATCATCCTGAGCGGGCTTATATAGCTGGCATCATCAACCCCCGTCAGGTTAATATGTAAATTAAATAGTACATTGCACATAGTACATTATTGTATCTCTGACTAGTGGAACACACAATAAATTAAAACTTAATTTCAGATCCCTGCTAATGCTCGAGCATGTAATGCCTGCTGGCAAAGGGCTCATAACAATATTCACGAAGTGATGGAACCACCAAGAGAAGCCCAAGTGACTGATGATAATCTAGAAAGTAGGTCTAGCTCTGTGGCTGAACCTGTAAGTGCACTCAGTTCGGATATTGATAATATAGTTCGAAATGAGAACAGGTATGTTGAATTAGATGGTTACAGCCGAACCCCAGATTCATCAAATCATTGTTTTGTTCCTGAGTGTATGAATACGGAACGTTTAAGAGTACCCCTGTATCTTAAAAAACAAATATTAATGGACTATAAATTGTATATTTCACCTAATTCCCGAGTATGTGAAGAACATGCAAGTGTTTATAATTGGGAACTGTTGAATGAATTTCAGTTCACAACGCAATTTACCCTGAATCATATTGTAGAAATGCTAGATTTGTTAAGAAAAAAAACAATTACCAATATTGATTTTGAAAACGTAGAAAATATGAACAACCATATTTGTCGATACTGGACAGGCTTGACTGTATTTAATTTTTTGACATTACTGAGCTGTATTAGTAATCAATTATCAGCAGTGTGCCGAAAACCAAAATTAGCTTTAGGATTATACCTTATGAAAATAAGAACTGGGGAGCCAATAAGACGAATTGCATCATTAATCTGCATAAATAAATCTGTGGCATGCATTTATATGAGAAAGGCACGTAACTGCTTGAAAGAATTTTATGTACCAATACATTTAGGTGTCAATCATATTTCTCGAGCAAGCCTGACAAGTAGAAATCTTTTAATCCCACAGGGTCTTTTTGGAACAGCTGAAAATAATCCCATAATTATTTGCGATGGAACATACATATACTTACAGAAATCGTCAAATTATCTGTTCCAAAAAAAAACATACAGCTTACACAAGTTTTCAAATCTTGTAAAACCTTTTTTGCTGGTGGCCACCGATGGCCACATTATAGACATATTTGGCCCATACGCAGCCACAACTTCTGACGCCACAATTATGCAACAGCTGTTCCAAAATGAAAATTCCACTTTAAGGCAGTATTTTAGACAGAATGATATATTTATTCTTGACCGCGGCTTTAGAGACTCTATCCCATTGCTCACATCTTTGGGATATACTGTGTGTAAACCAGAGACCCTAAGTGAAGGGGAAACTCAATTATCTACTGAAAAAGCCAACAAATCACGACTAGTGACACTGTGCAGGTGGGTTGTAGAAGTTGTAAACGGTCGGTTTAAACGGGATTTTAAAATCTTTCGGAATAAATATTTTAATATTGGGTCTAAAAATCTTATGGATGATTTCAAAATTGCAGGAGCCATTTTAAACCAATTCCATCCCGTTTTGACTGACCGTCCTGATGCCCAAACTATACTGGAAAGAGCTCGCCAGAGAATGAGCATGACAAATTATTTAGCTGATCATGTAATTGGGCATCAGCTTAATAGACGCCGAGCCAGTTTCGTCCAAATAAATGGTCAAATACCACAGCTCAATATGTTCCCCACCATGGAAATGTCAGATTTGATTTTATTTAGCCTAGGAATTTATCAAATTAAACAGGCTCGCTCTTATTATGGGGAACATATTCGGCTAAACGGTTCTTTTACTGTAGAAGTAAGTGAAGATTTAGAAATAATAAACATTCCAGGCATTTCGTCATCACATGAGACAGTTTTGATAAGAGGACGAATAAAGTCACGCCACTACAGTAATAAAGTGTATTACACATACATATTATTGAAAGTGGGAGAGACTAGTTGGCAAAGGTGTATTTCGGACTATTATTGCAGTTGCATAATTGGGAAAAGGACTGTAGGAAGCTGTGCTCATGTGATGACAATAGTCTGGTATCTTGGATGGGCTCGGCATCAAAACGATATATCTCCACCTGCTCAGTTTCTCGACAATATTTTAATATGAGAAGACATTGAAAATGAAGAAAGTTAATAAATGAATAATTATTCAAAACCAAAAAAAAAATTTATTTCATAAAAATATACATAAAATACATAGTAGGTAACCCTTGTGTCCAATTATAGCATATTTATTGTCGATACGCTTTTCTCTATTCCAAATCATTGAAAAGGAATTTCAATCGGTAGATACTATTATCATTTATTCCTGCTAAGCCATCCCTATGGAGTTTGCTGAAACATGCACTTCTTGATAACCGAGGTCTTGGTAAAATATTGCAACTTGCACATGAACATTCGAAGTAGCCATAATCATGTAGAATGCGCTTTAGTTCTAAAAGAATTATGCTACACATTCACTGAAAACATTTCTTACTAGCTTCTGCCCGCGACTTCGAGTTACGATTACATCATTTTAGCTTAGTGTTCTTTCAGACTTTTTTCTTATTACTCGTTACTCGGCTTCTGAGGGTCGTAGCATGATGGTAATATATTCGATTGCCCTTATCCTTCCTCAAGAATTAGGCTATCAAATTCAAAAAGAATTATTCAAATCCGACTGGTAGTTCCAGAGATTAGCGCGTTCAAACAAACTTTTCAGCTTTATTATTCGTATAGATTATATTACAGAGGTAAATAAATAATCTGATTATATTTGTTTCGTTCACATTGTTCCATATTATATTATAATGCAGTCTGTGATAAACTCGCAAATCAAATAATAAATTATTGTATTCTTTGTTGTCAGTATAATGTCAGTACCATGTGTCAATACTGTCAATTTTGACAAGTTAATAATTTTTTTGGGGTGTGTTCACTTTATTATCCGAGATAATTAGAAAGGTTTGTTCGTTTTAGGAGTAATTTCACACTAAAATAAAAAAATATTTTTCTCAAAATTGGAGTATTTAAAAAATCTATGAAATAGTTAGAACCACTTATTTTTGGGATGTCTATCCAAATATATTTAACTTATCCTGGTTAGAATTATTAAATAATAAAAAACCATTTCTGGACATGTCCTTTTCACTTCAATACTAGACTGGTGTTATTATATTTTAGGTAGGTAACTTGCCAGCAAATTGATGATGAAAAAGAAATCGATGACTGCATTTGGGCACCTTCAACGCCAACCATCTTTATGCTTTGTATATAATTACTAGCAGCGCCCCGCGGTTTCACCCGTATACGTTTTCAACCCTTGGGAATATCGGGATAAAAAGTAGCCTATATGTTAATCCAGGGTGTCAGCTACCTCCATACCAAATTTTATCAAAATTGGTCCAGCCGTTTGAGCATGAAGAACACACACCCCCTCACAAACTTTCGCCTTTATAATATTAGTGTGTTAAACTCATACTTACAAAAGACGTTAAAAACTATGTAAAAACAAAATCATTATTCGACATCCGTTTTTCAATAAATATAACATGGAATAACATTTTAAACTTTCTAATAACCTTTTACAAGGTAACAAGAACCAGCACTTGAGAACTGTACCCCCACAGCCTAAATTAAATTCTCAAAGAGCGCCAAACATTTAGACAATTGAAGCAATAAAGAGAATTCCTACGAAACGAAAAGCTAGACTGTGTCCTTGTAACTGGCCAAACGTTCTGAATATTGATATCGAGGAAACACGTATTTTTAGCAGTCTCATTTCTAAGGTCATTCGCTTCGAGATTCGGCCTTTTAAGGATAACGATGGCATTGAAGTCTGAGACCCACATTAAGGGGCTTACAGGACCTAAACACAAAAAAACTGGCCAAGTGCGAGTCGGACTCGCACACGAAGGGTTCCGTGCCACAAGGCAAAAACGCCGAAAAAATCACGTTTGTTGTATGAGAGGGCCCTTAAATATTTATTTTATTTTGTTTTTAGTATTTGCTGTTATAGCGGCAACAGAAATACATAATTTGTGAAAATTTCAACTGTCTAGGTAACTCAGTTCTTGAGATACAGCCTGGTGGCAGACAGACGGACGGACGGACAGACAGCGAAGTCTTAGTAATTGGGTCCCATTTTTACCCTTTGGGTACGGAACCGTAAAAACGCAAGTTTTAGAAACAATAAAAATATATGATAGATTACAGTAAACCAAATCAGAAAAATATATGATATTCTTCAGGATATATGCTAGGTAGATAGTGTTTTGAAAACATAATACATACAACTAATTTGATACGATAGAAAAAAACCATGAAGATACCTCTAAAAACTTTCTTTTCACAATAAAAACTATACTAATATACTATCATTCTGATTTTTTGTCAGATTACTACAAGCAAAATACTAGTGTTTTAATTTTTTCGTCCAAACAATAGATTTTGTGTAATTAAATAATTGCTTCATATTTTGCAATAAACTACCAGCGTTGTGTCATCGTGCTTCTCTTTCTTTTCTATGCAGTCCGACAGTGACCGCGCTTTAGGTCATGTAAGCCCTTTAAATACCATTTTAAGATACTACTGAAGTAAGTCAAGTTGTGATCCTGGATTTCTTTAAGTATATCTTTTATTCATCACCATTTCAGCCAAAAGACGTCAACTGCTAGACATAGGCTTCCTCCAAACACCTCGACCGGTTCTGTGCTACTTGCATCCAGCGGATTCCTTACCGGTTCACTTTGTTGGAGGCCTTCCATTCCAACGCTACGTCTTCTGGTACACGGTGGCCACTTCAGAACCTTTCAGCATCATCTATTCTGCGAGCACTGTGCCCTGCCCACTGCCACAAGAATAGTCCGAAGAATTGCCAAACTTAAGTGGCAGTGTATTTTATTGATCAAAGCATTTTTTTGTCATCTTCTTCTTAGCGTCATCAATACTCATGGCGACATGGAAGGAGCGACTGTTGCAACCCAGCGCAGGGCACGCCGCGATAGCGGCGATAAGACCCCTCTTTGAGGAGTGGCCTCTAGCCACTCCTCAAAGAGGCGCCACGGCGCCCTCACCTACCGCCTGACGCAGGTCCTCACCGGACACGGAAGTTTCGGGAGGTTCCTGCACATCATCAGGCGGGAGGAAACGCCCGGGTGTCACCATTGCCAGGATCGCCCAGAGGACACGGTGGAGCACACGGTGGGAGTCTGCCCCGCTTGGGCGGAGCACCGCCGTGTCCTCGTAGAGGCGATCGGCAGCGGCGGCGACCTCTCGCGCCCGGCCCTGGTGCAAGCCATGGTCCGGGGCGAGAGGGAGTGGGAGGCAGTCACCTCCTTCTGCGAAGCAGTCATGCTAGCGAAGGAGGTGGCGGGACGGCTCAGGGAGAGAGCCTCCCGTCCCAGCCGCCGCGGGAGACGCTCCGGGCGTCGGGAGCCGCGCGACGACTCCCGGCCACCGTAGGCGCGGGCCTGCGGGCCTGCGGGCGGAGAGTAAAGGGTAGCTCACCGTCCGATCAGGACCAGGCCCGTGCCGGACGGCGCGTACGTGTTCCACGCGCGCCTCAAAGAGATGTCAGCATCGAGGAGGGGGGCCCCATAGGGCCGAAGCCTGCCGGGTCAGCGGGATTGTCCGAAAGGGTTACCGCTGGCCCGGAACATAAAGGGCTAAGGAAGGAACACGGGTGGGTTTTAGTCAGTAAGAGTCTGACACTCCCTTCCGCTCCACCCAGAGCGGGAGGGGTCATTTGATGATTTCCCATCCGCAAAAAAAAAAAGCGTCATCAATAGCTTCCATCAGTTCCTATAACGTGTAATTGTGTTTTGGCTCATTCATAACTAGGACCATTTATAGAACAACAAGTACAGACGCCAGCACATCAAGCTACTGCAATCTGTCAAATTGCTTTACTAGATTTTCAACTTTATAGTTTATCGCTAAAGATTATAAAGTTCAAAGTTGATTGGGAAAATTTGACAGTTTCGGGTAGCTTAATGTGCTGGCGTCTGTACATACACGAGACTTTTGAAGGTAATGGAACCATTTATTTACACGTGGTCGGATACGAACTTCGCGAATTTTGAAAGAAAAATATTTCACGAAAAACACGAAAACATAAAATTCTACTAAACTAACTTTCTAGCTCCACCTTTCGCAAGTACATGTCCTTTTTGGACATGATTGATTAGCTCGAGGCACTCAATCTTTCGCTAGTAACCTACTTTCGGATATATCTTATTATGAACTTTTTTTCCCCGAACCACAGAATAACTAATCCCGAACTAATACGAATTTTGTGTGCAGAGTTCCAGTAGAGAGTCTGCGAACTTAAAAGGATGTTATGAGTTTTCAAAATGAAAAAAAAAAATCTGCGTTAATAGCTTCGGAACATCATCATCTTCATTATGTTAGCCGGAAAGAGTCCACTGCTGGACATAGACCTCCCCAAACCGTCGCCACCGCCACATCGAATATGAATTTATGTCATCAAACTAGCTTCTAGAAAAGGGAGGATCCTCCGACCAGACGGGTGTTGTGTCTGGCGGGCAACTGCCCAATGATTCATGTCGGGTCGTTGTATCTATGCTAGTTGCGCGGTAAACTCTGCTTGCGAGATGCAGGATTTTGCGTGACGTCAGTATGACGCGTTGTGCGCATGTGGCGTTGTAGATACCGCTACACACCTGCCCGCTCTTTCACTTTGTTTTCACTTAGCGTTCTTTCTGATTTTTTATTCCTTTTGTTGGCTCCTAAGGGTCATAGCGTGATGTTAAATAGCCTATAGCCTTCCTCAAGAATTGGGCTATCAGTCTATCACATGCAAACATAATTTTTCAAATCCGACTGGTAATTTCAGAGATTTGCGCGTTCAAACAAACAAACGAAAAAAAACTCTTCAGCTTTATCATTAGTATTAGTATAGTCATCAAATATCGCCGAAATGGGATCACCGATTTATAACAATAAAGATAAACCCTTCCTACGGCCGATTACAGATAGCGCAAACCACGAAGACGCGCCCCACTCTTCTTACGGCTAGTGGTTATCGCTGGTTAATTCCGCTAGTTTCAGTTTTTTGATACACACTAATTACCCACTAATAAGTAATTACTGTGTATCGACAAAACTAAAACACTAGCGGAATGTTGCTCACTTGTACAGTCACGAGCAAAAGTATGTATACACTTTTCTTTATTCAAAAGCGATGTTCTCCTTTTTTTTTAATGAAATTTTATATTAGCAGGAACATAGTATTTTCGAACCCATAGGTATATGTAAAGTGTCGTATTTCAACGTTGCATTCGTTATTTCGTGAAAAAATTGTAATTTAAAGTTGCCAAGTGTTGACATATTGGTGCTCGTGACTGTACCACAAAATAAAGCTTGTCGCGAGATTTACCTGTGTAGATAAACAAGTAAATTAAATAACTTGATCAGATTGATTTAATTTTCAAACGAAGTAAATACGAGTACTCACTAAAATCTCGCGACAAGCTTTTATATCATATAAATTGTATAATAACGTTTTAAGTTGATAGTAAAAGTTTTAAAGGACAAGTTTATTTTATTCTTTTTAGCGCATTTAAATAAAAGCTTGTTTTAAAAAAGTTTTTTTTTATTGTAAACTAGCTTCTGCCCACGACTTAGTCAGCGTGAAGTATCTTGTTACCTCGCCCACCCGGTCACATAGCATCACCTGCCCGCACTATAACTTCGGCTCTCTATAAAAATCCTAGCGGGATGTTAAATAGCCTTATAGCCATCCTCAAGAAATGGGCTTTCAAATGCAAAAATAATTTTTCGAATTCGACTGGTAGTTCCGAGATTAGCGTAACAAACTCTTAGATTTATAGTAGGCATGTCGATTCACTTTAAAAAATATCGCTCTCGGATTCGATTCAAATTGAACATACTAGAATCGATTCTTGTTTGAATCGAGCATTAAAAGATCGATTTTCAATTAATCGCGTCAATTTCAAACATGCCTAATTGCCTAATATAGATACAGCAGTGCGATTCTGTAACCATCTCACCGTGAAAACTTAGGTGAAGTGAGCGTGGAGTGAGCTGTCAATAGTGTCAATTCCTAGCAAAAACAAACTCACTTCACCTAAGTTTTCACGGTGAGATTTTTACAGAATCGACCGGCTGTACGTTATTAATGACCATTTACCGCAAATACAAGTAATTGGATAGGTATTATTAAATTAATAAACATAATTCTATATTCCTTCGAAAGAATAGGTGGAGGTGGGGATCGAACCCAGGATCTTTTGCTCAGCAGTAGTGCTTGCGACCACTAAACTAATGTGGTAGTTTAAATTTCTAGTCTCGCCCGATTCGGGAGGTTTATGAATCGATTCATTGAATCGATGAAGGGTTCAAAATCGATCTGAAAAATCGATTATATTACTCTAAATAATCGATTTTTCGATTTCAAATCGACATGCCTAGTTTATAGTATAGAAGAAGATAACATACATAGACATAGCTTATCACTTTGCGGGACACTAATCGCCTCCAGACGTAATAAAAATAAAACTTATATTGTGTATTCAGTATCCTTCAACAAATTAAAACAAAAAGCAAGCAATAAAATAAATTCCAACAAAACTTACATCCTCGCTTACACGTATTCGCTGACGGGGTGACTACGGGGTAACTACGCGGCTACACCCCGGGGGAAACCCCGGAACTAGACGTTAAGCGAAACGTCCGATGTTGATTTATTGTCTGCGACTTGCGTATTCGTTTATATTGTGTTTCGAAGCATCTGGAACTCCGACTATTTGTATTGGAATTTGTATGTATTCCCATTTCCTTTTTCAGTGTGGAAAATTTCAAAATGTTACGAGTTTGGCGTAAGTGCGGCGTCGAGTTTCACCTTTCTGGATGCAAATAGCCGTGTGTATTGTGATTGCATCAGTTTCAGGCCTTTTTTTTAATAAAAGTGTTGGGTTTTATATGTTGATGCTGTTAAATTTTTGCGTTTTTATTTTCAGTGTGTGCAATGAAGTTTATTGAATTTTATATTCAAATGTCATTTTTGAGGTTTGCAATTTCTGAGTGTGACATGTATTTAATCCGTACTAATATGTATTATAAATTCGAAAGTAACTCTGTCTGTCTGTATGTTACCTTTTCAGGCCTAAACCACTGAACGGATTTCGATAAAATTTGGCAGAGAGATAGATTGCATCCCGGGGAAGGACATAGGTTAGTTTTAATCCCGATATTCAAACGGGATCGACACTTATGCGGGTGAAACCGCGGGGCACTGCTAGTCTCAAATAATTCCCATTTTGCGCCCCTAAGAATGTTATTGACCAGTCTAATATAATGATTGCGCCTCTTTTTGTGAACCTCAAATAATTACTATTTTGGAAACAGCCAAGTAGGTAAGTATCTACCTCAAGCCGCAAAGTTGAAGTGGGATTGGGTTGGCCACGTCTGCCGCAGTCAATGTGCTGTGTGCCAAAATAGTCATCATGTGGAGCCTAACACGGCTAGAAGGCGTCGCGGCAGACCTCAAAGAACGAGACGAGCTGGAATAAACAAAGTGTTGGAATACCGGCACTTAAATGCAGAAAGCTGATTTGATTGACCACCTCTTTCACGAATTATTTTCTAACTACACCCCACTTTGATGATTACACTAACGACATAATCACAATTAAATTCAGTTAACTTCTCCAATTTACGCGAACGAGTCATAAATTTTCGACACTGTTGCGTTCTTCGTCAAGTTTAACTTTTATAGTTAATTTTATTTGGTTTACAAACTGTATACTTTGTAATTTATTCAACGAGAAGCAGTAAATTAAATGAACAGTATTGATATTCTACTAGTGGCTGCAGTAAATGTTAATTTGAATACTTAGTAGTAAGTCTCGATAAACTATTCGGTAAATTGTAGCAAGTTAATGCACTAAGTTAATACCTACATTTGACTAGTACCGAGTAATGGCAGTTTTCTAACATTTCGTGATAAATCGATCATTCATTCTCAATGTATCAGGATGGTTTTAGCAAACTTACTCTTTAATGATATTGCCAATCCGCCTGTCTTTTCCGAACTATGTTGAGGTCGGCATCCAGTCCAACCGGATGCAGCTGAATATAATATATCTTACATGGAGCGACTGCCTATCTGACCTTCACAACCCAGTTACTGAGTAACATATACCCCTTGGTGATTTTTGGGCTTCCGACTACCTGTGACGACTGTCAAAGATCTACGAATGACAGCCGGGACCAACTGCTTAAAGTATTTTTCGAGCCACGGAGAGGTTTCGTCTCGATATGTAATGGATGGTTATCCATCCATGAACCGACCTCGGCAAGCATAGCTTAGCCTTCGATTGACTCATGCTGTTATGATATAGCCACGAGCGCCTCTATTGATATTGACATAGTTTTATTATTGAAAACTAAAATAATTATAGGTATAGCTAAAGACATCGACAGTCAATTTAAAAACCCAAACATTAAATAATTTTCCTAAATCTATGTATATGTAACAACAGCTACATAAACTACACATAACCAACTAATTTCAGTTACAGCTCCCAAAGTTCCCGTTAAGCGCAAACGCCCAGGGGAATGAAGGATTTAACTTGATAACAGGATCAGTTAAGTGAAATGCACGTTAGATTTACTGTTAATTTATAGTCTGCCACCTCTGTGTTCATAGGAATTACGGATTTAGAAGCCGTCAAAATGATAAGTAGAGGCATGAAGCTTAATACTTGGAAATTGTTGGGATATCTGTATCCGAAATATGTCCAAAGAGACAGTTACACAGTCTTGCAATGACTATAAAAGTAAGTACTTAGTAAGTTTAAAATCCGGCCAAGTGCGTGGCGGACTCGCACACGAAGGCATCCGTACCACCGTACAACATTTAATACTATGTACATATTTTATTAAAAATACTTAAGTAAAAAAAAAATGCAAAAAAAAAAACGTTTCTTGTACAGAAACCCCTATTAATTTAATTTATTTTTTATAGCCGCCGTAATAGCCCGCTCTGTGAAAATTTCAAGTGTCTACCCATTACGATTTAAAAGACACAGCCGTGTGACAGACGGACACGGATAGCGGAACCTAAAGAACAGGATCCCGTTGGGACTCTTTGAGTACGGGACGTAGGCTAGGTTTCGAACCCAAAGAGTCTAGTGGAAAGTTATTTTTACTTGTATACCTTATGCCATCCACGATACTTCCTATCATCCAATCGGCATGACGCTACCGATTGGATCAGTTAGAATTGACCGTGTGTGGGAGTGGATTGGCATGACAGTTATACTTGACGGCACAATCGAATTTCGATTCTTTTGGCTTGATCATTCCGATTGGATCATGCCGATTGGACCGTGCATGGCGGTCTGCCGATCGTCAGTTCAATTTGATCAAGATTTGTCACCGGTGACGCCATGGCTTCAACTGAACGTCGCTGCCGTTTGGACAGTTTAAACTGATCGTGTGTGGTGTATATAGACGAACTGCAGATTGGATCAAGCCTGCAGCGTCATGCCGATTGGACGATAGGAAGTATCGTGGATGGCCGGCATAACTCGACTCTACTAAGCACCTCTAACCAATCCCTCGGGGAATAGAGCCGTAAAGTTATTTATATAAGGCGACAATGAACATTGACTTACGCCAACGAATGTTTAGACGAAGGCTTACTTATGTTACCATAACTATACATCACATTTGGTGCAGCTGGACTCGTATTTGGTGCAAACGCGGGATGCATAACAAATGAATTGCTTAGAATAACCTAATTCTGTATTGTTTTACAACAAATACATTTGATATACTCAAGGTTATAACCTAGATAATTATCACAGTCACAGTCGTTTCCTACCTATGGATGGACTGTATCGAGTCTCTTTTTCGTTCATGATTCATTCTTTTGCCCTCATCCCAATTATTTTAGAGCCGGCGCAACATGTCTAAAAATTCTATAGTTATCTTTGTGCAAGACATATTGTTGGCAAAAAAAACGAGATCTTACAAAGAATCCACAGAAAACACAACATACCTTAATTCAAAGTTCACTTTTCCCCTTCCACTATTCCCCTATTCCCACGACGCGTCTAATAAAAAAACACATACTTCCCTTCATACATTGCTACAACACATTATCTTAACTCGCAGCTCAGCCGCAAAACCGTTACGACGGATATAGGCATTTCGCAAAATGTCCAATATTGCTGTACTGGCAGCAACATACGCTTGTTTATCGTTTTACATTTTGACGGGCCCTTGGTTTTTAGAGCCTATAATATTCTATGGCGCCATTCCAAGTCCCCTTAGAGCTTAAGAAGATTTTTTGTTTTGTATTCTTTGGCGAGTTATTTTTTATGCCGATTTGAAATTGAGCGAAACAATTGAATGATTTTTTTTATCACAACTATTCAAAAAGAGCTAGTGTATTCATCGTAAACAAGGACTAAAATAGCTCTTTAATTCCTAGGGACTAAAAGTGATTTGAATTTGGAATGTGGATATTGTTAGTAAAAAGTTCCAATCACCAAAGAGATCGACACGAACATTGTATGAACAAGTAACAGGCTGTATATTAAAAAAAAAGGCGCGTGAGCCAAATTAAAAAAAAAGTTTTTGAAAAAATAAAAAACGCGCGAATAGCATTAGCAGCCTTCGTTTGTAATTGTTTACTCAAAATCGTATGTAAATTACTCAACGTATACTATTCTCTAAAGTTGCACTTAGGTACTTATTTTTTTATTGAGGGTGATAAAAAGTAGTGTCCACCTCGAGAGCAACACTATTTTAAGCTCGAGTGACGTATGTTGAATAGTTTGAATCCAGAGCGGAGCACCCTGATCCCTGGTCAAAGTGTGGGAAGGGAACACCGGGGTGGTTTTGAATCAGTAAGAGTCTGACAGACAAGGACAGCGGACATCCATGAGGATTTTCCACCTCGGAACAAAAAAAAAAGGTTATGTTTATTTGGTAAGGTGTTATGTAGACCGAAATAAACGTGTATCTATAGAGTGATATAATTCGGTTGCTAAGGGCCGCATTCAGAGCCCAGAACATTATCAACAATACCTAAACGTGTCACTACCGTAGCATTTTTATTTTTTATTCCCCGTTCCACATGAACGCTAGAATAATGTCGCGTACAGGTGACGTCGTGCGAATGACGTCACACCAGATGGGCGGGAACTGGAGCTGGACGTACACTGTATTGAAATGGATGAAAAATAATTTTCTTGTTGCTTTTTAATAGAATATATGCCATTGTTTGTGGAAAAATTTACATTTTTAGTCTGGCGACTTAGGCAAAAGTGCCAACAGAGCATAAGCATAATCAGCCAGCAGTTCCAGATGCTGGGACACAGGCCTCCTCTATGTTAGAGGGTTTGGGCCGTTATCCACCACGCGGGCCCAGTGCGGGTTGATTGAAATGACATCATCATCTGCCTAGCCTTTTCGTAACTATGTTGGGGTCGGCTTCCAGTCTAACCGGATGCAGCTGAATACCAGTATTGCAAACAAATAAATGATTTAATTTAAAAACAAAAGGAAAGTTGAATAAAGCTCGTCACTGTACTAAATCATTTCTGAGGAATGATTTAATAAACAGTTTGATATAATAGAAAAACCGCTGTCAAAAAAAACAATAATCATTTTTATATCGCTGTTTTTTTCGATGACATTTCAGTCAATCAACCGTTCAACAACCCTAACTGAATTAAAAAAAAATACTTCATACATAAAACAGGTGATAGGCACGTGGCAGCACCGTCGCGTGACGAGATATGATCAGTTGCGTCCCGTCAGCGGTGAAGTGCGGACGTCTCATTTGCATAATTGTTTATAGCCGTTTGTTAGATGTCAAATTTCTTCGGTAGTTTATTGTTTCTGGCGTTTTGTTGTTGCGCCAGAATTGATAGGTTTTTATTATATTTTGACATTTTCTACGTTATTTAACTATTTATAGTCCTGATTGTTAGATTAATTACCTTTCATAGCAATTTGTTATATTACTCTTTTGTGGTAAAGGATATCGTATAACCCAGTTACTGGGTTGTGGCGGTCAGATAGGCAGTTGCCGAAGTAAAGCAATGATATTCAGCTGCATCCGGGTAGACTGGAAGTCGACCCCAACATAGAATTGGGAAAAGGTTAGGTAGATGATGACTCTATTGTGGCAACAGAGGAACAAGTCCACGGGATATCGAAGAGCGAGGCTGCAAGTAAGTTGTCATGCTCCACAGGGAGTTAGGGAGTTACGAGAAAATACGGGTGAACAGACCTGGCTCTGTCGTAAATGTTATCTCATAATGACGTTACGAGTTTACGACGTCACCGCACCGGTATGCGTCGGAGTGCAGGTGTGGGACCAGAACTGGGTTAATTGTTGATGTGTTGGTATGACACGAAGTGTGGGTTATTTTGATACACTCATATATTTTGATGTTGTTATGGGTTCTATTTTACCTATAATATATTTTGCGTGTAATGCATAGATCAAGGACCAGAAGGCCAATTGTCGTAATTTAAAACGTTCAAAATCTAGTCGCAGTCTCATCTCGGCGACAAACAAATGTCAAAAACTTGTCAAAATGTTGGGAAATTAGAAGTATTTTTTGACAGATTGAGACTGAGATCAGACTGTGAACGTTCTTAAAATTACGAGAATTGACCCTCAGGAGTCCTAAAAAGGCCACTTTGGCAGAATCATAAAAGGATAACATTATGAATCATAATATGGCGAAGACAGTCCGTGTTTTTTATTTTTTTCGCTGCACTACGTAGGTATAATCAAAGATATTGGGATTGGATAGATTGGTATTTTAGCAGACAGAAAAATAATTGATAAATCCTTTACCAATGGGATTTGATACGATTAACTTAACAGTTAACTGTCCATTATGATTCATAATGTTAGCCTTTTATGATTCTGCCAAAGTGGCTTTTTTAGGAGCAGAGCAGAGCAGTGGTGGCCCATTGGTCACGGACACGACTTACGAGTTGAAGGTCGTAGGTTCGAACCCAGACAGGCGCTTTACTTTGTGTAAATTATTTCATCACCACTGCTCTCAAAACGGTGAAGGAAAACATCGTGAGGAAACCGGCATGTCCTAGAACCAAAAATTCGAAGACGTGACATCCACCAACCTGCACTGGGCCCGCGTGGTGGATTACGGCCCACTCCCTCTCATTGAGAGGAGGCCTGTGTCCCAGCAGTGGGAACATTATAGGCTGATTATGGATATGGATGGATGGCCTTTTTAGGCACCCTGGAAAGGTTTTTCGGTTACAGTTAAATTGAATGAAATATTTCAAAGTTGTCTCTAAATCTCTGAGGTGGCAACGCGTCGGCAAATACATTGTTGTCCAAAGGCGGCAGAAATACCATTTTCTAGGACTATCTAGCTGGAGTAAAAAGGAGATTTTAATCTCAGGGTAAAGACTTCAGTAAGGTGTGCAAATTCGCCCGAAATAACTTTAACTATTTAACAAAATTACTGGTATTGGGTGAAGGAAAACATCGTGAGGAAACCTGGACTTATACTTAATTTAGGTCTGAAATCGCCAACACGTCCTGAAAAACCGTGGTGATCAATTTTCTGTATATGAAGAGAGGCCTTTGTGGCCCAGTGGGACTGGGAATAATAGACTGGTATTTTACTTAACGAATAAAACTCACACAAAGGGCAATGGAGAGGACTATGCTTGGAGTTTCCCTGCGTGCTCGAATCAGAAATGAAGAGATCCGCAGGAGAACAAAGGTAACCGACATAGCCTGAAGAATTATCAAACTTAAGTGGCCGTGGGCAGGGCACATTGCTCGCAGAACAGTCGGCCGATGGGCCGAAACGTTCTGGAGTGGCGAACGCGGATGGCGTTGGAAGGCCTCAAGGTGGACCGACGACCTTGTGAAGGCCGCAGAAACCCGTTGGATGCGATAAGCACAGAACCGATAGAAGTGGAGGTGCTTGGGGGAGGCCTATGTCCAGCAGTGGACGTCTTTCGGCTGAAATGATGATGATCATTATACTTAACAAAAATATCTGTCGATCTCATCCAAAACGCCCTACCCTGGTTCCAATTCACTAACCTAGGTATGAAACACGAGTTTTTATGGGATACCCCGGATACACGAACCGGACGTGAACGTTTCTTCTTCAACTCATCATCTGCCTAGCCTTTTCCCAACTATGTTGGGGTCGGCTTCCAGTCTAACCGGATGCAGCTGAATACCAGTGTTTTACATGGAGCGACTGCCTATCTGACCTCCACAACCCAGTTACTGGGTAATACGATACCCCTTGGCAAGACTGGTTGACTTTCGGGCTTCTGACTACCCGTAAAGACTGTCAAAGATCCACGAATGACAGCCCCGGGACCAACGGCTTAACGTACTTTCCGAGGCACGGAGGGGTCACGGTATGTAAAGATGGTCACCCATCCACAAACCAACCGCGGCAAGCGTAGCTTAACCTGATCGATCGACCTGTGCGGCTGTTATTATTTAGCCACGGGCCCCTCCGGTCTTCTTCAACTAACACATAATATTTTGACATCCAAACATGTCATATTTTTAATAACAAACGTCTCAACATAATAACACAGGGTCAGAGCTACCCCTACGTGATTTTGAAGGGTTGATTGCATGCGAAGGGTTCCGTATGAAGTCATGTGGAAATATATTCTTATTAGGGTACCTTATTACGATTCTTGGGACGTTGTCACTCTGATTATGTATGGAGCGAGTGTGTGTTATGGAGAATGTTACTTTTAGCTTGAAATATGTAGCAGGTTGCTGTTTATAATACCTTTCTCACCTCACATACACGAGAGGTTATGGATGTGAAACGGCGCTAGTACTACTGATGTGACCTTTTCATTACAACTTTCTACTTTCAAGTCTACTCATCATCTGCCTAGCCTTTTCCCAACTATGTTGGGTTCGGCTTCCAGTCTAACCGGATGCAGCTGAATACCAGTATTTTACATGGAGCAACTGCCTATCTGACCTGCAAAACCCAGTTACTGGGTAATACGATACCCCTTGGTAAGACTGGTTGTCAGACTTTCGGGCTTCTGACTACCCGTAAAGACTGTCAAAGATCCACGAATGACAGCCGGGACCAACGGCTTAACGTACTTTCCGATGCACGGAGCGGTCACCCATCCACAGACCAACCGCGGCAATAACGATTCTTAAGCTTGAATTAATTTCAGAAATTTTGCTTCACACAAAGTCACAAAAAAGGGCCTTTCAGTTATATTCTTCCCACTCCATTAATTAATAAAATCTCTTTATTACAAAAAATATTTCTAAATACTTTACGCACCAATAAAACTCGTTCCAGAGAACCGAAATAAACTCATATGAGAATATTTTAAAGCCGACCTGAAATGTCAAATATAAATAAATATAGGGTTGCTAAAAATACACTGTTGTATTAATATACATATTGTGAGCTTCCACGAAATTAGGTATTTCTACTTATTCAAACTAAGTTATGAAAGAGAAATTAATTGAGTTATTTTCCTGTAACATGGGTTTAATTGTTAAGTAATGATAATGTAAATTGTATTTACCCGACTGCTCCAAGGAGGGTTATGTTTTTCGAGTGTATGTATGTATATTTCTTTGGCACGCTCTGTAGCCTATTTGAAAACATAATAATTACCCCATATGGGTATGGGTCCCGCCTGCTTCCAACTTTTATTTAATTTAAAATGGGCTTGTTTTTAGCTTTTCATTTTTTTTTAAGTTCAGTTGCGGTCGGCCAAACTGCAGTCGGGTTTTTTTTTTTTATTACTTTTTTTTAATTGGTGTATAATACTGCTGTAGGCTGATGATGATGACGGTTCAGCCGTTAAAGCGTAATTGAGTAACAACCATACAAACTCATCCTCAAAACATTCACATAATTAGTAGGATATACAACAAAATGGGAATGCTCTTCATTAACTTTTATGTTATGTTTTTAACATAACTCTCTGCCCAATGAGTGATGACACGAATTTCGGTCAAATATATTTAGTTTGAGAGGAAATGCGGGTGGTCGTTTCTCCATAGACGCTCTCGCCTGTTTTCTTTCAGGTGAATGAAAAAAATATTTTTTACAGAATAATAAATATTAACTACTTGTATGTCCTTATGTTTTCCTTTTTGATGATACATTTTATAAGCACTAGAACCCTCAAAAAATGTTCAAAATTGCTGATTTAAACCGCTGTCAACAGAGGCCTAGTGTACAAATTTGACAACTATTAATGAAAAAAAAAATTATTAAAAAAAATAAAAACCAGACTGCGGTAAAAAACTTAAGTTAAAAGAACTGAAAAGCTAAAAACAAGCCCATTTTAAATTAAATAAAAGTTGGAAGCAGGAGGGACCCATACCATTTTTATTATATTTTCAAATTCAAATGGGTCCCGCCTGCTTCCAACTTTTATTTAATTTAAAATGGACTTGTTTTTAGCTTTTCAGTTCTTTTAACTTAAGTTTTTTACCGCAGTCGGGTTTTTTATTTTTTTCTAATAACTGTTTTTATTTCCAGCTTTTTAGTTTACAAAATTAAATGTGAAAGATTTCGCTGACGATTTAGTTCTTGGTACGTGTTTTTTACGATTTGTCACTTCGAATTATTTTTAACCATATAAGTTGTTTATATTTTTGTAATCGTCTTTTAAAGCCCTTTATTTTGATACCCCACACGATAGGTTTTGAGAAAAAACAATTTTTTTGAAGACATACATACATACATAGTAGTCGCCATATTGAATTTTCACTAACGTCATGTTTTTATTGACACTCGCCGGACTAAGAGGAATCGATTGACGTGTGAATCATAAAAATCGGCCCAGGCGTTTGGTCTGTATAGTGCTTCAAAGGAACATACATACATACCTACATAGGCTGATGAACACATTACCACTTCTTTGCGTCGCGCAGTCGGGTAAAAAGAAATACATAGGGACACACACCCTTCTTATTTTAGTTGAAAGTCTTTCAGCAGAAATGGTGATGGTGATGGAAGCATGCATAGAGATTTTGACATTTTGTTTATAACTTAGACACAATTTTCTTTGGAAGAAACTTTAATATTTAATAAACGAAAGCTGACATCCAAAAAATATATTTCCCCAGCTACAATTCTTTTTCGACAAGAAAATAGAAATTCGCTCCTTTATTTCATTTTTCACAGCAATGTTTCATTCAATATTTTCAATATTTGTGACAGCTGCTACAATACATAAATATTTTATAAACAAATCTACAAAGAAATATCTCGCGAAAGATCGGGACGGGTATCAAATGTATCATTGGTATCCGAGGTAATACAATAAAGGCACACACGCACGCGAATCGCGCGCGACACAAAGGCACCGCTCGTAGCGCGACTTGCGGTGCCTTTGTGTCGCGCACGAGTCGCGTCGCGTGTCGCGCCTGTTTGTAGGAGCCTGTATGTGTCAAATTCTAGCAGGTTTTTTGGGACAGTCCTATCTATTCATTATTTGCGGACAAAGTCGCTTAGTACTAATTAATCAGGCGTGTAGTCTTTTCCACTTTCGTTTTTAGGGTTCGGTACCCAAAGGGTGCCAACAGGATCCTATTACTAAGGCTCCGCTGTCCGTCCGTCTGTCACAAGCCTGTATCTTTTAAACCGTAATAAGTAGACACTTGAAATTTTCAGTGTGTGTGTGTCTATAGTAGTAGGTGCCATATATGGTGGCCATAATAATATAAGAACGAGTAATAAAAACAATATAATAAAAAAAATCTTACACACACAAGATACAATTTTTTTTTTTACGATTGTATAAACAAAATTAAGTGTTAAATATTGTACGGTGGTACGGAACTCTTCGTGTTCGAATCCGGCTCGCACTTGGCCGCTTTTTTTGCTATACATGATCGCAACGAACAGACAGGTACAAAATGATTCTTAAGTATATCGTTTGCTTTTCGACTTTCATTCGATTTTTTCTTTTACTTCACTTAATTTTACAGCAAGCTGGGAAAATAACCACAACAAAAGATAGGTTTATAATCCCATAGATTCAGCCCAAGACTTCTGTACTTTCGAGAACCACATTTAATTCAAACTGAATACAAACAATAGAAGATTTCCATTTCTGTTGAAATTCGCTTCAAGACATTTCGACGTAACCGAAACTCACTGTAGCCACGTCTGATTGGTCCAACAAATCCTGGCAAGACCGCTCGACCAATAGTCAATACGGCTAGGAGCTACCAAGCATCCAATTCAGTTCGTTATCCCGGTTCGAAATTTGGAACAAACATGTGACGATCCGCCATGGCTACAAACTTCATCGATATGAAATTTTACTCAGATTTTCACTGAAAGCAATGGATTCAGAGAATGAACCACAGAGAATAGAGAGAGTGCGAGTGTTTTAGAAAATTCGTTTTCCATTTGATAGCCCAATTCTTGAGGAAGCCTGGCTCTTTAACATCACGCAAGGACCCTTAGGACGGGCCTGCGGACGGAGAGTAATGGGTAGCTCACCGTCCGATCAGGACCAGGCCCGTGCCGGACGGCGCGTACGTGTTCCACGCGCGCCTCAAAGAGATGAAAGCATAAATTGAAGGGGCCCCTTAGGGCCGAAGCCTGCCAGCAGGACTGTCCGAAAGGGTTACCGCTGGCCCGGAACATAAAGGGCTAAGGAAGGAACACGGTTGGGTTTTAGTCAGTAAGAGCCAGACACTTTCCGCTCCACCCATAGCGGGAGGGGTCATTTTGATGATTTCCCATCCGCAAAAAAAAAAAGCGGACCCTTAGGATATGAGCAAAAACAAAAAAAAAATAGAAAGAACGCTAAGCAAAATGCGATGCGATGCGACGGGATGGGTCGGGAGAAAAAGAAAATTCAAGCGGACGAAGTCGTCATACCATAGTTTTCATAACTGAGAAGAGTATGTAACCTGTCAATAACACGCCGTCAAAACACCTAAGTAACATTATTCAACAACAAAACACAAAACAGCTGATCTTGACACTTCTCCCAAACATTTACCTTCTAGACACCGCGCACCGTAATAAACAAAAAGGACACGTTTATATCAATATCCAAAACATCAAAGCCCGTCATCCCCTGACCCATTTGGCGATCCATCCACCCTCCATCCTCCGAAGCGATCCAACCCAAACATGTATACAGGGTGGGCAAAAAATCGTTGATCAAACGAAACAGGGCGATAGTTGGGGTTATTTTCAGAAAAAAATATACACAATAGTTTACAGTAAGGTTCTAAACTTATAAATAATTTTTCGTGAAACTTAAAAGCAGGGACTTGAAAACGAAATGAATTTTGTTCCGTTACCACTAATGTTATCGTATAACGTGCCAAAATTTGTAACGATACTAAAACCTAAAAATATCAATAACGTTACAAAACAAAACGTTATAAAATATAATTTTCGTATAACAATATTATAAGTAAGTTTCGCGCAGCCTGTATAGAGTCGAAAACTAAACATCACACACGGTGCCTCGTTCAAACTGAATAATACATCAGATACGCACGTGTCAACTATAGAACTGGGGCGAGTCACTTGACAATAAAATGTAGTTTATATTCATACGGTTTTCTATGATTTTTGTAGTGTTCGAGTTTTGAAATGAAATGGGCGTTGGGTTTGGGAAATAACTGTTCCAATGGCGGTCTAGATTAAATAGTGTTTTCTCATAACAGAGAGCCCTTCGCATGTCAAGTGTACAGGGTATGTACCGATAACAATAGAATTTCTATTGTGTCAGCTCTCTGAGCCATCACGAACCCTCGGAAGGTCCAAGATTTGTTAAACACTTGAGGGGATTGCAGGACCTGAACGCAAAAAACGCAAGTTTTAGAAGCAATAAAAGTATTTGATCGACTACAGTGAACAAAATCAGAAAAATATATGATATTCTTCAGGATATATGCTAGGTAGATAGTGTGTTGAAAATATAATACAACTAATTTGATACGACAGAAAAAAATCATGAAGATACCTCTAAAAACTTTCTTTTTATAATAAAAACCATACTAATATACATACAATCATTCTGATTTTTTGTCAGATTATTCTACAAGCAACATACTAAAGCACTAGTGTTTTAATTTTTTAGTCCAAACAATAGATTTTTTGTAAATAGATAATTGCTTCATCTTTCGCAATAAATTACCAGCGTTGTGTCATCGCGCTTCTCCTTCTTTTCTATGCAGTCCGACAGTGACCGCGCTTTAGGTCATGTAGGAAGTCTACTTAGCGTGTCGATGACAAAAAAAAACATTGTCTGGCCCTAAATTCAGCAGCGCGAATACCGTTTGCCGACGCAGCCATTATTTCCTCACGTGTGCAGGTGACAGGGCATGCGGTGCAAGATGAAGGATATCGTAGAGAAACAAATCGCTTCGTTAAAATTCAGTTATTAAAGTATGCAAAATTATACCAATAGAGGAAGTATCGATAAAAATAATACAACATTATAACCCACATAAGTTAATTACGACTACGATTCTTTTTAACACACACGAAACCTAATTAATAGGCTTTAATAGCACTATCCAACAAACTCGCCCGAGTAACTAGCTTAATATAGAATCTACCTAAGCTAAACGCCCAACTTATTTGGTCAGACTGTAATTAAAACTTGGTGCAACTATTTATTAAATGATAAAATACGCGAGCGTCCGGCTACGATCCCGGGACGCTCCGGGACGCCGGGATACATCTCAATTATGAGCCCCGCCGGACTCACTATCGATGTAACCGCTAAACGTGGGCTGCAAAGTTTTGAACGGAAAATCTTTTAGCTCATTTTCTCTAATAAGATGAGAGTAGCGGTTGATTAATACGAATAAAGTTGTGAAAAAAGAATTATCAAAATCGGACTACTCTATAAAAAAAAAATATACGGGTCGACTTTAGAACCTCCTCCGTTTTTTCGTCGATTAAAAAGATACACAATACACCAGCACACGTAGTTTGACCGCCGTAGAAACGGGTTTTGTCGACGGAAGAATAGACAAAATGGCAGATTGTAGAAATATTTGTACGCATTCTACGCGTCTCATCATCATCTGCCTAGCCTTTTCCCAACTATATTGGGGTCGGCTTCCAGTCTAACCGGATGCAGCTGAATACCAGTATTTTACATGGAGCGACTGCCTATCTCACCTCCACAAGCCAGTTACTGGTTAATACGATACCCCTTGGTAAGACTGGTTGTCAGACTTTCGGGCTTCTGACTACCCATAACGACTGTCAAAGATCCACGAATGACAGCCGGCAGTATCGGCTTAACGTGCTTTCCGAGGCACGGTGGGGTCTCGGTATGTAAAGGTGGTCACCCATCCACAGACCAACCGCTACGATCGATCGACCTGTGTAGCTGTTACTATTTAGCCACGGGCCCCTCATTCATTTCCTCATTCTACGCGTATAAGCATGGCAATGTGTCATTTTGTCTATTCTTCCGTCGACATGCTACACGTGCAGATTCATACATCAGATAGCAACAAATAAAAATCAACTAGAAAGTATAAAGTCCAATGTAAATACAGACACCCGGCTGCTACTGAGAAATTCCAGATGGAAAATTGAAGAAACGAAAAAAAATACTTTTATTTGCGGCAAACACACAAAACACACAAAAAAAAAATAACGAAGTGAGAATTTCCTAACGGTGAGACCCAATAACATTTTTATCAAACCTTTTTTTTCCGTGGAGGTAACCTCATGTATCCTCCATCTGAGAACTTTATGAATTACTTACCCAAAAAACTATTTAAAATTCTCTTCCACCAAACAGTACCCTGTCACAGCAAATTACACTTTAATGTCACTACTTTAAATACTGTTGAAACTACACGATCCCTCAACGGAATACCGTGGAGTGTTCAAATGACGTCACTCATGTCCGTCACCCACTAAGGCTTAACGCGAGGCTTCAAAGGCCTTTATATCCCCGTGGATTTGTTTTAATATGGCAGTCGAATTACAAGTAGGTAGGTTTATTTAAGCAGTGGTGGCCCAGTGGTCACGGACACGACTTACGAGTTGTAGGTCGTAGGTTCGAACCCAGACAGGCGCTATACTTTGTGTAAATTATTTCATCACCACTGCTCTCAAAACGGTGAAGGAAAAGATCGTGAGGAACCGGCATGTCCTAGAACAAAAAATTCGAAGACATGTGACATCCACCAACCCGCACTGGGCCCGCGTGGTGGATTACGGCGCACTCCCTCTCATTGAGAGGAGGCCTGTGTCCCAGCAGTGGGAACGTTATAGGCTGATTATGTAGGTTTATTTAATGTATCAGGGTGTATAAAAACATTTACATGAACAACTGTTTTCTCTTGACTGTACCTACTTACCTTTCAAAAAGAGTAAGGGGATCAGACCTTGCCGGGTCAGCGGGATTGTCTGAAAGGGTTACCGCTGGCCCGGAACATAAAGGGCTAAGGAAGGAACACGGGTGGGTTTTAGTCAGTAAAAGTCTGACAGTCTCCCTTCCGCTCCACCCAAAGCGGGACTCATTTGATGATTTACTTTACTTTAGTTATAGTGGATCTGAAAAAATATAAGAATAACTAGCAGGGGATCAGGGGATTCGACCGGAATAAATCCAGTGTTGAATATTACTTCGAGGTACTATCTAACGAGGTTTGCAGGGCCAACATAGCCAGAGGTCGCTCAAGACAGGGAGGTTTGGAAGGAAAAAGGGGAGGCCTATGCCCAGCATTGGGACACAATAAAGGCTAACGAAAAAAAAAAAAAACCATGGCACTCCGGGAGTGACGACAGAAGTGAAAACAAAACGCAAACAGAATACTTTGAGATCACTCACTGACATATCGGATATACATTAAAACCGAGTACATCCCGAGGACAGCCGAACACATCCGAAGCGGGTATTCTTTAATCGTCTTATAAACAAAACGCGCGGTGTCGCTTACGGTAACAGTGGCGCGAGTTCAAAGGTTTTTCCCATCTCAACCAATGACCAACGCGCTTACGCGCCTAAAGAAGTTTTCACTTCAAGTAATTATAATAATTGCGTCAAAGTGTTGCTAATCTCGTTAGGTAAAATGGCGGGTGTAAAGTGTAGTGAAGATTATAGACGGCAGTTTGACGAGAGCGGAATAACAATAGACCGAATTTGAATTCCGTGTTTTTTTTTTTGTACTTAAGTGTTTTCGTCAAGGCTGTTCGTGATTATAATAGGAATTTAACGTTTTAATTAAATGGTACGCAGAATGGAAATTGAATTTGTTAATTTCCATAAAACAAAAATAAATCTACACAACAGCGAAAAAATGTTTCGTGTTGCCATCGAATGAATATAAAAACAACTTTCTTACAAAAAAAAAAACAAAGTGAAAAATAACTTTAATTTCGGAAGTCGTTGGTGACCAAGCCCCGTGCCTCGGAAAGGACGTTAAGCCGTTGGCCCCGGCTGTCATTCGTGGATCTTTGACAGTCGTCACGGGTCGTCAGAAGCCCGAAAGTTTGACTACCATTCTCACCAAGGGGTTACGTATTACCCAGTAACTGGGTTGTGGTAGTCAGATAGGCAGTCGCTCCATGTGAAATACTGGTACTCCGGTTAATCCGGGAATCTGGAAAATGGGAATCGGGGATCTGGGAATCCAGTTAGACTGGAAGCCGAACCCAACATAGTTGGGAAAAGGCTAGGCATATGATATCATCACAGACTCTGACGATATAAACAGTTTTTTCAATTGATAATGAATAATTTGATGATTGCTTGAAAGTCAAATTAAACAAACTATCAAAATTGACTCCAAGCCCACTACACGGTTTAAATGAACCCCTAATACCAACAACTTTGACAAAACTTCCGCCACCGAACACTTCCGTAACTATGACGTCACGGCGACACGGTGACGTCACGCACCGATTTGCATGTAAATTAATGCCTACACTGCGTTAATGAAACTGTAACACTTGTTAGTCAAGTTTCGGAGATTAACTCAAGATTTAGTTCTGGTTGTATTGACAAAGTAGATTATGTTGGCGGGTTGGTTTAAGAATCGGTTTAAGTAGGTTTTTGATTGAAAGCTAACCCTATAAACATTGCTTAAAGTTTAAACGTCAAAAATGTATGCGTCTACTAGCAGCGTCCCGCGGTTTCACCCGCATAAGTGTCGATCCCGTGGGAATATCGAGATAAAAACTATCCTACGTCCTTCCCCGGGATGCAATCAATCTCTCTGCCAAATTTTATCGAAATCCGTTCAGTGGTTTAGGCGTGAAAGGTAACATACAGACAGAGTTACTTTCGAATTTATAGTATTAGTATGGATGCTGTGCGTTCTCTGTTGGTGAATGAATGAATGAATGAATTTTATTAATTAAGTAGACAGTAATAGTTTAGTTTAAACTTGATTGTTATACTTTTCTTTTTCTCTTTCTTTTTTTTGGTAGCCGTGTTGTGTTGTTCACACTCTTCTTTCTTTCCAATCTGTTTTTAGAAGTGATGACTTGTAATTGGCTGTCAGTCTCACACGCTATTTTTTATTCTGTTGGTTTTAGCTGTAAGTCATCCATAGTAAATAAATAAATAATATCACCTTCAGTTAATTAAAAGTAAGCTCACAGTCACCCAACGGGGAATGGAGAGGGCTATGCTTGGAATTTCCCTGCGTGATCGAATTAGAAATGAGGAGATCTGCAGGAGAACCAAGGTAACCGACATAGCCCGAAGAATTGCCAAACTTAAGTGGCAGTGGGCAGGGCACATTGCTCGTAGAACAGATGGCCGATGGGGCCGAAAGGTTCTGGAGGGGCTACCGTGTACCGGAAGACGTAGCGTTGGAAGGCCTCCCACAAGGTGGACCGACGACCTTGTGAAGGCCGCAGGAACCCGTTGGATGCGAGAAGCGCAGAATCGGTCAAAGTGGAGGTGCCTAAGTCCAGCAGTGGAGGTCTTTCGGCTGAAATGATGACGTTGAAGCTCACAAAAAAAAAATGTAAGCAATTATTACACTTCAAGCCAAAATAAACTACACACAGAAAACTATAATTAGAATAGACTCGCAGGCCCCGCCTGTTCATTTAAAAGCCAGATACTTATCTAAACGAATTCCTTCCTTCCCCACTGTTTTTTTGTCAGTCACCCAATTTCTTGTCTTGTTAATTGCCAGAGATGGCTCGATAACCCTAATGCGACGATTTGACGCTTCGTTTTTTCGCTTAGACAAAGAAAAGTATAGACGGCGGGTAGCGCCATTTCATTTCCACAAGAAAGGGATAAAGTATTGAGTTATTTTATGTAACAGAAAAGGATAAAGCTATACTATTTCCGTCTCTCAAGTGCGTGCCCGTTTTTTCAAGGCAGCTACATAATTAGCCAATGTTATTTAAGTTAGTTTTTTGTCTCATGCGTGGCTACGCTCGCGCTACCCGATGCTCTATAGCTTTCTTACTCTAAGTTTTTTCGGCAGACAGTGTACGGGCGGGGCGACCTTTTTTGTTATAATAATTGAGTTACTTATGAAGTAATTTAGTCTAGTTTTTTTGTGGATGTTAACTTAATTGTTCTTTCGTAAAAAATTACTTAGCTTTTATTGCCGTCATACTTTTAATTACTTTTCTTTTAGGGTTCCGTACCGAAAGGGTAAAACGGGACCCTATTACTAAGACTCCGCTGTCCGTCTGTCACCAGGCTGTATCTCATGAACCGTGATAGTTAGACAATTGAAATTTTCACAGATGATGTATTTCTGTTGCCGCTATAACAACAAATACTGAAAACAGAATAAAATAAATATTTAAGGGGGTCTCCTATACAACAAACGTGTTTTTTTCGGCGTTTTTGCCTTGTGGTACGGAACCCTTCGTGTGAACACTTGACCAGTTTTTTTATATACCGACCGTTGAATCTTTTTTTTATCGCAAGGAACTAAGACCTGGTACATACCTGCAACAAAAATAAACAAAATTAGTTTTTTTACCCCTTTTTATCTTTATTTAAGGGATTTTTGAACAGACGCCAGAACATCAAGCTACTATAATCTGTCAAATTTCTTTAATAGATTTTCAACTTTATCGCTAAAGCACAAGGTTCAAAGTTGATTGGGAAAATTTGACAGTTTCGGGTAGCTTGATGTGCTGCGTTTGTACACGCGACGATGTCAATCTCATCGTGCTTAAACAAATAGCAAATTACTGCTAAAATAAATTAACTAAGGGCTGATTTTTCAATCATCTGATATCTTTAATCGGGGAATAATTTTGAAATTTTGACAGTTATTTCATACAAAAGCTGTCAAACGTCAATTTTATTCCTCGAATGAAAATCATCTGGCGATGGAAAAATCAGTCCTTAGTCACACAAAACTTAACTTAGGGCTGATTTTTCCAAAGCCAGATAATATAACATCATCATCATCATCATCTGCCTAGCCTTTTCCCAACTATGTTGGGGTCGGCTTCCAGTCTAACTGGATGCAGCTGAATACCAGTACTTTACATAGAGCGACTGCCTATCTGACCTCCACAACCCAGTTACTTACTGGGTAATACGATAAGACTGGTGGTCAGACTTTCGGGCTTCTGACTTTTTCTGGGACAAAATATAACATGGGCTAAAAATTATTGGAATCGATTCAGTTACTTATTCTGAACAAACTATATTCATGTTTCGCATAGGTATAGGTACTAAAAAATAACGTTGTATATAGATTTCGCTCTTGACCTTTTCAGCCATTGTTTGCAAGCCGGGTTACATAAAGCCCACATCTTATTGGTACTGCTGGCACGGACTGAGACCTAAGTAAACATCAGGATTAGATAATCTGTTTCTCTTTATATAGGTTTAAGCGTTATTAGGGCATGAATTTAGGTTGAAAGGTAGGGCTCTAAGGCGATTGGCACACTGCACCGCATTACGCAGCGGGCTGCGTGAAACGGAGCCAAATTTCCCGCACGGAAGCGCGTTTTCATTGAATTAGTATGTAACAACCTTTTTTTACAAAAAAAAATCCACCGATTTCCAAAAAAAATAGGAAATCGGTTGTTTTTTTTTTTTTGTAAAAAAAATTTATTTTTCAGTTTTTAGTTGTAGGCTACCCCAAACAAATTCATATATCATTACTTGCTATGTGAATATCAGTGACAGAAAGCTATTGAACACATCTGCGTACCCCTTTAAAGGGTACAGGCGTGGTAGGGTCTTCAAACTAAATATGTATTTCCTAAATAGGTCTACCTACCTACGAACCCTACTTGTTTGGATAACCGTCCGCCTAACACCCTGCTTGAGATGAAAAAAAAAAATCAAAAAAAAAATTGTTAATAAAAAGTTCAAAAACGGTTAGAGGTCAATTCAGCTGTGAAAAAGGCCAAAGCGCTACACCACGTGATTGCTACGGCGTAGCGGGTATGCTACAAGGTTGCGCGCTGCTACGAGAATTGTAGCTCGTCGCTTTCAGCCTTCGGATTACCTACGAAAAATCTGGCCAAGTGCGAGTCGGACTCGCACACGAAGGGTTCCGTACCACAAGGCAAAAACGCCGAAAAAAACACGTTTGTTGTATGGGAGCCCCCTTAATTATTTATTTTATTCTGTTTTTAGTATTTGTTGTTATAGCGGCAACAGAAATACATCATCTGTGAAAATTTAAATTGTCTAGCTATCACGTTTCATGAGACACAGCCTGGTGACAGACGGACAGTGGAGTCTTAGTAATAGGGTCCCGTTTTTACACTTTTGGTACCGAACCCTAAAAACGAAAACCGAGTACATCCCGAGGACAGCCGAACACATCCGAAGCGGGTATTTTTTTAATCGTCTTATAAACAAAACAAGCGCGGTGTCGTTTACGGTAACAGTGGCGCGAGTTCAATGGTTTTTTCCCATCTCAAAAAATGCCCGACGCGTCTAAGGAAGTTTTCACTTCAATTTAATAATAGCAGTTTCTTACTTCGTAATTCCGCAGACCTAAACATTCATATTTACTCTGTTTTCCCTTGAAAGTAGCACCTTCCAAGAAATAATATTTCACGTAAGGCGGTCGCGATATAGCCGCTCGTACAAACACCAAAGCCAAAGCAACTTCAATGTGCACACATGACCGCGAGCGAGCTGTGGCGAAAGTCGGGGCACCAGTGTTAGCGGAGCGGTTGAACTACATCATACAATTCGCTTACTCATCTGCCTAGCCTTTTCCCAACTATGTTGGGTTCGGCTTCCAGTCTAACCGGATGCAGCTGAATACATTTTACATGGAGGGACTGCCTATCTGACTTCCACAACCTATTTACTGGCTAATCCGCAACCTCTTGGTAAGAATGGTTGTCAAACTTTCGAGCTTCTGACGACCCTTAACGCCTGTCAAAGATCCACGAATGACAGCCGGGACCAACGGCTTAACGTGCTTTCCGAGACACGGAGGGGTCACGGTATGTAAAGATGGTCACCCATCAACAAACCAACCGCGGCAAGCGTAGCTTAACCTGATCGATCGACCAGTGCGGCTGTTATTACTTAGCCACAAGCCCCATACAATCACTTACTCTTTGGGGTAAAAAAAAGATAAAGTTGACTTACGCATCGATCTGTCCAAATCAGTGCATTGTGACGTGATTTTGACAGATCGAAGTGTCAGTTTAAGCTTAGTTTTATCTCTGTATCTTACCGTAAAATGTATTTCAAACAGTTTGGTGGCAATTGTTGATTGAAAAATTTTATGATGTATAAGAGAAGCATTAGGTCTTCTCAGTAAGTGCGTCATTACGATAGTAATTAATTTATGTTTCTTTGTGTACGTATGTGTATTGGGTCAGCAGAATGTGTCCGCAGCGTGTGCGGTCAGACCTTATGAAGCGAATTGTTCAAATTCCGCAATGAATATCGCTTTATGAAAGTTTCAAAGTCAAAGCATTTATTTCAAATAGGCGCACATAAAAGGCACTTTTGAACGTCAAAAGTGCCTTTTATGTGCAGCAAAGTTCAGTCATCACCATTAAGTACATATACGTTTCCTACTGTTGTGATTATCACAGAAGTATATTTAGGTATATTTTTAGGAGCCTTACAGATCGCTTACAACGTTGTTAATTAACAAGCTATCATTGTTGTGAGCAACGCCTACCGCCTACCACTTTGAACCTCATTAACTCACTAACCGCACTCATAAATTCTTCCTGTCTAATGAGATTCAAGATGAAAATCATATGACAACTTTCGACGAGTGTGTTGTTTAAGTTATAAAGGCGAACTAATATTATAAAGGCGAAAGTTAGTGAGTGTGTTTGTATGTTTGTTACTTCTTCACGCAAAAACTACTGAGCGGATTTGGATGAAATTTGGCACACAGACATAGGATACTTTTATCCCGATATTCCCGCGGGATCGACCCTTTATGCGGGTGAAACCACTGGATGTCAGAGTCAGGTTAAAATATTATCGGACTCTGGGACCCAACCCCAACCATTTACGCGGTCTCAAAAGCGGTCGTCTCAGCTAAGATTGAGCCTCCAAGACACTGCCTTCAGCAATGAATCCAAATGAACGTTTGACCAAATGTTGGTGCGACCGGCAACATTTGGTCAAAGTTTTGTGCAAGGTTGGCGTTAGTTTTAAACAGTTCGGTGGTAGTTAGGTTTGTGGTTTGATTGGCTAAGTTGAACGTTAGTGAATTGATTTGATCTTTACTAGTTTTACTTTTGGTTGATTGCTTTTTAATTGTGGTAATTTTGCATTTCAAATCGACTTATGAATACGGTACATCCTTCTTGGACAACTGAAATTAAATGAAATTGTTTGATCTGTACTTAAATGAATATCGGAATCGGAATCACTTTTTACAATTTTTTTTTTTTGTCAGCCTATTTTGTGTCCCACTGCTGGGCAAAGGAATTCCCTTTTTCCTTCATGAGGTCGGCGTTTCCTATCTGTCTAGTCGCTCCATGTAAAATACTGGTATTCAGCTGCATCCGGTTAGACTAGAAACCTACCCCAACATAGTTGGGAAAAGGCTAGGCAGATGATGATGATGTTTCCTATCTGACTACTCTGAGAAGAAAGGCCGAAACAAACTCAGAGGTCACAGTCTCTTTTAAAGTCCACACATATCTAATCTTGGTCAGGTTATATGAAGACCATGTAAATTGATGTCTGAAATGGTCGTTTGAGGAAAGTTTCTTTTAACATGGATCTAATGCTTGTATATTCACGAATAAGTCTGAATTATGCCTCAAATGAGATCTATCATTTAAGGTTATAACGGCTCATGAAAAAGAAGTGCCCAATGTATTCTAATTATATTTTACGGGAATGAATACTCGCATTTATAAAAGTTACGGAAACAAGACTGAGGTATGAAGATCAAAATTGTTACAAAACGACTTCCTTTTGTTTAGGTATTTTGTCGTAGTGAAGAAAAGTGGCCAAGCTGGAAGTAGCCATCAAAATAAACATGGATTATCCGTATTTTTCCTCATCATTTTTAAGGGGCTTACAGGACCTAAACACAAAAAAACGCAAGTTTTAGAAACCATATCATATAATAGATCGACTACAGTAAACAAAATCAGAAAAATATATGATATTCTTCAGGATATATGCTAGGTAGATAGTGTGTTGAAAACATAATACAACTAATTTGATACGATAGAAAAAAAATCATGAAGATACCTCTAAAAACTTTCTTTTTACATTAATAACCATACTAATATACATACAATCATTCTGATTTTTTGTCAGATTATATTCTACAAGCAACATACTAAAATACTATTGTTTTAATTTTTTAGTCCAAACAATAGATTTTTTGTAATTAAATAATTGCTTCATATTTTGCAATAAATTACCGGCGTTGTGTCATCGCGCTTCTCTTTCTTTTCTATGCAGTCCGACAGTGACCGCGCTTTAGGTCATGTCCGCGCTTTAGGTCATGTCCGCGCTTTAGGTCATGACCGCGCTTTAGGTCATGACGTAAGCCCCTTGAAATGAAGCTATAATGAAGCTTGAATGAAGCTATAATTTATACTAATAATAAAGCTGACGAGTTTGTTTGTTTCTTCGTTTGAACGCGCTAATCTCTGTAACTACCAGACGGATTTGTTTTTGAAATGAAAAACTTTTTTAGACGCGTTGGGCCATTTTTGAGATGGGAAAAACCCATTGAACTCGCGCCACTGTTACCGTAAGCGACACCGCGCGTGTATTGTTTATAAGACGATTAAAAAAATACCCGCTTCGGATGTGTTCGGCTGTCCTCGGGGTGTACCCGGTTTTTATGTATATCCGATAATCCGATATGTCAGTGAGTGAGTGACTTGCAAAAAGCAATAGGTAGTTAGGTACGGAATAAATAATTAAAACAGAAACAGCCCAAAAATAAACCTGAGGAACAAATTCAGTTGTAAAACTGAAAATAAAATAAACGGAACACATGAAATTCATAGCTTAGGCTATAACCGTGCAATCGTACTACAAAATAAACGTAAACTGAACCGCATATTTTAACATAGCTGTGCCCGTGACTTAGTTCGCGCGCGTGCATGTCGGATTCGGAAAACAAATAGGATTTAATGGGTTTTTTTTTGCGCGGAGTCCTAATTACTTTTGTATAATAAAAGTAGCCTTAGTTACCCCATAAAACATCAGCTATTTGCCAATGAAATTCCTGTCAAAATCGGTCCAATCGTTTCGGAGATTAGCCGGAACAAATAAACAGACATAGACAGACAGCTAAAAAGACAGACAATTTTTTTTTTTTTTTTTATAAGAACCGTATCAAATGAATTTAGCACCTAATAAGTTGTTATGTGGACACTAGCAGCGCCCCGCGGTTTCACCCGCATAAGTGTCGACCCCGTGGGAATTTGGCATAAAAAACTATCCTATGTCCTTTCCAGGGACTCAAACTATACACTTAACTATACAGATACACACTATAACTATACAGATACACTTTCGCATTTCTAATATTAGTATGGATTACAAACAGACACTTTAATTTTATTTATTTGTTTATATCCAATACTGAACTGTACCATAAAATCATGAAATTTCAGTCCATTGCAACATTTATTATTCCATTTTCATGACAGACTGCTGTTCTAAAATTAGTGTTGTCATAATAAATCCAAATAACGGTTACAGTAAAAACAATAGTTACCTAAATTATCACTAGAAACGAAGTTTTATTTCAGTACTCGTAACAATCATCAAAGTCAAATTTTCATACAAAACCGTAACTACCGCCACATATTGTTACAAAAACACGTTTTTTCCTTTAATCCCAGAAAGAAAAAACTAACATAATTTATTTCTAGACAGATTCCCTCCCTGATCTGAACACAAAAGAGACTATTAAAAGGCTAATTTCGGAACGCATTCATAAACGTCGACGGTTACCGTGAACGTTCTAAATTCAAATTATAAACGCGAAACGCGCGGCAATTTTCATACGACGCTTAACTTTGACAGTGTAAACACGTCTCTTGAACACATAAGAAAGTTTTAAATGTTGGAAAATTAATTAGATACGAGAGCAAGTTGGGTCGGATTTTATATGAGTATACGCGTGTCTGTTTGTCTTTTGAGAATTAATTGGCTGTTAAAGGAATCATGTGGGGACGGTTTAGCAGTTAATAATAAGGCCTAAAATACAATTTCTGACTGATATATTCCGACTAATAGCTATTAGTTTCTCCCCTTGTTGACTTCCGACAAACATTCCTTACAGCACAATCAGCCTATAATGTTCCCAACTACTGGGACACATGCCTGCCTCCTCTCTGTAAGATATTTAGAAGAAAAATGGCTATACTTAATACTAAGTTTTACCTTTTGCCACACGTCAAAAAATAAAAAACGTGCCCTTAGCGTCAGTCTGTCATGTAGTCGAACCGTGGCGTGCTGGGCACATTTTGGTTTGTCATCTATACATGACTGTGGCGGTCAACAGGTTAAGGAGAATCCTAGGTGTCTGTTGATGAAATGAGAGGTTTTTGTTCTAAGTGAACAACCCGTTTATTAGGCGTTATATATAAAACTTTCACAGAAACTTTCTATGAAAGTTTTAAGCGACACCGCGCGTGTTTTGTTTGTAAGACGATTCAAAAAATACCCGCTTCGGATGTGTTCGGCTGTCCTCGGGACGTACCTACTCGGTTTTAATTTACCTATATCCGATATGTCAGTGAGTGATGGCAAAGTATTCTGTTTGCGTTTTGCTTTCACTTCTGTCGCACTCCCGGAGTGCCACTGTTTTTTTTTTGTGTGTTGTTTCTGTGCGTCATGTTTACCGCACATAAATGTATTTTCTTTCTTTCGATACAAGGCCACAAGTGCTCTCACAAAAACATTCCTAAGCTTTTATTACATGTTAACGTCTCCTCTGGTGTATATCAACAAGTGGCATTAAAAAAAAGGTCGTGAGCGAACATAAATAACGTCTAAAGATTCAATAAGTCAATAGGATCTCAGTTGTGAAAGTCACAAATCTTCTGAATCGGATTGGCTGTGAAAATAATAAAAAATCCGCGGATTCCATTTCAATTTTATCGGCTACTAGCTTCTGCCCGCGACTTCGTCCGCGTGAAATTTCACCCTCTCCCCATTCACCCCCTTAGGGGTTGAATTTCGAAAAATCCTTCCTTATTCCTTGTCTACATTATAAAGGGAACCTCTGTGCAAAATGTCAGCTTTCTAGGTCCAAAGGTTTGGGCTGGGCGTTGATCAGTCAGGACTTTTCTTTTTATTTATATAGATTATTATATTTTTTTTTGGAAATCATGTTTGTTTGTGTTAGCTAGTTCAGTTTAGCTGGTTGATCTTGTGATTTAAGGGGCTACCTAGAAAATAAATCGTAGCGACTGATCTACTAAGCGAGCCAAAGTGATGCAATTACTTTTGAAACGCAAAAGAGTGATGTGCGTGCGCTCGGAACGGGTCGGGTCGGGTTTTAGTTTATAAACTTATTTTTTATTCCATTATTTTGTGGCTTATTTCAGTAATATTTATATTTTTGAAATGTGCTGAAATGAAATGAAATGAAATGATTTTATTTTTTGTAAGTAGGTTTGTACAAACACTTTTACACGTCAATCATGTTTTTTTTTTTAAACTAGATGAAGTCGGCGTTTCCTATCTGACTACTCTGAGAAGAAAGGCCGAAACAAACTCAGAGATCACAGTCTCTTTTAAAGTCCAGACATAATCTTGGTCAGGTTATATGAAGACCATGTAGATCGATGTCTGAGGTGGTCTTTTGAGGAAAGAACCACACAGATTGAGAGGACCTGTCCAGTCAGTGCACGCATTTGTCAAAAATCGTGCAGCTCAACTCAAGACTTAAGGAGCTCAACGATTCGACGAACAATACCAAAGAAAGGACATTTGGGTAGGCCACATAAATTACTCAAACTGCCAGACCATGAAAAAAGAAAAAAACAGAACAGAGAGAATAATAAAAAAAAAAAAATATAAGTACCTATGTAAAAAGACCCACATCGTCTTCACATTCACAATGAAAAAATAATATAATACTTTACAAAGTAAGCAAATGTCATTGTTTAAAAAAAAAATATTCATCAATGTCAATGTGAAAAAGAAAAAAATCATTCAAAATGCAGAAATTGGAAGCAGCTCAATCCCAAGCCTTTTTGTCCTCAATATAATCTTTAACGGTATAAAAGGCTTTCTGGCACAACTTACGTTTAATGAAAGATTTGAATTTATTAAGGCTTAGATCTTGAACGTGGCTTGGTAGTTTATTGTAAAAGCGTATACATTGGCATCTGAACGAGCCACCTATTTTCTTGAGCCTGGTTGTAGGTACAACATATTTGTGTTTGTTATGTTGCTAATTAGGCCCTTTCATTTGATAAGGCACCATCCCGATATATTTATTTTTAAATTCATTACTTTATGTACTCTAGAGGGCGCCATATTGAATTTAGTGTGACGTTACATAGCCTATAACCAGCGGACGGTTAAGACGCTTCTAATGGTACCTCATTTTTTTCATTTTTTTTCTCAAATTATTATAAGTACTTTTGAAGTTATGAGGGAACAGATATACATACATACATACCGGTCTAAATTTGCTTCGCCGTATTCGGGTAAAAAGACCACAATATCCAATAAAACATCAAATCTTTATTGTTTTTATTTTCTCGTATTTAGATACTTATCGCTGCTCATTAAGTCTGTAGAGTTTCCCTAGCTAATTTATTTTGACCCTGAATAAAACAGTTAATTCATACTCATACAACTAACCCATTCTACCTCAACTAAAAGACCGAAGTGTCCCCCACTCACCCAACAACCACCTACGTCATAAAAGTGGGACCCACTTAAACCGCTTCCACTCCATCCTATATGAAAGCGGCCATTAAATTATAAACGACCCCTTTATCATCATAACATACACGAAATTTTAAACTCAACGCCTTTTACAGACTACCTTTAAATGAGGAGATAAATAATGTGGAGTTTTGTGTACAAAAGTATGTCATGACATTTTATGTTTGATTAACCGTGCTCGCGACTTTATTCGTGTGCATGTCGGGAAACAAATTGGATTTCATGGGTTTAGATCTACGCTTTGGAATGGGCAACTAGCTTCAACTTTCTGACTAACTGACAGACTATTTAATTTTGACAATTCAAAAGTGCCTGTACAAGGTTTAATTGAAATAAATGATTTGAGTTTGAGTTTAACTTGTTTTGCGCGGAACCCTAATTATTTTTCTAAAATAAAAGTAGCCTAAGTTACTCCTTATAAGCTCAGCTACCTGCCAGTGAACATTCCACCCCCGAAGTTAAAATCGGTCCAGCCGTTTCGGAGATTAGCCGGAACAAACAGACAGAGATTTAACAATGATCTTCCATAATCCATACTAATATTATAAATTCGAAAGTAACTCTGTCTGTCTGTCTGCATGTTAGTTACCTTTTCACGCCAATAGTATTCGTACCATTTTGGTACGGAACCCTAAAAAGCGTACATCATTAAAAGGTCAAACAAGTTTTTAGAGAATCAGTTAAATATTTAACTATTATTAACTCGCATCGGAACTCCCGTATCCCTGTCACATAAAGGATGTGGTTAAAAGCGCTCCTTCGCACGCAAGTTGGTCGCGGGTTAATATTTCACACCGCGTCACCCTCTAGAGCCTTGTATTCAACAAGTTAGCTATAAAAATGGGTTTGTATACAAGTTGAAATGGGTTTTTTCCTTGTTCAAATATTAAAAGAAAGTCTGGCAGCGTTTTATCGGGACTTTGCTTGGTGTTTTGAACACAGACATTATTAGCATCTCCCTGTATCATATTTTTAGGGTTCCGTACCCAAAGGGTGAAAACGGGACCCTTATGGATTCGTCATGTCTATCTGTCTGTCCGTCCGTATGTCACAGCCACTTTTTTCCGAAACTATAAGAACTACACTGTTGAGACTTGGTAAGTAGATGTATTCTGTGAACCGCATTAAGATTTTCACAAAAAAATAGAAAAAAACAATAAATTATGGGGGTTCCCCATACTTAGAACTGAAACTCAATTTTTTTTTAAACTATTCCAAATTTCAAGTTGATAGCATTAGTAGTTCTTGAGATATCCAGCTGTGACAGACAGATAGACAGACTCCGTTTTATAATTTTGGTACGGAACCCTAAAAACGAGTAAGAGTACCATTGATACGAAAAGAAGAAGATAAAAAATCTACTGTTAGCCCTATAAAAACACCATTTACTTACAAAACCCGTATTATGAGGTATTAATGACATCATTCATCATCACTATCGGCTCTATAGCCCCGTCTTACTCTCTCACCCCGAAAAAAAAATGGTGGCGTTAATACGTCATAAAATGGCCCCTGGTGACAGCTTACAATCCCCACCTACAACCTAAACCATAATAAACAAAGGACAGTCATCAATCATACCGCGAAACCACGCGACGATATAAAAAAAACTGGCCAAGAGCGAGTCGGACTCGCACACGAAGGGTTCCGTACCACAAGGCTAAAACACCGAAAAAAAAACACGTTTGTTGTATGGGGGCCCCCATATTAAATATTTATTTATTTTAATTTTATTATTTATTATTAAAGTAAAAATACAACTGAGTATTTTGTGAATATTTCAAGTGAATGTTTCAAGTGAATATTTCAAGTGGCAACAGGTAGGCCTGTTGCCATTATTGATATCGAGCAAAAAAGGGCAAAAAAATCGCGTTTGTTGTATGGGAGCCCCCCTTAAATATTTATTTTATTTTGTTTTTAGTATTTGTTGTTATAGCGGCAACAGAAATACATAATTTGTGAAAATTTCAACTGTCTAGCTACCGCGGTTCTTGAGATACAGCCTGGTGACAGACAGACGGACGGACGGACGGACAGACGGACGGACGGACGGACAGACGGACGGACAGACGGACGGACAGCCAGCGAAGTCTTAGTATTAGGGTCCCGTTTTTACCCTTTGGGTACGGAACCCTAAAAATAAAAAAAATAAACAAAAAAAAATTAAAACAGCCGTAGACAAATGGCGGCCTCTACAAGTCTGGGAGTTTATCCCTTTAGCAAGTGAGAGAGGGCGAGGTCACACAACTGAATAATTCACAACGAATAAAAGTTCAACAAGTCTGCAGCTGCAGGGTTATGTTGGTTGGCGGGTACGATTCATCGACAGTATATCGATGTTTTAGTTGGGAATCGAATTTGGTAACTTTTTTTTTTTGGTGTTTTTACCGGAAACATAATACTATTCTAAAATTTTAAAGCATATTGGGTTTCTTGGGATGCAATCTATCTCTCTGCCAAATTTTATCGAAATCCGTTCAGTGGTTTAGGCGTGCAAATGTAACTTACAGACAGACATTTACTTTCGCATTTATAATATTAGTATGGATATTATTATTAGTATTAGTATGGATGATTGTTCTTTTTACTTTAAAATAGATATAAAATACGCAACCTCTGGTATATGCGGTTATGTACGGATTTTAATGCAGTTCCTTGATAGTCGTATAGACCATAGAGGGCAGGCTTTTACCAGGAAGAATTAAAACCATTACACGCAGTATAGGCAGTCTACATAAAAATAAATGAAAATATCAGTTCTTTCCCATCAACGGAGCATTAAAATCATAATTATTTTAAAAGCTCCGTGGGGAAGCTCTTCGTTGTTGCAATAATTTTTAATTTTACCGTTTTACCACTTAAGTTATAAAATTAATTTATTTTACGATAGCACTTAGTTTCAAAGCTAGTGCAACACCAGAAAGCCAATTCCCGTAACTAAAAATATTCAAAATCTAGTCGCAATCTCATTTCAGCGACAATCAATGTTAAAAACTTGTCAAAAATCTAGGAAAATTAGAGGTATTTTTGACAAATTGAAACTGACATCAGACTGTGAACGTTTTTAAAATTCTGAGAATTGCCCTTCAGATTCACCGTTAAATGACTAATTTGTAACTGAAAAATCACATAGGTACAACAATGCCAGTTATTAAAAAAACTTGTAAAAAAAGTAATTTAAAAAAATTAAACCGACTTCAAAAAGAAATTAACTCAAAATTATGAAATAACTTTAATTTCGGAAGTTAGTGTCTTGGGATCTGTATTTTAGTTTTAGTTTTATTTATGCCACCGACTTACATCATTATTATTCTCCTGTCCTGATCCCAATGTATTTGTGATCGGCGCAAACTATATTTTCTTCTACACTTCTCTATTGGTCGTCATCTCGGTAGTCACCCCTTTTTTACCGACTTCACAAAAAGGAGGAGGTACTATGTTCGGGTGTTTGTATGTTTTTTTTTTGTATGTTTGTTCATCGAATACTCCGCCAATTGTCGACGGATTTTCTAACCATATCATTTCACATTCAGAGAGTCCATTCTTTCGTCTTCCCCTGGTCTTATAGCCATCGACATCCATACTCAAAGTTTCCACACGACATTTTCCTCATTCCTCCGTAACACATATAAGTACACCGAATCACGTGACTGCAAGATTAACATTGAAATCGTATTGGCTTTAGATTGGAATTAAAATTATTTTTTCCCGACTACAAAGTCATTCATTCATTCATTCATTCATTCAGTCATTCATTCATTCCTTGTAAATTTTCCTTACCGAATCCTTACAACATTTAAACAATCGATACATCCCATCCCTACTCTTACAGACATCACTAAAACACACCGTTCGGTACAGACGCACATCAAGATATTACAATCTGTCAGATTTCTTTAATAAATTTTCAACTTTATCGCTAAAGTATAAGGTTCAAAGTTGATTGGGAAAATTTGATAGTTTCGGGTAGCTTGATGTGCTGTCGTCTGTACATCAGAATAGTTTTACAAGCAAAAGTGACGAATGTATTTACATAAAACATGTGGAATTTATTGGTCACCATATATACTTGTTACAATACGAATGTGTACATAAAATGTATGAGGCCTTGTAAGTATTAGCTGAATTTTGATGTAGGTTTGAAGCTTGTCTTATAAATATCTTGAATATAAGATAGTTCACCACTCTTGGTTGACTGGAAGAGAATGCCTCAGGCATTAAGGGGCTTACAGGACCTGAACGCAAAACACGCAAGTTTTAGAAACAATAAAAATATATGATCGACTACAGTAAACAAAATCATCAGAAAAATATATGGTATTCTTCAGGATATATGCTAGGTAGATAGTATGTTGAAAACATAATACATAACACTAATTTGATACGATAGAAAAAAATCATGAATATACCTCTTTATTTTTACAGTAACAACCATACTAATATACATACAATCATTTTGATTTTTGTCAGATTATTCTACAAGCAACATACTAAAATACTAGTGTTTTAATTTCTTAGTCCAAATAATAGATTTTATGTAATTAAATAATTGCTTCATATTTTGCAATAAATTACCAGCGTTGTGTCATCGCGCTTCTCTTTCTTTTCTATGTAGTCCGACAGTGACCACGCTTTGTGTCATGTAAGCCCCTTCAGTATAGCTCCGCCCCGCGGTTTCACCCGCATAACTTCCGATCCCATAGGAATATCGGAATAAAAAGTATCCTATGTCCTAATTCAGGTCATGGTCTACCCATGTGCCAAATTTCATCCAAATCCGTTCAGCCGTTTTAGTGTGAACGCGTCACAAATAAATATGCAAAAAATTAAATCTTTTCTCTTCATAATATTAATTTAGAAGGTAAAATAATTTAATCAGTGTCAAAAGCATAACTCAACAAAAATAACGGAAATCACTTTATCAAAGTTACAAAGTTTAGCACTTTATAAAATAAATTATGAGAAGTAAAAGTGGGTCGCCATCGCCACTATAACAGATTGTAACTAAAGTGGAAACTTTAAGAACACCTGTGAGCTTAATGAACTGAAAACTGAAGTGATTTTCAGTTTCCTGTATAATAAATAATAAACTTTACACTATAGTGTGTGAAAGGAAACGGTATACAGATGGTGTTTATCGATCAAGTACGCAAAATACGCGCATTGACGTGAAGTTGCGGACACCAGCCCACATTACCTATTACCTATTTATTGATCGAAAACTATTCGTAGGTCATCATCTGCCTAGCCTTTTCCCAGCTATGTTGGGGTCGGCCTCCAGTCTAACCGGATGCCGTTGAATACCAGTATTTTACATGGAGCGACTGCCTACCTGACCTCCAACAACCCAGTTACTGGGTAATACGATATCCTTTGTATGACTGGTTGTCAGACTTTCGGGCTTGTGACTACCCCTAACGACTGTCAAAGATCGACGAATGACAGCCGGGACTAACGGCTTAACGTGCTTTCCGAGGCACGGAGGGGGTCTCGGTATATAAAGATGGTCACCCATCCACAGCCCAACCGCGGCAAGCGTAGCTTAACCTGATCGATCGACCCGTGCGGCTGTTATCAAAAAAATCGAAGACGTGACCTCTACTAACGCGCACTGGACCCGCGTGGTGGATTACCATTCACTCCCACTCACGGAGAGGAAGCCTGTGTCCCAGCAGTGGGAACAATATAGGCTGATTATGACTTCAAAATTCCAAACGCATGCCTCTTCCTCTCCAATGAACCGTTATATAAAAGCCGTCCCGCATTCTCCGCCGCTTGCAGTTTCCAACTTGTTAGGAGCATATCCAACTTGTCCTAACTTTAAAGATTTAGAACTTAGACCGGCCTGCATTTGACTGTATAGCCGCTGGATTGTTATGTACTTACTTATATGCAGTTTTATTGGAGTAAATAACCGTTGGTCCCGGCTGTCATTCGCAGATCTTTGACAGACATTACGGTTAGTCAGAGTCGCGAAAGTGTAACAACCAGTCTCACCAAGGGATAACTTGATACTCAGTAACTGGGTTGTGGAAGTCAGAAAGGTAGTCGTTGTATTCAGCTGCATCAGTGGGTTAATTGCGTAAATCACTAAGTGCTTGGCCAGACTGGCAACGCGGGCGCGGGGCGGGTACGACGCAACGTACTCAAACATAAGAACTTCATTAGAGTGTCCGTAGTGGGCACGCGGGCGCGGTGACAGGCGTGGGGAGCGCGCGGGCGACTCACGCCATAGCTCGTTCATACAAGTGACCGTAGTGGGAACGCGGGCAGCCCGCGCGGGAACCGGGGTTTTCAAACTAGTTTGAGCTTTTTTCTAGTAAAAGTCTTCTTAATCCATATTATATTTTGACAAACACTGGGACACGACAACACGCAAAACGCAGCCGCGCTCCACTGCGCACAGGCAGACCGCGCGCGTTCCCGCACCCGCGCCGCTCCCCGCCCCGCGCTGCCAGTCTGGCCAAGCACTAACAGGAGCAATCGCTTTCAATTTGACAGTTTAATCAGACAGACATATTTTTCGAACATATGAAGCAATGGACTTGCAATATCCTTCAAAATGATTCCGATTGTGATTGATAATAGTATGTTACGTAAGTAGGTGGCTGGTTAGACTTGAAGCCGATCCCAAGATAGTTGGGAAAAGCCTAGGCAGATGACGATGATTGGAGAGTAAATACTTGAATTTCTGACATACCGACAGTTTTTGTAGGGTGATAAAAAGCTGGTACGTACCTGCAACAAAAATGAGGATAAATTAGGTTGGGCAAGGAAATATTACAGATTATCAAGCTACTACAATTTGTCAATTTTCTTTAATAGATTTTCAACTTTATCGCTACAGCGTAGAGTTCAAAGTTGATTGGGAAAATTTGACAGTTTCGGGTAGCTTGATGTGCTGGTGTCTGTACAAATGTGTCGCTGGCAAAAATAGTACGATCAAATAAACACCTATCATTTTTAGGGTTCCGTACCCAAAGGGTAAAAACGGGACCCTATTACTAAGACTCCACTGTCCGTGTGTCTGTCTGTCACCGTATCTCATGAACCGTGATAGCTAGACAGTTGAAGTTTCACGGTTCATGAGATACAGCCTGGTGACAGACAGTGGAGTCTTAGTAATAGGGTCCCGTTTTTACCCTTTGGTTACGGATCCCTAAAAATGACATTATAACAGAGTACACAGTGGAAACATTCCCATATACCTTCAGATAACGGGAGCTTGTTAAAACTGGCTGTTCAAAGTTCATGTCTGATTGGAGATACGAAGTTGGAATAATTTACCTTTTCATCGATCTATGTACGACCAGGTGTATCTTAGCAGGTAAATTGGAAGAATACGTTCAGAATCGCGATTTAAATTTGTACTTCATTGGTTTGTGGAGTTTGAAGTACCTACGCTTTTATCTAAACTATAGGTTCTCAGCGTGGGCGATAAAGCCCCCTCGTGCGCGTTTGAGACTTTGGCAGTAGAAGACCCAGAGAAAGTTATATACCTTATCTTACGACTATATAATATTATACATCCATCCATACTAAAATTATTTATTCGAAAGTATGTTAGTATGTAACTCTGTATGTTACGTTGTCACGCCTAAGCCAGTGAACGGATTTCGATAAAATTTGGCAGAGAGATAGATTGCGTGCCGGGGAAGGACATAGGATAGTTTCTATCGATATACCTCGCGGGCGAAGCCGCGGGCGGAAGCAAGTACAAAATAAACAATTTCATTTCATTGCAAGAAAGGCAAGATAGTGATTTAGCCTTCAGTTACAAGTCTAACTGTAAGTTAAAGTACCTTTTCAGGTACTACGGGGGCTTATTAATAGGGCCTGCCCACTTTAAACATCGCATCGGTTCCCTAGTAAAGTACCAGACGGTACCAGTGACGGTTGGTACCGTATCTGTCACGTTAGGCTATATCTTATTCAGTTTATAGATCACAGGATACATTAGGAATATTTAAACGTTAATAAATTACATGCCATTAAGCGGGTTTATTTAAATTGACGAATTGATTGGGTTTATTTGAATTGATGGAGCGACTGCCTATCTGACCTCTACAACCCAGTTACTGGGTAATACGATACCCCTTGGTAGGACTGGTTGTCAGACTTTCGGGCTTCTGGCTACCCGTAACGACTACTACAGTGGCTCACACACTTGTTAAAGTTCAACTACTTTTGCATTTTTTTTTAAATAACTTGTTAATATGTGAGCACCATGTATCTATCACTTATTTGATTTACCTGTCATTGCTTAATTTTTAATTCTTTTTACCTTTTGTGGTAGACTAATTTTATTATGGGTGCATCGTGTTCACATATAATTTTTATTATGTATACAAGACCTTGTAAAACATTTTAAAAGAGTAACGGTGGAGTTTCTTGCCCATTCTTCTCCATACGAAATCTACCTTTTGGAATGGGCGACTAGAATCATTTCTATTTAGTTTTTTTTTGACGTTCAAAAGTGCCTTTAATGTGCCTATTTGAAATAAATGATTTGACTTTGACTGTCAGAGATCCACGAATGACAGCCGGGACCAACAGCTGAAAAAAATAATTAAAACCCGACAGTGGTGCTGATTCCCCTGTTTACAAACTAAACTAAATTTAACTACAGTGCAACTTTTTCTTTCTATTTCGTTAAGAATAGGACAGAAGATAAATTTTAGTTTAGTCCTGTCTAATTAATCAGCGTCTGACGTATATTGACGTAATTTTAGTAAGCAAGTTTTTAATCACGTCTAAACTTGTACGGAGTAGTGTCAGACGCTGATTAATTTGACAGGACTAAACTAAAAAAAAAAAAAAAAAATTGTCTTCTGTCCTATTCTTAACGAAATAGAAAGAAAAAGATGCACTGTAGTTAAATTTAGTTTAGTTTGTAAACAAGGGAATCGGCACCACTGTCGGGTTTTCATTATTTTTTTCAGCTGTTGGTCCCGGCTGTCATTCGTGGATCTCTGAGTTGGGAAAAGGCTAGGCAGATGATGATGATGTCGGGTTTTCATGCGCTAGGTCGCTTCAGTGAAGACAAACATCGTGAGAAAAACTGGCATGTCCTAGAACAAAAACTCCGAAGATATGTGACATCTACCTACCAACCCGCGAGGTGGATTAAAGGCCCACTCCCTCTCACTGAGAGGAGGCCTGTGTCGCAGCAGTGGGAACATTATAGGCTGATTGTAGGCCGGCTTCGTCAAGTTTAGTCGACCCCGAAATTGCTTTCCCGCCCTAAGTGCTTGGCCAGACTGTCAGCGCGGGGCGGAGAGCCGCAGTCGAACGCGGCTGCGTTCTGCGTGTTGTCAAAATCGCTCGGTTAGATTCGGAGCAAATTGGCTGTGACAGACGTACGGACAGACAGACACACGAGTGATCCTATAAGGGTTCCGTTTTTTCATTTTGAGGTACGGTATCAAAATGAAAAGAAAACAGAAAGTCCTATACGAGGCCAAAATGCTCATATCTCAGCATGACGCTGAGACATTTAAAAAACAAATTTCGTCAACTTCTTCAAATTAATTAGTTTATCAGTTAGTTTGTAAGATTTTGTCGTCTGGTGACGTTATTATGGTCTGCAGTTTACTAGGAGGGGCCCGTGGCTAAATAATAACAGCCGCACAGGTCGATCGCTCAGGTTAAGCTACGCTTGCCGCGGTTGGTCTGTGGATAGGTGACCATCTTCACATACCAAGACCCCCTCCGTGCCTCGGAAAGCACGTTAAGCCGTTGGTCCAGGCTGTCATCCGTGGATCTTTGACAGTCGTTACGGGTCATCAGAAGCCCGAAAGTCTTACCAAGGGGTATCGTGTTACCCAGTAACTGGGTTGTGGAGGTCAGATAGGCAGTCGCTCCATGTAAAATACTGGTATTCAGCTGCATCCGGTTAGACTGGAAGCCGACTCCAACATAGTTTGGAGAAGGCTAGGCAGATGATTTACCTTTTTTTTTTGTGGATGGTAAATCATCAAATGACCCCTCCCGCTCTGGGTGGAGCGGAAGGGAGTGTCAGACTCTTACTGACTAAAACCCACCCGTGTTCCTTCCTTAGCCCTTTATGTAGGCAGATGATTTACCCTTGAGCCCAGATCATCACAACGACGCAATCACATAGAACGAATCATAAAATTACATCATAAACACCGATGACATAACAACTAACTCCACACGTAACAACAATTATCTGACGTGAACCTGTCGTGGACCCGACCTGAACGTGACGCACACGACACGTGTAAGCGGGGCTCGTGACCCGTGAGAAGGGTCGCTAGTGGCGACGACATGGGATATGGTTAGGGCTGCCATCACCTAAATTAGTGACCCCTGATAAAAACTTCAAAAACCCCGGACATTTCGGTGAAATAAAAAAAAACCCCGGACTCCCTCGAAAAAAAAATTACTTACAATAAAAAAAAAAACATCGATAAGTATCATACTTTTTGTCTTATTTATAGAATATCAATTTAAACCTCAAGAATACAAATGAAACGCTTAATCAATTTAAACCTCAAGAATACAAATGAAACGTTTGATTAACTCGTCTCTATGTGAAAGGTATTCTGGTAACAAAAATAATTAGGAACACTTCTTTTTGGAATCATTGAAAATTAAAAATAAAGTAAGTTAATCAAAAGCAAATTATGAATTGTCACGAGCGCACAGATTTGCCGCTCGGCTAGTTTTTAACTATGATTTATGCTTTAATTTATTGCAAATCATTCAAAGTCAGATTTCCCCTAACACAGAAAGTGTCCGGGTTTCACCCACTTTTTCAGGACCCCGACCGGACGCTCCCCGGACGCCAACCAAACTAGGACAAATCCGGGGAAACCCGGACGGATGGCAGCCCTAGACATGGTAGGGAGAGAAAGTATTGCTGTTTCATTGTTGACGAAAGAATGTTTTAGTGGCAGTGAGGAAAGCTATTTTGCTATGTTAAGGAGGTTATGTGAAAGATTTGGGGTTGGTTGATGATTTTAAAAGTTTATTCGTGGCGAGATGATTGACAGATGTCAGTTGGAGATTTGGATGTTCAGGAAAATCTAGGGAGAGGCTTATATCCAGTAGTGTACTGCCATAGGCTGACCTTTTTTTATCGCTGAGAAATACATTACGCGTTCCCCCCGCTCGCAAGGGAAGAGACGGGGTATGTGGGACTCCTGTAGGAATGACACCGACATCGACAGTATACCCACTAAAACTCAGCGGTGTTCCCTCATCGCCTTGATGGGGTGGTCATGGGAATCCGGCTCAGCCTTTGCATCCACAACCCCCCCGGCGCATGCCCGCCTAGCTGGCGGGCCCCGCATGTCCCCCCGTCTGGGGGGCTACGGGAATGGCCGGGAACACCTGGCCATTCCCGTCCGGCACTGGTGGAAGCCTGTGCAATACAGGCGAGGGTGCCCCCGCACCCGTCGCCTGCTGGTTTCCACCTGGGAGGAGTCGGAGATGACTGTCATACTGACGTCTTCTTCGACCCCTCCTCCGCCTTCGGAGCGGCGCCGCGAGAGAGTCTTCCTCCCGCACGCGCTCCGCCGGGCTATAGGCTGACCTAGTCCAGCATAATCAACCTATTACGATCAAACTGTTGCGACACAGGCTTCCTTTGTTAGAGGAATGGGCCGCAATCCACCACGCGGGGCCACGCGGGTTGGTCCCATGTCCAGTAGTGGAGCGCAAAAGTGTCAAATTGACAGATTAATGATAACTCAGTCCCAACACCGATTATTTGATTTTGGTAGGAGCTTGGAACTGAGGAGTATTAATTATCAAATTGGTTTAGAAACTGCAGAATATGGGCTTTCACAAGACTATTAGACGAAGAAGAATGACCAGCATTGTTACACATACCGGTAACCGCAGTACCCATAATGTGACAACCTAAATAACAGTACCGCAAAACTTTTAACCCGAAAAAGGCCAGATCCAAACAAACTGTCCCCTACCAGGTACATAAATACGTACACGAAATGGCTCAGTATTCACTGCTAAACTTCCACTGTGGCTATTTTAATGAAGGGTGACTTACCCCTGACGTGAAACAGATAAGCTACAGAGAGTCCACTTTGTACAGACGCGCCAGCACATCAAACTACCCGAAACTTGCAAATTTTCCCAATCAAACTTGAAGATTATGCCTTAGCGATAAAGTTGAAAATCTATTATAGAAATTTGACAGATTGTGGTGGCTTGATGTGGTGGCGTCTGTACAACGGCAGGTAAAATAAAAACAAATCTTTCAAGCAATTAGGTTGCTTTAAACGGTTGGTTAACGTAACATACGTACATCAAATAATAACTATTACGTAGTCGTTATTATTTGACGTAAGGCAAGGCCATAATTTTATAATTGTAATTTGAAACAACGCTTTTTTTATTGACGATAGTTAGCGCCATTTTTGACGTATACGCGTACGTCACGTGGACGTGAAACAACCCGCCCTTTGAAATCAGGCTAGACAATAAAGGTTGGCAAAAAAAAATCAGGCATTAGTTGACAAAATAGGGTACAACTCTGAAAGCTGAGTAAGTTCTTTGGAAGACCGGTGACCATTGCACACGACACAGATGCACTGACAACTCGCCGAAAGGTTGCAAGGACCGTGTAATTTAGGCTTATGAACAGCGGGATAGCTTAGGTTGAACCGAGCTCACCTCAACATCTTCGTTGGGACCATGATAACATTAAGTTATTCCGGTCTGATACCCTGAACCCCTCCCCCCTCTACCCCCCACCTCGATTCCCTGCTTGATCGTCTTCTGTTTTAATCTTTGTCTTATCCACATTATGTAAGTTTACTCTTTTTGACAGGTAACTACAGTCAAAAGAAATTAAGTTTCATGATTTACAAAATTAAATAAAGTTTTTTTTTAATGTCTCATGTCTTTTAGAACTGGAGTAGACTCCAGTAGGTAATAGAATTTATGTAAAACGTAGCGCTGCTCTCTATACTGGGTTTTCTGTTATTATTTTGTGTGGTGTAATCCCTTAGTCCAGCTGCACGTAGCACTTTTATTGTGTCCCTGAGTTTAACAAGATGTTATGAAAAGGTAACAAAGGCAAATATTACATAATCTTGTTTGACAATATGAATAAATGTATTTAAAATTGGGGTTCGTTAGATTTGTGTATTTTTAGGGTTCCGTAACTCAAAAGGAAAAAACGGAACCCTTATAGGATCACTTTGTTGTCCTTGCGTCCGTCCGTCCGTCTGTCTGTCAAGACCCTTTATCTCGGGAACGCGTGGAGGTATCGAGTTGAAATTATAACCATATACTCAGTTATACAGGTAATTCGTAAGTTAACGTAAAAAAAAAAGATACGGCAGTTCATGCCGCAAAAAACGTATATTTCGACACTCTCAAGGGAATCAAAATTTATAGGGACCGTCCCGTTGACCCAGAATCCTGAAATTTGACGCACAGGTCGATCAGGTTAAGCTTGCCGCGGTTGGTCTGTGGATGGGTGACCATCTTTACATACCGTGACCCCACCGTGCCTCGGAAAGCACGTTAAGCCGTTGGTCCCGGCTGTCATTCGTAGAACTTTGACAGTCGTTACGGGTAGTCAGAAGCCCGAAAGTCAAACAACCAGTCTTACCAAGGGGTATCGTATTACCCAGTAACTTGGTTGTGGAGGTCAGCTAGGCAGTCGCTCCATGTAAGATACTAGTATTCAGCTGCGTCCGGTTAGACTGGAAGCCGATTCCAACATAGTTGGGAAAAGGCTAGGCAGATGATGATATTATTATGTATATCAAGACCTACTAAACGAGCATAAACCCGAGTTTATAATAAAGTACAAAGTAAACGAAGCAGTTTAACCGACTTTATTACAAAAGATTTCAATCATGCGCCAGTGTAAACTCCGGCGCGTGACTTTCAAGCGAACGGATGTGGTTTATTGGAAATCTTTATTATATCAATATGTTTTATGTGAAACTGAAAGTGTTTCGTATAATGAAGTAGGAGTGGGGTAGACATTGAGGATTAAGGCTCCTTCAAACAGGCGCGATATGCGATAAAATCGCGCGCGACACAAAGGCACCGCAAGTCGCGCCGCGAGCGGAGCGGTGCCTTTGTGTCAAGCGCGATTATATCGCGTGTCGCGCCTGTTTGTAGGAGCCTTTACTCTGCCATCTTTAATACCATTTCATAACAGGTTTAAAATAGGTCCTTCTTAGATAGGTACTTACAGTCACCAAAAGAGATTAGCAACCAGGGTCGTCGGATATAGCTGAGAGGCTTGTGGCTAAGTATTAACAGCCGCACGGTCCGATCGATCAGGTTAAGCTACGCTTGCCGCGGTTGGACAGTGGGTGGGTGACCATATTTACATACCAAGACCCCTCCGTGCCTCTGGCTGTCATTCGTGGATCTTTAACAGGCGTTACAGGTGGACGGAAGCCCGGAAGTCGACAAACAGACAGAAACTTGGTTGTGGAGGAGATAGGCAGTCCTTCGATGTAAAATACTGGTATTCAGCTGCATCCGGTCAGACTGGGAGCCGACCCCAACATAGTTGGGAAAAGGCTAGGCAGATGAGGATGGTCGTCGGATACAGTTGAAGTTTAGTAAGAAACCGATAGATGTTTTCGAATAAAATTTCATTTTATAAATAAACTGTTTGTTTTCTATAAATTGATTTATTTATTTTTTTGAAAACATCCGTCGCTTTGTTACTAAACTTCAACTATGTATAACCGACTAGAGTCAAGGGCAAACACATTTCAAATAAAAAAAAATAAAAAAACGACCCTGTGGGGTAATTGTGTAACACACTACAACAGTAGGTACGAAAGACTTTCATTTTGACAGTTCAACAACGCTAATTGAGTTATTTACGTTGTTGAGCAGACAAATTTTCCTGGTTACTTGTCTCCTTTGGCCACCGTACTGCCGAGAACTGATATCTTTTATGCTTTTTTTTTCTGTGCCGTATTTTATTTCTATAACGCAATTTTCCTTCTTTTTTTTCCTTTTTAATTTTTTCTCGGGCAACGTAATCAAATTACGTAATCAGACACCTTGTCCTCGAAGATTTATAATAAGTAATTTACTTAGTTATAAAAGAGTAATATCACTAATTAGTTTCTTTGTTACGATGTTCTCTTTGAAGAGCGTTATTAATATTCTGCCTGTTTGCTGGGAATAAAGCGGTTGATTACATAATAGGCTATTTGACTGGTTTCTGATAAACATCTCAGATTATTTAATGGTGTCTAACGAGCCCACAAAAACCTATTAGGTACTTCAAATTGCATAATGTATTTCTTTTAAAAAATAGTAAATAAAAATGTACTGTTTAAATAAGCCGCCAAAACGCTATCTTTAACAATATGGCGTCGTGACGTCACGATTCACGTAAACAAACGTTTAAACGGTCGAGATACTAGACAAAAGTCATCTGTTCTGTCAACGATAGACAGAAATTTACTAAATCATGACGTCATCTTAAGTTCAGCCAATCCAGACCGTTTTCGATTACGTGGCGCCAGATTTAAAAAGATGAAGTTTTTTCGGGATTTTTTTTATAAATAATACATTGTTTTGTAGTAAAATTAATGCAAATTGATTTTAAAAGCGATAATCTATACGAGTGTCAATAATTATGACCTTATTTTTTACATTGTCAAATAGCCTATTGCTAGTTTTAAGTTTCGTTGAAAAAGAAACGAAAGAAAAATTGTTTATTCTGCACAAACAAAACGCACATTGGCAATAAAAAAAAACGACATAATATACACACACAACGTAGTCAAAAGCCTCGTACTCAACCTTAAAAAAACTAACTGTTGACTGTTATGTATTATGTTGATGATGATGATGATGATGATGGGGCTCCCTTTTCCGCACTTAGACTCCCATTCGGTCCGTTGTGCGTGGGGATTCTGGCTAACAGAGCCAGCCAAGCTCCGCCCAAAAGCACAGAAGCTTCCTGGGAGCTTCGCAGGCTTCGCGGAGCGACCTCATTGTTCCGAGGATTTCTGCACGTTGAGAAGCCACGGCCTCGCATTCCAGGATGACGTGGGCGGCTGATTCCTCGGCGTCAAGGCAGCCCCTGCAAAGGGGGCTGTCTGTGGCGCCTATGTTGAAAAGATGTTTGTTAAGGAGGTTGTGGCCCGTAATTGAACCTATTATTATTCTAAGGTTATTTCTGCTTAGGCTGAGAAGTTTTTTGGTTAGTCGCGGGTGAATCATTGGTAAAGCCAATTTTGACTGTCTACAGTCTGCTGCCCGTGACCATCTGTTGTTATGGAGTTCGGTCGATCTTTTGCGAATCCACGCACGAAATTGTGAGAAAGGCAAAGGGAGAAGTGGGTACGGGCCTAGCACCCTCATATCAGAGCCTCTCTTCGCAAGTTCATCTGCAGCATCATTGCCCAAGGATCCACTATGCCCCTTGATCCACTGGAGAGTAATACGATTGGATGTCGATAAACTCTCCAGAGCTAGGTGGCACTCGAAGAATAGTTTATTGTTAGTTTGTTTGCTTTCTAAAGCTTTGAGCACAGATAGGCTGTCGGATAGGAACTTAATTCCGTAGTTCCGAATGCCTAAGCGCTTTACTGCTGTTGCAGCTTGTGTTAAGGCAACACATTCGCATTGAAAGATCGAGCTGTGTGTGCCTAGCGGTATGTGGAAGTTAATATTGAGGTCAAGGGAGTGTACACCAGCACCTGAACCGTTTTGTGTTTTTGAGCCGTCTGTGTAGATTCGCACTTCATTGGCTCCTGACTGGTCCCTTTCTTCTTGAACTGTTTGTATAATATAGTTTTTGTTGAACATTGGTTGGTTAGGTGTTCTATCACACGGGGCAGCGATGAGAGGCTGGTACTCAATCGCCCGGTCCAGGATTTTAGCGTGTGGACTTGTAAGGTTTTTGCCCCATATGCCCAGATGCATTAGCCTGATGGCAGCTAGCGCCGCCTCCTGCTGTATGTACAGGTCAAGGGGAGTTAATTGAAGGGCTATCTCCATGGCTGCTGTTGGGGTGGTTCTCATGCAGCCAGTGGTGGCTGAACAGGCCAGTCGTTGGAAGCGTTGTAGTCTGGTAATGGTGGTCGAGAGTTCAGTCCTCGTCCACCAAACCAGAGCGCCGTAAGCCAACATTGGCCTGATCAGCGCTTTATATAACCACAGAGTAATCTTCGGAGAGAGCCCCCATGTTTTTCCTAACATTTTTTTACATTGGTAGAGTGTAATTGTGCTTTTATTAAGTTTGTAGTCAAGATGCTTGTTCCAGAGCAGTTTGCTATCAAGGATTACCCCCAAGTACTTGACTTCGTCTTTAAGTGTTAGTTCAGTGTTGAAAAGTTTTGGAAGCCTATGGGGTCCAAGAGTTCTCTTGTTGGTAAACATTACTATTTCTGTTTTCGATGGGTTAACCGATAGTTCGTGCTTCGTGCACCAACTCTCAATTATTTTGAAGGCTTTTCTCATGAGATCGCATAAGATGCCCTCAAATTTCCCCGAGATCAGAATTGCTATATCATCCGCGTATCCCACCGAGTACAGACTGCTGGCGTTAAGCTCTGCGATGAGCTCATTAACCACCAGATTCCACAGCAGTGGTGACAGCACCCCACCCTGTGGGCAGCCTCTACTCACGATACCTCGTGTGGTGGTGTTCATGGTAAATTGAATAGCTCGGTATTTTAACATGTTATTTATCCATTCTATAAGTGTTCGCGCAACACCGTGCGTGGCAAGTGCCTGTTCGATGCTGACGAAGTTTGTTTTGTCGAAAGCGCCTTCTATATCAATGAAGGCGCCTAAAGTTGGGTTTTTGTCTTTAAGAGCATTCCCTATGCGTGAAACTACGCTATGGAGTGCTGATTCAGTTGATTTGCCTGCACAGTAGGCGTGTTGATTTGGATGTAGAGGTCTTTGTACCGAAATTTGGGATCTAATCTTCCTATCTCCCAGCCTCTCCAGTGTCTTCAAAAAGAACGAAGAGAGGCTTATGGGCCTAAAAGATTTTGGCTGGGTATAGTCGCCCCTACCTGGTTTCGGTATAAAGATTATTTTTACTTCTCGCCATTTCAAGGGAATGTAGCGGTGGGCCAGACACGCTCGGAACACCTTTACGAGATAATCAGCCAGCATGTCTTGACTCCACCTGAGCAGAGCCGGGAAAATACCATCCAGTCCTGCTGCCTTGAAAGGTAGGAAGGTATTATGTTTCAAATACTTAAAATAAAATTAAGAAATGAAATTTACAGACAGAAAATAAATATTTTTCTTTAACTAAAATCAATTATAGATACGTTTAGTATTTTGAATTCCAAATAAAGCCAAAAAAAAAAGTAAATAAATAATAAAGTACACGTTTCTCTTACTCTGAAAAACTACGTGTGTATGTTTCGTCAGTGTTGTATGGATCACTATGGATTTATTAAAGCTTGTTGATAGATATGTTTTTGAAGTGAAAACTACTTTAGGCGTATTAACTACTTTAATAAAATGCGCTGGTTCTTGGAAGTAAAACAAAAGTATAATATGTCAATTAGAAGTAGAAACCAAAAGCATAAACACAAGGAATAAAAAGGTAAAATATCAAAAGGAAGAAAAGGCTTGCACAAGGCGTGTTTTGAAGATGTGAAAAAACCATTGAACTTGCGCCACTGTTACCGCGACACCACACGTGTTTTGTTTATAAGACGATTAAAAAAATACCTGCTTCGGATTTGTTCGGCTGTCCTCGGGATGTACTCTGTTTTAATGTACATCCCATATGTCAGTGAGTGATGGCAAAATATTCTGTTTGTGTTTTGTTTTCACTTCTGTCGACGCTCCCGGAGTGCCACTGTTTTTTTTTTTCTACGACACGTTTTATACGCCGTACCGTAAAGAGACCGTGCCGTGTACAAATGGCCTTAGGCTACCAGCCTGACGATAAACAAATTGGGCCAAATCACCCAGCTAACCAGAGCCGTAAGTTAAGACCAAGAAGTCTCAAAACGGAGAACAGACCCTCAAAAACCACTCTCTGAAACAATTACCAACAGTTACCGACATCAAAGGCACCGAGCAAAGTAAACAACATTTTCCCCCCAAAAAGTGAGAAAAACCACATTCATAAAGGTTGTGGCGGTAGTAAAAAATTCAACAAAAGGCCGAATGCGCACCCTGTTTACCTGGGGGAGGGTTCCGCTAAAACGTCATAATTAAAAAAAAAATAACAGGTTAAGGTGAAATTATGCTGTTGTATTTTTGTTTCAGAAAGTCCTGGGAGGGTTTTTGCTGGTGATTATTAATGTACTGGGTTTAATGGAAAAATGAGAGCTGCGTGGATTGAAAAAGTGTGTAAAATGTAAAAGCAAATCTAAAGTATGATTTCCACCAAACGGCTCGCATCGCATCGGATCGGAACAGGCTTTACAATCTTTAAACGATATTAAATCGTGTACACAGTATTTAAAGTCTATATTACCAAGCGCACAGCAGCTTGATCGCGGGCGCCTTCCGCGACACGCGATCGTAGCCGAAAGTATGCTGCGACGCGCGACGGACGATCGGCTCCGTTCGCCTGTCGTCGTATCCGATTTTTGCCATAAATCATCAATTCTAATTTTTCTTTTCCTCTTCTGTGTTTTATGATTATTTTCTTCTTCTTCTAATGCAATAGCCAACAATACTACGTCAACATTAACCATTTTAAAAAATTGGAACACGTCAACACGGTAGGAATAAAACTATTTGACTAGGCGCAGAAAGGATACGTTCGCAAGCGACGGGATCGTATGCGTTGACATCCTGCCGCGATCGGCTGTCGCCGCATCTGTTCGTATCCTTTCCGATCCGATACGATGCGAGTCGTTTAGTGGAAATCATCCTTCTCTTGTTGATAATGACGTTCCGTTTTTGTATTTTTCTTTTTGGTCGTCTTTAGGTAAGTAGATAAGCCTATCTAATGGAAAATTCTTACCTTACCGCCTATAAATATTGCAATTCTCAAGACGGAATAAAATTACCTATATATTATTATCAACCTTAGAGACAACTATGAGTTTCAACAACATTCATGGCGTTAGTTAGGTACGTTGTTGAGCAGACAAATTTTTCAAACATATGAGGCAATAGTTTAGCAATTTTCTTCAAAAACTTTCGGCGAGTTACGCGATTAAGGTGCAGAACACAGCAATACTAAAAGTAGCCTATATGTTAATCCAGGGTGTCTGCTACCTCCATACAAAATTTTATCAAAATTGGTCCAGCCGTTTGAGCGTGAAGAAGTAACAATCAACACACACACACACAAACTTTCGCCTTTATAATATTAGTGTGATAAGCCTAGCTCCAGCATTGGACGTGTTTTTGCATAATGATGATAATGTTATTGAGCGATATGGAGCATCTTGTAAAACTTGATTGCTCCGCTACCTCCAGCAACTGTTGCCGGCAACAATTCCTGAAAAAGTTGCCCGTGTAACCTCAGTTTTACACGTGGCGCTAACATTAACCACGGAACCGCGAACCCTCGACAACAGAACAATACTTCCTACATATTATGACGTAGTTCAAAGAGCGGGTAGTAAGATATTTTTATGACCCGCACGTGGGGCGCGAAGGGACTTTTTCATTTACTGGCTTAGTTGGCTGATTATTTTCTTACTTTCTGATTTTTGGAAGTGTGAATCTGCTGCTGAATTTGCTTTTAACAAGAATAACAAACTTCATATGTATGAATCAACGTCATAACCTTATAGAGGTATGAGGAACAGGGTGTAAAGTTCACTCATTCTCTATAGAAAAGGGAGGATCCTCCGACCAGACGGGTGTTCTGTCTGGCGGGCAACTGCCCCATGATTCATGTCGGGCCGTTGTATCTATGCTAGTTGCGCGGTAAACTCTGCTTGCGAGATGCAGGATTTTGCGTGACGTCAGTATGATGCTTCTTTCTCATGTGGCGTTGTAGATAACGCTATAACCTAATTTATTTGATGAATTAGACTTTACAAAAGATGCATTATAGTGGGAGGCTAATGGGGGATTTACACTAGGTCGTATTTGCCGTGCAGCTGGTCGCTTACCAAATCGCCACCCCATTTACACAGGTCGATAAAAGGGTGCAGTCATTTCACATCAAAATGTCGACCTTCATGCGGCGGGCGGTCGCCTGCTACTGAGCATTTTCACGGTTGATATTAGTTACCCGCCGCATGCGACCTGTCGCCGCAACGACAAAAGTCGAAACCTAGGGTAGGTCTAGGTTTCGACTTTGGAACTTGCGATTTTAATCACCTGCGGCCTACCCGAAATGCTATTTAGACAGTCGGTTTTCGCTTTGTAAAGTCCTCAAAAAATTAGACCGATGAAGGTCGAGGGAATCTGTTAGATGCGAGAAGCACACGATCGGTCAATGTTAGGCCTATGTCCAGCTTTGGACGTCAACCGGCTGAAATGATTATGATGATGATGGCCATATTTACATCAATATCTACAAAAATTTCGGCCTGGTCATGTTATAATTGAATCAATCAATGAAAAATGTCTTAATTGAGCTGTAAATAAAAAGTCACACCGCCTAATCTAAAAGTATTTTTATTTAAAACATAAGATAAAAGCGAACAGCTTCCTCTCAAAACACCGATGGAAAGAGATTCGATACCCTTAACGTCTGCGATCAGATATCAATCGCACTCAATGTTAGCTAAGTAGATTCGTATCTACCCTCCTTTTAATAATGTGCTGAACATCGTTTATTATCTATCTGCCTTTAAGAGGTATGTGAGCGCTTAATATACTTTTAACTGTGATGGGAATGGAAGAACTGGAGAAGATTGGATTTTTCTTTTGATTTTTGTAGGTAAATGAATATCTCTCGTTGGGTTGAGAATTTGATACGGGAGTGTATTGGATTTCAAAGCAAAAATATCAGGATTCAATACCCTTAAACAACTAGAAGTCTAGAACCAAGATGAGAAAAATATTAATAAAACAATATGGCCGAAAATGTTGGTAAAGGAGAATAAACATTTATATGAACAAATACTTATTTGTTCTATGTTACCTAGGTCACTTGGAGGTTATAAGAAAGGAAATAAGTTTATTTGACCTAGGTTAAGTAACGCACACAATAATAACACAAAAACAAAAAAGAAAACAAGAAAAACCCATAAAATTGTATTTTGTGCCTCATGGCTGCGCCAATAATTCAGCATAAATGTCAGACTCAAACTCAAAGCATTTATTTCAATGAAACCATTTACATACAGGCACTTTTGAATTGTCAAGAAGTCGGTCAGTCAGAAAATATGAAGCTAGTTGCCCATTCCAAAGCGTAGCTACCTATGGAGAAGAACTGGCAAGAAACTCCATGGACACTCTTTTAAATTTATATTTCTACAAAAATATTAGTTAACATCATTAATGTTGAATTTAATTATATGTGAGAACGATGTAAAAAAGAAGTACGCGTTAAAAGCGTCCAGAGTACAGCAAATAGTAAGAAAACAACAATCCAAAAATAAAATAAGCCACGGCAGCTAAGTGATGACCAGCCCCAACTGACGGACAAGTGATGCCTGACACCGGTTTTCAACTGTACCCTATGTTACGAAGACGTCTTATAAATGTAAATCAGTTAAAAAAAATGTATAAATATGTGTAGCAAATAACAAAACAATCGATAAAATATTTGTTTAAAAATAATTATAGGGACAAAGAGATATTTCTATACAAAGTTTGGCTTTCAACACGATCCAAGAAATATTTCACTTCAACACTTTTCAAGCAATCTAAATATAGCTATTCCCTATTTGTTCACGTCTAACAGCTATCAGATCTAAATTCACATTTCACACACATCTCCCATGCAGGATTCAGAGAAAAACCTCTCGAAATATCCGAGATATCTTCGCACAACATATCCGGGCACGAAACCAATTCCATAAAAATATTTACCGACGAAAAAATAAATCGAAACGAGCCGAACAAACCGACCTTTGACTCGTAACCTCCTATATGTGAGGAGGACATCAATCTAGGGAATTAAGGATGCCACTTACTGACAGATCTGACTGAATCTTCCGACGGATCCGACTGAATTTTTCTTGCATTTCTGGCTATGGCTTAGTCTGTTTGAATTTCTAGTTGTTTTATCTAGTAAACCAGAATCAATAGTTGGCTTTAACGAATGAGTACCACAACTATTAGAAAACCTGTTTTACTTCTCCAAAAAGGAGATTTGGAATAGTTTCCATAGGGAATTAAGGATGCTTACTGACAGATCTGACTGAATTTTCTGACGGATCCGACTGAATTTTTCTTGCATTTCTGGCTATGGCTTCTGTCTGAATTTCTAGTTGTTTTATCTGGTACACCAGCATCAATAGTTGGCTTTTACGAATGACTAACACAACCATCTGTTTTACTTCTCCAAAAGGGAGATTTGGGATAGTGTCCAAGTGGTGGACAAACTGACTAATAGCTGACATTGAGGAGAAACTGCCAATTATAACTGCATTAATTATCTAATCAGCCTATAATGTTCCCACTGCTGGGGCAGGCCTCCTCTCGGTGAGAGGGAGTGGGCCGTAATCTACAACGCGGGCCCAGTGCGGGTTGGTAGATGTCACATGTCTTCGAAGTTTTGGTTCTAGGACATGCCGGTTTCATTAATGTTTTCCTTGACCGTTTTGAAGCTCTCGCTCAAGACAAACGATATGCGTTGCATTTCATTCCAACATTATGGTAATTATACTTTAAGCGAACTCCTTCACAAGTCACAAGAAGATATTATAACGGTTCCTGCCATTTTCGTTCTCTTTTTATTCATCATATTGTCCTTCTGTATCCATACTTTTACCAACCGTGCTTCCACATCATCTGTATCTACGTAAACATAGCCAAAATCTGCTTCTCCTTTTATATCCTTCGCATTTTAGTTTCATATTCCAAGTTTAATACCTTACTTAAGTGGAAATTCCTCGTAGTTTTGGTATATAATCCTGTTTATGATGCTATTACTATTGTATTATCAAGTTACGAGCCTGCAATCTGCTATTGCGATCTTCAAGTTCAACTTGATATTGCAGGACGTAGAATTCATATGAAAGTGGAACGTTATTTTAATACCCAAAGCTATGAGTCTCCTAATTGGATAATATATTGCGTTTTATATATTATTCTTGGATCTTTGAAAGTCGTTACGGGTCGTCAGGAACCCAAAAGTCTGACAACCAGTCTTACCAAGGGGTATCGTATTACCCAGGAACTGGGTTGTGACGGTCAGATAGGCAGTAGCTCCATGTAAAATTCTGGTATTCAGCTGCATGCGGTTAGACTGGAAGCTGACCCCAACATAGTTGGGAAAAAGCTAGGCAGACGACGCACGACGAATATGCCGTAGCTTTCAGTTTGAGTATGACTGCAAAAGCATAATTAGCCTATAATGCTCCATTGCTGGAGCACAGGCCTCCTCTATGTGAGAGGGAGTGGGCCATATTCCACCATGCGGGCCCAGTGCGGGTTGGTGGATGTCACATGTCTTCGAAAATTCGGTTCTAGGAGCGGTTTCCTTCACCGTTCTGAGAGCAGTGGTGATGAAATTAAATACAAAAAGTAAAGTGCCTGCCTGGGTTTGAACTCGCGACCTACTAGTCGGGACCGATACCACTGCTCTTATGACTGTTTGCGCTATTGCGTAAAGGAAGCAAAAGGAGTATAATTATAAAGGCTCCTTCAAACAGGCGCGACACGCGATAAAATCGCGCGCGACACAACGGCACCGCAAGTCGCGCCACGAACGGTGCCTTTGTGTCGCGCGCGATTCTATCGCGTGTCGCGCCTGTTCGATGGTGACGTTCTGTAGTTTTTGCCTAGCCCCAAGGGAAGAAGACATAAGTATAAGTGTGTTTGTAATCACACTAATATTATAAAGGTGAAAATTTGTGAGTGTATGTGTGTTTATATGTTTGTTACTTCTTCACGCTCAAACGGCTGGACCAATTTTGATAATATTTTGTATGGAGATAGCTGACACCCTGGATTAACATATAGGCTACTTTTCATCCCGATATTCCCACGGTATCGACATTTACGCGGGTGAAACCGCGGGGCGCAGCTAGACTTAAATATTATGTAATGACAGTAACGCCTTGAAGAACTCTCAGCCTCTGATTTCCATATGTCAGTACTCCTTTCAAAATATCTCCAAACCATCTTTAAATCCCAAATCAAATGTAGCTGCCATCCCTGAACCCGTCACGATCTCAATGTTTGGCGACCGACGATTGAAATCTACCCTCCATTTAATAAGCTGTGGAGCCAATCCGTTCATGTGGGTACGGTAAACATGCTGTCTCACTCGCACGCTCCTCAAATGTGACTTGTTGCCATCGATCGTATCGTATCTACAGGAACTCTTTTTAGGATGTATTGAGACTGCGTTTAATTAAGCAGTAGGGTTGAGTTCTGAATCAAAAGATAATAGGTTTAGTCTTTTCAGGAGCTTACAGGTTCTAAACGCAAAAAACGCAAGTTTTAGAAACAATATGATCGACTACAGTAAACAAAATCATAAAAATATATGATATTCTTCAGGATATATGCTAGGTTGATAGTGTGTTGAAAATATAATACAACTAATTTGATACGATAGAAAATCACCCTCAAACCACCAAGAGAACAGAAAACCTTGCAAAGGAAAAATAACATAAAATAGTTAAAGAAACTTCTCTTTACCTTCACTTGAAGGAAACTTCAAGCGTTACCGAGATTAATTACACGCCACGTGCAGCGAGAATGTTTAAAGGTCATACGGTGTGGAAACTAGCTGGTTGAAATAACTTATTTCGCTGGAGTAAGCTAAATATAACCAGCTGATTGCAGCTGTATTGTTCGATGAGGAATAAGACCCGGTTCCCGTGGGTGTTGTTAATGAGATAATTGCTAGAGGTTGTGCAATGTTTGTGAAATGTATTGCAGTGTTCTAAAAACGTTATGCAATTAAACATCTGTTGAAATGGAGAGTAAGGAATGAGTATCAAAATTGTTAACTGTCATGGAGAAGATGTTAGTGAAAGATTTAGAAAACATTCTTGTAAAACTATCCCCATGACAGATCCAGACCCCATGATTCACAGAAAATGTCCGGCGACATCGAGGCACACCGAGGAGAAGATGGCGGGATGTGCTTGACGGCTACAGACGGGATTGGTCCACACTACCTCCAGACAGAGAAGAGTGGATAGAAGAAAGGGAGACATTTGCCCTGCAGTGGGAAAACGCAGGCTAAAAAAAAAAAACAACAATATACATTACGGGATTTAAGTTATCAAGCAGAACATTTTTTCAAACATATAATGCAATGGGAAACGAATTCCCTTCAAAATCCTTTGGATTGTGATAGAAAAGTCTGTTACGCATCCGCATGCATACGCATGTCATTTATCATTTATCATAAAAGGGCCAATGAAATAGATGTGGAGGGTAAACACAGGCAAAGATGAAAGGAATCTGCCTCAAAGACAGTATCTAACAAACGTGATACATACGATTATTTCTAGAAGTAGCAAACACAAGAGCGGAAGAGGAAATCCTAGATTCCGTGCACATGATTTAATCCAACTGAACATGTTCAAACAATTCTCAAATTACCCGACACTGAACACCGGAAATACCCTCCGCTAGCTCATGACACATCCATATATTATAGAATCGGCTCACTTTCGCCGCGACCGCTGAAGCGTGCGGACGCGTCGAGGCGTTGCATCATTCACGCACGCGATTTCCTGATTAAAAAACAATCAGACGTAACTGGTAATGATTTTGAATCGGAAAAGATCGCATGTCGAGTTTGGGTGTACGGAAATGTAGGAAGGGGAATCTAACAAGTGGTTGTGGGTTCGAATTATATCGTGTGAACTATGTTAGCGGTAAACTAACTTCAAGTTGAAGCATATTTCTCTCATTATAAGTTTCTAAGCGTGCAGTGTTTTACACGCCTTGCTTGGCAGACAATTATTCTTGAACGGTAAAACCATACACCACTAATGACTAAGTATTTTCATCAAGTTTAATATAAGTTGAACACGATTAGCGGTCTTCGCGTATCCTCGATTCCTCGCCCCTTTACTTTAAAGGCAGCAGAACCATTTGACTTTCTTCCAACCTTCTACTTAAGGGGACTACATGACCTAAAGCACGGTCACTGTCGGACTGCATAGAGAAGAGAAGCGCGATGACACAACGCTGGTAATTTATTGCAAAATATATGAAGCAATTATCTATTTAGAAAAATCTATTGTTTGGATAAAAAATTAAAACACTAGTGCTTTAGTATGTTGCTTGTAGAATAATCTGACAAAAAATCAGAATGATTGTATGTATATTAATTAGTATGGTTTTTATTGTAAAGGTAAACTTTTTAGAGGTATCTTCATATTTTTTTTTCTATTGTATCAAATTAGTTGTATTATGTTTTCAACACACTATCTACCTAGCATATATCCTGAAGAATGTCATATATTTTTCTGGTTTTGTTTACTGTAGTCGATCATATACTTTTATTGCTTCTAAAACTTGCGTTTTTTTGCGTTTAGGTCCTGTAATCACCTTGTAATAGTAGTAGTAGTACCTGCGTTTAACTGTCCCGTTGGTTTAATGGTCGCAAGCGCGACTGTGAACGTGCGACCCTGGGTTCGAATCCTGGGTCGGGCAAAGGGTTATTGAGTTTTTCTAAGTAACAGCCCGGAGTTTGGAAGTTGGCGGTGTGATACCCGTGCCTCGGAAAGCACGTTAAGCAGTTAGTTGGTCCTGTGCCTGATCTCTCTCCGGTCGTGATATAATAATCTATTTAATACGGTTAAAACGTCGCCAATTAAAATCTACGTCAAATAATTCAAACTAATATTATAAATGCGAAAGTGTGTCTGTGTGTTACCTCTTCTTCACGCTTAAAACCTGAAGCGATTTAGATAAAATTTGGTATAGAGATAGGCGCGTCGCTCACTGGTAAGTCGAGGCGGGGTCGCAGCGGTGTCGCGGCGGCGTCGAGGCGGCGTCGAGGCGTAGTCTCTATGTAGAGTCGAGGCGCGGGTGGCTATGCTTCCTTCATACATTCCAATTCATTCAACATGTCGCGTCGCGTCGCGGTCGGCCACAGCGCCCCCGCCGCGCCTGCGCCTCGCCTGCGCCTCGACGCCGCGCCGCCGCCTCGACCGTCCCGCAACGCTTTGTATATGAGCGCACTGCCATTCATTTTGCCACCATGCCACCTTGTTGCGGCGCGCAGCGAGCCGCTTATGCGCCCGCGCCTCAACTCAACTCCACCTCGACTGTTGATTGTGTGGGCGACGCGCCATAGTTAAAAGGACATAGGATAGTTTTTATCTATGCGGGTGAAACCGCGGGCGCTGCTAGTAATTAATATTAAAGTTTTTCCTACAAAACAAATAAATGTAAATAACATTAACGCGTAATTAATCATTTACGGCGGCTCTGCTAATCAAAATATTAATTTAATTTTGACCGAACATTATTATCGGTCACCGCTATAATAATTGGACAAACCACAAAGCGATGCTGAATTTATACGTAGATTGCTAATTTCTATACAACGTTATTTTTAGTATATGCGAAACCTGAATAAAGTTAGCTGCTGAGCTGAGCAGTGGTGACCAAGTGGTAACGGCCGCGACTTAAGAGTTGTTGGTCGTAGGTTCGAACCCAGACAGACGCTTTACTTTGTGTAAATTATTTCATCACCACTGCTCTCAAAACGGTGAAGGAAAACATCGTGAGGAAGCCGGCATGTCCTTCCTAGAACCAAAAATTCGAAGACATGTGACATCTGCCAATCCGCACTGGGCCCGCGTGGTGGATTACGGCCACTCCCTCTCACCGAGAGGAGGCCTGTGTCCCAGCAGTGGGAACATTATAGGCTGATTATGGTTATGGAATAAAGTTATAAGTATTACTGAATCGAGTCCAATAATTTTTACCCCATGTTATATTTTGTCCCAAAAATAATTTAAAAAACTGGCCAAGTGCGAGTCGGCCTCGCACACGAAGGGTTTCGTACCTCAAGGCAAAAACGCCGAAAAAAAACACGTTTGTTGTATGGGAACCGTATGGGAACCGCCCTTAAATATTTATTTTATTCGGTTTTTAGTTTTTGTTATTATAGCGGCAACAGAAATACATCATCTATGAAAACAACTGTCTAGCAATTTAAAATATCACGGTTCATGAGATACAGCCTGGTGACAGACGGACAGTGGAGTCTTAAAAACTAAGCCTAGACTAGACTAATAAAACAGACAAAACATTTCAATCCGCGTCGCTCCCCTTTAATATTTCCATAATAAGGCAACGAGTACATTATACGGTTTATTTTAAAACTAGGTCGACACTGAATGTCTGATAGGCTGCTGTGAAAATGTTTTATTGTGACACTGTTGTGGTTTGTAGTCTGTGGTTACGAAAATGGGGAAACATTTTTTTTTGCCTGAATTAAGGCTCCTTCAAACAGGCGCGACACGCGATTAAATCGCGCGCGACACAAAGGCACCGCAAGTCGCGCAACGTGCGGTGCCTTTGTGTCGGGCGCGATTATGTCATGCCTGTTTGTAGGAGCCTTTATATTGTTTTTGAATGTTTGTGGTACTTTAATAATTATTGTGATGTCAAAAGAAATAATTGTCGTTTTTATACTTTGTGTTACCAATTATTGTATTTTTTAACAGGTTCATGAAAAGGAGAACTCATTAATTAAAAATTTATAAAACTAAAGACAATATTTACACAGCGGAAACGAAGGGGTGTTTTTATTTCAATGTTGAAAATAAAAATACCGAACCCCCGATATCCCGGTTTTGACATTTTTAACACCGAAATAATACCGGTATTGCCATCAAACCCTACTTAAGACTAAGCCCCATAAAACCGTTTTCACGGTTTGTCTGTGTGTTGTTTATACCTCCAAAATGATAACCACAGTTTAAATAAACGCGACAACAGAGCTTGGTTATCTGTCACAACTTCAACACTTTTATTATGTACGGACGCCAGCACATCAAGCTACTACAATCTGTCAGATTTCTTTAATAGATTTTCGACTTTATTGCTAAAGCATAAGGTTCAAGGTTGATTGGGAAAATCTGACAGTTTCGGGTAGGTTGACCTGCTGGCGTCTGTACGATGTGAAATGGCGCTTTTTATTACATTTTTAACGAAGCAATACATATTCTGAGCTTGACAAATTAGAATGGATCTTCTTATCGTGTTTCTTATACGTTTGAATGATGAAATTAAACACTGTGATCATCATCTGCCTAGCCTTTTCCCTACTATGTTGGGGTCGGCTTACAGTCTTACCGGATGCAGCTGAATACCAGTATTTTACATGGAGCGACTGCCTATCTGACCTCCACAACCCAGTTACTGGGTAATACGATACCCCTTGGTAAGACTGGTTGTCAGACTTTCGGGTTTCTGACTAACCGTAACGACTATCAAAGATCCAGGAATGACAGTCGGGACCAACGGCTTAACGTGCTTTCCGAGGCACGGAGGTGTCTCGGTATGTAAAGATGGTCACCCATCCACAGACGAGCCTCGGCATGCGTAGCTTAACCTGATCGATCGACCTGTGCGGCTGTTATTATTTAGCCACGGGCCCCTTATTAAACTCTGTGATACCATAGTAATTTACAGCACACTAAAAGGTACACAATTCAGTGAGTTGGGCCGCGCGGCGTAGCTCGATGTAGTAGACACCACCTTACTGAATTGTGTACGTTTTAGTGTAGTAGATAAAAGTCTATAATTGTATTGCTATCTTGAAAACTGCGCGCCGACTCGCGTCGCGGTGTGAACTGACCCTAACGCATTTTCGTTACGTGACGATTTCTACCAGACAACTCTTACCGCGATCCACGTTAAAGAACTTCGTTGCAATAAAACCAATCGAAAGATTTCTTTCTTTCCGCTCCGATGTCGCGAAATCTCCCAAAGATCGGTAACAATCGATAAAAGTAATTGTGTCTCATTTAGTTGCAGTTGAGACTTGATCTAATACGTGATAAATTAAGTCCGATTACTTGCAGATGGCAAATATAAGGATCTAGAATGAAACAACCGTAAAAAAACCACTACATTTCTTAAACACGTTTCATTTATTGAAACAATCGTATTTCGCCACTTGTGGCAGATAAAATAAAAACTCCCGCTATAAAGTTGTTTCGCTGCAATCTGTCAACGCCTTATTGTACTCTGTGGCATTAAGTGTGATTTTAGAGCTCCCAAGACACGCGTTGCCTTCTGTACCGCCATTTTATTATTTTGTAATGTAATGTATTACATTATTTAAATGGAAATTTGTATTAACAGTTGGTAATTTTTGTAGCCGCCACCTTTTGCATTTTCACTCTCTATTGACTTTAGCACCCTCGAAAACCATGACAACTATCTCTCTTGAGAGACAAAGTCGCATGGATCGCATAAACCTGTTTGTAGGAGCCTTAAGAGCCTATACTACCTCAAATGGCTTAGCATGATCCTCCGTTATGTCGAAAATTCCGCAGCATTAATTTTGAAATAAATATATGCTAAAGTTGAGGATTAATGTAAGGTCTTATGTTAGACGAAAACACGATTCCATAAAATTTTCTCGATAGAAAAAAATTCCAAAGTTACCTCCAAACCGAACAATAAACCGCTGGTATTAAAAAAATACTTCAAATTAGATCATGAAACTTTGCGTACTAACTGAACTAACTATAAAGCAGGTCTTATGTTAGTTAGTTTTTTTGAATTACCTTTATTTTCACCGTAAAAAGCAAATACCTAAACTATTGGCGCTGCCTCCCGCCCAGCACCGCACTCTGTCTCGCTTTCACACAGTCCGCGAGCAGTATCGTGCGAGCGAGATAAAGAGTGAATTTTAGCTGAGGTAGTATAGGCTCTTAAGGCTTTTTAGTTGCGTGACGATTTCTCCTAGTCAACTACTACCGCGAGCTGAATTAAAGAACTTCGTTCCAATAAAACCTATCGAAATATTTCTTTTATGTGACAAATTATGTCCGATCCGATGTCTTGCAGATGGCAAATATAAGGATCTAGAATGAAACAACCGTAAAAGCAATACATTTCTAAAACACGTTTAATTTATTCAAACAATCGTATTACCCCACCTGTCACAGATAAAATAAAAACTCCCGTTAAAACACTGTAACGCTGCAATCTGTCAACGCCTTATTGTACTCTGTGGCATGATTAAGCGTGATTTTAGAGCTCCCAAGACGCGCGTTGCGTTCTGTACCGCCATTTTATTGTTTTATAATGTAATTTATTACATTTTGTTAATGGAAATTTGTATTAACAGAGTTAATTTTACTGCGGTGAATAGAATTTAGATGATGAAGTTTAACAGTTATTAACCCGTAAGTGTCCCAATTGGGCCAAAGTCTTTTCTCGTACAGAAGGAAGGAGGATTGATCACTAGGGTTGCTCTCTGTCTGTTGGTTTCTTACGATGTTTTCCTTAACCAATTATCATCACAACATCATCTGCCTAGCCTTTTCCCAACTATGTTGGAGTCGGCTTCAGGGACCTCAGGGTCAGTTCACACCGAGACGCGACGCGACGCGCAGTTTTCAAGATAGAAATACAATTACAGACCTTATCTACTACACTAAAAGGTACACAATTCAGTGTCTACTAGCTACGTCGAGCTACGCAGCGCGGCGCCGCCGCCGCGCGGCGTATCTCACTGAATCGTGTACCTTTTTGTGTAGTAGATAAGGTCTGTAATTGTATTTCTATCTTGAAAACTGCGCGTCGCGTCGCGTCTCGGTGTGAACTGACCCTAACCGGACGCAGCTGAATACCAGTATTTTACATGGAGCGACTGCCTATCTGACCTCCACAACCCAGTTACTGGGTAATACGATACCCCTTGGTAAGACTGGTTGTCAGACTTTCGGGCTTCTGACTACCCGTAACGACTGTCAAAGATCCACGAATGACAGCCGGGACCAACGGCTTAACGTGCTTTCCGAGGCACGGAGGGGTTTCGGTATGTAAAGATGGTCACCCATCCACAGACCAACCGCGGCAAGCGTAGCTTAACCTGATCGATCGACCTGTGCAGCTGTTATTATTTAGCCACGGACCCCTCACCAATTATATGGATACCTAATTATTGTGATCATTATAGTAGGCTGTATGCACTGCATGTTTATTATCCCCATTTCAGTCGTAAGGCGTGCTAGATATACGTCTATAATATCTATCTGACAGCTTCCATAGGATAATGGCGTTAGTTTATGCAGGTATACTACCTGATACGTTGTCCTGTTTTTGATTCGAAAGACACGTGGCGCCATCTATTATCATAATAACGTTATTGTTGTTTTCCTCGGGAAAAGCCCTTTTTTACGGGATGAAAGGTACCCTATGTCCGTTTCTGTACACCTGACAACGTATATGCAAAATTTCAGGATGATCGGTTCAGTGGTTTAGGCGTGAAAAGGTAACAAACAAACTTACTTTCGCGTTTATAATATTAGTTAGGATTAAAATTCTCTGATGCCATTGACTTAGAATTAGGATTGCTAAAAAGGGTGCCTGAGTAATATTTGTTGCCAAGGCAGAACCGGGAAGATGCATCCATCTGCTCGCCTTTGTTTTGAGAATTAGGCAAAAAAAAAATGTAAGTATGCAACGTAATTCATTGACTTCCAAATTGTGAAAACAAGCAAAATTGAAACACTACACTTTTATCTCAGCACTTTGTCACTACATCAATTAAATTCGAGACTTCCGAGTGCTGGTCGTAAAATATTCCGCTTGTCGTGGTCCCGACCAACAGGACCGATGTCTAATAAAATAAACAGTTGGGTATTGCCACAAAACATACAGGTACAGAAGGTTTACTTACTCGTACAACGAGCGAAAACCAGCGCACGCACACAGGCGCGAACGGCGAATTCAATCTATTTCACTTGGCTGAAGAGCAGTGACGGCCAGGCCAACTGGTAACGGCCGCGACTTAAGACAGGCAGACAGGCTCTTTACTTTATGTTACCACCACTGCTCTCAAAACGGTGAAGGAAAACCTCGTGAGGAAACCGGCATGTCCTAGAACCAAAAATTTTAAGACATGTGACATCTACCAACCTGCACTGGGCCCGCGTGTTGGATTACGATCCACTACCTATATATAATATCTATTTAAATGAAATTCGAAGTCCTGACTGACTGGTATATCAACGCACAGCCTAAACCGCTGGACATGTTTGGAGGGTGTGTTCTTTGTGAAGAGTAGGTATCCACTAAGAGTTTTTCGAAATTCCACCTCTAAGAAGGTGAATAGGGGGAAGGTGAAATTTCACGCGGACGAAGTCGCGGGCAGAATCTAGTAGCCTATAATATTCCCACTGCTGAGACACAGGCCTACTCCCGGTGAGAGGGAGTGGGCCAAAGTCAAATAAGCTATTATCTCAGCCAAATGCCAGTCGAGAGTGCACTTGCACTCGCTGTACCTACGTGAAGTGCTCCTGTGTGAGTGCGTTAACGCGCTTGTTGTATAGAGCCGACCTTCTGTATCTACTACACTGTGGCAGATGTCTGCCAAATAAACAGCTGGATACTGGATAGTGCAATCGATTGCGGGACTGCTACCAATACACTCAAGTGGACACGGTACAATTTTGTGAGGCAGTGTTTTGGGGATTTGCAATTCAAATCCCACCCTTACCAATCAAATGGATATCCCGTTACCCAGTAACTGGGTTGTGGAGATCAAATAAGATAGTCGCGCCATGTGAAATAATGATATTCAGCTGCATCTGGTTAGACTGGAAGCCGATCACAACATATTTGGGAAAGTTAGGCAGATGATGATGATCCCACTAAGTCTTTCTACTATGGTTTTTCACGCAGCAACAGAGGCAACGGATAAACGTGTTCTTTGCAAAGAGATAGTTTAAAGTCCGAGTATTGATATAGGCCTGTTTTGAATCTAGGAAAAATGCACTCCAAGCCCTAACTAGGCCGTAGGCGCGGGCCTGCGGACGGAGAGTAATGGGTAGCTCACCGTCCGATCAGGACCAGGCCCGTGCCGGACGGTGCGTACGTGTTCCACGCGCCTCAAAGAGATGTCAACATCATTTGAAGGGACCCGTCAGGGCCGAAGCCTGGGTCAGGGGGAGTGTCCGAAAGGGTTACCGCTGGCCCGGAACATAAAGGGCTAAGGAAGGAACACGGGTGGGTTTTAGTCAGTAAGAGTCTGACACTCCCTTCCGCTCCACCCAGAGCGGGAGGGGTCATTTGATGATTTCCCATCCGCAAAAAAAAAAGCCCCAACTGAGCTAGTAGGAGGACTGCTGGCAGATTAACAGCCAGGAGTGGATGGCTAACAAATTTTTCAAAAAAAAATCAAATTAAAAATTATTTATTTTGGGACAACTAGATCCATCGGTTAGTGTACAAAAAAGACTTAGAGAAAAACTATTGTTAGTACCTACTTAAATATAATAACAAAGGACAACACTCACATAAACATTACAAATCACAAATGCCCCTGTGCTGAGACATTCCGCCCCGTCAAGATAACCAACAGGGAGATACCTCCCTAAAAGATCACCAGACGAACGAAACAAAAGGTCACGAGAAACGAGAGAGGATGAGACTAGCATGTACAGTCAACAGCAAAAGTAGATGATCAAAATCAGAAATTCAATACTACTAATGAACGGAGTTCGCGTCAGAACTCTGCCACACAGCACACAGTCTCTGCACACAGCTCAACAACAACAGCAACAGCTCTGCCACACAGTTCTGACGCGAACTCCGTTAATTAGTATAGAATTTCTGATTTTGATCATCTACTTTTGCTGTTGACTGTACCAGGGAAGCATGGCACAAAGTAGAAGATGGCGAACTCAGCAGTGGGTGTTACAAGGATATGACGAAACGACATAATAAAGATATTTCCTACATCTGTTGACGCTACCACAGATATAGATAGACCTAGATATCGCAAGTATGAAAACCAACCCCCCCGGTGGGTTCCCGCATTGTCGAGGCGGGGGGGCTCAGTAGCCGTGGCTTGGACACCCACGGTGAAGCGAAGAGGAACCCGAGGAGGGGCCGCTCGTCAGGGCTTTTGCCGACAAGCCGACGACGTAGCGGCCACCATGTAGGTTGCGGTGCCGCTTGGGCGACATCGCAACTGAGGCGGGCCGCGATGTCGTACCGGAGGCATCGCGGCTGAGGGTTGGAGGCCGCGGCGGGAGAGGAGTGCCGGTATTACGGTGCGCCGCTCTCCCTACCTTCCGCGGCCTTGACGGGGTCGCCACCGTTCGATGGCGGACGCGGTGGGGCCGCAGGGGAAGAGGAGTGTTGGTATGACGTTGGCCACTCTCCCTATCCTCTGCGGCCGAAAATTGGCAGGCGGCGGGGCCAATGACCTGACCCGTCGCAGGGGGACCAAGGGTGGCAGAGACGGGGTCGTCTGGCGCCCATGTGCTGGTTTGGTCCCTGGGGTGGTCACGGCGTGCTATGTGTTCTGGTGCGCCGGTGATGGGGAGTAGTCCCCGGAGGAGGGTCCGGTGACGGACAGCCGCGGCGGGTTCACGGATGAGTGCTAACGCGTGCCCGTGTTCCCGCCATAAGCGGCAGAGGAGGACACCGTGGAGTTTTAGTGGGTTAGAGTCCCACATAACTGCACTATCCCCCCGTGGTAGTGCAGAATGCATGAGCATTTCTCCACGTAAAAAAAAAAAAAAAAAAAAAGTATGAAAACCAAGCGTGCCATTTTTGACTATGATCTCATTAGCACGATTTAGTGATGGGAAAATCAAATCGATTCAAAGACGCCGCCAGCAACGACTAGCGCCAGCGCTCACGCTCACCCAGCCAGCAGTACACAGGACTGAGCGCGAAAGTGGCAGCTTACGATTTTTGTACGTAAGCTGGTGCGATTTTTGGCACGCGAAGTAGTTTCTCTTGCGTTATCTAGATGTATCTATATCTGTGCTGGCTACAAACTAGTGTTTAACTTACGAGTTATACTCCACGAGGAAGGAAGCAATAACTTCGCATTGAGATCTAAAATGTTTATTTAGTTTGGCCATATAAATTTATAACGGTACAGCTATTGAAATACTATGGGAGAACAGTATGATTTATTGTTGCTTCGTTTGATTTAGGACGAGCGAATAACATTTAGCATGGCTGTTGCATTATTCAGTACATTGTAAAGGAATTTCGGTTAGCCTGGCAGCCGGCTCGTGGAGTTAATAGATATCTGAGGTCATCGGAAAACCTGAGACTAGAGATGCCGATGCATTCCACCAGTTTCTATGACAAATCTTTTACTGTTCAAGCAGTACGGTTATGGAATGACTTGCCCGTGTCCGTAAGGCGTGCTGAAATCTTTGTCCACTTTTAAAATTATGGTTAAAAAGCACTTCCTCTCTCCTTAAACATCATCATTATATTTTCTTTGCTCCTGTTTCATGTTTATTATTGTATGTATATATTTATTTAGATTAGTATAATATACTTTATGTATGTATTTATTGTATTATATAAATGGTACACCAGACTACCTACAGTATTTGTCTGTCCTTCCCCTTTTTTAATCCATCCAAAGGTTGTCTTTAAAAGATCGCTTTTAGCGATAAGACCGCCCATTGTGTCACCCTTTGTACAGCTTCTATAATTATGTCTGTAATTTATATGGTGTACATAATAAAGAGTATTCTATTCTATTCTAATTATATTACATAACTAGCGAATCCTGGGTGTATCTACTAACTCCCTCAAGAAACTGATTTGAGGTATTTGTTCTTATTCATACTTATTAATTCATAGTAAGGGACGCAACTCACTTGAACTCACGTAAGTACTTTTTGTTACAGACTTTTTTTGTAAAAGGTTAAACAGTTTTGTTTTCTTTTTAGCTGTCAAATTGAAGTGCATTTTTTTTTCTTAGCTGTCATCGTCGATAAAAATGATGTTATATACAACTAGCTACGCCCCGCGGTTTCACCCGCGTAAATGTCGATCCCGTGGGCCGTGGGAATATCGGGATAAAAAGTAGCCTATATGTTAATCCAGGGTGTCAGCTACCTCCGTACAAAATTTTATCAAAATTGGTCCAGCCTTTTGAGCGTGAAGACGTAAGAAACATATAAACACACACACACCCCTACACACTGACAAACTTTCGCCTTTATAATAATAGTGTGATTTTTTAGATGTTACTTACTGTTTTTTTTGCTAATTAAAGTTATTTATTCGTTTATTTTGTAAATCCGTTATTTTATTGCACATTGACCACTTTATGACCATTGCACTCATATTATACATACAAAAGCTACTTTGTCTGACTGTTACCTTTTCACGCATTAACGGCTGAAGGAATGTCGATGAACTTTGGCACACAGGTAGCCAATGAACGAGGTTAGGACATAGGATACTTTTATCTCTGCTGTACGTGCCTCTGGAATTTTGGGCCAAGCCGCGGGTAAAAGCTAGTACTTATACAAGCTTTAGGTGTTTGATTTCAACTGTAATTCTGACCCGTTATTGCTCTGTTAACGTTTTCGTATAAAAGTTTACGTAACTATGGAGTTTCTTGCCCATTCTTCTCCATACGAAACTACCTTTTGGAAGGGGCAATTAGAATAACTTCCCATACCTACAGTAATTTGAAAACATTGTAAAAGCCAATTATTTTTAAAAGAGTATCCGTGGAGTTTTTCGCCGGCTCCATAGGAAACGACCAATTGGAACCGTACACCTAGCTTCTGACGTTTCATAAGTGCTCATGTAGGTTTATGTAAATTAAAATATTTAGATTTTTTTTTATCAGGTATATTTTTTCCTTGTAAATTTTGACGTTCAAAAGTGTCTTTTGGAATAAATAAATTGACTTGGGCTGATTTTTCAATCGACAGTTAATTTTTATTTGTGAAATAAAATTGATGTTTGACAGATGTTGTATGGAAGAACTGTCAAAAATTCAAAATTATTCCTCGAACAAAATCTGGCGTTGGAAAAATCAGTCCCTAGACGAGTTATTTACACTGACAACTTAATCAACCCATTTCATAGAAACGATCAAATTCCTTGCCACTAATTAGTGCTAAGTAACGCCAATTAATTAACCATTAAGTAAACTAAGTACATATGTAGCGTGTCCTATTACCTATAATGTAATTATTTCTGAAGGCCTAATCAAAATGTAAATCAGTAAAACTGTTGTGTAATAATATGATATTTGATCTATGTAGATGAGAATCAATTATTAATATAGTATTTAATTATAACAAGCATAAACATACACATCTATACATTTAAGGGGCTCATGGCTAAATGATAACAGCCGCACAGGTCGATCGATCAGGTTAAGCTTCGCTTACCGCGGTTGGTCCGTGGATGGGTGACCATCTGAAGATACCGAGACCCCTCCTTGCCGTTGGTCCCGGCTGTCATTCGTACCTAGATCTTTGACAGTCGTTACGGATAGTCAGAAGCCAGAATGTCTGGCCATACTTCCGCTGTACAGTCAAACAAACCAAAAAAACTGGCCAAGTAGGGTAGGGGGGGGGTTGTGGTAGGGTTCCGTACCACAAGGCAAAAACGCCGAGAAAACACACGTTCGTTGTATGGGAACCCCCCTTAAATATTTATTTTATTTCGTTTTTAGTATTTGTTGTTATAGCGGCAACAGAAATGTATGTATTTCTGTTGCCGCTTTGTCAAAATTTCAACTGTCTAGCTATCGCGGTTCTTGAGATATAGCCCGGTGACAGACAGACGGACGGACGGACAGACAGCGAAGTCTTAGTCATAGGGTCCCGTTTTTACCCTTTGGGTACGGAACCCTAAAAAGACGAAATGTATACTACGCATAGATCCTTTTACGTGTGCGACAGTGTGTGTGCGTGGATTTATAATGTTAACACAATTTTCTTCCACAATCAGTATAACTAATTTAATTAATAAACAATGTTTTATACATAATAGTAAAAAAATCAGCGTATGTATTAATATAATAACATAATATTCTAATTAGGGTGTTTGGGCGTTCTATAATCTATCTATTGCTATAATCTATCTATTGCTATTGCTATTACTATTGCATTAAATGCAAAATGTGCCACACCTAATTCTGGAGTTGTCGACTCGCCCACAAATAATTTAACTTCGTGCGAGTCGCCTATTTAAAAGTGACGATTCGCCCGTTTCGGGCGAGTAAATTCGTGCAAATCGACTAACAAGCCGTTAGTTCCGGGACATGTTGTAGATGTACACACACACACACTTAACACTTTTTTGTTTGATCTTTATTTTTTTGTTTTTATCTGATGTATTGTTTGTCTTTTAGTCTGTGTTAAACAAATGTATTTTTTTTCTTTCTTTCATTACTATTTCAATTTTAAAAAGCCTCCAGAAACAATTCGCCAGTTGGGTAATGTCCTAACCAGTTTATGCAAAAAAACATATTCAAAGAATAATTCCCCAGATTTTCCTTGTAATATGTTCCTCAAATCTGAGACACGGGGATAAAACGCAGAATCACGTACGTATCCAGTTTCTTTTATCCCCTATCTTCGTAATACAAAACTCCATTCCAAACTCTCTCTCTACGTAAATATAAAGCGGTTACATCAAAGACTGACAATTTCACAGTTATTAACGCCGTATCACACTCATTTGTATCGGGGAGCTTAAAAATAGTATCGATATGAAAAATGGAGTACTACTTTGTATGTACAGTCACGAGCACTAATATGTCAACACTTGGCAACTTTCAATTGCGATTTTTTTCACGAAATAACGAATGCAAAGTTGAAATACGATACCTTACATAAACCTACAGGTTCGAAAATACTACGTTCGTAATATCATTCAATTTCATTAAAAAATATAGGAGAAAATCGCCTTTGAATAAAGCCAAGTGTAGACATACTTATGCTCGTGACTGTACAGAATGGCCAGCACATAAAGCTACTACAATCTGTCAAACTTTATTGTTATAGCATAAGGTTCAAAGTTGATTGGGAAAATTTGACAGTTTCGGATAGCTTAATGTGCTGGCGTCTGTACAAACGGTTTTTGTGAAGTGTGGGTTGTGTGGATGATCTTTAACGTTTGGATTTAAATTGGCGTAAAAATATTTTCACTTTTAGATGAGGTTCTTCGCAGAAGATGAAATGTAGCCGCGAAAAGAAAAGTTTGATAACCGACGAAAACACTGTTTTTTCAAATATAGATGGGCAATCCAGATATGGTTTGATAGACACCCGATAAACACCCAATTTTCTGGGTGTTTATGGGTGTTTATCAAAGCATCGGGTTTAAACCCGGGTGGATTGCCCATCTATATTTTCAAAGCAACTACAGATCTATGCAGTACTTTTCTCCGGAATCGAGCTCATGCCTCATTCGACCGCTTTCTCTATTTATCTGGTTTTTACCTGCAACACTTCCTAAAAACTCATTATTACCTAAATATTCTAGGTATCCTAAAAATATTTTAAATTATCGCAATTAAACCATAGAGCAACAAAACGAAGCTATAATTAACTAGTTTCGCATATCCACATCGGACGCCCTCATATGACACATGTCAAATTTGACGCTTGACAGCTGTCAAAATTGACAAGCCGCACCGGACCTCGGTGTTATTTTTGGGAGCAATTGTTTTAAAATGCTTTTAAGAAATACAAGATGGAATAGCTACATCCTCTCGGATTCTTAGAAAGTTTTGATTCATTGTTTTGTGAGGGAATGTGACTGGAATATTTGACACATTTAAATATACATCGTTTAGAAAGAATAATATTAGTCATTTATTTTCATTCTTCCGCGTTCCGAGTAATGTTACGAGCCGAGATAATACTACAACTTCCTCTGTTGTATATGGTTTTCCCAGCATCACCTTCTCAACCAACCAGCCTTGTCCCAACTATGTTGGGGTCGCCTTCCAGTCTTACCCCATGCAGCAGAATACCAGTATTTTCATAGAGCGACTGCCTATCTGACCTCCACAACCCATGTCCATGGTCATGGTCTGCTCACGTGCCAAATTTCATCCAAATGAATTCAGCCGTTTTAGCGTGAAAGCGTAGCAAATAAAACAAAAAATATAATCTTTTCTCTTTATTATATTAGTTTAGATAATAGGTTCTCAACCCACCATTTTGACAACATTAAAAAAAAAACTAGAATCCCTCAATTTATCCTACATACCATCTGTCGGGAATCTTAAATAGTCATTGCCACGATTATATTTAAACTAGCTTCCGCCCGCGGCTTCACCCGCGAGGTATGTCGATAAAAACTATCCTATGTCCTTCCCCGGGATGCAATCTATCTCTCTGCCAAATTTTATCGAAATCCGTTCAGTGGTTTAGGCGTGAAAAGGTACAGACAGACAGACAGAGTTACTTTCGAATTTATAATTTTAGTATGGATGGATGTGTAATATTATATAGTCGTAAGATAGGATATATAACTTTCTCCATGGGTCTTCTACTGCCACCTGAAAGTCTCAAACGCCCACCCACGCTGAGAACCTATAGTTTAGATAAAAGCGTAGGTACTTCAAACTCCACAAACCAATTACAAATTTAAATCGCGATTCTGAACGTATTCTTCCAATTTTCCTGCAAAGAAACACCTGGTCTTCCAACCAATAGATCGATGAAAAGGTAAATTATTCCAACTTCGTATCTCCAATCAGACATGAACTTTGAACAGCAAGTTTTAACAAGCTCCCGTTATCTGAAGGTATAAGGGAATGTTTCCACTGTGTACTCTGTTATAATGTCATTTTTTAGGGTTCCGTACCCAAAGGGTAAAAACGGGACCATCTATTACTAAGACTCCACTGTCCGTCTGTCTATCAGGCTGTATCTCATGAACCGTGATAGCTAGACAGTTGAAATTTCACAGGCCTTCTGACTACCCGTAACGACTGTCAAAGATCCACGAATGACAGTCGAGAGCAACGGCTTAACGTGCTTTCCGAGGCATGGAGGGGTCACGGTATGTAAAGATGGTCACCCATCCACAGACCAACCGCGGCAAGCGTAGCTTAACTTGATCTATTGACCTGTGCGGCTGTTATTATTTAGCCACGGGCCCCTCATTTTACCCTCAAGATTACCTTCTACATACAAACTTACTTTAAATATTAGTAGGTATAAGTTGGTCTACAAAATATTAAGCTACCATAAACTAAGCAAGTCTAATTTAATACTAAATTAGTTATTTACACAAAAACGACATTATACTAACAAAATGAAAGTGTTCCTATCCATTCGGACGGGAGCCAGTGGCACGCCCATATAATTTATCGGTAGCTTGTAATTAAAATATCGCGAGGCGCGGCGCGGCGGGTATTTAAAATGAAACACCCTGTAAGTAACCGGCGCGGGCGGATGGGACACACGGGACCTATGCTTGTGTAACAACCTTTAGAGAAGGTTGTTACACAAGCATATATAAGGTTGTACGATATTTATTTGTATGCAGTCTAAGTCCTAACCTACGGTGCTCAGACCTGCATCCTAATTGCGTAACACACTATTACTATCAATTTGAATCATTTTGAAGCATATTTCTAATCCATTGCTCCATATGATCGAAAAATGCCTCTGCTGAACTACGCAAATAACGCAATGAATGTTGTTGAACTGTCAAAATGAAACCAATCGGTACTGATAGTGCGTTACGCGATTTGCTGGTCGCTTACAGAGTCGCAAAAGTTCCGCCTTGGAGTTTGCCAAAGAGTGATGGAGCGCAGCATTCTGGGTGTTAAAAGACAGGACAGAATTCGGAACACCACGCTGCGTTCCAAAACGGGCAGACTGGATGTAGGAAAGAAGGCTGTCAGGCTCAAATGGGATTGGGCAGGTCACATCAGCCGTATGCACGATAGTCAGGCACGTATGCACGACAGACATAGGATGCAAGAGCGAGCGAATGGGAATTCAACTTACTTAAATATAATGATCAAATTGGTTTCCGTGAACCAAAGGCGCTTTCTGTGAACCAAGGTGAAACAGTGGTTTCTATGAACAAAGTTTCCGGCAAGAAGTGCTATCTATGAACAGAGATCTCTGTCAACAGTGCTTCCTATGAACCGAGATATCTACGCTTCGCACCCTTCGCTTAATTGAAAGCAAAACAGATGTAGGCCCAGTTAACCATTATCAATTTTTTAAAGGGGTAACTGGTCCGCGGTCCCAGATCCATAGTGGACCGAACGACCCCTAACCCCACCCCTCCGCCTGCCTGCTGCACCATCAACCAGCAGTCGGCGAACCGTAAGCGCGGCGTCGCCTAGCCGTAGCCGAGTCGACGTATCAGAGCTTCTGATGCGCTTTGGTTACGTGCTTACGTTAGGTTGACGCCTGTTTGACGGCGAGGCGAAAGGCGATACGGTGCCGATCCCTTTCCAAAAAGATACGTGTGCTATGATGTTTAGAACAGACGTATTCTTTATTGGAAACCACGAATTGTCAAGCGTAGAGTAGGTTGCAGAAACAAAATACAGTCGCCAACAAAACAGCTTTCATGTCCAAACCCCTTGCTGTACGTACAGTAGTGTCAAGTACGAGGTCCAAGTTTCACACGCAACTCACAACTCGCACGATGCGAAAACTTTGGCGTTTTATTAGTTTGCCCGTAACATACTTCGCGGGACTCCTTGATTTATAAGCTTAACATATTTCGTGTTAGAACTCGAAGCAATTTGTTGTACATGTTTTACTGTTTATATGAGGAAATATTATGTCCCTACACGTGTTTCTGAGATAAATAAACCTGTTTTTGTGTCTTTCTTTTTTTCAATTAACTATTTTCAATCAGTTGAACTGACTGATTGGGCCTTCTTATCTTAATTTTCTTCAATCTCTTGTCAATGCATTCCTTCGCATCATCATCTGCCTAGCCTTTTCCCAACTACGTTTGGGGTCGGCTTCCAGTCTAACCGGATGCAGCTGAATATCAGTATTTTACATGGAGCGACTGCCTATCTGACCTCCATAAACCAGGTACTGGGTAATACGATACCCCTTGGTAAGACTGGTTGTGAGACTTTCGGGCTCTTTTGACTACCCGTAACGACCGTCAAAGATCCACGAATGACAGCTGGGACCAACGGCTGAACGAGCTTTCCGAGGCACGGAGGGGTCTCGGTATGTAAAGATGGTGGCCCATCCACAGACCAACCGCAGCAAGCGTAGCTTAACCTGATCGATCGACGTGTGCGCCATATTTTGAAGAATCGCATTCCAACTTCAGTCTGAATCCGTCAAAAATACTTCTAATTCGTTACATTTTTGACATTGATTATAAATTATCGCTAACATGCGATCGCGACTAGATTTTGGACGTTTTAAATACCGGAATAAACCTTATGATATGATAAATCAGAGATTGAAATACGTAGAGTATATTTACCTAAACTTCGAGGAAGTAAGTACCATAGAGTGGATAATACCTCCTCTAAAATCCCAGAATCATAAACATGACTATTAAGTCGAATACATTCGGAAAAAAAAATATTTGGAAGTGATAATGTTAAACATAGTAGTCTGGTTAATGTTAAAATTAGTCTTATTTATTTACTTACATTTATGGCGAGGAAACATTTCCACAACAGACTTGAATTACAAAACAGAAACTTACCTGAAACAAGAAAAACAAAATCATAAATACAACAAATTCAAAAACATTTAAAGTTTGAAATGCCATCAGATCTGTAGTGTATCTATTAAATTAAATAGATATATATAAAACACTATCTCATTCACACAAGCGGGATAGCTGCTGTCACTTATGTCATCTGTCAGTCACGAGTATTCACGAGGAATGGCGGGAAACAGACAAAGTGAAGCAGGCTTTATACGATGGCGTTTGGTGTGGTAGTTAGTGAACCAGTGAAGTGATATTCAACATAAATACGGAATCAACAGGATTCTTCAAAATCAGTTACAAAAGACATACAGTCACGAGTACTAATATGTCAACACTTGGAAACTTTCAATGTCGATTTTTGCGTGAAATAACGAATGCAACGTTGAAATACGACACTTTACACAAACCTATGGGTTCGAAAATACTTAAAATACCATAAAATTTCCTTCAAAACTAAAGGAGAAAATCATCCTTGAATAAAGTCAAGTGTATACATACTTATGCTCGTGCCTGTACAATAACGTGCCTCTTCACGCTTTTTCAGCCGACTACAGTGAAGCCCAAAACGAGGGTACTTCGAAAATTACACTACACGCTAAAACTTGGAACTACCGCCCATCTCGTCTTTATCGACTGGCGTATTTCATACTTACGTGTGCTTCTACAGTTAATGGGTCGCCTTAATAGCTTGTAAACCATAAACCTTTATTATACCTCCTATCGAGTCTTTCGATCTAATTGGATGTGTATTTTCAAGTTAGAGCTTAGAAGTATTCACACTTATTGACTTGCCCTAGGTTCACAGATCGCACTAAGATTTTAATGAAAAAAAAAAAAAATATTTTGCCTAACCATAAGGCTCATATTCGCAAGTGTTTTAAATAGGAATTGTATTTTTTTTTAAATTATTACTTTCCTTTTTTTTTAACTGCATGGTTTTGGTTTTTGGTCTAAAGTTATCCAACTCGTCTATCCAATTTGTCTCGCCATGGCTTTCACGGACTACCTCACTGTGGGTTCAGGGCTCTACTGTGCTCAAAAATCTTGTGAACAACTATCTATTTTGCGGCGGCAGCTACATCACCACATGCGACTTACGCATCACAATGACGTCACGCAAAACCCTGCATCGCGCAAGCAGAGTTGTCCGCGCATCTGGTATACATACAACGATACAACGTCCTGAGTCCTGACATCAATTGTCGAGCAGTTGCCAACTGTACTGTACACTGAACTGTACACTGTACCCAACAAACCATTACACTCATAGCACCTTTACAGACCCACATTTTCGGGTTGTCGGCGGTGTTATACAAGGTATAACAGGATAAACGCAAGTCCTGAAAGAAGCTTGTTCATAATTGACTACTGAATCGATTTCAGTAACTTTTAATAAAGATATTTTTTTCAAAAATTATGTATTTTGCCGTATTGCCAGCCGATTGATCCAAAGAAAATTAAATCTTATTTCAAAGCAATAAGACTCAATTTTAAATGCATACAGTAATGTTAGGGTCAACACGACTTTCTTAATAACAGTTAGCTTTACAAAAAAAGTTTTGGTCATTGTATTATGCTTTTAACTCAATACTCATTGGGGTGTATGAGGTCTTGCATTAATTATGTTACATATTGTTTAAGCTGGTGTGTGCCACTACTCAGCAAACCCCCTCGAAGTCTCTTTTGTTGTAGTGGACTGTAGGTTGGTTTGGAGATGAGGGATGGGAAGAACGATAAATAACACGCACTTGTTACCTTGAATGCTAATCCGTAGACATCTTTATTCGCACTAGCAAAGGGATTGTCACAATACAACTGACAGGATGATCTGTCAAATTGACAGTAGTACAATGTTACAATGTTACAATATGTAAATATTAATTAAAATGTTGCAACTTCCTACGCCACACTCAACTTTCAAGCACCTTATATTTCAGACTGACACATCCCAAATTTTATTTTCATTTAATACTATTAAAATGAATTTCTGAAGAGGAGCCAGGAGCCACCTCCTCATTAAATAGGTAGGTATTAGACATGTGCGCCGATCGGCGTGGCGCACGCCGCCGGTCATTTTAGCCACGCCGACGCCGCCGGATTTCTCATCGGCGTAATCGGCGTCAAAATCCAAATAATATTCTAGATTATGTATCGCACATTATTTGATGCCGGATGCCGTTAATATAATGAGTGCATCAAACTCAGTCACAATCAATGTTGTACTGGTTTTTAGGTGTAAAGAAGAACAAGCGTTGGAACAAACTGAGGACGAACGAGGTTCTTATAATGAGCCGCATGAAAAGAAACATGTTGTCGAAATTAGATCACCGCTTTCCCATTAATAAATTGACTATGGCGGCTGCTCTTCTCGATTGCCATTTCCAAGGAATGTCAGTAATTGACAAATATCTTGAGGAAAGAGGGCAAACGAGAGTTTCCTTTATGTCTGCATTTGTGAGAGAACACGTCAGGGGCTCTGATATTTTACAAGAAACAGCTAATTATCTCAGTGAGTCAGTCTCCTCTACTTTTCTTTTGGCTATGTCCCAGAAGTATACAACTCCTGGTAGTATCACTAACGTGGCTGATGATCCTGTGGTGGTCAAATGTTGAAAATACTTTGGTGGATGAGCCCCTAAGGCTGTGCTCGACGGAAACATACTTCGTTATTGGAAGGAAAAGAAGAATACTTATCCTTGGCTATTCAACTGCGTTAGGGCTATCATGAGCGTTCCCGCCACAAACACGCCCAGCGAGCTAGTTCAGTCGCAGGACTAACCATTACGGCAAAAAGGTCACGGTTAAGTCCTACTTCCGTAGACATTTAGACAAAATTATATTTATCATCATCATCATCATCATTTCAGCCAAAAGACGTCCACTGCTGGACATAGGCCTCCCCCAAGCACTTCCACTTCGACCGGTTCTGTGCTTCTCGCATCCAACGGGTTCCTGCGGCCTTCACAATGTCGTCGGTCCACCTTGTGGGAGGCCTTCCAACGCTACGTCTTCCGGTACGTGGTCGCCACTCCAGAACCTTTCGGCCCCATCGGCCATCTGTTCTGCGAGCAATGTGCCCTGCCCACTGCCACTTAAGCAATTCTGCGGGCTATGTCGGTTACCTTGGTTCTCCTGCGGATCTCCTCATTCCTGATTCGATCACGCAGGGAAACTCCAAGCATAGCCCTCTCCATTGCCCTTTGGGTGACTTTTAGCCTTCTTATAAGGCCCATTGTGAGCGACCACGTTTCAGTGCCATAAGTCATCACTGGCAACACGCACTGGTCAAAGACTTTCGTCTTGAGACACTGCGGTATGTGGGACGAGAAGATATTGCGTAGCTTCCCGAACGCTGCCCAGCCGAGTCGGATTCGACGATTGACCTCTTTCTCGAAGTTAGACCTACCTAATTGGACAGTTTGTCCGAGGTAAACATACTCGTCCACGACTTCGAGTGTAGCGTCTCCGATCTTTATGGGAGTGGGTGTTACATGGGCATTTGACATGACCTTCGTTTTGTCCATGTTCATTTTAAGACCCACTCTTTCGGAGGCTCTACTGAGGTCATCGAGCATTGTACTGAGGTCCTCCATAGTCTTAGCCATGACTACGATATCGTCGGCAAACCGAACCGAAGGTGAGTTATGTACTCGCCGTTGATGTTGATGCCAGCCCCTTTCCAGTCCAGAACCTTGAAGACATCCTCCAGTGCAGCGGTGAACAGTTTCGGAGAGATAACGTCTCCCTGTCTTACACCTCGCTGCAGAAGGATAGGTTTCGAGGTCTGATCCTGGAGTCGGACTGACATAGTGGCGTTTTCGTACAAACACTTCAGCACCTCGATGTACCGATAGTCGATCTGGCACCGTTGAAGAGACTGCAGCACAGCCCATGTCTCGATCGAATCAAAGGCTTTCTCGTAGTCCACGAACGCTAAGCAGAGAGGCAGATTATATTCTTCGGTCTTCTGTATAACCTGTCGCAGCGTATGTATGTGGTCTACGGTGCTAAAGCCTTTACGGAATCCGGCTTGTTCGGGAGGCTGGAAGTCGTCAAACCTGCGCGCGAGACGGTTCGTGATGACTCTCGAAAACAGCTTGTAGACATGGCTCAGGAGTGAGATGGGCCTATAATTCTTAAGAAGGGCATTGTCGCCCTTCTTAAAGAAAAGTATCACCACGCCTCTGTTCCATGCCTGTGGTGTTTTGCCCTCGAGTATGACGGAACCAAACAGCTTCTGAAGGGCCTTAAGAACGGGTTTTCCGCCGGCCTTCAGCAACTCGGCCGTAATTCCGTCATCACCCGGCGCCTTGTTGTTTTTGAGCTGCTTCAGAGCCATCCTAATCTCGTACAGGCTGACGTCCGGGATGTCTTCGGTATAGTGCCGGGTCAATCTAGCTCTCGGGTCGTTTGCCAGATTCATAACGGGGTTACTTGTTGACGTGTATAACTGTCCATAGAACCTCTCGATCTCCCTCAACAGCTCAGGTTTGGCGGATACGATCCTGCCATCTTCGGTCTTCAGTTTCATAAGCTGGCTCTGCCCAATAGACAGATCTCTAGCAAAGACCTTGGAGCCTTTATTTCGCTCTATCGCGTCCTTAATACGGTCTGTATTAAAGCGGCGAAGATCGCTTTTCAAGGACTTGGAGATCTGTCTATTGAGTTGCCGGTAATTTTGCGCATCAAATTATATTTATACATGATAATTATGACATGTGTAAGAAGCAATTACAAAAGCTAAAATAATTTGCTTCTTGTTCATAAAATTTTATTTCTTTTCTCTCTTTTCGTACTAGTTTGATTGTTATTTGTAGCCATAGAGGTTTTTTTGTTACCTATTTAATATAGTTATGATAAACAAATAATTCTTGTCATAATTTAAAAAATGATTTATTTGTTCTCTATTAAGCGTGCCTTATGTTGATTACCTATAATAAATAAAAAAAATAATGTGGATTGAGACGTCTTCTATTCTACTTATTTTGACCATCCACGCCGATTACGCCGATGACGCCGCCGCCGCCGACAATTTAAACGCCAGACGCCGCCGCCGGTCGAATGACCATCGGCGCACATGTCTAGTAGGTATCGTCAGGTGTGTGTCTGGTGGCCCCCTGTCTCCTACGTCCCCCCTACTTGCCTACGGGCATGTGATAACGATGAACGTTGTTAGGAATTTCTGCTTGCGAATGTGCGGAGCTACGAAAATGGCGTGTCAAAAGAAATAATACGGTCGGGATTTATAGGAATTACTGTGGCAGTTTATTCAGAACAGTATAATTTGAATTGTCAAAGTGAGCATGGATGACAATTATGAGATACGCACGTACAGCGGTGTGTAATTTGAATGGTTTAGCAGTTTAATCCTGTAGGAGTGTAGGCCAACGAAGGCTTAAAACGGAGGACAAAAAATTTATTGCATGCAGTAGAAACGAAAAAACATCAAAATATTTCTAAAAAAAAAAACCCGTCAATCAAGTGTGTAACCTGAAAACATTGTAGCTTGCCAAAAAATCAATTGAGTAATTTTTTTTTTATAGATTCGTTTGAGCCATTACCAATAGGGTTCTATTGAAAATGGCTCTTTTATTTATAGTAGTTTAGTTATAATCAATAAAAAACTAACTAATATAATTATCTATATAATATGGTTTTTATACGATCAAATGAGCATTGAGTCCGTGCACTGTCGGATTTTCCATGTGTATATTATATTTTTTTTAATTTTAATTAATTAATAAAAATATCGCGCCTGCTTTTCCTGAAGGGGTAAGGCAGAGGTCACGCCACAGACATGAAATCTAAACCGTTCATCCAGTGGCCGTAAATCAAAAATCCTGTGTACAGTACAAGGAAGATACTTTAGTTAATGGTAATGATACTCCTTAATAGCATTACCGGCGATATGAAACACAAAGTTGTGCTGCAGACTAAATAATTACACTATTTTACGAGTTTATACTGCGATTTACGAGTAAACTAAGATTATGGTGCATTTATGTATTGTTTTAGTAAGATTATGTAGAAAGTAACAACCATAATCGTTACAACAAATAAATATTATTAGACTTTATATTTAGATTCTTTCTGACTGAGGGTCCTAGCATGATCTTCAATAATAGCCTATAGCCCTTTTCATAGACAATTATCCATGATGGGCTAAATAATAACAGCCGCACAGGTCGATCGATCAGGTTAAGCTACGCTTGCCGCGGTTGGTCTGTGGATGGGTGACCATCTTTACATACCATGACCCTCCGTGCCTCGGAAAGCACGTTAACCCGCTGGTCCCGGCTGTCATTCGTGGATCTTTGACAGTCGTTACGGGTAGTCAGAGGCCCGAAAGTCTGACAACCAGTCTTACCAAGGGGTATCGTATTACCCAGTAACTGGGTTGTGGAGGTCAGATAGGCAGTCGCTCCATGTAAAATACTGGTATTCAGCTGCATCCGGTTAGACTGGAAGCCGACCGCAACATACACACATCAAAAGTGTCTAGGGATCAAGCATTTTTATGCGGATTTCTTGAGATTGAGATGTGGCTTTGTAATAAATTTATGATTTTATAAATTTATATGGATCCTTTTTGGTGCATTTCATAATTTGAATCAGGAACTGTGAATCAAATTCGAGTAAAAGATGAAAATCAGCTGTCAATATTTTCCCTATAAAAACATACAACGCATTGAAGACATTATTAGTGCTACTGTTTCCCTACTACTGATTAAAACCAACGTTATTATGGAGCGGCGACGTCATTTAAGCAGGGAAGAAATGCTCAGAGCCGTGGGAATGATAGAAGCTGGTTCCCGGCAACGTACTGTGGCTTTAGCTCTGAATACAAGTCAGAGTGTTATCAGTCGACTTTGGACACGTTACCGAAGCACTGGTACCGTGGCTGAGCGCCATGGAGGACGGTATCGCTGCACCACACGGAGACAAGACCGATACATTCAAATCTTAACTCGAAGAGCTCCAACAATAACCGCCATGATGTTAGCCGTGAGGCTTCATCACTCTTCAGGGAACTTAATTAGCGACCAAACAGTCAGAAACCGCTTGCATGAAGTGAACCTTCATTCCCAAAGACCGCTACGGGTACCACCTATAGCAATGCACAATCGTAGGATTCGATATCAATGGGCTCTTGAACACAGAAATTGGGCAGAAGAACAATGGCGTTTCGTGTGCTTTTCTGATGAGTCTCGTTTTGGTATGAGACCGGATACAAGACGTATACGACACTGGAGAACCCCTGGACGCCAACAGCGATTAAAATCCTGCCAGGAAGTCCATCCTTATAGTAGTGGAACCATCATGGTATGGGCGGGTATTTGGATCGGCGGAAGAACTGAGTTGATTTGGATCAGAGGCAACCTCAACGCTCAAATTTATGCTGAGACGATTGTATCAGACGTCATCGTTCCTCTACAAGTGCAAATCGGTCCCTTATTTCAGTTAATGCATGATAATGCACGACCGCACACCGCAAGAGTTGTAAGACAGACTCTCGCCGCAGCTAACATCAATGTCCTGCCCTGGCCTGCTCAGTCGCCAGACTTGAACCCGATTGAGCATGCATGGGATATGCTACAGAGAAGAGCTCTGCCGAATATGGAGGGTATCCAGTCGCAAGAAGACCTTTTTTTGTTGTTGCAACGAACATGGGCGGCCATTCCACAGCGTGATTTGGATGAACTCATTTTGAGTATGCCAAACCGATGTTCTTGTGTTGTTAGTGTTCGCGGTAGAAACACGGATTATTAATTGTTTAAGTTACCCAATAAAATTTTAAAGAAAACTGTTATTTCAGTCTTTTTTTCGAACTTTTGTGTTAGTGGTTCAAATTTCAAAAATCCCTTTATTAGGAAAATGGGAAATTTCTTTATTAATGCAAAGGTGACTTGGTTTATCGTTACTGTGACAAACGAAAACACTTTATTTGATGAATCCTTAAAGAAAATTTTAATTAATATCAATCAGGAGAAAAGTTATTGCAAAAATATATGTTGATCCCTAGACACTTTTGATGTGTGTAGTTGGGAAAAGGCTAGGCAGATGATGATGACCGCTCACAATACGTAAACACAACACTGACAAAATAGTTTTCAGTTAGTTAAAGAAATACAAAACTGTGTGTAACCTCACCTGCTAGCTAGAAACAGGAGCTTCCTAAATTGCACTCGTCCAATTCGTTTAAGAAAACTGGACTTCAAAACAAGAGCACTATTTTGTAGACAACAAAATAAACACAAAGAACTACTTACTTCAACTAGACTAACTGAATGTTTCACTTTTAACTAAAGAATAAGGGGTGCTACACATATGTTCGGGTCGGCACATTGAATTCGGCAGTATTTGTAGAACAACAAAGCCGACCCGAAGTAATTACTACACACATTCGGCTGTCATTTGGGTCGTGCCGACCGGCAACTTCGTTCGGCAACTATCCTCGCTTGATCATGTGCTGGACATGATCAAGCGGCTATTTACAACCATCAGACAGACTGTGTAGGGACCGTACATTGCCTTATCGACTTATGCCCTGAGCGTTCTGCACACACAGCATACCGATAAAGTTTTCGAAAATTTTGTATCAAAAGATACCTCCAAAATTTAGTTTCACTGTCCTTCAAGATACAGGATTTTCCTAGTTTGAAGGGCAGGGGTCTTCTCAAATGTAATAGCCTTTCCCATCCCTTATTGAATTAACACTGATGTTACCTAGGCTAAGTCTTTTAGTAAAATAAATAATTACTTATAACATTGCTTGATGTTGGATTCGGCACGGAAGCGTATCAAACGGTTATGAACAGCTAAGCAGTTCAGTTCGGCAGCCGAGTGCCTAACATACGAGTGTATCTACAAATATTCGATTTTGCCGCCCGCCTGTGCCGAATCATGCCGAGCCGAACATGTGTGCATCACCCCTAAACTAAAGCAAACGGTAAACTTGAGAAGTATTTGCCATAAGTACAGACGCCAGCACATCAAGCTACACAAGCTGTCAAATTTCTTTAATAGATTTTCAACTTTATCGTTTAAGCATAAGGTTCAAAGTTAATTGGGAAAATTTGACAGTTTCGGGTAGGTTGATGTGCTGGCGTCTGTACAAATAAAACCAGAACATAGCTACAATGTTATTAGTCGAAAAGTCTCACTTATTTGCAGCGTTGTCGCTATTTATTCCTTGATAATGGTTTTGTTGCGGGGCGAGTCATAAGCTTATAGCGATTTATACAAGGTCAATTTAAATTTGGTGGTTTTTGTATGTACAGTCAGCAAAAGAGTTAGATATGCAAGATCGTCGGATATAGTTGAAGTTTATTAATAAACCGATGGATGTTGTCGACTGATATTTAATTTGATAAATCAGCTGTTTGTTTTGTATTAATAAAATTAAATTTTATTCGACAACATCCATCGGTTTCTTACTAAACTTCCAACTACATATATCCGACGATCCTGCATAGTTATCTCTTTTGTTGACTGTACATACAAAAACCATTGTTTACATTGTAAATAGTCTCCTGCCTGGTAGGATTACTGAGTAAAAAAAAAAACAAAAAAAAAAGTTTAGTTTTTTTTATAAAAAAAGTTTTTTTATAAAACCTGGTTGTTAGTTACTTTGTCCATATTTCCGTTAATTTAACTAAAATACGGCCGATGAATCATGGCCAATGTGAACATAGGCTCTCCAAACTGTCGCCTCATGACACCATTTGGTTCCTAAGAAATGTTATTGCGCACCCATCTACGCTAAGTTCGGACCGGCCGTATATCTAAATATATAAAATTCAAAGTCCTGCTGACCGACTGACTGATATATCAACGCACAGCCTAAACCGCTGGTCCTAGAGACATGAAATTTGGAGGATGTTCTTTGTGAAGAGTAGGTATGTACTAAGAAAGGGTTTTGTGAAAAAGGTGAAATTTCACGCGGACGAAGTCGCGGGCTGAAGCTAGTTGTACATACTTCGTCCATGTTTACGTTAACGTAACTACAATGTTATTAGTCGAAAAGTCTCAGTTATTTGCAGCGTTGTCGCTAACTAATTGCATTCTTACTATTTCCTTGATAATGGTTTTGTTGTGGGGCGAGTCATAAGCTTATAGCGGTTTATACAAGGTCAATTTAAATTAGCTGGCTAAATTTTACAGACACGCCATCGATACCATCACACCTGCATTCTCCGAAAGATTAGGCAGAGTTGTAAATGATAAATGATTTTATTTCTGTAAGTAGGTTTGTACAAACACTTTTGCACGTCAATCATATGTTTAAAAAACGAGACGAGGTCGACGTTTCCTATCTGACTACTCTCAGAAGTAAGACCGAAACAAACTCAGAGGTCACAGTGTCTTTTAAAGTTCAGACATGATCTTGGTCAGATCATGTGAAGACCATGTAGATTGGTGTCTGAAATGGTCTTTTGAGGAAAGAACCACACAGATTGAGTGGACCTGTCCAGTCAGTGCACGCATTTGTCAGTAATCATGCAGCTCAACTCAAAACACCAACACGATATATAAGTAGTTAAGTACCTATAGTACAGCCACATATCGTCAGTTTCGTGATCAATCCTATCTAAAACGAGCAAACTAACTGTCAAATTTATAATAGGTGAACGCTGACAAAAGTTTAGAGACAAAAGCAAATATAAAATGATTTTCTAACTCTATAAAAAACAATTTTCCCCCGTAGTGTAAACATCAGGAATCTTTAATAGGTACTTACAAAGTGTTTTTAATTTACTAAACACATAACGTAGCATACTTGTACTTACACCCACATATTATTTAGTTTTGAAGAAGTGATTAATGAGGTTGTCGTCTGCTTAACCGGGTTTGCCTGTGGATGCCTCAATAAATTAAGGCCTCCAAGCCAGGGCTTAAAAAACTTAAAAAGTAAGCGACTACATGCTAAGGGCACACCCTGTGGGGTTCGGACCTCGGCTTAGGGCGTCGCTGTGAGAGGGCAGCAAGGGACAGGCTGGATCGGAATTATTTAGGGACGAATTTTAAACCACAGGCTCAGCGGCGCGGTCTGGCTCGAGCAAGGGTCGGGGCGGAGAAGTAGATAAGAGAACTGAGTAGATATTTATACTTAGATTTATACTTAGTAAGTCAGACGCACCACGTTGAGCGAATAAGAAAAGGGATTTTACCTACGCAAGTATTTTGTAGGGGTAAAAGGGATTTTACCTACGCAAGTATTTTGTAGGGGTAACTTGGTCTCTGTAGACTCGAAAACTTTTCAACGATCAATATTTGTCAAAATAAAGAAATAGAATCAACGAAAGTAAGAAACATTTTGTTAAATGTTCTCTTCATAACGTAAAAAATAACAGGGCGCGAAGTCTGTTATTTTCAATGCTCGGTCATTATGAAAACCATACCAAGGCAATGCCATTACGATTGTGCTCAAAGTTCGTAATCTCCTAAAGAATTGGCAAAATAATAGGAGATTATGACTTGTCATTATGTGCGGGATTACACTCAAAAAATTGCTAATGGAACGTTTGTGCCACGAAATCGCCTTTCTATTAGGAGATTATCAAAATTGGAGGCCGATTTGAGTGGAAAAGCCGGATGCCCTAGAGCCTAGGAGGACATTATAGTGACCTTATTGATGACGGTCTTTAGAAAGGTTACATGCGTAATACTCGCAGCCGACGTGGCGTGCGCGTATGACCAGATGTATGAAACGAAGCAAAAGGAGTATGTAATGATTGTAGCAGGTGGCGTTCTGTAGTTTCTGCCTACCCCATAGAAAGGCGTGAGTTTTTGTATGTATTAAACTGTGAAAATCAAAGTTTACAGTGTCAATGATCGGCCATTCCGATACAATTGCGTTTAGCAGACCTGACCCGTACGACTATTACGGTAAAAAATCGCGATGTTCACTGAAAAAGATTATCAATTAAATACAAACAAATTAATAGCTAATACAGTTTTAAAACTGAATAAAATAAAAGCGTCAATTAAACACATTTAAGTTATCAACGCGAAGCTATTTAATTAATTGTGGATGTGGAATGTGTTACTCGACACATAGCAAAACCAATTTTAAACGAATTCCAACAAATCCAATTTTATTAAACCACAAAACCATTCAAGTGTATTACCAAAACTACTGCTTATTTATTTAAAACAGTAATTTTATCCAATAACTCTGCTTGGTGGCGAATTGTGGAACTAATGGCGCCACTAGTGCATATTGAAACGCATTCTCATTGGTTGCAATCGTTTGACATTATTTCTAATGTCAAATGAATTCGGTTTATGTCCGTATGCAGTATGACACATGAAAACATGAACGTGAATTACAAAGCCGCCTCATGATGATTTGAATGTTTAGAAACGATATTCATTCTAAATGATGGAAATCAGTGATAGAGCAGTGGTGCGGCAGCGGTATCGGCCCTCAAACACATCACTTTGTGTATTTAATTTCATCACCACTGCTCTTAAAACGGTGGATAACGTCGTGAGGAAACCGTCATGTCCTAGAACCAAAAATTCGAAGACATTTAACATCCACCAACGCGATTTGGGCCCACGTGGTGGATTACGGCCCACTACCTCTCACAGAAAGGAGGCCTGTGTCCCAGCAGTGGGAACATTATGGGCCGATTTTGCTATGGTCGAAATCGGTTGTTATGGGCATCTGATACGGAGGAATGTGGAAAATGTCCTGAGGAAAGTTCAGAATATGCATGTGCATGGCTATAAGGGGAAGTCCAAAAAAAAACGACGGGTGGACTGTGTCAAAAATGATAATTATGACCAGAAAGGGGGTGACTAATGACGTATGACACATGTCTTTGATCCAATCGCACACTACCATATGGCTAGTATACATATTACTGGTAGCTATGTCACAGGCCCCCCATAAAGCCTGGCAAACCGCACTACAAAGCTTAGGCTTGTCCCAACGACACAGTCGGCTGCAGGATTTATTAAAGCAGGCTGTTACAATCAATTTGAGAGGACCATGGTGGCTTAGTAACGGGTAGGTACATTGTCCGTCAAACCGCTGTCGCTCTATAACTCGTTTGGAGTCTGAACAACTTTGGTCTATATCTATTTTAGTAGCTTTTTCCTCAAAGGAATAACTGGCATAGTAACAGTCTACGTTTACCTCAATGATATGACCTCTTAACGATATCGTCAGGTCAAAACATTGAACCGCAATTTTTATTTTTTTTGCAAACCCTTCTTTCAAAATGGAATATTTGTTTCGTTTTCCTTCACTAGTTTTACAAAATCTTGACTCACACACACTCACAGTACTACGATTGTCTAAAAAAACTGCTTAGTGACAAAGTACGACAAAAATAAGCAAGAATTAGAAAAAAGGTCCCCCCCCCCACACCACATTATTTGCTAAACAAATACTTGCACTTTTCCATCATTCTAATCGCGCCCGCTATCTCTCATGCCTTGATACCTTTTGTTTTTTCTAGTTTTCCGTTTCCGCTGTTAATATACGCCCCTCATCACAACAAGTCTTGATCCGAAGCCACAGTGATCCTTCCTCCGTTTATACCAGCAGGTTTAATTAAACACATTTGTTTTATCCGGTTTTACGGGTTTGAACTTTCACTTCAGACCAATTAAACCTTCAATTGTTTTTATACCATCAAACCGCTGTCGTTTTAAGATCATTGGCAGGCGTTACAAGTCAGAAGCCCAAAAGACTAGCAACCAGTCTTACCAAGGGGTATCGTGTTTCCCAGTAACTGGGTTGTGGAGGTCAGATAGGCAGTCGCTCCAAGTAAAATACTGTTATTCAGCTGCATCCGGTTAGACTGGAAGCCGACCCCAACATGGTGGGAAAAGGCATATTGTTTGATTGACTACCAAACTAATATAGAGCCGGTCTTGCCGCGCCCGCTACCTCTTAAAACTTTATATTAACATTATTATAACTTATAACTTTATTTTAAGCTGCGCCCCGCGGTTTTACCCACGTAAATATCGATCGAGGATAAAAAGTAGCCTATATATGTTAATCCAGGGTGATAGCTATCTCCATACAAAATTTTATCAAAATTGATCCAGCCGTTTGAGCGTGAAGAAGTAACAAACATTTAAACACACACACACACACACCCCCACACTCACAGCTTTTGCCTTTATAATATTAGTGTGATTATCCTACCAACTTATCGCTTCCGCTACCGCTACCGCTTGTGACTTGCAACCTCTCATTACAGCAAGTCTTGAAGCCACAGCGATTCTTCCTCCGTTAATACCAGCAGGATTAATGAAACATTTCTTTGTTGTCACGTTGCCGAGATATTTTTCTTCTTACACAATTTACAGTTAAGATAAACAAATTAGGTAGCAAGATTAATGTTTTTAGAAGGGTTGGGAGTCGTACTCAAGGGGTTGAAGTGCTGTAATTGCTTTATTGGGGGTGAAGTTGACCTATTTTTCAGCATTTCTAATCACACTAATATTATAAAGGCGAAAGTTTGTATGTGTGTTTATATGTTTGTTACTCCTTCACGCACAAACGGCTGAACGGTTTTGGATGAAATTTAGCACACTGGTAGTTTATAACTAGGATTAACACATAGGCTACTTTTTATCCCGATATTCCCACGGGATCGACACTTACGCGGGTGAAACCGGTGAAAACTATTTACATACCTAAAAATACCGCTCTTGAGCGGTTTTTTTAAGGCATTCACCAAAATGTATAAACAGTAAATAAATGACACTATATTAAACACTACTTTAGATAATAATCCCAGTTTTAATACATTACCAGTTTAATCACACACCCCAATTACAAAGGGTGTTCGCGTTTAGGAGCAATTAACTATCTGAATAAACGCAGCTTAGCGATGAGTTATGCGCGAATTGTGAACACGCTGTATTCATACCGGTAATGCAGTTTATTAAACTACTGGGTGCGATAATTTTAGTAGGATTATGGTTGATTTATCAATTAATTGGCCAACTGTGGTCATTTATTAATAGCGTACGCGCACAGTGTGACTAGAATAATAATTATTATTTTGTTTGGGCTCTGATTTTTTAACAGTCCTCAGGTAATTTTTATACAAGGCTTTTTGTCGGAGGAAAATTTTCAGCTTGACAGCTTTTGTATAGAAAAAATATGCCAAACTGACATACATACTAATTTACTAATAATATTGTTGCGCGCCACAATTTATGCCTGGTACATGGCGACATTAGTTACCACTAGCGCCATCTAGTATCGAGTAGCAGAACTAGTCGAGTCACGATCGTTCTAGAAAATTCGATACTAGAACTTTGTAGAACTTTCTCGAAATATCGACACCTAGTTGGTCGGGGCCGGTATGTACTCGAACATTCTAGATGTTTCTACAATGGAAGGTTCTAGAACTATCTGCGGCACTATATAAGGCCGGGATGCGCAACGACCGACACAGTTTGGATAAAGCGACAAGAGCGAAAACATCTAAGCGATCTTCAAGTGCGAATTAAGAGTGATCAGTAGTGAAATTGTGTTCTTTTAATTAGTGTGTTTGAGTTGTAATTAGTGCTTTTAATTAAAGAGTTATTTTTTGGTTATTAAATCGGCAGTTTTTATTGTCACGAACCCGAAGCTCGTAACAATTGGTGTCAGAAGTGGGATTATGCCGGTTTTACCCAAAGACGACACGGAGGGTATCCGTACCCGGAGTCATCGCCAGCAGGAGACGGACCAGAGGAGATTCGGTGGAGCAACGCCACAGAGGTCGGAAGGCCAGCTACCGACCTCGGAGGCCGGCCCGTCCACAGCTGCTCCAGCATCATCAGCACCAGATTTGGCTGCTCTGATGATGATGCTGCAGGAGCAAGCTCGCCGACAGGAGGAACAGGCTCGTCGGTTGGAGGAACAGCTCCAGCGGGATAAGGAGGAACAGGCCCGTCGACAGGAGGAACAGGCCCGTCGACAGGAGGAACAGGCCCGTCGACAGGAGGAACAGGCTCGTCGGCTGGAAGAACAGCTCCAGCGTGATAAGGAGGGACAGGTCCGCCAACAGGAGGAGCAGGCGCGCCGCCAGGAGGAGCAGATGCTCCTTATGAAGGACCTTCACGCTACCTTCGGGAAAGACATGAAGGAGGTGAAGGATAAGGTTGCTCAATATGACAACCGCCTGTCGGAAGCTGAAACCCGAATCGACCAAGTAAATAATCGGGTTGACAACGTGATGGCTGACGTGAAGCTAACCGTGATGGCTGACGTGAAGAAAACGCTGGATTACCTCAAACTTGGGGATGGAATCGCAGCTCCCGTAGCTACAACACCTTCGCTACGTGGATTCAAAGTGCCACCGTTCGACGGTACTTCTTCCTGGTCGGCCTACAAAATCCAGTTTGAGGCTGTCATGAAGGCGAACGGGTGGAATAAAAGTCAGGCCATGACTGCCCTCACCCTAGGCCTGCGCGACCAGGCCTTAACCGTTCTGGAAGCTCTCGGTAAGGAAGTGACTTACGAGCAGCTCCTTGAGGCATTGGAGTCTCGGTATGGTGACGCTCACCTGGAACACGTGTTTCGTGCGCAGCTCAAGGATCGCGTACAACGCAGTAACGAAAACCTGCAGCAGTGGGCCCTTGAAGTGGAGAAGCTGGTTCGCAAAGCTTACCAGTCTGTACCTGCGCTTATTGATGGAAACCTGGTGCAGGCATTCATCGACGGCATCCGCGACCTTGAAGTGAGAGTTGCTGTGAGGCTCGGTCACCACGGGACGCTTAAGGACGCCTTGGCCCATGCACTGGAGGTGGAAGCTGTGCGGCAGGATCATCGTTCCCATCGCGTCAGGGAGGTTGTAGCGGCTACAGTTCGCGATCGTAATAGAAGGTACAGCCCTAGGTGCTACGGCTGTGGGGAAAAGGGCCACCTTCGATCCAGTTGCCCTAAGCGAACTGCAGAAAGAGAAGACGGCCGATCTCTAGAAGGCAGTGCGGCTAACAGCACCGCCCAGCACCAGCAGCAGGGAAACGAGTAATAGCCAGGACTGCGGGGCGGGTGCTGGCTGATGTTCAAAGAGCCCCAAGGGTTTCTATTACACAAACCCATGACGGGAACAGCCTAATCATCAAGGGCGAGGTCAACGGAACGCCGTGTAAGCTGACCATAGACACTGGAGCCTCTCGCACGGTTGTCAGTTCCCAACTAACAAGACGGTCCCTTGGGGACTCAGCATACAACAGAGAACGCATTAATTTGGTAACAGCCACCGGTCAGCGCATACCCGTCCATGGAGAGAAGAAGATGGAGTTGAAGCTAGGCAACAGAATCTACCTGCATAATGTCATCGTGGCCGATATAATGGACGATTGTATCCTGGGCCTTGACTTTATGAGGAAGAATTGTTGCGAGATTGATGTCAAGCAAGGTGTTTTGAAATGTGGACAAGAGGAACTTTTCGTGGAAGGGGCGTTACCAGGGAATGTGTACAGCCTTAAGAAGATTGTTCTTCCGCCGAGATCGGAAACTATTGTGCCGGTTAGTCTTCCTCGGAATCCTGGGCAGACTCATCGTTGTGTACTCGTGGAAAGGGTAGACAATGACCTTCCATGGAAAGTGGCACGAACTTTGGTCAGAGCCACCGACATCTCAGGGGTACGTGTGCTGAACCTTTGTGATCAGGAACAGACTATAGAAAAAGGCACACTAGTTGGTACTTGCGAGGAAGTGGATTGGTTGCGTCGATGCCAATATCTATCGACTGGGACCCTCAGCAAGGATGCACAAACAAAAGTGACCACACTTTTAGAAGACTGCCGCAGCGCTCTGTCCCAAAATGAAATGGTCAAGGCGAAGAAGATGTTACTCAAGTACGCCAATGTTTTCTCGTCAAACGATGCTGACATCGGGAAGACTGGCTTAGTTCAACACAAAATAAACACAGGAGAAGAATTGCCTATCCGTCAGCGGCCAAGGAGATTGCCTGTAGCACGTGAAAAGGAAGTGGAAACCATGATTGAGGGAATGGTGAAGGATGGTGTCATTGAACCTTCATCTAGTCCATGGTGTTCACCTGTAGTGCTGGTAAGAAAGAAGGACGGCAGCATGCGGTTTTGTGTTGACTATCGTCGTCTGAATGACGTTACAAAGAAGGACAGCTATCCTTTGCCAAGAATTGATGACACGCTGGACATGCTTACTGGAGTAAAGTGGTTTAGCACGCTGGACCTGAAAAGTGGCTACTGGCAAGTCGAAATTGACCCTAAGGACAAGGAGAAAACTGCATTCTCGACAGGAAAGGGTCTGTGGCAATTTAAAGTTATGCCGTTTGGATTGTGCAATGCTCCGGCCACATTTGAAAGGTTGATGGAACTTGTACTTACTGGACTAATTGGCGATGCCTGTTTGGTCTACTTGGATGACATCATCATCGCAGGCCGCACGTTTGAAGAACATCTTCAAAACCTGGAACGCGTGCTCATGAAGATCCAGAGTGCCAACCTCAAGTTAAGTCCGAAGAAGTGTTCACTATTCAAACGACAGGTTAGCTTTTTGGGATATGTAGTGTCTGAAGAAGGTATCCGCACGGATCCAGAGAAAATCGCCGCTGTCAAGGATTGGCCAGTTCCAAAAGACAAGACGCAGGTCAGAGCATTTTTGGGTTTGTGCTCCTATTATCGGCGATTTGTCAAGAACTTTGCAGACATAGCCAAACCCCTGCATAAGCTAACCGAAGAGAAGCGACAATTCTGCTGGGATGAAAGTTGCGAAATCGCATTCCAGGAGCTAAAGGACCGTCTGTGCAAAACACCTATTTTGGGGTACCCTGATGCGGGCAAGGAATTTATAATTGACACAGACGCAAGTGACATAGGACTTGGCGGTGTGTTGTCTCAACGGAATGGTGATCAAGAGGTTGTGATAGCGTACTTCAGCAAGTCGTTGTCAAAGCCGGAAAAGAACTACTGTGTCACGAGACGGGAATTGCTTGCTGTGGTAAAGTCATTGCAGCATTTTAGCAAATATCTTCTGGGGCGGAAATTCCACGTACGAACTGACCATGCTGCACTGAAATGGCTATTGCAGTTCAAAAATCCAGAAGGACAGGTTGCGAGATGGATTGAGCTACTGCAGGAATACGACTTTGTGGTCGAACATCGCAGCGGGAAATCACATGGCAACGCAGATGCATTGTCAAGAAGACCTTGTCCTGAAGACTGCAAGCATTGTACTAGGCAAGAAAGTAAAGAAGTCGTACCTGTGGGGATGCTCAAGACCGACCTCAGCAACGAGTGGAAGGAAAGCCTACAACGTGCACAGCAGGAAGATTCGGACATCAAGCCGATTCTGGAGTGGATGAAGGCCAGAGCTCCTAAGCCCAGGTGGAGTGACGTCTCAGCGATGAGTTCGATCACAAAAAGCTATTGGGCCCAATGGGACAGCTTGGTGATTCAGGATGGAGTCCTGTGCCGTAAATGGGAAAATGCTCGGGGAGACAGCTGTCATTTGCAAATGGTTGTCCCTAAGGCTCAAGTACCGGATGTTCTACAGCTGTACCATAATGGTTGTTCAGGAGGTCATCTGGGAGTAAAACGGACTCTACTGAAGATACGAGAACGGTTTTACTGGGTCCACTGTCGGGACGATGTCGAGGACTGGTGTCGCAAATGTACAAGTTGTGCAGCTGTAAAGGGACCTCAGACTCGCAGTAGAGGTGCATTGAAATTGTACAATGTTGGTGCACCATGGGAGAGGATAGCCCTTGACGTTGCGGGGCCGTTTCCGGTAAGTGAAAGTGGCAACAAGTATTTCATGGTTGTGATGGATTACTTCACCAAGTGGCCGGAAGTCTTCGCCATTCCAAATCAAGAAGCTTCGACAGTTGCAGATAAATTAGTTCAGGAAGTCTTCTGTCGTTTTGGAGTACCTTTAGAGATTCACAGTGATCAAGGAAGGAATTTTGAGTCACAAATATTCCAGGAAACTTGTCGAGTTATGGGTACTCATAAAACCAGAACAACTTCTTACCACCCACAGTCGGATGGAATGGTGGAACGATTTAATCAGACATTGGAGAGGTACCTAGCCAAAGTTGTGGAAAATCGGCAACGAGATTGGGACAAGCACATACAACCGTTTTTGTTGTCATATCGAAGCGCTGTTCACGAAAGTACATCGGTGACACCAGCTTTCGCAAACTTTGGAAGAGAATTACGGCTGCCTGCAGACCTGATCACCGGAATACCACCTGATGCCCCACGCACTATAACCGATTATGCGAATGACTTGCGGAACAAAATGAATGACATTTATGAGCACGTCAGACAATCGGGCCAGCAAATGTCTGAAAAGATGAAAACCCGTTATGACCGCAAAATGAACAATAAAGGGTTCGACGAAGGTTCACTAGTGTGGTTGCACAATCCAGTCCGCAGCAAAGGGAAATCTCCCAAGCTTCAAGCTAAATGGGACGGACCGTACCGGATTGTGACAAAGATCAATGACGTAACCTACCGGATACAGAAAGGTGCAAGAGGTACTCCTAAGATCGTCCATGTGGACCGACTGGCGCGTTATTATGGGGCTGATAATGCTCGGGACGAGCATGTCTTAGGAGGGGGCAGTGTTGCGCGCCACAATTTATGCCTGGTACATGGCGACATTAGTTACCACTAGCGCCATCTAGTATCGAGTAGCAGAACTAGTCGAGTCACGATCGTTCTAGAAAATTCGATACTAGAACTTTGTAGAACTTTCTCGAAATATCGACACCTAGTTGGTCGGGGCCGGTATGTACTCGAACATTCTAGATGTTTCTACAATGGAAGGTTCTAGAACTATCTGCGGCACTATATAAGGCCGGGATGCGCAACGACCGACACAGTTTGGATAAAGCGACAAGAGCGAAAACATCTAAGCGATCTTCAAGTGCGAATTAAGAGTGATCAGTAGTGAAATTGTGTTCTTTTAATTAGTGTGTTTGAGTTGTAATTAGTGCTTTTAATTAAAGAGTTATTTTTTGGTTATTAAATCGGCAGTTTTTATTGTCACGAACCCGAAGCTCGTAACAATATTATAAATTTGAAAGTAACTCTGTCTGTCTGTATGTTACTTTTCACGCCTAAACCACTGAACGGATTTCAATAAAATTTGGCAGAGAGATAGATTGCATCCCCGGGGAAGGACATAGGATAGTTTTTATCCCGATATTCCCACGGGATCGACACTTGTAAAATCGCGGGGCGCTGCTAGTAGGTATATATTTTTCAGAAAAAAGTAATCTGTCGATTGAAAAATGAGCCTTTGTTACCTAATCAGAAATGGTCTTATTACATAACAAGGTTTATACCCAGGCATCGACAATCGAGCTATTTTATAAATAAAAAAATTCAAAAAAATTACTACTTAGACTATGGTTTGACGTTAATTTTTATAGTTAGAGCTTTAATCTTGTCGAAATTAAGTTCGAATTTCAAAAGTGGCTCGATGGTTTATACATATACCGGGCTCAAAAATAAATATAAACCTTGTTTTGTAATAAGGCGGAGAGTTTCAAGTTCTCATTTAAACAATTATTCATTTAGTTTACAATCTTTTTAAAAACACACCACCTTTAATTTGCCACGTTTGATAGAAAAGCTTAGTTTTCATTTTCTTATTATTTTCACACATCTCTCTCTATGTTCAGAAATATCCAATGATGCAGGAATGTTGAAATTAGGGCAGTCAGCAAAAAAGGTTACTATTATAAACCGGTCACTGTGTCAACTAAAATAAAATTAAAAAAATAAAGTAAAAGTAAAAAAGTCTGGCTGGATAATGTTGGCGTAAAAAAGTCCAGAAAATAAAAGCCATGCGTAAAAACGAACGGAGACGAATTTAAAACAAATAAAAAATGAAATATCACATAAAAAGAGTGCGGAAAAATTTAAGAGAAAATTAAAACTGCGTAAAATTTTGAACGACTGCTCGTTAATAGAAACATTCTATTTTTTATGACATCCGGTTATATTATCTTTAACAACTATATTAAAAAAAAGGTGTCTCCAGTTTTTACGACTTTTTTAAGTGTTAACCTACTATAAGGAGGATTTTTTTTCATAGACACAACTGTTTATGTACTTGTGAAAAATATTTTTTATGTTACTATTAAATATTTATATTGATTTTGCGCTGAAAGAAATATAGTGAAGCTGACACTGGTTTTATTTATGGCTTGAGTATAATACTTTACAATATGAATAAAAATATTATTTAATAAAACATCCTGTAAAAAATATACCATCACGGTTTCTAATAATAACAGCCGAGAGTACGGACCGATCGAAAGATAGGTAAGCTATGCTTGCCGCGGTCGCTTCATGGATGGGTAGGTAACTATCCGGTTAATATCGAAATCCCGTTGTGCCTCGGAAAGCACGTTAAGCCGTTGGTCCCGGTTGTCATTCGTAGATTTTTGAGAGTCGTTACGGGTAGTCAGATGCCCGAAAGTCTTACACTCAGTAACTGGGTTGTGTCCCCAGTACGGGTATTCAGCTGCATCCAGTTACACTGGAAACTGACCCAAACATCGTTTGGAAAAAGACTCATAATTTCAGCCGAAAGACGTCCACTGCTGGACATAGGCCTGCCCGAAGGGTTGCCGTAATCGCCACGCTTGGCAGGCGGGTTGGCGATCGCAGTATGGTATGGTGGTGGAATGCATAGAGAACGCTGCTGCCCATTCTCCGGTACGACCCTTAGTCGCCTTTTACGACACCCACGGGAGCTATTCTTCAAGTCCGGCACCACACAGACTACTGGGAAAAGACTAGGCAGATTGAATGGTTTACCTAAACCAATCATAATCGTCAAACCACTCTATTGAATATTTATACCATCGGGGCAACAGGCTACTATCTCAGTAACCATAATAACCTACAAATCGAAGTTATCCTCACTAATTTCCTAATTATCATCAGAAACATATTCCTTGCTATATCGATACTTAATACTAACGAGAATTAGTGGAGCGGCAACGCGCTATAAAATTTTATGCTCACTGCTTACGGAGTTCCGAACTACACCATTCATTTATAATTTCCTAGTACGTGCATGTTAGGAAGTAGTTAATTATTTAATTATACTTGACTTATGAATAATATGTAGGTATGTGTGTATGGTTGGTATGTAAACTGAGTTATTAGGGCAGGAAGATGACTTCGCTTTTTTATTGAATTAAATTATTTTTGTTATGGGGTATAAAATGAGGAGAGGGCCCGTGGCTAAATAATAACAGCTGCACAGGTCGATCGATCAGGTTAAGCTAGGCTTGCCGCGGTTGGTCTGTGGATGGGTGACCATCTTTACATACCGAGACCCCTCCGTGCTTCGGAAAGCACGTTAAGCCGTTGGTCCCGGCTGTCATTCGTGGATCTTTAACAGTCGTTACGGGTAGTCAGAAGCCCGAAAGTCTGACAACCAGTCTTATCAAGGTATTATCCAGTAACTGGGTTGTGGAGGTCAGATAGGCAGTCGCTCCATGTAAAATACTGGTATTCAGCTGCATCCGGTTAGACTGGAAGCCGACCCCAACATAGTCGGGAAAAGGCTAGGGTGATGGGGTGATGGGGTATGAAATGAAAATGAAAAGCACTTGTAGTTAATTTTTTGCTCCTTATTATTTTTACGACTCCTCCAGACCGAATTTCGGCCATGGCGACCAATCTCAGTGGAGACTAGCCATCTACGCGGAAGATCAAAACCGAAACTGTCAAATTTTCCCAATCAACTTTGAACACTTTTCACACTTTTTTTTTAGCGATAAAGTTGAAAATCAATTAAAGAAATTTGACAGATTGTAGTAGCTTGATGTGCTGCGTCTGTACGCCATAAATATTACAGATATAAATGTAGAAATTTTACAAGGGGTGACCCCCCCTTGGTGTGGCGGTGAACCCTCCTGTGGTGGGGTGGGGGTGTGGGGGGTGGTGATGTATGTATGTAAATACAGTCCTAAATGCCGAATGTATGAAACCCTTTACAACACAATGTATGATTGAAACTTCCTGTAACTCCGTATTCGTGCAAAAACCATCAACTTTGTAGACACGAATTGTAGAATTCATGTTTATTTTCCTTATTTTACTGATTTTCCATACGACCCCGTGGGAATATCGGGATAAAAAGTATCCTATGTCCTGTCGGCAAGGGGAGAAAGATTCGACACGTTGAAGCCCGACTTTTAGCTAAAATGGCGCTTTGTATAGAGGTATGAGGAACAGGGTGTAAAGTTCACTCATACTCTATAGAAAAGGGAGACCAGACGGGTGTTGTGTCTGACGGGCCACTGCCCAATGATTCATGTCGGGCCGTTGTATCTATGCTAGTTGCGCGGTAAACTCTGCTTGCGCGATGCAGGATTTTGCGTGACGTCAGTATGACGCGTTGTTCGCTTGTGGCGTTGTAGATACCGCTACAAGTATGACTATTCGCACGTGTAGAATCCACAAGGACTTCTCTACTAAAAATAAGAAAGTTTGTAGGTTAAGTTTAGACAAACAACTTTTCGTAAAGCTGTAAACACACAACAAAAACTATCACGCAAACCCTATAAAGTCCAGTTCACATTCACAAAACACTAACTTTATCAGACAGTGAGTAACGGTACGAAAACGTGCCTCAGTTCCGAATAAAAACATAAAGCACAAACTAACAGCATTGCCTCGAGTATTTCTAGGTTTATCTATTAAAACGAATGATGCTGTTAAAATCTATTAGCCGGAAAAAAATATGGACAAAAGGAAAAGTTACGCGAAGTAATATACTTTTGAAAGTTCATATCCTTTGCTAAAGGGCAATTAAAGGAGTGGAATTGGTTTTGTTTTCGGTGATATTTTAATTAGGGTTCCGTACGCAAAGGGTAAAAACGGGACCCTATTACTAAGGCTCCACTGCCCGTCTGTCCGTCTGTCACCAGGCTGTATCTCATGAACCGTGACAGCTAGACAGTAGAAGTTTTCACAGATGATGTACATATTTCTGTTGCCGCTATAACAACTAATACTAAAAACAGAATAAAATAAATATTTAAGGGGGGCTCCCATACAAAAAACGTGTTTTTTCGGCGTTTTTGCCTTGCGGCACGGAACCCTTCGTGTGCGAGTCCGACTCGCACTTGGCCAGTTTTTTTTTATATTGCCTTCGCTGTATATCATTGGTATTATATGCACGTCTATGACATACTTCGTAAAGTTCCTACATTCATCAATTGGTCCTACATAGCATAAGTTTGTGGAAATCTGTTTGACCCCGATACATTGGGTTGAATAGATATCCAGATTTATAAAGGCCAACGGAACTCGGTGAGTGGCAGACAAGTCAGGGACGGGGGAGGGGGGAGGATTTCTGGTTCAGACAAAACGTCAAAAACTAACAGGAGCGTGTTTGCACAAAGGCAAAATTCAGTCCAGTAATTGTAGATCCCATACAATAGCGACCTTCTAATTTATTTTCGAAGTACCTACTAACGTAGTCTGAAAATGGGGACCCCAGCTGCCTGATGACGATAATGTAAACAAGTAAACACGTCTAAACATTATCTTCCTTATGAAGCCTTCTCGAAGAAATAACAGTCTCCTTACACTGAACCCATGTCGCACAAATGGCAATAAGGGCGTAATTACGACCACCTGTGTTATTGGACCTCTGAATGAAACTCTTTAGGCCCGACGTCCACGACTCTACTCGATATTAACGTGTTATGAACTCAAATTACCATTGAGTAGGTAAAATGTCACAGCACTAGTATTGCAATGGCGGTCCGGACGCGACACGACTTACTAACGCGTTCACCAGGGTAGCCGCGAAATCCAAATTTTCTTATGTTTTTTGCAATTTGCAGGTTGTATGTTGATCTAATAATATGATTCGCGACTGTGACAAATATGTATTTTGTAGAATATTAAAAACATCAATACAACTCTCTAAGTTCATATTACCCTATCTATTCAATGACTATGCCCAATTCTAACGTACGGAGTTGTAACTTGTATTACTGATACGGTCGCGAATCATAATACATATTAATCAGAATACCTACAAGCTGACACCGACCTGCACCCTTACTACGTAACACACTATCAACCTCAATCTGAATTATTTTAAACGATATTGCTAATCCATTGTTTCATATGTTCGAAAAATGTGACTGCTGAACAACGTAAATAACGCAATGGATGTTGCTGAACTGTCAAAATGAAACCCATTGCTACTAATAGTGTGTTACGCAATTACCCCGTTGCAAGTTGCAAAAAACGTAAGACAATTTGTATTTCGCGGGCTGCCTAAGCGCATCTCCATTGATTGGTTGAGTCGTGTACGGACCGCGCCATTGAAATACTAGTGCTGTGACATTCTGGCCACTCATTAGTGATTTGAGTTTGTATTCGTGGACGACGGGCCTTAAAATACTACATGTATTAACAAGGTATGTCGCCGGTTGGGCAGTTGTCTACCTTTGGTTCAGTTAGAGGTACAGTCTCAGTTTTGGTTTACAAAGTGGAAAATTCAATTAAATGTTCTTGCTCACTGTGTGCTTAGAAAAGGTAGTTGATTCAGTTAGATATTTTAGAATTTGGTACTGATTTGTGCATATGCAAAGAGAATTACCTAAGTAGTAGTGGCTATAGGGGCTTAGGCAGTTAAGAAATATCTACTTTTCATCCACGAACTAAGTTGTTATGAGCTCAAGGACTTGTAAATTATTTGTTGGTACATTGGCGTGGCTAGCTGACATAATGGCAAATAATTTAATTTAATGTCCTGTGTCTTGTAATGTTAATTACTTTACATACCTAAATATTGCATACAATCAAGTATTTTCTATCTGAACAGACAGATGTGCTGCTGGGGAGTTTGTTGCGCCACTTCTTCGAAGCGAAAGCACTAGCTAGTTCTGAAGGGCGGCCGTTTTGGGGGACTGTCTTTTGTAATTTTGACGGTCGAAAAGTGCTGATTCTCAGCCTTATTTGAATAAATGACTATTGATTTTGATTTAAAAAATATCAGTAAGCAAGTTTATAGCGAGTAGCGACGTTGAATGCCTAGGGTGCGCAGAATATTCAAGAATCGCGACTCCTGGAGGCTTTTATTCGTTTCTCTTTATTATTTTTATTTTTGAGATTTCGCGACATCGGAGCGGACATCTGTAGAATTTCGTAACAATCGGTTCAGTGGTTTAGATGTACAAAGGTAGCAGAGAGACATATAGAGTTACTTCGGCATTATTTTATAATATTAATATGGATAACGCTTCGCCATACATCTCATATGTATATCTGCAGTACACAAGATCAAACCCTGTACATAACAGCACGTACCTACAGGTATATACATACAGGTGCGAGGTGCAGCTGATCTTGATTATCCCCGATCGCTGTACTAGCTGTCGTTTGCTTTGACGCTCTCTGCCGCCATTGTAAGCGGGCAGTGGTGCTCAAACTGTGCAGAATCGGGTGTAATTTTGTAACGTCAAGGAAAATCTTCCTTCGGGTTAAGAACCAAATATTATTCGAAGTAGTGGTGATCGCGAAACACGTTATCAATCGGAATCGGTTTCATTTTGACAGTTCAACAACATTCATTGCGTTATTTACGCGTTGAGCAGAAAAAGATTTCGAATTTATGAAGCGATGGATTAGCAATTTGCTTCAAAATGATTCAGATTCCGATTGATAGTATGTTACGCAATTAGGGTGCTGGTAAGTCAATGATCTTTGAGTTGGTCGTAGAAGTATTATTACTAAAACTTCAGACACGCAGAGCAGTACTACTGTGTTTAGTTGTCAAAATGAAACTATTAGCTAGTTATTTCCTTATCATTACAGGCATGTACAGACGCCAGCACATCAAGCTACTACCATCTGTCAAATTTCTTTAATAGATTTTCAACTTTATCGCTAAAGCATAAGGTTCAAAGTTGATTGGGAAAATTTGACAGTTGGCTTAGCTTGGTGTGCTGAGAAAGATTAGATCGTCTTTGTAAACACAAAAAGCGAATGTATTTTCTTACACTGGTCACAACAAAAACCCAATCATTTGAGCACCACTGACCCCTGCTATCTGGTCCGTATAATCCAGTATTGTGTGATCGTCTCAATATACATAATAGCCGTCTGTCCCGACTAGATACACCGCAGCATGTCCATATTAATTTATAATAGTGCAAGGACGTTAGTTGCTTGCATCTTCACGGCTTTAGTAGACTTGGAGAGTCGACAGAAAACCAGAGAGAACTTTTTGCCGACTCCCCAAGTATCAAAATATGAATTTCTTTTTTGACAGCTGAAAGCCTTGGTTTATTATTACTACCCAAAACAGGCAGATTTATAGGAGTATGAAGAACAGGGTGTAAAGTTCACTCATACTCTATAGAAAAGGGAGGATCCTCCGACCAGACGGGTGTTGTGTCTGGCGGGCAACTGCCCAATGATTCATATCGGGCCGTTGTATCTATGCTAGTTGCGCGGTAAACTCTGCTTGCGAGATGCAGGATTTTGCGTGACGTCAGTATGACGCGTTGTTCTCATGTGGCGTTGTAGATACCGCTACCGATTTTTTAATTATTTTTTATTTAAACAGCGTTTGGGTAAGGTTTTGGAATTCTTACGATAAAGTGACAATACTATCAAACCTAGTGTGGTAGCTGGTTTGACACTGGGGGTTGTTCTAGCCTGGGCTTGCTGATTGACGAATCTTTATCACGTAAGCTATTTTAAGATGAAAAAGTACTAATTTATAAGAATACTAGCTGCGCCCCGCGGTTTCACCCGCATAAGTTTAGATCCCGTGGGAATATCGGGATAAAAAGTAGCCTATATGTTAATCCAGGGTGTCAGCTACCTCCGTAACAAACATATAAACACACACACTCACAAACTTTCGCCTTTATAATATTAGTGTGATTATGGGCAAAAGATAACAGAAATAAGTGGCCAATATAATGACAATCACCCTCCCCACTATCTCGCACTCACAACCTACCATTGTGCTCACTTAATGGCGTCTGTCGGTCCAGATAGTGCGGCATGTCGCTCTAATTATAACAGAGAGGACATTATTAGTGACGACTGTCGCCGTACGCTTAGCACCTGTTGATGTTACAGATAAGGTTGATGTCATCGTGCTGATGTCAACGTTTAGTGATGATTTACAATATCTAGCATCTAACAAAAGACATATCCTGCACACTATTTTTAACTTCACTAACCGACTACGAAAATAAAAAAGTAATTTAAAAAAATTAAACCGACTTCAAAAAGAAATTAACTCAAAATTATGAAATAATTTTAATTTCGGAAGTCGGAGTCTTTGGGATCTGTATTCAATAGTTTTAGTTTTTTGCCACCGACTTCCGAAATTAAAGTTATTTCCGTCACACGTATTAGTCCATATCTTGAAAATTACTGAATCGATTTTGATGAAACTTGCACTGTTCCCTAAGTTGAAGTAAATGTAAGCCAATAAAAAAAAATGGTCACGATCCGATTAATAGTTGCGGAGAAATGCGTGGACAAACATACATAGATACATACGTCAATAAAATTTGGTATATTTGTTTGGAAGCCCAAATAGATTGTCATATGTGCATATAATGCAATTCCAATAATATTACTCGTACATACATACGTTTCGAACTGATAACCTCCTTTTTTTTAAATCGGTAAAAGGGAGGATGTTCTCAATTCGACTATTGAATTAGGGCCATGGTGTAGAAAGATTTCTGTTGGAAAAGACCTCCTTTATCTCCATATTTCGTTTGATCTACGACTTTTTGACCACCCTGGACAGATACACCCCTGCCTAACCCCTCGGGGATTATAGGCGTGATATTATGTTCCAACCAAGTCTTGAATCTCATTCAACTTATTCAATTTAGAACCTAACCCACATCGCAAGACATATAATGAACCGGTGTAAGTCGTGTGTATTTATGAGTGAGGTTAAAACCCGGGTTCTCATTATGACTAGGGTCACAGTGTCATAGTGTATTAGGGCCAGCTCATTTACAGGGACAGTTTCATAGTTTCATCCTTGTCATTAGTTTGTCTTATTAACTAGTGTTGTTGTTTAAATATTTTCGGAATTTCTCTGTAGAAGCCCGGAGTCTGTTGATGGCAAGACTTAGATAACGAAAGTATCACGATCTGTATGAAAACCAAGCGTGCCATTTTTTGACTACATACTATGACGTCACAAGCACTATTTAGTGATGGGGCTAGGTCAAAGGTAGGCAGAGGTCAGGGATATACAGGGTTATTCGTAAAACATTAACAACCTCTTAAGAGGTCATTGTACTCATCACTATGAACAACTTTTACTATGGTATTTTGACGAGTTATACGAATAACGAACATAAATGTAGGGAACAGCTGATTATTTTTCGCGTTTTCCGGTTTGATCCCACAGTTAAAAAAAGAAATTAAAATAAATATTAAAAAAAACAAAAAACAAATTAAAATAAACTTAAATATTTATTTTAAGTTGTGGTTATAGCGGCAACAAAAATACATAATTTGTGAAAATTTCAACTGTCTAGCTATTGCGGTTCTTAAGTTACAGCTTGGTGACAGACAGACGGACAGACAGTTTTACCCTTTGGGTACGGAACCCTAAAAACAGTGTTAAAAACATTTATTACTGTTACAGTCCCTGATTTATACTCATCTTTATTACTTGTTTAAATCTAGTAAATTTCTTAGCAGAAATAAGATTGAAGAATAAACGCTTGTTACCTACACGACCTAGCGGTGTCGTGCATTTATGAGGTATCTTTAAAACCTGTAAGACTTCCATATTTGTATTTGTTTACTTATTTCAACTAAGAAGTCGCTAGGATAGATTTATGTAGTAAAAACGATACGTTGTAGGTAGCTAAAGTAAAGTTACGGTAACCTAGAAGTCATTTCCATAGCGTCTGAAATTTACCGGCGAATGACGGCCCTGAAACGTTATTGATGAAAGTTGAATGAAAAGAAAGAAAGTAAAATATTTTATTTGGGATAGGTACACACGGGAAATACGAATAGTAAAAAAAACGGCCAAGTGCAAGTCGGACTCGCACACGAAGGGTTCCGTACCACAAGGCATAAAACGCCGAAAAAAACCGTTTCTTTTATACCCCTTTAAATTTTAACTTTATTTTATTTTTATTATTTGTTGTGCCATCACGGACAAGACTACGAACATCTATAAAACCCACTACAGGATTCTCAAGTAAGAAAAAAATTTAACAAAAAAAAAAAACAACCGACTTCCAATAACACTAACATAAAAGACTAGGTACAAAGTGAAAAATAACTTAAATTTCCAAAGTCGGTGCAGTCGCTCCATGGAAAATACTGGTATTCAGCTGTATACGGTTAAACTGGAAACCGACCCAAACGTAGTTGGAAAAAGGCTAGGCAGATGATGACAAGATAGCAATATTATTTTAACGTCGCAGAACAAGAAAATAGTGCACAGCGCGTTTCAACTTTTAATATCTCATCCGCTGAAAGCAAATATTAGCACAGTTTGATTGAAAACTCAGACCAAATAAATAACCAAGACAGAGGACTGTCAACAGTAAAGTGAAGCCTGTTTCGTAAACATGTGTGCTCATAGTGAGGTGTAGTTTGATTGTAAATGTGTGCGTGTGGGCGTGTATGCATAGCACGGAGGTGTAGTTTTTGCTTCACTGTATTGTTCGCAGTGCTACGTCTTGACTTTTTTATTTGGTCTGAGATTGAAAATAAAAGTTTCCTAGTTCTTTTAGAGTATTGTTACATATCTGTTTGATGTTTCCTTTATCATTTTTTACTACTTTTACGATAGGTACTCATGCAGTACCAGACTAATTACGCCAAAAACTATAAAAACCGGTCATGCGCGAGACGGACTCGCACACGATGGGTTCCGTATCACCGTAGAATATTTAACAGTACATAATTATTTTTTTTAACAATTTTCTTTTAGGGACTAACTCCCATTAATTTTTGTATTATTTGTTGTTAATGTGTGTAATAGAAATTCATCATCATCATTTCAGCCGAAAGACGTCCACAGCTGGACATAGGCCTCCCCCAAACACCTCCAGTTCGACTGGTTTTGTGCTTCTCGCATCCAACGAGTTCCTGCGGCCTTCACAAGGTCGTCGGTCCACCTTGTGGGAGGCCTTCCAAATAGAAATACATACTCTGTGAAAATCTCAATACGGTTCATGAGATACAGACCGCTGACAGATAGACGGACGAACAGCGAAGCCATAGTAATAGGGTTCCGTTCGCATCCTTTGCGTACGGAATCCTAAAAACCAGCCACAAACTTTCAACATGAAAAATAAGTTCAATTCCTTAGCGGCTAACATCAGAAAAATATTCACAAACATACAACCCTCTCGAGTTCCTGGGATTCTATGTATAATTTTAAAATAAATACATTGAAACTCCCGCACCATAACGAGATAACTTCACAACTATGTATGATAACTAACTAAGTGAATTAGCTTAGGAGGTGAAACGGGTTGAAACGGGGGTAAGAAGGGATGAAAGGGGGTGAAACGACATAAAGTTTCGCTATCACGGTATCGCAATAACAGAGTCAGATTATGGTAATAGTTCGGTATTAATGTTTGGTTAAGCTTATGGTATTTGATTCTGGGTCGTTGGTAACGTGAGATGAGGCTTGAAATTGGACAGTCCAATTTTGCTTATGTAAATAACCTAAGAGTCAACTAATAAATATTATTTTATTGAAGAGTATGCAGCTACATCAAGATCAATGTTAAAAATTAATTCGGTAAACTGTCATTTATGCAACAAATATTAATAAAACAAACTTTTAAGTGACAAAAAATATAAAAACATTAAGAGGAGTACTTATTACAACAAATCTGGCCAAGTGCGAGTCGGACTCGCACACGAAGGGTTCCGTACCACAAGGCAAAAACGCCGAAAAAAACACGTTTGTTGTACGGGAGCCCCCTTAAATATTTATTTTATTTTAATTTTATTATTTATTATTAAAGTAAAAATACAACTGAGTATTTTGTGAAGATTTCAAGTGTCTACCTGTTGCCATTATTGATATCGAGCAAAAAAGGGCAAAAATATCACGTTTGTTGTATGGGAGCCCCTTAAATATTTATTTTATTTTTAGTATTTGTTGTTATAGCGGCAACAGAAATACATAATATATGAAAATTTCAACTGTCTAGCTACCGCGGTTCTTGAGATACAGCCTGGTGACAGACGGACGGACGGACGAAAGAAGAAAAATAGCCGCGAGCTCAGTCCCGAAAAGAGGGCTCTTAAACCTTGATCCGAGAACGGATAACATTTCAGAATTTTCAGGCAATATTTTAATAAAACGTACACGTAGGCTTCTAATATAGCTTTCACCTGTCACTTTCCTGAAGCTTTTTAGGTCTAGGATATTATCTGGAGACCTAAAAAAAATCCAATAAGGAGATCCGAGTTAGTGCCTGTCATCATAATTCGGGTGATTTCAATAGAAAATGTTCGATAACCGATGGGGGTGAAATATAAAAAGGGGCGAAATACAGAGAGGGGTGAAATCGGTACAGGTGCTTTTTAGGGTTCCGTACCCAAAGGGTAAAAACGGAACCCTATTACTAAGACTTCGCTGTCCGTCCGTCCCTCCGTCCGTCTGTCTGTCACCAGGCTGTATCTCATGAACCGTGATAGCTAGACAGTTGAAATTTTCACAGATGATGTATTTCTGTTGCCGCTATAACAACAAATACTAAAAACAAAATAAAATAAATATTTAAGGGGGCTCCCATACAACAAACGTGTTTTTTTCTGCGTTTTTGCCTTGTGGTACGGAACCCTTCGTGTGCGAGTCCGACTCGCACTAGGCCAGTTTTTTATTATATTGATGTAAATGAGAAGAGAAATGTGTCTGCTAGTCAGAATTTGAGAGAATCATGATGTAATGGATTTTGATAGAATTAAAATTGTTAGGTTATTCTTACATTATTAGGTATTATAAAATGCAACTGACCAGAAGGCCAATTCCCGAAATTAAAAACGTTCAAAATCTAGTCGCAATCTCATCTCAGCGACAATGTCAAAAACTTGTCATAAATGTAGGGAAATTAGAGGTATGTTTTGACAGATTGAGACTGAGATCAGACTGTGAACGTTCTTAAGGGGCTTACAGGACCTAAACGCAAAAAACGCAAGTTTTAGAAACAATAGGCTATTTGACTGGTTTCTGATAAACATCTCAGATTATTTAATGGTGTCTAACGAGCCCACAAAAACCTATTACTTCAAATTGCATAATGTATTTCTTTTAAAAAATAGTAAATAAAAATGTACTGTTTAAATAAGCCGCCAAAACGCTATCTTTAACAATATGGCGTCGTGACGTCACGATTCACGTAAACAAACGTTGAAACGGTCGAGATACTAGACAAAAGTCATCTGTTCTGTCAACGATAGACAGAAATTTACTAAATCATGACGTCATCTTAAGTTCAGCCAATCCAGACCGTTTTCGATAACGTGGCGCCAGATTTAAAAAGATGAAGTTTTTTCGGGATTTTTTTTATAAATAAATAATACATTGTTTTGTAGTAAAATTAATGCAAATCGATTTTAAAAGCGATAATCTGTACGAGTGTCAATAATTATGACCTTATTTTTTACATTGTCAAATAGCCTATTAAAGAATATGATCGACTGTTTAGGTCTTATAGAAGCTCCTTAAGATTTTTATACAATACTAGCTAACCCGGAGAACTTCGTGCCGCCTCAGAATCAATAAGAACGAATGAGAACATGAATATTAATTCTCTAATAATTTTTTTCGTGAAATTTTCCCATGTTTTAATCATTCTTCTGCTATTCGGGGCGGAGAAAAATCCAACAAGTCAACGATCATAAAAATCGGTCAAGCTGTTCTTGAGTTATAGGTAAATGGTGAAACTAATCCTAATTTATTTTATTTGATTTTGTATGAGCTTTTCTCTTATATGACAATTAATTAATTCTCTTAATTTATTTTAACGGACACACACATCCCTATGTGTTTGTTATTCCAGCGGATGGCACTCGTGGGTTGCAGCTGAAAATCAGCGTCAGGTGGTACAGTCAACAGCAAAAGTAGATGATCAAAATCAGAAATTCAGTAGGAGTCAATACTGATCACGAATATATGGCAGCTGTACTAAGTAGTAAATGTTTGGTACAATTTACAATCACATACTTTTGAATCACTTCGACGCCACACACAGTTCTGACAAGAATTCCGTTCATTAGTATTGAATTTCTAATTTTGATCATCTACTTTTGCTGTTGACTGTACACCTTGTGTTGTCATCTGACATTATGCTGAGCTGAGGCCCTTTTGGCATTATAATCTTTGTTTTCTGTTTTTATAGTTTTAAAGTGTACCGTTTCCATAATAAGATCAAACAGCATCGACAGACGGAGACAACGTTTCAAATGACAGCTCCACTCCAGGGTGAAAGACCCAACTATCGTCCGACAAATAATATTTTCTCACAAGTTGTCATCGCGACGTCCACAGTGACTTTAGTCAAATTAAGTTTTTCTTTTCTTTTATTTTCTTGCTTTTAAAGTGACGATTTATTTTTGAGGAGAAAGAAAATATGAAGTTAGGAGTTTATTTCTAGACAATGGAAGCTACAGTTGTTACAAACGCGAAAATTAGTTTTTTTTTCTGCCTTGCCGCCTTTTTGGTACAATTTACAGCAAAAACTACCGTTCAGTCAATTTCAGACGACCTTAGGCTAACAAGATAAGTAGGTACCTACATATTTGATAAATATCAAGGTAATACCAAGTCATTCAATATGTGTTGACTCATCGACTGAAATAATGAAATTCATTCATTTTTTTTGTCATTTTTTCTATTCATCATCTGCCTAGCCTTTTCCCAACTATGTTGGGGTTGGCTTCCAGTCTATCCGGATGCAGCTGGATTCCAGTATTTTACATGGAGCGACTGCCTACCTGACCTCCACAACCCAGTTACTGAGTAATACGATACCCCTTGGTAAGACTGGTTGTCAGACTGTCGGGCTTCTGACTACCCGCACAGAGGATTGCTGCAGCCTTGAGCATTTGATATTAATTTCAACTTGATAACTGCACCGCGTTCTTGAGAAAAAGGGTCTTGACTGACGGACAGACAGACGGACAACGAAGTGATTATATAAGGGTTCCATTTTTCGGTAACGGAACCCTAAAAACAAGATGGCGGCGCTAGTTCCGATTTCGGCCACGCAACAAAAGATCCTTGTACAGCTATATGTGAAGGACACAGTATATCTTCTCAAACGAGTAATCGTATATGTCATTCATACTGTTTGTTTGTATAACATACACGATTACTTGAAGGCTTCGTTAGATAAGTAACCGGACGTCGTCCGGATAAGCCGCCATCGCTCCACGACGATAGTGCTGTCCGATATCCCGGGATTCCCGACGGACATTATTTTGGGAGGCTATAAATTCCGACAGAGATATTATATATCAGAGTGACAAAACTGAAGATTTTGAAAAACTGTTCATAGTCACTTGACCATACGTGTGATAACTGATATCAGTAGTAAGTTCGTGACCATAACACTCCTTCAGGTTGCAAAAATAACTAAATCAAATCAAAGACTGTTATGGCTCAAAACATAAAAATAAGTTGTTTTCAGTAGGTTCTTTTTTGTATTTCAGGGTTCAACTTCCATGTACGGATGAAACTTTTGGAGTCATATTAAATTTTAAAACTTTTCCCTGAACTAAACTTGTGCCGACTTTTACAAAAATCTTTTTTTCAGTTCCATTGCTGGGAATTGTTCTTGCTCATGCTCACGCTCGGGTTGTTTAGCTGGCCGGTGTCCCCTGTATCCTCAGCCCAGTGGTTGTGGTTACGTCATCCGCGGCACTGCTGCGTCCCATTCGCAGGTGCGAGACCTGTAAAATGCAAAACAAACAAGTGTTATAAACGTTATATGACCTACCTTTCAACTTATGCATCGCTGAACCATGTTTGCTTGTCAACTTACCCAATGTTTCCTGGCCTATTTGCACGCGAATGAGACGTACGATGTCAGGATGGCGCCATTTCACCCATCCTTGACCAAGAGCTGGCAGTGGGCGAACCTCTGTGCAGTTTGGGATATGACATCCATGAGGCTGTAGAAGGGAGACGGAAAATTAAAAGTGGGTGGTTTTTGTTTCACATTTTCACAAACTAGTTTGTTAATTAAGTAAGTACATCAAATATTTCTATTATCGTCTAGCGCTTACCTTTCATCCTTCTATGTTTCGTTTATTTGTGCATATTTTCTTCACTTCGATTTCCACTATCGCCAAAAATATTTTAGCTAACTTATTTGAATGAATCTGCATTAGCTGGCAACACTGGCACTGTCTACATTGCTCATCTATTTAAATTTTATTTTTATTTTAAATATGTGTCTTAATGTTATAAATAGCAAAGAAACCGTGGCGAATAAGTAATAAAATTAGGTGACAGTATTGGTGACAATTAGTGACAAGTGATTTAGAACATAAAAAGCAATTTTGTGAACTTATCAACTGACGTGAGTAAACCTCTATAAACAATATAAACAGTGCTAATAACATAAATGTGACATTGACACAAACATTGATGATAAATAATATGGTAAAAGTTCCATTTAAATAACTTCGAGTGAATTAATCAAAAAAGGAAAACCGTTTTTTACAAATAAATCATAAACTTGAACTTTGTACCCGACTCCTAGCTCCAGGTGGAGAGTGGAGGCACTAAAATACAGTGCTACCAACCGTGTTATAGTGACAACTACCGCCATTACATATCCTAGTGGTGAATAGACGAACCAAAAACAGTGTTACCATCCCTAATATATAGACAAATTTGTTACGAATCAAAATAATTAATTGAACAACTACCGCCATTCTCGACTGTAGTGGTGAACAGACAACAAAAAAAAACAGTGTGACTACGATCACTTAAAGCAGTCAATAGTTGAACTAAATTAGTGTTGCCAAAGAAAGGCCGTAGGCCGTATTTTATGATGTCAAACAACTCGGACTTACAATCGTCTTCACCTAGAAATGATAATGTAACCATTAGAAAACAGCAAAACAATATAACCATAAGTACAGAAAATTCTTTTGCTTCCCTGTCAGTTGACGATGACAACGAATGTTCATCTATTACGTCTTACGACAATCATAACATAAGTTGCCCTCAGTTACAAAGAACTGAAAATGAGACAATAACAGAATTGGAGACATTAGTCAACACCTTGCGAGAGAAATTGGCTTCTGCGGACTGCGAAATTGAAAACTTAATAACCGAGAATACTTCACTAAAAAATATTATAACTAACCATGAGAAGGTTATAAACAACCTGAAAAAAATATGTAATAGTACACCCGAAAGAGTTTTAAGCGTAACTAAAAGGAAAAGTATCAATAAAGGCAAACTAAATATTTCCCATGAAGAAGATCATTTGATTCAGAAAATAAATAAACCCGAGAAGCTAAGCAAAAATACAACTCCCAAATCTGTAATAAAATCACAGAAGCTAAGCAGCAAACGAACCTCAACTGTAAACCAACGAACAAATACTTTGTGCTCCACAAACACTAAACAAAATTTAACAACTCAAAAAACAGAAGTAGAAGGTAATTGTGTGAAGTTGTGCAGGAATAAGTTATGCATTGTTAGTGCTAATAAAACAAATGACATTCTATCAATAGCGGAACAGACATTCCAAACCTTACAGATCTGCCACTATTTGTCACCGAAATGTGGATTATTACAACTTATCAGCAATTTACATGAAAAAGTTGTAGATTACTCGTTTAGCGATTACTGTGTCATTTTAATTGGGGAAGATGATTTCCAAATAACCAAAAACTATGTAGAAATCGTAATAGAATTAAGGAAAACACTGGAAAAAATTCAAAATACAAATATTATTTTATGTTTACCTACATTTAAACTAAGCGATTATTCAATGATGTTCAACTGGCGTATCGAAACGTTTAACAACTTGCTTCACTTAGATTTATTGACACATAATTATGTAACAGTACTAGACTCAAATTTAGACTTATCCTACGATTTCACTATGTTTTCAAAATATAATAGAAAATTAAATAACCAGGGCATGAGAAATATTTTTCAAAATTTACTGTTACTTATAAATGATTACGAGTACCTTTCACCATCGGAGCCAGAGCCCGTTCTGGAAAATAATGTTAACTCGAATTCGGTTACACATACCGAGTTTTTTCTTTGATCACTTGTATGTTATGCATCAGAATATTGCCGGACTTATAAATAAATCCGACCTGTTAACCGTGCACATTCAAGAGCTGTTAAACAAACAAATAAATGTAGATGTTTTATGCATAACCGAGCATTTTATAATGTCCGGGCAGGAACATCTCCTTCATATACCTAATTATAGACTTGCTGCATGCTACGCAAGAGTCAACATAAAACGCGGTGGAGCCTGTATTTTAGTCAAAAAGGGTCATGAGTATAAAGAATTACCCGACATAATGAAATGCTCGGTTTCAGGAATAATAGAATGTTGCGCAATTAAGATGAAGCAGCATAATTTAATTATATTATGTATATATAGACCGCCTAAGCTATCCAACTTAAGTACATTTTATGAAAATTTAGATAAAATTCTAAAAAAAATATGTGGTAATTTTCACACTAAAATAATTTTATGTGGCGATCTTAATATAGACGTTTTAAAAAATAACAGAATTACCTTGGAACTGAAATGCTTTCTCCTGAGTTACAATCTTATTTTAGAAATTAATGAAGCAACACGTCCGGGTAGTAATACTTGTTTAGATAATTTTGCACATAATACCAAACAGAAATGTCATTCTCAAGTAATAGACTTCGGGCTATCTGACCACACAGCACAAGTAATTAAAATAAAAGTAAATAAATCATGCATGATTAAAAGTTGGAGAACTAAAATTCGAGATACTTGTAAAGAAAATCTCAATAAATTTAATAACTATCTACAAAATCTATCGTTTTGTGACGTATACGACACGGAGGATTCGAACAAAGCGTATGATAAATTTATTGAAATATTTAAGCTTCTGCATGACCTATGTTTTCCTTATAAACTAGTGACAAAAAAATCAGAAAAACCGATTAAATGGCTATCGCGTGGCATAAGATTATGCAGTAAAAAACAGCGAAATTTACTTTGGAAACATAGACTAAGACCATCACGAGAAAATAAAATAGCTTTTGTTAATTACTCTAAGCGATTTAAAAAAATTATTAAACTAACTCAAAAATCCCAAAATAATTACTTAATCGAGAACTCTATGAATAAATCAAAAACCTCATGGCAAATAATAAATAATAACAAAATAAATAAGGAACCTATTTCACAGATAAGAAATAATAACCAAACAATTACGGACCCGAAAGAAATAGCAGAGTCTTTCAATAATTTTTTCATTGACCAAATTACAAATATACCTTATAACTCCATACTCGACGTTAAGAAAATAGACCATAACCCTAACTCAATATTTGTGCCACCAGTCGTACCTCAAGACGTGATAAGAATAATTAAATCTCTAAAAAATAAAAAGAGCTTTGGTTGTGATGGGATTTCCACCCAAGTCATAAAATTTGCTGCTAATAGTATAGCTGGCCCATTAACTCATATTATTAACGTTAGTATATCATCAGGAACATTTCCAGACAACTTAAAAACTATAATTGTAAAACCTATTCATAAAAAGAATAGTAAAGAGGATATGTCGAACTATAGGCCGATAGCTTTAATTTCAGTTTTTTCAAAAATAATAGAAAAAGTCATATATGAGGCAATATCATCTTTCTTAAATAAATTTAACATACTTTGCCATGAGCAATACGGATTCAGGAAAAATAGAAATATAAACATGGCAATCTTTGACTTGTTGAATGTTGTTATGTCAAATGTTGATAGTAAAACGCCTATATGTGCTCTTTATACAGATATGTCGAAGGCTTTCGATTTTGTCGACCATAACATTCTACTTCAAAAACTAAACGCCTATGGCATTCGAGGTAATATCCTAAACCTAATAAAAACATATTTATCCGGTCGCAAACAAATAACAGAAATATCCAAAATATGTGTCAAGTCGAAACTAGAAAAAAGATACGTGTCTTCTAGTAGAGAAATTAAATTTGGTGTACCACAGGGAACCGTCATTGGGCCTTTATTATTTATAATTTACATCAACGATCTCCCACGCCAAATCCACCATCCCATGGTGCTTTTTGCTGACGACAGTACAGCACTCTTAAAATGTGACAATAATGGAAATTACGAAAATGATATAAACAACACCATTAAAGTTATAATAAATTGGCTAAATAGTAACAACTTACAAATCAACATACTTAAAACAAAAATAATGCATTTTTATCAAAGACTACGTATTAATGACTTGAACATCAACTATAATAGCCAAGATGTGGACAGGGTAGAGGTCACAAAATTTTTAGGAATTTTAATTGACAGTCAGCTGACATGGAAGCCACAGGCTGAAGCAATCTGCAAAAAACTCAGCGCATCTGCATATGCACTTTATAACCTTAGGAAAAAAGTTAATATCAAAACAGTATTACTAGCATATCATGGTCTTGTCGTTTCCATTCTAAGGTTTGGAATTATATTCTGGGGCAACTGTACCGAAAGGGAGAGTATTTTTAAAGCCCAAAAACGCTGTCTGCGAGCAATATTTGGTTTGAAAGTTACTGACAGCTGTGTTCCAATTTTTAAAAACTATAATTTATTGACTTTTCCTTGCCTTTACATTTTGGAAATTGCTCTTTTTGTTAAATGTAACAGAAACCTATTTTTATCTATATCGGAAAGCAGATACCGAGATGTAACTTTACGATCTCAATACCGAAACTTGTTACGCACTGGGAAATATAGAACAGCTTTATTGAGGAAAAGTGTTTTTGGTATGGCACCCACTATCTTTAACCACATTCCTGATTCTATAAAAGAGGAACCAGTAACAAGTTTCAAAAAGAAACTAACTGTACTCTTATTGAATAAGTGTTACTACTCCGTATCGGACTTTCTAGCTGATACTTTTTAGTTGTGTTTGTAGATGAATGAAAATGAACTAATGATGAACTGCATCAATGTTTGCATGCCAAAATGGTAGAATGTACAAGGCTTCTTCAACATTTCTGTAACCACCTTATTGTAAATACCTACATTCCGAGCAAATAAATGATTATTATTATTATTATTATTATTGAAGACGTTATATCCTTCGTATTTGGTATCAACAGCAAATACAAGTTCAAAGCACACACAAGAATTCAAACTGTCCGAAAATAGTCCGCCGCGCTCGGCTGCTTGCAGCATATTGTGCGATGACATTACAGTGCACGGAAATTATGATGACAATGTGTTGGAGCATGGTCGTTTAAATAAAAACAGGTTTTTTTGTTCTGGCTCGTTTCGTAGAATTTCTTTATTTGCAGAAGGTCTATCATGCGGCCATCTTACTTATTTATTTATCATTACCTATTTATTTTTTCTTGTCTATATTTGCAATATTACTCAATATCACACTTTTTTATACATAATATACCTACCTATTCGTTATTGTTTTTATGTGTCACAAATTTATTTTTATTTATTTATTTAATTATGCATACACACATCACGATGTATATAAAACTGATTTACATCCGTCACCTCACACACCAGGTCCAGTTGAAAACCAGCGTCAGGCACTAGTTGTCTGGCATTTTTGCTGAACTGGGCCTTTTTGGCGCAGCCGTGAGGCACACATTCCTGCTAATTTATATATCGGAATTTGCACTTTTTATTTTTTTTTTAATATCTTTTTTTGTTTTTAACTGATGTATGTACGATTACTGTCAAACTATTTGGTGTATTGTGTGTCTTTTAGTCTGTGCTAAATAAATGTATTTTCTTTCTTTCTTTTTTTTTCTTTTTTTTTTTTCATTGCTTTGCAATTGGTAACTGGTTAAACATGGTCAGCATCAGCATCATCATCACCATTTCAGGCGAAAGTCGTCCTCTGCTGGACATAAGCCACCGCCACTTCGACCGGTTCTGTACTTCTTGCATCCATCAGATTACACAGGCACAGCTAGTATCTAAATAAACAAGTCGTTTACTTTGGTAGGCAACCTATGAGCTCCAAAAGTTCAGGTTTCTCATATCGCACTTCCGATAAAAAAGGGTTACAACTCGAAAAGGAATTTTCAGGTTGTTTTTCAGGAAAATTTAAAAACAGCGTATGCCATTAAAACATATTTTTTTTCAAGTATGTATAATTTTGATCACATAATAATAATGTATAAGAATAAAGACTGATTACCAAATCCGTGAGTTGATTTTCTCTTTTCTAAAAATCCAGGTTTATATTATATAAACATTTTCCCTATCACAGCGACCCTTCATAACCCATTTGATCTCCAAATCACCAAAACCTACCTCTCCATAAAATCGTCCTACCCTCAAAATGTTGCCATCATAATCTCATTACCGATAACCAAGACATCAAAGTATACACATAATAATTTAACTCCAGCTTACCGCAAGCTTTAACAGATACGTTACAAGCCGGAAGTCCGGCGTCCAGGATAAGCACACAGATAGTGTTGCGACACGACTTCATCCCGGGAAGTTTTATTTTTAAGTTGAACTTTCAAATCGACTCGGAAATTCAAAGTAAATGTCTAAAGTTTTGTTATTTGTTGCCGTTTGTACGCGATGTGATACTGAAGAAGTTGCTGAAGCTTCGTTGCAATATGTTATTTCCAATAACTTTTATGGTATCTACTGAAAATTCATGATTGGCTGAGATAGCTATTGGACAACTACTTTAGTTTTTATAATCAGCAGCGCACCGCGGTTTCACGCGCATAAGTGTCGATCCCGTGGGAATATCGGGATAAAAACATGCATACTATCTCTCTGCCAAATTTTATCGAAATCCGTTCAGTGGTTTAGGCGTGAAAAGGTAACATACAGACAGACAGAGTTACTTTAGAATTTAAAATATTATAGTAAGGATGTAAATGACTAAATTGGCTTGCCATATTAAGGGCTCTGTTTCACATAGGGTCGTCGCCTTTTGCTGAGCGATAGCCGTTCTTTTTTGTTAAATTTGATATGGATTTCATACAAACCGTAACAACAGATTTTTGTACCTACATTCAGTGCAAGTAAATATATCTATTCTATGTTTTCTATTCTACTATTGGATTAGTCGCTCCTAAATGCTCTGTAAGGCTCGTATTAATAGTAATAAATCAATTTCCACAAATCGCTTAAAGACATCTCTAAAGTACTTACGATAAAATGAAAACGTCACAAATTAAAAATGTTCTATAGAGTTTTACCTGAACTCAAACTAAAAGCATTTTATTTCAATTAAACCATTGTAAGCACTTTTGAATTGTCAAGGAGTCAGTCAGTCAGAAAGAAGAAGTTACCCATTCCAAATCGTATAGTTTCCTATGGAGAAGAACGGGCAAGAACCTGCTGCTACATTTTGTACCACATGTTTCTGTGACAATTTACCTATTCTTCCTTAGTTTATTTTCCCAATTGCGGGCTTACTTTAACAACACACAACAACAAATCAGATACAACCGCCGTTAAATCCCGTTCCCAAAATCCCGGGGTGTTATCCCGTCACTAGCAAAGTATCGAATCTCAGCTTACGTTAAGTACAAGTGTGCTTAATATTTAAGATGTCTGCTTATCTTTACCGCTATGTTATCGGTAACTCCATGTACCTATAAAACGGATATTTTCCGTAATGTGGTTTAGTTGAAAGCTATCGTGTACTTTGGAAAATATTTTGGGTGAAGATTTTAGGAAAATTCAGGTGAACGTTTTGTTCAGTTGTGGTTATACTTTTCAGTATATCAGGGTATATGAGAGATTACCTTTGTGCTGGATGTAACGGCATAAATACAAGGTTCACTTTAGGCTTGGATAATAACAGTCGCACAGGTCGATCGATCAGGTTAAGCTACGCTTGCCACAGTTGGTCTGTGGATGGGTGACCATCTTTACATAACGTGAGCCCTCCGTGCCTCGGAAAGCACGTTAAGCCGTTGGTCCCGGCTGTCATTCGGGGATCTTTGACAGTCGTTACGGGTAGTCAGAAGCCCGAAAATCTGACAACTAGTCTTACCAAGGGGTATCGTATTACCCAGTAACTGGGTTGTGGAGGTCAGATAGGCAGTCGCTCCATGTAAAATACTGGTATTTAGCTGCATCCGGTTAGACTGGAAGCCGACCCCAACATAGTCGGGAAAAGGCTACGCAGATGATGAACCTAAAAGCTTCAAGTAAAAGATGGACTGTAAACAGAAACAAATAAACAATCAAATCTATTTAAAAACAGACTGAAACAATTCAGTCTGAAACAAAAAGAATCTCATCAGTCAAATGCATTCGTAGTACTAAACGTTTTCGATCGTAACTCGAATGAGAGCCGGCGAGATGAGTGTCTGTGGCCGACTGGAAACAATGAGTTACGGAGTATGGAATTCATGGATTAACAATGCGAAGTAACTTAGGCTCAAATCACACCAAAAGAGCGTCGAAGCGGAGCGCAGTTTCAGTGACATATGAATTTTAACTTTATTTTCATTACTATAATACTTATTATCGCAACCGCTCGGTAGAGAAGGCAATTCGCCGGAATTCCAGCGGCGCCGCTGGCATCCGCGCGACTCGTTCGAGTTTCTCATGCGATAATAAGTATTATAGTAATGAAAATAAAGTTAAAATTCATATGACACTGAAACTGCGTTCCGCTTCGCCGCGCTTCGACGCTCTTTTGGTGTGAGTTGAGCCTTAGGCGTACTTTTATGAAGGTCCTTTGCGGTGTTTTTTCACCGTTGCTTTCTTTACAAGTTATGAGAAGGCATGTGATTGTGGAAAATTACACTAGCACACGTATGGATGGATCACCCAATCTTTTACTGAGTATGACATAAAGTTAAGTAAAACTAGAGAACTACGAGGATTAGCAACATATTCGGTTGTGCTTTTAATCAACGTTTTAGTTTCTCACTTTTGTTAGTCATTTATTTGATATCACGCACAGTGATTATTTAAGACTGTTCTTCAGTGGAAGTTTTCTGGCTGACATCAATCATTAAGGTGGAGCTAGTCGCGAGCTCGAACTCACTGCTGGGCATGGTCAAAAAGCACGCTATCTCACTTGGCATTGTGCCCGACAGAGATAGTATCAGTGATGAGCAGTTAGACGCTAGTCTACACCCACAAACGTCTAGTTCTCACGCACACAAACACCGTTCTGAACTAAATCGCCCGTAAAAAAATTCGAAGAGTCCTTTGGAAAGTTTATTGAACTCTTCGATAACTGAGCTCTGTCGGTACCCACTTTGTTTTGAAGATTTTACAGCTCTTTTATTACTTATTTACACCCAAAGTTAGGTTAAAAAGCAAGAAAAACGAATCTTTGTTGGCTCATAACTTTATAATGGCTTTTTATTTTACTATTCTGTTTCCGTACAGATAAAATTAATAAGTAATAAGAGAAAACGATATCTTGTTTAACATTGGATGCATAATGTCAAACAGTGGAGTAATCCCCTCCCGAAATTGGTATGGAAAAAATATCGACTAGTGTAACGTGGTGAGGATGACACTACAAAGAAATACCGCATAAGTTCTTCATGCACTTATTACTCCGCGAACGGAAACAATGAACGGGCCGCAACGGTCCGCAACGGATCGCAACAAAAGGCGATAAACAGCGGGACGTTTGATTACTTAACACTACCACTACTACTGGAACGGAAAACGTTACTGTTCCGTATTTACACAGAGTATTAAGAGCGTTTACGCCGTACGGCATTTCATACAAACTTTCAAGCCCTTATTTTTCGAAATTAATGGAACTTCATACGCATAAGCAGGATACAAAGGTCTAAAAAGTTAGTAAAGAACATTATCTTTATATAATTTATAAGAAATTTCATCTAAATCGGTTCAGCGGTTTAAACGTGAACAGGTAACAGACAGATACAATTTCGCATATTTATAATATTAGTATGGATTGTTTATAGTTGGAAAATAACACGTGGAAGTTGAGGAGTCTCCTACTACAAGCAATTCCTTGCTTAAACGGTGACGCCAAACGGCGTAAGGGCTTGTACACAAAACTGCGATGCGACGTCGCATCGCAGCAATTCGTGTTGCAATTTTCTGCGTTGCGAATTCGCATCGCACCGATTCGCAGTTTTGTGTACAAGCCCTAAACAAACACAAACAAATCCAATTACCTTTAAAATAGAAACAGGCATCACGAAACACTCCTAAATATCCGATTAAGTGCGTGGAAAATCATATCAACTCCAGGCTTCGTCGAAAAACAATCTATAGAATGAAGGACTACCGTCCGGTACCGTGCCGACAAAAAGAAACCGCACGAAGTAAGGAAATTGATAGAAAACACGGCACACGGTTGTGAAAGCCGATAAAATTTATAGAAGCCGGCTCTCCCTGAACAAAATCAGTTTCAAAAACTCGTTTAAATAATAAACATTTTGCGTTTTTATTGGTATTCCGGAGGCTTGTGGCTAAGTAATAATAGCCGCACGGGTCGATTGATCAGGTTAAGCTACGCTTACCGCGGTTGGTCCGGGGATGGGTGACCATCTCCACATACCAAGACCCCTCCGTGCCTCGGAAAGCACGTTAAGTCGTTGGTCCCGGCTGTCATTTGTGGATCTTTGACAGTCGTTACGGGTCGTCAGAAGCCCAAAAGTCTGACAACCAGTCTTACCAAGGTGTATCGTATTACCTGGTAATTGGGTTGTGGAGGTCAGATGGGCAGTCTCTCCATGTAAAATCCCATGCAAGAAACGGGCGTTTTTCGGCGTTTTTGCCTTGTGGTACTGAACTCTTCGCGTGAGAGTCCGACTCGCCCTTGTTTTTTTTTTTTTCTTTTTTTTTTCTTTAGGACAACAAACAAACAATCCAAAAATGTCTGACTACGCTAGAACGCCTAGAATGTCCTCTCTACTCTATAGAACTCGATCCCGATTCAGAATTATCTCCATGAAAAATTCGTAGGAAACCACAGGGATTTCATGTTTAAATCCGTTTTGCTGACAGCTGACTATCAATTAAGTATTAACCTATTATTCTGTTTTCGAATCTCAAGCCAAAAGACTTGATTGGTTGTTGTTGTTTTGTTCAGCCAATCACAGGAGCATACCATTTACTTACAGCAGACTTACTGATCAGTTTCTGATTGAAATCAATTAGAATAACACCCGGTTTCATGAGTTCAGAATTTGAAGTTGAGAACTTGTCAAAATCTACTTTCGCTTTAGGTACTCGACCAAAGCGGAGATTGGCGGACATGTACGAAGCGGAGAGGAGACGCTTAGCAGCCAGGGTGTATCCACCGAAGCTGTGCGGAGATGCCTACTGGCTAGACCGGAGGTGTACTGGCTAGAATGTAGCTGAGCTACGTGCGGCGACTGTTGGATGTGGCGCGGAGCCGGGCGACCTAGAGATGCCGCTCGAGGCTCCCCACTCACATCGCCTCTCGTCTCCGTTGCACGCCGTCGCCAACTTGCGAGGCACAGCTCGCTCTGCTCAAACGTATCCACCGCATAACGGCCGCGACTTACGAGTTGTAGGTCGTAGGTTCGAACCCAGACAGGCGCTTTACTTTGTGTGAATTATATCATCACCACTGCTCTCAAAACGGTGAAGGAAAACATCGTGAGGAAACCGGCATGTCCCAGAACCAAAAATTCGAAGACATGTGACATCTGCCAATCCGCACTGGGCCCGCGTGGTGAATACGGCCCACTCCCTCACACCGAGAGGAGGCCTGTGTCCCAGCAGTGGGAACATTATAGATATAAAAAAAAAAAGTTAATATGCCAAAACCAGTTTGAGACAGCTTGTCACATATAAAAAACTGGCCAAGTGCGAGTCGGACTCGCACACGAAGGGTTCCGTACCACAAGTCAAAAACGCCGAAAAAAACACGTTTGTTGTATGGGAGCCCCCCTTAAATATTTATTTTATTTTGTTTTTAGTATTTGTTGTTATAGCAGCAACCGAAATACATAATTTGTGAAAATTTCAACTGTCTAGCTACCGCGGTTCTTGAGATACAGCCTGGTGACAGACAGACGGACGGACGGACGGACAGCGAAGTCTTAGTAATAGGGTTCCGTTTTTACCCTTTGGGTACGGAACCCTAAAAAGTGTTAACAAAACATACAGCAAAAAATTCATGTAAAATAACAGAGCAAACAATGTAAATGGCCAAGGAGTTTAATTCGCCACACGACATTTTTTTTTTCTTTTAAAAAACAACTACCACAACAACATTGGGGTGAGTTTGAATAGATTTTTTTATGCTAGCTCGTGCCGAACTTCAGAACAAGCGTGTCGATTGTTTATGGTACTTACCCCAATTTTAAGACGCACTTGACCGATTTATGATAAAAAAAACATGAATAGCCTTTGAAAGTGTCGACGAGTGTAAAACACAAAAGATTAAGATCAAAACAAACGCTGGGGGGATAATTTCGGTTGGTTAGTTACGTAAGGGGTGCGGAGTTGTTCGGTTCGGCACATTCTCTTAGATTTGTTGAACTACAAAGCCAACCCGAAGCAATTACTATACATATTCGGCTTTCATTCGGCTCGTGTAAATCGGCAAACTGCGTTCGGCATCTTCATAAGTTCAGCCGAAAGACGTCCACCAGCCACCACCCTTCTGTGCTTCTCGCATTCAGCGAATTCCTTCGGCTTTCACCAGGTCATCGGTCCACCTTGTAGGAGGCCTTCCAAAGCTACGTCTTCGGGTACGCGGTCGCCACTCCAGAATCTTTCGGCCCCATCGGGCCTCTGTTCTGCGAGCAATACCCACTGCCAGTTAATTTTGGCAATTCTTCGGGCTATGTCGGTTAACTTAGTTCTCCTGCGGATCTCTTCAAATCTGACTCTCACTCAATTGCCCATTTAGTGACTTTTAGCCTTCTAATAAGGCCCGCATCCTAATTGCGTTACACACTATTTATTACTCTCAATTTGAATCATATTTCAAATCCAGTGCTCCATTAGTTCGAAAAATGTGTCTGCTCAACAACGCAAATAAAGCAATGAATGTTGTTGAACTGTCAAAATGACACCCATTGCTGCTGATAGTGTATTACGCAATTACCCTTCGGTTATGAGCGACCACGTTTCAATGCCATAGGTTAAACATGCACAGGTCAAAGACTTTCGTTTAGAGATCCTCGCTTAGTCATGTTCGGGTCGGCTCTGCAAAATTCCAGCTAAGCCGAGCGGCCGAACCTAGACGCCCGACTGTGCCGACTCATGCCAACCGGAACATATTGTGACTTAATCTTTTAGGGGTGCTCCTAAAAGATAAGACAAACGCGAGGCGATAACTTTGGTTCTTTCATCACGTCATGTTTTTACAAGTTTCGCTTTATAAATTAAGTGTTGTCAGAAACATAGGGTTCCGGTGTTTGGCAGTTATTGTTTTACAAGCTGCTTTATTACTTTTAATATTGTGGAAGTTCGCGTGTGTTCGTATATGTTTCTTTACTTTTCTTTTTCTTGAAAAATTCGATTTTCGTAGACTTCGTTGCTGCATCCAAGTTCCAAGAAAGTTGGATAACTTTCGAAGCTTACTGAGCGTAATTTTTTCGTGGGTTTTGAAGATCAAGGCTTCTTGAAGCCATAGTAAATAATGTAATTGGTCGATGGCCGTTGTTTGTTAAAGTAACATAAATAAACAAATAGTAGAAACATGTTCCGAAACGAGTAATTGAAAGGCAGATAATTATGATCTATAAAAAATGGGCAAGAAATTCTATGGACACTCTTTATTATCCTCTGACGTTCGGCTTTCTGTACAGTCAGGAGCACCAATATGTCAACAGTTGGCAACTTTAAATTGCGATTTTTTCACGAAATAACGGATGCAACGTTGAAATACGACACTTTACTTATACCTATGGATTCGAAAATACTATGTTCCTTCTAATATAAAATTTCATTCAAAAATAAAGGAGAATATCGACTTTGAATAAAGCCAAGTGTATACATACTTTTGCTCGTGACTGTACACCTAAACATGGCCGATCCCTATAATTTACGGACAGATATTGTTTAAAATAAAAAGTAATTTAAAAAAATTAAACCGACTTCAAAAAGAAATCAACTCAAAATTATGAAATAACTTTAATTTCGGAAGTCGGTGTCTTGTGATCTGTATTTTAGTTTTTTGCCACCGACTTCCGAAATTAAAGTTATTTCAAAGAATGGTCAAGATCCGATTAATAGTTACGGAGATATGCGTGGACAAACATACATACATACATACATACATACGTCTATGAAATTTTGTATATTTGTTTGGAAGCCTTAGTAGATTGTCATATGTGAATATAATGCAATTCCAATAATATTACATACATACGTATCGAATTGATAACCTCCTTTTTTTTTAAGTCGGTAATTAAGACTAGTATCTTTACCATTAATGAAGCAAATACCTTCTAGCTTTGCATAGTTAAGTAGACCTTCTCATAATTATGGTAGTAGCTATTACAGGTAAAATTAGCTTAGGAATCTATCTCCGTATATGCCCAGTTTGGCAATAAAAAATGCTGCCATTGGTAACCAAAACGATTCGTGTTTATTTATAAGAACCGAGCATTTTTTTTTAACTTTGCCTCACACTTCTCCTTTCTCCTGTATTGTGGGTGCGTTTACAAACATTTAAACAAATTTACTTGTAGGTCATACAGATATTTGTTCCGTGCAGGAATCGAACCCGTGCCACTGCGCCAACCGTGCCGTCATAGCATTAATCAGTGACTTAAAATGCTTACTCAAAGTCCACAATAATTAATACATCGTGTCACAGGTGCAATTAACAAACACCAAACACAAACAGTCTGGTAACTGGTCTGTTAGCTTTACAAATATTAGTCTAGACGCGGTAAGCGAGCTCGGAATACGAGCCATAATGTTACTGGATACACTTTATTACTATTCACAACCTTTTGTTTATTACAGTGTGGAAACAACATAGTTACCACATACTTGACATCGCCATTTCTGACGATACACAAAAAAAATAAGAAATCGGTCGCAAAAAAAAACCAGCTGTTCCCTACATTTATGTTCGCATGACTCGTAAAAATGTAGGGAGCAGCTGATTTTTTTTCGCGGCCGATTTCGTTCATATATTTTGTATATCGTCCGAAAAGGCGATAACAAGTTTACCACCATAATCAGCCTATAATGTTCCCACTGCTGGGACACTGGTCTCCTCTCAGTGAGAGGGGAGTGGGCCGTAATCCACCACGCGGGCCCAGTGCGGGTTGGCAGATGTCACATGTCTTCGAATTTTTGGTTCTAGGACATGCCGGTTTCCTCACGATGTTTTCCTTCACCGTTTTGAGAGCAGTGGTGATGAAATAATTTACACAAAGTAAAGCGCCTGTCTGGGTTCGAACCTACGACCTACAACTCGTAAGTCGCGGCCGTTACCACTTGGCCACCACTGGATAACAAGTATTTGGTATAATTTATTGCGTATATGTGGTTTCCATACTCTATTCAGCTTGTACAAATATAGGTTTATCCGGTCATTCATTGAAGTTCACAGAAAGTCCCTTAAAACGCCTGCCCTTCACCACTTCCTAGTGCTTTCGCTGGAAAGAAGGGACGCAACAAACTCCCCAGCAGCACAGCTGTCTGTTCGTATGCTAAGTAATTAACATTACGAGACGCTTAGCTTAGGAGCAAAGCTGTTAGAGATAAAGATAGCGTAATAAGTCTTTAATGTTCCCACTGCTGGGACACAGACACAGACCCTCTCTGTGAGAGGGAGTGGGCTGTAATCTACCACGCGGGCCCAGTGCGGGTTAGTAAATGTACCATGTCTTTGAACTTTTAGTTCTAGAACATGCCGGTTTCCTGACGATGTTTTCCTTCACCGTTTTGAGAGCAGCGGTGCTGATATAATTTACACAAAGTAAAGCGCCTGCCTGTGGGAGTGGGCCGGAGACGTCTCACGAATGCACCCGGAGAGATGGGCAAAGATTTGTCACTCACGGGACGCCTGAGGCAGGACATCGCCGTCGAGGTAGACCAAGGCGGAGGTGGCGTGACGATCTAATAACATTCGCAGGGCCAACATGGCTTGGAAGGAAAAAGGGGAGGCCTTTGCCCAGCAGTGGAACACAAAATAGGCTAACAAAAAAAAAAGCGCCTGTCTCGAAAGGAAGTAGAAAGATGGGAAACTTATTTCATTACAAAATCTAGCACAAACAGACCTCAAAGGTTAAAATAAGCTCCAATAAACACACAGTCAAGTACACAATAGCTCAGCTGGACCCACATTGTCGCAATACAATAATCGATGCTGAATGAACGCATTTGTCGACGACTGGAGTCCTTTGTCCACTTGTGACTGTGCTCCTGTTGTGTGCAACATTGTGTCACAACTGGAACAATGTTGGCAAAGAGAAATAAAGATTTGATACACCAGTTTTGTTTTTAAGACCTACAGGAGTAATGTGATCAGAAACGAAGTTATTCGGAAAATGACCGGATTTACCGACATATTTTGCAGAGTAGGTAAGCAAGCTGAGGCAGTGGGCTGGCCATGTTTGTCAGAGGACCGGTGGCCGATGAAGCAGATGAGTGAGTGGAGACCGCGTATGGCAAGCGTGGTGTGGGACGCGCCCCAGCTAGATGGACCGAAGAAAGGTGGCTGGGACAGACTGGATGCGGAAGGCGGACAGGGACATCCCTGCCCTTATACTGGAATAGTATATTTCATTACAAGTGCGGAAAGGCTGTCATTGCAAAGAGTTCCGACAAATGTCTACCCGAGCCGAGGCGCAGCCGAAGGCGAGGGTTGACAGTCGGAACAAGTTGCAATGACGGTTCCGCAGGTGTACTGAACGACTATTTTTAATACAGTTGCGAAAAAATGAAGCAATTTAATAAAAACACAATATTGCTTTTTTCTCTTCTCTCCACGCAAAAAATTAGTCGTACCTATGTGGATATGTAACGACTTTTTGACTTTTCCGGTAAAATGTTCTTCGAAGCATTTTGTGCAATTATACTGAGTTCCGGTGGTGTTAATTCAAAAAAAATAGGGTCGAAATTACTCATTTTGTGCAACAAACAACTAAACTCGCAAAGAAAATTTCTGGAAAATGGCGCCAACCGTAGAATATAAGCAGAGTTTTTTTTTCTTCACCCATTTTGGTAGGCAAAGGCATACAGCTTAGTCTTCAGTATATTTTTTTTATTGATATGAAATGAAAATGAAATTTAATGAAATGAAATGAAACCTAACCTAACTCATTCAATTAAATCATTAAATCTGATATTGAAATAAATTTGTAGCTTCTTTTTAGAAATATACGTATTTGTATGAATCACAAAAACTCTTTAGTAAAAACTTCATGGTTGGTTTTTCTTTTTAATAGACATTATTTTGACAGTTGGGAAAGAGACACGCACGAGTTCGGGAAAGGTAAAAAAAAAGCACTAGTATGTAATAGCCCACATCCCGAACGCTATACGTCCCTGCAATACACCACTTTTTGAGCAACTGTATTAAAAATGTATATACAGTGTGAGTCTTCATAAATTATGCACATAACGAAATGAGGGAAACATAGCTTAATTTTATCGACGGAAAAAATATTTGAAAAAATAAAAAAATATTTAAAAGGATCTTTACCTGCTAAAGTATGGTGATTGCAAGGCCTTTCTTTAACAGTTGATAGGAAATGTTGTGATTGAGTTATAAACATTTTTGTTAAAAAAAAACCATAGGTAATTCTCAATTGAGGGCGATTGTTTTGGGTCACAGCAGCGAACAAGAATTTTAATAAAAATGCAACAATTTTTTTTTTCCGTCGTTATAATTAAGCTTAGTTTCCCTCATTTCGATATGTGCACATTATGAAGACTCACACTGTATAGCTTGAAATGTAGTCTTGCGTACAACAGAAATCTCAATCTTTTGACATGTCTTCACATTAATATATTGCACCCGTGCAAAGTAAAGGCGGGTCACCAGTTTCACATAAATACTCTACAGCCCAACATCTATTGGTATATCTATTTTCCCCTTTGACACTTTCATTCAAAGCCAAAAGTTCACAAATAGACTTCTCATATAGATATTAAACGACGAAAATAAAAAAGGGACAATTTTCTTTTAAGTCCGTGCCAATGGCAATCCGACATGAAAATGGATGAAACTTTCGCACAACTTGTGGCGCGCTCCATCGAGAGGAAATCTCATAAAAATAACACAATCATGTTAGCAAACTCTTTCATCCCAGTACCAGTGTATTTCCAACTTTTTATTCGGTTTCTATATTTATAAACGAGTGGATTTTGTTACTGATTGTTCTTGGTCACTTTTGCGTACCTAAGTTTTTTTTGGGGGAGATTGTTAAAAGGGGCTTACAGGACTCAAACACAAAAAACGAAAGTTTTAGAAACAATAAAAGTATATGATCGACTACAGTAAACAAAATCAGAAAAATATATGATATTCTTCAGGATATATGCTAGGTGGATAGTGTGTTGAAAACTATAATACAACTAATTTGATACGATAGAAAAAAATCATGAATATACATCTAAAACTTTCTTTTTACAATAAAAACCATACTAACATACATACAATCATTCTAAATTTTTGTCAGATTATTCTACAAGTAACATACTTAAACTCTAGTATTTTAACTTTTTTAGTCCAAACAATAGATTTTTTGTAAATAGATAATTTCTTTATATTTTTTTGCAATAAATTACCAGCGTTGTGTCATCGCGCTTCTCTTTCTTTTCTGTGCAGTCCGACAAAGACCGCGCTTTAGGTCATGTAGGCGTAATGGTAAATGAGGTTTAGGTCTTAGTGTGCATACACACGTGCGGCACGCGTCTTCGGCAGAAGAAACTGCAATCGTCAACGTCCGCCATCAACGTCCGCCGTCAACTTCCGCCGTCAACGTCCGCCGTCAACGTCCGCCGTCAACGTCCACCGTCAACGTCCGCCGTCAACGTCCGCCATCAACGTCCACCATCAACGTCCACTGTCAACGTCCGCCGTCAACTTCCGCCGTCAACGTCCGCCGTCAACGTCCGCCGTCAACTTCCGCCGTCAACGTCCGCCATCAATGTCCGCCGTCAACGTCCGCCGTCTAAGCGTCGCCGGCTGCCGTCGAGAACGTGCCGCTCGTATTTGAATACGATGCTCAAACACACGAGTGGCATGTTGTCGACATGCTGTCGACTGTAGCCGCTGACGCGTTGACGGCTTTTTTTTTCAGGATGGAAAATCATCAAATAATCCTAACTAAATACTGACTAACACCCACCTGTGTTCCTTCCTTGGCCCTTTATGCTTCCGCGGATTTGAACTCGTGACCATCGCATTGCTAAGCCGCAGTGTTAGCCACACGCCATTTTACGCGTTGACGTCTATAGTAACCTCTGCCGTTGACGCATGTCGCTCGTGTGTATGAGGACTTACAGGGGACGGCTCTGGGCTACATGGCTAATCGTAACTTTTGCCCGTACGCAAAATACGCGCATTGAAGTGGAGTTTCGTACACCAGTCCGTAATAACCATTACCTAGTAACTTTTGCGTAAGTTAGTCTTGGGGGTGAGGGTTTTAAATGCAAATAGAGATTTATTTATGATCTACAGTGAACGGCAGGGTAATTGCGTAACACACTATCAGTAGCAATGGGTTTCATTTTGACAGTTCAACAAAATTCATTGCGTTTTTTACGTTACTGAGCGGACACATTTTTCGAACATATGGAGCAATGGATTAACAATATGCTTCAAAATGATTCAAATTGAGAGTAATAGTGTGTTACGCAATTAAGGCGCTGATTTGGGCTGTTTATGGTGATGAAGCCAATTTTAACAGCAAACATTTTCTATAGCTACCGAAAGATATCCCCATAGAGATATCCACCAACCCGCACTGGGCCCGCGTGGTGGATTATAGCTGTGTCATTTAGAGGAGGCCTGTGTCCCAGCAGTGGGGACATTATAGGCTAATTATGCTTATGCTTATCCCATAGAGTGGCTGCGATAGGCGCCTAAGGGCTATTTAGCCGTTAATTAAAGTAACAAACGTGGTTAATTTGCCAATTATCCTGTATCCTCGGAGGCACATATTCAACTAAGTGCGATCGAAGTTAATGATTATGATGATAATGTTTTCAGCGTGTGAGAGGATCAGCAGATGTTAAACCATCACTGTACTACATACCTACCTAGTAGGTTTTTATTTATCCTTTTGATAGATTCTTATTTTGAGATGTTATTTTTTATTTTATCAAGTACCTGGTACTTGTTGACAGGCCTACGCTGTCCTCGCATACCTACTGTAATTTGGAAACATTGTAAAAGCCTATTATTTTTAAAAGAGTAACCGTGGAGTTTCTTACCGGTTCTTCTCCATAGGAAACGACCAATTGGAACCGTGCACCTAGCTTCTGACGTTTCATAAGTGCCCATGTAGGCTTATGTGAAATAAAATATTTTGATTTTATATTATCAACGTTTTCTTATCCGTGTCAAAAATTGTCAAGAAAGTAACCAAAGGGACGCAGATGGTAAGATATAGGAACCCGTCATTTGCCTCTCTGACCTATATATCAACTTTGTATCCAGTTGTGGAGTTGAAGAAGTACCTTCCGACACCTTAATACGGCTCTGATGTCGATAAGTTGGAGTTTTTTACTTTTAGTTTTTAACACTCGCTTCTTGAGTGTTTGCAAGAGCTTAAGAAACTTTTTTGTGTTAATAACGCGTGTTGTTACACTTCTTACGATGTTTGAAAATCTCTTTTGTAAGCTTTTTTCAAAGAGTCTTTATGTTCGTTTTTCTTTACAACTGTCCTTAAAAACGAAAATTTGTCTAGGCTTAGTCCCCTTTATTCATACATAAATGTAGCTTAAAGTTAATTAGGGATTAGCGACTGTTTAACCATACATTTTTGACGTTTAAACGTCACTTAACTTTATTCATCGTGTATAAATAAGCCCCATAGTGCAACGGAAAGCTAAACAGACTCGATGCTATTTTTGCAGTTTATAGGTTTATTTGCAAGCAATCATTTCTTTTTTAAACCCTAAACACGAATCTCAAAGACTCGCCTCTAAAGAAACCTGAACCTACAAACGACGAAACCTACTAACAGTGCTCCAGAAACCTACAGATGGTGCAGATAAATATCAAAATCTCAACCTTCCCCGAAGTCAAGAAGCAACAATAAAGCAAAATAACGTAATAGAAACATCAGTAGTAAAACAAACTCAGTTATACCACATTGTACGAGCTAATAAAATGTGGGCCAACATTTCATACAAGTTTGTCCCACTGCCGCTAAGTTTTATTGGACGAACTATTGTGAACGGTCGATGACTGTTCTGAAACTTTGATGGACCGAGAATACGCTGAGATTTGGTGGATGGACTTTATGTATTAAGGTTTCATTTTAGTTTGTATTGAGGTGAAGAATGTCGAAGTTTGAAATCGGGTATGTTTCAATTTGAGTTTTCCAATTTCACATGAAGTTTCAAGTTTACGCTGGGCGCCTCTAACTTTTGATGGACTTTTTATTGACGATTTCTAGACTTGCAACTTGTGAGAGTACAAATTCTATAGAAAATTTAAGTCTTGACTGACTGATATATCAACGCACAGCCTAAACCGCTGGTCCCAGAGAGATGGAATTTGGAGGGTGTGTTCTTTGTGAAGAGTAGACTATCCACTAAGAAAGAGTTTTTAGAAATTCCACTCAGACGGTGAAGTTTCACGCAGACGAAGTCGCGGGCAGAAGCTAGTTCTATAGAAAATCGATGACGAAACGTTTTCAGTACCGAACAATAGGTATGGGATTAATAAAATGCATGCTTTCAGTAAGTACTGGTCAACTTTGTGTCCTGAAAATTGCAAAGTTTCAGTCAATAAGAGAAAAGAACATCACGCCTGTAATCCTCGATAGGTTAGGCAGAGGTGTACTTATGTACAAAAATTATTGCGGCGGCTTAACGCCTTGTTTCGATTTTCACTTCATGGTTTTAAGCTGCCGCAACATTTTTGGTCCTTCGAGCCGGATAAAGCTTTAGTATATTTTGTAAAATGCGAGATTGATTTTTGATGAACTGTACTAAATTGTCGAATTTAGGAATTTCGTCCTTAAAATCCATTTCGAAAAGTCGAGCGGTACTAGTCCATTGCCATCAATCGGGCAAAAATAAAGACTCCGGGCTGCTACTGAGATATTCCTGACGGAAAAACCCAACTTTGCCCAACTTGGGAATCGAACCCAGGAAGGACCTAATGCTCAGCAGTAGCGTTTGCAACCACTAAACCAACGAGGCAATTTTTTTAAGAGAAAATTAATACAAAAAAACCGGGCAAGTGCGAGTCGGACTCGCGCATCGAGAGGGTTCCGTACCAATTTCTAGGTATGTAAATAGTTTATTACGGGTTTTTTTCTTTTTTGTAATGTAACTATAAATTTACGGTTTTCGATTTTTTTCATTTACTTGTGCTACATGATATAGCTTCTTGCCAAATTTCTTGATTCTAGGTCAACGGAAACTACCCTATAGGTTTTGATTCCCTTGCAAGTGCCAAAATATGTGGCATAAACGGAACATAAAGGCCCGTATCTCTTGATTGCGTTGAAATTAAATGAAATGAAATGATTTTATTTTTGAAATGATGAAATGATTTTATTTTTTGTAAGTAGGTTTGTACAAACACTTTTACACGTCAATCATGTTTTTTTTTTTTAAACTAGATGAAGTCGGCGTTTCCTATCTGACTACTCTGAGAAGAAAGGCCGAAACAAACTCAGAGGTCACAGTCTCTTTTAAAGTCCAGACATAATCTTGGTCAGGTTATATGAAGACCATGTAGATCGATGTCTGAGGTGGTCTTTTGAGGAAAGAACCACACAGATTGAGAGGACCTGTCCAGTCAGTGCACGCATTTGTCAAAAATCGTGCAGCTCAACTCAAGACTTAAGGAGCTCAACGATTCGACGAACAATACCAAAGAAAGGACATTTGGGTAGGCCACATAAATTACTCAAACTGCCAGACCATGAAAAAAAAAAAACAGAACAGAGAGAATAATAAAAAAAATATATACAACGTGCCGCTACAATGGTGACATTAATTTAACACACGTATACGTTTTCACATTTTCGTTTCATGAAGAAGTTCTATTTCCATTAAACGTTATTATTTACGGATTTATTTAAAACTTTAGAAAATAGCATCTTAGAGCAACCTGTACATAAAGAACTGTTGCGCAGCGGTCATTTGCCGGGGTCACGGATCATAACATCGCATCAATGAAATAAAACGAATAAGCAATACTATTAGAATGAAACAAATGCAAAGAGTAGGCGAATTGAAGGAAAGACATATCGCTTTGGCGGCGAGTGGCGCGTGCGCGCCGCTCGCCGACAAAGGGATATCTCTTACCTACCCCGCCGCCATCCTTTTGTCGGCGGCGGCGCGCGCGCCGCCGCTTGCCGCCAAAGGGATGGCGGCGCAGGTGACTCGCGAAACCCCTTCCACCCGCCGCGCCCCCGCAATGCACTCGAATTCTTTTTTGCTTTCTAGTTTCTAGTGCTAGCCGAACCCGTGTCCTTGACACACTTCGTCAAACCAGTGCGCATAATTACGAATATTGTTGTGAATGTTTCCGCGAAAAAGACGCTTACCTATTGTTTTATTTATTTATTTTTGTGTAATTAGGATAGTAATTAGATTATGGTGCTGCGATAAAGACGCTTTGCTTTGTTTTACTAGTAGGTACGTTTACATCTCTTGCGATACAGACGCTTTTATTTTTTTGTTTTGTGCTTGTGTAAACTTGTGATCGTGATGGCAAATACACATCCGAACTACACAGCAGCTGAATATGCGGACATGATCCTAATTTACGGAGAATGTCAACAAAATGCTGCCCTTGCGATAAGAACATATCGCGAGAGATATGGCGATAGATGCGGGAAAACATGAAACGCCGTTTAGCCCTTTGTATCCGCCAACAAGGTGGTCTCATTGAAAATAAGAAAATTTAAAATAAAGACAAATCTCAGCAGGATTGTCCGAAAGGGTTACCGCTGGCCCGGAACATAAAGGGCTAAGGAAGGAACACGGGTGGGTTTTAGTCAGTAAGAGTCTGACACTCCCTTCCGCTCCACCCAGAGCGGGAAGGGTCATTTGAAGATTTCCCATCCGCAAAAAAAAAAAAAAAAAAGACAAATAAAAGCAGTGTTAGTGATGTGATGATAAGTGATGACAGTTATAACTAATAGTATCTAACAAGAGAGGGTGATATGATAAACGTTTGACTAAGCACCTCCGCTGTAGGTACCACTTGCGCCGCAGCCGCGCCGCTCGGTTTCTTTGATAAATGCCGTCAAAGAATCGGACCGATCACGAGTAGGTACAATACGCGTTGCGCTTGCGCGGTTGCCAGCGCGCGAAGTGACGCGCGTTGCCGCTCCGAGTCAACGTAACCAGCAGCTACGTAAGTAATTTCATGAATGAATTTTTGCAAGGGTGATCCCAATTTTAGTTAATATAATATTATTTAGTTTGTTTGAAAAAATTTTTTTTTCAATTTACGTATTATTTTAAACTATCAAGTTAAATATGATTAATGGGCACTAGCCCTACCCGTGTGTTAAATTAATGTCGCCATTGTAGCGGCACGTTGTATAAGTATGTAAAAAGACCCACATCGTCTTCACATTCACAATGAAAAAATAATATAATACTTTACAAAGTAAGCAAATGTCATTGTTTAAAAAAAAATATTCATCAATGTCAATGTGCATTAAAAAGAAAAAAATCATTCAAAATGCAGAAATTGGAAGCAGCTCAATCCCAAGCCTTTTTGTCCTCAATATAATCTTTAACGGTATAAAAGGCTTTCTGGCACAACTTACGTTTAATGAAAGATTTGAATTTATTAAGGCTTAGATCTTGAACGTGGCTTGGTAGTTTATTGTAAAAGCGTATACATTGGCATCTGAACGAGCCACCTATTTTCTTGAGCCTGGTTGTAGGTACAACATATTTGTGTTTGTTTCTAGTATTTATATTATGGATATCACTGTATTTTTTAAACAATTTTATATTTTTATGGGCATATAAAAGATTTTCATAAATGTACTGAGAAGGCACAGTCATTACATTAATCTCTTTAAATTTGTCTCTGAGAGAGTGTCTCGGACTTAATTTATAAATTGATCGAACAGCTCGCTTCTGCAAAACAAAGATAGTCTGAATATCGGCGGCATTTCCCCACAATAGAATACCGTACGACATTACACTATGAAAATAGCTAAAGTACACTAAACGAGCAGTCTCTATATCAGTTAAATTTCGAATTTTTCTAACAGCGTATGCTGCAGAACTTAGCTTTTTTGACAATTTATCTATATGTGGACCCCACTGAAGCTTAGCATCCAAAGTTATGCCCAAGAATACTGTGTTGTCTTCAGGATTCAATTCCTCGCCCTTTATCAACACATTAGTTTTCACCTGCCTTACGTGGGGTAGCGTAAACTTAATGCATTTGGTTTTCTTCTCGTTTAGAAGCAAATTATTAACATTGAACCAGTGGACTACTTTCGAGATCGCGCTATTTACATCGTCAGTAACCAACTGCTGACGTTTAAGTTTAAACAAAAGAGAAGTGTCATCTGCAAACAACACTATATCATGATGATCCTTTATGAGGTACGGCAAGTCATTAATATAAATGAGAAACAAGAAAGGACCAAGAATTGAGCCCTGTGGGACTCCCATTGTTACTATAGATCCGGGTGATCTTTTTCCATTAACGTCAACGCTCTGAATCCTTTTACTCAAGTATGAAATAAGAAGATCCAGAGCAGTGTTTCGGATCCCGTAGTGGCGGAGTTTCCTGATTAACGTTTCGTGAAGAACGCAATCAAATGCCTTGGACAAATCACAAAAGATGCCCAAGGCATCGCATTTATCTTCCCATGCATTATAAATATGTCCTAATAGTTCAACGCCGGCATCAGTAGTTGAACGACCCCTTGTAAAACCAAACTGTTTGCTATGTAATAATTTATGTTTATTAAAAAATCTTTGCATTTGGTCTAAAATTAATTTCTCAAAAATTTTACTAAAGGTAGGTAGTACAGAAATAGGTCTATAATTTGTGGGATCTGATGTACTACCTGATTTAAACAAAGGTATTATTTTACTATTTTTCATAAGGTCAGGAAACTCCCCATTGTCAATACAACTATTAAAGATAATAGCTAGAGTAGGCGCTACAATGTCAATAATAGACTTGGCTACTTCTACAGAATTAACCCACAGATCTGCAGTCTTTTTTACATTTAAAGTGTGAAAGGTTTTAATTATATCTCTACAGGTAATATATTCAAAATGAAATTCCGAATCGCAACCATTAACATTTTCTTTAAGCAAAGACTCAGCAACAGAAGGTGATGAGTTTAGTGATTTAGTAGTTGAAACGGGAATATCTGAAAAGAAATTTTCAAATGCCTCGGCGACTTGTGCGTCTGATTTTATTATGTTGTCATTAATAGACAGGCTGTAGTCAGTATTTCGGTTACTAGATCTTCCCGTTTCACTATTAATAATATTCCAAGTCGTTTTAATTACATTACTGCTGTTTTTAATCTTTGAACCCAAATAACGTGACTTGGCCATATAACAAACTTTTTTAAATAATTTTGAATAATTTCTAACATACAAATTAAATTCATCAGTGTTAATATAAGTCCTTTCATTGTACAGTTCATAAAGCCGTGTTCTACTTTTATGAATACCAATGGTAGCCCAATCACTGAACGATGCATTACTATTAACCGAAATAGTCTTGGGAATAAAGGTGGAATCAAATTGTTTACAGTATACATTAAAAAAATTATCATAAAGATGATTAGGATCAGCATGAATAGACAAAACTGGTAATTTATCAATGAGTTTAACTTTAAAAGCCTCCAAGCGACTTGCAGTTTTGGGGTTAACAGTGATATCCTTTTTAGCCACTTTTTTGTTTTGATTTTGAATAGTAATCCTTTGCCCGCAATGATCAGAATCTAGTAAAGTTATAATTTCTTTGTGGCTTGGTATAATATCTGTATATATATTATCTAGGCATGTGGCACTAGTAGGGGTTATTCTTGTGGGCTCCAAAAATAGGTTTAGAAGATTGTAGGACTGAAACAGACTTAAAATTTTACTACAAGAACCTGAGTTTTCTAATAAATTGACATTAAAATCACCGCAAATGATAACGGACTTGTTTAAGTTACAAATCCTGTGTAACACTTCATCCATTACCTTTTCAAAGCAGTCATACAATCCTGAAGGGGGTCTATACACACTTAATACAATAGAGTGCTCCAATTCTACACAGGCAATTTCAACCGTACGCTCAACTGATAGGCTCACAATATCTATACGATCTTTAAATTTGAGCTGGTTACTTACTAAAACTAATGAGCCACCATGTATAGCATTTGTTCTGCTAAACGAACTACCAACCTGGTGATTATTAAAATTGAACAAGAACTGGTGGCTTTTCAGCCAATGTTCTGTTATACAAAGTATGTCAATACTATTAAAATTCATAAATAATTCTACTTCTAATTCTTTGTTCATAAATCCTTGAATATTTTGATGCACTAGGTTGATACTATTGACTGATTTTAAGCTTTTTTTGCGTACATTATAGCTAGAGGTTGCCTCTATTGTCTTAATTTCTAATTTAAATTATTAGCAATGTCATTAATAGTGACCAAATTATTGGCAGAATTATTTATAATGTCATTGCATTGCTCAAAAGAAGCAAGTTGTTTAGCCAAATTTTTGGCTGTAATAGAAAAAAAAAATAAGATAGCGACACAGCTATCTGTCTTTTATAATAGTCAGAAAGATAGTACATAACAATGTTATATCTATCTTTTGTCAAATAGAAATTATTACTAACATAATTGTTAATATCAACTAAATGGAACATGTTATTATTAAATGTCAAGTTATGCATTGTCATATTCAATTCAAATCTTAAGCTATTTTCTTCCTGTGGCAAACTGTTACTATAAGGGAATGTAAACAATACAACTTTTCTTAAACTAAGGTTGCATAATGTTCTATGATACTGGAGCAGTTCTCCTTTGTTTACATTTCCCCTATTACCCATAAAAATTAATAAAGTTGTATCCTGGCTAAAGTTACATTTAATAATTTTTTTCATAATATGAAACAAAGAACAACCAGGCATACAGTAATTTATTATTGAGTGTCCCGGATATTCAGCTGTTAACAAGTGTCCTAAGTCCTTACCGATCTCATCACAAAATAACACAATATCATTATTTAAAGTTTGTTTACACTTTTTATACGAACTATTAGTAGAAGGAATTATCAAATCAACACAGGGCTGCACTAAGGTGGTATTGCAAGTTGTCAATGAATGCTCCGGTGTGACATTGGTTGGTGTTTGACAATACTCACAGTTGTTTTTTTGTGAGTTTACCAGCTCATTCATTGCCAACACATATTCCCTCATTAGGTCTTCAGAGGTATTATATTTGTTGGTCATTGAACTAAGTTTCTCCTGTAGATGGTCAAGTTCAGATTGCAAGGTCTCTGTGTCAATGTTGTACTTCCTAGTACTCTGCTCCAAATTATAAGAATACATGTCTAATTGTTTAATTAAATTCAACCTTTCTCTATTCAATTTAACGTTTTTGATAAAGAACTTTTGTCTTTTTACCATTTTTTGTGTTTTAACAATGTATTTATTAATTTTAATGTATTTTTTAAGTTTATTTTTACTGCTTACTACCCTCACTGAATTATATGATTTTGATTCATCATCAGCTGTCAAATCCATAGTGTATGTGGGGTTTATGGTAGAAACCATTGACGGGGCAATAGGCATCAACTCACTGAACAGACTTTGGTTCAGCGAGGCGGTGATGTTAAGATTGGTCGTCTCAAGTTGTGTTATTTGACTTTGAGCCTCATGTAGCTGCTGTTGTAATAAATGTTTTTGACTAAGAGCTTGTTCATACTCTGTGCTACACTGGCTGAACCCGTCCACAACAAGTTGAAGTCTATCCCGTTCTTCTATGGCATCAGTGTATTGGTTATATATCTGAGCCATTTCAATTTTTAACTTCCTATTCTTTTCATGTGCATCAAAGAGCACCCTTTCATTGTCATCTATTTCCTTAATTAGTTGGTCACAGGACTCCTTTGACGCCTTTAAGGCGCTCAAAGCCTCATTGAGTTTGGACTCTCCGAGGCGAGCACGGGCGCTGCGAGTCATAATCATGATTAAAACTAGTAAGGAAGCGACAAGAAATTAGAAGAGAGAAGGTAGTTGTGGCAGCAGTAGAGAAGATGATTAGTTTAAAAGGAAAAATGAAATTTAGATGTAATTCTAAGGAGTTCTGTCACCAAACAATGCAAGGTTATGTTTACGTTCAAAGGTCATTGGCATCAATAAAAAGCCTTACTAAAAATGAACAAACTAATTGCTGGTTAAATTGTAGTACGTAAACAAACTAATAGCAAGTAAAATATAGAGTATTGTACCTGTATCAAGATGACAATGCAAAATTCACTTACGCCGGTAACTGTCACCGGTTTACATAGAAATATTTACACTTAATTTGCACTAGCTATTTGAATTTAACACAATATACACATTATTATCCTATTTACTTGAGGAGTAGTTGGAAATAGGCCTAAAAAACAACGAAATTAAATATTTAAGATTAAAAATTACAAGAACAAATTTTAACAGCTGTTAGCTGTAGTGTTGCCACAGGAAAAAAAAAAAAGAAAAAAACGTTGACTTAGAAGTTTGATTTTTTCACTGCTTCAAAGGATTGCAGCCCTGAGTATTTGATATTTATTTCAACTTGATAACTTCAAGCGTTCCTGAGAAAAAGGGTCTTGGCACACGGACAAAGAAGCGATCTTGTAGGCGTTCGTTATTCCTTTTGAGGTACGAAACCCTAAAAATGGGTAAGTATAAGTATACACACCTCTAACTAAGCCTTCGTTGATAACAGCCGTCATGTAAAAAATAGTAAAACCGTAGCATTATAATATTCAGATAACTGTCAGGTTGAAAGACTAATATTGTAACATAATAGTAACACATCTTTCGCCGCTGGCACGACAGAGATATGACTGTCGACATTATCATAAAATACTAGATAACAAGTTACTTTATATTGTCCTAGGACCGGTATATTCTGTTTCTAAAGAGAAATGTTCTCAATTTCAGTGGTGTATTTTTGACATATTCAGAGGTAAAAATTAAATGGCTGTACTTAATAGTAAGTTTAAGGAGAAACATAGGGGCCTATCGATAAAATGCAAGATTTTTATTTAAAGGATAACCCTAAAAATATGGATTGCACGATATTATACATAGTATACATAATAATCCGCCTATAATGTTCCCACTGCTGGGACTCAGGCCTCCTCTCTTCGAGAGGGAGTGGGCCGTAATCCACCACGCAGGCTAAGTGCGGGTTGGTAGATACCACATGTCTTCGTATTTTTGGTTCTAGGACATGCCGGTTTCCTCATGACGTTTTCCTTCGCCGTTTTTAGAGCAGTGGTGATGAGGTACACAAAGTAAAGCGCCTGTCTGGGTTCGAACTAAAGGTCAACAACTCGTAAGTCAAAGTCAAATCATTTATTTCAAATAGGCACATTAAAGGCACTTTTGAACGTCGCGGCCGTTACCACTGGGCCACCACTGCTCTATATATTGGAATACTAGTACAGTCAGCAACAAAAGTCGATTAACACTTCAGTTTTTTAATCTCGGTTATTGAGCAAAATATTAACACTTCAGTTTTTTAAATCTCAGTTATTGAGCAAAATATTTGTTCAAAATTGCATTATACTTCTAAGAAGTAACAGCGCGAGCAGGTGATGCGATGCGACGGGAACAAGAAATTTCAAGTGGGCAGAGGCAAGTTCGTAATGATTTCACCTAACTTTTACATAAAACCGCACTACAAAACCAAGCTAAAACACTAAATAACAATCATGAATAAAACTGATAACATTTTATGTGTAACAAAAGATACTAAAGATAATGGGCAGACATCTTAAAATACTCCCAAGAGGATTCTGTATCTCCCAAAATGTCTTCAAGGTGGGTCGTAAGATAAATATAGAGATTAGAAAGCTTATAAAAAGGACGATTCTCGCTCCATGTAACAAGAAAACCTTACTTTAGGAAATAAGGGTCAACGAAAATATTTTTATCATATGTGTACAACTCCGAATGAGGACATAATATGCAATGGTGTATACGACGACCGAGGGGCCCGTGGCTAAATAATAACAGCCGCACAGGTCGATCGATCAGCTTACGCTACGCTTGGTCTGTGGATTGTGAGTGACCATCTTTAAATACAGAGACCCCTCCGTGCCTCGGAAAGCACGCAAAGCCGTTGGTCCCGGCTGTCATTCGTGGATCTTTGACAGTCGTTACGGGTAGTCAGAAGCCCGAAAGTCTGACAACCAGTCTTACCAAGGGGTGTCGTATTACCCAATAGCTGGGTAGTGGAGGTTAGATAGGCAATCACTTCATGTAAAATACTGATATTCAGCTGCAGAATTGCCGAGGGGCAATTCTCGTCATTTTAAGAAGAGTAGCACAGAGTGAGTGAGTGAGTGTTTAAGAGTGGCACGGAGTGAGTGAGTGTTTAAGAGTGGCACGGAGTGAGTGAGTGAGTGTTTAAGAGTGGCACGGAGTGAGTGAGTGAGTGTTTAAGAGTGTCACTCTGTATTGTATTGTGTAGTAGGGAAGTTTGTTGACTTTGTTGTGCCACTTCGATTTCATAGCTTAAACACTAGGAAGTGGTGGAGCGGTTCCGAGAACTGTGTTTCCCCTGAACAGCGGCATTTTAGCCTTAATTAATGATTTTAACTTTTCTACAATCACACAGTGCGAGTAAATTCTTTTCTTACCGTACAAATTTTATACGCGTCTGCAGATGTGTAGAAAACCTTTACCAATCCATTTAAATATCTTAATTATACATCCTCAAAACAACCGCAAATAAAAATACGGCGAAAAACAATCTCATACTGTATTCATGACAATAACAAAGCTTAGAAATAAAGGAATAACTCGAAATAAAACAGCTGTGAAACAAATTCTTTCAAGCGTAGTTTAATATGAAACAACTCAGAATTATATTGAGAAAAGTTAGTCTTGTGTGAACGAAGTATTTGTTTACATTGTGTAGGTATTAGGAAAGAAAATACCATTTTTAAAATAATGTCGCCCAAGTTGGTTGAAACATACTAATAAAAGTTACTTTGAAGTAGTTGGCGAAACTTCACAGAAGGTACGGGCAGCTATTGATTCTATTTTCAACCGACTTTAAAAAAGGAGGAGGTTCGTTACCTCAGTACGCCGTCATTTATAAACCGATTTGGAAAATCTTTTTTTATTTAAAAGGATATACTTCCAAATTGGTCCCATTATTATCAAAATCCAGTTCTGATGATGGGATCCATGAAGAGTTTTTGTTGGAAATCGGTTTTTTTTTGTTAAATTATTTTTAAAGGAACGTTGTACCTATATTTTTAATAGAATGAAATTCAGTATGTTGTCCTGAACGTTTACGGATTTGCTTTCCAATTAGGAAGCGGGTTGAAATGAAATGAAACGAAATGAAATTATAATTTCTGTAAGTTGTCTTTTGAGACACTTTTTACACGTCAATATTTTTAGGTCAATATTTTAAAACCAGTCGCAGTCACTCGATGTAAAATACTGGTATTCATATTCACCTGCATCCGGTTACACTGGAAGCCAACCAGCCGACGGCTACATGGTTGGGAAAATACTGGTATTCACCTGCATCCGGTTAGACTGGAAGCCAACCAGCCGACGTCTACATAGTTGGTAAAATACTGGTATTCACCTGCATCCGGTTACACTGGAAGCCAACCAGCCGACGGCTACATGGTTGGGAAAATACTGGTATTCACCTGCATCCGGTTAGACTGGAAGCCAACCAGCCGACGTCTACATAGTTGGTAAAATACTGGTATTCACCTGCATCCGGTTACACTGGAAGCCAACCAGCCGACGGCTACATGGTTGGGAATATACTGGTATTCACCTGCATCCGGTTAGACTGGAAGCCAACCAGCCGACGGCTACATGGTTGGGAAAATACTGGTATTCACCTGCATCCGGTTAGACTGGAAGCCAACCAGCCGACGGCTACATAGTTGGTAAAATACTGGTATTCACCTGCATCCGGTTACACTGGAAGCCAACCAGCCGACGGCTACATAGTTGGTAAAATACTGGTATTCACCTGCATCCGGTTACACTGGAAGCCAACCAGCCGACGGCTACATGGTTGGGAAAATACTGGTATTCACCTGCATCCGGTTAGACTGGAAGCCAACCAGCCGACGGCTACATAGTTGGGAAAATACTGGTATTCACCTGCATCCGGTTAGACTGGAAGTCAACCAGCCGACGGCTACATAGTTGGTAAAATACTGGTATTCACCTGCATCCGGTTACACTGGAAGCCAACCAGCCGACGGCTACATGGTTGGGAAAATACTGGTATTCACCTGCATCCGGTTAGACTGGAAGCCAACCAGCCGACGGCTACATAGTTGGGAAAATACTGGTATTCACCTGCATCCGGTTACACTGGAAGCCAACCAGCCGACGGCTACATAGTTGGGAAAAAGGCTAGACAGATGATGATGATTTTAAAACAAGATGGCGCCGGCATTTACTAGCTGACTGATCCCTGTGCAGAAACGACGAAGAAAACTCACAGGTCATGGTCTCTTTAAAAGTCCAAACATTATATTATAAGAAGTTTATGTGAGTCTAACAATGCAGGGTGGTCTGGAAGGGACATCCAAAAAGTTCGGTTTTGAACCTAATGAGGGGCAAACACATGTTGTTCCTGAAAAGCTTCAACATCTTGTATTTCTAAAATACTTCCTGAGACATAGGAAACAAAATAAAAGATAACGATGTATACTTGAGTTCAGGTCGCTATTGAATTTCAGTAGGCTTTTAACCAATATATAAGTTATACACTAGATTTATTTTAGGCATAATTTAATATTTTCCTCATAATATTAATATGTAACATTGTAATGATGTAACTTCTATGTAATTTATACATAAATGTGAACTTATGAATAAAATATTATTATTATTAGTTTCGTGATAAAATCATGGAACAAAAGTATATGATAATAATTTCCTAGGAAAAGATTTTACATTCCATCTTAAAGGCTCCTACAAACAGGCGATAAAATCGCGCTCAAACAGGCGCGACACACGATATAATCGCGCGCGACACAAAGGCACCGGTCGTTGCGCGACTTGCGGTGCCTTTGTGTCGCGCGCGATTATATCGCGTGTCACGCCCGTTTGTAGGGCTTTGAAGGTCCGTGGCATAGGAACCTATTGTCGCGCCATTTTGGTCTTTTCAAAATGGCGGCCATACATGAGATCTAAATAAATCGATAGCTGACATCAATGTAAACAGAAAACATAAAGGTTCCTACAAACAGGCGATAACTAAGGGTTTTTCGAAATTCCACCCCTAAGAGGGTGAATGTGGGGAGGGTGAAATTTCAGGCGGACGAAGTCGCGGGCAGAAGCTAGTTTTGATATGTAGCAACTAACAATAAAAGTGGTTTTAAGCTTCAAATAAAATCATCTACTCGTATAAATGTATATCATTAGTCCGAATCATCGTTTTCGTCTTCACCGGTGTCGCCCAGTTCCATTTGATCATTCTCCGCATCAGGGAGCAAAATACTTAACGTTTCCGGGAAGAATGGCTAAAAATGAAACAGAATTTATTGGAAGACGTGTAAAATACCGAATTAAATGGTGTTACGTTTCAATATCTGTAAAACAAAATGGCGGAAAAAAGTTAGTAGAGAATATTTTCGAAATGTCTTCATTCATTCATAATCAGCCTATAATGTTCCCACTGCTGGGACACAGGCCTCCTCTAAGGGTGATTTAAAAAAAAAGATAACTGGAAATCTCTGTTACTATGGAAAATTAAAAATCGGTCTAATTTGACTGTAACACTATTTTTCTAAAATGTTCTCTACTAACTTTTTAGACTTTGACTTGATTATGCCTATGAAGTTTCATTAAAAACGATTCATTCATTTCGAAAAACAAGTGCTTGAAAATTTGTATGCAATGCCGTACGGCGTAAACGCTCATAAGAGATTTCGTTTATGAATAGATATACTTTATATTTATACAAACAAAGAATTACATAAGCCCACATCTTCCCCCACAGGGATATGCATATTATGCCACCTGCTACGATACTCACATACTCCATTCGCTTCATTTACGTTCATACATCTGACTGAACATACACGCACGCTGGTTGCGAGCAATTAATCCATCTATCATAAATAAAGCCCAACATCCACCCCCAAAAACACACCATCTGAACCCCATCAAAACAGCCTACCTCGAGCGAGCATCGAACCCGTGATCGATTGGTTGTTACATTAGTACCCACCGTCACAACAAAGATAGGGGTACAGAAGGTCGGCTCCATAAAACGAGCGAAAACAGACGCACACACACTTCGACGCATGTGTACGTACGTAATGTCCGTTCCAAAAGCATGTGATCAAAGTGTAAACAAACCTTGAATAGGTCAAATTCTAACGCAATCACTGTTTAAAAGGAAATTAGTAACAAATTCATCTGTATTTAAAAGTTTTAACATTATAGATCACCAGTTTTACTAACAATTATTGTTTGAATAACATTATTAAATTGTAATTGAAAAATCACGGGCGAAAATTGAGGCTATAAAATTAACCTGAATTGTAAAATTTCAGGTGTAGGTAAGTATACAAATAATCAAATCTAAGCACTCCATTCAAAAAGCATTTATTTCAATTAAACCATTTACGGGCCCGTTCTGAATTATCAAAGAGTAAGAGTTAAGCTTAGTACCTATGGAGAAGAACGGACAAGAAACTCCATGGACACTCTTTTAAATTACATACATCATAAATGTTGAAATTTTAAGTGAGAATGATGTAAAAACAGACGCACACATTAAAAGCGTCCAGAATATAGAAAGAAGCGCGGACATACAAACAAAAAAAAACAATACAAAAATAAAATAATTAAAATAAGCCGAGATGGACAGTCCCTACTGACGGCGCCCGTTCACGTATACATGACGTCGACATTTATTTTGTAACTGCAAATTGGCATTAGCATGACAGGTACGTTTTAAGATCCATTTGTTTACATTTTCATTTGATATGTTTCGAACAGACCATAAATACGGCAATCTCCAAAATATTGCAGTCGCTAATGCGCTTGCACTCGTACGTGAAGCGTGTCGGACATGACTGTGTGCGTGCGTGTTCACTCGTTGTATGAAGCTGAACTTTCGTACCTATCTTGTGCCATTGCGTGTCTCCATAACTTTACGCCGTGACAAATTGTCGACAGCAGTAATGTATGGGGGATGTTTTACCACAATATTATAATTATGGGAAGTGGGGTATATGGGAGATTGAAACGGTTGAGTGAGAATTATGGATTTGTGCGGAGGCTTTACCCGGTTTACCCCCCCGGTTTTTGAAAGCCTATGCGATTAAATATGCATGTTGTCTAAAGTCAACTTATGCGACCGGGTGTTGTGTAACTGAATAGTCACGGAAGGTAAGAATTTCGGATGTACAGTCAAGTCTTTTATTACCGACTTTAAAAAAAGGAGGTTATCAATTCGACACGTATGTATGTAATATTATTAGAACAGCATTATATTCGCATATGACAATCTATTAGGGCTTGCAAACAAATATACAAAATTTTATAGATGTATGTATGTTTGTCCACGCATTTCTCCGCAACTATTAATCGGATCGTGACCATTTTTTTTATTAGCTTACATTTACTTCAACTTAGGGAACAGTGCAAGTTTCATCAAAATCGATTCAGTAATTTTCAAGATACGGACGAATACGTGTAAGTGTGACGGCCTGGCTTATTGATACGAGCTACGGGTGTAGTGTCAAAGGGAAAACATCTCAAAACCTTATTCAAATTCTAGTGCAATATTTACAATAAAACTATTAGGTACCTACTTATCACAAACAAATCATCATCATCATCTGCCTAGCCTTTTCCCAACTATGTTGGGGTCGGCTTCCAGTCTAACCGGATGCAGCTGAATACCAGTATTACAAACAAATATTCCAGTTTTTACTTAAAACTAAAAATAAAAAATAATTAAAAAAAATTAAATCACTCAAAATTATGAAATAACTGTAATTTCGGAAGTCTGTGGCAAAAAACGAAAACTAAAATACAGATCCCAAGAATGAAATGTTGAATTTTATATAAATAGATACAAGGCTTTAGAATACTTTAGATTATTTTATAATGTGCGTCTTATTTGTTTTTTAGGGTTCCGTACCCAAAGGGTAAAAACGGGACCCTATTACTAAGACTTCGCTGTCTGCCCGTCCGTCTGTCTGTCACCAGGCTGTATCTCAAGAACCGCGATAGCTAGACAGTTGAATGTTTTTACAAATTATGTATTTTTGTTGCCGCTATAACAACAAATACTAAAAACAAAATAAAATAAATATTTAAGAGCTCCCATACAACAAACGCGACTTTTTTGCCCTTTTTTGCTCGATATCAATAATGGCAACAGGTAGGGGCACTTGAAATATTCACAAAATACTCAGTTGTATTTTTACTTTAAGTAATAATAAAATTTAAATAAAATAAATATTTAAGGGGGGCTCCCCTTAAATATTTATTTTATTTTAATTTTATTATCTACCATACAACAAACGTGTTTTTTTATGGCGTTTTTGCCTTGTGGTACGGAACCCTTCGTGTGCGAGCCCGACTCGCACTTGGCCAGTTGTTTTCTTGTTTCTTTTAATACCTACCTGTTCAACATCCATCATTAGAACATATCATTGTGCCTATATTTGCCGGTCCTAGAATAAAAAATTCGAAGACATGTGACATCTGCCAATCCGTACTGGGCCCGCGTGGTGGATTACGGCCCACTCCCTCTCATCGAGAGGAGGCCTGTGTCCCAGCAGTGGGAACATTATAGGCTGATTATGATTGTGCCAATCAGTTTCAGTAAGTAACCAAACTAACCAACTTGTCCAAAGTTCCTCCATACCCATTCATTCTCAACGAAAACAACACTTCAGCGTCATCCCATTTCGTCAATTGGCCAACTCGACAACTTAATTTTTCACGTCTACCCTAAAGTTGCGTTGCAAAACTTTTCCGTAAAATAAAGTTTTCGAAATGGAATGTAGCGTCGCAGACACAGCGCAGTAAATAAATGTACAGGATGTTTTTAGAATAAAGTAAAACCCTGTGTGTAGGTATTGCATTTTTATAGTAATTAATTAAAAAAACTATGGAACAGCGGAGCCATTGCGTAACACATTATCAATCGGAATCGGTTTCATTTTGACAGTTCAACAACAATAATTGCGTTATTTACGTGTTGAGCAGACAAATTTTTCGAACTTATGAAGCAATGGATTAGCAATTTGCTTCAAAATGATTCAGATTACGACTGATAGTGCGTTACGCAATTAGGGTCAAATAAACCAGTCATGACCCCTAAGGTCTCCCTTTAAAACCTAAACGCCCCACAACACCCTGTACACAAAACAAACATGAAAATCACAACCCTCTCCGCGCCCCGCTTTAGCATACGCGGGGTCAAAAGTACCGAAGTTAAAACTATCCCATTCCATTACTAGTCGGTGTAATGGCGCGTACCATCGCATGGCAACGCAACAGGTCGCAGCGTTTCGTTTCGTACTATTGACGCTCAAATTAGTGTACAGTATTGTTTGTTTCGTAGACGGGCCCGTGGCTAAATAATAACAGCCGCACAGGTCGATCGATCAGGTTATGCTACGCTTGCCGCGGTTGGTCTGTGAATGGGTGACCATCTTTACATACCGTGACCCCGCCGTGCCTCGGAAAGTACGTTAAGCCGTTGGTCCCGGCTGTCATTCGTGGATCTTTGACAGTCGTTACGGGTAGTCAGAAGCCCGAAAGTCTGACAACCTGTCTTACCAAGGGGTATCGTATTACCCAGTAACTGGGTTGTGGAGGTCAGATAGGCAGTCGCTCCATGTAAAATACTGGTATTCAGCTGCAACCGGTTAGACTGGAAGCCGACCCCAACATAGTGGGGAAAAACCTGATCAATCGACCTGTGCGGCTGTTATTATTTAGCCACAGACCTCAGCCAGGACTTCTTCAATAAAAAAACTCTTTCAATTTCAGTCACAATTTCTTCTGCAACACTTCAAATGCCTAAATATCTATCGCCCAACAATTCTACTAACAATTGTATGTAACGACCTGAACTTGCTAAGGATCCATAAAAACGGTAACTACTTGAACTTTGGTGGCACTATGGGAGTGTGGAAGTATGGAGTGCACGCTCGATAGAATTTAAGGGGCGCTTTATGGTGGGGAATGAGATTGGATGCTTGTGTAAGCGATTTTTTAATGGTTTTATGGTACAGGGTTTTTCTGTAAGGGAAAAAGAAAGAGTTTTTGGAAAGGCACGGACATCAAAGTGCAAACTGTAACTAACCATGGATACACAGTACAGTCACGAGCACTGATATGTCAACACTTGGCAACTTTAAATTGCGATCTTTTCACGAAATAACGAATGCAACGTTGAAATACGACACTTTACATAAACCTATTGGTTCGAAAGTACGTTGTTCGTAATAACATCAAATTTCATTCAAAACTAAAGGAGAAAATCGCCTTTGAATAAAGCCTAATGTACACATCTTTCTAAACCAGCCAAGTATGCGCCATACTTTCTTATCTAAAATCCTCAATTTTGAGACGCGGTGCTATAAAACTGGAACAAGTGAAGTCTGTAACCATACGTCAAGCTGATAACTAAGGAGGTTCACACATGAAGGGAACTTTGTTGTTTCTTCGATGGATGAGCTTTTGTTTTTGCTTACATTATCCTGGATTCCTGGCTGTAAAGCTACCGCTCCCTAGAAGAGTGGAAGCCGCATGTTGACGACTGTTATGAAAATGATGACAACGGTAAAGATTTTCAAAATTAATTAAGATTGAGGGATCCGCAACGAGGTGATCCAGGAGAGAATAAAAGTTGTCGACATAGCTCACAGAATAAGCAAGCTGAAGTGGCTATGGGCCGGCCATATTAGCCGTAGAACCGATGACCAGCTTCAGACAGCATCTGTCTGGCATTAATGCTGAAATGAACCTTTTTGGTGCAGCCGCATAGCCGTGAGGCACACACTATTGTTGTTGAAACATTAATTTTATTTTGTTAATTTTGTATTTTGTGTTTCACGAACTGTGTCCAAATAAACTTTTTTCTTTCTTTCAAGGTAGATCGCTCTGCTTATATTGTGTTCCTGAAAACGTCTTGTAAGTCTGCTGAGAAAATACGTGAAAATGAGGAGGAAATTGAACCTTATTTAACCACGGATGTTACATAATTTATATCTTGTCAACTGGCGCAATCATGCAAAATAGCTTAAATTTTTTGGAGTAAAATATTGGGTTGATTTTTTTACGTAAGTCTTCACCAGTATTTTTTTATGGGAAACAAATAATACGGCAGGTCAGGTAGGCTATTGGCGTGGCAGTTTTTTTTATTTATTATCCTTCGCAATAGGACTCAAGCTCATTTTAAGGCATTTTAACAGATACATGCTGTTAAGTTACCATGTCAAAGTCAAAACATTTATTTCAAACCAGCAGCGCCCTGCGGTTTCACCCGCATAAGTGTCGATCCCGTGGGAAAAAAAACTATCCTATGTCCTTTCCCGGGATGCAATGTATCTGTCTGCCAAATTTTATCGAAATCCGTTCAGTGGTTTAGGCGTGAAAAGGTAACATACAGACAGACAGAGTTACTTTCTAATTTAAAATATTAGTATGGATAGGCAAATAAAAGTTACTTTTGAACGTAAAAATTTGCAATAAAATATCTGATCCGATCATCGTCGGTCGGTCATGTCGATTTAAAAAACTGGCCAAGTGCGAGTCGGACTCGCACAAGAAGGGTTCCGTACCACAAAGCAAAAACGCCGAATAAAACACGTTTGTTGTATGGGAAGGCCTTAAATATTTATTTTATTCTGTTTTTAGCATTTGTTGTTATAGCGGCAACAGAAATACATCATCTGTGAAAATTTCAACTGTCTAGCTACCGCAGTTCTTGAGATACAACCTGGTGACAGACGGACAGTGGAACCTTAGTAATAGGGTCCCGTTTTTACCCTAAAAACAGCTCATTTCTTTTTGATGACCGTAAAATTTCATCTAGAATCATAATGCTGAATTCAAGGTTACAGTTTACGCGTTGAAGTCTCTGTAATTCATCAAGACAGTCCTGATTAAAACAAAATCCCATCAACATTCTTCCCAAAATCTTCTCAGAAACTACGTTAACGCTAACATTATAAATATCTTCTAAACTAATCCCCCCACACATCAGTCCAAACTAGGGCTGCCATCCATCCGGGTTTCCCCGGATTTGTCCTAGTTTGGTGGGCGTCCGGGGAGCGTCCGGGCCCTCCTGAAACCCGGACACTTACTGTGTTAGGGGAAATCCGACTTTGAACGATTTGCAATCAATTAAAGCATAAATCATAGTTGAAAATTAGCCGCGTGGCAAATGTGTGCGCTCGTGACAATTCATAATTTGCTTTTGATTTACTTTTTCTTTTAATTTTCATTAATTCCGAAAAGAAGATTTCTTAATTCTTGTTGTTACCAGAATAACTCTCACATAGTGAAAAGTGTATAATTGATTAATAAATTAATTATACACTTTTCACTATGTGAGAGTTATTCTTTCATTTGTATTGAGGTTTAAATTGATATTCTATAAATAAGACAAAAAATATTATTTTATTGTAATTTTTTTTTCGAGGGAGTCCGGGGTTTTTTTTTATTTCACCGAAATGTCCGGGGTTTTTGAAGTTTTTATCCGGGGTCACTAATTTTGGTGATGGCAGCCCTAGTCCAAACTGAAAGTTTAATCGCTTCTAAAGTTTCATAGAGCGTGTAATATACGTAGCCAACTTAACATTGTTCCGGCATGATATGCTTTTACTTATGTTTATCTGCTGAGTTCCGCTCTGATGGTAGCGTGAAGTTGTGGCTTTTGTTCGGATGGAGATCAAGAGAAAGATAAAATTAAGACTTATTTACATTGTCGTGGGTAAATAAGGTAGTACATAGAATAGAATTTATTTCCAAAGTAAGCGTTACATTGTATACCACAACTTAAGACTAAGTATTAATCATAATAATATACAAGTTAGTGAGTTTCCAAAAACACGCATTCTTAAAAATTAATCATCCTTAATTAGTAGGTAATTTAGGGTCCCTGTCCACGGCGGCGTAGCTTCGAATCAGGTGAAATGGTTGCTGGAAGCTGGTAAACATGGCTGAAATTAGAGCCGAAAGGGCACCGGAAGGTATTTACTTCGAATCTTTCACTCCTGGATGATTGTTTTTTATGCTAACTGAAGGGGTACAGGATTTACACATATTTATACAGGATACATTTTGGATTTGATCCATGATGATAAGAAACGCGTAGAAAGTTTTACAAATAAGTTATTATGCGGTTCATAAGTACGATATTCCAGATGAGTGAGGACCCCTGCTGCACATAAGATACTGAATGAAGAATTTGCCAAATTTAACACGCCAGGCATGCGAATTGATCATAGCAGTTTGGTGTTAATAACAGACACAAAAACGCTTCGGCCCATAAACATATTTTTCTCACAACTATTCAAAAAAAGCTAGAGTATTCATCGTAAACAGGGACTAAAATAGCTCCTTAATCCCTAGGGACTAAAAGTGATTTTATTTTGGAATGTGGATATTTTTAGTAAAAGTTCTAATCACCAAAGAGATCAATCACGAACGTTGTACGAACAAGTAACAGGCTGTATGAAAAGGCGCGACGCGCGAGCCAAATTAATAAAAAAAGTTTGTGAAAAAATTAAAAAACGCGCGAAAGCATTCTGCCTTCGTTTGTAATTGTGTACTCAAATTAGGATTTTACTTAGTTAAAAAAAACAATAGTATGTCTTCCTCAAGTAATTTTAAGTAAATAAATAAACGTACTATTCTTATTCATAAGTCGTACCTACTTATTTTTTCATAGAGGGTGATAAAAAGTAGAGTGACCCACCTCGGGAGCAATACTATTTTAAGCTCTAGTGATGGACTTCTACTTTAGATCCCCTCGCTGCGCTCGGGATTCTACTCCGAAATCTTTCGCTCCGCTCTGGATTCAAAGAAACACTCTCGCCGTCAAAATAGTTGTTTGCTCCCTTAGCAAACAATCTACTATTTAATACATTAAGAACCTTTTACAACACAACAACCAAGATTGTAAAACACAGCCATTTCAGTGCACCACAGATAATTTTAAACATTATGCTCAACAATAAAGAGTATAAACAAACAAAAGGAATTAAAACTTAAGCAACATTTCTTCTTTACAGTATCATCAAGTGGGCACACAAAGACTAGCACAAACGGAGTACAGTTGTAATAACAACAACAATAAGAAAACTTGGGAACATTCAAGCCCGAATGAAACTTCCAGATTGGTGGTAGATATGGCAAGTCTAGATTAAAAACGTTATATAGAACTTAGCTGATTACTTAGGCAAGGAATGCAAACTAAAAACAAAGATTGTCTTAAGGGGCTTACAGGACCTAAACACAAAAAACGCAAGTTTTAGGAACAAAAGTATATAGTAGAATTATAATCATTAAAGTCATCAACACAACTCTCGAAGACCAAGTAAGTAATCCCCAAGAATGACTATTTCATGAAATCTTGACATTTGGGGATTATACTAACTTAAAAAGTTGTATTACTGATTGTAATGATTATAATTCTGTAAATAAATATTTGTTACGACCGCGAATCATATTTTAATCAACGTACAACTTAATACTGACCAGCAAATTGCAAAAAACTTGAATTTGAATTTCGCGGGCTACCTTAGCGCTTTTCCCCTTAACTTAGCCGGGAGCCCGGGACTCATCGTCCTCATCATCTGCCCGACCAAAGATTATAGGAATCGGGCAAAACCCTATCAAAGTTATCAAACTCATTATAGTACGTTAAACCGTTAAATGACACTGTCAAAACAGGATCGGAATCGACGAACTTTCCCGATCATGTACGATTACCAACCGATAAATTCCGAGTATCATGGTAGAATTTCTTCTCAAGAGTTATTTTGTTTTTCTTGTGAAAATACAAGATGTTTTAATTGGTTTCGGATTGAGGAGGGATTGGGTATTGATCGTAAAGATAGACATAAATCTAAGGGTAAGGTTTTTAAAAGGATTAATTCAAATATTTAAAGAGTGAATTCATGTAGCTATATCATTGAGTATTTTATCCAATACAACATTATTTTTAGTATTATACGCGAAACCCGAAACACGTGTCTAGTATTTTAATGTAAAGAATCTATGTACAAAATTCCAAAATTGTATCATGAAAAATCACAAAGTTATAAGCTTGTTAAGTTACCTATTTGTACGTACAAAAACATGCTCACCCGCGCCGCGCTGTCTTGCGCTCATTGATTCCTTTACTGATTGAGTTCACTCAAAGTAGTTTTAAATTTAATTCATTTATTTTGTTAAAAAAGGAGTAGGTAAATTCGTTTTGCCACATACGTCGTTTTATTCCGAGCGCCCGCACACTATAGACATAACTCTTCTTTTGCGTTTCAAAAGTAATTGCATCACTTTCGCTCGCTTAGTAGGTTTTCGAGGATTTTAGATTTTCGAGGTAGCACCTTAATAATCATCTGTAACTATACATGTAAGTACTTACCACAGTGATGGGATAGGCAGGGTTGATGATGGTGTAGAGCAGAATGTGATTGGGTCGCGCGGGCGGCTCGCGTTTGCGACGCGGTTCGCCCGTCATGTAGTTGTTGCCATTACTCTGTAAATAAAGAGAATTATCTATTAGAAAACTACTACTGTTTATTGATACGTTAGGGTAACTACAATGGGCCTTATGAGAAGGCTAAAAGTCACCCAAAGGGCAATGCAGGAATGCAGGAGAACCAAGGTAACCGACATAGCCCAAAGAATTGCCGTGGGCAGGGCACATTGCTCGCAGAACAGATGGCCAATGGGGCCGAAAGGTTCTGGAGTGGCGACCGCGTACCGGAAGACGTAGCGTTGGAAGGCCTCCCACAAGGTGGACCGACGACCTTGTGAAGGCCGCAGGAACCCGTTGGATGCGAGAAGCACAGAACCGGTCGAAGTGGAGGTGCTTGGGGGAGGCCTATGTCCAGCAGTGGACGTCTTTCGGCTGAAATGATGATGATGATGATGAGGGCCGTACGCATAAACGTTTGCAGGGCCGTTTTTCTCACGAAAAAGGGAGCGAAAAGAAAAGTGACATTCCGGATAAGCCAATACTCGAAGTGCGAGGTGCACAATTACAACTTAAAAAAATATAATGTTTGAACGAACGACACAATCCAATATTACGAATGATTATCGAGGCCAAAAAGGAACAAGATGTGGGGTGGACCTGGTAAGGCGAAACAAATCGTTTAAGCGTGGGACGGGTCAAGGTCGCTTGTCACTTCACACGACGCCTTAATTTTTGACACATATTGGCATGCTATATACCTAAGTACCTACATAGCAAGCCGATTGCTTGCTTTATTATTTTAGTAAATAAATGTCAGTGAGAGGGGCCCGTGGCTAAATAATAACAGCCGCACAGGTCGATCGATCAGGTTAAGCTACGCTTGCCGCGGTTGGTCTGTGGATGGGTGACCATCTTTCCATACCGTGACCCCTCTGTGCCTCGGAAAGCACGTTAAGCCGTTGGTCCCGGCTGTCATTCGTGGATCTTTGACAGTCGTTACGTTAGTCAGAAGCCCGAAAGTCTGACAACCAGTCTTACCAAGGGGTATCGTATTACCCAGTGACTGGGTTGTGGAGGTCAGGTCGGCCGTCGCTCCCTGGTATGCAGCTGCATCCGACCCCAACATAGTTGGGAAAAGGCAGGCAGATGATTATGAAATGTCAGTTTTGACGTGACAACGTCTTAAATTAGGTTGCGACTGGGAGTCACTTATGAAAAAGTGTAACGCTCGGTAACGTTACGATGAGTCACCGAACGAGAGAGAGGCCCGCCGAATGCCTTGCGTCTCTCTCCCACTCAACTATGATCGGATGATCGGTCGTTGTCACGTAAAATCTTCGCCCGTAAAACCGACTTTACAGGCAACCATTTTTTTTACCTACAATCTTGTACCTATGTACTTCATTTTGAAAGGCGCAGCGGCTTGGCACAAATACAAATTACCACCAAAGCGTTTAAGCGAAGTTGTTTGTTTGTACATAACTCATACAAACACAGGTAATAAATCTATCGTTTACGCGCTCCGAATGACCGGTTCCCCTCAGTTGGGTTTATTACTCATACTTCATGTCATTTCTAGTCCTGTGATCTTCTGAGGAACAGTAGTGGGTTCTTAAAACATGACTTCGGTATTTGAACGGCGTCGAGGTGATGATTTATGTACTATAAAAACAAATCTATACTAATATTATAAAGCTGCAGAGTTTGTTTGTTTGTTTGAACGCGCTAATCTCTGGAACTACTGGTCCGATTTGAATGATTATTTTAGTGTTGGGTAGTCCATTTATCGAGGAAGGCTATAGGCTATATTTTTTTTCTTCAAAATTAGGGATCCGTAATAAAATTGCTATTTTGTAACACAAGGTGTAAAATCGAAAACCTATTTTTGCGTGCGCTGCAAAAACTATTGACAATAGAACAAAATAATGTACTACGGGTTTGTAGAGCCCATTAAGACCTACAAAAAAGTCCGCGAGAACATATATCTAGCTCTATCATGGTTTAATCACAATAACCGATTTTGTGTTTAAAATAATTATTAAATCGTCTGAAGAAAAAAAACTACGTTAAATATGTATCGTAATATTAATCTTTATCGAAATTAAGCATTATGTTATCAAGAGTATTTATGAAAAAGTAAAATACTTTTTGTTTCATCTCAATCGGATATTTCGTTTAAAAGTTATCACGTGTGTAAGATGTTAAGAGTTGGTACCTATTAAGGAGTTATGGGCCATAGAGTTTTTTATCTATACTAATAATAAAGCTGAAGAGTTTGTTTGTTTGAACGCGATAATCTCTTTAACTACCGGTCAGATTTGAATTCTTTTTGCATTTGATAGCCCAATTCTTGAGGAAGGCTATAGGCTATTTAACATCACGCTATGACCCATAAGAGCCGAGCAAAAAGAAAAAAACTCAGAGTGAACGGTAAGCGAATACGAAGTGTTGCGACGCGACGCGACGGGGTGGGGGTACAAGAAATTTCACGCGGACGAAGTCGCGGGCAGAAGCTAGTGAGTAGATAAAACACGATGATTTACGTGTTTTAAAAACAAATGAGTAGAGAATTCACGATGATGTAAGTACTTTAAAACAAGAGAGAAGTCTCAGACAGTCCGCTGTGCAGGCCCTGCATGGAGGACGACGAGACAGCAGCTCATTTGCTTCTAAACTGCCCGGTCGTAGCCACGTACTTCGGTAACCCAAGTACCCTCCGTGAGACGGTCAATAACATCAATGCGTTGCTGGCCTTCCTTAAAGAGCTGGGATGGATCGAATAATCGATTTTCCTACCCGTACGCAAAATACGCGCATTGACGTGGAGTTGCGGACACCAGCTCGTATTACCTAAAGAGCCTATACTACCTCAAATGGCTTAGCATGATCCTCCGTTATGTCGAAAATAACGCAGCATTAATTTTGAAATAAATTTATGGTAAAGTTGAGGATTAATGTTGGTACTATGTTAGACGAAAACACGATTCAGTAAAATTTTCTCGATAGAAAAAAAATCCAAAGTTACCTCCAAAAACCGAACAATAAACCGCTGGTATTCAAAAAAATACTTCAAATTAGATCATGAAACTTTGCATACTAACTGAACTAACTATAAAGCAGGTCATATGTTTTTAATTTTTTTAAATAACCTTTATTTTCACCGTAAAAAGCAAATACCTAAACCGCACTCTGTCTCGCTCTCACACAGTCCGCGAGCAGTATCGTGCGAGCGAGATAAAGAGTGAACTTTAGCTGAGGTAGTCTAAGCTCATAAGTAGTTTCAAAACAAATGAGTAGAATATTCCCGATGATTTAAGTACTTTAAAAACAAATGAGTATTGTTTTAAATTGTGTTCCAATTGGGTTACTCCCGTTTGGGAACGCTCCCGTTTGGTAACGCTACCTAACACACACCTTACAGTACAGTCAGAGTAAAAAGTTCTGGTGTGCCGAATTTATTTACTTCGACTTCGTACGCGGATCCTGTTTCTTATGCCAGCGACAATTTTGAACCATACCTCCGATGGCGGAATATGTGGCGTAGTCAATCATAGGAGTATGCGTAAATGCACTCCGTTCCTTATCAACCCAAGGAAGGTTGCCATGCCCTACGGCTATATCTTGAGACACATCCGATTCTTCAGATGATATCGACATTCTGTTAAGAGAATGTCGAAGTCGATCAGAATTCAAACGTTCGTTGCGCTCTTCTTAATCTGTCTCTTCATGCCATACTCCAGCAATTCTTTCTTTCTCACTTTCTAACTGATTATGAATATTTTGTTGTGTGTGTGTTCGGGACAATGTATGATAATCTCACGTTCATCACTCGTTTCAAAAGACCTGTTAGTAGATGTGCGAATACGCTGAGAACTCAAGCGTGATTCTGTATCGGTAAACGTTTCCGATTCCCGAGACAATGCATGTCGCTCACGATCAGCGGACAGTCGCGCATCACGTTCCGCACTTGTCTCTAGAGACCTAGAAGCAGATGCGTAGATACGCTGAGAACTCAAGCGCAATTCTCTATCAGTGAACGTCTCCGACTCGCGAGACAATGTGTGACGTTCACGATCAGCGGTCAGTCGCGCATCACGTTCCCCACTTGTCTCTTGAGACCTAGAAGTCGATGCGTAGATACGCTTGGAACTCAAGCGCAATTCTCTATCCGTAAACATCTCCGACTCGCGAGACAATGCATGACGTTCACGATCAACGGTCAGTCGCGCATCATATTCTTCACATTCCATTCCGGATAGACATACTGGCCGAGAAGCATGCAAAAAAGGACGTTCGTGGCTTCTGGAAGGGTATACAAAAACACAATCCTAGAACTGGCCTGCCGGTGAGCGTTGATGGCGTGTCTGATGATATGGATATTGGAAATATGTTTAAAGATCATTTCTGTGTGAAGGCAATCCATAATTCGCCCGTGAAGGTGATCGATGCTGAATCTAAATGTGCCTTAGAGCCTAGTACAAATTTTTCTGCAGCACAGATAGCAAAAGTAATTAAGAGCATGACTAGAGGTAAGTCCCCTGGGCATGACGGGCTCAGCATCGAGCACCTTCAATTTGCAGGACCCCATCTGCCGCGTGTTCTTGCGATATTATTCAATTTCTGCGTGAGGCATTCTTATTTGCCAGAGGAGTTGATGAGGACGGTCGTAGTACCTATAGTCAAGAACAAAACAGGTGACATCTCTGATAAAAATAACTACAGGCCGATTTCATTAGCTACAATCATCTCGAAAGTATTTGACAGCATGCATAATTGTCACTTAAGCAAGGTCGTAACTCTGCAAAATAATAATAATTTATTTCAGATTCATCCTACGATTACATCCATATTTGTTAGTGCAATTGCGAACAATGAAATTAAAAATTAATTAATTAACAATTTGTAAACTAAATCATAAGTATGTCCATGAATGCTCTAAAGCATAATAAATGGGTATACACTACAAAAATCTTAAATTACTTATTTCATTTCGAACAAATATATACATTCCTTAAAAGTTATACTTAACATACTGACTGTACCTGGTGCATGCGATACATCGCTATATGTAAGTGTGTGTAGCGTTACCAAACGGGAGCGTTCCCAGACGGGAGTAACCCGTTCCAATTTACCTCAACAGAATGTACCTGTCTCTCAAGTGGTTAGAAGCGTCTCTTACGTGGTCCTCTGAGGGTACTAACTTAGCTGACAAACAGAAAATGCGTTCCTGCGGTTCGCGGTTTTATTCGCCGGATGCTAATTAGTAATTAGGCTAGGGAAGCCTTCTGTGGATAGCAAAAACGAAGACTGATTATTACAATTCCAAGGCCCTGGACTTAGAACTAAACCCCTGATCTTTCTTATTTCCTATTTTCACAGAATATATTTCAAGTCCTCTTAGTTTCCACAAATATAATGTTTTTATGACGAATTTATTGTTTGCTGCAAACAAACAGCTTTTGTGTTAAATGATAAATTATTTGACTTGTGTAAGTAGGTTTGTACAAACAATTTTACACGGCCGTCAACAAATTTATTTAAAAACTGGCCAAGTGCGAGTCGGACTTGCACACGAAGGGTTCCGTACCACAAGGCAAAAACGCCGAAAAAAACACGTTTGTTGTATGAGAGCCCCCCATAAATATTTATTTTATTTTGTTTTTAGTATTTGTTGTTATAGCGGCAATAGAAATACATAATTTGTGAAAATTTCAACTGTCTAGCTATCGCGGTTCTTGAGATACAGCTTGATGACAGACAGACGGACGGACAGACAGCGAAGTCTTAGTAATAGGGTCCCGTTTTTACCCTTTGGGTACGGAACCCTAAAAAACACGGACTGTCTCCGCCATATTATGATTCAAAATGTTATCCTTTTATGATTCTGCCAAAGTGGCCTTTTTAGGCTCCCAGATATATGAACGTAAACGAAGCAAAAGGGGTATGTACGGATCGTAGGTAACAGGTGGCATTCTATAGTTACTGCCTATCTCCGTAGGAAGAAGGTTTAAGTTTATTTATGTATGTAAACCGGTAACAAACCATTCAGCACCAAGGCTCGGAAACCGGTTGAAATTCTTAACCGGTTACGGTCATTAACCCCAAACCGAAATCGATTTAGGTTAAGGTTTGCACTTTACCGGTTTTTACCGGTTTATGCGGGAAACCGGTTTTTCATGAATTTTGGTTTTGATAGAAGTAACCGGTTAAAACCAAGTTTGAACCCCCCCCCGGCCCCCGCCACTCTCGCGAGCACGGTCTGGACGTTGCGATATCGTTTAGTTACAAAATTTTATTACGGAATTAACCGGTTAATTTGGGTGTCAAAACCGTTTGTGCTAAAGTAATCGGTAACCTTTATCATTTGGGTTTCATAAGAACAGTTCACTTGTTTAAACGGTCAATGAAGGAACGATATATTTACCGGTACTTAATCGAAATTAACCGCTCTTTTTAAACCGGTTCAGAGCCCTGATCAGCACAAACATCCAACCATCACAACTGACAGCTATGCAAAACGCGGATTACGGACACATTACTCCGTCTATTTCGAACCGGTAATGAGTTCACAAATACGCCGACATAAGACTATCGTCGAAGCATAGATCATAGAGCGGACGTGTACTGCAATTAAATGGCCGCCTGTCATGCGGGTGTAAATCATTAGTACGCTTAGCAAGCAGTGGGACGACTGATCTTAAGATGACGGTTTTATTGGGCCAGGAGTTACTAGTTGAATAGGATATGGTGTTAGCGTCGAGGTGACTGAAAAGTTGTGTGGAAATCTGTTGCCATGACAACAGATGGGCATGTAATGTGAAGGAATCACAAACTGGCCAAGTACGAGTCGGACTCACATGAAGGGTTGCGTACCATAAGGCAAAAACGCCGAAAAAAAACACGTTTGTTGTATGGGAGCCCACTTTTTTTTTTTTTCTGGATGTTAAATCAACGAATGACCTCCCCGCTCTGGGTGGAGCGGAAGAGAGTGTTAGACTCTTACTGACTAAAACCCACCCGTGTTCCTTCCTTTAGCCCTTTATGTTCCGGGCGGGCGAGATCGGACTATGAGAGTGAGGGAAGAGGGAGTGCACCTGTGTCTGCGCGCACACTTGTGCACTATAATATCTCCCGCGCCGAAGGCTAGTCTCCGTTGAGATTGGCCGCCGTGGCCGAAATTTTATACGGTCTGGAGGACTTTATTTATTTATTTATGTTCAATTTAACGATAACGAGAGATTCAAAATAACTTGATTAGTAATAAAATCCTTTGCTATGACGCCATGAGCCGGCCCTAAGTCTTTAAATTTAAAACTGTCAATTCCTTATCAGATTCAAAGTAAAGACTAAAACAGTCTTATCTAATATCAATAAGGCAATTTAACCTGAAATATCTGTTTCTACAACCTCTAAAACGAAAACAAAATGGCGCTAGTCCCTCGCTATTAATTGCTACAAACAACTTACTGTTACGCTAAACAAACGTAATAACGTTCTGTATGAATATTCATCATCGCGACTCGACTGCGAAGGGTTAAGTGGGGGTTGAAATATGAACTTAAGGCGGGTAGTTGACAAATAAGTTGATTTTAGACCGGATTTATCATGTTTACTGGTTTTATTGGGATCATTTTGAATATAAGGCTGTGGTAGTTAGTTTTACTGGTGGTGGAACGGTGGTAGTTTTACTGTACTATCAAATTCATACTGTTTATTTAGGCATAATGGGGGTATAGAACGGAAGGGGTGAAATACAAAACGGCGGACGCATTTCTGAAAAAGAAAAGAAAAGAAAAAGAAAAGTGGGGGTTGAAATATGAACTTAAGGCGGGTAGTTGACAAATAAGTTGAATTTAGACCGGACTTATGATTTTTACTGGTTTTATTGGGATCATTTTGAATATAAGGCTGTGATAGTAAGTTTTACCGGTACGGTCAGCAACAAAAGTCAGTTTTTTAAATCTCATTTATTGAGTAAAATATTTCTTCAAATTTGAAGCAAAGTTTAATGCAATTTTGAACAAATATTTTGCTCCATAACTGAGATAAAAAAAACTGAAGTGTTAATCGACTTTTGTTGCTGACTGTACTATCAAATTCATACTGTTAATAAGGCATAATGGGGGTATAGAACGGTGCAACTATTTTAAAATGATCTTTTAGGTTTCCATGTTTCAAAATTATTTCTGGCAGCAAGAAAATGCAACAAAAGTACTATTTGAAGACTCTTTCAGAGGTAACTTGTTTCTATTTACAACTAGCTACGCCCGCACCTTAGATCGCGTGTATGTCGGAAAACAAATTGTATTTCATGGGTTTTTTCTTTGCATGTAACTTTCCTTATGTTTCCAAAATAAAAGGAAGCTAAGTCACTGCTTATAACATCAGCTATCTGCCCGTGAAAGTCCCTTCAAAATCGGTCCAGCCGTTTCGGAAATTAGCCAGAACAAACAGACAGACAAAAAAATTAAAAAATATTTTTCGTCATAAGTACCATAATACTTTCTTAGGCATTTAGTAAAAAGCTGTTATTTTAACATTACAAAAAGACACTTATATATGTTATGTATTTGTATACCTACTTAGGGCTGAATTTTCCAACGCCAGATAATTTTATCGGACGAATAATTTTGAATTTTTGACAGTTCTTCCATACAAAAAATGTCAGACGTCAATATTATTCGACGAATAAAAAAATATCTGTCGATTGAAAAATCAACCCTTAGACAAATCATCATCTGCCTAGCCTTTTCCCAACTATGTTAGGGTCGGCTTCCAGTCCAACCGAATGCAGCTGAATACCAGTATTTTAAATGGAGCGACTGCCTATCTGACCTCCACAACCCAGTTACTGGGAAATACGATACCCCTTGGTAAGACTGGTTGTCAGACTTTCGGGCTCTTGACTACCCGTAACGACTGTCAAAGATCCACAAATGACAGCCGGGACCAACGGCTTAACGTGCTTTCCGAGGCACGGAGGGGTCACGGTATGGTCACCCCCATCCACAGACCAACCGCGGCGAGCGTAGCGACTTGTGCGGCTGTTATTATTTAGACGAATATACAGCACAATTGTACAAACAAATGTCCCCCACTAACTATGTACTATTATATCGCTATCTCTTATATCTGGGGCTGGCACACAAGCCTACACCCCTGACACGATCAGTAGGTAAAACACAGTTCCCGATGTAATCTAGTTAAAGCCCTAATTTCACAGCAACCCGCTCGGAATCCGAAGTAGATCCCACGTATTAAGTTTGAATCGAAAATAGATTAGATAATAGTGTGTGTTTAAGTTGCGTACGGTGTTAGAATGTTAATAAAAACAAGGCTTTTACATAGGTAAAGTGTTTTACATGCGTAACGAAACGAAACGAAACGCGGAACGGGCGCCATCAGTAGGGACTGGTCATCTCTTTGCTGCCATGGCTTATTTTAATTTAATTCAATATTTGAATTGTTTTTTTTTTCATTACGGACGCTTTTAACGTTCTGCATCGTTCTCACATGCATAATTTTTAACATGAATGATGTAAACAAGACTTTGTAACCATATTATTTTGATTTAAAAGAGTATCCATGGAGTTTCTTGCCCGTTCTTCTCCATATAGGTACCTACGCTTTGGAATGGGCAACTAGCTTCATTTTTCTGACTGACCGACCCCTTGACAATTCAAAAGTGCCTGTAATTGGTTTAATTGAAATATATGCTTTGAGTTTGAGTTTGAGCCAGAATTACATAGTTCACCCCGGTTCACCCCCTTTTTAGAAGGTGAAGGGTGATAGGTTCATCATCATAGACTTTTCCCAAAATTGTTGACAGTCAGTCTCTGATGCTGCTAAATACTAGTATAGGTTTGGTTCTGACCTAAAAATGACATTTCGCCATTTTTTTAGATTCTACAACACGTTATTGAAGTGAAAACTTCTTTAGGCGCGTTGGACATTTTTTGAGACGGGAAAAAAACCATTGAACTCGCGACACTGTTAGCGTAACCGACACCTCTGTTTGAAGTTTTGGTCATTATAAAGACATCAGCACGGTACATTTTCAAGCGCGGTACATTTTCTTTGGGAAGAATGACCTCCAAACATGTTTATAAAATTACTATGCTATACTTAAAATTGCTATGCTTTTTAGGGTTCCGTACCCAAAGGGTAAAAACGGAACCCTTTTACTAAGACTTCGCTGTCCGTCCGTCCGTCTGTCTGTCACCAGGCTGTATCTCAAGAACCGCGGTAGCTAGACAGTTGAAATTTTCACAAATTATGTGTTTCTGTTACCGCTATAACAACAAATACTAAAAACAAAATAAAATAAATATTTAAGGGGGGCTCCCATACAACAAACGCGATTTTTTTGCCCTTTTTTGCTCGATATCAATAATGGCAACAGGTAGGCACTTGAAATATTCACAAAATACTCAGTTGTATTTTTACTTTAATAATAAATAATAAAATTAAAATAAAATAAATATTTAAGGGGGGCTCCCATACAACAAACGTGTTTTTTTTCGGTGTTTTTGCCTTGTGGTACGGAACACTTCGTGTGCGAGAACGACTCGCACTTGGCCAGTTTTTTTTTAATAAAATGTAAAGTGCAAATACAACCACACTAAAATAGACATTTCATGATTTAAAATTTACCTTTTAAACTAACAGTTTCACTGACCCATAAGTTGAACTAATCGTCACCTTTCGTTAAGCTACCCTAACAAAATGGCCGCGACGCGAAATCACCATCAATCTAAGAGCAGGAACGAAATGGTACAATTTCGGCCCATGAATAATGCAAGCGATTATTTTACGGAGAACAATATTATGAACAGCTAAACGGCATTAAAACGGATCACTTGTTATTTATGATAAACGTTAGCTGCTTAGGTTCCGAATATTAAATCCGTAATTTGAGATTTCACACCCCTTTTATTCATGGAGGTACTTAGAGTACTTACTTGCACACGAAGGGTTCCGTACCACAAGGCAAAAATACCGAAAAACAAACACGTTTGTTGTATGGGAGCCCCCCTTAAATAGTTATTTTATTTTGTTTTTAGTATTTGTTGTTACAGCAGCAACAGAAATACATAATTTGTGAAAATTTCAACTGTCTAGCTGTCGCGGTTCTTGAGATACAGCCTGGTGACAGACAGACGGCAAAAACGCCGAAAAAAACACGTTTGTTGTATGGGAGCCCCCCTTAAATAGTTATTTTATTTTGTTTTTAGTATTTGTTGCTATAGCAGCAATTTGTGAAAATTTCAACTGTGTAGCTGTCGCGGTTCTTGAGATACAGCCTGGTGACAGACAGACGGACGGACGGACAGACAGCGAAGCCGACCTTTAGTAATAGGGTCCCGTTTTTACCCTTCGGGTACGGAACCCTAAAAATGATTAAATGATTTTCGCGTCACATTTTATATTGGGAAGGCAGTGACAGGTGTGATTGATTGTATATTTATTGAATCAACCGATGCAGCCTACCATAATTTATAGCTGGTATTGGAAAAGGATACGCATCCATATTACTAACTAGCTGTTCCCCGCGGTGTCACACGCTGAGCGGCTCCTAAGGGTCGTAGCGTGATGTTATATACCCTATAGCCTTCCTCGATAAATGGACTACCCAACACTAAAAGAATCATTCAAATCGGACCAGTAGTTCCAGAGATTAGCGCGTTCAAACAAACAAACAAACAAACTCTGCAGCTTTATAATAATACTAGCTTCTGCCCGCGACTTCGTCCGCGTGAAATTTCTTGTACCCCCACCCCGTCGCGTCGCAACACTTCGTATTCGCTTACCGTTCACTCTGAGCTTTTTTCTTTTTGCTCGGCTCCTAAGGGTCATAGCGTGATGTTAAATAGCCTATAGCCTTCCTCAAGAATTGGGCTATCAAATGCAAAAAGAATTCAAATCTGACCGGTAGTTAAAGAGATTATCGCGTTCAAACAAACTCTTCAGCCTTATTATTAGTATAGATAAAAAACTCTATGGCCCATAACTCCTTAATAGGTACCAACTCTTAACATCTTACACACGTGATAACTTTTAAACGAAATATCCGATTGAGATGAAACAAAAAGTATTTTACTTATTTATAAATACTCTTGATAACATAATGCTTAATTTCGATAAAGATTAATATTACGATACATATTTAACGTAGTTTTTTTTTCTTCAGACGATTTAATAATTATTTTGAACACAAAATCGGTTATTGTGATTAAACCATGATAGCTAGATATATGTTCTCGCGGACTTTTTTGTAGGTCTTAATAGGCTCTACAAACCCGTAGTACATCATTTTGTTCTATTGTCAATAGTTTTTGCAGCGCACGCAAAAATAGGTTTTCGATTTTACACCTTGTGTTACAAAATAGCAATTTTATTACGGATCCCTAATTTTGAAAAAAAATAAATATAGCCTATAGCCTTCCTCGATAAATGGACTACCCAACACTAAAAGAATCATTCAAATCGGACCAGTAGTTCCAGAGATTAGCGCGTTCAAACAAACAAACAAACTCTGCAGCTTTATAATATTAGTATAGATTATAAATTATAAATATTATAAATTATAAAGTACAGATAAATTAGAAACTAACTCTGTCTGTATGTTACATTTTCACGCCTAAACCACTGAACGGATTTCGATAAAATTTGGCAGAGAGATAGATTGCATCCCGGGGAAGGACATAGGATAGTTTTTATCCCGATATTCCCAATTATGCGGGCGAAACCCCGGGGCGCTGCTAGTAATATATATTATTAATTCTCGTAATTTTAAGAACGTTCACAGTCTGATCTCAGTCTCAATCTGCCAAAAACACTACATTTTTGACAAGTTTTTGACATTGACTGTCGCTGAGATGAGATTGCGATTAGATTTTGAACATTTTTAATTACGAGAAAATGCCTTCTGTACGTATTAAAACCAGTCAATAAATATGAATTTCAAACTGGAACCAAAACTAATAAAAATGGCTGTAGGTTCGTTTTCAAAGTCAACAAGTCACAAATAGAAAGGTACAAATAAAATTATTAATTTAAATCGTCCCTATAAAGAACACAGAAATTGCTCCGAAACTATCCGAAGTCCCGCGAAACTTTGCCTTAACGAGTACTCCTTAGTTCCTTATTTGAATTTCCCGCTTAGGGTTCGCCGCCAATCGTACAATGCGGTGATTGCGTCAAACAAAATCCAACCTTACGTTTTTGTTGCTAAGGTAACTTCTCCCTTGCATCAAAACGGTTTTTACATCCATATAACTTTAACTTAATCATCCACTGTATCACGTATGCAATAAGGTTTAATTTCAAAACAACTATTATCCAGTAGTCAATTTCCTACTTTTTGCAGCTTTATATAAGGTTTATTTTGATGTGTTCGTGTTAAATAATGTTCAGCCTGTTGAAGGGATTACATGATGGAATATTAAGTGCGTTTCCAGTTTTATTTGAAATTAATTTTAGCGTTAATATTTTGTGTATATTTTTGACTGGAGGCTTAAACTAAGCGCAGTGTATGAAGACTTATTGCGAGGATTTGCAAATGTATCAGAATATTGAAATGTGTTCAGGATAAAGACATTTTAATGGTTTTGTTGAACATTATGTTGAGTACTATAAATGTTATGGGATTAATTTTGAGATAATATTTTCTGTATATTTATATCTCACCGTTTGTTATTACAAGCATTGACGTTTATATATAAACAAGACTTTAAATATAAACAAATGTGTTGGAATAATGTTTCCTTTGGGATTTCAAAACCTCATGAATCGTTTAGTTAGAGAGCCCTCCAAAATGGCACATCTCAGCATTGGCTCTGTATGTGTATACCTGTGAAATTACGATCATGTCGGTAGCACCAGTAGGTATAGAGGTAAGAGGAACAGGGTATTCACTCATCCTCCATAGTAAAGGGATGAACCTCCGACCAGACGGGGGTTGGGTCTGGTGGGCAACTGCGCGACGATTTATGTCGGTACGTTGTATATGCTAGTTGCGCGGTAAACTCTGCTTGCGCGATGCAGGATTTTGTGTGACGTCAGTGTGATGCGTAGTTCGCATGTGGCGATGTAGCTACCGCCACAAGTCTCTTTCTAAGGCTCGAAGTGTCATATTCCTGGGGGCCTAAAAAGGCCACTTTGGCAGAATCATAAAGTGATAACATAATGGACAGTTAACCGTTAAGTTAATCGTATCAAATCCCATTAGTGAAGCATTTTTCAGTTTTTTTTTTTTTGTATGTGCTAAAATACCAATCAATCCGATCCAAATCCAATCCCAATCTCTTTGATCATACCTACGTAGTGCAGCGAAAAAAAGAAAAATACGGACTGTCTACGCCATATTACGATTCATAATGTTAACCTTTTATGATTCTCCAAAGTGGCCTTTTTAGGCCTCCTGATGGGGATGGGTACAGTTAATCTAATTCAGCATTGTTAAAAACCGTAAGTATTTGATTAATTGCCGCCACGTCATAGCTACAACAAAACAAAGACAGATCACACGTCCAATGATTTGTTCTACATACAATATTAATCAAAAACCCGATCGCTCCATTTAACCTACCAACCCACGAAAAAATAAAAAGACAACCTACCCGCAAAAACACACATTCATTAATTACAATTCTGACAGGTCATTTCATAAAAAAAAACGTAAATAAATATAAAAGGCTTGGAAAAACCCCGTTGTCATTTTATACAGTCGTACAAATTATCACAAACGAACCGTTAATTTAACGCTGAGGGGTTGAAATCATATGACACCTCACCCCCTTCACCCCCTTGTCGTACATTGTGCGTGATGAATTGGAGGTGTACAGTTAGCGACAAAAAATATAGAAGCAGGAACAGGCATTTAAAAATGACCAGGGGGCTAACTCTCCAAATTAATTTTAATTCTAATGAAAGGCCAATACGATTCCGATGTTAATTTTACAGTCACGTGATTCGGTACTCTTGAAAACAATATTGTGACCATTGAAATGAAATTGACATTTGTCTGCCATTATTTTGTTACACGTGAAGTTAGCTACGTAACGGGCTGCAATAGTGTGGTTCAACTCATTACGATAAACCGGCAATGGGGCTTTAAAATGCTTTATCCTTTAAATAACAAGGCTAATAAATAAAAATGATATAAATAGTTCTTTAATTGATTAATTATAAAGTATTTAATTCATTTGGGCGTAAGAAAATGATTAAAATCATAAAATTAACCATGACTTTGGCTGCATGCGGTAGGATCGTTGCCTACACTTCTAAAAAAAAGACTGCGTGTACCGCTAGGAGTAATAGTGTTCTGTGGTGTAAGTTCTCCAATTTCAAACATATTTTTTGTTTGTTTATGACAATATTGTTCGCGTTTGGTTCTTTTTAGTAAGAAATAATTACTGTCCGCTAAGTTACTTAACTAATTTGTATTACAGTTTTATACAAATGATGCCAAGTAAATAGATAAACAACTTCTTTATAAAGTACTTAATGTTTTTGTAACGAACGCCGAACGTGTTTATGTGAATAGTGAACATTACTGAGATACCAGTGAAGTGTTAATAGAATATGTAAAAGTGATAGTTAGAATAGGATAATTAAGACCTTATAATACCTAGCGTGGGAGTCGATTATGTGCTACTACTGTTTTACTGAGTAAGATTTTGATTTTCTAATTAAGTAAATTTTAAGTGTTTGTATTGCTCTAATTAGCTTTCTAACTGGTTTTTATTATTAGTTTTCGTATTAGAATCTGATATCAACATTAATGTAGAATTTTTGATAATTTTAATGTACGAAGAAAATTATAGAATAATTACGTAACTTGAAAACGAGGATTTTTGTTTATAGGAATATTTGCGAGATTTTAGTGTCAAATAAGAGGATTATGTTCAAAACTGATATACTGGTTTGAATTATGAAAATCGGTCTACGGGTTTTAAAGATAGAAAGAATTTTGTATAATGAAAACATGCCGAAGTCCGATTTTATTAAGTTAATGTTCTAGAAAGTTTTTATTGTATAGAGATAGGATAAAAATGTTGTTATGTAATACGAAAGAGGAGTAAAATCCTTGCTCACTCCGTAATTTGCTTTAAATTCGTATTTATTCATAGAAAACGCTTTGTTCTTAAAACGCATCATCCGATGCTCATCTCGTCTTTGTTTCAGTTGTTTTTTATGGGAATTACGTAAAACACTATATATTACTGCTTATCGTGCCATATTATACTCTTAAAACCCACAAAAAACCACTTAAAACGCAAAATAATTTCTAAAAAGTTACACTTTTGTTATTGGAAAAATCACTATCAACAAACTATCCCAACGCAATATTGACGCAATACACAGCTGTCAAAATACACTCAAGAGTACCGTTTACGCCACGCCAAGCCCGTTCCCAATTCCACTTAGTTCCCCAAAATGGACACCCAATATAAAAATCAATTGGCGCTAGCATCGAACTCAATAGTACGAAACGTCACATTTCCAATGTCGATCTATCGGAATTAAACTCGAGAGTAAGCACCCAGATCTAATCTGATCTTTCCATAATTAAAAACCTTAAAAACTTGTCATAAATGTAGGGAAATTAGAGCTATTTTTGACAGATAGAGACTGAGATCTGCGGGGTAATTGCGTAACCCACTAACAGTAGGAATCACTTTCATTTTGACAGCTCAACAACATTCGTTGCGTTATTAACGTTGTTGAGCAGACAAATTTTTCGAAGATATGCAGCAATGGTTTAGCAATATCCTTCAAAATGATTCAAATTCTTCGACAGTGTGTTGCGAAATTAGGGTGCAGACTGTGAACGTTCTTAAAATTACGAGAACTGCTCCTCAGATCATAAGAAAATATATATTTTGACCGACTTCAAAAAAAAGGAGGTTATCAATTCGATACGTATGTATGTAATATTATTGGAAATGCATTATATTCACATATGACAATGTATTAGGGCTTCCAAACAAATATACAAAGTTTTATAGACGTATGTATGTATGTATGTTTGTCCACGCATAATATCTCCGTAACTATTAATCGGATCGTGACCATTCTTTTTTTATTGGCTTACATTTACTTCAACTTAGGGAACAGTGCAAGTTTCATCAAAATCGATTCAGTAATTTTCAAGATATGGACTAAGACGTGAAAGTGTGACGGCCTGGCTTATTGATACGAGCTACGGGTGTAGTGTCAAAGCGAAAACATCTCAAAACCTTGGTCAAATTCTAGTGCAACAACTAAAAATTACCAAATAAAAAGTAATTTAAAAAAATTAAACCGACTTCAAAAAGAAATGAACTCAAAATTATGAAATAACTTTAATTTCGGAAGTCGGTGGCAAAAAACTAAAACTAAAATACAGATCCCAAGACACCGACTTCCGAAATTAAAGTTATTTCATAATTTTGAGTTCATTTCTTTTTGAAGTCGGTTTAATTTTTTTAAATTACTTTTTTTGAAGTGGAAACTTCACAGGCGCGTTGAGTGATTTTTGGTAGGGGAATATAGGTTCGCATCACCGTGGTGCTAACGTTAACAGTATATATGTAGCCAGTCCCGGATTAAGACTATTTGAGGCCCTAAGCAATCCACGCCTGGGGCGCCCCCCTATCCACTAGTCGTCTCGTATTTTTCCAACACTATAGAATATAGATAAAACATCGATGAGCGACTTTTGGGTGTTGTAATATCTTGCTGATAAACAGCCTTGCCTTTCATGTGCTAGCAAATACTGTTTCGGAGCTGTTTCTGCCTTATGGTGCCCCCCGAGACGTGATGCCGTATGCAATTGCTTAATTTGCTTACGGGCTAATCCCGGCACTGTCAGTAGCTCTGAGTAGGTATGACGTTTTGCGTTCGGTCAGCAGTGTAAAAACCCGCTGTTACTTCATAGTTTTAAGTTTTCACTTTTGTCCGCAGTCCCCATACTGCCTGTGTTTTTAAAACTCTATTGGACGCTCTTGTCAATACGTCGTGTGCGTATTCATTCTAAAATACCCCCTTTGTTCGGATCATTTTGAACAGGCATGGCAGTTCGTTATAATATTTTGACGCTGTCTGTACAAGTACTAATTTTTAGGTACGGACGGAAATTTAATGCTTTGTTTACACAACATACATACAGTCAGTTTATAACATACACACGTAAATTCGCCCCTTAATCACATGTGGGTTGGCAGACATAATAGAATGCCAGCTGATACGATCCTTACACACTACTTTTGCTTCGTCTACGTTCATAGATTTGGACAAACACGAATGGCATCTCGCAGGTCGACTACGCGCTAAGAGTCTGCCTTGTGGGATCCCGACGGACCTCGGCTTAGGGCGACCAGTAGCGAGTCTTACGCACCTGACTTTTTTTTAAGGACTTCATCATCCATAAGATTGTTTCTGTCATCTCTCGGTGTTCATATTGTCATCCGTCTCACCGTGTATTACAGAGCCTGTTAAAATCAAAACTCCATAATTTCTTGTGTGTTTCTTGTATAAATTGAATTCTAAATTGCGACACGACTGTTTGACACGTGTGTTTAATTCTAAATCTTAATTAAGTCTTGTTTCACGCACCCACGGAGTCGTACAACGAAAACGCAACACGAAGTTGGAGACGAAGAAAATGATTAAATATACAGAGAATAAGTTTGGGTTTTAGGCAAGGCGTTCTTTATGCTAAGGATACACATGCTAGTAGCTGGCACAAAAGTATGCAAGTAGCTTGCATGTCATTATGGTTTTCACCAATTAGCTTGCATGCCGTGTGCCATAACAACTTCTGATTGGTGAATACCATACTGGTATGCCAGCTACTTGCATAATTTTGTGCAAGTTACAGGCATGTGTAATAGGTAATACGGGCTGGTTTCCGCAACTCCACGACAAAGCGCGTATTTCGCGGTCTTTTCCAAGGACTCACATACTACAACAACAATGACCCTACAATAGATATCACCAGGCTGTTTAATTCTACCCTTCTATGTTTAATGTTATGGGTTTGGTTTCCGCACTTAGTCCTTCAGTGGACCATTGTGCGTGGGCCATGGCGGCCGTCGGTGGTTATTCCAACCAGCCCACCTCCCTCCAGAAGCTGATCAAGTCTCCTGGTCTGTTGAGAACATCTGTGTACGATCTGGGTGTCCCTAGGGTTTCTGACCTTATCTGGGTGACGCCTGTGCACTCAAAGAGCACATGCGCAATGGTTTCATCAGCGTCCATGCAAGCCCTGCACAGGGGACTGTCTGTTATGCCTAATGTGGAAAAGTGTTTATTTAGCGAGCAGTGTCCCTTCCCAGTGTAATTCTACCCTTTCTTAAACCTACTTGAATCCTCACTTCAAAAACCGCCAAACAGAATTTATTTAGACATCTTAACTAATACTTTGACGTCACAAAATGTTACCCCTGTCAAATATGAAATTTTCAAGCATTTGTACGGCAAGGACACAAGAAATTACTTTAAAAGTACCCACGCAGCCTCGTTAACTCACAATGGCATAGGAAAATGGGTTGACGGGTTGTGTTTATTGTTGCTTGCGAGTTTTTAATTATAAAGGGGTGAAATTTGGTACGGATGAGTGCAAAGGGGGTGAAATTGGAAGCGAGTGTTTTTAGCAATACCTAGCAGGTTTCATGGGATTGAGTTTGTTATTTAGTTTTTATAAAGTTGGTTTGGTAAAAATTTATCAGTCCACGTTCTGAGGTGACTGAATTAATCCGAACTTTTCACAACTATGTTGGGTTCTGCTAATTGAAGCTAAAAAGTTATCTGAAAGTTTCTATGAGTAAAATTAATCACGAGAGCCACTCAGGTACACGTTTCCTTTGATTTTTCGGGTTCCGTACCCAAAGGGTAAAATCGGGACCCTATTACTAAGACTCCACTGTCCGTCTGTCTGTCGGTCTGTCACCAGGCTGTATCTCATGAACCGTGATAGCTAGACAATTGAAATTTTTCACAGATGATGTATTTCTGTTGTCGCTATAACAACAAATACTAAAAACAGAATAAAATAAATATTTAAGGGGGGCTCCCATACAACAAACGTGTTTTTTTCGGCGTTTTTGCCATGTGGTACGGAACCCTTCGTGTGCGAGTCCGACTCACAATTGGCCAGTTTTTTTTTAATGTATCTGTAAAGGTGGACCAAGGAAAAGGAATATAGCCTAAGAACCGAAACACGTTGTGAAATTTCTATCTCCCCCGAAAAAAATACGTGAGCAAATGTCAGTATGAATTGTAAACCCTTTCTATGAGTTTGTCGCCATTAAAACTGGAGCCTGAAAAGTCACAAACCCTTGTTAAAAAAGTAAAAATTAACTTCTCTCTGACTGCCCTAATTTCGTAACAAAAATAATTAAAATCCGTGTACTTTCAAAGGTACACGTGAACAAATTGGAAGGATGACTTTTAACCTGGTTCCCCGCCCCACACGGCCTTGCGGTAGAAATGTTACAGGTCGCGAATCATTTTGGTATTTTTGTATTATTAAATACACTCGCGTTTTAGGGTTTGTCATGTTGAGAGATAATTAATGTTGTACGTAGTATGGATAGAGAATATTAATTTAAAGCTTTTCACCTGTCTGCGCAGCAGAGACAGTGTAATAAAAAATACTAGCAGCGCCCCGCGGTTTCACCCGCATAAGATTCTATATAGAATATAGGGATAAAAACTATCTCTATACCAAATTTCATCGAAATCGGTTCAGCGGTTTAAGCGTGAAGAGGTAACAGACAGACCGAGAGACACATTTTGGCATTTATTAGTATGGATTTGTCAGCGGCAGATAGGGGGGTGAAATCAAAATAATTAACCAGCCTATAATGTTCCCACTGCTGGGACACAGGCCTCCTCTCTGTGAGAGGGAGTGGGCCGTAATCCACCACGCGGACCCAGTGCGGGTTGGACTCGATAAGAAGAAGAACAGAATTACTGCAAACTCTTAACTCACCAATGAACCCAGAACCTCAGAAACACGCCACCGCATTTGCAAACATTTAACCAATCAATTAAAATTGAACCCCAAGGTAAACAACTCAAAAACAACACAAAAACAACATTAATCTAAATTAATCTTCAGCTCACACTTGACTTGTTTGAGGAAATCCCAATTTCGACACTAAATCTAAGAAATTTTAATAGAGCGAAATTCTCCTAAGCGTCCACGATTATTCGGTTTCACCCGCGTAAGTTTCGATCCCGTGGTAATATTGGGATAAAAAGTATCCTATGTGTTAATAAAGGAAATGGTCTATCTATGTGCCAATTTTCATCCAAATCTGTTCAACGGTTTACGCGTGATTGAGTAACAAACATCCAAACATCTTCACAAACTTTCACATATTTTATAAAATTAGCAGTCTGATCTGTCTCAATCTGTCATATATTTTGCATACTTATTATTATATAATGAATGTGTGCAAAATATTGTAAAACTTTTTAATAGAGTAACGATGGAGTTTCTTGCCCATTCTTCTCCATAAAACTACCTTTTGGGATGGGCGACTAGAATCAATTCTATTTTATCGTAATTTTTGACATTCAAAAGTGCCTTTTATGTGCCTATTTGAAATAAATGCTTTGACTTTGACTCTGTCAAAAATACCTGTAACTAATTTCTCTAAATTTTTGACAAGATTTTGACATTTGTTTGTCGCCGAAATGAGACTGCGAGTAGATTTTGTATGTTTTAAAATTACGAGAATAAAATTAACCTTCAGAATTTTTTTGTGTGATTTTGGTGGTAGTTAGAAATCAGGAGGGAGGACAGACGCCAGCATATCAAGCTACTACAATCTGTCAAATCTCTTTAATAGATTTTCAACTTTATCGCTTAAGCATAAGGTCCAAGGTTGATTGGGGAAATTTTACAGTTTCGGGTAGCTCAGACTCCAGTCTGTACAATGTTTGACTCCCCCTAATAACATTAATACATGTTTGACAGAAATAGTTTATATAGCGAATTCTTTAGATTAATATTGTCAAACGAAAAAAAAATCTGAATCATAAAAACCCAAACGAATTCTACACATAAAACACTTACCTACCGCATTTATTCAAATGAAAATAATTATATTTAATACCTATTTTTAATTAGTTAATCTACTTTATGAATAAATTATAAAATTTCAGAGAGAATACGAAATTAATAAACTTATCATGAAATTGTGAACGTTAACCAATTAATTACTGTAAAGTTTTAAATTATTTACCAATAAAATGGATGATATTTTCAACGCAATTTCAAAAGCTTGTTAATGAAATAGCCGTGGTATGAATGATTAAGAAATGAGCTCTCATTTAAATGATTACAATTTCATTTATTAAGAGCCTTTACGCCGTACGGCATTTCATACATACTTTCAAGCCCTTATTTTTCGAAATGAATGAACCGATTTTAATGAAACTTCACACGCATGCAGGATACAAAGGTAAAAGGTTAAAGTTAGTAGAGAGCATTTTCGAAAAATAGTGTAACAGCCAAATTAGTCCGATTTTAAATTTTCCATAGAAACAAAGATTTCCAATTAGACATTTCGAAAATGTTCTCTACTAACTTTTTAGACCTTTGTATCCTGCTTATGCGTATGAAGTTTCATTAATTTCGAAAAGTAAGGGCTTGAAAGTTTGTATGAAATGCCGTACGGCGTAAACGCTCTTACGACGTACATTCTTAAGTAGGGGTCCTAGGGGGTATTAAGATTCATTTTCAGGTGTAAAATGCTTTTGGGTACAAACCGTTTTTCTGCCTAATCAATCATACTCGTCATCGTCTTCATATCACAATATCACACCAATATTATTATAATTATAAAGGCGAAAGTTTGTGAGTGTGTGTGTGTGTTTATATGTTTGTTACTTCTTCACGCTCAAACGGCTGAACCAATTTTGATAAAATTTTGTATGGAGGTAGCTGACACTTTGGAATATGAGTTTAAGTTTTTTTTTGGTGTGTAAACTTCACACACGTGATGGGTATGGGTATCGACATTTAAATACGTTCAAACAAAAGAAAACAGATTTTCTTAACTCATACTTCAAGTAACAACAATAGCAGAAGTCGATGACCCCCAAAAAGAACAATCAAATATTTTTTTTTTTTTATCATGATCCAGAGTTCACAGTTTCGCTAGCTATTTGAATTTGAACCTGTATATTGTAATTTTTATTCACAAAACGACAACAAGTAAAATAAATATAACTATGCGTACAAACCCTACCAATATCCATACTAATATTATAAATTCGAAAGCAACTCTGTCTGTCTGTATGTTACCTTTTCACGCCTAAACCACTGAACGGATTTTGATAAAATTTGGCAGAGAAATAGATTCCATCTCGGGAAAGGACATAGGATAGTTTTTTATCGACATACCTCGCGGGCGGAAGCTAGTAAGAACATAATTAATTCATTCAATTAACGAAAAACCACACACACAGACACCGCATATTTATCTCCGCTCTTAAATACTCCGAACTCATGCGATAATTATGTCGTCCCAACAATCAGAAATCGCTCCGTCGACCAACTAATGACAAAGAGTACAACGCGATACAGCATCCAAATGGCGATAACTATTTGTTAAATAGAGGCGACACGACAAACGTAAATAAACCGACATTTACGAAGAAATTGTCGAAACATGCAAATCTATTTATTTATTTTTATTAATTGCCTGTATAGCGGGATATCGATTTAATAGATTCGTAGTTTACTAAACTTCTTCTAAGTGCTCATACACACGAGCGACACGCGTCAACGACAGAGATATCCGCATCCGTCGAAACGCGGCGACAACGTGACCTCGTGTAATTGAGTGCTCGAATACACGAGCGGCATTTTGTCGACGGCTGCAGTTGCCGCTGTCCTCGGCGCGTCTCTCGTGTGTATGCACACTGAATCATTTCGACTTTTGAGTACAGGTGCTCAAATAGGTACACAAGCAGCATGTTCTCGACGGCAGCCGTCGACGCGTCTACGCGCGTCTCTCGTGTGTATGCACACTGAGTCATTTCGACTTTGAGTACAGGTGCTCAAATAGGTACACAAGCGGCATGTTCTCGACGGCAGCCGTCGACGCGTCTACGCGTGTCGCTCGTGTGTATGCACACTGAATCATTTCGACTTTGAGTACAGGTGCTCAAATTGGTACACAAGCGGCATGTTCTCGACGGCAGCCGTCGACGCGTCTACGCGCGTCTCTCGTGTGTATGCACACTGAGTCATTTCGACTTTGAGTACAGGTGCTCAAATAGGTACACAAGCGGCATGTTCTTGACGGCAGCCGTCGACGCGTCTACGCGTGTCGCCCGTGTGTATGCACACTGAATCATTTCGACTTTGAGTACAGGTGCTCAAATAGGTACACAAGCGGCATGTTCTCGACGGCAGCCGTCGACGCGTCTACGCGTGTCGCTCGTGTGTATGCACACTGAATCATTTCGACTTTGAGTACAGGTGCTCAAATAGGTACACAAGCGGCATGTTCTCGACGGCAGCCGTCGATGCGTCTACGCGTGTTGCTCGTGTGTATATGCACACCTAGCGTGTCGACGGCAATCTAAACTAAACTGACTTTTATTTATTTATTTAAATAATTAATAAATATATTTTCAAAAGATGAAAAGTAATTAACACGTAAAGAGGGACAGTAGTAGACGCCAAGAAGTAGTTTTGAATGGTGTAGTTCCACTTCAAGAAACAGATGTTCACCAGCACCTGATGGCGGTGGCTGCGCCGACACATTGACAATTGAGAAGGGAATATTATGTGTGCGAAGATATATGGCAACACCACCACCGACCGGTCGCTTCTTATAAGCTGAAAGCCGGGAAGGGAGTAACTAGTTGAAGGGAGACAAGGTTTAAGCCACGACTCGGAAATAAGGATAGCATGTATGTTTTTACAGTCAAAGCTTGCCAGCATATCATGGAAATGAGCCGGAATGCTCTGAGCGTTAATATGTATAACATTAAAATTCTTGGGAACATCGGAAAACTGTGCTGTGAGACTGTCTGCGAGAGAAGGAACACTCACGAAACTGTCATCGTTGCTTGTTAATGAGAAAAAACTATTACTATCACTGCTTTCATCGATAGACATAAATACTAACTAATATAATAAAATAATATATATTGTAATAAATTAAAATTATACAAAAACAAAACCCTAACTAATAAAAGTTAATCAAATAATATCTAGTTCACCTGCCGGTTGCGTTATTAATCTAAGGGGTGATTCCTCAATCGACAGATAATCTTTATTCGTGGAATAAAATTGTCGCCTGATAGAGTTTGTATGGATGAATTGTTAAAAATTCAAAATCATTCCTCGGATTAGACCATCTGGCGTTGGAAAAATCAGCCCTAAAAATCAAAACTAAAAAACTAATGACTTAGTAAAAGTTGTTCAAAATGATGAGTACAATGATACCTGCTCGGAAACTACCTTATTAGTTTTAAAAAAATGGGCAGAATGTACGTTATTACTGTTGTACAATTATGCGAGTCGAAAAAGTGTATGAAAATCCATTGCTAACGTCCTAAGCGGGAGAAAAAGTAAATGAAAATCCATTAATCTCCCTAGCAAAAGTATTACATTAGGTATCGTATAAAGCACTATGTATCACTCGGAAGAAAGTGCGATTCCAAACTCGTGTGTATTCCTCGGTTGATCCTCGGGCTTTAAACTACACCTTCGTTAGTAATCGGACACTTTCTCCCCTTGGTGAACAATATACTATTTTTAAATAACTTCTCACGAGGTGTGAGACCGTGTATTTATTTAAAAGCGATAAGTATGTCACCCGAGCGATCAAGGATGCCCCTGTCGATTAATTAACGACAAAGCGTACCAAGTCGACATATCTTCCACGTGGCCGCAAACGATTTATTGATAAATAACAATGATCTGACATGGAGAATGGAGATCTACTTAATAGTGCTGGTTATTTCTGGTTAAGTAGCCAACTCTTGTACACTTAAAATACCATTTGAATGCAGTTTTAAATGAGTTTCTACTTATTTTAAAAACTGTTTTGACAGCTGTAAAAAAATGGAGGGAATTTCGCAAATATAAAATACTATCCCTAACAAATGTTATCCGAATAGTTGAATTTTAACACAAACAGTTAATTTATTTTAATGCGATAATTATGTCACCTGAGCGATCAAGGATGCCCCTGTCGACAGATTTACGACAAAGCGTACAAGTCTATATAGCTTCCAACTGGCGCAAACGATTTGTAAATTATTCGTTATGGATGTAAATCCATTCGAGATTGCCAACAAGCAGTTGTCAGGAATTTAAATGCGTTCTGATCGGATATGTTTTGAAAGGTTAGTGCTTGCATATTGTGGTAATTTAGGCACGAAATGAGGTTAGTTTTGTAGGATATTATTGCGGAATTCAAACGTTGAAAAGTGATGAGGGGCCCGTGGCTAAATAATAACAGCCGCACAGGTCGATCGATCAGGTTAAGCTACGCTTGTCGTGGTTGGTCTGTGGATGGGTGACCATCTTTACATATCGTGACCCCTCCATGCCTCGGAAAGCACGTTAAGCTGTTGGTCCCGGCTGTCATTCGTATATCTTTGACAGTCGTTACGGGTAGTCAGAACCCCGAAAGTCTAACAACCAGTCTTACCAAGGGGTATCGTATCTATTACCCAGTAACTGGGTTGTGGAGGTCAGATAGGCAGTCGCTCCGTGTAAAATACTGGTATTCAGCTGCATCCGGTTAGACTGGAAGCCGACCCCAACATGGTTGGGAAAAGGCAGGCAGATAATGATGATGATGAAATGTTCAGAAGTGTTTGAAGTGTATTTTTTGGTTTTGATGAATTTTATTGCAAGTTTGGATGTACTGGCAGGGTAAGACCAACAGAGACAAAAAAAATAATTAAAAAATGTAACGTGAACTCACAATAGCTAATTCAAATAACATTTATTTAGTTTGATTACTCTCGCTAGCGGCCTTTTTTTCTAAAGGAACAATTTAGTTGATTCTCCACCAGTATTTGACAACCCTAGCCTAGGTCACCGAATGTTTAATAATGTACCTATACAGGGTTATTGGTAAAACATTAACAACCTCTTAAGAGGTAAAAAAAATCAGCTGTTCCCTACATTTATGTTCGTATAACTCGTCAAAATGTAGGGAACAGCTGATTTTAAAATAGCTTATTTTATAAATAGTTTAGGCTGCTGTAAGTCTTCAGCTTCGGGTTAACTCGGATAACCCGAAACTCGGTTAACTCGGTGGGTTCGGGACTTTTGATAACCTCTTTTTTTTTATGTGGAGGTTAAACTTTACTTACTAAATGAAGTTGACATTAATCCCCAAAGATGTCAAACCATCAACAATAAAAACCAGACAAAAAATACCCGACACAGACGTATTCAGCACTATAAACAAGTGCGAGTCGGACTCGCACACGAAGGGTTCCGTAGCACAAGACAAAAACGCCGAAAAAAACACGTTTGTTGTATGGGAGCCCCCCTTAAATATTTATTTTATTCTGTTTTTAGTATTTGTTGTTAAAGCGGCAACAGAAATACATCATCTGTGAAAATTTCAACTGTCTAGCTATCACGGTTCATGAGATACAACCTGGTGACAGACATACAGACAGACGGACAGTGGAGTCTTAAGTCTTAGTAGTAGGGTCCCGTTTTTACCCTTTGGGTACGGAGCCCTAAAAACTAACATCAATTACATTACAAAAAAGATCCAAAATAGTCGTATTCAGCATTATATGAAAAAATCAAGTTACTGTGTCCATAATAACATAAAAATGTTCGACTCAAGACGGACTACAAGCCCCGGAGCGAGTAGGATTACCACAACGGCCACACGAACCGGACAATGTTATTTTTAAAGGCGTCTTAAAATTTTCCGGGGATTTGCAGGCGGATATTCTTTTGTATCCGGACATTCCGCATTATGTCCGGCTGACGCACCTGGGTATAGAGGTAAATCCCCGAGGTTTTTCCATGTCCTCATTTTGTCTTTTTCATTCTAAAGTGGGTTAATATTTGAGCGTTCTTTCAACAAATTTAGTTGTATATTGTTGACATTTTCCTTTGAGGTCGTGTTATGCTTTGGTTAGGAGGATTAACTTGATTGCAGTCTGGGTTTGTAAGTATATTGTTCTGAAATAATCCCTTAGAGGCATATTATGCTGGGTTTGTTTGCACATTTCGTTACTGAATTAACAAGGCTGTATCTTTTTAGCACTATAAGTTTTTGTTACTCGCCTAAAATGGGGCATAATATGAAAACACCGCAGTGCCTTCAATTTTGATTATATCTCAAGGGAAATAATGGCGAAGTTATACAAAAACCAAGATTGTAAACATATACGAGTATGGGTAACTACCGAGTACCGACATAAAGTTTTACGTCAATTTTATTCATACTTCGCATTATTTTGAAGAACAAAGGAAATTGTAATCATTGCGACTAACAATAGGACGAAGATAATATGATTTACTTAATCCGTTTTGAGTTTCAAAAGTAGCTTTCTATTCTCTTGTCCTGTAAATGTTGGCGTTCAAAAGTGCCTTTTATGTGTCTACTAGCTGCGCCCCGCGGTTTCACCCGCGTAAATGTCGATCCCGTGGGAATATCGGGATAAAAAGGACCCTATATGTTAATCCAGGGTGTCAGCTACCTCCATACGAAATTTTATCAAAATTGGTCCAGCCGTTTGAGCGTGAAGAAGTAACAAACATATAAACACACACACATACACACACCCCCACACACTCACAAACTTTCGCCTTTATAATATTAGTGTGATATATTTCATATTAAATCCATATTTACAACTAAAAATATATATATTTCATATTAAATCCATATTTAATACAATCTATCTATCCTATGGACACACTACAAGTAGTTCATTTAGTATTTCGCATGTATCCCCCAGAGGGATGGCCACTTGGAAACTCGTGCCGATTGACCCTCGCCTCCCCTTTGCCCTTAATGTATTTTTGACCCTTCCATTGGGTCAATTTGGTTTAGACTTATTTCCTGAGAATTAGTTTTATTAAATTCCTTTTTCTGTTTAGTAGGTTTCATGATTTGTTTGGCAGTTATTATTAGTATGTAGTACATTCATAATCTGTACATACTATGTACAGATTTCTGTATAAATAAAACAAAGTCGAGTTAGTTACACTATTTATAGCTCAAGAACGGCTGGACTGATTTTAATGGATTTGTCTCAGCCCCAAATAACAGAATAATTAGTAAAACTTGGGAAAAATTCACGAAAAAAGAAATTTATGCAGATAATTAATTTTCTCATACATTTTGTATGGAACGGCTTTTTTGATGACAAAAATAAATAAATTTAAAACTACTTTGAGTAAACTTTGATAGGACAGTTCTCTATGTTTTAAAGTAAATTCCATTAAATAACTCTTAAGCGTTACGCGCCGTGATGTCGAAAAATGTAAAAAAATAGATATAACTTTGCAATTTTTTTGTATCGAGAAAAATTAATTGAATCGTGTATTCCTTTTACATGATTCTAGACCAAAGAGTAAAAAAACATATACCAAAATTTTAAATCCCTATTCCACATACATAACAAGTTACACACCATCTGCCTTACCATAATCAGCCTATAATGTTCCCACTGCTGGGACACAGGCCTCCTCTCGGTGAGAAGGAGTGGGCCGTAATCCACCACGCGGGCCTAGTGCGGTTTGGTGGTTGTCACATGTCTTTGATTTTTTGGTTCTAGGACATGCCGGTTTCCTCACGATGTTTTCCTTCACCGTTTTGAGAGCAGTGGTGAAGAAATAATTTACACAAAGTAAAGCGCCTGTCTGGGTTCGAACCTACGACCTACAACTCGTAAGTCGCGGCCGTTACCACTTGGCCACCACTGCTCTTCCATCCCATCTGCCTTGCCGTTTCCCAACTATGTTGGGGTCGGCTTCTAGTCTAACCGGATGCATCTGAATACCAGTATTTTACTTAGAGCGACTGCCTATCTGACCTCCACAACCCAGTGACTGGGTAATACGATAACCCTTTGGTAAGAGTGGTTGTCAGACTTTCGGGCTTCTGACTACCCGTATCGACTGTCAAAGATCCACGAATGACAGCCGGGACCAACGGCTTAACGTGCTTTCCGCGGCACGGAGGGGTCTCAGTATGTAAAGATGGTCACCCATCCACAGACCAACCGCGGCAAGCGTAGCTTAACCTGATCGATCGACCTGTGCGGTTGTTATTATTTAGCCACGGGCCCCTCACATAACACAAGTTACACGAAATAGAAAAACCACTAATAAACGTTGTATAGCGTCTGTATAGTTACAAAACGCTTTGTCTTCTTGTTTCGAAAGTCAAATTACTGACGACTGAAAGAAACAAATCGGTGTATAACTATTCATCTAATACAATAATATGTTTATTAGTGAAGGAGAGATAAGGGCCCTATCAGAATACCAGCGCTGTGACATTTTCTTTGTTTTAAATGTCGCAGCATCATGCTGAGATAGGAGCCTTTTGGCCTCGTATAGGAGTTTCTGTTTAATTTTCCTTTTGTTACTTTTTTATTTTATTATCTTGGTTTTTTATTTTACTGTGTTTAGTTTAGTTTGTGATCTTCCTGTACGAGTCGCAATAAATACTTTTTCTTTCTAGATACAGTACATTCACGCCAACAAAACAGCCGATGGAGACGACTAGACTCACATCCTCTCACCCTTTAGGCAGCTCCTCAACCATAATGAAACTACCGCTTAAATTACCGTCAAATATTACACGAACAGACTCATTGAAAGCCTCTCGGCTTCGCACAAACGTCTATTGTAATTCAACTGAAGCCTTTACTCGGATAGGCTGAAACAGCTAATAATAACCGCCTAACGTAATCGGTGAGAACAATAGCCGTCACTATAACCAGTCAGTGGCAAAAGGGATGAACAGAGAGTTCAAAATGATCGGAAACGTAATTGAATAATACAATTGAAATGACAATCATAATTAATTTTGAGTTTGCAATAAAATCCTTTGCTTCGTGTTTTAAAAAAATGTGTGCGTGTGTGCTTCAAATCAAAACATTAATAATGCGATGGATATTTAATTTTTATGTATCAAAATTAAATAGAATGCTTTTTGGAGTGAAATGGTGGATTGTTTACCAAGGGAGTAAACAACTATTTAGAAGGCGAGAGGGATTCAAAGTACTCGAGCTTAAAATAGTGTTGCTCCCGAGGTGAACACTACTTTTTATCACCCTCTATGAAGAAATAAGTAAGTGCAACGTATAAATAAGAATTTACATTTATTTACTTACATACAATTACCTCATTTTTAAAACTAAGTAAAATCCCCTAATTTGAGTAAACAATTACAAACGAAGGCAGGCGTCTGTCACTTTAACTAGTATTAAAATACAGATAGAAATCAATTTTCTTAACTGTTTTAATATTTTTGAACGGTCCGTTCGACCCATGTTTGACGCTGACGTTACCGTATCGTGTAAAGGTGTTGACGGCCTAATGTAACTAGGGTTGTCAACAAATAGGGCAACAATTGGAAATTAAAAAGTCTGGTTAATTTAATAGAGCTGTTGTGAAACCTTGACCCGAGTTGATGTGGGAATTGTGTTTATACCTAACTCTCTATTTTAATGGAGTGTATTTTGAAACATGAATTGATGAATATGTATGATGTATTTTGTTTTGTTTTTTCTTTTAAATATGAACTTATCAATTTTATTATCCCATACAAACGGTTCGTACCTGTCAAACAGGGTGCGTTCAGAAACTAAATAATACGGAGGTAATAAGGTTGTATAATTTGATTTAGCCTTTGTAGAGGCCATTGATAAGCTGGACTAAACGCAACTGAAGAATTTTCATGTATTTTTCAATTAAATTAAATGAAATACACGAAAAAAAAATACTCGAATGAATTTCATTAATCTTTCAAACAATAATTTCACACTAATGTAGGTACCTACATTAAATAATTGAATATCAAATCGATTTCACAGCTTTTTAAGAACCACGTTTCTACATAAAGGTACGTATTAATTGAACAAATTGATTTCATTGTTATTAGTAGTTAATTAAAATTTCAATTAGATTTAAAAGAGAGCGTAGAAAATTGGAAATCTTATTAGCGTATCATAAATAATTAATTATAGAATTCTTTGATTAAGGCCCACTTTTTTTAATAGCTTGATATTATTTTTTTTTTTTAATAAAACGTTGCCCCACACTAGGATTTTCTCCTGTATTGTGGGTGCGTTTACAAACATCTAAATTCACGTACACAAACAGCCAGACCCGGAACAACTACTTGTAGGTCATACAAATATTTGTTCCGTGCGGGAATCGAAAACGCGACAGTAAGTAAGTATTTGTAAGTCATCTGCAAGGTAATTTGCAATTAGGACAGTTTCCTTAAACACATAATTATTTGCTATACTAGCGTGGCGGGATAAACATATTTATCGAAATTAGTCACTCCGTTCTCGAGACATCATAAAAAAAAACATTTTTTCGTGAATTTTCTTATCGTATCGTAATTATGCTATTCGGGGAGCAGACAAATCCACCAATTCTCAGATCATAAAAATCGGTCCAGCCGTTGGTGAGTTATAAATGGTGTAACTAACCCGATTTTGTTTTATTTACATACACTTAACAGTAAACAACCTAACACATGATAGCTCAAAAAAATAAGACATTGCATTTAGCATTTTTTCTCTACTTTATCACACTAATATTATAAAGGCGAAAGTTTGTGAGTGTGTGTGTTTATATGTTTGTTACTTCTTCACGCTCAAACGGCTGGACCAATTTTGATGAAATTGTGTATGGAGGTAGCTGACACCCTGGATTAACATATAGGCTACTTTTTATCCCGATATTCCCACGGGATCGACATTTACGCGGGTAAAACCGCGGGGCGCAGCTAGTAGTCCATAAAATATAAATATGATTTTACAGCTTGCTCCCGAATAGGAAGAGAGAAGGGCTGCCATGTTTTTTTATTTGCATTTTCACACGAGGGAATACTTTGAGTGAGTAACACTTAAATAATAATTAATGGTGATTGCTGACGACTTTTACAGTATCAACAAAGACGAACTACGCATTGGCGTGAGGGTTTAACTTTGAAAAGATATAGTGGCGAGTATTTTTTGCCCTTTGAAGCGATACAGCTTAATTTTAACTTTTAAACACTGAGAAAACGTGTTATTTCTGTAAAACTATTTTTTTTATAATGATACCACCATAACCACGGAATAGATATATCTCTTCCGTGACCATAACCATGAAATACTTTGCGGCGTCAATCACACTAATATTATAAAGGCGAAAGTTTGTGAGTGTTTATATGTTTGTTATTTCTTCACGCTCAAACGGCTGGACCAATTTTGTATGGAGGTAGCTGACACCCTGGATTAACATGGAACTCAAATCATAATTAAACATACATTAATGCACCAAAAAATCTTCAAATACACCTCCTAATTGTCTATAAAAGCAGCTTATCCCTTCATTAAAAAATACACCATTAAATTTCTAATGCCAAACTGTGAATACAGTTTGGCATTAGAAATTTAATGGTGTATTTAGTGATGGATTATTTATTATTAAATAGTTTTTGTAAATAGGTAATTGCTTCATATTTTGCAATAAATTACCAGCGTTGTGTCATCGCGCTTCTCTTTCTTTTCTATGCAGTCCGACAGTGACGAAAGTCGCCTTAAAATCACGCGCCAACCCTGCATCTAAGGCTCGCTACACACTGAATACGTTCATTACAGCTGCACCAATGTCAAAAGACGACAATTTGTCGCAAGCCAATATCTGTCGGTATAAAACATCAAATAATGTTCACTTGAAAGATATAGCGAGTGAAGAGAACTACATACAGTTGGTAATAATAAATTGTTTGTGAAAATATCGTTCGTAGTGACAGCTGTGTATTTGTAGTTGGAGGAGGAATTCTGTACGTGAAATATATGGGTTTCTTGTTAGCATTGTTGGATGTATATTTTCTCTTGAATTACATATAGGTAGTTTGTTTAATTTAACTATGTAGATGACAACTTCGGAAAGTCGTTCATGGATCTTTCATGCGCTTCAACAGATAGAGAATATTATTCGTTTACAAATCAAATCATTATCATTATCTGCCTAGCCTTTACCAACCATGTTGAGGTCGGCTGCCAGTCTAACCGCATGCAGCTGAATACCAGTATTTTACATGGAGCGACTGCCTATCTGACCTCCACAACCCAGTTACATGGGTAAAACGATACCCCTTGGTAAGACTGGTTGTCAAATAAATTGTTTATAATCAATCAATAATTGGGTATTTTCTACATGTAATTAACAATTCTGAAGCTAATACAATTTTCATGGTCTTTGAAAACCTCTATAAAGAGTTTGCAAATCAAAATTAGATGAAAATGGGCTTCATAATTCATTTCATAATGATTTTTTGTGTTGATAATTCCGACACTTTTCTCTTTTATTGATAAAATTACTGAACGTTTTTATGGTCATAAAGAGTTTATCGCATTTAATTAAATGATAGGTAAGTAATTATTGAACAACTTCCATAATTTCATTTCTTGTCTTTGGCGCCGAATCGAAATAGCGACAGATAAAAATATGTACACCTAATGGCCACCCTGTAAATCTAAAAAAACAAAAGAAAACTCCATTAACTATCTCATCAAGTTTCCGACAAGAAAGCGGAGTTCCACCATTCACAAAATAATTTGGGCAAAAATTTAATGATCCTCATAATGGAGGTAACGATGTGATTCGACCCGAAGCCACTGACTTAGAGTCAGTTTCCACTGTCACGAAAGTTTTTTTTTAACCGACTGTCTTTTTAACCGACGAAAAAAAGGAAGAGGTTCTCAAGTCGACGCGCATATACTCGTAAGTAAAACAAAAAGGCGCCAAGTAAAATGATGGCTGCTTCATTATCTTTATTGCTTGTTTGTTTGGCCCTCCATCAAAATTAGTTACTTACATTAATTTAGAAGCTTAGCTAGACTGAAAAGTTTTTAAGTTTTCGCTTTTCAGTTTCTGTTTTCGTCGGTTTATTTTCTGGTTAAAAAGCATTGAGTCTCATCTCCTATACTTATGTCGATTTATTCCGGTCCATCGGTTTCTTAAACTTCAACTATATCCGTCGATCCTGCATACTTATCTGTTTTGTTGACTGCACAAGTCACGACATTATCAACAGGGCGACCAATTCTGACGTCTCACGACATAGTGGAAACTGACGTTAAGTCGGGGGTGAGGGTTGAGAAAAAAAGCAAGAAAACAAACGGCCATTATTCTTTTTTCGTCCGCTCTAGGGTTGAATACGAAAACGGGGAGGAAAGAATACTGTTTCATTAGTTGACGAAGTTGATTTGGGAATTAAAGTCACGTATTTGAGCCTTATTGGTAAACGGATCTTCAGCGGTACTTAGTATGATTCCCTATTCATTTTTTATTTCATATCGACCTAGGAGTATACAGGGTTATTGGTAAAACATTAATAACCTCGTAAGAGGTCATTGTACTCATCATAATGAACTAATCATTATGAACTACTTTTATTATGGGACCAAACCTGAAATCGCGAAAATAAATCAGCTGTTCCCTACATTTTGACGAGTTATACGAACATAAATGTAGGGAAAGCTGTTTTTTTTTTTGTAATTTCAGGTTTGGTCGACTTCGACTTACGTTTGACTTAATAACGTTTCAACATACATTGTTTCAGACTTTCAGCACAATAATTTCACTTACTCAGCAATTTGGCCCCAAACCACCTTTGAACGAATTTCCTCAACCTTCATTCACTAAGGATATTTTTTTCAGGCGAGTGGTTTTTTGGAGCTTCACTAAAAGCACTTTATGAAGTAAATTGAGCAAAACTTAGTTAATATTATAATGGTTTTATTTAAATATACTTAAGAGGGAAGCGCTAAGGTAGCTCGCGAAATTCAAATTATCTTCCGTTTTTTGCAATTTGCTGGTCAGTATTAAGTTGTACGTTGATTAAAATATGATTCGCGACCGTAACAAATATTTATTTACAGAATTATAATCATTACAACTTGTTAAGTTGGTATAATCCCCGAATGTCAAGATTTCATGAAATAGTCATTTAGTGGGATTGCTTGGTCTTAGAGAGTCGTGTTGATGACTTTAATGGTTATAATTCTGTAAATACGTATTTGTTACGGCCGCGAATCATATTTTATTCAAGGTACAACTTAATACTGACCAGCAAATTGCAAAAAACGTAAAAAAAAAATGAATTTCGCGGGTTACCCTGGCGCTTTCGCCTTAAGTCTGTTTGGTAGTAAAAAGCGCTGTCTAAAGTGGTTTTTGCTTTTATTTAGGTCTATGTTATGCTCGCGGTTTCATCTACTAATAAAAACTTTTTACTTAGAAGTTAATTAATCAAGCTTTCTCGAATTCTCCAAGTTACCAAGTCCAAGTCATTAATCTATGTTAATATAATAATAATACCGATAAAGTCCGATTCAATTAAATTTGTTAAGTAGGTATAGTTTTTTCTTTTTGTGGATGGGAAATCATCAAATGACCCCCCCCCCCCCCCTCCCGCTCTGGGTGGAGCGGAAGGGAGTGTCAGACTCTTACTAAAACCCACCCGTGTATCTTCCTTAGCCCTTTATGTTCCGGGCCAGCGGTAACCCTTTCGGACAATCCCGCTGACCAAGTATATATTTTGACTGGCCTGTTGGTCTAGTGGTCAGTGACTATGACTGCTATGCCGGAGGTCGTGGGTTCGATTCCCAACCAGGACAAATGTTTGTGTGATGAGCATGATCATTTGTTCTGTGTCTGGGTGTAATTTATCTATATATGTATGTATTTAGAAATATATAAGTATGTTTATCAGTTGTCTAGTACTCATAACACAAGCTCTGCTTAGCTTGAGACTAGACGGCGTTGTGTGATAGTTGTGGAATATTATTATTATTATTATTTTAGCCGGTACAAACAGACAGATATAAAGACCATCTTGGGCAGTTAGCAACCACTGTCTTTGCTAAAATCCTCTCCACGACATCCGTACATGGTAGGTATCAAATAAAGTCACTTTTTGTCCTGTCTGTGGAACAGCTTAGGGCTTGGCCAGACTGGCATGGCAGCTCGAGATAGGGAGCGGCGCGGGTGTAGTCGTGTCCAGTGTTTGTCAAAATATAATATGCATGAAGAAGACTAAAGCTCGTACTAGTTTGAGAACCCCGGTACTCACTGCGGCCACTTGTATGAACGAGCTATGGCGTGAGTTGCCCGCGCGCTCCCCGCGCCAAGCAGCCCGCACCGCTCACAGCGCCCGCGTGCCCACTATGGACGCTCAAATGAAGTTCTTATGTTTGAGTACGCCGCGCCGCGCCCGCGTTTGCAGTCTGGCCAAGCACTTAGAGCATTTATTCCGGAAGGTTTATGTGAATAATTATATATTAATATTTAACTCAGATATTTCTGTAGTGCATCAGGGATGTGTGCTGAAGCTCGTCGATTGCTTCTAAGCTACGATCCGAAAAAGATGCGCCAACGTCACAAAGAAAAACAAAAGAAAATCTACAATCAGCTGCTCTTTGTACCACACCTTTTTACACATAATTTCCCCCACCACGTTACCCTCAAATGCAATACCCACTCTCATCCACGAACACAACCGCACGTAAAGATACTAGCAACATCTATTTACTTGCAATCTGTATTAGCCCTGTATTGACAACGACCCTTCCTGATTGTGGATAAGAAAAAAACAGGGAAGCGGAAGAGGGTTACTGCATTCCAGCAGTTTTCCTCCTATGCACATATTGCTTTATCAGCTTATGGTGGTTTTATTATAATTTGATTGTTTAGTTTTTTTCTCATTTAATATGTTAATTGCTTTGAATAATGGACAAACCTACTAATAAAAAACTGGCCAAGTGCGAGTCGGACTCGCACACGAAGGGTTCCGTACCACAAGGCAAAAACGCCGAAAAAAACACGTTTGTTGTATGGGAGGCCCCTTAAATATTTATTTTATTTTGTTTTTAGTATTTGTTGTTATAGCGGCAACAGAAATACATCATCTGTGAAAATTTCAACTCTCTAGCTACCGCGGTTCTTAAGATACAGCCTGGCGACAGACAGACGGCAAAAACGCCGAAAAAAACACGTTTTTTTGTATGGGAGCCCCCCTTAAATATTTATTTTATTTTCTTTTTAGTATTTGTTGTTATAGCGGCAACAAAAATACATCATCTGTGAAAATTTCAACTGTCTAGCTACCGCGGTTCTTGAGATACAGCCTGGCGACAGACAGACGGCAAAAACGCCGAAAATAACACGTTTTTTTGTATGGGAGCCCCCCTTAAATATTTATTTTATTTTGTTTTTAGTATTTGTTGTTATAGCGGCAACAGAAATACATCATCTGTGAAAATTTCAACTGTCTAGCTACCGCGGTTCTTGAGATACAGCCTGGTGACAGACAGACGGACGGTCGGACGGACGGATGGACAGCGAAGTCTTAGTAATAGGGTTCCGTTTTTACCCTTTGGGTACGGAACCCTAAAAATGGCCTACCTGTTTATATTTCTACGCCGTTATGGCAAAACATGACTGTGCTATAATTTTATGTAACATCTTGCATGCCATGTGTGTGTATACTTATGTTTTGGACAAATAAATGATCTATAATAAATATAATTTTGTATTTTGTGTTTCACGAACTGTGGCCAAATAAACATTTTTCTTTCTTTCTTTCTTTCTTTCTATATATCTATGGTTTTATGGTGCAGGATATGATAGATTTTGTATTTTATTTAAGTTAGTAAGGGGATTTAAGTTTTTTAATGAAAGGTATTTATTTAAAAGGCGGATGTGAGTGGAAAAGCGGCACGCGACAACGGTAGAAGTAACACTCGCGCTTACGCGTACCGCTCTTGTGTATGAAAAATCACACTAATATTATAAAGGCGAAAGTTTGTGAGTCCCCACTCATCCTCACTCGTGTGTGTTTATATGTTTCTTACTTCTTCACGCTCAAACGGCTGGACCAATTTTGATAAAATTTTGTATGGAGGTAGCTGACACCCTCGATTAACATATAGGCTACTTTTATCCCGATATTCCCACGGGATCGACATTTACGCGGGAGAAACCGCGGGGCGCAGCTAGTTCTTCTTATAAAGGCGTTTAGTAGCGGATGAAACCTTGTACAATACTGTTGAGCACACGCCTTGTTCAGCATAAAATTCCATATCCACAAGCATATTTCCCGCTTTCCCCCATAATTCGCTGTTTATGCATATGTATTACTTTTACCACACAAACGGGTGTTACCGATTTATTCCTATTTGCTGCTCCGGGCAATTTATTGCTCTTGTTGCGAGCATTATCTTCGACTTACTTTTACGCACTTTTTTGCTGAATCGGGGCTATGTCTGCATTTTGCTTGGAAATATGTTCCTGACAGCTGGTTGCCAATTCACACTATTCTTGTATTGTTAACTAACTGTGCCTGAGGCTTCTCCCGCGGATATTTTGAATGTAGGTATTTCGGTACGTACGAATCAAAAACAATTTATTAGCAGAAAATACAGGTACCAGCTGCAAAAGTTGGCAGTTTATGTACAGTCTATATTTTGCCTTTTAAGATCATATAAACACATAAAAAAAAAAATATTAATAGAAAACAAACAGCTCATTTATCAAATTAAATTTCAGTCGACAACATCCATCGGTTTCTTACTAAACTTCAACTAAATCCGACGATACTTTTGTTGACTGTACATGCGGGTCAAAAACTAATCGGTAAGAGAAAACAATTCATTCTCAGTTATACAAAATTCATTCCAGCTCCTTTCACTCAAATCGCTTGCTTATCAGAACAAAGTGCACGAACACCTATTTTAAAACAATTGTACTCAAAACAAAAACCGACCAATCAGCGCACAGTTCACACCTGCACGTCGCTTTGTAAAAAGCGAGCCCATTAGGGTTGTCTCGCGTTTTTGCGATATTTATTAGGTATGTTTGTTAGGGTTCCGTACCAAATGGTAATAACGGAACCCTTATGGTGAGACTAAGTCTGTCTGTCTGTCTGTCTGTCACAGCTGGATATCTCAAGAACTACTAATGCTATCAACTTGAAATTTGGAACAGTTTTAGATGACGTTTGCCCAACTATTTTGCAAATAAGAAAGAAATAAAAATATATGTATATTTTATGCAACAGGTACTGAAAGGCGTCTGAAAAATTCGAAGTGGGGCTACTAGGGCTTGTGGGGTATCATAGGAAAGAGCGCAGTTTGCACATTCACAAACATTTTTTCTTTTTTTTTAGGCAGTGTAGTTTTCGACTGTTGATGAAAAATGTAAAAAAAAAATACCGCCCCCCCATTATCTCCGAAGTTTGCAAAGAGAAAAATCTGAAATTATTCTATGTGATAGAAGTTTACGTAAAGATTACAGGAAAAATAAAACGAAGTCTCTAAATAGCACACTTTTTCAGAAATCATCAACAAAAGTTACATTAGTTCCACTATCGGTCAAGAGAGGGCGCTGACATAAAACTGCAATATTCTACACCGCAGTGCACAGTGTTAAAATTCTCTGATGAATATAGGCCTCGCCGATGAAAATTTAAACACATGTGACGGTAGGGAACCCTCGGTGCGCGATTCCGACTCGATCTTGCCCGGTTTTTTATGTATTCTTTTTACTTTGTGCATGGGGGATAAAGAGCATTGTATTTCGGGTAAGGGGAGGATAAATAAGTAGTGTTTGTGGGGGCTTTTGCGTGGAAAGTAAAGAATAATAATCGTTTATTCATAAAAGGGGCACATTTATAATACAAAGCACAGTTGCTACTTTGGCTTACGGCTCATTTGTCTTGAATTTTATCGGTACCGACCACCTTCGCACTTAGAACCTTGCAATGATAATAATATGAGATTACTTATATGACGGACTAACTTTTACTATTACTCTTACAACGGGTGTAAAATGACGCTTAACTGTTTTATGTACTGGACCATATCTAGAACCTTCTGGTTACGGAAATATTGAATGTCAAAATTCCAAATTTTTTTTCACGAAACCAAGTTTCAAATGTTATAACTTAACTTTGTAAACCCGACAAGTTTTAATCTTTAAATACCCGTAGGGGTATTTAAAGGTAAGTAAGCCAAAATTTGACGGCACGTTTGGCCCAGTGGTTAAGCGATTGACTACTGCGCTGCCTGTCGCGGGTTCGATTCCTACACGGAACAAATATTTGTATGACCTCCAAGTAGTTGTTCCGGGTCTGGCTGTTTGGGTATGTGAGTTTAAATGTTTGTAAACGCACCCCACAATACAGGAGAAATTCCTAGTGTGGGGCAACATTAAAAAAATAATAATAAGCACAATATTTTGCGTTACATTGCGCGCTGCCGTAAAAACCAAAAATAAAAGTAATTTCACCGCAATAATTTTTGCTAAAAAATAAATAAATACAGAATGCATAACGGCTAAGTATATTATGTGCCTTTTAACACCATGTAGATCTTTCTCATGTAAATGCTCTCTACCATAAACTAGAACATAAACAACAAGTGACAGCCCCGACAGCCATTATCGCCGTCGTCAAAATGGCGGCACAGCCATATTACATCGTTTTAATTAACGTACGAGTGTGGCAATACCGTATGACGTAATTCGGTTGATAATGTTTACATATTTGTTTTTTTTTTACAGTTTTGCTGATAAAATTGTGATGGGAAAGAAATGATTTAGGAAACTAGCTTAGTTGAAAACAATCCATATTAATATTATAAATTCGAAAGTAACTCTGTCTGTCAATTAAACGGTCACAGAGAGTAATAAAAAAACAAAAACTCTTAAAATTAAATCTTTCGCTTAGAAAGGAACGTGTTGTCTTATCGAAAAGTTTAAATACTTGTACTATTGAGTTAGATAAATGTAGGGAAAAGTATGACACTGATATCCAGCTCCTCTATAATGATATACTACACAAGGAGCATTTGCTGAAGGATATTTTTGAAAAATATGAAAGTTCACAACAACAACTAAGTGACCGCTTGTTTGAGGCTGGAGAACTCCTGGATTTGGTGAAGTACAATGCTGAGAGGTATGAGTCTCTGACAAATGATCTTTCATGCAGCGGTGCCAACCAACCACCACCTCTTCAACCTCAGTCAGACTTACCCCTTTCGGTGTTAGCTCTTCCAGCAGAGACCACACAGATAAACAAATCAATATTTTTTTGTGACGAGTTAGGTTCTGGCTTTGGAAAAATTTTACTCAATTACCTAAGCCATAGTTTTACCAATCATAGTTACCATAACATAAGTTTTAAACAAATGATAAAAAGAATTGCCAATGCAAACCTTGATAATTATTGTACTATGGTTTTGCTATTAGGTAATAGCACTGGTATTACCAGAAAGGACATAGTGGACGGTGTAAACACCTTATTAAAGTTAAACATAGGTAAGCTAATGTTGTGTGCTTTTCCTTACTCAGATACCTTATCATACAATGAAAATAATTATATTTGTAAGTTGAATAATACTATTCACAATCTGACATGTTGTCATAGTGACAAATTATTGTTTTTTGACACTAACAAGTTTGTTAGTGGTATTAAGTTAACTCAGAGAACTATATCTCTGTCTGGGGAATGTAGACATCTGATTGCTATGTTGATAGCATATAATATTAACGAGGTTATAGCTAATATAACGAGTTCTAGCATTAGTGACGAGTCCGTGTTGCCTAGTTATACTAACAACACGGTGATTAATTATGAATCGTCATGTTGTACGAAGGAGGATCCACCACCACCACCACCTATAATACCAACATCCTTGGAGACTACTACCAGTCAGATAGGATATTCTCCTCCCGCTGGAACATACTCGGGCAATCCAGACTCTCCAGTTGTAGTTGTGGAGGTCACTCCGGATAACTATTTAAACTAGTCAGTGAGACAACAGAAGTTACCCCTTCAAACAACAAATTATTATTACAGAATAATAAAAAGGTATCTTCTGGCAATATAATTAATAATAATAAAAAACCAAAGGGAGTGCAACATATTTTAAAATTATTTAATCAGAATATCCAAGGTTGCGCTTCCAAATTATTGGAAATTGAATTGTTTTTGGAAAACACCAAGTTTGATGTCATTTGTTTAACAGAGCATTGGTTGAAAGATCATCAAGTAAAGTCAATTAATTATGAAAATTATTGTGTAGTTAGCCATTTCAGCCGAAAACGTATGATACATGGCGGATCATTAATATTACTTAAAAATTCTATTAAATCAAAAGAACGAAAAGACATAATCGGACTGTCTGTTGAACACACCATTGAATTGTCCTGTGTTGAGCTTGATAAGCATGTTATAGTATGTGTATACAGACCTCCAAGTTACCAGAATCTATCGGTGTTTGATTCTGTAATGGAAGATGTGTTAAAGAAACTTAGTACTAGTAGTAAGTCAATAATAGTATGTGGAGATTTTAATATTAATTTATTGGAAAATAACTCGAATACTGTCAGATTGTTAAGTCTTTTTAGGTCATTTGATTTGTCAAATGTTTTTATTGAACCAACCCGAGTGACAGCTTCTTCTGCCACTTGTATTGATAATGTTTTTTGTAATTGTGATTACTTACACAAAGAAATTGTAAATAAGTTGCCATCTGATCACAGTGGACAAAAAATAACATTTAGCTCCTACATGCCTTTACAAAAAATTCAAATAAGGTTTAGGACAATTACATGTAAAAAGTTAGAGAAATTAAATAATTCTTTGGCCAGTAAGTTATGTGATCAGAATTTTAATAATATAGGTGACCCAAATGAATTCTACGCCGAGTTCTTTTCAATATTAAAGGCGCAGTTTAATGACACTTTTCCACTAAAACGTAAAAATATTCACACAAAGTTTTTATTTAGTGACTGGGCGACTCCAGGTATTCGTAAAAGCAGGGAAAAACTTTTTGAACTCTATGGCTTAAAGCAACATATGAATAATACAAACTTTCATCAGTATGTTGCAAAATATTCAAAAACTTTTAAAAGTGTGTGCCAAAAAGCTAAAGCTCTTTATATTAGCAATAAAATAAAATCAGCTGATGATAAAATAAAAACTACCTGGCAAATAATAAATAATGAAACAGGTAGGAAAAAACAGCGTAACACTGAATTTAATTTAGAGACTGCACATGGCCCCATCAACTCAGATGTAGAAATAGCTCAGGAATTTGAAAACTTTTTTTCTAATATTCCCCTTAAAACTACTGAAGCTTTAAATTCATCCCCCACGCTTTCTGCTGCCTTACTTAAAAAGAATGTAAAGGCATGCCCTTTGGAGTTTAGGTTTCAGCATACAAGCCCCCAGGCTGTTATAAAAGCTTTTAGAGATCTTAACATTAAATCAACAGAAGATCTCTGGGGAATGTCTGTAAAAGTATGTAGATCTTTCATCGAAACTATTGCGCCCTATTTAGCTTTCATATTTAACACCAGTGTTGACCAAGGAGTCTTTCCGGATCTTATGAAACATAGTAAAGTAGTACCATTGTTCAAATCCGGTGATAGTAAAGATCCTAACAATTATAGACCTGTGTCAATTCTACCAGTTCTCAGTAAGGTGTTTGAAAAGTTGATGCTCAATCAAATGTTATGTCACTTTAATAAAAATTCCATCTTTCATGAACACCAGTACGGTTTCACCAAAGGGCGTTGCACTACTGACGCCGGTGTTACCCTAATAAAGAACATTTTTAACGCCTGGGAAGAAGCACAAGATGCCATTGGAATCTTTTGCGACCTCTCTAAGGCGTTCGATTGCGTAAACCATGAGACACTTCTGATGAAACTGGAGCACTATGGAATTAGAAAAACAGCACTTGACTTGCTAAGATCATACCTGAAAGATAGAAAGGTTAAAGTTCAAGTAAACGGCGTAAACTCATTAGGGTCTGAAATGACAATGGGTGTTCCTCAAGGTTCGATATTGGGTCCATTCCTCTTTTTAGTTTACATTAATGATTTACCCCAATTACTTCAAAATCAACCGAAGATGGTGTTATTTGCAGATGACACATCATTAATCTTTAAAATAGACCGACGGTCACAAAATCTTGACGACGTGAATAACTGTATTCTTCAGGTCCAAGATTGGTTTACGGTAAATAATTTAGTACTTAATGAAAAAAAAACCAAATGCATTAGATTTAAATTACCGAATGTTAGAAGTAGCGAATGTGAAATCATATTGAATGGCCAAAAACTAGAATTTATTGATCAGACAGTTTTCCTAGGAATCACGCTAGACGAGAAATTACAATGGGGACCTCATATAACATCTATTGCGGGGCGGCTAAGCTCCGCCGCTTATGCTGTTAGAAAGATAAGACAGTTAACAGATGTAGAAACCGCGCGTTTGGTCTACTTCAGTTACTTCCACAGTATTATGTCATATGGCATTTTACTATGGGGTCGGGCTGCTGACATTGAATCCATTTTTATTTTACAAAAGAGAGCTGTCAGAGCCATTTACAATCTACGTCGTCGCGAATCTCTTAGGGAACTATTTAGAAAGGTTAATATCATGACGGTACCTTGCCAATTCATTTATGAAAATATTATGTATGTAAGAAAAAATCAACATCTTTTTAATAAAATAAGTGATAGGCATAATTTTAATACTAGAAATAAAGATAAATTAGATCAACCTTTTTTCAGATTATCTAAAGTACATACATCTTTTATGGGGTACTGTGTTAAATGCTACAACAAAATACCTTGTGACATATTGCAATTAAATGAAAGAAAATTTAAAACTCATATTAAAAGTACACTTTGTAAACAAGGATATTACAAATTAGAGGATTATATCCAAGATAAGAATGTTTGGAAACATGCTGGTCCTGCTCCATAGGACAATCTAAAAGTCTAGACAACATCAAACTTGTTCCTAATTTAATTTATATTATATATATATATATTTTTTATTTTATTTTTAATATGACATCTTATTTTAATTCATTTTTTACAATCTGCGACTACAGTGGCTCACGCACTTGTTAAAGTTCAACTACTTTTGCATTTTTTTTTTTTAAATAACTTGTAAATATGTGAGCACCATGTATCTATCACTTATTTGATTTACCTGTCATTGCTTAATGTTTTAATTCTTTTTACCTTTTGTGGTAGACTAATTTTATTATGGGTGCATCGTGTTCACATATAATTTTTATTATGTATACAAGACCTTGTAAAACATTTTAAAAGAGTAACGGTGGAGTTTCTTGCCCATTCTTCTCCATACGAAATCTACCTTTTCGAATGGGCGACTAGAATCATTTCTATTTAGTTTTTTTTTTGACGTTCAAAAGTGCCTTTAATGTGCCTATTTGAAATAAATGATTTGACTTTGACTTTGACTTTGACTTTGTCTGACTGTCTGCATGTATGTTACCTTTTCACGCCTAAACCACTGAACGGATTTCGATAAAAATTGGCAGAGATAAATTGCATCCCTAGGAAAGGACATAGGATAGTTTTTATCCCGATATTCCCACGGGATCGATACTTATGCGGGTGAAACCGCAAGGCGCTGCTAGTCTATACTATAATATTATAAATTCGAAAGTAACTCTGTAGGTATGTCTCACTAAACAGATTTCGATAAAATTTGCCACAGAGATAGATTGCATCCCGGGGAAGGACATAGGATAGTTTTAATCGACATACCTCGCGGGCGAAGCCGCGGGCGGAAGCTAGTGAGTTATGTTTCTGCCAAATAAAACCCAATTGGTGTCGCTCCAACCTACTGTACCAAAAATACATAACAGCTCATACATTTATTCAGGACTTTACGCATTAATGTTCAATTCCTGAATCCCTGAAGACAGCGTCATTAAAATTCAGGCTTCGTATTGAAAAATTTACTGTAAAATATAACGTAAAATATCAACAATAAACTGTTGATTCTAGGGAACGAAAATGAATGCCTTTTGACGCTACGCCGTAGCAAACTTCATCTTTGCTACGACGTAGCTGAAACGTCGTAGCTGATAACCGATCCTCTACGCGTCACGTCAGCTCATAAAACCTACCGCCTTTTTCACGTTCGCGTTCTGAAGAGTTTTACATATTGTAAGAGACGTTACGTAACGCACGCAATGGGTAGGTAGTACGTAAAGTACACCGTTTCACCAGTTATGTTAATTAAACGTAGGCGAAACTATTGCAATTGCATCGGGAATAAAATCCAGACTCCGGGCTGCTAAAACGAATTAACACGGAAAAGTGTAATTTTCATCAAGAACTCCATATTTTATGAGTACCAAAAAAATCTGGAAAACAAATTCAATTCCAAACTCTCCATAAAGTTTCATGGGAGCGGTTCACAAACGAACCACATACACACAAATATCCATCAAAAACATTATTTAATTTTCCGCGAACATCGCTTTCAACCACCCACACTCGAGTTAAACCTCCAAACTATATTGTTCTAAAACCGAAAAGTAAAACCGGCTTAAACCGATTACGTCTGGTCCGAACCACCTTTTTCCGGACAAAATGCCATTACGCTCGTATTGTGGTATAGTCTTTTCAAATGGACAGCGCGTATCAATCAGTGCAGTTTGAACCTTATGACAATGACATAAGTTATATGACGCGCGCTCGCGAATTGCAAGGACAGTAAGTATAACTACATACCGCAGCTTTGCTTGCTATAATTTGATTTAAAATTTACGTTCGACCAAAAGGCTAGACTGTCCCATTAAATGTGGTTTTAACTGCGGTGGATACTATTTGGGTTAATTAAGCTTAATTTTATGTCCATTCTCAGTAATTTGATAGTGATATTAAGTTGGGTTATGATTTTAATTGTGAGAGAATTTTGTGCGGGGTCAAATGTGCTTTTATGAAGTGACGATTGTGGTTAATTCGTGCGATTGAAAATGGTTAAATTTATATGTCGTTTTCGACGATTTTATTGGGAAACAAAACGTACTGATGTCGCTGTGGACTGCCGAAAGAGTTTTCGCGTCTTTCTTTGTCGAGATTGCGAATAGAAACATACAAGTTCGTGGACAGCCCAAGTAGTACAGATTGTAGCAACTTTCTAAGATATAGGATGCCGTGACAGTGACAATGAACACATCGATAGTTTCTTGAAAAGGTAAAAAACATTTAGGCCCGGACTCCAGTGAAGCGGAGCTGGGCGGAGCGGAGCGGAGAAGTGCAGGAATCGACCAATCACAATGGTTGAAATTCTCATCACGTCACTCGTCTCGTCTGTGATTGGACGATTCCTGCACGTCTCCGCTCCGCTCAGCTCCGCTTCAGTGGAGTCCGGACCTTAGGCTGCCTTTCTACCAGAGATGAGCGAGGATGCGTAGCGAGGGATGTGTGTAAGACTAACCAATACCAACGCTAACTTAGTTCAAGCTATAAAAATGAAGCGATGTTATTGGTTGGTTTCACACATCCCTCGCTACGCATCCTCGCTCATCTCTGGTGTAAAGGCAGCCTTAGGCTTAGAGAGTATAGAGGTATGAGGAACAGGGTGTAAAGTTCACTCATTCTCCATAGAAAAGGGAGGACCCTCCGACCAGATGCTTCATGGCGGGTAGTTGTATGTATGCTAGTCGCACGGTAAACTCTGCTTGCGAGATGCAGGATTTTGCGTGACGTCAGTATGATGAGTAATTGGCATGTGGCGGTGTAGACGCCGCTACAGTTTCATAAGAAGTTAAACCACAGTAATCTAAAATAGTTTTCCACTCCAAAATTACGTTATCAAAATTCATAACACCCTTCATAAATAACGGTTAGAGGCCCTTCAAAACTACCCTCAAAACAACAGAAACTAAACTTTTGTTAAATAAATACGGGCCTTCTTTCCGGTCATCCCCCAAGGGAGAAGGCGCGAAGATAACGAAAAGTAGTACAATGCAAAGAAAAAAAAAGTTGGAATTTAATCATATATTCAAGGATGGCAACTCTACGGTGTGTGCGTTCAGACCTTTGTTTACTGATAAGACAATGTTAGGGTTATGTTGTTCAGCGGGATTGTCCGAAAGGGCCCGAAACTTAAAGGGCTAAGGAAGGAACACGGGTGGGTTTTCGTCAGTAAGAGCCTGACACTCCCTTCCGCTCCACCCAGAGCGGGACCATTTGATGATTTCCCATCCGAAAAAAAAAAAAAAAAGTTTATGTTGTGGTATTTTTTATATTAGGCGTTTTTACCACTGTGCCAACCGTGCTGTCAAAATTAACCCCAGGATTGCTACCAAAAATCATATTTTTATAACAAAAAAATAACATCGTAATGATAAATAAATAGCCGTTAGTACTACCGAGGCAATACAGCGAGGTAATTGCGTAACACACTATCAATAGCAATGTGTTTCATTTTGACAGTTCAACAACATTCATTGCGTTACAATTTTTTCTAACATTTGAAGCAATGGATTAGCAATGTCCTTCAAAATGATTCACGACGTGTTGCTACATGTGATTTCTTTTATAAATTATTTGGTCTACTAATACTATCTCTCCGTAGTCTAGGTACGCCATTGGTGAGCAAACATTTAGAACACGCTTTTTCTTTCCAATTCTTGTTCAACCGTTGCGACATTTCGACTCGTCGAATTCGAAAATACTGTCGAAATCTAGCAATTTTCACATCTCACACCTCAGGAAACATACAAAGGGCGAAACTGACAACACTTTTATCCAATGTCCAAAGAATTCCTTCCATTTAACAAGCACAAGGTTTCAAACGGATCTGTTTCGGCTCGTGGACGCGTAACTCAATCGTGTCACAAAATACATAGGGGCAGAAGGACAATACATAGCATGCGTGAAAAATGGCCTCGGGCGATTCGACTTGCGGAACGAGTTGCGTCAAGCGGCACGCGCGCGCGATTACTGTTTCCAGCCGTCGTCGCTCCGCAAGTCGCGTTGAGGTGACTCGTAAACAATACAAAAAACAAAAAATAAAAACAAAAAAAAAAAAAATGGTTGCCTGTAAAGTCGGTTTTACGGGCGAAGATTTTACGTGACAACGTCTTTTTCTCGGTAGAATATTTATTGATATGAATATAATTAAATTGCACAATAGGAACAAGGAATTAAATGAAAATAAGAACGTAACGTTACCGAGCGTTACACTTTTTCATAAGTGACTCCCAGCCGCAACCTAATTTAAAATAAGAACGTAACGTTACCGAGCGTTACACTTTTTCATAAGTGACTCCCAGCCGCAACCTAATTTAAGACGTTGTCACGTCAAAAAATGGTTGCCTGTAAAGTCGGTTTTACGGGCGAAGATTTTACGTGACAACGACCGATCATCCGATCATAGTTGAGTGGGAGAGAGACGCAAGGCATTCGGCGGGCCTCTCTCTCGTTCGGTGACTCATCGTTACGTTACCGAGCGTTACACTTTTTGACGTGACAACGTCTTAAATTAGGTTGCGGCTGGGAGTCACTTATGAAAAAGTGTAACGCTCGGTAACGTTACGTTCTTATTTTAAATTAGGTTGCGGCTGGGAGTCACTTATGAAAAAGTGTAACGCTCGGTAACGTTACGTTCTTATTTTCATTTAATTCCTTGTTCCTATTGTGCAATTTAATTATATTCATATCAATAAATATTCTACCGAGAAAAAGACGTTGTCACGTAAAATCTTCGCCCGTAAAACCGACTTTACAGGCAACCATTTTTTTTCATAAGTGACTCCCAGTCGCAACCTAATTTAAGACGTTGTCACGTCAAAAAAAAAAGTCTAAACCACTCCTTTCATTTGTTTTCTCCACAGTCACTGTCGCAAGAAGCGTGTGGCTTGAGCAAGGAGCTCGACGCAAACGGGGTAAAGCCACTTGGGATATATTGCAGTTTCTAGTCGGTAAAAAAAAATGTCTAAATGTTTTATTATTCGGTGTCTGGAGAATTTTACCCAAAGTTCTATTCGATAGTGCTTTTGATTTTATATCGCTATTCTAAACAATATTAAGGAAGTGCTAAAATAGACAACTTTATCGAGCAATAGTCGTGATCGTGATTCAGTTTTATTGAGAACTAGCTGATCCGACAGACGATGTCCTGTTTTTGATTCGAAGGACACGTGGCGCCATCTATTATCATAATAACTTTATTGTTGTTTTCCTCTGGAACAGCACTTTTTTTCGGGATGAAAAGTACCCCTATGACCGTTTCTGTACACCTGACAACGTATATGCAAAATTTGAGGATGATCGGTTCAGTGGCTTAGGCGTGAAAAGGTAAGAAACAAACTTACTTTCGCATTTATATCTAATATTAGATAGGATTTTTTTGCCAGTTTATTATTATTTATTTATTTTTAGCCTTTGTTGTCTCACTGAAGGGCAAAGGTCTCCCTTTCTTCTTTCCACTCCTCTCTGTCTTGTGTGTGGACCAATCCCGTCTGTAGGCGTCAAGCACATCCCGCCATCTTCTCCTGGGTGTGCCTCGATTTCGCCGGACGTTTTCGCCACTTCTTAACTGTAGATTATTTCAAATGGAACTTCTGTCTCCACTTCACAATGTCTTTATGTCGGGATAGCTGATACAGCTTGTGCCGAACGGATTTCATTCAGCGAACAAAAAAATAAGATTATCTGATAGTCCGTTTTGGAAGCCTTTGTGGGTTTTATGTGGCTGATCAGAAATGACAAGCCTTTTGTCATAATGACTTTTATTATTGCAAGGGTTCGTAGGGAGGGTTCTTGTGTTTTAGGCAGTTGGCCAAGTGACCACTGCAATGCAAGGGGAAAGGAAAAAAACCGGTCAAGAGCGAATCGGACTTGCGCACCGAGGGTTCCGTACCACAATGTTTTTAATTTTTCATCGGCGAGGCCTATAATCGTCAGAGAATTCACTGTGCACTGCGGTGTATAATATTGCAGTTATAAGTCAGCGCCATGTCTTGACCGATAGTGGAACTAATGTAACTTTTGTTGATGATCTCTGAAAATGTGTGCTATTTAGAGACTTCGTTTTATTTTTCCTGTAATCTTTACATAAACTTCTATCACATAAAATAATTTCCGATTTTTCTGTTTGCAAACTTTGGAGATAAGGTGGGGAGAACGGTATTTTTTTTACATGTTTCATCAAAAGTCGAAAACTATGCGGCCTAAAAAAAATAAAAAATGTTTGAGAATGTGCAAACTGCGCTCTTTCATATGATACCCCACATGACCTAGTAGCCCCACTTCGAATTTTTCAGTCCCTGTTGCAAAAAACACATATTTTTATTTCTTTCTTATTTGCAAAATAGTTGGGCAAACGTCATCTAAAACTATTCCAAATTTCGAGTTCATAGCATTAGTAGTTCTTAAGATATCCAGCTGTGACAGACAGACAGACTGAGTCTCACCATAAGGGTTCCATTTTACCATTTTGGTACGGAACCCTAAAAAAGGCTAAATACAGGGATTGTAAATCGCAGTTTCTTGTTATCAGCAGAGGAAGGTATTGTCCATACCTAATCCTTTATCCGCTTCATTTTACTGGTGGACGATGACGGATTTGTTTTCGGATAGTGTCTCAAACAGCTGAATTTTAAGACACATTTGAAGTTTTTCTTTAGGGTCAGTTCACACCGAGACGCGACGCGCAGTTTTCAAAATAGAAATACAATTACAGACCTTATCTACTACACTAAAAGGTACACAATGCAGGGTTTACTACGTCGAGCCACGCCGCGGTGCGCCGCGCGGCGCTGCGCTGCGTAGCTCACTGAATCGTGTACCTTTTTGTGTAGTAGATAAGGTCTGTAATTGTATTTCTATCTTGAAAACTGCGCGTCGCGTCTCGGTGTGAACTTTGGTATACATTTATATTTATACTTTTTTTTTTTGCTTGAGTATGGTTTTCATTGTATTTTTTGGTATAGGTATTGGCGTGACTAGCTGACCTATGGAAATAATTTAATTTAATGTTCTTTGAATACCTAAATATAAGTTTATCTATCTGAACAGACGGCTGTCCTTTATCCGCGTCATTTTACTGTGCTCTGATTGGTTGACCATGACAAGACGCATTTGCGGTTCGAATAGTGTCTTAAACAGCTGATGAATTTTAAGACACTCACATTTGAGGTTTTTCTTTATATATTTAATTTTGTTTACATTATTATTTTTAGTTATTTTTTTTTTGCTTTCGTATAGTGTTTATTGTATTTATTGGTATATTAGCGTGACTACACCTACGGAAATAAATAAATTTCATGTTCTTTGCATACCTATATTGTATTGTATTATTGCAAGTTTTTCTAACTGAACAGACAGCTGTGCTGCTGGGGACTTTCTTGCGTCACTTCCCAGCGAACACTAGGAAGTGGTGATGAGCGGGCGTTTTGGGGGACCACCTTATGTAATTTTGATGTTAGAAAAGTGCTGATTCACAGCCTTATTAGAATTAATGACTTTTGCTTTTTGAGGGAGGAGTTGCCATTCATACATTACGGCGAAAAATGCGAAATGGTTCATTTAGACAAAACATCGCATAATAATATTCATCATCATCATTATTTCAGCCGAAAGACGTCCACTGCTGGACAGAGGCCTCCCCCAAGCACCTCCACTTCGACCGGTTCTGCGCTTCTCGCATCCAACGGGTTCCTGCGGCCTTCACAAGGTCGTCGGACTACCTTGTGGGAGGCCTGCCAACGCTACGTCTTCCGGTACGCGGTCGCCACTCCAGAACCTTTCGGCCCCATCGGCCATCTGTTCTGCGAGCAATGTGCGCTGCCCACTGCCACTTCAGTTTGGCAATTCTTCGGGCTATGTCGGTTACCTCGGTTCTCCTGCGGTTCTCCTCATTCCTGATTCGATCACGCAGGGAAACTCCAAGCATATCCCTCTCCATTGCCCTTTGGGTGACTTTTAGCCTTCTTATAATAATATTCAGTCGCATCTAAATTCAAAAGAAAAACGACGAACGAAAGCTCTTAGTCAGCTGACATGAAAATTAAAATAACCAAGACAAGCCAAATTTATTAAGCCCTTATAAACGTCTACTTTAATTAATTAAGAGATTCAACTCTAACCACAAAGTAAATAACCGTAATTCACTCAAAAACACACATTTCCTACAAACATCTTCTCAGTAACTCACAATTTATGAGGCAGCTAAATTATCAGAATAACGTAACGCAACGTAACGAGGTTATAAATAATGTGATAATATCGCAACTACAGTGATAACGAACATTTAATTCGCGGCAATTGTAATATTATATCACCTTAATGGTCCTGGCTGTTAAGGGGTGGTTAAGGCAGGTTTACACCGCGAAATGCCACGGTACAGTTTCGCGGTATTGGTAAGTATGTACCGGTGAGTTAAAGAGCGCCAAATTTCTAAAAGACAGTCGATTTTGTCGGTTTAGTTTAGGTGTCAAATACAATATAGACATGTGTGATTGTGTTCAATATCTATACACGAGGAAAATAAGGAAATCCTCGTGAGGAGAGGTGTGGATGGCAGTAGCGAAGGGTCAATTTTTGTGAGATAGATTGCATCCCAGGGAAGGGTATAGGATAGTTTTTATCCCAATATTCCCACGGGATCGACACTTATGCGGGTGAAACCGCGAGGCGCTGCTAATTTTGAATAAAGACGACCAAAAAGATGTTTGTAGTTAAACCCTGACAAAAGACAGGGGCTCAAGTCTGCTATTTTTTACCCGACTGCGGCGAAGCCCAAAAGGAGGGTTATATAAATTCGTCATTCCAATACGATCCCATTGTCATTTTGCTAAAAGTTCGTAATCTGCTAAATTCAAAATGGTCGATTATTGGTCGGTCAATGGCGCAGAACATATACGATACTCGTAACGAATTAAAAGCAATGACTGCACAATGACGTTCTAATGGTAGGTCACTGATCATAGGAACTGTCAAAATTTTAGCAGATTAACGCCTAAGTCAATCATTAATTTGTCATTATGTACGAGATTACCATTCTATGCCATTTCTTTCAATGGAGTGTCAGTGGTTGACCATTGGAAAATCATAATGACGCCATTATATTAGTAGATTACCAAACTTGTCAAAATCAACAATTATGAAATCAATGATAGACCAATCTGACACTATTGTAATAGCAGACTTGAGGCCCAGGTAGGAATGGGAAAATTACGAAATTTAGAGACAGCAGGAAACTTTATTTAAACGGACTACATTTCCCAGTGTTAGCACTCTAACCTTTGCAAACAACATAGCCTATCTATATAAATAAAAAGAAAACTCCTGACTGACTGACTGATTGACTGACTCATCAACGCCCAGCCCAAACCCTTGGACCTAGAGAGCTGAAATTTTGCCCAGAGGTCCCCTTTATAATGTAGACAAGGAATAAGGAAGGATTTTTCGAAATTCAACCCCTAAGGGGGTGAATGGAGAGAGGGTGAAATTTCACGCGGACGAAGTTGCGGGCAGAAGCTATACCAAAATAAACTGGGCGCACTGTATTCGATACACCCCTGGCTATGTCAAAACATCCCAAAGGAATAATGTCAGGCAAAGTCGTGATAAAAACATTTAATGAAAATTGGAAAATGTGTTCCAAAAGTGTTCGACTTATAATGCTCATTTTATCGTATAAAACCCATTGATATGGATATTATATTAGTTTTTTTATTAATCATAATTAAACTACTTAGAATAAAATAGCCATTTTCAATAGGGTTCCTCCTAAGGGTAAATCGAATCTATTAAAAAAAAATTGACTCAATTAATTGATTTGTTTTGCAAGCTACAATGTTTTCAGGTTTCACACTTGATTGACGGGAAAGTTTTTAGAAATATTTTCATGTTTTTTTCGTTTCTACTGCATTGAAATCAGTTTTTGAAAAACAAACAGAATTAATCTACATTAAATTATCTATGCAATGATATATAAATTAAGTAGGTCCCATGTACTAGGAGTATAACAATAGAAACAGTTGCAGAAAGGAGGCAAAAACAAAATTCAATCGTAGAAGCACTCTCTAATGCTTCGCATTATGAGTCATGATGCAATAAAGTGAACGAACAAAATGTAGGTAACTGGAATACAATTTTAGAGTCCCTCGTGTAAATGTCGCTTGCCAACGACAAATTGGTACCGTAATCATTTGGGTGGCTTGGCATTTCCTTAAACTTTCAGGAAATTCTGTTTATGTCACATAATTTCCGTTCAAGTGACATTCACAGAATTTCCTGAAAGTTCCTAATAGAGTTTTTAAGGAAAGAAAAGAGGATAATGGTCGTCATTTAAGCATAATTAATAAACGTAATGTAGTGCGGAGCAGTGTTGGCCGAGTAGTAACGGCCGCGACTTACGAGTTGTAGGTCGTGGGTTCTGATAAAATGATAAATGATAAATGATTTTTATTTCTGTAAGTAGGTTTGTACAAACACTTTTACACGTCAATCATATTTTTTTTTTAAACTAGATGAGGTCGGCGTTTCCTAACTGACTATTCTGAGAAGAAAGGCCGAAACAAACTCAGAAGTCACAGTCTCTTTTAAAGTCCAGACAAAATCTTGGTCAGATCGTGTGAAGACCATGTAGGTTGGTGTCTGAAATGGTCTTTTGAGGAAAGAACCACACAGATTGAGCGGACCTGTCCAATCAGTGCAAGCATTTGCCAAAAATCGTGCAGCTCAACTCAGAACTTGAGGAGCTCAACGATTCGACGAACAATACCAAAGACAGGACATTTGGGTAGGCCGCATAATCTACTCAAACTGCCAGATCATGATTAAAACTAAGAAGGAAAAAAGAAGAAATGACCCACATAGTCCTCACATTCACAATAATTAAATAAAAAATAATAATAAAAATTACTTACAAAGTAAATATTCATGTCATTGTCTAAATAAAATTCATCAATGTCAATGTGTATATAAAAAATCCGGACATAATCTTTGAGGACCATGTAGATTAGTGTCTGAAATGGTCTTTTGAGGAAAGAACCACACAGATTGAGCGGACCTGTCCAGTCAGTGCACGCATTTGTCAGTAACCGTGCAGCTCAACTCAGAACTTAAGGAGCTCAACGATTCGACGAACAATACCAAAGACAGGACATTTGGGTAGGCCGCATAAACTACTCAAACTGCCAGATCATGATTAAAACGAAGAGAGAAAAAAACAAAAAAATTACCCACATAGTCCTCACATTCACAATAATTAAAATCATATAATACTTTATACAGTAAATGTACATGTCATTATTTAAGTAAATAGATACTTAAAAAAAAAAGAAAATTATTAAAGTGTAAAATAGCAAAATAAAAACAACATTCTAAACCTATTGGAGCAGCTCAATCCCAGGCCTTTTTGTCCTCAATATAGTCTTTTACAGTATAATAGGCTTTCTGACATAGTTTTCGCTTTATAAAAGATTTGAATTTAGTAAGGCTTAGTTCTTGAATGTGGCTAGGAAGTTTATTATAAAAACGTATACATTGGCATCTAAACGAGCCACCTATTTTTTTGAGCCTTGTTGTAGGAACAACAAATTTGTGTTTGTTCCTAGTATTTATGTTATGGATATCACTGTATTTTTTAAACAGATTAATATTTTTATGTGCATACAAAAGATTATCATAAATGTACTGAGAAGGCACAGTCATTATATTAATCTCTTTAAATTTGTCTCTGAGGGAGTGTCTGGGACTTAATTTATAAATGGAACGAACGTTCGAAACCTCGAACCCAGGCAGGCGCTTACTTCGTGTAAATAATTTCATTACCACTGCTCTTGAAACGGTGAAGGAAAACATCGTGAGGAAACGCAAGTTTTAGAAACAATAAAATTATATGATCGACTACAGTAAACAAAATCAGAAAAATATATGATATTCTTCAGGATATATGCTAGGTAGATAGTGTGTTGAAAACACAATAAAACTAATTTGATACGATAGAAAAAAATCATGAAGATACCTCCAAAAACTTTCTTTTTACAATAAAAACCATACTAATTAACATAAAATCGTTCTGATTTTTTGTCAGATTAATCTACAAGCAACATACTAAAATACTAGTACTTTATTTTTATAGTCCAAACAATAAATTTAATAATTAAATAATTGCTTCATATTTTGCAATAAATTACCAGCGCTATGTCATCGCGCTTCTCTTTCTTTTCTATGCAGTCCGACAGTGACCGCGCTTTAGGTCATGTAAGCCCCCTAAGACTTCTGTAGGTATAACAAGGATTATTTTAAGGTAAGCTGTTGGAGGTTTAATTCTAATTGTTAGTTATGAGATAAGGTAGTTGGTTAAGATAATATTTATGTTATCACCTACCGAGATAAGTTGGGGGTTTCAGTCTTGTGTATTTAGGCCTTTAGGGTTAGAGTTTTTGGAAAGCGGGTTTATTTAGCTTTTAAGACGTGACTGGTTTGTTTAATATTACATTAGTTCGTAGTTTTATTTTTAACTGGGTTGTGGAGGTCAGATAGGCAGTCGCTCCATCACGGCGCAGCACACTCTCGAGGTGTGCCCGTCGTGGTCCGGGCCGCGCCGCAGTCTTACCGCGGCGATCGGAACGGACCTCTCGCTCCCCGGCTTGGTCAACGCCATGCTAGGGGATGAGGGGTCCTGGGCGGCAGTCGCCTCCTTCTGCGAACACGTCATGTCCCAGAAGGAGGCGGCGGAGCGCGTGCGGGAGGAAGACCCTCTCGCGGCGCCGCTCCGAAGGCGGAGGAGGGGTCGAAGAAGACGTCAGTATGACAGTCATCTCCGACTCCTCCCAGGGGGAAGCCAGCAGGCGACGGGTGCGGGGGCACCCTCGCCTGTATTGCACAGGCTTCCACCAGTGCCGGACGGAAATGGCCAGGTGTTCCCGGCCATTCCCGTAGCCCCCCAGACGGGGGGACATGCGGGGCCCGCCAGCTAGGCGGGCATGCGCCGGGGGGGTTGTGGATGCAAAGGCTGAGCCGGATTCCCATGACCTCCCCATCAAGGCGATGAGGGAACGCCGCTGAGTTTTAGTGGGTATACTGCCACCCTGGCAGGGAGTCCCACATACTCCGTCTCTTCCCCCGACGAGCGGAGATGCGTAAAGTCATTTCTCAGCGAAAAAAAAAAAAAAAAAAGGCAGTCGCTCCATGTAAAATACTGGTATTCAGCTGCATCCAGTTAGACTGGAAGCCGACCCCAACATAGTTGGGAAAAGGCTAGGCAGATGATGACCTACTTCAATTTTATTTGTTTGTATAGATTTTCCACGGGAAACGCTACCTGTTTTTTTATTTACTTTATTCTTTTTTTTGTTTCAGTTTTAGCATCCTTTCCACGAAAAACGCGTCAAGCTCGACGAAAAACATTAAAATAGAACATCGAAGGATAAAAAAAAAATAGTCCGAATAGTATCGAACTAAAAGCATTTCGGTATTACAAAAAGGAAAAAAACCTTTCTCACCAGTACTTTTCCCGTATATTCCAGCGTCATACTTACTACCCTCAAAAAAAAGCCGCCATTTTTCTTTTAATGACATCAGTAGGTACGTACCTGAAAAAATAAAAACAAAGAAATTAGGAACATTCCAGAACAAAGAACATTTATTTTGATAGCATTTTTACGTAAGAGTGTCTGGAATATTTTGAGTAAAAAAACGTTGTATTTTTATGATGTCATAAGTTATTTTTTTTATAAGGTTTGGACACGTAGCACTTATGAAGACCGACGTTACTTCGTCGTCATTTTTTTTTTGTAGGTGTTATGCACTTAGGTATCTGAACATTTTTTTTGTTACCGTTGGAATATTTATGTGTACTGTTCGTAAAAAGCGTTGTCAAAACAAAAGGTGTCTAGATTGTGAGGTGTAAATGATGATGATATTGTCTTGGAAAGACTGTATATCAAAAATACAAAGTTCGCTAACACCTTTTTTTTCGTGGGGATATCCTCACGGGGTCCCACCATCTGGCGAGAACGGAGGGTTATTTCAAACTCCTACCGACTAAAACCCCACTGATCACTCTACTAAAATCAGTCGGGGGCCCGGGAGATACCTATACATTAGCCATACCTGTAGCGGTATCTACAACGCCACATGCGAACAACGCGTCACACTGACGTCACGCAAAATCCTGAATCGCGCAAGCAGAGTTTCCCGCGCAACTAGCATAGATACACCGGCCCGACATGAATCATTGGGTAGTTGCCCGCCAGACACAACACCCGTCTGCTCGGAGGATCCTCCGTTTTCTATAGAGTATACTCTGAACTTTACACCGTTCCTCATACCTCTATAATATAATCGCTAACGCCCTAGAAAATTACTTATAAGTACTAGTAGTAGTAATTGCTTTTCTATGCCTGTTCTATTACACGAAATATTCATTATTTTCTGAATTCCAGAATCAGATTCTGGCGGAAAGTGAATACCTAAAACGAAAATTTTAACCTACTTTTCGGTAATCTCGAAATAAGACTTAAGCAAGAATATACATAAATCAGCCTATAACGTTCCCACTGCTGGGACACAGGCCTCCCTTTTGTGACAGGGAGTGGTCCGCAATCCACCACGCTGCCCAGTGCGGGCTGGTGGACATCGCATGTCTTCGAATTTTCGGTTCTAGAACATGCCGGTTTCCTCAAGATGTTTTCCTGCGAGAGTGCTTGCCCTAAAAGAAATCTATATACATATAATTCAAAGTCCTGACTGACTGACTGATATATCAACACACAGCCTAAACCGCTGGTCCTAGAGACATGAAATTTTGAGGGTGTGTTCTTTGTGAAGAGTAGGTATCCACTAAGAAAGGGTTTTTCGAAATTCCACCCCTAGGAGGGTGAAATGGGGGGTTGAATTTTCTGTGAATAATTTCCGACCGCCGCGCGGGCGAAACCGCTAGCAAAAGCTAGTCTACGATATAATTTCTATGACTCCTCCACTTGAACATAACTACAAACTTAACTCAAGCCTGTCCTAAAGCCTTAAGCACTTGTGTAGACTTACACGAGTGAGAGTCCCCGTGAATTTAATAAGCAACAGAACGGTAACATAGTTCTAAAACAACGACACCGAGGTTTGGGGCTCCCTTAATTAAACGGACCTCTTTCGTATAGACATACTGGATGTGACTACAATAGCTGGGTCGATTAGTATAATCAAATGACCGAGGAGGTACGGATAAAATCCCTGAAAGAACTTGAGAATGTAAGGGCTGATTTGACCAATCTTTTATCGGTGGAATAAAATTGACGTCTGACAGTTTCTAATGTGGAAAAATTGTCAAAACTTCAATATTTATTGTCAGAATAAGACTTATTCTGGGCATAAAAATTTGGTGGATTTAGACCTAAGCAAGTCATAGATTTCGTAAGGCATACCTTCGCCAAAGAAGAAAAAAGAAGCAGTTTATTAAAACGGCTAGCAGGTCTGACAAAGGACCGCTAACAGTTGGAGTTGACGAATCCTAGAGTGGTCACAGTCATTTATAAAAAAAACTGGCCAAGTGCGAGTCGAACTCGCACACGAAGGGTGCCGTACCACAAGGCAAAAACACAAAAAAAAAACACGTTTGTTGTATGGGAGCCCCCCCTTAAATATTTATTTTATTTTGTTTTTATTACCTTTTTGTTGTTATAGCGGCAACAGAAATAAATAATTTGTGAAAATTTCAACTGTCTAGCTATCGCGGTTCTTGAGATACTGCCTGGTGACAGACAGACGGACGGACGGACAGACAGCGAAGTTTTAGTAATAGGGTCCCGTTTTTACGCTTTGGGTACAGAACCCTAAAAATGGAGTGAAAGACGCGTTCTGGCTAGTTAGAAAGACAACTTGAACTTGACTTTGCGTCATGTTTGCCGCAAATAAACGACACGTTGGACTATAGTCCGCGCGGAACTAGTTGGCCGCTGAGGTGGGGACAGGGGTGAGGCGGCGGGTTGCAACGCACGTAGTGAGTAATGCGCCCCCGGCCCCGCCCCTCCGTCCCACCGCTCAACCTAAGGCGTGACCAACTAGTTCCGCGTGGACTATAACGAGTGTTGTGATACAAGATGCTCTCCAGCATTTTTTTTTTACGGATGGGAAATCCTCAAATGACCCCTCCCGCTCTGGGTGTAGCGGAAGGGAGTGTCAGACTCTTACTGACTAAAACCCACCCGTGTTCATTCTTTAGCCCTTTATGTTCCGGGCCAGCGGTAACCCTTTCGGACAATCCCGCTGACCCGGCAGGCTTCGGCCCTAAGAGGGCCCCTCCTCGATGCTGACGTCTCTTTGAGGCGCGCGTGGAATACGTACGCGTTGTCCGGCACGGGCCTGGTCCTGATCAGACGGTGAGCTACCCATTACTCTCCGCCCGCAGGCATGCACCTACGATGGCCGGGAGTCGTCACGCGGCTCCCGCCGCCCGGAGCGTCTCCCGCGGCGGCTGGTATGGGAGGCTCTCTCCCTGAGCCGTCCCGCCACCTCCTTGGCTAGCATGACTGCTTCGCAGAAGGAGGTGACTGCCTCCCACTCCCTTTCGCCCCGGACCATGGCTTGCAACAGGGCCGGACGCGAGAGGTCGCCGCCGCTGCCGATCGCCTCTACGAGGGCACGGCGGTGCTGTCCAGCATTGGACAGAGATTTAGAGCGGAGTTGATAGATTGTCAGAAATTGCCTTGAAAGTTACGGCACCATCCCAAACATCTAAAACGCGTCACTTCCATTAACACTAAATCTGTATAAATAGTTGGTCCCGGGGATTGCAATTTGCATCGACTACGAAAGGGTTGTGTGACGTGGGACGGACTGTGATAATTTGGTACAAGCAGTGCTCTAGGGTTTGGTAATTGTGGAGTTATGGTCGCGAGCAGTAAAGATATGAACAGTACGGAAACTATGTACTAACGTTCGAAACGGCACACTCACACAGACGCGCGCATCTACGGTACCCCTAAGCGGCACCCGTGACTGAGAGCACCGCGACTATCGCTAGGGGTACCGTACACGCGCGCGTCTGTGTGAGTGTGCCGTTTCGAACGTGAGTACGTAGTTTCCGTACTGTTCATATCTTTACTGTGGCCATACCACAGGCTGAAACATGAAGAATTTATGTCTTATAGAAATCTGGTGAAAGTTTATATGAAAAAGCTTTCTCATGAAGTGAAGGAAGCAGGAGTCAGTCACCAGGAAGTTATAATGGTTGTGTAGAGGTTCTTGGCTTGGTTTCTCCATAATCAGCCTATAATGTTCGCCTTGCTGGGACACAGGCCACCTCTCTGTGAGTGGGAGTGGGCCGTAATCAACCAAAGTCCCAGTGCGGACTAGTATGGGCGTATAATCCCCGCTAAATGAAGCCTATTGAGCGTTCATTTTAGCTGTATCATTGTTCATAAATTTTCAGCAGCATAATTCCGTAACACACTATTAATATCAATCATGAATAATTTTGAAGGACATTGCTAATCCATTGCTTCATATGTTCGAAAATATTGTCTGCTCAACAACGTAAATAACGCAATGAATGTTGTTGAATTGTCAAAATGAAAGCCATTGCTACTGATAGTGTGTTACGCAATCACCCCGAAACCTTATTACTTCGTAGTCATTACTTTTAGTGTATAAAAATTCGGGTCGTGGCAAGATAATGGGTTTCTTTAACACGGGAAGTCCTTTGTTTTGTTAGTTATTCGTCAAGGTATGGTTTTTGGTTTGTACGTTGTACCTAAATGATAAATGATTTTATTTTTGTAAGTAGGTTTGTACAAACACTTTTACACGTCAATCATGTTTTTTAAAACTAGATGAAGTCGCCGTTTCCTATCTGACTACTCTGAGAAGAAAGGTCGAAACAAACTCAGAGGTCACAGTTTTTTTTAAAGTCCAAACATAATCTTGGTCAAGTTATATGAAGACCATGTAGATCGATGTCTGAGATGGTCTTTTGAGGAAAGAACCACACAGATTGAGAGGACCTGTCCAGTCAGTGCACACATTTGTCAGAAATCGTGCAGCTCAACTCAACCTAGGTAGGTACCTACATTTCATGTTTTTCGTGCCAGGATTTCTGATTAACTAAAAACGGGAAAATCATAAAGGATGCAATCCAAACAAAACTCAATCATATACAGTTTTTATTGTACGAATAATTTTCGGTATTTTGACCTTCAAGGTAACGAAAACTTTAAGATTAAAAAAAAAATAGAGTATACAAAATTGGCACCTGGGAGTTCTACTCGTGCATTTTTAGTGAACTATTGAATAGAAATTTTCAATAAAAAGCTGATGTCACTTTTTTGGGGCAATAAAAACACAGTGTGCTATCACTCTTCATTGTCTTTTATGTATTAGGTATGTTGTTATTGTTTATGTTAATGCTGAAATGAACCTTTTTGGCGCAGCCGTGAGGCACACACTATTGTAGTTTAAAAAACATTATTTTCACATTTATATTTTACTAGCCGCCCCGCGGTTTCACCCGCATAAGTGTCGTTCCCGTGGATATATCGGGATAAAAACTATCCTATGTCCTTTCCCGGGACACAAACTATGTCTATACCAAATTTCATCTAAATCGGTTCAGCGGTTTAAGCGTGAAGAGGTAAAAGACATGAGGTGTATACACCTTCGGCACAGACACACTTTCGACTTTATAATATCGTCGACCGTAGGTTCAATTGAGGTAAGGGACAAAATACGCAAAATGAGTTGAGTATACAGTTTTGTTCGGAATTTTGCGCTCTTTCGAATGGTGTATATGAAAAAATTCTAGCTTAAAAAAAATGCCCCTTACCCTACTGATTTTTGGATTCAAATTTCGAATCAGCCCCATAATAACAATGTATCTGAAAAACTATGCAATATAGCAACTTGAAATGGTGTAATTACCGCCGCCAATCCACTTCACATAAGGTAAGGGTCTTCCCAATCAACGAGTTATTCTTCATACATTTTTTCAACAAGACCTTTACACTATTTTTTCATTATAGATTGGATCCAACGTAGAGATCAATTTAATGTAAGGGACATTACTAGCAAAATACGTTGGTGTAAGGGACGTCTATTTTCTTAAATAGCTAACTTATTTAAATAAATGTTAACAGGTAGATAGAGCACTAAAATACAAGATTATGTGTGAAATCAGATCCGAAAAAGGTTAATAACAAAAAAAGTTATAGGCGATTTAGTCCTAAAAAAAACTTTGTCGGCCTCCCCTGAAAAATCGTATTTTGTCCCTTACCTCAATTGAACCTACGGTCGACGATATTAGTATTCCCACGAACTGTGTCCAAATAAACGTTATTCTTTTGTTCTTTCTAATTCTGACTCTCACTGTATACATTACAAAAATTCTATAAAAAAAAACACTTCCATGCCTAACCCTTTCTAACCTAAACAAAAGCCTTACGTGTGCATATCAGTATCATGGCGACCTCAATCAGGCGTGTTGATGAAAGAGCGCCCTAATTAGCAACCCTGTTCACTACCGCTGCAATTAACGCCGTGGCCACAGTAAAGATATGAACAGTGGCCTGCCTCGGCCACGAAAATAACGCCACGCTTGAGGCGTCAATTCGCTACAAGCGTCATTTCTAAGCGTCAAAAGAAAGGCCACGAACTTCAAATATTCGCCTGAGCGTGTACGTCGGTGGGGGAATGCATCAGCTACAGCCGGCGACCGCTTCCGCCGGGTACCGCTCCTATCGGAGCGCGTGGAGCGACTGTTTCGTGCACACTGTGGAATTTTCTCATACAATTGTTTACGACGACGCCCATAAAAAACGCCCGTCGGATAATCCAACGCTTGTGCAAATTCGCTCGTAGCAAATTTCGCTGCTGCTTGCAGCGCTACTTTGTGGCCTTGTAGATAATAGACTATACATTTGTTTTTGACGCTCGACGCTCACGCTTGCAGCGCAAGGCGAATTCGCTTGGAGCGTCGCATTTCGTGGCCCTCGGGTTAGTGTCAGTTTTTTCGACTCACGTTCGATTGCGAGCGCGTTAGAATTTTGTATGGGAAATTAGGTTTCTTCTAGTGACCACCAGGTGGCGCGATAACTTTTTCCCATATAAAATTCTAACGCGCTCGCAATCGAACGTGAGTGAAAAAGTCACACTAAGGCCTCAGTACGGAAACTACTTACTAACGTTCGAAACGGCACACTCACACTGACGCGCGCATCAACGGTACCCCTAGCGATAGTCGCGGTGCTCTCAAGTCACGGGTGCCGCTTAGGGGCACCGTAGATGCGCGCGTCTGTATGAGTGTGCCGTTTCGAACGTTAGTACGTAGTTTCCGTACTGTTCATATCTTTACTGTGGCATGGCCGAGGTCGGGGGTGAGAGTTTTCTTTATCATCGAGATAAAGATGGGGTTGATAATGGAGTAGGTAAAAGCATTAAATTAATACAAACATCTATAACAGCGCCTCGCGGTTTCACCTGCATAAATATCGATCCCGTGGGAATATCGGGATGAAAAGTGTCCTATGTCCTTTCCCGGGACTCAAACTATCTCTATACCAAATTTCATCTAAATCGGTTCAGCGGTTTCAGCGGTTTTACTTTCATGTGTAGTTACTGATTGAACAAGTTACACGAAATAGAAAAACCACCTTTTTTTACCTATACTAATACTAGCTGCGCCCCGCGATTTGACCCGGATAAGTCTCGGATAAGACTCGCACACGAAGGATTCCGTACCACAAGGCACAAAACGCCGAAAAAACAATTATTTTGTACCCCTTCAAAATTTATTTTTATTATTTTTTGTTAAAGCGGCAACAGAAATACATCATCTGTGAAAATTTCAACTGCTATCACGGTTCATGAGATTCAGCCTGGTGACAGACAGACAGACGGACAGTAGAGTCTTACTGTTAAGGGTCCCGTTTTTTACCCTTTGGGTACGGAACCCTAAAAACTACTTTACAAGCTTTAAAACGTAATTTAATTAACTACGTCTATACCAGAGTCCTATGAACACGACCCGTAAATTTGCAGGACGTAAAACATATTGCTCCATATGACGTCACTCGGCCTATGTCAGCTGGGAATAGTGACAATTATTTCAAATGCGGTGGGCGGCGCTCTTAATTTGATACTTTAATTAAATATCTTTCGGTTTTACATTGGACTTTGACCTTTTAAACTTTACAACTCAAACTCAAAGCATTTATTTTAATCAAGACCAGTAACTACAAGCATTTTGTTAAGGAATCGTAATATGTAGTCGGTCAGTCAGAAAGATGAAGCTAGTTGTCAAATCCAAAGCAAATTTTTCATAAGTACTGTCACAAAATATACACCCTTACATTTAATCCTTAAAAGGGGTAATTGTACTCATCATTATGAACAACTTTATACTATGGGACTAACCCTGAAATCGTGAAAAAAAAATCAGTTGATCCATATTATAATTATGTCGAGTTATAATAGCATAATCAGCCTGTAATATTCCCACTTTTGGGACACAGGCCTCCTCTCAGTAAGAGGGAGTGGGCAGTAATCCACCGCGCGGGCTCAGTGCGGGTTGGTAGATGTCACATGTCTTCGAATTTTTGGCTCTAAGACTTCTAAGTTTCCTAACGATGTTTTCGATTTCATAAAAATTGCAAATAGGAACTTGACATCATCATCCACAAACTATTTCGACGAACTGTATGCATCCTCCCTTACGACGCCATCCTTCGATGATTTGCGCCAATCAAGTCCAAATCTTCCCTTTAGTATAGTCTTATACATAGTTTGCACTGCTATAGCAAGCACCCTTAACTCAACCAAAGACAGTATGCCAATCTTTTCTCCTTTCGCTCAAAAATCAAAACAGTTCACAGCTAAAGCAAGCCCCCTCCCCTCAACCCTTAACCCGAGGCCCACAGAACCATAACTCCCCAAGACAATTCCAACATTTAATAGCTTCAAATATACACCCCATAACCACACCACATACACCATTTATCCCATAAATCCCTACAAACAAGGACATCGCTGTTCTCCTTGTACTCAGCCGTGAATGCACGCATGGTATATTAAATTCTTGAACGTTATCCGACGTTATGAGTGCATGTAATACAAAGGATATGATATGAGCCTTCAAGAATGGATGTTAGAACTGTGGCCTAGTTTTCAACTGGAATATAAGTTCGGAGAAGGATTAGCATTGACCTGGATTTGTGGAAGGAATTTTCTGTTGTTAAACCTTACGTCAACTGATATGATTTCCTGGTAGGTTATTATTGTTATTAATTTTAAACGCTCGGTTTCTGATTTTAAGTTGAGTCCTTGTCAAACAAACTATACTTCGATTACATCAATTTTTTTACGTTTTCTTTTTTTTTTTAGTCAACTATGACAAAAACTAAGATGAGATTAGATATAAATATTGTTCTTCTTTTATAGAAACTAACCTATTGCAATCTATTTAACCTACCAGCTTTTCCTTAATAGGCTATTTGACAATGTAAAAAATAAGGTCATAATTATTGACACTCGTATAGATTATCGCTTTTAAAATCGATTTGCATAAATTTTACTACAAAACAATTATTAGTATTATTTATAAAATTAAACCCGAAAAAACTTCATCTTTTTAAATCTGGCGCCACGTAATCGAAAACGGTCTGGATTGGCTGAACTTAAGATGACGTCATGATTTAGTAAATTTCTATCTATCGTTGACAGAACAGATGACTTTTGACTAGTATCTCGACCGTTTCAACGTTTGTTTACGTGAATCGTGACGTCACGACGCCATATTGTTAAAGATAGTGTTTTGGCGGCTTATTTAAACAGTACATTTTTATTTACTATTTTTTAAAAGAAATACATTATGCAATTTGAAGTAATAGGTTTTTGTGGGCTCGTTAGACACCATTAAATAATCTGAGATGTTTGTCAGAAACCAGTCAAATAGCCTATTGTGAAATAAACACCGTGTTTTGGAAAACAAGGTGAAGCACAATTAATTATTTTATTGTAGGTGGTGGACCTCCTGCGTCCTATTTCGCAACTAAATACAACTGGTAAGAGGTAAGCAACTTTAAGATACTGTTGCGCGCCACAATTAATGCCTGGTACATGGTGACATTAGTTACCACTAGCGCCATCTAGTATCGAGTAGCAGAACTAGTCGAGTCACGATCGTTCTAGAAAATTCGATACTAGAACTTTGTAGAACTTTCTCGAACTATCGACACCTAGTCGGTCGGGGCCGGTATGTACTCGAACATTCTAGATGTTTCTACAATGGAATGTTCTCGAACTATCTGCGGCACTATATAAGGCCGGGATGCGTGACGACCGACACAGTTTGGATAAAGCGACAAGAGCGAAAACATCTAAGCGATCTTCAAGTGCGAATTAAGAGTGATCAGTAGTGTGATTGTGTTCTTTTAATTAGTGTTTTGAGTTGTAATTAGTGTTGTAAAATAAATTGTTATTTTTGGTTATTAAATCGGCAGTTTTTATTGTCACGAACCCTAAGCTCGTAACAATACTATAGGTACAGTCAGCAAAAGAGCTAGGTATGCAGGATCGTCGGATATAGTTGAAGTTTAGTAATAAACCGATGGATGTTGTCGACTGAAATTTTATTTGATAAATGAGCTGTTGGTTTTCTATTAATAAAATTAAATTTTATTCGACAATATTCATGGGTTTATTACTAAACTTCAACTATATCCGACGATCCTGCATACCTAACTCTTTTGCTGACTGCACATTGATGGCTTTAACGATACATTATATTTATTTCTGTAGGTAAATTGGTTTGTAAACATAATAAAAAGTAATTTAAAAAAATTAAACCGACTTCAAAAAGAAATTAACTCAAAATTATGAAATAACTTTAATTTCGGAAGTCGGTGTCTTGGGATCTGTATTTTAGTTTTATGCCACCGACTTCCGAAATTAAAGTTATTTCATAATTTTGAGTTAATTTCTTTTTGAAGTCGGTTTAATATTTTTAAATTACTTTTTATTTCGTAATTTTTAGTTTTTGCACTAGTATTTGACCAAGGTTTTGAGATGTTTTCCCTTTGACACTACACCCGTAGCTCTTATCAATAAGCCAGGCCGTCACACTTACACGTATTAGTCCATATCTTGAAAATTACTGAACCGATCTTGATGAAACTTGCACTGTTCCCTAAGTTGAAGAAAATGTAAGCCAATAAAAAAAAATGGTCACGATCCGATTAATAGTTCCGGAGATATGCGTGGACAAACATACATACATACATACATACATACATACATACATACATACATACATACGTCTATGAAATTTTGTATATTTGTTTGGAAGCCCTAATAGATCATCATATGTGAATATAATGCAAATCCAATAATATTACATACATACGTATCGAATTGATAACCTCCTTTTTTTGAAGTCGGTAAAAAGTAATCATTTTAAAACTAGACAAAGTAAACACCGACTCGTCTGAAAAGAAACACAGAAACAAACTCGAGAGGTCATTGTTTCTATCAACCTACAAGTACACATAAACATTCCATTCCCAAAACCTCTTTACAGTTACAGCTTTTTCAGAAACTTATTTATTTACGAAAACGTAACACGTAAGTCCAACGTCGATTTAAAGTTACAACTTTAAGTTGAAACTCTAAGAGTAGCCTGCCGGCTGAACTTCACTGTTAAGTAAGGGTTGCCGAAGTTAAAGCTAGGCATTAAGTGAGACGAAGTTATAATTGAAGTTTTTGGTGACGGCAAAGCTTAGAAACGTGTGAAGTGTGTAGTTAGGTCATGATGTCGGAAATCAAGTTCTGAATTATCTTACACTAGCAGCGCCCCGCAGTTTCACCCGCATAAGTGTCGATCACGTGGGAATATCGGGATAAAAACTATCCTATGTCATTCCCCGGGATGCAATCTATCTCTCTGACGAATTTTATCGAAATCCGTTCAGTGGTTTAGGCGTGAAAAGGCCTACCTTTTATATATAACATACATGGTATGTATGTTACCTATAACATACAGACAGAGTTACTTTCGAATTTATAATATAAGTATGGATAATGACTGTTGAATACGTTTAGTTTTACTTCAAATAAAAGATAACATGCGTCATTGTCATAAATATCCCTTTTTAACCGACATCAAAAAGGAGGAGGTTCTCAATTCGACTGTTTTTTTTTTAAATATATTTTACGCAATATCTCCGAAAATTGAGGATCGAATTCGAAAATTATCGAAAGCACGTTAAGCCGTTGGTCCCGGCTGTCATTCGTGGATCTTTGACAGTCGTTACGGGTAGTCAGAAACCCGAAAGTCTGATAACCAGTCTTACCAAAGGGTATCGCATTACCCTGTAACTGGGTTGTGGATGTCAGATAGGCAGTCGCTCCATGTACAATACTGGTATTCAGCTCAGCAGCATGCGGTTAGACTGGAAGCCGACCCCAACATAGTTGGGAAAAGGCTAGGCAGATGATGATTTTATGTCCCAAATACATTTTATTAACTTTGCTTGGGTAGTTTTTGAGTTAGCTCCACCATACGTATTTTTTCCAATTAGTGTATATTGATCATGTTATAGTAACTTCCTGTCATGTCATGATCATGTGTCGTGGTTATCTGCCTGTTTCAGTTGATTTCTCGGCCAAATGACGAATTTTACAACACCGCACATTATTTTCGTCAATAAACCAAAACAATTCCAACTCCACCCCTAAAACTCGAAAATTATTGCACTTGAATTGAAACAGAAAGTCAAAGGCTCAATATTTATTTACCTATATTTCGCGCGACTCGTTACGAAATCAATTGATGGGGGTACTTGAAGGCTTCAAGTACCCTCCATTTTCGAAGTCAGATTTTTGAGGGTACCTCATAAAAAAAGGTATTGTTCAGTTTTGAATAGGCAGCTTAATATACCTACCTATACTTAAGTTTCTTATGAATAAGGCGTTGTGGGTTGTGAAAGAATGAAAAGTGTAGGGTTTAATAGGTAAAATAAGACAGACAGAAAATCAGAATGATTGTATGTTTATTAGTATGGTTTTTATTGTAAAAATAAAGTTTTTAAAGGTATCTTCATGATTTTTTTCTATCGTATAAAATTGCTTGTATTATGTTTTCAACACACTATCTAACTAGCATAGGTATATCCTATAGAATATCATGTATTTTTCTGTTTTTTTTTTTTTTTTTTTTTTGTAATTTAACCTTTTAACCGCTTGTCGCATTTATGCGACACATATTTCCGTGCCCCTACCGCTCGTGTCGTATTTCTGCGACAGAGAACATGCATGATTTTTTCGTTCTATTCAACGATTACTCCTCCTTATTTATTGTAGGTATTATTTTATAGATTTGTAGCCGCGCGCTAGGGACACGGCAATTGATATTTTAGCCAAGCGTTTAAAAGATCTTCCATCATTGTCAGCCTATTAGCAGTTCACTGCTGGACAAACGCACCATTCACCTCGATCCACGTCTACTCTCATCCAACTGCTACCAGCCACCCATCAAAGACCATCGCGTTAAACAGATTTACACAACAACGAAATAATATCAACATTAACTTAAAACCTTATCAGCATACAATCCATCATTTGCCCTGAAATAAATGACAGTCGTTCATTTATTTACACAAAAAGATGAACGTACGAATTAACCCAAAATACATTGTTTAATTAATCGAATTTACTAGTAATTGCAATAAGTTGTTGCTTTTGAAATCCGTGCATATTATTATGATTGTCGGAATCGCGTTTTCAATATTTTTACGTGAAATGTCATTGAATCAACGATGAAAATCATGCAAATATTTTCTGTTTAAATAGTGTTGTGTCAATTTATATTGCCTTATTATGGATGCTTTCAAAAGATCCGATTTAACGTACGGACGGGATTAAACTGATAATGATTATACCCATATTTTCTGATTTTTAGGGTTCCGTACCCAAAGGGTAAAAACCAGACCCTATTACTAAGACTTCGCTGCCTGTCCGTCCGTCTGTCTGTCACCAGGCTGTATCTCAAGAACCGCAATAGCTAGACAGTTGAAATTTTCACAAATTATGTATTTCTGTTGCCGCTATAACAACAAATACTAAAAACAAAATAAAATAAATATTTAAGGGGGGCTCCCACACAACAAACCTGTTTTCAGTGTTTTTGCCTTGTGGTACGGAACCCTTCGTGTGCGAGTCCGAGTCGCACTTGGCCAGTTTTTTTAGTTCCCTCGACCCACCCAGTCGCATCGCATCGCCTGCCCGCGCGATTACCGAGTTTTCGCTTAGCGTTCTTTCTGACTTTTTGCTCGGGTCCAAAGGGTCCTAGCGTGATGCTTAATAGCCTATAGCCTTCCTCACGAATTGGGCTATCAAATGCAAAAATAATGTTTCAAATCCGACTGGTAGTTTAAGAGATTAGCGAGTTCATCAAACATAGGTCCAATGGTTAGTACAACAATAACTTATCAACTAAGGGTTAATAATATTAATTAATTAATTAAAACATTATTCATCCCTGCCGCACGAGCAACCAGACAGTGTCTGAGTATTGGTGCATCGTGTTTTTCGGCTAGGGTTTTCAAAATGCTGTTGGTGCTAGCCGTCATTCTGCTTACTAAGGACGCGGCCTTTTTCCTCAGAATGGCATAGAAGTCGTCGGTTCGCGCTATAGCAAACATGCCAGACGCACTGCAGACTCGGGGCAACCTCAACAGCGCCCTGAAACCATTATATTGCACACGTCTAGTGCCCTCCGCGTGCAGTTGACCCTCAAACTGCCCTGTAATTTTTGAATAAAAATAATTTGATATTCAGATTTTTATTTTAAGTATGAGTGTAGACTGTAGAAAATAGAAGAAGTTAAAAAAACAAACTATCGTTCGTGGCACATTTCTGCCGACACCCATTGGAACATCTGATTTATTTACGAATTAAAAAAACAATCGACTATCAACGTTCTAAAGGATGAATTTATTCTCTCTATCAACAGCACGTTAGCTTTAAAATATGCTAAGCGTCATTCAGCGGTTTTCTGAAGTGAAATAAAAATGTATACAGCTTCATTTCATCAGATCGCTATTATTTTTAACAAATCATTCGTGTGGGTTTTTCCTGGATAGTTTTGTAATGTATTTCAACTGCTTGTCATACTATATTTATAGTATTACTAACACAGATATAGATAGACCTAGATAACGCAAGTATCACGATCTTTAAGAAAAACATGCGTGCCATTTTTTGGCTACCTACTATGACGTCATACGCACTATTCAGTGATGGGGAAATCAAATCGATTCAAAGACGCCACCGCGTGCGGCACCCATCTCGCCCCACCCCCGGGGCCTAGCGCCAGCGCTCACGCTCACCCAGCCAGCAGTACACAGGACTGAGCGCGAAAGTGGCGGCTTACGATTTTTGTACGTCAGCTGCACGCGAAGTAGTTGCTCTTGCGTTATCTAGGTGTATCTGTGATTACTAACTATTTAGCAAATACAAAATTAAAACGTGCAAAATTACAACGCATGGGATCTGGAATCTTTTGCTGAATTCATGGTTTTAGTTTACGACATAAGCAAGCTAAATAATATGACGTTCCGAAATGTTACTACATAAAACGAAAAAGGTTTATTGAGGATGATATTCTCATAGCATGTATATCTATCTATTTTCCTTTTTATATTCCTTTACATTTAGTTTCAATTATACTTTTATTTTCTTTGTGTATGCTGTACCAGTACAGCGTCCTAATAATTGTTTGATGTACCGGACGACGTCAATACGTCGGCACCGGCTGTCGCTGAAAACCAGCGCTGGGGCTCTGTCTTGCAGGTCGCAGCATAATGCTGAGCGATAGCCGTTTTACGTGGATGTGACGCATGTTTCCCCCAAGCCTTTCTTATTTTTTTGTTTATGTTCTTTATTGCGTCATGTTTACCTCAAATAAATAAAAAAATAAAATAAAAAGAGTCATCGATGACTCTGCCATCCTGTATATGTTTATTGCACCCAAACTTCGCCAGTCACGTTCTCTACCTACCCTTTTAAAATAAACCGGCGTGATTATATATATTATTGTCGTAACAAAATTGTTTATTGAACACATTCGGAATGCTTACATGTAACTAATTGGTGTTTTGTCAAACAATACGCGGGTTTCCGTGTATTTTGTACTAAAACAAACGTTGCTAAGATGTTTACTGGAAGCTGTAATCTTAATAAGGGTATCGCATGACAGACGCTTTTAATTAACCGAGTTCTGGGAATCGTGAAATGTATTGTATCAGTTTACAATATGAATCGAGTCGATTGTGTTGTGATCAAGCCCGGATGCTGTGCATAAAAATGTAGCATTTTTTCTTTTCTTTTGAGGATGGGAAATCATCAAATGACCCCCTCCCGCTCTGGGTGGAGCGGAAGGGAGTGTCAGACTTACTGACTAAAACTGACCCGTGTTCCTTCCTTAGCCCTTTATGTTCCGGGCCAGCGGAAACCCTTTCGGACCATCCCGCTGACCCGGCAGGCTTCGGCCCTAACGGGCCCCTTCGCTGATGCTGACATCTTGTTGAGGCGCGCGTGGAACACGTACGCGCCGTCCGGCACGGGCCTGGTCCTGATCGGACGGTGAGCTACCCATTACTCTCCGTCCGCAGGCCCGCGCCTACGGTGGCCGGGAGTCGCTCGTCACGACTGACCTATCTGCCGAAGTTATTCTTGATAATTACGGTGTCATAATAGTCTTATCAAATTAGTCCTAGGTTCGAATCTAAGGACGTGATTTTAGTATTTTTTAAATTTCTACATAATAGTATATTCTTTTTGTATAGGTACATATTATCAGCTTACCAGCTCTTAATTTCCATAAGGATGTATAGTGTCCAAGTGGCAGAACACTGACTCCTAAGTCACGGGTATTCCTAGTTTAAGAGCAGAGCTCGGAAACCGGTTGAAATTCTAAACCGGTTACGGTCATTGACCCCAAACCGAAATCGATTTAGGTTAAGGTTTGCACTTTTTCATGAATTTTGGTTTTGATAGTGGAAATTAACCGGTTAAAACCAAGTTTGAATCCGTTCAGTGGTTTAGGCGTGAAAAGGTAACATACAGACATACGGAGTTACTTTCGAATTTATAATATTAGTTCTTCCTCGTAAAAGCACTTTTATACAAGGATTTTGCAAAACGTTTCATAAATTTAAAGTTACACAAGCGGCAGTATGTTCCCAACACGGTTACGTCACAGCTATGGCGTCATCTTCTACGTCATTAGACCACGCTGGACGGATTGCTTGCAACACGTCTTTCTATTCTCGTTGTTTGGAATTTTGCATGATGTTGTTTGAAATTCTCAGAAGAACTGTTTCAGCTCTTTATTCGTGAAGACATTATTAGCAAAACGGTTTTACCGCATTTCTCTCTTATTCGAACACCCCTAATTGGCTTTCAGTTCCATTTGTAACTTACAAAACTCTTCAATAACATCAACTCATCATTCGAAGGTCTTGCATTAGTTAGTTACTTTATTAGAAAGAATTGGTGCAAATATTCCATTGATAAGTAGGTAATGTGAAAATGGGATTGTGTGGGCCTCATCAGCCGTATGCACGATGACCGCTGGGCAAAAATCTCCACACAATGGGTGCCTGAAGATGGACGGCGCCGCCGAGGGCCGGCCCAGAGAGAGATGGCGAGATGACCTGGACGCGTACCGCGAGGGCTGGTTCGAGGTGGCGCGGAAGAGTTCCTGGAAGGATTTGGGGGAGGCCTTTGCCCAGCAGTGGGACAGCATAGGCTAGCAAAAAAATAAATACCAATATAAACGCTTGATCGGAACATAGGTAAAATTAAGTTAACACATTAACACCAAAAAGCGAAAATAAAGGAGCAAAAATATAATTGTGAAACGTGCCTTGGAATGAGTCCAATAAACCTTTTCTTTTTGCAGACCCTTCAGAGAAAATACGCTTCTTACATATCAATTCATGAGAACAAGGATAAACCAAAACCGAGGTAGGTAACAAAACACCCAAAAAAATTAACTCACTAAACAAAAATATATTTTTACTAGCAGCGCCCCGCGGTTTTACCCGCATAAGTGTCGATCCCGTGGGAATATCGGAATAAAAACTATTCTATGTCCTTTCCCGGGATGCAGTCTATCTCTCTGCCTAATTTTATGGACATCTGTTTTATCTGACTACCCGTAACGACTGTAAAAGATCCACGAGTGATAGCCGGGTGAAACGGCTTAACGTGCTTTCCGAGGCACAGAGGGGTCTCGGTATGTAAAGATGGTCACCCATCAACAGAACAACCGCGGCAAGCGTAGCTTAACCTCCGATCGACCCGTGCGGCTGTTATTACTTCGCCACAAGCCCCTCTCTGCAAAAGTTAGGAACTTATACAAAAAAATATATCCGCGTCGACTTGAACCTCCCAGAACCTCCTCCTTTTTTTTTCGTCGGTTAAAAAACAAGGAAAGGCCAAAACCAGGGTAGGTAACAAAACACCCATTTACGTCACTCAAGTTGACCGCAAAAAATGAATGGTACCTTGAATGGTAACTTTCAAAAGATACAGTCACCCCCTGAAGCAGTTGAGGTCCTAAGTAAATATAGACACAATAGGTAAAACATTCTTTAAAAGGGACCTGTAGGCCGTGGTGACACTGTCTGTTTGTTGGCTTTCGACACGTTAAAGATTGGGACAGACGGACGTTTTTATATGGAGAAAATTGCTTAGTATTGTCTGTTCCAAAATTATCTGATGAAAATGTCAACAAATGGGTCAGAAGATGTCAATTTGTATTGGCATACCTATGTGAATTGAGTGCTTTGATTGATTCAAACCCGACATGCTGATTTTAAAGGCTGGCCGCCAGATTTTCAGGCATCAGACCACACGAAACGGCTAGAGATGTACGAATGACAGCCGCGACCAACAGCTTCACGGAAGCAGGTAACCCTTCTCCTGTCTCTTGAATCTGACTAACTATAATTCTTAAAGTTTGTTATGTATAGTCGCATCACAGTAATTGTTCGGTACAATATTTACAACCGAACAGCTCAGCAGTTTTGCTTACCTGCATTTCCATAAATGCATGTATCGCATCTATTACCAGTTAGTGCGTATTCGACTACCGGTCGCGTAACTCAAACCAAACTATTAGATCAAACCATCTTAGTGCTTATTTAGATTTACCATTTTATGTCTATCACTAGTATTCAATATAAAGTTTAAACCATATCTTTTCGTATCATTAAACCAGACTAATATAATACCAAACCAACCAAATATCAACCAACTCTGAAGTTAGTGCTAAACCAAGCAGGCACTAAATTCTACAGTAATCTTTATTCTCATTCTAATAAGGTTGATGTTGGGTTGCTGCCATTGACAAGTCTGTCAAAATAATTGTGATATTTATGCTCGTCACAATAAGGTTGCTGCTGTCAGAGGTAAAACGGACGCTTAAACGGACTATAGGTGCTACAATTCCGGAAATGTTACGTCACCGTTCTATTTAACACCCCTATAAATACTCATCTGTGCGAAGTTAAAACCTTATATACTGTCACAATTCCAATACCTTTCAGTAAGATCATTGAATGTCAATACACCTTTTATCAAACGCACTGATACGATCTAAGTATTTGCGACCAGGTTCAGTAAATATACGGGTCCCTCAAAGTGAACGGATGAGTATAAAATAGATGGGTACAGAGGGTCGGCTCTATACACCGAGCGAAAACGGGCGCGCGCACACATAGACGCATTCGTACAGCGATCTCAAATAAATGCCGGTCGCGAGTGCGCTTGCACTAGCTGTACATGAAGCGTGTCTGTGTGTGTGCGTTTTGCTCGTAGGCGCCTTCGTACAGCGATCTCAAATAAATGCAGGTCGCGAGTGCGCTTGCACTAGTTGTACGTGAAGCGTGTCTATGTGTGTGTGCGTTTTCGCAAGTAGGCGCCTTCGTACAGCGCGCAGCGGTCTCAAACAAATGCCGGTCGCTAGTGCGCTTGCACTCGCTGTACGTGACGCGTGTCTATGTGTGTGTGCGTTTTCGCAAGTAGGCGCCTTCGTACGGCGTTCTCAAACAAATGCCGGTCGCTAGTGCGCTTGCACTCGCTGTACGTGAAGCGGGTCTTTGTGTGCGTACGTTTCTGCCCGTTGTATGAAACCAACCTTCTGTAACTACTTTGTGGCGTCAGCAAGAATTTTGAACAATCAGGGAACTTGTGCTCAATAACAAGAATTTAAAACTTTATAATGAGGATATGAGATATTCAGTCTTTGGAAACTTGTAGGATATTAATAAAGTTTATGGCGACTAACTGGCAGACTTGTATGCTCGACCAGGATAACTTTCTTAATACAATATAAGTGCACCTACAAACGATTCACATGAATAACATAATATTTTTTGTATTTGTTTAGCTTTAGTCTGAACTGATATTACAAAGAGAAACCATTTCATTTTTGTATATTTGTTTGTTACGCTTTCACGCTAAAACGGCTGAACGGTTTTGGATGAAATTTGGCACATAGGTAAACCATGATCTGGATTAGGACATAGGATACTTTTTATCCCGATATCCCCACGGGATCGGGACTTATGCAGGTGAAACCGCGGGGTACAGCTAGTCTATAAAAGTTCCATTTGAATCGGCAACATTGGTAACTGACTGAACTAAGCATGTATCTTTGTGTCATCATTATGGCTCCCGCAGACAGGCGCGACGAGACGGTTCTAGTACAACAATTTCCATCAAGTTTTCACATCGATCGATCTACTAGAGTCGCGTCGCGTCAGTCTGTGCCTTTATAAAGAATATCACGTAGTTCTGCAAACCAGATTTGCACAATAGAAAAAAACAATAATAAAAGCCATTACTTTAAAACACTTTGAATAACAAAAATCACAATAGTTAACAATATTTGCACAGCAAATACTGAAGTGAATGAAGGGAATGATTGGTACGGTCCAAACTACAAACAATATCATAGTTGTGTGCTGAACCTGTTGTGTTCAAACCACTACGCCATTTAACGAGAACGTAGCTTTATTTGTAGGAAAATATTAAAAAAAAACTTATTTAATTTGTTTAAGTATATAGGGTGACTGGTGGGCTGGTTGGAATAACCACATACGGCCGCCATGGCCCACGCACAATGGTCCACTGTAGGACTAAGTGCGGAAACCAAATCCAAACTCAATCCAAAATTTGCAAGCTCAACAACATTAAAAAAAAACCGGGCAAGAGCGAGTCGGACTCGCACACGAAGGGTTCCGTACCACAAGGCAAAAGCGCCGAAAAAAACACGTTTGTTGTATGGGAGCCCCCCTTAAATATTTATTTTATTTTGATTTTAGTATTTGTTGTTATAGCGGCAACAGAAATACATAATTTGTGAAAATTTCAACTGTCTAACTATCGCGGTTCTTGAGATACAGCCTGGTGACAGACAGACGGACAGACAGCGAAGTCTTAGTAATAGGGTCCCGTTTTTACCCTTTGGGTACGGAACCCTAAAAAGTTAAGTTTCACTATGTGCTTAGCAGGGAAGAACGCTGACACCTGAGACACACGTCCTAGTTTAAGTGTCAGGAGTTACACGTATGACGTACCTACCTAATCGAGCATGTAGGCACTTACTCTAATTACTAGAAGGATCTAAGTTTCTTTAGTTATTAATTGTTAAACTGTTTTCTCTTCGTATTATTTATTAGACTAAGGGCAAATTTTTCAATCGACAGATAATTTTTATTCGTGGAATAAAATTGACGTCTGACACATTTTGTATGGAGGAACTGTCAAAAATTCAAAATTATTCCTCGTATAAAATTATCTGGCATTGGTAAAATTAGCCCATATAAAATATATTATAGAATGAACTGATTACTCCGGAAGGCGAAGATAGAATTTTATCGGGCAAATTAGAAGACCTTTTCAGCATACAGCAGACAATGGGGATGATGTGCCTAATCCTCAGGATGAAGCCTTAGGCTTCCAAACAATAGCAAAATTTAAAAACCTATTTTTTTCCGGTCATTTTAACATTCTCAGACCAAAAGTATCCCGCTAGGTTTTTGAATAAGAAATTTTCGTATAAATACGAAATTCGCGAGAATCTTGAGCACTAATGAGAGTCGGAGTGCCTCTTTGAGGGTAGATTTTTAATTGTAATGGTTATTAATATTAATGAAGTACATTTGTCCTTCCATTTACATATTTTGGGAACTCATAATACGAGAGATGATAATGGCAGCTGAAGTAAATGGGGCTGGATTGTGGATTTTTCTTTCGTATGTTTTACGTTTCAGTGATGAAGAAAACTGTTATTAAAAAACAAACCAATAATGTTGATTATCAAAGTTACAAATGATGAATCAAGATAGGACCATACGAAACTAACTATCTTTTGGAAGGGGCGACTAGAATCAAATTAAGTAAATATTCCATTAATATTGCAGTATGCTGTGTCACAAATAATGAATGATAGGACTATAGAGTTATGAGGAACAGGGTTTACTCATACTCCATAGAAAAGGGAGGATCCTCCGACCAGACGGGTGTTGTGTCTGGCCGGCAACTGCCCGATGATTCAAGTCGGGCTGTTGTATCTATGCTAGTTGCGAGGTAAACTCTGTTTGCGAGATGCAGGATTTTGCGTGACGTCAGTATGATGCGTTGCTCTCATGTGGCGTTGTAGATACCGCTACAGGACCATAAAAAAACAATGGAAGAGCTGACTAGAATCAATTTATGATGTAGTAAATATTTCTTTATTATTGCAGTATGCTGTGATTATTAGACGAGGGAACGCTACATCAGATCTATGGATCTACCTAAATCTAGGGCTGCCATCTGTCCGGGTTTCCCCGGATTTGTCCTAGTTTGGTGGGCGTCCGGGGAGCGCCCGGAAGGGGTCCGAGAAAGTGTCACACTGTGACACTTTCTGTGTTAGGGGAAATCCGACTTTGAATGATTTTCAATAAATTAAAGCATAAATCATAGTTAAAATTAGCCGCGCGGCAAATCTATGCGCTCGTGACAATTCATAATAATATGCTTTTGATTTACTTTTTTTTTTAATTTTCATTGTTCCAAAAAGAAGAGTGTTCCTAATCGTTTTTGTTACCAGAATACCTTTCACATAGAGAAGAGTGTATAATTGATTAATAAATTAAGCGTTTCATTTGTATTGTTGTGGTTTAAATTGATATTCTATAAATAAGACAAAAAAATGTTTTTATTTTATTGTAATTTTTTTTGAGGGAGTCCGGTGTTTTTTATTTTATTTCACTGAAACGTCCGGGGTTTTTGAAGTTTTTTTCCGGGGTCACTAATTTAGGTGATGGCAGCCCTACCTAAATCACAACTCAATACATCCTCCACAATTACTTGAAACCATAAAGCAAGGCCCCAATCACTACATAGGCGTTACACACATACATAAACAAACACATAATTAAGCCATCCATAACAGTCCAGAAGAATAACTATCAATCCCCGGAGAGTGAAAAGGTTTATTTATTTATGCACAAGGGTAGGGTTGCTACTGCCGCGAAAATGTGAAAAAGGAAAAAAAAAACAATTTGTTGGTATTTGACGCCAGCACATCAAGCTACCCGAAACTGCCAAATTTTCCCAATCAAATTTGAACCTTAAGCTTTAGTGATTAAGTTGAAAATCTATTAAAGAAATTTGACAGACTGTAGTAGCTTGATGTGAGTCTGTACTAGGCGGCTTCGCCCGCGTGGATGTCGGAAATTATCCCATGGGAACGAGCTACCGGGACAAAAAGCCTAGCATTTCAGAATTAATTGAAAGTCATAATAGACATTTTCAGAAACCCCACTGAATAACAAAGAAAGTAACAATTGCAAAAATTATACTAAAATCTTTCACAATGAGAACTAATTCTCCTACAAAGACCTTTAATACAGGACCAGTCCAAAACAAAAATTTCGTTATACTAATCTGGTGCTAATAACTAGAAAACGAACCACATCAGACAGTATTAAAATCCTGTATAAATAAATGAATAAATCTTAATCTTAACGCAACAGCTAAGACTTGCAAGAGTTGCAAGCCACATCACAAGCGAAACTGTCAAACCGAAACATCATAAACCCGACACGTTTATCAACAGCTCAGGAGCTGTCAAAACAACACAAACGGACATCCAAAACTGACGAAAGCGTCAGTCCGTTCGTTTATTAACACGGGCCTGAATAAATAAATAACATTCGCGAGGCAGCCCTGTATAACACGTCTCGATTTATAAGTCCTCTGATATTTCTACCATTTCTACCATTCTACCATGCCAGTCACAAAGATTCAATGATACAGTGCTAAATAAAACGACGGACGTGACTGGAATGCTGAAACTACTGAAGGATACTTGCAATGTATGTGATACATTCATTTTACGTAAGAATTGAATAACTTGAATATAAATGAGCACCTTTGTCCTAATAGATATTTCAGCAACATTTGCCACTTCCACGGCGTTGTCGGTGGCAGCGCAGAGGTCACTTTGACTGCATGTTTTGGGACACAGAGAGCAGGATAGGAGGTGGATCATGGTTTGTGACATAGCTCCGCAATCACACCCTTCTGCCGTTGCGTCAAGGTAGCCCCATTTTACCAGGTTGGACTTACATCTTCCCACTTGTGCCCGGAGACGGTTCAGAGATTTCCAAGTGGGCCACGGAAGGTTACACCCTGCAGGGAGATGCTCCTTTGGTGGCAAAGTTTTGGGAAAACAAGATTTAAAATACAGTCGTGCCAGCGACACGAAGAAGAAGAAGCAACATTTGAGTACCGACTGCCTATCTGACCTCCACAACCCAGTTACTGGGTAACACGATACCCATTGATAGGGCTGTTAGTTAGATTTTCGGGCTGCGAACTACCCGTAACGATTGCGATCGCGATGGCTTCACGTGCTTACCGAATCGGCATGGATGAGTCTCGGTATGTAAAATCCTACTATCCTACTAATCCGACTAATATTATAAACGCGAAAGTTTGTGAGGGTGGATGGATGGATGTTTGTCACTCTTTCACGCAAAAACTACTGCACAGATTTGGATGAAATTTGGCACACTGATCATTTATAACCAGGATTAACACATAGGATACTTTTTATCCCGATATTCCCACGGGATTGAAACTTATGCGGGTGAAACCGCGGGGCGCTGCAGTCGAGGTAATAAATGCAAAAGAATATCGTAAATAAGACAAATATGAAATAAGTTCTGAATAAAGCGAAGAATTTTAATATAGAGGTTGAATCTTGTATATTAAATATATGGTTAATAAATGCTATAAAGTCTATGTTTAACGATATTATATTTCACAAGAAGATTTTATATTATTCGCAATATTGTGTTTACAAAGAGTTTATGAGATTTCATTTAGATTTATACAATAAGCTATGATGCGTTAAAAGAAAAAAATGTCTTGAACAAAATTATATAAAAGCTAGCTGCGTCCCGCGGTTTCACCCGCAAAAGTGTCGATCCCGTGGAAATATGGAGATAAAAAGTAGCATATATGTTAATCCAGGATGTCAGCTACCTCCATCCCAAATTATATCAAAATTGGTCCAGCCGTTTGAGCGGGAAGAAATAATAAACCTACAAACACACTCGCAAACCTTCGCCTTTACAATATTAGTGTGATTGTGTCCTTTTCGGGTAACCACTGAAAATCAGCGCTGTGCTCTGGGTCCCTTCCCTACAGCACAGCATCATGCTGAGTGGAAGCCTTCCTGTCAGTCATGACGTGCAGTCGTCGACTATTTCTGTTGATTTATTCCGGTATGTCCCCTGAACCCCCCCCCCCTCCACCCCCGATCCCCTGCTAGTTCGTCTTCTGTTTTTTTAATGTTGTGCTCGTGATTATAGATGAAATTTGTTTTTCCTTATTATTAACCACTCAATCCCGGCGTGGTACGATATCGGCCCATTACAATAGAAAATCAAATGTCTCATTAGCGGTGATTAAGAGGTGGAGTAGTGTTGGCCCAGTGGTAACGACCGCGACTTACGAGATATAGGTCGTAGGTTCGAACCCTGACAGGCGCTTTACTTTGTGTAAATTATTTCATCACCACTGCTCTCAAAACGGTAAAGGAAAACATCGTGAAGAAACCGGCATGTCCTAGAACCAAAAATTCGAAGACATGTGACATCAACCAACCCGCACTGGGCCCGCGTGGTGGATTACGGCCCACTCCCTCTCACAAAGAGGAGGGCTGTGTCCCAGCAGTGGGAACGTTATAGGCTGATTATGTAAGAGGTTAATATTATATTTTTGTATGCACGTGTTTCTGTCACAAATAAACCTGTTTTCCTTTCTTTCTATGATGCAGGAAATATTTGTTTAGCTACCGTTTTTTAACTTTTGTTTCAAGCTGAAACTGAAAGCATTTATTCCGAGGCACGGGGGGCTATCACACCGCCAACTTCCGAACTCCGGACTGTTACTAAGAAATTCCCAATGGGAAAACCTACACACTTTACCCGACCCGGGAATCGAACGTACGACCCCCACGCTCAGCAGTCGCGCTTGCAACTACGAGGCCAACGGGACAGCGAGTGCTAAATGTACCACTGTAATGGAATATGCCAAACTTCCTACTAACATCAGCTACTTGAACCAGTTGTGCGTTTTGGTAATAGTTTTACTAATAACACAAGTCAAGTCGAAACAGTTTGTAAAGTAATAAGGGGTTGTGTTGGTAATTGTTACAAATGAACCGCTAATGGCGTTTGAGCACCATTAACAATAGTAATACGTGTGATCGTGGCATATTCGGAAGCGTTGGAAAACTATTAATTATAGAGGAAAATGTTATGCTACGGTCAAACATGACCGAAAAAAAGAAAAGTGTTGTTGTAAAAGCTAAATGATAAATGATTTATTTTCTGTAAGTAGGTTTGTACAAACACTTTTACACGTCAATCATATTTTTTTTTACTAAGGTTTTGAGATGTTTTCCCTTTGACACTACACCCGTAGCTCGTAAGAATAAGCCAGGCCGTCACACTTACACGTATTAGTCCATATCTTGAAAATTACTGAATCGATTTTGATGGAACTTGCACTGTTCCCTGAGTTGAAGTAAATGTAAGCCAATAGTCACGATCCGATTAATAGTTGCGGAGAAATGCGTGGACAAACATACATACATACGTCTATAAAATTTGGTATATTTGTTTGAAAGCCCTAATAGATTGTCATATGTGATTGATTATAATGAAATTCCAATAATAACATACATACACCGTGTCGAATTGATAACCTCCTTTTTTTTGAAGTCGGTAATAACTAGTGCTACTTTGTATGTTTTGCAGTATAAATCAAGCTGGCAATGGCCCCATGATTCATCATCACGTTTACTCACAGAGTGGGTGTTACAGAGAAGCTATTCTTTATCCGAGTTGTAGTGCAATAAAACATTTAATTTCTCACAAGGCCGCAACAAACGGGATTTTGGTTTTTCGAAGACAAAACATAGGATTCTATGAGATTTTTTTTTTTTAAGCTTGTTAGAGTTGTTAGTAGGCGTGAGGATCTGAGCTTTGTAACGGTCTTACATTGCCGAGCAATAACCTTATAGAGGTATGAGGAACAGGGTGTAAAGTTCACTCATACTCTATAGAAAAGGGAGGATCCTCCGACCAGACGATTGTTGTGTCTGGCGGGCCACTGCCCGATGATTCATGTCGGGCCGTTGTATCTATGCTAGTTACGCGGTAAACTCTGCTTGCGCGATGCAGTATTTCCGTGACGTCAGTATGACGCGTTATTCGCATGGTGGCGTTGTAGATACCGCTACAACCTCTTCGCGTACAAAGAAGAAGTTTTCGAGGTTTGTAAATGAAGAGATCCGTAGGAGAACCAAGGTAATGGACGTACCCCGAAGAATTGTCAAACTTAAGTGTCAGTGGGTAGGGCACATTGTTCGCAATACAGATGGTCGGTGGGGCCGAAAGGTTCCGCAGTGGCGACCGCGTACCGGAAGTTGGAAGGTAGACGATGACTTTGTGAAGAACGCAGAATCAGCTGGATGCGGGAACCGCAGAACCGGTCGATGTGGCGGTGCTTGGGAGAGGCATAATATGTCCAGCAGTGGACATCTTTCGGCTGAAATGATGATGATGATGATGTTTCATACAGAGAAGGAACAAGCATTGAAAGTGCGATCAGTGTCATTAAAACATAAAGTCCTGCCTACCTTAAAATTGACCTTAATCACACTAATATTATAAAGGCGAAAGATTGTGAGTGTGTGTGTTTATATGTTTGTTAGTTCTTCACGCTCAAACGGCTGGACCAATTTTGATAAATATTTGTACGGAGATAGCTGACACCCTAGATTAATATATAGGCTACTTTTTATCCCGATAATCCCACGGGATCGACATTTACGCGGGTGAAACCGCGGGGCGCAGCTAGTTAATTAATGAAACCCACGGTTTCCTCGACGCAGTTGGTTGAGAAAATCGGGGTTTTGTCATTAAACATGATAATTACAACCGATTTACAGGCCGAAACGAAGGCAAAAGGAGTATGTAAGAATCGTAGCAGGTGGCGTTCTGCAGCTTCTGCCTATCCCTAATAAGAAGGCATGAGTTTATGAATGTTATTTACAGGTCAAAGATAGGTATAATTTAAGGTGAATAAGTAGTGGTAGACCGCGAAATTCAAATTTTCTTACGTTTTTTGCAATTTGCACTTTTCCTTATGAGATTGGTTCTTATGGTACAAATCTGACTTAGAAAGATATATATTAATGATTATAATGAATACAATTCTCTAAATATGTACCTTTTATTGTCGCGAATCATATTTTGATCAAGATACGACCTGTATAAGGCATGATGGGGTTGGCGTGTCCATTGGGATAAAAACCCCAAATAACCAATAAAGATAGAAAAAAAAAAAAAAAAAAGATACGACCTGACACTGACACCGACCTGCAAATTGCAAAAAACGTAAGAAAATTTGAATTTCGCGGTCTCAACTACCCATTCACCTTAAGTTTTTTTTTTTTTGTAAACCTAGGTCAAAAGATCATCGGATAAATAAACATTGGTTAATTCAAGGTTTTGAACCCACAATCGGTAAGCAAATATAGAACAATACAATAGATTATACCTATAGGTTCCCAGACACCGGTATATACTCAGCTGCTAAAAATGCATACATGATCTTTACATAACAAATACGGTTATGTTAATATGTGTTTCTTTCAAGGGTAAAAAATGACATAAGTTTAGGTGGAATTGTTTGATCTACTTAAACAAGCAAAGTTACTATAAGGCTCAACACACACCAAAAGAGCGTCGAAGCGCGGCGAAGCGGATCGCAGTTTCAGTGTCATATGAATTTTAACTTTATTTTCATTACTATAATACTTATTATCGCATGAGAAATCGAACGAGTCGCGCGGATGCCAGCGGCGCCGCTGGAATTCCAGCGAATGAGCCGTGCGACTGCGCGAGAAGGCGCGGGAAGTCTCGAGAATGCTCGAGCAGTCGCGAGCGGCCGCTGGCAATATCCCGACCCTCGCGCCCGCTCCCCGCGCGCGTCTGTTGCGCGCGAGCATTCGCATTCATTCCTTGCAGTGCAACGAATACAAAAGTGATGGAAATGGATGAAGAAAAGTTTATTTATTTGGTGGAAATGTACGACTGCCTATACAATATCAAATCAAGGCATTACAGCGATAAACACACGAAAGAAGAAGAGAAGGCGCGCGGATTCCCGCGACTTCTCGAGCATTCCAGCGACTTCTCGGGACTATTTGAAGAGTTTACAAGCACATAAGTAATTTCGGTGTTGGGAGACGCCTGTGGCTAAGTAATAACAGCCGCACGGGTCGATTGATCAGGTTAAGTTACGCTTGCCGCGGGTGGTCCGTGGATGGGTGACCATATTTACATACCCCTCCGTGCCTCGGAAAGCACATTAAGCCGTTGGTCCCGGCTGTCATTCGTGGGTCTTTATTACCCAGTAACTGGGTTGTGGAGGTCAGATAGGCAGTCGCTCCATGTAAAATACTGGTATTCAGCTGCATCCGGTTAAACTGGAAGCCGACCCCAACATAGTTGGGAACAGGCTAGGCAGATGATGTCACATAAACCAGCGTACGATCAAGACGCTTCCAACGATACCTCATTTGTCTAATTATGACAGGTAGTTCAGAAGTTATGAGGGAACAGATGAACATACATATATGTATACTGCTATACCGGTCAAAATCATAACCCTCCTTTTTGCTTCACCGTAGTCGGGTAAAAACGTGTCCGTCAACTAGCTTCCACAGTGTTCCATACAACACTGACGACCATAAAGCTGTATATATTTTGCTGGCAGGGCAACCATGGCATGGTTGTGCCACCACGGTGTCCCAGTGAGATATATTAGTGCCACAAACTTATCTGGCCCGGTGGCAAAAAGAGGAACTAACGACGCCATTTTGAAATGTCAATCTGCTTGCTGAAATGCCAACCAAATGCGATATCAGCGACTCCCTCACCGGGCTAGATAAGTTTGTGTTAGATGTCGATAACCACTATCCATCATGGGATCAGGTGAATTACCAGCCCATTTTCCAACCGATAACATAAAGAAAAAACTTTATATTGTCGAGTGGTGCGAATAGTAGTCGTTTGGCCGAAATCCAATTTATTTTCTAGTGATGGGCATCATAAAGTGTCAGGCCTGCCCCTGGGGGCACGTAAACATGTGGGGCACAATGTGACCCCCATCAACTCGTTAAATATAGTATCTAGTTTATGTGTTCTAATTTTAGGGAATTCGGGGAACTATTGTTCTATGTGGTCTCTTTCTGGTCAGGTACGTTGGTATACTTTCAAACGAACGCGAGTGACTAGATGTATAATTGTATTTATAAAGGTACTAGCTGACCCGGCAAACGTTGTTTTACAATATAAATTATTTCTAGCTGCCCGGCGCTACTTCGTTCGCGTGGTGTCCTACCCCTTACCCTACCCTACTCCTACACTACTTCTCCCCTACTCCTACTCTACTCCTACCGTACTCCTACACTATTCCTACCCTACTCCTACACTACTCCTAACCTACTTCTGCCCTACTCCTACACTACTCCTAACCTACTTCTGCCCTACTCCTACACTACTCCTAACCTACTTCTGCCCTACTCCTACACTACTCCTAACCTACTTCTGCCCTACTCCTACACTACTCCTACCCAACTCATACCCTACTCCCACACTACTCCTACCCTACTAAACAAAGTAAACAAAAGTATTTTAAAAAAAAAGTCAAAAAATCCTATGTCCGTCTCCTGGTTCTAAGCTACCTCCCCACCAATTTTCAGCTAAATAGGTTCAGCCATTCTTGAGTTATAAATAGTGTAACTAACACGACTTCTACCAAGCCACATCGACGTTTATTCACATTTAAGCAAGTAAAATCCATTGACAGTTTCCCACCTAATTTAGAAAACTATTTGGACAACGAGCAAAGTTTAAATATAGCAAGGACTTGAATACCGAGACTGTAAATTAAGAAATAAAGTAAAGTCTCCAGGGGGCGCGCGCGTCGCTAATTAAATTAGTTAACAAACTTTTAGTTAAACAAACAATGGTTTGGTAATTTTATATTTTTAGGCCACATTACTTAAATCCGGGGTTTGTCTATCTTAAGATGATTTGGGACGGATTTAAGCTTCGTTTTTATAACAGTTTTGAAAGAAGCCTATTTTAGATCTGAAAAACTTTTTAACAAAAAAAAAACTGACTTCCAAAGAAACACTACAAAGTGAAAAATAACTAATTTCGGAATTCGGTGTCTTTGGATCAATCAAAATCAAAATCAAAATATTTTATTTCACATAAGCCTACATGGGCACTTATGAAACGTCAGAAGCTAGGTGCACGGTTCCAATTGGTCGTTTCCTATGGAGAAGAACCGGCAAGAAACTACACGGTTACTCTTTTTAAAAATAATTGGCTTTTACAATATTTTCAAATTACAGTAGGTATGGGAGGATAGCGATAGATATCTTTATTGTAGTTGTTTGCCACAGACTTCTGAAATTAAAAGGCAGAGGTGCACCCACATTTCGCCAGATATGTTTAAGTCCCATGTAATAGGGGGCGAGCCTATTGCCATCAACCGGACACAAATCCAGACTCCGAGCTGCTGAAAAATCCCTGACGGAAAAGCTCAATAACACTTAGCCCCACCTGGGAATCAAACCCAGGGCCTCATGCTCAACAGTAATACTTGCGACCTCCTACACCAACGAGTTCATCACAAAGCCGAACTTTTTTCTAAATCTCGACGTGTGTGTCCGTCAGCTTTTAAACAATCAATCATTTATTTATCCCGATCATAAGATCCTTATCCCCCTTTTTTATTAGCCGTTACTATCCCACTGCTGGGAAAAAGTTTCCACAGAATGGATGCCTGAAGATGGACGGCGCCGCCGAGGTCGGCCCAGAAAACGGTGCCGCGGTGGCGAGATGAAATGGACGCGTACCGCGAGGGCTGATTCGATGTGGCGCGGGAATAGAGTTCCTGGAAGGACTTGGGGGGAGGTCTTTTCCCAACAGCAACCTTATTGTGGCGAAAATAAAGATCACAATGATTTTGATAGACTTGTCAATGGCAGCAACCCAGCATCAACCTTATGGCTGGTTTTATAGTCACACGTCCGCGCCGCTAGACGCGCCGCTGGCTTGAACAGCGCTGCACTGTGAAACGAGATTAGTACCACGCGTTCCGCTGCTGTGAGACGTATCCCGTATCGATGTAATTCATTTTGTAAACAAATATCTTACGGCGCGTCTCAACGTCACTAAAACGCATACTGGCCGTAGAAGCGCAAGAGCGGCGCGCTTCGGCAGCACCAGCGAACAGCGCGCGTTTACTGAACGGCACTGCTCAAGCGCGCGACTATGATACGCAACTACTACACCATACATCTCCGAACGCGCGCTCCTACGACGCTGCCGAAACGCGTGACAATAAAACCAGCATATAAGAAAGAGAGTAACTAATGGTTGCCGGCAAGGTGGACGGTAAACGACCAAGAGGTCGCAGCCCTTTGCGTTGGTCCGATCAGATAAGCTCTTCTCTTGACACGAAATTTCATGATGCGCTTCACCTGGCCAAGGATAGACAGAGATGGCGAAACATCGTCAGGGAAAATATGTTTTCAAGGGAGGATCACGACCCTCAGTAATGAGGAGTACGACTTGAGGAGGAGGATTAGAAAGAGAATAAAGATCACTGTGATTTGGACAATGATGCTAAATCAGAGCTATTGTACCAGTTTTAACAGTTATTGTGAAAGGACTGTATAGAATATCGATCAAAGGAAGTGTCAGTTCTTCCTATGCTCTCGATGGAAAGAAACAGGGTGTATCATAGCGCATCTGTGGAATTGATTCGAGCGGAAGAGTTCACTTGTCCCCACTTTGTTCGTACGCGGCGAGCTGGCAACGCGGTCTATATTTCTTTGGTATAGATATTTATTATTAAAGTAGCTGTTTTTATTAGTTTGTTGGTGCTTATTAGAAGTGGTTGGCGAAAGCTTACTTAGCTTATTTGAACGTCAAAAATGTATGGATAAACAGTCGCTAACCACTGTTTAACTTAAACTAACGTTAAATTTATGAATAAAGGAGTACCTACGAGTTTTGTTTGATGAACACATGAAGTTTTGATGATTTGTTTTGTATTGAAAAGGACTTTAAACCGTCATACAGGAATTTATTTTTAGCAGAAGAAAAATAACACGTTAGAAACTGACATTGAAGATCGTCTTTAGTAAATCTGGTACTGGCCGATGGTGTAATGTGTATCAGTGAAAGAATTTTTGTAATCGGAGGAGTCTGAACTTGTGTCTAAGTAATAACAGCCGCACGGGTCGATCGATCAGGTTAAGCTACGCTTCCCGCGATTGGTCCCTGGATAGGTGACCATCTTCACATACGAAGACTCCTCCGTGCCTCGAAAAGCACGTTAAGCCGTTGGTCCCGGCTATCATTCGTGGATTTTTGACAGTTTGACAATCAGTTTTACCAAGGGTATTACCCAGTAACTGGGTTGTGGAGGTCAGATAGGCAGTCGCTTCATGTAAAGTACTGGTTTTCAGCTGCATCCGGTTAGACTGGAAGCCGACCCTAACATAGTTGGGAAAAGGCTAGGCAGATGATGGAGCAGTAGGTACTTCGAGAGATTAAGTGCCTCTTACAAACAAACAATTTTAACTTTTTTTTTTCCATTAGCCTATTTTATCCCACTGCTGGGCAACCTCCCCCATATTCTTCCACCTTTCTTTGTGTTGCAACTTCTCCGTGCTGTCGGTTAGGAACCAGTCCGTATATTCATTTTAGATAAAAAAAATAATCCACGTTTGAACTATGTATTTAAAAATACATCCACGGAAAGCATTAAACATTTCCAATAACACTACACATGGGGACAGAAAAACTGAGTTACGCTACTAATAAGCACGTGCGATGTGCATCTCTAGAAAATAAAATAAAAAGATCCGACACTTATAAGCCACGTATCTAGGCCAAGTTAAACGGATATAGGGGACACATGATCACAATATAAGGCACTTTATTCTGCACAAGGACGTTCAGGGCTGCTGATATATTCGATTATGTATGTTAATGTTCAGTTATTGGTTTAGAAAGGAGAGAATATTCGCGTCACGGGTGGATAGGTTACTTCTAGGCGAGCGTGCACCATCGTCGGACGAATCGTCACTTATAGTCTCTCGTTGTCTCTTTTTGTAATGTAAGCACATTTAATTTCATATTTTGATTGTTGTTTTTATTTATATCTAAGCGTATGCTGCAATGGCTGACGTCATCACGTCAACGCCGACTGTCGCTGAAAACCAGCGCTGGGGCGCTTTCTCGTATAGGGTCTTAGCATTATGCAGAGCGATGGCCGTTTTGCGTAGTAGTTTTGTTATTTTTTTTATGCGTCATGTTTGCCGCAAATAAAGGTATTTTCTTTCTTTCTTCACCATCAAATGGTGGTGGTGGTCTTCGATATTTGTGGCCGAGTGTAGAGCTAAGTGACGTGTAATGTTAGAGGCCAGTGTCCAGCAGTTGACGGGTTGATAATGAATTGTTGACAAAGCAATGAAGAAATTAAAACTAAGGCTTTTCAGTAACAAAGGTCATCATCATCTGCCTAGCCTTTTCCCAACTATGTTGTGGTCGGCTTCCAGTCTAACCGGATGCAGCTGAATACCAGTGTTTTACATGGAGCGACTGCCTATCTGACCTCCACAACCCAGTTACTGGGTAATACGAGACCCCTTGGTAAGACTGGTTGTCAGACTTTCGGGCTTCTGACTACCCGTAACGACTGTTAAAGACCCACGAATGACAGCCGTGACCAACGGCTTAACGTGCTTTCCGAGGCACGGAGGGGTCACGGTATGTAAAGATGGTCACCCATCCACAGACCAACCGCGGCAAGCGTAGCTTAACCTGATCGATCGACCTGTGCGGCTGTTATTATTTAGCCACGGGCCCCTCCAGTCCTCCTTCAGTAACAAAGGTCAGGCATAAAAAGATAACTAAATTATCAAATTTTTAAAGAAGAAAGCACTAACTAATTCATGCACCACTAATAAAAATGAACAAGGACGCTTTAAAAAATAAAACCGGGTATCTGCTACCACATAAACCGGTTATCGAAACTAGCAAGTGTTACTTTATTTTGCAAGCAAGTGTACACCCGTTATAAGACCTTCAGTGTAGGTGTCTAGGTGTAGGGATGTCACTTGCTTTTCTTATTTTGACAATATTTGAATCTGCAATATGTATCTTTCTATCAGTGGCGAAGGTTCCATACAACTCGATTCCTACCGGCTTCCCTTTGAAAAATGGCACAGACAGTAATACATAATTATATATATATATTATACATAATTATACGAAAAGGCAAACTAGTGAAACTTGGATACTGAAAACCTAGAGCCTTACAATTCTACTTGCTTCAATCAAATCACACTAATATTATAAAGCGAAAGTTTGTGAGTGTGTGTGTGTTTGTTTATATGTTACTTCTTCACACTCAAACGGCTGGACTAATTTTGATAAAATTTTGTATGGAGGTAGAGCTGACACCCTGGATTAACATATACGCTACTTTTATCCCGCTATTCCCACGGGATCAACTCTTATGCGGGTGAAACCGCGGGCGCAGCTAGTAGAAGATAAAAAAAGTAGACCCATTATCGCGTCAATAAAAATGCTCAAAGAACCAGACACACTTATCTTATTTCTTGCCATAAAAAAGGGGTACAACAGCAAAACCATACTTTACCCAACAAGTAAAGGCACGTGCCGATCCAGGGTTGCCACTTAGATGGAACCGTCCGACTTTTAAACCGGTAATAAATGATGTCCGTCCGATAAACGTGACCGGACATCCGGCCTTTCTGCATTTGATCGCAAATGTTAAAGTTTAAATTGAATTTTAGAGGAAATTTCGTTTCGGTATTCATCCTTTATTCTGTATTTTGTTCTACTAATATTGAAAAGGTAAGTCGATGGTTATAAGAGTAGGGGAAGAACAAAGAAACGATGGATGGAATGTGTGAATGATGATATGGTTAGAAAGGGGGTGACTACCGAGATGACGACTAATAGAGAAGTATGGAAGAAAAATATATTTTGCGCCGATCCCAAATCAATTGGGATAAGACCAGGACAATGATGATGAATATTAAAAAACTGGCCAAGTGCGAGTTGGACTCGCACACGAAGGGTTCCGTACCACAAGGCAAAAACGCCGAAAAAAGCAGGTTTGTTGTATGGGGGAGCGCCCCTTGAATATTTATTTTATTCTGTTTTTAGTATTTGTTGTTATAGCGGCAATAGAAATACATCATCTGTGATTTCTGTGAACATTTCAACTGTCTAGCTATCACAGTTCATGAGATACAGCCTGGTGACAGACGGACAGTAAAGTCTTAGTAATAGGGTCCCGTATTTACCCTTTGGATATGGAACCCTAAAAACAGTACCTATACAAAAATTTAAAACAATGAAGTCTAATAAAATTAAAAACAGCTTTCTTTTTTCAAAAGCTACGCATATATTCAATTGTTTTTTCTAACACCAAACCACCTTTTCGAATACAAAGTTCCAATTTTAAACAAAAACCGTTTTTATTCAAAATTTTGAAACAGTCGGACAAAAAGCCCAAACGGTTTTTTCCCGCGCCCCATAACAGAAATATCCTATAGGCACTCCGTTTTGCCCCGCCCCGTGGGCAATTTTAAACCGCTGCAACGGGCAATATTTCACGGCTAGGAATTTAATATCGGTTCATGTTTTTCGTGTTTACAACGTTGATTTAGAAGGGAGCTTTATCGCGTATAGGATGACATATCGAGGAGTGTACGTGGTACGTGTTCCTTTGAGTTTAAAACCGGTGTTCGATGAGGCTCAGAGATGAGGTTTCATGTCTTTTGTCCTGTTATGAGGACATTTATCAACGTCTTTGTTGAGTTTAGCGCGAAACGGAGGATGTTGAATGAACTTGGTTATCTGTTGTGTCCTCAATTTTCACCTCTTGCATTCTGTGGCATCGTAGCTCCCGAACGGATGAATCGATTTTGATTTTGTTTTTCTTTTCTTAAAGTTGACTTGATCAATGGTGTCTCAGTGGTAAGTAACGGCCCCGACTTTCGAGTTGGAGGTCGTGGGTTTGAACCCGGGCAGGCGCTTTACCTACTTTACGTACTTAATACATGGCTTTCTTTAACTTGGCACTCCCTGCAAGGTCGAAATCAGACTGATTCTTGGGGGTTTCCCTGCATTTATCCAAATCCTTAGCTGCTCTTGAAGATTTAGCTCATCAGCTATAACCTCAGCGTCAGATGATGCCGATATAAGTCCAAGGATTGAGTCCTTGGGCTTATTATTTGCTGCTGCATTATGTTTGTAATAGTATCAGATAAGTCAGCATCCCCCTCATCTCCCTCTCAGAGAGAGGAGGCCCGTGTCCCAGCAGTGGGAACATTATAGGCTGATTATGTTATGTTAGCATAGGTTGCGTTCGGATATATTTGACGACTCAAAATATTTCTTTAGAGCGTTCGAAAAAAGTTGATTTAAACCAAAATGTAAATATGTATTTCAATAACGAGAAAACCGGAGGTAACGCCGGTTTTGTCTCTTAACACCGGTTTTCAAAAATCGGTAAATTTTTACCGGAAAAAACGGGAAAAACAGGTATGCACGCCCTAGTTTCATCCCGTTGAATCCATTTTCCTCAATAAAGAAAGGAAAAACAAATAATCGCAATTCCCCCACCACTCCTCCCTCTTATCAAACACACGCACACTGTGCAAACACTATACAGGCCTCAGAGGAAAATAGCTTTTGAAAAGCACAACACCCCTTATCTCAACCTTCCTTTACGCAACGTATCTAGTAAGAAGTCAGTAAATAGACGTTTGGCTTGTGTTGTGTGGCGGGTAAGATATTACTTGGTCAAGTTAAAAATAAACTAGCCGTTTTTTTTAATGAAGTGTAAACAAAATTGATTCCGAAATCCTTTTCCTAGAATAATCAATTTCATTTCATCAAAAAATAATGCTTTGTAAATAACGAAGAAAATGCTAGCTCTAAAAAATTCTTAATGCATAAATAAATCGTATATTTCTTGTAGGTACAGTAGGCCGCGCATTAGTGCTCTCAAAACCGGTATAAGTTGGCCTCGCATTCTACCGAGTGCTTGGCCAGACCGGCAGCGCGTGCGAGGGGCGGGCGCGGCGCGGCGTACAGTCACGAGCACTAATATGTCAACACTTGGCCACTTTAAATTGCGATTTTTTCACGAAATGACGAATGCAACGTTGAAATAAGACACTTTACATAAACCTATTGGTTCGAAAATACTATGTTCCTAATAATATAAAATTTCATTAAAAAATAAAGGAGAAAATCGCCTTTGAATAAAGCCAAGTGTATACATACTTTTGCTCGCGACTGTACATAAACATAAGAACTTCATTTGAGTGTCCATAGTGGGCACGCGGGCGCGGTGAGCGGCGCGGGCTACTCACGCCATAGCTCGTTCATACAAGTGGCCGCAGTGAGTGCGCGGGAAAGCCGCGCGGGGACCGGGGCTCTCGACTAGTTTGAGCTTTTTTCTAGAAAAAATAAGTCTTCTTCATCCATATTATATTTTGACAAACATTGGACACGACAACACGCAGAACGCAGCCGCGCTTCACTGCGGACAGGCAGCCCGCGCGCGTTCCCGCACCCGCGCCGCTCCTTGCCCCGCGCTGTCAGTCTAGCCAAGCACTGAGACTCCAAAAATACGCTAGGCCAGCTAAACGTAAAAGCGTTGCCACAGACGTGCAGTCCACTGTACAGGAAACGACTGAATCTAGGTCTAATTTATGATTTCCTCTTACTGATGCCAATGACATTAATAATAACAATTCTTGTTAGTGAGAGGAAATCGTTATCACGTAGGTAAATCAAGAGCGAGATCGCTCTTATTCAATGTATAAAAAAACACTGATTCTATAAAAATATCTTAGATTTTAGTAAAACATTATTTTATATTTTTAACATGCGTTCCCACGCGGCGCCTTAGACATCTTCTGGGCACGCTCGTTCCATCATAGACCTCATCCATCGCTTTCCATCAGGCGTGATCGAGGTCAAGAGCATTCAGCAATTTTTTTTTTAAAAACAGTGGCACTCCTGGAGTGCCGACAGAAGTGAAAACAAAACACAAACAGAATACTTTGCCTGGCAAAGTATTAGTGAGTGATGGCAAAGTTTGCCATCACTCACTGACATATCGGATATAATATACATTAAAACCGAGTACAGTCACGAGCAAAAGTATGTATACACTTGGCTTTATTCAAAGGCGATTTTCTCCTTTATTTTTGAATGAAATTTTACATTAGTAGAAACATAGTATTTTCGAACCCATAGGTATATGTAAAGTGTCGTATTTCAACGTTGCATTCTTTCATTCGTGAAAAAATCGCAATTTAAAGTTGCCAACTGAAATGCCAAGTGTTGACATATTGGTGCTCGTGACTGTACATCCCGAGGACAGCTGAACACATCTGAAGCGGGTATTTTTTTTAATCGTCTTATAAACAAAACACGCGCGGTGTCGCTTGCGGTAACAGTGGCGCGAGTTCAATGGTTTTTTACCCATCTCAAAAAATGCCCAACGCGCCTAGAAGTTTTCACAATTGTTGGTTGACCATAAAACAAAAATAAAATGCAATAACGCGGTGTAATAAATACTTCTAGAATAGGTGTTTGTCAGATTTTTTTTTTATTTAGCCTACGTGGTTAGCCCAGAAAGTGGTGGCGAGATGACCTTGACGCGTACCGCGAGGGCTGGTTCAAGGTGGCGCGGGTAAAGAGTTCCTGAAAGGACTTGGAGAGGTCTTTGCCAAGCAGTGGCACAGTCTTCATCATCATTATCTGCCTAGCCTTTGCCCAACTATGTTGGGGTCGGCTTCCAGTCTAACCGGATGCAGCTGAATTCCAGTATTTTACATGGAGCGACTGCCTATCTGACCTCCAGTGTAGGAACAGTGTAGGCTAAAAAATATTAATGTTACAATAAAAACTCGCTGAATGCTTTAGCCTCTTCCTTTTTTTGAAGTCGGTTAAAAAAATATGTATGACTAAAAATAAAATAAAATTACGTTAAACAACACTTGTATGTAATAAGAAACCATTAAAAATTAGAGTAACGACATTACTTACCCATTACAGATAGATTGCTTTAAAAAAACAGTAAACGGACGATTAAAACTAAAACTTTTATGTTTTTGTCGTAAAACCGCTGAGACGCTGTATACAGCGTGCTCTAGTTTAGAATGTGTATCGAATTTAAAATGGTACCGGTATCCATCTGAGCTGGATACCGATTTGTTTTTATTTTAGTATGGTACTCAAAACTGGATTACTGGATAAGGAATAGCTTTTAAGTATGTCTATAATAATAAAAAGATTTATTGGATGGACGAAGGACTGTAAAATGACAAATTTTATTATAGTTATATCCACTCCACATCTTGCTTCTATTAAGTAGATACATATTACTCATTGTTAAGGACAAAAGAAATGATAGCAAAACATTGATGATGTTATCCGCGGTTTCGAAGGAACACTACGACACCATCATCATGTTCCTGCCCTTATCCCGATTTATTTGGGATTGACGCAATATGTCTTTTTCTTGCACACTTCTCTAGCCACCCCTTTTCTAGCCACATCATCTTTCACACAGTCCATCCATCGTTTTTTTGGTTTTCCCCTACTCTTATAGCCATTCACATTCATACTCAAAACTTTCCTCACGACATTAAGGCTCCGACAAACAGGCGCGACACGCGATAACATCGCGCGCGACACAAAGACACCACAAGTCGCGCAATGAGCGGTGCCTTTGTGTCGCGCGCGATTTTCTTTGTACGAGCCTTTATCCTGATTCCTCCGCATCCCTCACACTACGACATAATATTTCAAATCAAATCATATATTTTTTGCCAACGTGGGTAGGGGTATAGAAGTTATACTTTATTTATTTATTTATGTAAATCTTACCTACTTGTTTTGATAATGTTCTACATGCTCTGCCGTCACTTTGGCATGCAAAATTTACACATAAATTACAACCTACTATCAAAATACCATGCTGTATAACAATAAATATTACAAAATTATTAAATTGGAAAATCATTTTAACCATTTTTTATTTTTCAATGTCAAGGAGAATCTAGCAAGAAGCATATTTTTATTATCTATCGTCTTAAAAACAGAATTCTTCAAAACAACAGCTTTATCCGATCAATTAAAAGTTCAAGAAGTTGAAAAACAGGCGTTTTACTGCGATACTTAGAAAGTATAATTAAATAAGTCATTGAACAATAGTTCCTAAGAATATTTTAATACAAAAGTAGGTATAACAACTATACGCTATAAGCCGGTACGCATGGACGCGTTTTCTCGAGGCGATTTTTTTTTTGGTACGCACGGGCTAGTTTTCCCGGGGCGGTTTTTTTTCGGTACGCACGGGCGCGTTTTCCCGCGGCTGTTTTTTTCGCGCACTGGATTTTCAACGCATTGCTTAACTCCGAGGGTTGAAAATCCAACAGTGTTTTTTGACGCGCTGGAATGCGGTTTGTTTGAATGCTAGGCTCAGCACCGAGGGTTGAAAATCCAGTGCGTGATTGAACATCCCACCGCGATATTTTTACGTCCGTGCGAACGTGGGCTGAAGGTTAGCGTTTTTGTTAATTTATTTGAAGTTTAGTTTAAGAAAATATTTAATTAGATTCCAGTGAGATTGTCTAACAAAGTGAAGACTTGAGTAATACTTTAGATTTTTTTTATTAGGTAATAATAAAAGTTGCCTTTTGCTTTTATTTCATTATAAGGGGGCTTACATGACCTAAAGCGCGGTCACTGTCGCACAATTATTTAATTACAAAAAATCTATTATTTGGACTAAAAAATTAAAACACTAATGTTTTAATATGTTGCTTGTAGAATAATCTGTCAAAAAATCAGAATAATTGTATGTATATTCGTATGGTTTTTATTGTAAAAAGAAAGTTTTTAGATGTATATTCATGATTTTTTTCTATCGTATCAAATTAGTTGTATTATGTTTTCAACACACTATCTACCTAGCATATATCCTGAAGAATATCATATATTTTTCTGATTTTGTTAACTGTAGTCGATCATGCGTCTAAAACATGCGTTTTTTTGCGTTTAGGTCCTGTAAGCCCCTTAAGTCAATGACGCTTCGTATCTCTAGAAGAAAAGCTAGAATTTCAACTCATACCATGAATTGGTATATTAAGGATAAAATGAATACTATATCTATGACTTACCGTTAACTGCTCTTAACAAGGATCCGTCAAAGTAGCCCGCTAAATTCAAAATTTCTTACATTTTTTCGCAAATTACGACGTGTTTTACATTGTATTTCGCGGCCATTATGATAAAACAAGTAGGTACTAAATTATAGTCATTTAAATCATCAATATAGTTCCCAAAATTATATTTACTGCAAATCGCCACATTTCCACGAAATAGGCCTATTTACAAAGAAGGAACAACCAATTTCTTATACTCACGAAACTATCCGCCATTTTCTACCGCAATTTTCACAACACACTGTATACAACTACCGACATATTGTATTCAGAGCATCTTATCTGTCGCTATAAAGGGAATCCCTTTACGAATTGCCATTTTATATAATATATTTAATATTTATTATATAACATAATGCGGAAAACAACACAATATTTTGTGTTGAAGGATTTTTTTCACAAAATTTATGGGGGTCCATAAATTTCACCGAGTCGGTGTACGTAAGTCGTTAAGGGTATTCTTTTATTTGTAGGGGAAGGGGGTAGTAATCAGATTGGAGTCTTACCTGTAACAAAAAAGAGGGTATTGTTAGTAAAATGTACAATGATAAGGCTTTTTTTTTATGGCGTTCAAAAGATGAATAAGGAGAAAATTATACAAACAGTTTTCTGAACAATAGAAAATCTTTTAGGTGGTAACAAAAGTTCGTTTGAAGAACAATTCAATATTTACTTTTAGAACTAGGTAATATTTTTGCACAGTGTTTGCCAAAGTTTTTTTTTTAATAATTTATTTAATGTTATTCAAAATACAGAGGTGTAACTTAAATCTAAACTCGCCAAACTTTTACGTTTGATGGCGAGTTGGAAAACTACATCCTGTAATTTGAAACTTTTAACAAGAAATCTTTGTGGCAAAGCGTCACTATAATCCTCAAAGGTTTTTTAACCATTTTTTAACAAAAGTTTAAGTTTTTTTTTTTTTTTTACAACTATTAATACTTTTTAGAATTCTGTACCCAAAGGGTGCCAAGACGGACGACAACTTAGGCTTAGTAATAGGGTCCCCTATTACTTTACCTTGTCCGTCCATTTGTCATCGGGCTATCTCATGAACCGTAACAGGTAGACAATTTAAATTTTCACTGTGTGTATTTGTATTGCCGCTATAACAACAAATAATAAACAGAATAAAGTTAAAAATTAATCGGGGTCGCTGTACAAGAAACGTGTTTCTTTTCGTGTTTTTTTCTTGTTTGTTATACAGACATAATGATTGTTAAAGTTGCAAAACTACATCCTTTATACAGGGTTATTGGTAAAACATTAGCAACCTCTTAAGAGGTCATTGTACTCACCATTATGGACAACTTTTACTATGGGAACAAACCTGAAATCGCGAAAAAAAATCAGCTGATCCCTGCATTTTGACGAGTTTATACGAACATAAATGTACGGAACAGCTGATTTTTTTTAACGATTTCAGGTTTGGTCCCTTATTAAAAGTTGTTCATAATGATGAGTACAATGACCTCTTAAGAGGTTGTTAATGTTTTACCAATAACCCTGTATATATATATTTTATTTTTTTTGACATGAGTTTAGTCAGCCATTTTGACAAAATTTTGACAGTACACGAAAATACCCGAACACACTTCGTTAACCGATTAGGGGCATTTGTATAAAGTCCCGTTAGGGAGTGTCACAGTGCCAGCCGTCCGATGGCCCGTGCTTTTACATTTATCTCTATTTATTCACAGGGCATTGGTTCTGTCGACCCATTATACAGAAACTCGTGACAGTTCTTGATAAACGTAAATCCTTTTGCATTGACAAAATGGCTGTCTGTTTTATTTTTATATGGCTGTGCGGACAATCATATTTTGTTGAGCTTGGTATTTTGTAAAGAACTCCAATTGGTATAGATGAATGAATTGAGTGTTCGACGTCGAAAAAAACGATTTTATTTGAGTTTATTCACCATTTTGGCCTTTTTCGTCATTTGCATACTAAGATAATTTCAATGTGTCATCATTACAGCCGAAAGACGTCCACTGCTGGACATAAGCCTCCCCCCAAGCCTGGCCACTTCGACCGGTTCTGTTTCTCGCATCCAGCGTCCTAACTAATTGGCCATCCAACGTTACGTCTTTCGGTACGCGGTCGCCACTCCAGAACCTTTCGGCCACATCTCAATGTGTAAACCTAAGCAAAAGCATAATCAGCCTATAATGTTCCCACTGCTGGGATACAGACCTCCTCTCGGTGAGAGGGAGTGGACAGTAAACTACCACGCGTACTCAGTGCGGGTTGGTAGATGTCACATGTCTTCGAATCTTTGGTTTTAGAACATGCTGGTTTCCTCACGATGTTTTCCTTCGACAATGTGTAATGCTAATGAATGAACACCCATGTGGAAGCAAGGATACCCGTCAAAAAACTTCACAACTGTAACTTTTTCTGAATCTCACAGAGCCGTGTTACATTCAGAGAGAACAAAAAAATATTCAACATACTAACGACCAACCATTGTTACCAGGCGAGCATGAATTCGAAGCTAAACAGTTAACCATCGCGTGTCCAGAACACCTAAAAAAGACCAACTGATCATAAAAACAAAACACAATCAAAATACCGTTCATTCGTGCAGACGTTTTAGTGTTAAAGTTTCGAAAAGTACCAGGGCGATATAAACGGGACAGAGGTTCACGCGAAGCAGCTATGACTGTGATAGTTTTATGTGCAGTGAAAAGTTTTTGAGAAGCTTCACTTTTGTGCGTTTGAAGACAGTATTTTGTGAAAGAGACAGCCAGAACCTTCGCTTATTTGTCGTCGATAAGGTAATGATTTCGCCGCAGCCATGCTTGATTTACCTCCAATAACGCCGGATACAAAATGTTCCGTATGAGGGAAGTATAGGCTTCATTAGGCTCATGATCGAGATGTCTCTTATTGGTACCAATAGCATTTTCATAAAAGCAATCAGAACCTCGTGAGGGGAAGGTATTGCCAAGGTCTCACATTGAATCGACATGAAGACGGTTCGAGGTCTTGACTGCATTTCTTGGAAACTCTTTTTCAAACGTTTCACTTTGAATACAATTATACTAAAAACTTATAGACCTTCTGTTGATGGACACTTTTTTAAATGAATGAACCTCAAAAAATTTTTTGCACTTTTAATGATCTTTTTTTTAATAACTGATGAAACAATAATGCTTTAGCGTGTTGCTTGTAGAATAATCTGACAAAAAATAGTCTCTAGTATGGTTTTTATTGTAAAAAGAAAGTTTTAGAGGTATCTTCATGATTTTTTTCAATCGTATCAAATTAGTTGTACAAGTATTATGTTTTCAATACACTATCTACCTAGCATATATCCTGAAAAACATCATATATTTTTCTGATTTTATTTACTGTAGTCGATCATATACTTTTATTGCTTCTAAAACTTGCATTTTTTGCGTTTAGGTCCTGTAATCCCCTTTTTTTTTTTTTGCGGATGGGAAATCGTCAAATGACCCTTCCCGCTCTGGGTGGAGCGGAAGGGAATGTCAGACTCTTACTGACTAAAACCCACCCGTGTTCCTTCCTTAGCCCTTTATGTTCCGGGCCAGCGGTAACCCTTTCGGACAATCCCGCTGACCCGGCAGGCTTCGGCCCTATGGGGCCCCTCCTCGATGCTGACATCTTAAGTTAGGATAGAATTGTGACCAACCCCGCTACATCCAAGATAGCTTCAGTTACTTGGCTCTTTGGTATTTCTAGGAGCCCAAAATAGGAATTATTTACCGTTCACAAAAAGACGCGCATCATTATATTGGAGCGTTCAATAATATTTTTAGGTTAGCTAAATAAGAAATACTCTAGGATGCATATCTGGTAGGCTCTTAAATCCTTACCTATCCCACGGGCACGTCTTCCCTACCATTACCGCGCCCCCCGGTCTATTCCTTGATATGCAATGGTCGCTGTAGCACCATGAACATGAGGCTACAGGAGCTAGTGCGAATCTTGGGGTTCATTCGATTAATCGAGTCTGGTTCAACCACACTGGGATCGGTGCAATTCATTCATTCATAGCTAAATAAGAATTATTAGAGGATCAATTTAATGCATGCCTTATACTATTCTAATAAGTCACGAACGTAATATCATAAATATCTTGAACCTACGCCCAAAATGATCCAATAAGACGGATCAACAATACCTAATCCAAAAAGGATTTATTCACTCGGAATAAAATCACAACACATATTCGAACTCGATCCCATCTATTAGAAACCTATTCAAACATTCCGACAAGGGAACCTCTTCGGAAATTACGAAAAACCCCGATATATAGGATACTGCTACCCGATTGGCCAGAAGGGGGAATAAGAATCTTTTTAGTGACGTTGGAGCGTATAAAAAAGTATCCTTTTGTTACACGAGTTACGATTTTAGGGGGCGAAGTCCATTTTATCGCTTTTAACAGCACTTCCCTTTGTATCTTATTCGGATTAGGTGAGTCAGCAATGGATTTTTAACTATTTACGCGTTCGGGAAAAGGTGTAAAATATTTCGAGAGAATTTCCCGATTCGGTACCGGAAAGTAAATTCTTCCAATAACGATAACTGTGAGATGGTAATCATTATAAATGCGAAAGTGTCTGTCTGTTACCTTTTAAACCGCTGAACCGATTTAGATGAAATTTGGTAAAGAGGTAAGTAGTCTCGAGTCCCGGGAAAGGACATAGGATAGTTTTTATCCCGATATTCCCACACGATCGTCACTTATGCGGGTGTGCGGCACCGCTAGTGATACATAAACTACAAAAAATATACAGTATGAAATTAATTGATATACTTTTCGAAAATTCAAAATAAAATCCGGTGTTTTAAAGTAGAAACGATTGTTTAAAACTTCGCGATTTCAGGTCAAGAATTAACATTGACTTTCAAATCACCCTGTATAATGTCATACCCGAACACTCTGCATACAAACGAAAACTACCCTCATCGACAATAAAATTCAAAAACATTAATCGAATACATTTTAAGGCTCCGAACACACTGCACTAAATAACGCCACGAACATCCACCAGGGGGCATTGATTTACATTACACAAAATAATCTAGGTTAAGTTTGCCAATTTTATAACAGTCACTCGGGAACTATAACATAGTGTTATGTTTGAGACATAGGCGTTTATGGCCTCATAGTTTATGGTAGCACAGTTTTAAGCATAAGACTCGATGTATTGAATTTTATTTTTATTACTGTATCGGTTGGGGTCACGCGAGGATTGTAAATAACGGTACTTTGTTGGGATGACAAATCGTGTGTCGTTTGGTTTCGTGGGTCTACGTTTCAAAGTATGCATTCTGCTGTACATACACTGCAATTTATATCCATAATCTATACTTACTAATAATAAAGCTAAAGAGTTTGTTTGTTTGAACGCGATAATCTCTGGAACTACCGGTCAGATTTGAAAAAATCTTTTTGCATTTGATAGCCCAATTCTTGAGGAAGGATATAGGCTATTTAATATCACGCTATGACCCTTAGGAGCCGAGCAAAAAGAAAAAAAAAACCAGAATGAAATTTTAAAAAGAAAAAAGAACGCTAAGCGATACAAAGTGTTGCGACGGGGACAAGAAATTTCACGCGGAAGAAGTCGCGGGCAGAAGCTAGTATTCAAATACAAATACTATAAGTATAAGGTATAAATATAAATAGTATAAGGTACGAGCTGCCTGCAACTTCGTTTGTCTATTTTGTTATTCATCATTTAGAAAATGCAAATATCCAGGATGAAAGTACCCTACGTACAGAAGCCAGCATCAAGCTACTCGAACCTGTAAAATTTTCCAAATCAACTTTGAACCTTATGCTTTAGCGATAAAGTTGAAAATCTATTAAAAAAAATTGACAGATTGTAGTAGCTTGATGTGCTGACGCGTAGACAGGTCTACATGCTGACGTCTGTACTTCTCTCTTTCAGTGGTTTAGGCGTCAAAATATAGCAGACACTCAGGCAGCTTTTCTCTCTCTTTCACAAATACCTGTGTGACAGTCTCGTTCTGAAGCTCCATGTTTAAAAATTACACCCAAATACTATATTATTTTATATAGGTTATTATATGTTATTTTTATTATACATTATATAGGTTATTTTCATACTGTGAGAACCCATCATAATATTGTACAAATTATAGCCAAGTGACAAACTATTGGAGATTGGAGATACGCGCACTGCATTGCACTATGGCGGAGTTCTCGAGGTCATAACATTCCGACCACATTGATGTACGCCTAGACTGCATTAGTACTTGTAGTAAGTTCCTGTTATACATTACTGCCTGGTATTACAATAAAACTAGAAGATATAGAGGTACTGTGCTGACAAATTAGTTTGGGGTAAAGGGCGGGTGTTTTTGGAAAAAACTGATCTAAAATTTTTACACAACTGTATTTGAGTACCTCTGTTTACTTTCAGAACAGGGTGGCTTACATGGACAAGCAAACTGTTACCATGAATTCTGCTCATGGTTCTAGACCCCAAGCACATACAGGGTTATTGGTAAAACATTAACAACCTCTTCAGATGTCATTGTACTCATCATTATGAACAACTTTTACTATGGGACCAAACATGAAATCGCGAAAACAAATCAGCTGTTTCCTACATTTATGTTCTTATAACTAGTCAAAATGTAGGGAACAGCTGATTTTATTTCAAGTTAAACAAATATCAACTTTAATTTAATTGTACTTAAGTTGATTTTAGAGTGAAAGTTTTAAAAATGTTCGAAGTCGTAGCGTAAACTGAACTTTATTAAGAAGTATTTAAAGTTATTTTTCCATAAACTCAAATTAGTTTCCATTTTTGCCAAACAAATCGCGAATGCAGATTAAGTTACCGAAATACTTTGCCTTGTACAGTCAGCAACAAAAGTTAATCGACTTTTGTTGCTGACCGTACGTGGCGACCACCGTACAATTTAGAAGCACATGAGTTACTGTCTCGTCCTCCATGCAGCCTCAATATGAATAAAATAATTGCTATCCCCCAATAAATTCTCATTGGGGGAACCATTTAACTCCCTCTATACATTTGTATAGGTTATACTTCACTTCATCATTCTTTTATTGACTCAACCAACGAAACCGTCAGTGCGTGTACAATATCCATTATTTTTACATCAATCACTGTGTATACCACAACACTGTCGGGGTGTAATAACCTAGGATACATTTGGGGAAATGTACTCGTAAATAGAATATTACGTCAATTTTGGGAGTGGTTTGTATCCAGGAGTGGATTGATATAGGCTGAATATTAAGTGATTGAAATACCAGTATACAATAACGAAAGGCGGCCGATTACGGGTAGCCAGAAGCCCGAAAGTCTGACAACCAGTCTTACCAAGGGGTATCGTATTACCTAGTAACTGGGTTGTGGGGGTCAGATAGGCAGTCGCTCCATGTAAAATACTAGCATTCAGCTGCATCCGGTGAGAATGGAAGCCGACCCCAACATGGTTGGGAAAAGGCTAGATGATGGCATAGGATAGTTTTTATCCCGATATTCCCATGGGATCGACACTTATGCGGGGAAAATCGCGGGGCGCTGCTAGTAATCTATACTAATCTATACTAATATTATAAAGCTGCAGAGTTTGTTTGTTTGTTTGTTTGTTTGAACGCGCTAATCTCTGGAACTACTGGTCCGATTTGAATGATTATTTTAGTGTTGGGTAGTCCATTTATCGAGGAAGGCTATAGGCTATATTTTTTTTCTTCAAAATTAGGGATCCGTAATAAAATTGCTATTTTGTAACACAAGGTGTAAAATCGAAAACCTATTTTTGCGTGCGCTGCAAAAACTATTGACAATAGAACAAAATAATGTACTACGGGTTTGTAGAGCCCATTAAGACCTACAAAAAAGTCCGCGAGAACATATATCTAGCTATCATGGTTTAATCACAATAACCGATTTTGTGTTAAAAATAATTATTAAATCGTCTGAAGAAAAAAAAACTACGTTAAATATGTATCGCAATATTAATCTTTATCGAAATTAAGCATTATGTTATCAAGAGTATTTATGAAGAAGTAAAATACTTTTTGTTTCATCTCAATCGGATATTTCGTTTAAAAGTTATCACGTGTGTAAGATGTTAAGAGTTGGTACCTATTAAGGAGTTATGGGCCATAGAGTTTTTTATCTATACTAATAATAAAGCTGAAGAGTTTGTTTGTTTGAACGCGATAATCTCTTTAACTACCGGTCAGATTTGAATTCTTTTTGCATTTGATAGCCCAATTCTTGAGGAAGGCTATAGGCTATTTAACATCACGCTATGACCCTTAGGAGCCGAGCAAAAAGAAAAAAAAAAATTTCACGCGGACGAAGTCGCGGGCAGAAGCTAGTAATATTATAAATGCGAAAGTGTGTCTGTCTGTTACCTCTTCACGCTTAAACCACTGAACTGATTTAGATGAAATTTGGTATAAAGATAGTTTCTAGTCCCGGGAAAGGACATCGGATAGTTTTTATCCCGATATTCTCACGGGATCGACCCTTAAAAACCACGGGGAGCTAGTACATCAATAAATTACTCAGAAGAAAGTTTTCCCTTTCATTCTCTTTAAAGTCTTGACAATCAATACGGTAGGTAAGTTAAGTTCCCTATAACTAAATAGTACAAGTTAATATCAGAGAAACCCGGACGAATACCAATAAGCTGGCGGAACTCTCCAGCACAATAAGATTCGAAAGTTTTCAACTGTGTGTAAAGAGGTGCAAGGAATGAGAGTTCCACTTTAGTTGGTAATAAGGAAGAGGTGGTAAGGAGAAGGAGAAAGTTCTAGAGGTACTGCATTTATTCTTACCATGAGTCAAATGCAACCGGTCTATGTTTGGGGAAACCTATGTCCAGCAGTGGACGTCTTGCAATTGAAATGATGTTGATAATGAAAGAGATAAAATGCACCAAAGGTTCAAAAATTGTTCAAACAGGTTTCTTCCAAAAAAGAAAGATCATCAATCATGACAAAGGAAGCCAAGCTAAAAGCTAAAGAAATATGTAATTGCACCATTCACATTATCACCTACATATTACAAAAGACAGTCCCCCAAAACGCCCGCCCTTCACCACTTCCTAGTGCTTTCGCTGGGGAGAAGAAGTGACGCAACAAACTCCCCCAGCAGCAGTCTGTTCATGAATGGTAAGCAGCTAATAAAAAAATGGTTGCCTGTAAAGTCGGTTTTACGGGCGAAGATTTTACGTGACAACGTCTTTTTCTCGGTAGAATATTTATTGATATGAATATAATTAAATTGCACAATAGGAACAAGGAATTAAGTGAAAATAAGAACGTAACGTTACCGAGCGTTACACTTTTTCATAAGTGACTCCCAGCCGCAACCTAATTTAAAATAAGAACGTAACGTTACCGAGCGTTACACTTTTTCATAAGTGACTCCCAGCCGCAACCTAATTTAAGACGTTGTCACGTCAAAAATAATCAATACGTTGCATGTTATAGACAGGGACTTGAAAAATTACTCAAAATAACGTTACGCGTAGTTCCGGTACCGATAATTTGTACCGTTCCACCAGGATCGTAACAAAATGAATTCCTTGGCTTTAGCGATACTGACAAACGGAACGAAATCTTAAACTGTTCACTAACAATATTATCAATATATCGTTATTAGTATAACGATAAAGTAACGCTATTCATTTCGATTCTGAACTTTTGCCAGCTTCAGGAGATAAATAAAAGACGATGAAAAAGTATGAAGAATAACGTTACAAATGAATCTGGAACGTTTCAAATGTAACGTTATTACAAGAGGATAAGCTTAATGTTTCTGATACCTATAACGTTACTTTTAATATTGTTCTACGAAAATGATATTCTATAACGTTTCCTTTTGACGTGACAACGTCTTAAATTAGGTTGCGACTGGGAGTCACTTATGAAAAAGTGTAACGCTCGGTAACGTTACGATGAGTCACCGAACGAGAGAGAGGCCCGCCGAATGCCTTGCGTCTCTCTCCCACTCAACTATGATCGGATGATCGGTCGTTGTCACGTAAAATCTTCGCCCGTAAAACCGACTTTACAGGCAACCATTTTTTGACGTGACAACGTCTTAAATTAGGTTGCGACTGGGAGTCACTTATGAAAAAGTGTAACGCTCGGTAACGTTACGATGAGTCACCGAACGAGAGAGAGGCCCGCCGAATGCCTTGCGTCTCTCTCCCACTCAACTATGATCGGATGATCGGTCGTTGTCACGTAAAATCTTCGCCCGTAAAACCGACTTTACAGGCAACCATTTTTTTTTGTAACGTTGTTGATATTTTTAGGTTTTAGTATCGTTAAAAATTTTGGAACGGAATACGATAACATTAGTGGTAACGGAACGAAATTCATTTCGTTTTCAAGTCCCCGATAATAGACATGACTCAAGATGATAGAAAATTAGAGAAGAACCACAGTAAAAGCCACCCAACATAATTTTAAATCCTAGATGTATTTCAAAATTTTCAAAACCCCCGCCACCGCCTTTAGCTTAGACCCCAACTTATGAAGAATATCGCAAATGACCAAGTTGGAGGGAAACAAAGCGCTGTACAGAAGTACGTTTAATTAATTTTAGCCTGCAAAACGATAAGGCAGCTGGAACCGATAAGGGCCATGGAATAAATGTGATTGATTTAGTATTGTTCCTGAATGAGGATATGGCTTCTGGGTGAGCATTTCGTGTTTAGAGGCGCTAGAGCGATCAAGGAATGAAATCTAATTTATATGATGACTAGATTAGGCCCGCGACTTCGTTCGCGTGAAATTTCACCGTCTTAGGGGTAGAATTTCGAAAACCCTTTCTTAGTGGATACCTACTCTTCACAAATAACACACCCTCCAAATTTCATGTCTCTAGGACCCGCGGTTTAGGCTGTGCGTTGATATATCAGTCAGTCAGTCAGGACTTTGAATTATATTATATATAGATACTTTTCCGGGATAAAAAGTACCCAGTATGGTGCCCAGGATATTAAAGAATAATTATACCAAGTTTCATCGTAATCGAACCGGTAGTTTTTGCGCGATGCCTGAACAAACAGACAGACAGACAATTTTTTTTTTTATCACATTTTTGGGTTCGGTGTCGGTCTTGTAACACCCTCTGCCAATTATTTTTTTGATATTTTCAATGTACAGAATTTTCACTTCTACAGATTTATTATAAGTATAGATAATTGGTTGAGCTGAAAGGTGCTGATCCGTGCATTCCGTGCGTCATGTTCGTGAACGGGTGCCGTCAGCTGGCTGGTCATCACTTAGCTGCCTCGGCTTATTTTTTGGGTTCAGCTAACGCTTGCTGTGTTATGTGGCTAAATAATAACAGCCGCACAGGTCGATCGATCAGGTTAAGCTACGCTTGCCGCGGTTGGTCTGTGGATGGGTGACCATCTTTACATACCGAGACCCCTCCGTCACTCGGAAAGCACGTTAAGCCGTTGGTCCCGGCTGTGATTCGTGGATCTTTGACAGTCGTTACCGGTAGTCAGAAGCCTGAAAAACACAACCAGTCTTACCAAGGGGTATCATACCCAGTAACTGGGTTGTGGAGGTCAGATAGGCAGTCACTCCATGTAAAATACTGGTATTCAGCTGCATCCAGTTAGACTGAAAGCCGACCCCAACATAGTTGGGAAAAGGCTAGGCAGATGATGATGAGGTATCGGTACTCATTACGTCTGCAGTCTCGCTAGCTAATTTAATTTGCTCCGTATACTCTACATACCTTCTAATTTCTCCACCACACCACCCATTATCCCCACTAGCCTATTTAAATATATCGAAATCTTTTAATACAATACGAAGCCCATTAATATTGCGATACCATAACCCACTTCTGTCAATAGATTACGCAATGTTCAGGTTGAAAAATGTTATAATTGTTCAGATAATAGCGACCATGTGGCCTAGTTTCGCGTGAATCTCTTTAATCTCGGATGCTGGTACGTTTCCGTGCTCATACAATATGTTATTATGAATATGAGCGCAATTAAAACATCTGTGTGCGTTAGGTTTCAGATAGGCGGTCTAATTGTGGTGTTTCTTTGATGCCAGGCTGTCGGAACGCCAGCGCACCAAGTTAGTACAATTTGTCAAATTTCTAGATTTTCAACTTTATCGCTAAAGCATAAGGTTTAAAGTTGATTGGGAAAATTTGACAGTTTCCGGTAGCTTTATGTGCTGGCGTCAGTACAACTTTTATTTAAAAAAGATAAAAGATACAGATAAAGATTATACGGTAGAAACTTTATTGATATGTATTTAACGTGCTGAGATTTTTCTAATACCATTTAAGATAATGGTTTTCTATTATTTACCGACTTCCAACTTGAACTTAATTGATGCATATTTATGTTATGGTTCCGTACTTCAAAAGAAAAGTACAGATTCGAAATCGCGAAAAAAAAACCAGCTGTTCCATACATTTTGTCGATTTAAGTGAACACAAATGTATGGAATAGCTGATTTTTTTTTCGCGATTTTAAGGTGGGTCCCATAGAAAAAGTTGGTCAAAATGATGAGTACAATGACCCCTTTTCGGGTTTAGTATAAACAAAAACTAATGTTGTATATTCTCTAGTACTACTCGTTAGCTCTGTGATCAGATTATCGTTAATTAAGGAACGCTCATTACTGCATCGGAAGCTGGTTGAGATATGTCTGCAACACAGATTAATCAGCGGTTAAGCATGGAGTCTTGCAACGGTGCAATTCTGTTCGATACATCTTAGCTAGTGTTGCCAGGTCTTAAAACCGAAAAGCCGGACAGACCAGCCAGTTTAGCCGGACATATTGGGTAAAAAAGTCCCCCCCCCCCTTAATTTACTACCTTTGATTTTTTTTTTGTGGCGAAAGAGTGACTAGAATGGGGTGGTGATGAAAAGTGGCGGGGCGGCGGGGGCGCGCCGCGGTGGTCAAATTTAAAAAGCCTAACAAAAGCCGGACAGGCCGTACACCGCCTGATTTGGCCGGACACGCAACCAAAAAGCCTAACTGTGTCCGCCTTCATCCGGACGCCTGGAAACCCTAATCTTAGCGGTACATTGCTCAGCGGTTCTTGTAACATCGACAACGTTTTGCTGCATATAAATGTAGGTACTAGCTTCTGCCCGCGACTTCGTCCGCGTGAAATTTCTTGCTCCACCCACAGTGCGGGCAGGCGATGCGATGCGACGGGGTGCCATCGCATCGCATCGCCTGCCCGCGCTGTAATTACTTAGTTTTCTCGTAGCGTTATATCGGACTGTTTTTCTCTTTGCTCAGGTTCTAAGGGTCATAGCGTGATGTTAAATAGCCTATAGTCTTCCTGAAGAATTGGGCTAGGTTTGTGTAAAAATAATTTTCAAATCCGACTGGTAGTTCCGGAGATTAGCGCGTTCAAACAAACTCTTCAGCTTTATTATTAGTAGTATAGATATATGAATTGAATAGCACAGTTATGTTAATCAAATGGTCTGGTCTCATCGAAATGGGGTGCTTCGCCTGACGTTATGCGCACTACTGGACTGGCGCTATCTTTTTCTGCGGCAGAATTCGCGTGCCCCGTGTGGAGCCGTTCTGCCCATGCAAAGCTGGTGGATACAGCTTAGCATGATACGTGCCGGATCATCACTGGCTGCCTAAAACCAACCCCGGTACAAATGCTGTATCCACTAGCAGGAATAGCGCCACCAGTGGTTCGCAGAGCGGTGGCAAGCTCCAGCAAAAGAGCCAAAATGGTCTCCGACATACGACACCCTTTGCACGACAACATCCTTATGCCACAAAGGCTGAAAGAAGAGCCAAACCTGTTCAGGTGGAGATTCATAGACGACTCCTTGGAGTGTAAATGTGGTGCTGTTCCACAAACGACGGGACACATATCGTGTCCTGCGTGTCCTGTCAGCTGCACGTTACAGGAACTAGTGGACGCTGGTGAAGGCGCCAAACAAGTAGCTGAATTCTGGGCCGAGTCCATTAAGATTGCTACCGACACGCTAAAAAGAAGATGTTAATCAAACACCGAATTCCACACATACTTGAACACACAACACCTACAAAATGTGATTATGTACTTTAAAATCCCCAAATTAACGTAGAAACGCTTCGAAACTCCTGAATAAATAAACGAATTCCCTCTGAATGAGAAGAACCCACTGGTAAGCTCCTAAACGGATTTCACACTCATTATACTATTACAAAGACGAAAGTTTTTGTTTTAACCTTTGACTCATTCGTTCGTTTGTAATTTCGTTCATTTGTCATTCTTGATTCTGGTAGCATGTTTTTCTTGGGATTGGAGCGATCTGAATGTTATTTAGGTTAAATGGTGTGAGTTTGTATTCATTTTGATTAGTGTTACGAGCTCCTTGTCTAAGTGTTTGGCCAGACTGGCAGCGCGGAGCGGGGAGCGGCGCGGGTGCGGGAACGCGCGCGATCTGCCTGTCCGCAGTGGAGCGCGGCTTCGTTCTGAATGTTGCCGTGTCCAGTGTTTGTCAAAATATAATAAGGATGAAGAAGACTTATTTTTACTAGAAAAAAGCTGGAACTAGTTTGAGAACCCCGGTCTCCGCGCAGGCCGCCCGCGCCCTCACTGCGGCCACTTGTATGAACGAGTCCGCGCGCTCCCCGCGCCGAGCAGCCTGCGCCGTTCACCGCGCCCGCGTTTGCAGTCTAGCCAAGCACTAATAGTTTGATGAAATTAGTCTAATACCAAAATCATTTCTGAGTACCAGTTTGAAGGGCGCGTCCTACTTGCATAATCAGGCTAATGTTTCCACTGCTGGGACACAGGCCTCCTCGCTATGAGAGGGAGTGGGCCATAATCCACTGGTTCAAAGTGGATTGGAAAAATTTGACAGTGTCGGGTAGCTTAATGTGCTGGCGTCTGTACTATAGAACATATTGCGAACGGGAAAAGAGAGACAAAATAATATGTCCACTGTCCGTAAAATTGGTGATTTATTACCTACTGCAAAAAATTGCTTGAAACAAAGACAGGTCCTAGCAAAAAATTGTGGGTACGCATCAATAAATAAATTCAACATAATAATTCTCCATCGCTCACTTTCGCGAACACATATATAAAACGAAATTAGGTACAAGAAAATTCAATCAAATTCCTTTTTGCGTTGTTTAAGAGGGAAGCGCTGAGGTGGCCCGCGAAATTTAAATTTTCTTACGTTTTTTGCAATGTGCTGGTCAGTATTAAGTTGTACGTTGATTAAAATATGATTCGCGGCCGTAACAAATATGTATTTACAGAATTATAATCATTACAATCAGTAATACAACTTGTTATGTAAGTGTAATCCCCAAAGGTCAAGATTTCATGAAATAGTCATTCTTGGGGATTACTTGGTCTGAGAGAGTTGTGTTGATGACTTTAATTATTATAATTCTGTAAATATATATTTGTTACGGCCGCGAATCATATTTTAATCAACGTACAACTTAATACTGACCAGCAAATTGCAAAAAACGTAAAAAAAATTGAATTTCAGGGGCTACCCTGGCGCTTTCGCCTTAATATGAGCAAGGAAACTTCCAAGGAGGACACAATGACCTTCAAAGAGAAATACCGTGAACAAAGAAACCAATGAAATGCAGGATATTTTTCTTGATTTACAAACCAACCCGTGGGCAACTAAGAAAATATATTTTATGACCCACAAAGTGAAGGAATACATAGAAGTAAGCAAAATTTTCCAGAATTAATTAAGTACTTTATCAAACTGGATATTGCTTTTAAGGGGCTTGCTTACAGGACCTAAACACAAAAAACCGGGCAAGAGCGAGTCGGACTCGCGCACCGAGGGTTCCGTACTATCATTTGTTTTTAAATTTTCACCGGCGAGCTACTTACTAGATCTCGTCCAAACCAATTTTCGGTGGAAGTTTACATGGTAATGTACAGTCAACAAAGGAGTTAAGTATACAGGAGCGTCGGATATTGTTGAAGTTTACTAAGAAACCGATGGATATTCTCGAATAAAATTTTAGTTTATTAATAGAAAACAAACAGCTCATTTATTAAATTAAATTTCAGTCCAGAACATCCATCGGTTTCTTAGTAAACTTCAACTATATCCGACGCTCCTGTATACTTAACTCCTTTGTTGACTGTACATCATATATTTTTTTTTGTATTATCATTCTCTTATTTTAGAACACAGTTACAGGGAGGGGGACACACATTTTACGACTTTGGAAGTGTCTCTCGCGCAAACTATTCAGTTTAGAAAATAATGGTATTAGAAACCTCAATATCATTTTTGAAGACCTATCCATAGATACCCCACACGTATGGGTTCGATGAAAAAAATTTTTTTTTTAGTTTTAGTTCTAAGTATGGGGAACCCCCAAAATGTATTGTTTTTTTTTTCTATTTTTTTGTGAAAATCTTAATGCGTTTCACAGAATACATCTAATTACCAAGTTTCAACAGTATAGTTCTTATAGTTTCGGAAAAAAGTGGCTGTGACATACGGACGGACAGACAGACAGACATGACGAATCCATAAGGGTTCCGTTTTTGCCATTTGGCTACGGAACCCTAAAAACGCAAGTTTTAGAAACAATAAAAGTATAGGATCGACTACAGTAAACAAAATCAGAAAAATATATGATATCCTTCAGGATATATGCTAAGTAGATAGTGTGTTGAAAACATAATAAGTACAACTAATTTGATACGATAGAAAAAATCATGAATATACCTATTTTTTTTACAATAAAAACCATACTAATATACATAGGTACAATTATTGTGATTTTTTTGGCAGGTTATTCTACAAGCAACATACTAAAATGTTTTAATTTTTTCGTCCAACAATAATTTTTTTGTAATTAAATAATTGCTTCATATTTTGCAAAAAATTAGCAGCGTTGTGTCATCGCACTTCTCTTTCTTTTTTATGCAGTCCGACAGTGACCGCGCGTTAGGTCATGTAAGCCCCTTGACTATGTATATTACAGCCCGATTCAAACCTTATGGCGGGTCTGAAGTGCGCGACTCGCTGCGCAGTACCTCACCCCTCACCCCCGCTGACAGGTGAACTTGTTTTTGCGCAGCGATTCGCCTCATGTTCAGGGGGCCTAAAAAGGCCACTTTGGCAGAATCATAAAAGGAAAACATTATGAATCACAATGGACAGTTAACTGTTAAGTTAATCGTATCAAATCCCATTGGTGAAGGATTTTTCTGTATTTTTTTATTGTAAAAAAAAAGTTTTTAGAGGTATCTTCATGATTTTTTTCTATCGTATCAAATTAGTTGAATCATGTTTTCAGCACACTATCTATCTAGCATATATCCTGAAGAATATCATATATTTTTCTGATTTTGTTTACTGTAGTCGATCATATACTTTTATTGTTTGTAAAACTTGCATTTAGCTCTTGTAAGCCCCTTAAAATCGCAAGACTGTACCTACATTTTATCAAATTATCATCAGAAATTCAGAACACATATTACTAGTTATTATTTATAACTGTACTGTAAACTAGCCTTAAAAAAAGTCACAATGATTTGCGACTGAAACTTCAACGCATAATCAAAATACTATTTCACGGAAACCAGCACGCGTAATTTGATTGAACACTCCTGAAACAAAACCAATACCTAACACATCTTCAACTTTATTTTCTACAAGCTAAAGTACACTTTTCGTTGGCAAGAAAAGGTGTAAAATGTCCATATTACTCATTTTAAGTAATGCATGGTGTAATAATTAATGTTTAGAGTTCTCTCACAGTTAATTTGCGCAGTTAACGTCATTTTATGGACGTTTATTGACCGACTGTGAGAGCTTTGAAGATAGTGTTAAATGGCGGAGTTGTTGAGATAATAAAGCGAGGGACAGACTGTGCTAGTCAACTTTCTTTCCCACTGCAGGGCAAAGGCCTCCCTTCCCTCCTTCCACTTATCCCTATCCAGTGCTGTTAAACGCCAATCCTTCTGAAAAGAGTCGAGCTCGTCCCGCCACCTCATTCTGGGCCTGCCGCGCCGTCGTTTACTGCTGTTTGGGACCCATTGTGTGATTACTTTAGCCCATAGTTCCTCCGGCATGCGACAAATGTGACCAGCCCAGTTCCATTTTAGCTTGGCAGCCGTGTGACCTACATCAGCAATTTGAGTTTTAGAACGCAGTATCGAGTTCCTTATACGATCAGAAAGTTTAACTCCAAGGATACTGCGCTCCATTGCTCGCTGACAGACCCCAAGTGCGGACTTTTGACGATTGGTTTGTGACCATGTCTGCGCTCTATAGGAGATGGTAGGAAGAATGCACATGTCCATGAGTTTTCTCTTCAGTGAGAGGGGTAGACTTCCTTTCATTTCATAGCTGTCTTTACGAAAATAAAATCTGGAGAGGTAATCATTCTCTTATCACAATTTATTTGGGGTCGACGTAACCCGTCTGCCGCGCTGGGTTCACTGATGTTTAGGAGACCTTATTTTTAACACGCTTTTATTAGGTCGACCTGTATGTAACTAACTATGTAATGGAATCTAAGGTAACTAATTTAACCATCTTCCAAGGGTCGTAGCGTAATGAAAATTGGCAGCTGTATGTAGTTCTGATGACAATACAATAATATGGTACTGTCGAACTGATCTGATGATGGAGCCGGAAGATATGAACTGGAACTTCATGATGGAAAATCGTATTATAGCTGTTTTGGATTTCTTAGAAAAGTCTTGTAATGAACTTTGACCACGATTACTTTTCAAGGTCTGATGATGAAGCCGGAAGATAGGCACTGGCATTCCATGACAGAATATCGTTCATAGTCGTGTTTGCACTTGTGAGAAAGTAATGGACTTTGAACATGATGAGGTTTCTTTTTTTTTGTTTTTACGTGCATTTATAAAAGCGTGTTTTTCTAATGTTTTTTAAACGATAAATTTATTTTATTTACTATCATGTTTTCGGTCCGTCATAGTACAATAAGCTTTCTATATGTCTATACCCAACCAGTATTACCCAGTAACTGGGTTGTGGAGGTCAGATAGGCAGTTGCTCCATGTAAAGTACTGATATTCAGCTGCATCCGGTTAGATATGACCTACCTCAACATATCATTGTTTTACCCGACTGCGCCAGAAGGAGGGTTATGTTTTTCGAGTGTATGTTTATTTCTAATCTAATACTAATAGGAGAACATTTATGACCTATTTGTCACCTGCGTGAGTCAACTTGAAGCAATAAATAAGATTGTAGTACAGGGAAGCCAAACCTATGGCAAGAATGGCACGCGACAGAAAATTCTGATTGAAGCACGAAATGCCTCGGAAAGCACGTTAAGCCGTTGGTCCCGGCTGTCATTCGTCGATCTTTGACAGTCGTTACGGGTCGTCAGAAGCCCGAAAGTCTGACAACCGTCTTACCAAGGGGTATCGTATTACCTAGTAATTGGGTTGTGGAGGTCAGATAGGCAGTCGCTCCATGTCAAATACTGGTATTCAGCTGTATCCAGTTAGACTGGAAGCCGACCCCAACATGGGAAAAGGCTAGGCAGGTGATGACACGCGGATTCAGAAAGGTTCCCCATCCCTGTTCTAGTATGTCGGTATGTAGCCGCAATATTCCTGTAATGAGCCCACCTGCCTCCTACGACACCTACTAATAGTTTTCATCGTCATACTAGTTTAATGTGACATGAAATACAGTCTTCAAATGTGTGAGAATGAAAAACACATTAATTGCTGTGAAGTGACTTGTGACACCATTTTAGTGAACATTCGAGTGTTTTGTGAACAAGGGTTAGGATGAAAGGTGACACGCGGGTGCCTAAAATGTTACCTATGCTTAGAAATATTTCAATTCAAAGTCCTGACTAACTGATATATCAACGCACAGCCTAAACCACTGGTTCTAGAGACATGAAATTCGGAGGGTGTGTTTTTTGTGAAGAGTAGGTATCCACTAAGAAAGGGTTTTTCGAAATTCTATCCCTAAGAGGGTGAAACACGCGGACGAAGTCGCGGGCAGAAGCTAGTAAGTACCCCAATCCGGAATACTACCAGTCCATAGAATTTTATTTTTTTTAGGAATCGAACCTTCTAGCCGTACCCCTGATAGCTGTCACATTAATCTCATCTCATTATCATAAAATACCGAATAGGCACATATTTATAAGCATAACATATGCCTCAAAAGCATCACAGGATTTTTTATGAAGCAAAAATACTTAGAAAAAAAAAAACTAAGATGATAAATGACAAGACTTATAAATACATACCTAATAATATGATTTAAATTCACTAGCCCGACAGAGACAGATCCCCCAAACATTTACATAATTTGAATAACAAAAAAAAAACTTAATACAACAAGTAGGTACCTACCAATACGGAATAAAAAGTTTTCCGTCATTAAAGTATCGAAATCTCCGTTCTCGAAAAGCATGTTAAGCCGTTGGCCCCGGCTGTCATTCGTAGATCTTTGACACTCGTTACGGGTAGTCAGAAGCCCGAAAGTCTGACCACCAGTCTTACCAAAGAGTATCATGTTAGCCAGGAACTGGGGTGTAGGGGTCAGATAGGCAGTCGCTCCATGTAACATACTGGTATTCAACAAGCAGACCTCAATGTTTTTGTAATAGATTGAGATAAAGTATAAAAAAAAGCATACTAAACATTGAAACGACCTCAGAATCACATAAAATAAAAGAAGTTCATTGACCAATCTAAAATAGAAACTGCACTAAAAAAATAAATCCGAGTTAATGTGCTCTTGAATAAAAAACGCTAATAAACACTTTCATAAAACGCATCGTACGAGAAAAAAAACGTCCTCTCCACGTGTCGCCGCGTTCCCGAGAAATTGGAGGTCATGTCATACAGACGCGAAAAACATTACAACAGTAATAAACATTGCGATTATACGCAATGTGTGGGCGTCTATAAAGTATATCGAAACTGATTGGGATAGTACGCAGAATAAGGATTGCTGCAAACCGTGCGACATTTATAGTGCGATTTACTGTAAAAATGTGTGATCATCATCATCATCTATCTGACCTTTTTCCAACTATGTTCGGGGTAAGCTTCCAGTCTTAGCTGATGCAGCTGAATATCAGTTTGTTGCATGGAGCGACAGCCTATCTGAGCTCCAAACTGCAGTTACTGGGTAGCACGATACCACTCGGTAAGACCGAATGAATTGAAAATGTATGGTCATGATTTCATTTTCCATTTGCCTTTACAAAACCAGGTGGTAATGACCTCCTAAATTACAACGATGAAAAAAATAAAAGTTTCAGTCACTAGGTGCCACAGAAAATTAATTTGGCACAGATATACCAGCAGCAATCAAAACTGTACAAAATTTCAAACGCCTATGACGACAAAAACAATTTAAACTAGCCGTCATTGTAGAATCCAATTTTACGCACCCAAAAATACCTGACATAACTAAATCTCCATCATTACGTAGTTCACTAACCCCACAATACTGACAGTTATCACGTGACTCCTGTCAAAATTCCCATCATGCGAAAAGGAAACGCAGGAAAATCGCCTCGTCCGTGACAGATCTTACGTTGAAAAATGGTAGTTGGCAAACAGTCAAGTGGTTGATATTGTGCATACGCTAAAGCACTGCTGATTCATAAGGAGGGTTATTTCATGTTTTTAAACACGTCACGGTATTGGGGATCACGAGGCTCCCAATACCGTGCTCTCGGTGCTGGTTCATGCGTGTTGTGGCCGATATTACGTCACATCAAACACTGTTACTGAGAGAATTTGGTAAATAAACTCGATGATTGATTGGTATTTTCGAAGAATGGCCGCCGTGGAGTGTGTTCGATTAAGTTTTTAATGTAAAGGAACATGGCTTTGATCTGGTTTTGATGTCTGTCGTTAAATGAGAATTGTTTGTGAATCAGATTCTGAGGAATCTGCTGCCTAAGTCTGTTTGTGGCTTTGGACGGCAAAATAAAACAAACCTGAGCGATTTTATGGAGCCAGACAAATAAAAGTTTTGTCAACAAATTATTTCGATTTCGGCAGATAAAAAAAGACAAAAAGTAATAAAATAAATTATATTGTAGTGGTCATTCGAAATCCATTTTTTTTTTGCTCCTGTTTCATGGTTATTATTGTATAGATTAGTATTATATGCTTTATCTATGTATTTATTGTATTATGTAAATGCTACACGACAGACTACCTACAGTATTGTATCTGCTTCCCCTTTTAAAATCCATCCAAAGGTTGTCTTTAAAAGATCGCTCTTAGCGATAAGACCGCCCATTGTGTCACCCTTTGTAAAATTTCTACATTTATATCTATAAATTTATACGATGTACTGTGCATAATATAGAATATTCTATTCTATTCTTAGCAGGATCCGTTCACAGGCTGGTAAGGACGGCCGAAATGTAAAAAGTAAAACATTTTTCAATCCGCATTCTGTTGCACTCTCACTTTAAGATGTTTTGTAGTGACATATGTATATATACTAGAATATCCTTAAGAACGGTATCGTTTGAGAATTCAGGCCTAATCTATTAAGGCATATTTTCAAACAAACAATGCCTAACCACACCTACAGGCTATAATTTCCACCTGTTGCGCACTTGTAAACCTTGGCCCATTCCATTGATGTCGGCCGGCCATTAGACCAAGCTATTCTTAGGTTATGGCGTAAGCTGAATTCCTGGTGGCGCCAATGCCTGTTCAAGTGACACCAACGGGAATAAATTGGGTTCTGTTCTGGAAATGTGGGTTTGAAGTGCTGATTAAAATTGCTGGTGGTTTAAGTGTTTCAGGTATATTTAATATATGGCTGGGTTGTATGTTGCATGACATGAAATGGCTAGATATTACAGAGATAACAGCTTAGAAGAAAAAGACATGCTGTGCAGACATCAAGGAAATCGGATTACGTAGCGTTGGAAGGTTTCCCACAAAGGTGGACCGATAACCTTGTGAAGGCAATAGGAATCCGCTGGATGCGAGAAGCACACAACCAATCGAAGTGGCGGTGCTTGGGGGAGGTCTATGTCCAGTAGTGGACGTCTTTTGAAGCTGAAATGATGATGATAATGAAGGGCAAGGGGATGATGATGGCATGGATAATGTATACTTAATTAATATAATAGACCAAAAAAAGGAAAGAACGGCATTTAAAAAGGATGCCGAGAAATGATGAAAATGACGATTAAACTATGAATATGTCCTACTGGCAATTCATAGGGTATTACTGATCGTAAGTAAATACCTAACTTAAATGCGCTGGAAAGGTAGCCACAGTTTATTTTCACATTCAATAGCAAAATCGTGAAAAAGCAAAAGGTGATAAGTGTCAAACCTGACAGTAATACTAGAATTTAGAATACAATTAATGTTCCGAAAAGGTGATATGCTGCACTGCAATGAGTTCGATTAGCAACAAAGAGATTTTGAAGTAGAACATCTTCCCCGAATACATAATATATCTTTGCCTTTAAATCTCACTAACTTAGAAAATTAACAGCTTCCAGGTAAAGGGCGTAAACAAATTAAAATTACTAGAATCATTCATTAGCAAAAGGTACTTATAACATTCAAGCGTCTTACAGAAGCTTCAAACACCACTTTAGAATACCTTTTAATTGGTAGCTGGAGTGGCTACACTCTCAAGTACCATCTCTACACTTAATACCTTTCGCGAAAATGAATTCTTAATGGAGATACTTTCTTCGAATATTAACATATTTAACACAGGAATTGGAGAGAGGTTGGTGATCATTTTAGACCCCATGCGATATCTAGAGCCAATTCACAGTTATTTATTAAATCTCTGGTTTTGAATCTCTGTCAAGAGCACAGTGATCCTTATTATTGTTGGAATAAGGTTACTTCTTGAGTTGCTGCCATTGAAAAGTCTGTCAAAATCTCAGTGTCCTTTATATTATACTAGCAGTGCCCCACGGTTTCACCCGCATAAGTGTCGATTCCGTTCGAAAGACACGTGGCGCCATCTATTATCATAATAACGTTATTGTTGTTTTCCTCGGGAGCAGCACTATTTTTCGGGATGACAGGTACCCTATGTCCGTTTCTGTACACCTGACAACGTATATTCAAAATTTCAGGATGATCGGTGCAGCGGTTTAGGCGTGAAAAGATAATAAAGAAACAAGCAAACTTACTTTCGCATTTATAATATTAGTGAATGTGTGATTGATATTGGGTTTCTGCTGTCACAGGACAACAGTGAAAGTACTGTAAAAGCATTGGGTTATTTTGAAGATGTTGTGTTTGAGTTACTTTCAGGTTTTAACCATGAATACTTTATTCGAATTACCTTTCTTACACAGTGACCTTGAAACCAGGGCAAGGGAGAGCGAACATCTACAAGTCAAACACGAGCCTAGATAATAAAAACAAATGAACCGTAGGAAATGGAATAGCCTAATCCGAAGACATACCGTGTTTATAATTACAGCTCTAGTAACTGAATTTCTCCTTCTTCTCCTTTTCCTCACAAAACGACACACTGGGATGCCACAAATTTCACCTAGTTTCATATAATGAAATTCTCATTTACAAACTACGCAATTGGCCTTATAAGAAGGCTAAAAGTCACCCAAAGGGCAATGGAGAGGGCTATGCTTGGAGTTTCCCTGCGTGATCGAATCAGGAATGAGATCCGCAGGAGTACCAAAGTAACCGACATAGCCCGAAGAATTGCCAAACTGAAGTGGCAGTGGGCAGGGCACATTGCTCGCAGAACAGATGGCCGATGGGGCCGAAAGGTTCTGGAGTGGCGACCGCGTACCGGAAGACGTAGCGTTGGAAGGCCTCCCACAAGGTGGACCGACGAAGGCCGCAGGAACCCGTTGGATGCGAGAAGCACAGAACCGGTCAAAGTGGAGGTGCTTGGGGGAGGCCTATGTCCAGCAGTGGACGTCTTTCTGCTGAAATGATGATGATGAACTACGCAAGAATTATCTTGATACTAGAGCACTACAATAAACAAGCTACAAAATAGCGAATAAATACAAATAAACAAATACACGTGTACCACGACATAGGATTGGATGGAAACAGCTGTAACCGCCCACGAACGAAATTAAGCTGAGCACAGTTCGATGTGTTTTCTAAGACAGAGAATTTGACATGTGAACGACTTTTATTAAGTGTTAATATATGATGTAAACACTTAATAAAAGTCGTTCACATGTCAAATTCAACAACAACAACATACAACATCAACATCATATATTCACACTTGGCTTCTTCACAATCTGTAGAAAGATAGGGCTTGTGGCTAAGTCGCCGCACGGTTCGATCGATGAGGTTAAGCTGCACTTGCTAGTCCCTGGATGGGTGACCATTTTTACATACCAAGACCCCTCCGTGCCTCGGAAACCACGTATAGCCGTTGGTCCCGGCTGTCATTCGTGGATCTCATTAGAACTCTATTGGTCATCAGGCCAGTCTCCATAAAAAAAAATTCCATCATTATTTTATCTCTAATTTCATTCAGACACAAAGTAAAGCGCCTAACTGGGTTCGAACCCACGACCTACAACTCTTAAGGCCGTTACCACTGGGCCAGCACTGCTCTCAATAATTTCATCAACACTGTTCTCAAAACGGTGAAGGAAAACATCATGAGGACTTTTCAAAGACATGACATCTACCAACAACCCGCACTGGACTCGCGTGGTAGATTACAGCCCACTCCCTCCCACAGAGAGAAGGCCCGTGCCCCAGCAGTGGGAACATTATATTATCACTAGCTTCTGCCCGCGACTTCGTCCGCGTTAAATTTCACCCTCCCCCATTCACCCTCCTAGGGGTGGAATTTCGAAAAACCCATAGTGGATACATACTCTTCACAAAGAACACATCCTCCAAATTTCATGTCTCTAGGAGCAGCAGTTTAGGCTTTACGTTGATCTATCAGTCAGTCAGGACTCAGGACTTATATAGGTATAGATTACTTGCTGCGCCCCGCGGTTTCACCCGCATAAGTTTCGATCCCGAGGGAACATCGAGATAAAATGTACCCTATGTCCTTTCCCGGGACTCAACCTATCTCTATACCAAATTTCATCTAAATCGGTTCAGCGGTTTAAGCGTGAAGTGGCAACAGACAGGCACACTTTCGCATTTATAATATTAGTATGGATGAACATTCAGACCAAATTCCGTCCATCACCGCCATACTTAGATCCCTCTATCGACACGCTTATATCTATTGAAACGCTTATAATCACAAATAGAATTTCTGAACGCAACACAGGTTGTTTCGACAGCTACTGATTATATTTACGCTAGCTCTGTGAGGTAAGCAGCGCTTCAGGTGTCGACAGCGAGTCGACTCGACACGGTCGTGTAGACAGTACAATGGAAGTTTCGTAGTTCATGGACGGATGTACGTAAATCCACACTATTACTCTCAATTTGAATCATTTTCAAGCATATTTCTAATCCATTGCTCCTCATGTTCGAAAAATGTGTCCGCCTAACAACGCAAATAACGCAATGGATGTTGTTGAACTGTCAAAATGAAAACCATTGCTAGATACTGATAGTGTGTTACGCAATTACCAAGCTGGTTATTTTTCCTGAATGTTCTTTGATCTGATTGATTTATTTTCGACACAAGACTTTTCGAAGACTGCCGTCTTTCTACGGGTTTTGTTTGTGTGAAAATATAATTAACAGCACCTGCTTCTTTCGAAGTTAATTTAAGACACCACTGAGATGCGAAAACGAAAATCGTCTAAGCGTACTTAATAATTTTAATTCCAAACGTTACGCTACGTTGTGTGTGTATATTTTGTCTTCTTTTTTAATTTTTTTTACTTGCAATGTGCGTTTTGTTTGTGCAGAATAAACAATTTTTCTTTCTTTTTCTCTTTTCAAAGAGGAGATTGGTGCTCAAGACAAACAACACACCTGCAAAAACTACATAATCAGCCTACAATCAGTGGCGTAACTATAGGGTGGCATTGGGGCAAAATGCCACGGGCCCCCAGCCAGAGGGGCCCCGGCCCGAGAGGTCAATGAGCACAGGAGGATCCTAACATAAGTTTATAAATGCAAACTTTTTTTGAAAATGTGCAACAAAGGACATCATTCAGGTTTCGAACATTTTGTACCTTTTCCCCATTGTTTGTCTAATATTTTGGACAGGACCTCATGCTCAGCAGTAGCGTTTGCGACTACTAGACCAACTAAACAGTCAGGTGTTAAATGATGTAGAGGAAAATATGAAATCTACGCGGAAGAAGTCGCGGCAAAGTGCTAGTAAAAAAAACTAAAACGTTGGTTGAGCTTCTTTACATTGAAGGAGGGCCTCATCCCTTGAATTTGCCACGGGCCCCAAACGGTATAGTTACGCCACTGCCTATAATGTTCCCACTGCTGAGACACAGGCCTCCTCGGTTAGAGGGAGAGGACCACCACGCGGGCCCAGTGCGGATTGGAAGATGACACATTACACTTTCGATTTTTTATTCTAGGACATGCCGGTTTCATCGCAATGTTTTCCTTCACCGTTTTGAGAGTAGTGGTGATGAAATAATTTACACAAAGTAAAGCGTCGGGATTTGAACTTACGACCTACAACTAAACCACTGACACGATAACGAAAATTATCGTAAACTGATCTAAGCGTAAGAATTTGAAATCCAACGAGGAAATTGGTGCTCAAGACAAACATTACACCTACAATGGGATAATTCCAACTTTAGTTTTATAAATTGACCAAGTTTCAAAAGTATACTTCACAATGAGCGATCGGCATTCAACGTCCAAAATATCATAAATATTTACAGGTCACTAACCTTTCGTCTCCAACATCATATTTATCTCAATCTATGACTAACAGCAGGACGAGTTACAATAAATTACTTTTCGTTTAATACAATACACATAAAACATTGCAAGAAAAACATACAAACCATAAAATAAAACTGTGGTTAATAAATGTTGTAAAATAGAAAGAACAATGGCGGCTAATTATTTGAACAAATAAAGCTTGTTACATAAATAAAAAATATTGTAAAATGTTCGTTACTAATTCCTAAACATATTGTAGAAAAGATTTTTTTTTATAAACTCCGTGGTTAATAAATATTGCGAGTTTCCATTCCTTGGTTTTTTAGCGGTAAATATGAATTTTAAAACAACTATTACGGATAATCACAACAATGTTGCCAACTGAATGCTTCTCGCGCCAGATCCAGCACTTTTTTTTTGCTGTACAGCGCAGTTATATGTCTGAGAAATATCCACCCACTAGGTGGTGGTGGTATGTTAAATAAATAAGTTGACATAAACAACATACCTATTTATTTTTAATACTTTGTCGTTTGAAAGATGTAACATTTATTTGTTTTATTCGTCCGAAAAAATGATAAAAATGGAGACTCGGACTTTGCGTTGTTAGCAACACTGAGTACACTGACACTACTGACAGGACAGTGTCAGTGACAGATCAACAGACAGATGCTCTCGAGCCGCTGTTGTCGTTGTGTTTGAGTTTCGTGTTTTATTTTGGATTACTTATATTTTATTTGACCCGGATTGTTTTATGGACTCTCGATCGATTCTTCCTCTGTGTGACCCGTGCGTGCTTTTGGACTGTGATTATCTTCCTTGCGTGACGACATTGTGCTCTTCTTAACTGGACTCTGATTTTGCTTCACAACTTGGTTCTGTCTGACTGGTGTTGGATCTTTACTCCACCATCACAATGGGAGACAACGAGAGACGTCGTCGTCCGCGGATTCAATGCATTAACTGCAACATCCGCGTTAATTATCTACGTCGATATCGAGCATTAGAACTTGATACGAGAGTAACAGCATTACTCTGCAGCTGGGTCTATCCAAGAATCGTAAGTACCTACAAAGATAGCCTACTACTAACTAAGGTCTACAAGTTTAATGTCAAATTCTGATGACGTATATATTATTGACGAATGTGTAGTGATAATGCGGTCAGTGGGTCGTCTTAGTGCAAATAATTACTTACATTTAAATAAAATGTCTGGTATTGTAACAGAATAACATAAAGCTGCATAATCAGTAAGATTATGCAGCTTAATGTGCAGCAAGTTAAATCTCGACTAAATGCAATGTTATTTTCACAGATCACTGCAGATGACTTTATCTGTGAAGCTTGCCGAGATCTTGTGATGTCAAGCTTAAATCAACAACTACAGCAACAAGTTTCAAATAATGATGAACAAGCTGGATCAAGTCAGCAAGGTCACACTAATGTGTGCCTTTTGTGTGGTCGTTCTACTTTACGAAGACGAAGTAACAGAATATTGACACAAAATCCAAATGAACAGCGTTTGTCAATTATCAATATTATACAGAACAGGATAGCACCAAGACAGGTTTGTAAAAGTTTATAAATAATGATTATTTTATAACACTAATTGCTGTGAAATAAAATATTTCTAGGAAATTAACTTGTCCTAGAGCAATAAGGTTAGAAGTTATTCATCAATTCAGGGTAGGCTCATGCGGTGCAGTGGTATGAATTTAAATATTCATTTGAACACACGTTTTTAGGAAGTTTAAACATAACCAAAATGAAAAGTAGGCGTCATGAAAATAATAGGTACTATATAGCAAAAGTTTTGCATCTAAATGTTACATCATTTTGTTATAAATCTTATCTTAACTTTGTATTTTATTTTCAGATAACACCATCTGATTGTGTGTGCCAATCGTGTTGGATAATCGTGCAAAGAGAAGTCAGCCGAATGAGTACTCTCGATGATGCCAGATCATCTGACACAATAGATCAAATAGAAGCTACAGAAGAAACAAATCAACCATCTGGTGCACCAGCTTCGGTTGAAAGTACTCGCAGTACAAACTCAAATGAAATAATTTTGCCTGACTACCGAAGAGCTGCAAATACAAGCAACCATTGTGTTTTTATAAACTGCAGTAGTACCACTCTGCGTACAATATCAGACAAATTGCGGGCCATTGTCCTGAAAAATCATAAATATTACTTGCCAAGTTTAGCTAGAGTGTGTGATGAGCATTTAATGAGCAATTCCTGGGAATCTCTGAATGAACAAAATAGCATTAATTTGTTTACTGCTGAACAAATACAACATGTATTTACATTTGTAAATGCCTTCAATCCTTCATTAGATTTTGAAAATATAGATGAAATGGATGAAGTGATTTTCCAATATTAGATGGGATTAAGTAAAGAAAAGTTCAATAATTTAGTTGAAGACACACCACAAATTGCCCATATAAAAAGAGGGAAGCTAGGCCTAGCAGCATTGCTATTAAAATTAAGGACAGGCGATTCTGACGAAAGAATTTCATCACTTGTACAAGTACCTCGAAGAACCTTAGAAACTTTAATGGGCAAAATAAGGGCAATACTAATGGAACATTTTGTACCAAGATTTCTGGGAATCAATCATATATCACGAGAAGATCTCTTACAACATAATTTATTGATTCCTGTAGGGTTATACCAAAACAATCCAAATAATGTAATTGTTATATGTGATGGCACATACATTTACATACATAAGAGTGCTAATTATTTATTTCAAAAACAAAGCTATTCCTTGCATAAATACAGAAACTTATTAAAACCTTTTTTAATCGTTGCCTGCGATGGCTACATTTTGGATTGTTTTGGTCCATACAAAGCCACTACCTCAGATGCCGACATTATGAATAGCCTATTCGAAGAAGGGTCTGCTCTAAGATCATATTTTCAAAGTGATGATGTATTCATTCTGGACAGAGGTTTTAGGGATAGTATAAGTTTGTTAGAAGGATGTGGATATAAAACATGTATGCCTGAAAGTCTCTTAGAAGGCGAGCACCAACTCACAACAGCCCAAGCTAACAGAAGCCGCTGTGTAACGATTTGTAGATGGGTGATAGAGGCCGTAAATGGACAGTTTAAGAGAGATTTTAAAATATTCAGACAAGAATACTTTCATCGGGCTCTACCACATATGTTTGAAAACTTTAAAATAGGGGCAGCTTTGTTAAATAAGTTTGGTGTTCGCTTTCATGATAATATTTATGCAAGTGAGATATTAGAAATAATAAGACAAAGAATGTTTCTTCATAACGAACTGGCAGACATGGTAGAAACAATTAATATGAACAGGAGAACATCCGTCTTCACAAATATAACTGCAGATGCAGATAATTTATTATACTTCCCTACCCTGGAATACAGAGATCTCATTTTATTCGCCCTGGGAACGTACCAAATACGGCAAGCTCGCTCGTATTATGGCGAGCATGTACGTTCCCATGGCGGATATACCATTGAGGTATGTAGTGAACCCATCAACACAGAGCAATATAATCTTAGAGGGACTGGTAATATGACATTAATAAGGGGTAGAATTAAGTCGCGACATGTAACCAGGCGAACTTACTTTGTCTATGTAATAATAGAAAATAATATTCCTAGTCTTAGTGGTATAACTGAATACTGCTGTAATTGTCTGGTGGGTCGGCGAACAGTCGGGTGTTGCGCTCATGTCATGACGCTTATATGGTATCTGGGGTGGGCTAGGCATCAAGAACGTATTTTAGCCCCGGCGCAGTTTTTAGATGACGTTATTGTTAGAGAAGATGATGAAGAATAAATGTTTGTATTAAAAAAGACTTGTTTAATTTCTTTCTCTATTCATTAATTCCTTATTGTTCCATTTATTTCAACAAACAAAAATTCACACCACAGTTAAAAAACTTAATCATAATCAGCCTATAATGTTCCCACTGCTGGGACACAGGCCTCCTCTCGGTGAGAGGGAGTGAGCCGTAATCCACCACGCGGGCCCAGTGCGGGTTGGCAGATGCCACGTGTCTTCGAATTTTTGGTTCTAGGACATGCCGGTTTCCTCACGATGTTTTCCTTCACCGTTTTCAGAGCAGTGGTGATGAAATAATTTACACAAAGTAAAGCGCCTGTCTGGGTTCGAACCTACGACCTACAACTCGTAAGTCGCGGCTGTTACCACTTGGCCACCACTGCTTAAAACTTAATACCTACTACGAATTTAGAATAATTTTTACTTAAAAATTATTCTAAATTCAAAATTCCCGCCAAAACGACTAAAGTCTCAATATTTATTATCTACGGAGTTTTATGTTGAAAATCTTTTCAGATATAAGTCTAGGAACTTATTACGAATATTTTACGGTAGTTTTCATTAATGTAACAAGCTTTTTTACATCAAATAAAATGATGTATGGGCACCTGCCATTGTTCTTTCAAACATTATTAATTTATTCTCGTAACTACATGTTTACGAAACGATCAAATGCAAGCGAAAAATAAATTCATCTTACAAAACGTGGGTAGGTCAAAAAAAAGAAAGCTAGAAATTCCAAGCGCGCCTGCGCGTAAGTTTAAAAAATTTAATTCATCAATGAGAATGTTTATTTTGGCTCGACTCGCCGACCTTGACGGACGCATCTAACGCTCTCCATTCACAAGATCTGTGTTGTATCTCTCAGTGAATGCATTTATACTAGCTTCTACACGCTTTGTATACGTGGAATTTGGGAAATGACGTAATTCGGGAATAACTAACTAATAATGAACTTTGGCTTGAAATAGGGTTGAATGTGACAGAGAAATTAAGATCTTAGAGTATCTGTTTTCAGTAACAGATTGAGATGAAACTGAAAATAAATTGTATATGGCTAGACTAGTGTCTAGGTAACATAAACATAAATTAATATCCTTAAGCAAAAACACTGGAGTGTTCCATAAGAGTTTCTTTTGGATCTTCTCCTTCTTCGTGTCGCTGGCACGGCCGTTACTTATATTTTATTGGCCCAATACTAGTACGTACATATATTATTTTGGATGAATGAACACAAAACAGACAGACAGACAAATATATAAGCAACGAGACATTCTTGCTGTATGTAATGCGTTGCATCATTTCCAGCATTATGCAACATTAAAACACTTTCCTTCATATCCATAATTTTGGAAATCCATATAGCTGAAGATATTGTAAACGTGCAATGGAATGCCAAAGTACCTGATCCGGCAGAGAACCAAAGCTGTCGACATAGCTCACAGAATAAATGGGCCGGCCATATTACATTAGCAGTAGAACTGATGACCGTTGAACTAGACGTGTTCATGACTGGAGACCGCAAATCAGCAAAGGAAGACAAAGGTAAGGTATGGTAGGCAGGCTAAGTGGAGCGACGATCTTCGCAGGGTGGCTGGTGGCAGCTGGATGAGAGTTGCCGAGAATCGAGCCGAATGGCCTGCAATAGGAGAGGCCTGTGTCCAGCAGTGGACTGCTGTAGGCCGATGATGTGATGTGAAGCAAAACATTTGCAATTAGCTGCGCTCCGCGGTTTCACGCGGATCCCGTGGGAATATCGGGATAAATAAAGTATCCCATGTCCTAAACCAGGCCATGGTCTACCCATGTGCCAAATTCGTTCAGCTGTTTTAGCGCGAAAGCGTATAAAAAATCAAATCTTGCCTCCAATGGAATGGCCAAGTACCTGATGTTTGGTCGACAGGTTCAAAATGTGATTACGTCAACTGGACTCGCGGGTCCAGTTGACCAAAGACTCATATGTAATGGGTCTGTTTGTATTTTAGTTTTAAACCTGTGTTACGGCCACGACATTGTCTGTTCGCGGAATTGTGTGTCGCGTTTCATATTTAGTCTTCATGAGAATTCTGAAATTGTACCAGTTTATAGTGAGAATGTTCCAGACTCATTTGTTCTTATTGAGTTAGTAGAATTCAGAATCCAGTCAAGTTATTTTTGAAGTGAAAACTTCTGGGCATTTTTTGAGATGGGAAAACAGCCATAGAACTCGCGCCACTGTTACCATAAGCGACACCGCGCGTGTTTTGTTTATAAGACGATTCAAAATAATTATCCGATATGTCAGTGAATGATGGCAAAGTATTCTGTTTGTGTTTTGTTTTCATTTCTGTCGGCACTCTTTACCCTTTTCAAAAATCCCTCAAAACTAGTCCTATTTCTAACCACCACATGTTGTAAAACAGCCCATAGATACACAGTCTAACAAATGGACCACAGCGTCGTAATTCCGTCCATGGAACATTACCTACCTGTAAATCCAAATCCGACCCAATTCCTTTACGAACTCCTGTTATAACTGCCCCAAATACCGGCACAAAAGATTGATAACATATTCTGGCACGAACAGTTATAGAAACACTCGGGTTTGGTGCAGTCTAGACATCTAAAAATCTGCCAAACTTCGGCCGGGACTTATTCTTAGTGGCACTTCCGAATATTGCAGTAGAATTGTTGAAATGGAAGTTATTTTTAAATAGTTGTTGAGAATTTGTTGGAGTGAGATGCTCAAGTTTGAAGGTATTTCAGATTTGGGGTTAGGCCGTTAATAGCAACAGGTATATTAGATAATATTGGGGCACGATCTGAAGTTAGAAAGTCATTAATTATGTCATGAAAAAGAAAATCACAATGAAATTGTGACTAAAAGAGTGATGAATGTAAATGTTGATGGATGGATAATGTGAGGAATGATATGAAAGAGAAGGGAGTGAATGATAGCGTGACGGTAGACTGGGGAAAATGGTAGAAAAAACTGGCCAAGTGCGAGTCGGACTCGCACACGAAGGGTTCCGTAGCACAAGGCAAAAAACGCCGAAAAAACCCGTTAGTTACATGGGAGGCCCCTTAAATATTTATTTTATTCTGTTTTTGGTATTTGTTGGTATAGCGGCAACAGAAATACATCATCTGTGAAAATCTCAACTGTCTAGCTATCACGGTTCATGAGATATAGCCTGGTGACAGACGGACAGCGGAGTGTTAGTAATAGGGTCCCGTTGGTTACGGAACCCTAAGAAACGTGTTGTGCCGACCCCAAGTAACATGGAACAAGGGCAGGAAGTTGATGATGATGGTGTAGGTCCATAACTCCACCCCAATAAAAATGGGCTGATTAATTTCATCATCATCTGCCTAGCCTTTTCCTTAACTATGTTGGGGTAAGCTCCCAGTCCAACCGGATGCAGTATACCAGTACTTTATATGGAGCGACTGTCGATCTGACCTCCACAACCCAGTTAATGGGCAAGAAAACTTATGGTGGACATATTTCACAGTCAAATTCCTTCAGAAAGAGCTCTTCTACTCCTGTTTTGATAACATAATCAACTCACAAGACCCATTAAAACTTCAAAGCACTTTCCTTTGATATAATAATGCTGAAATCAATATGGCTGATCTCTCAAGTTATCTTAAACTGACGGTTAAGAGCGCGCGGTATAACAGAGCGTGGGAACATTTCTATGAAATCTAGACATGATATCCGTATTATAGAATTTCCTAGACTTTACATAAGAGTCAATTAATGACTTCCTTCCTTGGTTGATTTTTCTTGTCTGATACGTACTATTATTAAAAAAAAAAACCGGTCATGTGAAAGTCGGACTCGCGCACCGAGGGTTCCGTACAAATTTTTATGTTATTGGTATGTTAATAGTTTATCACGAGAATCGTGTCTCGAATATTTTTCCCGTGTTTTCTGATTTTTGCTACGCTTGCCGCGGTTAGTCTGTGGATGGGTGACCATCTTTACATACTAAGACCCCTCCGTGCCTCGGAAAGCACGTTACGCCGTTGGTCCCGGCTGTCACTCGTGGGTCTTTGACAGTCGTTACGGGGTAGTCAGAAGCCCGAAAATCTGACAACCAGTCTTACCAAGGGGTAAGGGCTAAAACCAAAATACAGATCCCAAGACACCGACTTCCGAAATTAAAGTTATTTCATAATTTTGAGTTGAGTCATTTCTTTTTGAAGTGGATTTAATGTTTTTAATTACTTTTTTGCGACTCGATTTTAGAATCACGCTGTAAAATATCGCAGAAAGTGCGAAAATAAATTATTTAATAAATTTATTATTTTACTATTTAATTTTTTTTTTTTTTACTTGCACGCACTGCGAAATAAAAATATCGTTGTTCATTCAATTCTATGGTATTCAGTTCAGTTCAAAAAATTCTATGGTTATTATAGAATGGATTCAAGCATTTGACAGATTACTGAGAATTTTCCACGTCTAGCCTCGTTTCGTATTGAGACTCCAGTGGACATGTTTATTCTAGAAAAAACGGAATACGAATGGGCACCGACCGGCCCGAGTGCGCGTTTTTTGTTTTTTTCGCACAATAAAATATAGTGGTGCGCGTTTAGGCGTAACGTTTACTTACTGTACTGAAACAAGTGAAGCCATAGACAAAAGCAAGTCTAGCACTGGCTTACAAAATAGAGCATGATCCAACGCACATGTTTGCCCGTCGCTAGCAAATTAACAACGTGGTTCCTGCGCTAGGATGCGTATCAGTACGTTCCGGAAAACTGATGAAACTCTACACTGTTTGAAATTAAAGGAAATAGTATATTGTTTGCCAAGGGAGCAAACAACTATTTTGAAGGCGAGAGTGTTCACGACACACGAGCTTAAAATAGTGTTGCTCCCGAGGTGGACAATCTACTTTTTATCACCCTCTATGAAAAAAACAAGTAAGTGCAACTTCATAATAGTACGTTTATTTATTTAGATACATTTTTGAGTAAACAATTACGAACGAAGGCAGAATGATTTTCGCGCGTTTTGTTATTTTTTGACAAACTTTTTTTAAATTTGGTTTGTGCGCATTTCTCTTTAAGTATCAAATTATCATACAGCCTGTTACTTGTTCATGCAATGTCCGTGATTGATCTCTTTGGTGATTGGAACTTTTACTAAGAATATCCACATTCCAAATTCAAATCACTGTTAGTCCCTAGGGATTAAAGAGCAATTTTTTTTTGTCCCTGTTTACGAAGAATACCCTGGCTCTTTTTGAAAAGATGTGATAAAAACGTAATTAGAGCATTATGATGGCAGTTTGACGAGAGTGGTCGAAGATATAGCTCGGTGTCTTGCGAATTTTAAGATAAAGACAGGCAAGAGTAAATTACAACTACAAACAGAGTAGCATGTCGTAAAATTCAGCTGCATTATCAATATTATAAATTATTAATTAATAAAAATATATTAATAATTAAATATAAATAATAAAAAAGTAAATAGAAGAAAAGAAGAAGAAGAAAGAAGGAGAAGTGAATAGTAAATATTATTATTATTAATTATAATATTATAAATTTTATTATTGCATTATAAATTTTGCTGCAAAAGCAAAAGTTCACGATACTTGGTTCCTACACAAGAAAACCAACAGTCAAAGCTAGTCTAGCACTGGTTCTAAACAAGTAAAACCACATACAAAAGATAGTCCCACGAACAAAATGGAGCGTGACCCAGCGCACATATTTGCACGTCTCGCTAGCAAGTTAACACCGTGGTTCCTGCACTGGAACATGTCGTATCAGTACGTTCCGGGAAACTGTTGAAACTCTACACTGTTTTAAATGAAAGGAAAACGCAATTAGAACAAGCAATGTTTGAGAAAATTGGCTTGTTTTGATGTAGTGAGGAAATTAGCAGAATCAGAAAATGTTTTCGTCATAATATTTTTACAAGATCTTATTCTTAGAAAACAATTTAGTACATTGGTAAGTAACTATAAATCGGATCAATTACTTCACATAATTGTAATACTTTCCAAGAAAACGTGTTTGAATTTTCCTGCTAATACCTACACGTTTTAAGATGACTATATGATCTAAAGCACGGTCACTGTCGGACTGCATAGAAAAGAAAGAGAAGCGCGATGACACAACGCTAGTAGTTTATAGCAAAATATGAAGCAATTATCTATTTACAAAAAATCTATTGTTTACACTAAAAAATTAAAACACTAGTGTGCTTGTAGAATAATCTGACAAAAAATCAGAATGATTGTATGTATTATAAGTATGGTTTTTATTGTGAAAAAAATGTTTTAAGAGGTATCTTCATGATTTTTTTCTGTCATATCAAAGTAGTTGTATTATGTTTTTCAACACAGTAGTAGGTATGCCACAACTTTTTTCGGTCATGTTAGGCCTTTGGATATTATAGAACTTAGAAGGGTGGACATCATCATCTGCCTAGCCTTTTTCCGGGTCGGCTTCCAGTCTAACCGGATGCAGCTGAATATCAGTATTTTACATGGAGCGAATGCCTGTCTGACCTCCACAACCCAGTTACTGGGTAACACGATACCCCTTGGTAAGACTGGTTGACAGGCTTTCGTACTTTAACGACCGTCAAAGATCCACCCATCATCAGAGGATGGTCCACCCTCGGACCAACCCTGGCCAGCGTTGCTTAACCTGATCGCACGATGTGCGGATGTTATTACTTAGCCACAAATTTTAAGAAAGGTAGTAAGGTAACATAATCCACAAGAAACTCTTCTATACACGTTGTTGCGATGTGCAGTTAAACACTTACCTGAAACAAACAGAAAAAAAACATTATTAACCAGAAAATAATTAAACTTACAACAGTTAGAACAACCAAATTGCCGCCAGCCTCACCTAAACAAACGCTTAAGGCGCTGCCAAAAGGCAGACACCGTAAAATGCTCAGTTTTTGTCTCACAGTTCGGCGTATGCAAGCCAGAAAAAAAAATCGTATTGTCAAATGTTCAAGGAAAAGACTTATTCAAAAATATTTCATTAAAATATAATATCATAATAAAACAATCGTAAAACAGAGCTCAAAAATATTTTTCGTCGCATAATTCTCAAAATTTTGAGCGTACCGATTTTATGTAATGATAATATACAAAGGGAACTCAATCAACTAAAGAATTACCTAAAAAATATTCCAATGAGCCGTACATTTATTTTTTAATTTAATTTTAACTGCAAAATTACTTTTGTTTTAGGGGCATTCGATGTAACTATTAATATCAAACGCATCGCTGTTTTGAACCTTATTTGTCAATTACCTAAAAATTATATCCTATACTATTTTGTAAATCAATTATTTCAATAAACAATCTCAAACAATTCCAATTTCAATCGGCTTCTTACCGCGCCTTAATCGATAAAAATAAACCACGGAATCTTATTTAAACCAATTTAAATGTACAGACAGACGGGCACTCGAGCAGACGGCAAACTTTATAGTATTCTTCTAAAAATAAACGGTTTTCTCAATAGCTACAATATCTATTTGTAAGTGCAAATAAATTACAATCAACTTTATTACAGTGAAGTTAAATAGACGGTTATAGACTGTACCGTGTTTAGTTTTTCGCGTACAGTCGAGAAAAAAGATTTTCGGGTTTTTGTTCGTGGTGGTGGGAGGAAAATGGAGGGAAACTTGTGTGAGTCGGTGTACTTGAGGGATCGATGACCTAATTGTTATTTTTATTTGGTTTAAGAGTTTAGAGGTGAATAGAATTGTTTCTAATACCAGCGGTGCTATTCTGTAAAAATCTCACCGTGAAAACTTAGGTGAAGTGAGCGTGTAGTGAGCAATAGTGTCAATTCCTAGCAAAAACAAACTCACTTCACCTAAGTTTTCACGGTGAGATTTTTACAGAATCGACCGGCTGGATAGGGTTTAAAAATACTCTGGAATGAAGTATTGTTAAGACGGATTAAGAAGACTGTTTATTGGCAATAAAAGAGGCTGCAAAGGCAAGGCAGGCTGTGTACACTCGACAAAGTTGGCGGTTGACCACTTTTAACCATAAGTAATAATTATTCATCATCTGCCTAGCCTTTTCCTATGTATGTTGGGGTCGGCTTCCAGTCTAACCGGATGCAACTGAATACCAGTATTTTACATGAAGCGATTGCCTATCTGACCTCCACAACTGAAACTGAAACAGAATTCGACTGAATTTGTTTGTAAGTTACTTATATAGAAAAAGATTCAGTCGAAATGATATATTGAAGTCGGTTAAAAAGTAGTTGTACTCTACTAGTAGCTTTATCTAGTAAAGACGACTTGATTGGCGCTTAGCTCCGTGGCTTAGCCTTCCGTCCGTGCTAGGAGTCACGGATCTCATTTCTTTGATGCATCTTCGCTGGATTCAGCGAGAAATCCAAATGGCTTACTGCGCTATACTATATGTACCTCTATACGTCCCTTTTTTGTGTGGTGCATTATTTTTTTGTTTTCAATATCTAATTGTTAAAATTCGTTTTTTTAACTGGTACTAAGCAAGCCACATCAAATTAGCCATATATGAAAAATTATTCAATAATAGGCCCGAAAAATGCACTTTAAATCAAATCAAAACTCCCTTTTTTAAATTCCATCACTATAAAATCAAATTAAAAACAAAATTATACGTCGTTAATTTCCGTGGTACTTCGAGAGCTTTCGTTCAAATCAATCAACGTTTAAAAGCATTCATATGTATTCCATTCGGTGCACTGAACGAGTGAACATACTCGATCTGAACTGAACTTGTTGCTTGAAAACCACTTGATGTGCCAGTAACATTAAACGGGGTTAATTGTAGTAGTTATTTTGTAATAAGTGGTGGTTTATGTGTAGCTTATAGCGAGGGCATAATTAGAAGCAATTAATTTGTCAATACTTATGGTTTTCAAAAGCAATTTAGACACCCGTCTGTACAGAAACTATGACCCTGATTGCGTAACACATCTCAAGCTTATACTTTTGAATGACATCGCTAATCCATCACACTAATATTATAAGGGCGTAAGTTGGTGTGTGTGTAAGTGTGTGTGTGTGTTTATATGTTTGTTACTTCTTTACGCTCAAACGGTTGAATCAATTTTGATGAAATTTTGTATGGAAAAATTTGCCCGTCCAACAACTTAAAGCCAAGAAATCTCCTAAATATCGGTAACAATATAGAAAAAGATTTTGTCTCAATAGTGGCAGTTGAGCCAATAACGCAATGAATGTTGTTGAACTGTCAAAATGAAAGCCACTGCTACTGATAGTGTGTTACGCAATTACCCCACTGATCAAGTTTGTGGTGACGTAACTGTCAAAAACTAGGACGGCCATTGTGATGGGTTGAATAAAATATTAGCCACCGATTACCGAAAGTCTGTTCAATTCAATTCCACTTTTTGGCAAATCTCTTTTTTTTTTTGACAGAACATGACGCCTGTGATGGGTCGAATAAAATAAGCCACCGATTACCGAAAGTCTGTTCAATTCAATTTTACTTTTTGGCAAATCTCATTTTTTTACAGCCTATTACAACACCTACAGCGCGGCCAACGAGAGAATGTTCTTGACACCTGTCAGTTTTATACAAACGAGTAGATAACTGTGTGTTATGCGAATTTGATCTTTATTAGCGGCTGGAACTGTAGCATTGACAGGTTAGGAACGCATTCTCTCTACCGTAGATAGAGTAAACTATAGACTGCTACATACCTTCTTCTTCACTCGCACAAGAAAAAGAAATATATTAACGTCACTAGCAAAGAAAAGAGACAGAGTAAGAATATTTCTGTCCCTTACTGCGTACAACAAGTTTATTATTATTTCTTATTTTATTTCTTTAAAAAAAAACGTTGCCCCACACTAGGAATTTCTCCTGTATTGTGGGTGCGTTTACAAACATTTAAACTCACATACACAAACAGCCAGACCCGGAACAACTACTTGTAGGTCATACAAATATTTGTTCCGTGCGGGAATCGAACCCGCGACACGCAGTTTGACGTTTATGAAGGAATAATAAAATAATACACTGCGATTAAACGGAAAATAAGATCTTTTTCGTGCATAATTCAATAATAGTACATTTGCGCTTCTGAGAAAATGGTAAGGTGTAGTATAATAAGCTGTAAAAATGATAGTATGATGAAGATTGCCGGATTTTTTTGTCCCTTTCGGTGACACGGATACCATGAGTCTATAGATTACTCTATAGAGGTATGAGGAACAGGGTGTAAAGTTCACTCATCCTCCATAGAAAAGGGAGGATCCTCCGACCAGACGTTGTAGGTATCTGGCGGGCAACTGCCCGATTATTCATGTCGGGCCGTTGTATCTACGCTAGTTGCGCGGTAAACTCTGCTTGCGTGATGCAGGACTTTGCGTGACGTCAGTATGATGCGTTATTCGTAATGTGGCGTTGTAGGTACCGCTACAACTCTGTCTACGGTCTCGACGGCCGGACTGTAACTTCAGATAACGATGAACTAATCCCTAATTCCTAAACAACAAAGTAAAACAAAGAAGAGCTTCTCTGGAACTACGTATGACATACTCATCGCACTAGATGACGTCAAGAACTTCAGTTTATTATAAACACGTGGACACACCGGTCGTAAAATTAATGTAAATAGTACACAAATACCTTTTTAACTAAAACATTCAAGTATTTTTACTAAAACATTAATATGACGTTTTATTGCAACCCTCTGTCGAAGAAGTTTGTCAACAACCAGTTTATGTTAAATACTAGTGACCTGCATCGGCTTCGCACGGGTTTTACGACTTGAAGAAACATCGAGATCTCTCTATTTTTAGGGTTCCGTACCAAAATGATAAAACGGAACCCTTATGGTGAGGCTCAGTCTGTCTGTCTGTCTGTATGTCTGTCACAGCTGGATATTTCAAGAACTACTAATGCTATCAACTTGAAATTTAGAATCGTTTTAGATGACGTTTGCCCAACTATTTTGCAAATAAGAAAGCAATAAAAATATATGTATATTTTTTGCAACAGAGACTGAAAAGGGGTCTGAAAAATTCGAAGTGGGGCTACTAGGGCATGTGGGATCATATGAAAGAGCGCAGTTGGCACATTCTCAAACTATTTTATTTTTTTAGGCCGCATAGTTTTCGACTTTTGATGAAAAATGTAAAAAAAATACCGCCCCCCCACCCTTATCTCCGAAGTTTGCAAAGAGAAAAATCTGAAACAATTCTATGAGACAGAAGTTTATGTAAAGATTACAGAAAAATTAAACGAAGTCTCTAAATTGCACACTTTTTCAGAAATCATCAACAAAAGTTATATTAGTTCCACTATCGGTCAAGAGATGGCGCTGACATAAAACTGCAATATTCTATACCGCAGTGTTAAAATTCTCTGACGAATATAGGCCTCGCCGATGAAAATTTCAGAACATATGATGGTACGGAACCCTCGGTGCGCGAGTCCGACTCGCTATTGTCCGGTTTTTTATGTCAGTTTGATATCAATCTATTTATATACTAATAATAAAGCTGAAGAGTTTGTTTGTTTGTTTGAACGGGCAAATCTCTGGACCCAACAGTCGGGTTTTTTTTTTGCAATTGATAGCTGAGGAAGGCCTGTCGTGCTATTACCTCGTTTTCGGACGTATTCCATATTTGGCACCCGCTTGAATGGCACCTGAGTGAATGCACCTGACACACAGCGGCACATTCACCCAGGTGCCATTTAAGCGGGTGCCCAGTACGTCCGTTTTCGCTTAGCGCTCTTTTTGCTCGACTCCTTAGGGAACCTTCCTCAAGAATTGGGCTAGCAAAGGCCAAAAGATTTTTTCAAACTCGACTGGTAATTCCGGAGATTAGGGCGTTCAAACATACAAACTCTTCAGCTTATTTTTTTTTATTTTTATTTATTTAAAAAAGCACAGCCACATCACGTACATTAAACTTATGCTAGAATAATCTTAATAACTAAAGGACTAATGTACATGACAATTACGGCGTACATAGCATTGATTATTTAACTTGCTGCCTTGAAAAGTATATTATGCTAAACTAAAACTAATATAAACTAAAACAGGCTAAAGTAAGTAAGATGGGTAGTAAACATGAACAAAAAGTTAAGAATAAAAATAATAAAAATTAAAAAATAGCAATATCATAAATGAAACTAAAAGCAACTTGGCAAGGATAGCGTGATTTTCTTTCTGAATACCGGTAGCTTATCGCTGAATATATCAATGTCAGATGTGTTTGATACAGTATTATTGTATTCGTTGCATAATCGTATAACTGGCGATTGTAAACCGAGATTAGTTTTTACAAAAGGTGTATCAAATACCTTTTTATTTTTTTTAGCCCTTGGGTAAATTCTTGGAACTGCCAGAGAAACACTTTGCAAAAGGTAACTGCATTGTATTTTCCCATTAATTAATTTATGGAGGAAGCATAAATCTAGCAAACGTCTGCGATCGCGAAGTGATATCATTTTAAATTTTTTTAAACGCTCCATGTATGGCTTTCTATGGGAGAAGCCACTTGTTGCAAAAGCAAGATGTCTCGTGAAAGCTCGCTGTATGCTTTCCACCCGTTGCGAGTGCACTGCATAATAAGGGCCCATACACTACTTGCATACTCAAGATGACTGCGCACTAAGGCATTGTAGATTAACACCTTGGTCCTATGGTGCTTAAACCCTCTGGAATTGCGCTTCAAAAACCCTAGCATTTGGGCGGCCTTTGTCACTGCTTTATCAATGTGTGCAGTAAATTTCAGTTTGCTGTCTACGATCACACCCAGATCTCGAATTTCATTCACTTGTTCCAATGTTACACCACCAATATCATACTTTGTTTGAACTGGTGTCTTTTTCCTTGTGAATCTTATGTGATGACATTTTTCAGCGTTTAGACTCATACTATTCACGTTACACCAATGTAAGATATTATTCAAATCATTCTGAATTAGGACTGCGTCAGTAATAGAATTTACCACTTTATATATTTTAAGATCGTCAGCAAATAAGGAAAATCTACAATGTTGTATGCGAGCAGTTATGTCATTGATGAAGATAAGGAAGAGAAGCGGCCCCAAATGAGATCCCTGCGGAACACCTGAGTCCGCATAATATACCTCAGATCCGAAGCCACCTACCACTACAGATTGTGGTCTTTTTGACAGATACGATTTGAACCATTTCAGCAGTACGCCACCGATACCAAACCACCTCAGTTTTTCTACTAGTAAGTTATGATTTACTTTATCAAAGGCGCTGCTGAAGTCGGTATATATTGCGTCTATCTGCAATCCCTTATCAACGTCACATGAAATTTCAGAAATAAAGGGCACCAAGTTTGTTATAGTTGAACGCCCACGTCTGAATCCGTGCTGATAGTCTGAAATGTTTGAGTCCACCGTTTGAGAGATAATGGGACACAACATAGACTCAAAGAGTTTTGAAAAACATGAAAGTATTGATATCGGACGGTAATTAACTGCGCTGGCTGGATCACCCTTTTTGAATATGGGAACAATACGAGCTTTCTTCCATTCTTCAGGGAATTTGCCTTCCATCAAGGACCGGTTAAATATCAGCATTAATGGAAGCGCAAGAGCAGAACCGCACCTTTTAACGAATACTGGCGGAACGAAGTCAGGTCCCGCACCTTTTGCTGGATCAATCTTCTTAATTGCCTTAGAAACGTCAGACTCATCAAATTTTATGCTCGAAATGAAGTTCGAAGTCTCATATTGTGGTTGATGGTCGGGTGATTGGACATAATGAGAAGGTGAAGGTGTGGACTGCGTGGTAACATTTGCCGTGTACACTGAGGAAAAATGATTAGCAAATAAATTTGCTATTTCAGAGCCAGTCTTAGCGATCTCATCTCCTAGCGTTATTCTTGCAGGAATAGATGATTTACCACCGCGTTTGTTTTTGATAAAACTCCAAAAGGCTTTTGGGTTTTTAGGAATGTTGGTCTCTATTTTTGTTTTAAACTTAGAGTAACATTCATCGTAAAGTTTGTGACAGCGAGAGCGGAGCAATTGATATTCTATTTTGTCTCTGGGATTACCAAATTTTTTATATTTCTTTCGAATTTTTTCGTTTTCAGATACAAGTCTAATCAACGAACTACTAAACCACGAGGGGAATTTAGCTCTTATAGTTCCCGTTTTAGGCACTGACCTTTCAATAACAATTCCAAGAATATTATAAAACTCCGCGACCATACTATCCACGCCATTACAGTTAAGAATTCGCTCTTGCCATTCTACACTCTTTAGCTCACTGACGATGGTTTTATAGTCAGCTTTAAAAAAAATATATTTTTTTTCGGGCTTTGATCGCAAATATGTTACATTGTTACAGCTTTATTATTAGTATAGATTTTCAAATAGCAATGGACACCATCCAACGCTAAACCACCATATAAAGCCAATGCAATAACTCAAACACTTTATTAGGAACCTTTTAGTGTTAAAACACTATTTATTTTTATTTGGTGACATAAATTTTCGGTATAAATATGTTATTTCCTTTTGAGGAAGCCTGTCGTCCATGAATTTTTCGTGAATCTTATTTGAATTGGATTGAGGTGTGTCGCCTTATAGGTTTACCTTTAACTAGTTTGAAACTGGATTGATTCAGTTATTTGTTTATTTATTAAACTTTATTGTACACCAGAAAATACATAATAAAAAGAAAAGTTGTTTACATTTTGGTTACTGGTAGTTCTAATTTTATCTATACTAAATATTATAAAAAAGTAAAGTTTGTAAGTTTGTTCGTATGGGGTAATCTCTGGAACTACCAGTCGGATTTGAAAAAAAAATCTTGTATTTGATAGCCCAATTCTTGAGGAAGGCTAAAGGCTATTTAACATCACGCTATGACACTTAGGAGCCGAGCAAAAAGAAAAAAAGTCAGAAAGAACGCTAAGCAAAAACGAAGTAATAGCGCGGGCGGGCGATGAGATGCGACGGGTGGTCGGGGGAACAAGATATTTCACGCGGACGAGTTCGAGTTTTGTTCGAAATGTAAACTCGCAGTACCTTTGAAGTCCAATAAATTGGTATCGAATGTAGGAGTCCTAATGACTGCTATACAGGGGGTCTACTCCGAAGTGGTTGGTTGTCGTGTCGGCCGAATGTTCGGTCATTTTCTGATTCGAATATTGTTGTCCTACTACGAATAAAAAAAAAAGGTAAATAAAAAAAAGGGTAAGGGTTCTAAAAAGGTTCGGATTGGCACAGTTTGGTCGAGACCTATAGTCAATATAGGAAATGAAAGGTAGTAGAAAATGACCGAACATTCGGCCGATACGGTGGTTAACCGCTTCGGAGTAGACCCCCAGGGTTTAACATCGACATCGACGCGTAACCGGTTACCTTCAGTATCAGTACATGATTCGGAATATAACCGACGAAAAATTTCAACGCTAGGGGCGGTGAAATTTTTAGTTGAAATAAAATAGCACATTTTTAGGGTTCCGTACTCAAAGGGTAAAAACGGGACCCTAATTTTTTGACATTGATTGACGCTGAGATGAGATTGAGACTAGATTTTGAACGTTATTAATTACGAGAATAGGCCTTCAGACAGTCTAGTATAACTACCAACACGAAAAGACATCCACGCAAAATTCATTACATGTGTAGGTAAATACACGTTCCCAATCCCAATATAAATCCGAGAACCTAATCCTATCGAATTACATATTACACAGACACAATAAAAAGGGTATTACATGTAATCCGACAATACATCACAAGTCCATATCAATCTAACGCTAATGGAAAGAGTCGGGATATTGAATATTCGGGATAAAATCACCCAAATCCCAAGCCCTCCGATGTAAGATCTGGTTTGACAGATGAAAGATAAAGATTTTTTGCGAAAGATCATATTTGTTTCTCGTATTTGGAGCGAGCAAATATTGTAAATGATCTGTTTGAGGAGTTTCGTGGCGGTGGGAGTTTCTAGGTCGAGGTTATGGGCTTTTAATTTATCTTCACGATATTTTAGGGCTGCTAAGTAACCGGTCGGTAGTCGTGTAGCGGAATCTACAACGCCACATGCGAACAACGCATCATACTGACGTCACGCAAGATCCTGCATCTCGCAAGCAGAGTTTACCGCGCAACTAGCATTACAACGGGCCGACATGATTCATTGGGCAGTTGCCCGCCAGACACGACACCTGTCTGGTCGGAGGATCCTTCATTTTCTATGGAGGGTGAGTGAACTTTACGCCCTGTTCCTTATACCTCTATCGTTGTAAACCCCACTATAGGGGAAACGAGGCAAGCAGGAGATATGTTCAAGAGCAAGGGTGTGTACGAGGTTGGTAGCAGGGAGGATAGCCTAGAATCCCGATTGATAGGTACATCGTATCATCATCGCATCGATCATCTCGTGGAAGCTCCTTCAATAAGCTTTCGTGTGATTCAACACATCGCCGAAACTACTGATAATTACCATATGAGTATGGTTCATTATCCTGTGATCATCATCAACTGCCTAGCCTTTTCCTGGGTGTTGGGGTCGGTTTCCAGTCTAACCGGATGCAGCTTATTTATTTATTAATATTATTTTATTACAAGCCTGAGTTGGCCCTCTGTAGGGGAAATGATGCCTTCCTTCGCTTAATAGCAGCATTTTACTTGGGACGACTGCCTGTTTTGAACCCCACAATCCTGTTACTACCCCTTGGTAAGACTGGTTGTCCGACTATCGCGCTTCTTGCTACCCCTTGGAACGAAATATACGTCAGTTTGTAATTATGAGAATTATTAGGAGTATTTTATCAATAAGACTTTCTGCATAGACCTTGGAATGATGACCTAATCTATTGTTTACCTTAATGCTACATAATAAAACTGGCAATACATTAAAATATCTATGGTCTGCACGTTCCCTCAAAAAGACGAAGAACTAAGATCGTAAAATAAACAAAATGTATTGTTGAGAATTGCGTCATTATGTAAATTCATTCAATAATCAATAAATTCAAACATTCATTCACTATATTATTTTATATTTGTATCTTCTGGATGCTGTTATTCTTAAATCTTGCAAGCGGAAACTTACCCACTAAGTACGATACAGGTTATCCTAGTTTAAGAGGCAGGGCTCACAAAATCTGTAAGTATACAAACTTCTGCAGCGTAGTTAGTATCATGTTACTCTGTGTATTACTAATGTTATGTTTCTTTGTGACCATAAACTATTATTATTATTATTTCTGGACTTTTTCATTAGGATTAGACTTTACAATTGAAAGGGCAGGGCCGATGCCCGCCAGGGTCGCGGGTTGTTCGAAAGAGATACCGTGGCCCCTGGCACAGGAAACTGAAGGAACACGGGTCGGCTTTAGCCAGTAAGAGTCTGACACTTCCTTCCGCTCCGCCCAGAGCGGTACGGGTCATTTGATGATTTCCCAACCAAAAGGAAAAAAAAAACGGTCTGGTAAGGTCGGATTTAGAGCATCTTCATTCTCTTAAGTTCATGTTTAGTCGTAGATGGGGGGGGGGGGGGACCGCGTATGGACAGTATTAATATAGCCTCCAGATATTAAGCTGGATCTGGCAAAACTGAGCCAACTCGAAGGTAGTTTCGGAAAGGATGGGCAGGATAGACTTGTGTGGTAAAAGCAGACAGGTAAAGTATCAGTAGCGAAGGGTAAATTTTTGTACGAGGTAAGCTGGAGTAGATATCTTTAATATGATATGATTTGTCAATAGAATACCGACTGTGCCATTTTTCAAAGGGAAGCCGGTAGGAATCGAGTTGTATGGAACCTTCACCACTGTAAAGTATAGAGATACCTTCATCATCATCATTTCAGCCGAAAGACGTCCACTGCTGGACATAGGCCTCCCCCAAAAGGGGGGGGGGGGGGTTGTCATAATCGCCACGCTTGGCAGGCGGGTTGGCGATCGCAGTATGGTATGGTGGTGGAATACATAGAGAACGCTGCTGCCCATTCTCCGGTACGACTCTTAGTCGCCTTTAACGACACCCACGGGAAGTATGGGGTGGTGCTATTCTTTAAGTCCGGCACCACAAGGACACCCACCACCGGCACCATACAGATACCTTATAATATGGTATTTCTCTCTAGATGGCATAATGCAGGCCACAAGAATCTGGTGGTAGTGGGTAATGAGCTGTAATCTACCACGCGGGACCAGTGAGGGTTGATAGATGTCACATGTCCAAAAAGCCAAAGACATGCCGGTTTCCTCACGATGTTTTCCTGCACCGTTTTGAGAGGAGTGGTGATGGAAAAAAGTGGTACTTAGGCATATGTCCAGCAGTGGAAGATAAGACGACTTTCGATTGAGATGAGAATAGATGTGGTGTATAATAACAGGGGGTCTACTCCGAAGCGGTTAACCACTGTATCGGCCGAATGTTCGGTCATTTTCTACTACCATTAATTTCCTATATTGACTATTGGTCCCGACCAAACTGTGCCAATCCGAACCTTTTTAGAACCCTTAACCCTTTTTTTACCTTTTTTTCTTTTAAATTCGTAGTAGGACAACAATATTCGAATCAGAAAATGACCGAACATTCGGCCGATACAGTGGTTAACCGCTTCGGAGTAGACCCCCAGGATTGCGCTACTCAAACCACGCAACTGTATTGTATATTTAATACCAATTATTCCAAGAAACACATTAAAACTTAAAAGCTTCTACGTCGCCTACGCGTCGATTCGGACGTATTTATCGACGGCGGCGCCACAGAAAAACGTCTAGAGGGTAGGCAGAAGAGTAAGTGTTGGCAATAAAGATTAGGGTTTTGACAGGTTTTGGTATTTATAAGGAGCATGTGATCTTGGCGTTGTTTTAGGGAATACCATGTTAGGAATGTTATGAACGATTTAAGAAGTGTAGGGATCCCTTATAACTATTTCTGACGCCAAGTAGTATGATCTATAACTCGATATGCCATAATTATTTACGGCCGACTATAGTCTTCCAGACAGCATTTCTGTCATGGCGGCCAGTGTTAATAGAGACTACCCTTCGGCGCGGGAGATATTACAGTGCACAAGTGTATGCGGCAGACACAGGTGCACTCTCTCTTCCCTCATTCCCAAATTCCGATGCGACGGCAATCCCACAGGACCGGAGCGAGATCAGGCGCAGGACCAACGGCTTAACGTGCTTTCCGAGGCACGGAGGTCTGACGCCGTCAACTTCAATTAATAAAAATCAGTTGTTCCCTACATTTATGTTCGCATAACTCATCAAAATGTAGGGAACAGCTGATTTTTTTTCGAAACCGATTTCGTTCATTTTTTGTATATCGTCAGAAAAGGCGATAACAAGTATGTGTATTTATTGCATTATGTGGTTTCCACACAGTATGTAAATTGAAGCGCCGGAGTAGATCGCGAAAAAAAAAACAGAATTGATATTTCATGAAATAGTCATTCAATAGGCTTTATATGAACTTAGAAGGTTGTATAGATGATTTTAATGATTATAATTCTGTAAATACATACTTGTCATCTACGTGACCGTATCGCGTATCATATTTTGTTCAACATACAACCCGACACTGACCTGCAAATGGCAAAAAACGTAGGAAAATTTGAATTTAGAAGATCTGGATTTAGAAAATTTGCATTTAGAAAATCTGGATTTAGAAAATTTGCATTTAGAAAATCTGGATTTAGACAATCTGGATTTAGAAAAACTGGATTTAGAAAATTCGGATTTAGAAAATCTGGATTCAGAAAATCTGGATTTAGAAAATTTGGATTTAGCGGGCTGCCCTGGCGCTTCATTCTTAGCTAGCCAAGTTTTGACGTGCCACTTGTTAGAATTAATATCAAAATAATACTTTTGTAAATACTACTGCCATTGTTTATGAACCAACTGACAGTTATGATTAATGCTCCCATGAATTTATAACAATAAAATGTTTAGTCTTTTGATTTACGACTACGCGTGTTTCATTAGGTTATGGGCCCATATCCATACTAATATTATAAATTCGAAAGTAACTCTGTCTGTTTGTATGTTACCTTTTCACGCCTAGACCACTGAACGGATTTCGATAAAATTTGGCAGAGATAGATTGCATCCCGAGGAAGGACATAGGATAGTTTTTATCCCGATATATATTCCCACGGGATCGACACTTATGCGGGTGACGCCGCAGGGCGCTGCTAGTTAATTATAATTTTATGGCTGTATTTCCTTAGATCAATAAAAGTTTGTAAGATCATAATTATTTTAAATTACTTTCAATGGGAGTATCAACAACTTTACAGTTTATCATAATTATTTAATTTACGGAGCAAGTTTGACCTATCTAGGTCTTTTTTTAGGGTTCCGTACCCAAAGGGTAAAAACGGAACCCTATTACTAAGACTTCGCTGTCTGTCCGTCCGTCTGTCTGTCACCAGGCTGTATCTCAAGAACCGCGGCAGCTAGACAATTGAAATTTTCACAAATTATGTATTTCTGTTGCCGCTATAACAACAAATACTAAAAACAAAATAAAATAAATATTAAAGGGGGGCTCCCATACAACAAACGCGATTTTTTTGCCCTTTTTTGCTCGATATCAATAATGGCAACAGGTAGGCACTTGATATATTCACAAAATAGTCAGTTGTATTTTTACTTTAATAATAAAAATAAAATAAATATTTAAGGGGGGCTCACATACAACAAACGTGTTTTTTTCGGCGTTTTTGCCTTGTGGTACGGAACCCTTCGTGTGCGAGTCCGACTCGCACTTGGCCAGTTTTTTACTTATAATCAGTGAGTTCCGAGTTCCAAAGTAAAGTTAAATGACACCCTTACAGATAAAACATACAAGATTATGACGAGAGCACACATTCACTCAATATGTAAAATAATCGGTTCCTACTGAGATTGAAGGGAGATAAGATCTCGCTGAAGCTGGAAAATTATAATATGTAAATATATTAATGCATGCATAAGGAGGCTTATCTGATAAATAGGAAAGTTGTTTCAGTTTCTAAATTGAAGGGCGCGAAGCTGAATGGTCGCCGTAGATTTATTTTTTCGCGAGAGGAGTGAGTTTACACTGTAGACCGATCAACACGTGAAAATCGGCTGATCAGCACGATAATCGTCGTCGTAACGAATTAAAAGCAATGACTGCACAATGAGGTTCTAATTGTAGGTCACTGATCAAAGGAACTGTCAAAATTTTAGCAGACTACCGCATAAGTCAGTCATTCATTTGTCATTACGTAAGAGATTACCATTCAAGCAATGACTGCACAATGACGTTCTAATGGTAGGTGACACTGATCAAAGGAACTGTCAAAATTTTATTAAATTTATTTTATTTTACGCTTATGTCAGTCATTCATTTGTCATTATGTACGAGATTACCATTCTATGCCATTTCTTTCAATGGAGTGTCAGTGGTTGACCACTGGAAAGTCATAATGACGCCATTATATTAGTAGATTACCAAACTTGTTAAAATCAACAATTATGAAATCAATGATCGACCATTTTGACACTATTGTAATAGCAGACTTGAGGCCCTGTTTAGCAAAAATGGTGTTTCTTCCTAAGCAAGGTGTTTCTGGCAACAAAGGAACTCATCATCTGCCTGCCTTTTCCCAACTATGTTGGGGTCGGTTTCCAGTCTAACCGGATGCAGCTGAATACCAGTATTTTACATGGAGCGACTGCTTATCTGACCTCCACAACCCAGTTAGCCAGCAAAGGAACTATTACAAGAAAATTGATGGCAGTTGCACGACTGATATCAAAGTATAACAGCGGGGAAATTGCGTAATACAGTAACAGTAGCTATGGTTTTACATTTTGACAGTTCAACAACATTCATTGCGTTATTTACGTTGTTGAGCAGACAATTTTTTGGAACATATCAAGCAATGGTTTAGCAATATCCATCAAAATGATTGAGATTGTGATTGATAGTTTGTTACGCGATTGGGGTGCAAATTGGGCCTTCGGAAATCGATTATCAGACCAAGTCAGACGCATTTGATGATTTAATTATGAGAGGCCTATCAAGCAGAAAACAGCGATACCTAGACTTAACACTAGACATAATAAACTAGTATAAACACATTTACCTTTAGACCGCCACAGTCATGTATAGATGACAAACCAAAATGTGCCAGCACGCCACGGTTCGACTACATGACAGACTTTGACGCCGAGGGCACGTTTTTGATTTTTTGACGTGTGGCGGTCAAAATGTTAAGAAAAAGCTACAATAAACACCTAATTGATCTATACGACAGGCAACAACACGCACAAAATTTAAACAAAACAATTTATTCCAAAACACTTTACAGTAAAACTGAACAGTCAACAGTGCATCGGAAGCTATCAAAAACACTAGACAGACTGAAATATTCACTGCACGTAACGGCTTGGAACACTGACAGACGGATTGGTCTGACTGATCGTTTGAACTACCCGTTTGAACGGGCTGCAAATTTTTATCGGATGGATTGTAGTTAGTGGATTCGGAAAATAGAATAGAATAGAATACTCTTTATTATGTACACCATATAAATTACAGAAATAAAAATATAAACAATACAAGGGTGACACAATGGGCGGTCTTATCGCTAAAAGCGATCTTTTAAAGACAACCTTTGGATGGATTAAAAAGGGAAAGGACAGACAAATACTGTAGGTAGTCTGTGGTGTACCATTTACATAATACAATAAATACATACATAAAGTATATTATACTAATCTAAATAAATATATACATATAATAATAAACATGAAACAGGAGCAAAGAAAAAATAATAATGATGATTAAGGAGAGAGGAAGTGCTTTTTAACCATAATTTTAAAAATGGACAAAGGATTATGTCCGAAGGGAAGAAAATATGCTTAGGTTCATGTACATACTTACGTACTTTCAAGATTAAGATAGACTGTTTGTGTATGTGAGTTTAAATGTTTGTAAACGCACCCACAACACAGGAGAAATTCCTAGTGTGGGGCAATGACTAAAAAAATAATAATAATTTAAAATAATTAAACTAAGGCTGAGATCTATCACATCTATCTAGAAGAAGATATAATACAGGGTTATTGGTAAAACATTAACAACCTCTTAAGAGGTCATTGTACTCATCATTATGAACAATTAATTACCATCATATTTGTATACCTACATTATTGGCAAATAAATGATAAATGAAATGAAAAACAACTTTTACTATGGGACCAAACCTGAAATCGCGAAAAAAAAATCTGCTGTTCCCTATGCTATTCAGCTCGTTCCGCCATCTCCTACGTGGTCTGCCGCGACCCCGCCTACTGTATCAGGGCACCAATTCTGCGCTATTTGGGCCCACAGTTTGTCCGGCATGCGGCAGACATGTCCTGCCCACTCCCATTTAAGTTGAGCAGCCTTTTGAAACACGTCAACTATCTTTGTTTATCTTTGTCAACTATCCATAGGGATATATTTTATGTTAAAACAAGAAATTTCACGCGGAAGAAGTCGCAGGCACAAGCTAGTATTCACATAATAAGTACGCGATTATATAACTGACAGACTGAAACATTCAGTGCACATCGCGTGAATATTGACAGGCGTACTGTTCAAAAAGTATAAATTGTAACAATTTTCGCTTCAACATTACCACATAAATCGTATGCGGCGCATCTCTGATGGTTGTTTGGCATGCAATCACTTTTGTTACGCTTTACTTACTTATTTGCTGTTTTTAGGGTTCCGTACCTCAAAAGAAAAAAAAACGGAACCCTTATAGGATAAACTTGTTGTCAGTCTGTCTGTCAAGACTTTTTATATCTGGAATGCGTGGAGGTATCGAGTTGAAATTAAAACCAAATATACTCTACAGGTCTTTTTTTTTTTTTTGTACGTCTACAGTCCCTTGAAGCTGTGAAAAAAATCAAACTAAAAAGTTAACGTAAAAAAAAAATAGACAGAAATAGAAAATAAGAAATATATGGGACTGACGAGCCAAAGAAGGCGCATTAGATGTGATGATATGATACTGACCTGCAAATTGCAGAAAACATAAAGGCGCATCCAGACAGTGCGAGGCATGCGCCGCAAATGATTTTTTTTTAGATGTACGGGTGCCTCAGGCTGAGGCATCTAACATATACATATTTTTTTTCTTCTCAGAGTAGTCAGATAGGAAACGCCGACTTCATCTAGTTTAAAAAAAAAACATGATTGACGTGTAAAAGTGTTTATACAAACCTACTTACAAAAATCATTTATCATTTATAAAAGAAGTCATTTGCGGCGCATGCCTCGCACTGTCTGGATACACCTTAAGAAAATTTGCATTTCGTGGGCCACCGTAACCCACACGTCAGTTATGTTTTTAAGTCCCACGTAATAGCCGAGCCTTTTGCTATAAGAAGGACACACATCAAGACTCCTGTGAATTTCCTAATAGAAAAACCAACAGCACTGAACCAACGAACAGCCTGACTGATTACTTGCAGAAGGGGATAGAAGAAAAGGGCAGTAGCTCACTACCCGTCTGGTTGGAGGATCCTCCCTTATCTAAGGAGGATGAGGTACCTTACACCCTATTCGTCATACCTCTAAGCATTCAACAAAACAATTAAATTACCACTTTAGCAGTATATAAGCATAATCGTCTGTGAATGCTTTGCTGATCTAAAGTAGCAATTTAATGCCTACAACGTTCCCACTGCTGGGACAAAGGCTGCCTCTATGTGGGAGCGAGTGCGACGTAATCCACCACGCGGCCCCAGATGGTGGTGCGTGTGTTGGATCATTCGGTTCCCTACAAAATGGTTGAGCTGGATGGTGCTGATCCACGCGTCATGTTCGTGAACGGGCGCCGTCGTTTGAGACTGGTCATCTCTTAACTGCCAAGGCTTATTTTTAATCTTATGTCTTGAATTGTTTCTTCATTTGTGTCTTTTTTACATTGTTCTCACATATAGAAGCAACAAGAATAATGTACCCAGGATTTTGTATTAACTTGATTTAAAAGAGTGTCCATGGAGTTTCTTGCTCGTTCTTCTCCATAGAGATCTACGTTTGGAATGGGCAACTAGCTTCAACTTTCTGACTAACTGACAGACTATTTAATTTTGACAATTCAAAAGTGCCTGTACAAGGTTTAATTGAAATAAATGCTTTGAGTTTGAGTTCGGGTTGATGGATCTACAGCAGTATATTTAATGAAAGCACTGAATCCTGTCTCTCAGAAACGGACACTAAGTTTACAACCTCAAATTGTTTTATATATTTCATTTAACTACTAAACATGTCGGTGTAATTCAGCCAGCATTTCAACCTATTGTATTAAATTTTCAATTAGCAGAACTAGGAGTCACCGTTATTTTGAGCTGTGATGGAGCACGCTATGCGTTCTGGCTGTTAAACTTTATGGGGCTGTAAACCATGGCCTCAGTTCGACATAGTATCTATACTAATGTCAAATTAATAACGGGTATTTTGTTGGAAATTATATGTTGGAACAAAATCAGTGGTATTGTCCTTTTAGGGTTCCGTACCCAAAGGGTAAAAACGGGACTCTATTACTAAGACTCCACTGTCCGCCTGTCACCAGGCTGTATCTCATGAACCGTGATAGCTAGACAGTTGAAAATGTCACAGATGATGTATTTCGGTTGCCGCTATAACAACAAATATTAAAAATAAAATAAATATTTAAGGGTGGCTCCCACACAACAAATGTGTTTTTTTTTTTCGGTATTTTTGCCTTTGATACGGAACCCTTCGTGTGCGAGTCCGACTCGCACTTGGCCAGTTTTTTTTTCTAATTAATTTGGGGTGCCCGGCAGTCTTTTTATTGTATCGGTTTCTGTATACAGGATTATTAGTAAAACATTAACAACCTCTTAAGAGGTCATTGTACTCATCATTATGAACAACTTTTACTATGGGAACAAACCTGAAATCGCGAAAAAAACATCAGCTGTTCCCTACATAGCTGGGAAAAGGCTAGGCAGGTGATAATGATTAAACTAACATAATTATAAGAAAAAAATCTAGATCTTATGTCAAGTCAAACCGTGCGAAGCATGGCCGGGACCCGGGTCGCTAGTTTCATCACACTAATATTATAAAGGCGAAAGTTTGTGAGTGTGTGTGTGGGGGTGTGTTTATATGTTTGTTACCTCTTCACGCTCAAACGGCTGGACCAATTTTGAGAAAATTTTGTATGGAGGTAGCTGACACCCTGGATTAACAAGACTTTTATCCCGATATTCCCACGGGATCGACATTTACGCGGGTGAAACCGCGGGGCGCAGCTAGTTATCTCTAAAGTAATTTCATCTTCAGTCTTCTTATACAAAATTCTCACGTTACAATTTCACACCGGGTATCAAATCCTGATCATACCATTACCAGCTTCCTCCATAGCCCAACAAACGATGACTACACTGATTGTGGAAATACCAGCAGTAATCAACGGTTATAGCATAATTGGTAGTTTCCTGTACATTATGACTTAATAGTAAGAAAGTTTTATTATGTACTAGCTGCGCCCCGCTGTTTCACCCGCGTAAATGTCGATCACGTGTGAATATCGGGATAAAAAGTAGCCTATATGTTAATCCAGGGTGTCAGCTACCTCCATACAAAATTTTCTCAAAATTGGTCCAGCCGTTGGAGCGTGAAGAAGTAACAAACATATAAACACACACACACACACACTCACAAACTTTCGCCTTTATAATATTAGTGTGATAAAGAATCTGTTACATAATGGACTAGTTTTCATGTCATTGAAAATAAAAACATTTTTCTTTCTGGGGTCATCATTCATCATCATAATTTCAGACGGAAGACGTCCACTGCTGGACATAGGCCTCCCCCTAGCACCTCCAATTCGACCGGTTCAACCATTGACGTTTTAAATGTCAGATCTTTTTGAAGTTCTTTTATTTATCTAGCGCCATTTTAATAATATTAGGTAATATTGTAAAGGCGTTGGCGTCGAATAAATTCCGATGATCACGCAAAGAACGCATGGAACGAATTTAAGAATATACACGTTTACGATAACAAACGTATAGGTAACCATCCTATTTCCAGCCCAGAAACCAATACTTACGCCAATACCCATAAAAAAAAAACTAAACAAAAAAAGATATATTTTCTTTTATCGGAGCAATCTGCCCATTACTATAGAATAACGTCAAAACAGTTATAAATACGTGTATTTTTTTGCACCTGCTGATGAGTTATGAATCTAAAATATTGGAATGTTTAGCCACGGCTCGTTAAACGAACGATTATGTTTTGTTATGATTAATTTGAAAGAAGAAAAGAAAGAAAGAAAGAAAAACTGTTTATTCTGCACAAACAAAACGCACATTGCATTAAAAACAATAAAATATAAAAAAGATAAATATACACACACGACGTAGACAAAAGCCTCGTACTCAAGAATAGAATAGAATAGAAATACTCTTTATTATGTATACCAAATAAATTACAGACATAAAAATAGAAACTGTACATAGGGTGACACAATGGGCGGTCTTATCGCTAAAAGCGATCTTACAAAAATGTTGACAATTTTTTCTATTGCTTGATGTCAATTTGAATTTATATTTTTATTTATTTGAATTTGAGTACTGTTATAAATAGTTTAATTAAGTTTTTGTAATGGCGATTAGAAAGCATTTCTTCGAAAAATGGCAAATAATGTGATTTCCTATACGGTAAAACATTATAAATAACATGTCGTCTGTAGACCCGAAGGGTTAGAAAGAAGTGTACCTGTAGTAGGTACACTTACATTTCGCCATTGGGTCAGACCAAAGATCCAAAATCCAGAAAACCAGTCTTACCAAGAGGTATGGTGTTAACCAGTTCTGGGTTGTGGAGGTCAGAAAGGCAGTCGCTCCATGAGAAATACTTGTATTCAGCTGCATCCGGTTAGACTGGGAAAAGGCTAGAGCGATGATTATTATTCCTGTTCGGATATTTAGTGTTATTTAAAACCGCAGAGCCAATATTGATCGAGTTTTTATAAGCTGTTAAAAAGTGCTCTACAGTTTTCGAGTTCGGTGCCAAAATAAGTGAAAAAATGCACTTTTAAAAAGTTGTGAAGTGTGTAGTAAGTGTCATTAGGTATCGAAGTGCAATCTAGAACAGATGAGAATAAAACTTCTTCAAAACTTATAACCTTCTTAGAAAATATGATGCCTTTACCGAACATCATCTGCCTAGCCTTTTCCCAACTATGTTGGGGTCGGCTTCCAGTCTAACCGGATGCAGCTGAATACCAGTATTTTACATGGAGCGACTGCTTATCTGACCTCAACAACCCAATTACTGGGTAATACGATACCCCTTGGTAAGACTGGTTGTCAGACTTTCGGGCTTCCGACTACCCGTAACGACTGTCAGCGAATGACAGCCGGGACCAACGGCTTAACGTGCTTTCCGAGGCACGGAGGGGTCTTGGTATGTGAAGATGGTCACCCATCCACGGACCAACCGTGGCAAGCGTAGCTTAACTTGATCGTTCGCCCCGTGCGGCTGTTATTATTAATCTAAGCATTTAGGCGTAATCGTAGAATCTAACTGAAGCGATGAAAATGAATGACTGGCCGTTTATAAGATAACTGATCACTAATGGCGGGAAAATGAACTTCGGGCTTTCAATAATCAAACTTTTCAGGTCAAACGTTATAATTTTAGACTAAAAACGCGGTTGTTATAATACAAGTTTTTGTTACTAATTTAATTCTAATTTTTGATGCAGAGTTATTAAAAATGAGATTATTTATGACCACCAAATTTCAAAAAAACCACTTCAATGACAACTTTGGTTTGGTATTTAATGTTTTCGATTTCATTATATTAGAGGAATTCCGTAGTTTTTTTTTTGACTGAGTCTCGCAGCAGACAGGAAATTCAGTGAAAAAAATTACGTGCATTTATGGCAAAAGTGTTAAAATACAATTAAAAGTCCAATTAGCAATACAATCATTATTCAAGGTAAACTAATTAAGTAAGTTACGATATTATGCAGTAGTCTAAGGTAATCAAAGTAATTAATAATTCAAAATTGAATTAGGGCAATTGCAGATAATTCTCTCCTAAATATTCAACTAAGATCATTGGAGAACGGAGACCTCTGAAAAATATTTCCGGTCCAGCAGTGGAAGAAACTGGTGGCCTAGTGGTAACAGTGCATCCCCGACTCACAAGTAGGTAGGTCGTGGGTTCAAACCCAGGCAGCCGCTTTACCATACCATAATCAGCACCAATAATGTTCCCACTGCTGGGACACGGGCCTCCTCTCTGTGAGAGGGAGTGGGCCGTAATCCACCACGAGGGCCCAGTGCGGGTTGGTAGATGTCACATGTCTTCGAATTTTTGGTTGTAGGACATGCCGGTTTCCTCACGATGTTTTCCTTCACCGTTTTGAAAGCAGTGGTGATGATATAATTTACACAAAGTAAAGCGCCTGTCTGGGTTCGAACCTACGACCTATCAACTCGTTAGTCGCGGCCGTCACCACTTGGCCACCACTGCTCTATACTTTGGCGCTTTATTATTATTAGCCTGTGATGTCCCACTGCAGGGCAAAGGCCTTCCTACTCCCCCCCCCCCCCCCCTTTGGCGCTTTACTTTGTGTAAATCATTTCATTACCACTGCTCTCAAAACGGTGAAGGAAAACATCGTGAGGATACCGGCGGCATGTCCTAGACCCAACAATTCGAAGACATGTGACTTCTACCAACCCGCACTGGGCGCGCGTGGTGGATTACAGCCCGCTCCCTCTCGAAGAGAGGAGGCCTGTGTCCCAGCAGTGGGAACATTATAGGCTGATTATTGTGAAAGAAAGTACACACAGTGCAGTGAACCTGTTAAGGACCTAACTAAAGGTTCTTGAATAAAAGGTAAAGTGGACTGTAAACACTTATAATATGGTTCTACAAGACAGCACAATGTTGGACTAAACTTTAACAACAAGTAGGTATGCGCGCGCGTCTTCGACCGTGCTCGGTAATGGAGTGAGGTGCGGGCGGCGGCCAGTCTGCTGCCGCGATGTCGATGAAGAAGAAGAAGAAGATGAAGATTCACGCCTTGTCTGCGTGAACAGAACCCATGGGCTGCAATAAAAGCTACAGCAGAATGATAAGTTGCCATATAAAAAAACTCTAAACATCTTTTTGAAAGATAGCAACACATGAACGGAAATTTTAACATTTTTTTCTTTACGTGTTCAATAAGTTATAGCTAACGGAAACGTACAATAAAATAATACTATAAATGCTTGCAGATGTTGTAATAAAATAAAATACAATATGTGTCAACTATGTGTCTGTTGAGTCAAAGGAAGAATTTTGTTTATTTTCAAACATGTCCGGAATTTTTATTTAAGTGTTTTTTTTTTGCAACTCGCTGATTTAGTGGCCCGAAAAATTTTATAAGAGGAGTCTTACATCATTTTTTAAGCCCTAAAATTTTGCTTAGAAATGAATTTTACAGTTAACTTGAAAGAAAGAAAATAAGTTTATTTGACCCAGGTTATTAAGTAAGGCACACAATATTCACACAAGACTTATTAATAACTAGCTTCCACCCGCGGCTACGCCAGCGAGGTATGTCGATAAAAACTATCCTATGTCCTTCCCCGGGATGCAATCTATCTCTCTGCCTAATTTTATCGAAATCCGTTCAGTGGTTTAGGCGTGAAAAGGTAACCATACAGACAGACTGACAGACAGAGTAACTTTCGAATTTATAATATTAGTATGGATGGATTTTTTTTCTACTAAAAAATTAACAGATGTCGTCATAATTTTTTTCTCCATAATAATGTGGCAATATCTGCCATTTTAAAAACTAAATTACCAAGTGACTAATTTTCAGCACTGAACACGCAAAACTGAAATACCAAATCTAACCTAGTATTTCAACAAACTTTGCTTTAAAAATATACTCGATCAGCTAGACATCATATCACTAACATTTTTGTTCGCTCCTATAGGTGAAAAGGGCGTAAAGATAAGAAAAATCTCGACTGCTCTAACCTGTAAAAACCCTCGTCATTGCTATCTCGACCGTTAGGATACGTTGAAAAAAAAAAACGAAACTGTAGTGATACGAAACTATAGGACACGGAGTAGAGAGCAAATGGAGTAATAAGACTCAGGTAAACAGCGATATGTAATCAAAAAACCCCCACTCCGAGGGTGGTAAACCCTCGGAGTGAGTGTAGGTATATCATCATTATTAATTTTGTAAAAAAAAATCCTGAAAGTTCTACACTCGTCAAAGCAGCCAAGATATTTGATGACTTCGGACGAGGCAATAGTATTAATTTATTAAAAATAGCTCTTTTTTTTAGCAAACACTTTCTCACTGAGCAAAGGCCACCCCAAAACCCTCTTCATCCTTTTCTAGCGCCACCTCGATCCATTCCTTGCGGTACGCGCCTAGATCTTTTAGCCACCTGAGCCGGCCTCGGCGGCGCCGTCCATCCTCAGGCCCCCATCGTGTGGAGACTGCTGCACAGCGGTCACTACCTATGCATGCTGCTGACGTGACCTGCCCAATCCCGTTTCAGCTTGGCAGCCTTTTTGCCTACGTCTAGGATCCCCGTTTTGGAGCGCAGCGTAGTGTTTTGTATTCTGTTAGTTCGCTACAGAAAAATAGCTGCGGCGCACCATTGGTAAAACCCCACTATAGTAAAAGTGCACAGTGCTGGACACCCCCACCCTATTTCAAGTTAAACAAATATCAACTTTATTTCAATGACAATTAAGTTCATTTCAGACTATTGAAAAAGTTAGAAAAATATTTGAAGTTGCAGTGTCAACTGAACTTTATTGTGTAGGAATTAAAGTTATTTTTCCATTAATTCATATTTGTTTACATTTTTGCCCAATAAATTACGAACGCAGATTACAAACATTGCATACCCAACCAAATTGAACGTTAATTAACTGCTGTTACATTTTCCTCCAGTGGTTTTCTTATTTGGTTAGCCGGACCCCACCAAGAAATGAAACGTATAACCACTCCATTTCCCCCATCCTCCGTGTGAAAACTACACCCATAGCGCGGGTGTACGATAGTGATAACAAGTTTCTCCCGTTTTATGTACAGTCACGAGCATAAGTATGTATACACTCGGCTTTATTCAAAGGCGATTTTCTCCTTTATTTTTGAATGAAATTTTATATTATTGTGAACATAGTATTTTCGAACCCATAGGTTTATGTAAAGTGTGTTATTTCAACGTTGCATTCGTTATTTCGTGAAAAAATCGCAATTCAAATTTGCCAAGTGTTGACATATTAGTGCTCGTGACTGTACGCGTAAGTACGGATCGCTATGATTAAGTGTGGCGGGGTGTACTTGAGTAAACAGCTCTGGTAAAGTGTTGCTTTTTACCAAATTGGATCCGGGATTGTAAAGTTTGTTTCAAGTTCTTTTTATAGGGATAGCCTTTTAAGTTGCTGGACTTGGAGTGAGTGGAAAAATGTTGGACGGGGTGGAAAGATATTTTTGTTTGAAGACAGTAAAAATACCTAGGCCACTAGATTAACGCCGGGAAAGAAGAACATACATGAACGGCATACTTCTGAAACTTAACGTATTGTATCATCGACCTACCAACCAAAAATGGTGATTATAGTGTATTTTTGTTTTTGTCTATTTATTTTAAACTAGTTTTGCCCGCGTTTACGTAGGAACTTATCCCACAGGACCGTTCTTCCATTTATGCGTGATTGAGTGACAAACATCCAAACTTCAACAAGAGATGCACTGTTTTTTATTTGCAACTTAAACTAGGATGCGGTGTAGAAAGCGCAATTTAGCAACTAAAGGATAAAGTGTGTTCGTTGTCCATTTAATGTTAATGAGTTGCGAGTCATGTTATAATAAAGTGTGTAATCATCGACTGATTCTAGACCCTCGGCCTTCAGCGTTTAATTTTCGTCAGTTCTGATTTAAAAAAAAACTGTTCCATTCACTTTGACCGTGAAAGTATCGTATCGTATCGTTTTTTAATAAAACAGCAGTTTTTTTTTGTTTTTTTTCCAGTTTCAGCACACCTTGTATTGTTATGAAGATACCAAAGCCTTGAAAGTTAACTGATGCAAGACGTAAGACATCTAATAACATATGCACCAGTATTACATAAACAACGACAGTAACAGCCAATCAAACGTACTGCACGTCTGATTAGTGAGCACAGCTTCGCTGAAACTGCCGGATTAGTTAGCTTTACCCCTCTGTGTATTACTAACTAGTAACTTCTAAGATAGATACTATTTAGGTAGGTATGTCGTGGATAGATGGCGTCACAGTACAGCGAACAGCGCGTCATCTAACAATTTGATTTATAAACGAATAATCATGTGATCGGAAACGCAAGCGAGCCCTACCGCTTGGACACGATCGTCGGTGGAGGGGGCGCAGCGAGGACTGGTGGAGAGACCGACCGAGTGTTGCGACAGTCTATAGTCGACAGTCGAGCTTGGACAGTCTAGGCAAACGCTCAATACCAATGCAAGAGTTTGTTTCCGACGCACGGGTGCGTTTCGGTTGTGCCGTCATTAGTAGGTAGTCAAAAAATGGCACGCATGGTTGTCATACAGATCGACCTAGATACTTGCGTTATCTAGGTCTATCTATATCTATGAGTTACGAGCAAAACTCAGAACGGAAAATGGATCTTAATATGTTTACATTTTCTATCATTCTCTCCGCACACTAATGATTTCTGCGATCCCTTTCACAAAGACGAGTGCTCGATCAAATAAAAACCTTGCACAAAAACCAGCTCCATCAATACTGGGGGTGGGGGGACAGTTAAGTGTGGACAAAATCAATCCACTTGATGGACACTATCTGATGCTACCGCCTTTTGTCTTTGTTGGCAAGTGGAAAGTCGGGGACTGTTTGGTAAACCGGGCTTGCAGACTTTCTTTGTGAGATGGCGTACACTATGCGACATGCGACTGCGACAACTCGGCGACTAGACGCAGCGACAGGCTACGGCCGATCATTTACTTATATTTTGTTCAAAGCTAGGCGTCACACAACACTTGGCGTCGAATTGCAGAGTTGCAAAGACATGCTTAGGGAGAGTTGCATGCTCTCGCTACTTGTCGCAGCGATTAGACGCCCAACGACAGAGTCGAATGCGCTTTTGCATGATAAGTACCAAGGTAAGTGCAACATGAGGCTCCATATTCAGTCAAAAGATGAATAACACGACCGTCTCTCGAATACCCAAAGAAAAATGATCGCTAGACGCAGCGACAAGAAGCACAGTTTGCGCTGGCAGTAAAAGTGAGTAAATAAAAGGGTAAGCAGTTTTATTGATTTAAAGCAGAACTAAGTTTAAGAATAGGGATTCATTATCTCTCTTTGAAAATTATGAAAGAGCCCATCTTTAGTTAGCTAAAATGTAAGATAAATAACAGCATAAGCATAATAATCAGACTATTAAGTTCCCACTGTTGGGACACAGGCCTCCTCTCTTCGAGGAGTGGGCTGTAATCTACCTCGCAGACCCAATGCGGGTTGGTAGGTGTCGCATGTCTTCGAACTTTAGTTTCACAACACAACATGCCGGTTTCCTCACGATATTTTCCTTCACCGTTTTGAGAGAGATGCAGATGGCATCAGCAACTGCAGAATTTTTTGTAGGTATAAAATACTTTCAAAGAAATTGAGAATGTAAGTACAATAGACAACAAGTATTCAGACGAAGACAGCGCAAACCCCCGAAATCAGCTCACCCCCATACCGTACAAAAGTCATAATCATCTGCCCAGCCTTTCCCCAACTATGTTGGGGTCGGCTTCCAGTTTAACCGGATGCAGCTGAATACCAGTATTTTACATGGAGCGAATACCTATTTGGCCTCCACAACCCAGTTACTGGGTAATACCATACCCCTTGTAATAATACCCAAACCGTACGAAAGTATGAAGATAAATAAAAGCACTTCCTCATACGTGAAAAATCAATCTATTTGATGGGCAGTATCTGATGATTTCAGTATTTGTTCGCCACGCCTACAATCAGAATCGCTCCACGATAAGCTTGATATATTGGCGATATTAATCCAGCATTCCTATTGGCCGATGAAATAAAAGATTAACATTTAATTGGTTCAAATGTTTGGTTGAATTAAAATCTTGATCCTACAAATTAGGGCAGGAAGTTTTAATGTGGACTTGTGAAGTAAGATTTTGAAGCAACTTTTCAATTTGGCCGAAAGGACAAAAAGTTTTACTCCCAAAGTAAGCCTAAAATGGCTTTTTTTTATTAGCTTTTCATTCAATTTCTTTGTTGAAGATTAGGTTTTTATAAGGGAGTTTTTATCGTTCTTGGGCCAAGACTGAAACGCATACGCAGAAGCTCCGAATACATACCTACTGGAGGCATAGCTATGTACAGACGCCAGCACATAAAGATACTACAATCCGTCAAATTTATTTAATAGATTTTCAACTTTATCGCTATAGCATAAGGTTCAAAGTAAGAGTGAACTCGCATATGACCCGAATCTCTTCCAAGTAAGAGTGAACAGGATTCTTCTGGGTGAGCTCACTCCATCGCATTGTCGACTTTGTCCCTGGATTAGACTCAAGAGCAAACCCATATCAAATAAAAAAAAAAAAAAAGTTGATTGGGAAAATTTGACAGGTAAGGTCTATTCAACTGTGCGTATCAAATTGTTGTTATTTCAAGTCAAACAAATATCAACTTTAATTTAGTAGGAATTGAGTTGATTTCAGAGTGACTATCACTATTTTTAAAGTTGTTTGTGTAGGAATTAAAGTTATTTTTCCAAATATTCATATTTGTTTACATGTTTGGCAAATAAATCGCGAACGGTGATGAGTACGTGTATGTGTCTTATAAAAACGTTCCAGAAAAAAACAACTTAATTTTTGCCCAGATTTAAAAAAAAAACCGCATTCGGAGAAACAAAGCATACCCAGCAGATAAACACGCCTTCCTGATATCCACAGACGCCAGCACATCAAGCTACCCGAAACTGTCAAATTTTCCCAATCAACTTTGAGTCTTAAGCTTTAGCGATAAAGTTAAAAATCTATTAAAGATATTTGACAGATTGTAGTAACTTGATGTGCTGGCGTCTGTACATACGGGTCTAATTTAAGTTTTAATCAAAGACAGGACCACAATCTCCATATCCCATCGAATACTTACAAAACATAATTCGGCACACCACAATGGTCCCAAACAAGACATCTTGACCCTTACTTTGTGCCCAAACCTCATTAAAACTTGCTCAGCTTACGGAACCCTCGTAATCCTGCGGTGATACATTAGGGGATCCTTACGCGTACTATCCCTAAATTACATTAGCTGTATTGACTTTTTTGGAAGGAAAATACGCGAAAATGAAGCCACTTTGTGGTTTGAAAATTTCCGACATTGAACACTAAAACTCTCTGAACTATGCAGTATTCGACGCCAAGCATCATTTTTTTCTTTGTCTAGTCGGATTCAACAAAAAATAACTTTATGCGTGAAAAGAATTTGACTTTCAGTTATGCGTCTGAATACTCCATTTGATAACTACTCCGTGTCTACCAATAAATAATGATTAACATCTGCTTAACCATACATTTTTGACCTTTAAACGCCTGACTTTAAGCTATGTTTATAAATAAACACCTGAGGAGCAATTCTCGTAATTTTAAAAACGTTCAGTCTTGTTCTCAGTCTCTATCTGTCAAAAATACCTCTAATTTCCCTACATTTTGACAAGTTTTTGTCGCTGATATGAGACTGCGACTAGATTTTGAACGTTTTAAATTACGAGAATTGGCCTTCTGAGATACCCAGTGCAAGAACAATAAGCCTACTACACTACAGTGATTTTAAATGAAACACCATTTAAATTTCAACAATTTCGTTTCTTTAACAATGTAGCGATATCTACAACGCCACATGCGAACAACGCGTCATACTGACGTCACGCAAAATCCTGCATCTCGCAAGAGTCACAAGCAGAGGTTACCGCGCAACTAGCATAGATACAACGGCCCGACATGAATCATTGGGCAGTTGCCCGCCAGACACAACACCCGTCTGGTCGGAGTATCCACCCTTTTCTATAGAGTATGAGTGAACTTTACACCCTGTTCCTCATACCTCTATGAAAATATCATCACCTTCGAATGAACCTTCTAATTTATTTATCTGTTCTATGTCAACATTTTCTTCGCCTGCTTTCTGAACCTTGGAATCAAGGATAATAATTTGCCGGCAATATTCAGGCAAAAGTTTCAAATGAGATATGATACGGTACAGTAAAATAACTTCAGTGATGATGATAAAGTACACAAAAGTGTTACGGTTTTGGTAACGGAAAGTTTTGGGCCCGAATTTGTCGGTGAAAGATGATTTGGTAAACTGAAAATCGATTTGACTTAGAAGAACCTTAAGTTCTATGCAAAAGTATAAATATTTATTTAGAAATTGGTTTACAACTGACATGCTTACTTAATTAATATAAGTCGCAGCTAACTGGTTTAATTAGCCGTTTAGTTAACCGCCTAGCCTTTTAACTAAACGGCGGCCGTTCAAATAACGGCCTGAATGATATTTAATTATAGTTTAGGTTGGAACTGGTAACCAATCACGCGCGAGCCGAATTGGTCGCAGTAACTAAGCCAGGGCACCCCGACCAAATGGGTTAGGTTAGAACTATGATCAACCGCGTGCGAGCCGAGAGAGCAAAGCGAGGCGAGCACTACTTCCAAAGACCAGGCGGTTAACTAAACGGCTAATTTAACCAGTTGGCTGCGACATAGACATACGTCATTTAATTAAAAATGTCGTGAGGAGAGTTTTTGAGTAGTTGTGTAGTAGAAAAGATGATATGGTTAGAAAGGTGGTGACTACCGAGATGATGAGTAAATAGAGAAGTATGGAAGAAAAAAACCGGTCAAGTGCGAGTCGGACTCGCCCACCGAGGGTTCTGTACAAATTTGTAGGTATGTAAATAGTTATCACGGGTTTTAATTTTTGTTTAATGTAACTACTAATTTACGGTTTTCGGATTTTTCCCTTTACTTGTGCTACATGACCTTGTTTCTTGCCAAATTTCATGGTTCTAGGTCATCGGGAAGGACCCTATAAATTTTGATTCCCTTGAGTGTAGTTTTTTCCGGCAAAGCAGCCGTATCTTGTTTTTACGTTAACCTTTTGAACGCCATTGTCACATATACGTGACAAACAAGCGCGTGTCCTGTACGCCAGCGACACAAATATGTGACAAAAAATGCGGTGCACTTTATCACGAAATAAACAATTAAATCATTACTTTTGTGTTTATTTCCTTTTGAGGTACGGTACTTTAAAGACAGCCTCTTTACAAACAGACAGAAAATCTGAACACAACAGTTTAAACCAGCCTTGAGGGCTGCCCTTTGTCTCAAAAACGTTCAAATCTACGATTATTACATTCCTTATAATAGTAACGCTATTCACGTTAAGAGAAATCTTAATGGCATTTCAGATGTTCAGTATTCTACGGGTACGAGATTGTGTTGGCAGTATCCTTTATCTTTTTGTGAGAAAGGTGCGAAATGGGTTATTCAATTTGATATAATTGTGTGATACCCATCTACAATATCTCTGGCTGAGAATAAAGGGAATAATTTAGAGGTTAGCTTCTTTGAAGACTTAAGCGGAAATGCGGGAGGTCTTTTCTCCATGGAAACGCTCTCGCCTGTTTTCTTTCTGGTTAATGACCATAAACGTAGACAGAGTAAACTATAGACTGCTGCATATCTTCTTTTTCATTCGCACAAGAAAAAGAGAAAAATATTAACGTGACTAGCAAAGAAAAGAGACAGAGTAAGAATATTTCTGTCCCTTACTGCGTGTCGGCTAAGCACATCAATGTGCACAACAAGTTTGACGTTTATGAATGAAATATTCAAAATTATGAATGAATTTGTAAAAACTACATCGCGATTAAACGGAAAATAAGATCTTTTTCGTGCATAATTAAATAATAGTACATTTGCGCAACTATGAAAATGGTTAGGTGCAGTGTAATAAGCTGTAAAAATGATAGTATGATGAAGATTGCCAGAATTGTTTGTCCCTTTCGGTGACACGGATACCATGAGTCTATAGATTACTCTGTCTACGACCATAAAGCAATGATTTTTTACAGAATAACAGTTACCGAAACATTCAAGTAGTTAACTTGAATGTTTCGGTTGGTAATCGGCCATTTGCGTTTCGGACTAGCGCACCGAGGGATCCGTACAAATTGGTAGGTAACTTAATTTTCACTTAGTATTAAGACTTTATATTCTGAAATAAATGTTATTCACACGAACATAAACTTTATATTCGTTAAGTGGAAATAACATCAATTCGTAACAAGAATTTGATTAAACACACCTTAACGATAAAATCTAAATGTACAATCGTCTCTATTCTGTCATGACGTTAGACATTCTCATGTCTAAAGTATATCCAAAGTTATGTTTCAAATTCAAGTTAAACAAACATCAACTTTATTTTAATGGTAATTCTATTGAAAACGTTACAAAAATGTTTGAAGTTGAACTGAACTTTATTGTGTAGGAATTAAACATATTTTCCAAATACTCGTATTTGTTTACATGATTAGCAAATAAATCGCAAATGCTTTTACGTTTTCCCTTCATCATCTTTTAACTTTAATTTTACTCCCCAGTACTTTGATCCCCTTTAAAATTCAGATTACCCCTTCACATTGTTTACGAAACTGACGCTGCCACTTCCACCCATCTCCCACATTAAATTATAACCATACGACTATAGAAAAAACGATGAAAAACAACTGAAACGTCTGATGGGGCGTAAAAACATCCCTAGACACCATGACAGGCACAATTGTGAGAAAAATATAATAACTGCAATATTTTTGTTCGTTATTCTTTGCTCCGCCCGCGTGGTCGGAAATTATCCCATGGGAACCTACTGCCGGGATGAAAAGTGTCCTATGTGTTAATCCAGCTTACAAACTATCCGTGATTGATTAACAAACACCGAAACATCATCCAATGAGTTGGTTTGACTGCAGGTTTTGCAAAAGTCGATTAACACTTCAGTTTTTTTAATCTCAGAGCAAAATATTTCGCTCATCCAATAGAACAACAACGTAATTACGAAAATGTCGAAAATGAAAATTTGGAATTTTTTAAGTTTTCTTGAGTTTTCTCATGAAGTTATTGCAAATTATTATTGTTAGTAAAGTAACATATATAAAATATTAAAAGATTTTATCATAATCATTGGAAATATAATTATCATATACATATTTTCAATTTCAAACTTTTAAAACGTTCTCCTGAAAAATAGCTAGAACGTAATTACGTCATTGTTCTATTGGATGAGCGATTTGTTCAAAATTGCATTGCAATTTACAGTAGTTTTAAATATAATTCATTTATTTTGTTAAAAAAGGAGTAAATAAATTCGTTTTGGCACATACGTCGTTTTATTCCGAGCGCACGCACATTATAGCCATCACTTTTCTTTTGCGTTTCAAAAGTAATTGCATCATTTTCGCTCGCTTAGTAGGTTTTCGAGGATTTTAGATTTTCGAGGTAGCGCCTTCAACTCTCCAGAGTAATTTAAAATTTTCATACTTTTCTCACAAACGCTACACCTGCTCCAGGGAAACGGCAGCTTCACACTCGTAAAGTGCATAAAGAATGAAAAGGTGATGCCACGGTGAGAGCTCCGACAAAAGAGTTGGTATAAACATGAGATTCTATACACTGAACGTAATAAAACAGGAACTTTACTTCCTTCACATAAGCTTTACGTAATGGGATGGACTGGATGCGGACGAAACAGGCGTTATGTCCTTAGAGAGTAGGTTGGTGCAAGAAGTCCTTTTTATTTTAATATCTACCTCGTCGATTGGTTTTTCGTAGAACAAGACTATTACAAGTATTCCGTGAATAACTTTCAGAAAGTTGGAATAACGAAGTATTGAAAATTTAAGTACTTACTTTATATCATGAGATCATGACGACAAACCTCTTTAATTTTTTTTTATTAAAAAACTTTAGAAGCTAGTATGCTTGTATTAACAATAAAAACATAAAAAACAATGTATGGTTTTTTAGTTGTTTATGTTTTTATTGGGGTTCCTTAAAAGAAACAACGGAACCCTTATAAGACCACTTCGTTGTCCGTCTGTCTGTCCGTCGGTCAAGACCCTTTTTCTCAGGAATGTGTGGAGTTATCAAATTGAAATTAATATCAAATACTCAGGGCTGCAACCCCTTGAAGCAGTGAAAAAATCAAACTTCTATGTCAATGCAATCAAAAGATACGGACATATATCCGTATATCCGGAGATATAATTATCCGTTTATGCCGCATATTTTGACACTCACCAAAGGAATCAAATCCTATAGGATACTTCCCGTTGACCTAGAACCATGAAATTTGGCAAGGAGCAATGTCATGTAGCACAAGAAAAGGAAAAAACCGAAATCCGTAAATTTGTAGTTACATACCTACAACTTTGTGCGCGAGTCCGACTCGCACTTGACCGGTTTTTGTTAATATAATATTAGTATAGATAGACTATATAATATAAGCATAAAATAAGCACTGCTAAAATAGATTTCTTTAGGAAATAAACAATGCTTTAGGAGGACCTGTCTATGTGCATTCATTAGCTAAAGAAGATCTACTGTGCAAAACATTTTACCCTGACAATATATATATATATATCTCACTGCCACAGCAATTACTCTCCACCAAACAATACACACCGCGCCCAAATTCAGCATCTCGAACATCAAACGCTAAAACACGAAACGTCCCATCCCTAGGGCGGACATTTGTCAAAAATCCGACACCGGCGCGTCACTAATTATGAAAACTGCCAGCTCGCTTGTCGGACCAGCTGATTAATTACTGGTACACTGGGTCAAGTTGATTACGTTCGGGAGAAATGGAAATACAATAGTCATATTTTTTTGTTTTGTTTGACAAGTGCGTATAATGAGTAAAGGCTCCTACAAAAAGGGGCGACACGCGACGCGAATCGCGCGCGACACAAAGGCACCGCTCGTTGCGCGACTTGCGGTGCCGTAGTGCGCGATTCCCGTCGCGTGTCGCACCTGTTTGTAGGAGCCTTAATGCCTTATTTTGTCTTCCACTTTACTTCCAGTTCACCAATGCTAATAACGATTAACGAAAACAAACCCATGATCTTAAAGATTCTTAAGTCGGGGCCACCGCTGCTCAAATCTCAATTCTTACGCCAGCTACATAATATTTCGGTAATTTTGGCAGCTTCGTTACTTTAAATCTAGCACTACGACTGCGATAAAGCGCTTTGTTAATAAGACAGAACAATTCCACTGCAAGCTTCTGAAATTTTATTTTTGTATTCCATAGGTGTACAATAAAAGCTACGTGTTGGTCTACCCACTACTTCAACCATGCAAGCCAACTTAAACAGGGTGGCAGGGACATCGACGAGCACACTGTAACTATGAATTCAGCACCCTATGCGCAGTCCTCTGTCCCAGCAGTAGAAACATTATAGGCTGATTATATAAGAATTAAGATATTAGTCAGAGTAAGAGCATATACTATGACACGTCATAAGCAAGCAGACATTACATACATACAAGTTGTGATAGGTCAACGTCTAATTGTTTAACAAATAAAAAGAAGTATAAAAAACATGAACAGTCATTATTTCGGAATTGGCACAGCATGTTACTACGAGTAACTTGGCAAGGTTAGTTGCGTTTGTTAAAAAAAACTATTGTTTCGTGGCCAATTTTTTCTTTCTTTACGTATGCCTTTAGTTTGTGTAGGCACACAAATTAAATTAAAAGGGGCAACAGGCCAAAAATCTCTGTATTAGTATTTGAACGGAAAATCCTCAGCACGCGTAGCATGACGACGTTATGTCGCCGGAAGAATAGACAAAATGACACATTGCCATGCTTAGATGCATAGAATGCGTACAAATATTTCTACAATCGGTCATTTTGTCTATTCTTCCGTCGACAAAACCTTATAGAGGTATGAGGAACATTGTGTAAAGTTCACTCATACTCCATAGAAAAGGGAGGATCCTCCGACCAGACGGGTGTTGTCTGGCGGGCAACTGCCCAATGATTCATGTCGGGCCGTTGTTTCTATGCTAGTTGCGCGGTAAACTCTGCTTGCGAGATGCAGGATTTTGCGTGACGTCAGTATGACGCGTTGCTCTCATGTGGCGTTGTAGATACCGCTACAACCTGTTTCTACGGTGGTCATGCTACGCGTGCAGGCGCATATTCGGTGCAGTGCTGGAAAACGACCAATGGCGAACGCGGTACAAGCATGAGCTCTACGAGATCTACGACGAGTCTAATCTACCTAATTAAAACCGTCAAAATAGGACGTCTTTGATAGGCAGGACATGTCGCAAGAATGGCCGAGATCAGGGGGCCTAAAAACGCCACTTTGGCAGAAACATAAAAGGATAACATTATGAATTATAATGGACAGTTAACTGTTAAGTTAATCGTGTCAAATCCCATTGTTAAAGGATTTTTCAGTTATTTTTTTTTTGTCTGTGCTAAAATACCAGTCAATCTAATCCAAATCCAATCCCAATCTCTTTGATTATACCTACCTACGTAGTGCAGCGAAAAAAAAACACGGACTGGCTTCGCCATATTATGATTCACAATGTTAAAGTGGCCTTTTTAGGCCCCCAGACCACTTCAGTGTCAGTGTCAACTTCAGTGTCAAAGCCTGTTTTCACTTCGGTTTCAAAAGTGAGCTTGTTTGTAATTTTTACGAAAATGCCTTGATGATGTAATCTATTCTTTCAATATAACCTCCAATGTACATAATTCTTCACAAAGAGGCCTAAGATTAGTAGTCTAGATTAATGGGCCTAAGGAATAAACCTAACCTAAGGTCAGGTACTCGCGATAATAACTTACATCTTACTTAAATCTTCAGATGGTCTTTACTTAGGAAAAGATGATTTATTTATACTCGACTTTCAAGCTTAGAGGTTGTTATATATATACATATATAAGACGTTTAAACGTCAAAAAGCAACGTTTATAGATAAAGGGGTTAAGTTATATCTTTAACCTTTTGACCGCCACAGTCATGTATAGATGACAAACCAAAATGTGCCCAGCACGCCACGGTTCGACTACATGACAGACTGACGCCGAGAGCACGTTTTTGATTTTTTGACTTGTGGCGGTCAAGTTAAATAAGCTGGACGGATGTAATATTACTGAAATATGTATCAACATGACATACATGGACCAATCAATCTGGGGTTCGATTCCCGCACGGAACAAATATTTGTATGACCTACAAGTAGTTGTTCCGGGTCTGGCTGTTTGTGTATGTGAGTTTAAATGTTTGTAAACGCACCCACAATACTTACAGGAGAAATTCCTAGTGAGGGGCAAAGTTTTATTTAAAAAGAAAAAAAAATCTGCGTACCCTTTTCCTAACTAAGTTGGGGTCGGCTTCCAGTCAAACAGGATGCAGCTGGTATTCAGCATTTTACATGGAGTGACTGCCTATTTGACCTCCACAACTCAGTTACGGGCTGTTTATTTATTACTTAACCTTTTGAACGCCATTGTCATTTATACGTGACAAGCAAGCGCGTGCCCCGTACGCCATTCGTGTGTCGCCTATCCTATTACGAGCGACATAAATATGTGACAAAAAATGCGGTGCACTTTATCACGAAATAAACAATTAAATCATTAATTTTGTGTGTTTTTATTTGTATACCTTAAATATTTAAAATTGTGGCTTGGCGTGGAGGGCACGCGCGTGCGTTTATGCTCTGGCGTTCAAAAGGTTAAGACATTTTTAACCTTTTTCTGACCCCCCCTCCCCCCTACTTAAGAAAATATAACACTTGAATGAACCTACGTAAGAGATCAGTATCTACCAAAATTGCAAAGAAAAATTTGCATTTTTATTTTAACTTTTCATTTTTGCTTACTTTTGTGATGTTACGTAACAGTAATCTTGTGGCTAAATAATAACAGCCGAACAGGTCGATCGATCAGGTTAAGCTACGCTTGCCGCCGTTGGTCCGTGGATGGGTGACCATCTTTACCGAGACCCCTCCGTGTCTCGGAAAGCACGTTAAGCCGTTGGTCCCGGCTGTCATTCGTGGATCTTTGACTCGGAAAGCCGTTACGGGTAGTCAGAAGCCCGAAAGTCTGACCACCAGTCTTACCAAGGGGTATCGTATTACCCAGTAACTGGGTTGTGGAAGTCAGATAGGCAGTCGCTCCATGTAAAATACTGGTATTCAGCTGCATCCGGTTAGACTGGAAGCAGACTCCAACATAGTTGGGAAAAGGCTAGGCAGATGATGATGATGTTGCGACTTTAAAGCTTCCTCATTTGTATGTGTTTGTTGTTTTAGAATATAGAGCCAATTATATTTTAAGACAGATTAAACTAAACAGACTCTCTGAAACCGGAGGTAATTTGTTGAATATGATAAACAACGTTCATGGTTCAGTACGCAACTTATTATCTGCTTACACAAATAATTCGGCAACATAATTTTAGTACCATAACATCACGCTTTGTTTCTCAGAAGGGTTCGACAGAGGTGTACCTATAGTACAGATGCCAGCACATCAAGCTACCCGAAACTGTCAAACTTTCCCAATCAACTTTGAACCTTATGTTTTAGTGATAAAGCTGAAAATTTATTAAAGAAATTTGACAGATTGTAGTAGCTTGATGTGCTGGCATCTGTACACCCACTCACCCACATTTCGCCAGTTATGTTTAAGTCCCATGTAATAGGGCGAGCCTATTGTCATTAACCGGGAACAAATCCAAACTCCGGGCTGCTACTGATGAACACCACAACACAAAATTCAAAATTAAAAATTTGTTGGAACTGGAAGAGGATAAAATAATTATTTTATCCTTTTCCAATTACATTTAACCGTCGTGGGTTTTTCCAAAAAAAATAATTTTGCTTTTTATTTCAATATTTGTAAAGAGCATAGGTTCATTATACACATAAAGAGAAGAAAAGATGTAAAAACCGCATCAAAATCGGACTAGTCGTTTTGGAGATAAATGGCAACATTGGTTTGTACAAACAAATGTTTACTGCAGCGCCCTCTGGTGAGTTGTCACCGTAAGTAACACTTATCTAAGAACATGCAACAATCAAATCCAAACCCATCACTGAAAACCGCATCAAAATCCGACTAGTCGTTTTGGAGATAAATGGCAACATTGGTTTGCACACACATTCTCTCACCCCAACCGCTTATACCGTATCCGTACCGTCGTCGTGGGTAAAAATGAAAGCTATTCCTACTGCTGGTGTGTTACGCATTTTCCACAAACCATAATTGCTGGAGTGGTGTAATTTTATTTATTTACTAAATACATATAAATGTGTTACTAATTCCTTGGGTGATTATGTACGAACTTAACCTGAACAAGGTTTGTTTACACTTTGATCAGATACTTTTGAAACCGACTGTAGTAATACGACTGTAGTAATATATACATACTATGTCAGAAAGCCTATTATACTGTAAAAGACTATATTGAGGACAAAAAGGCTTGGGATTGAGCTGCTCCAATAGGTTTAGAATGTTGTTTTTATTTTTCTAATTTACACTTTAATAATTTTCTTTTTTTTTTTTTAAGTATCTATTTACTTAAATAATGACATGTACATTTACTGTATAAAGTATTATATGATTTTAATTATTGTGAATGTGAGGACTATGTGGGTAATTTTTTGTTTTTTCTCTCTTCGTTTTAATCATGATCTGGCAGTTTGAGTAGTTTATGCGGCCTACCCAAATGTCCTGTCTTTGGTATTGTTCGTCGAATCGTTGAGCTCCTTAAGTTCTGAGTTGAGCTGCACGGTTACTGACAAATGCGTGCACTGACTGGACAGGTCCGCTCAATCTGTGTGGTTCTTTCCTCAAAAGACCATTTCAGACACTAATCTACATGGTCCTCAAAGATTATGTCCGGATTTTTTATATACACATTGACATTGATGAATTTTATTTAGACAATGACATGAATATTTACTTTGTAAGTAATTTTTATTATTATTTTTTTTTTATTTAATTATTGTGAATGTGAGGACTATGTGGGTCATTTCTTCTTTTTTTTTTTCTCTCCTTCTTAGTTTTAATCATGATCTGGCAGTTTGAGTAGTTTATGCGGCCTACCCAAATGTCCTGTCTTTGGTATTGTTCGTCGAATCGTTGAGCTCCTCAAGTTCTGAGTTGAGCTGCACGATTTTTGACAAATGCGTGCACTGATTGGACAGGTCCGCTCAATCTGTGTGGTTCTTTCCTCAAAAGACCATTTCAGACACCAATCTACATGGTCTTCACACGATCTGACCAAGATTTTGTCTGGACTTTAAAAGAGACTGTGACTTCTGAGTTTGTTTCGGCCTTTCTTCTCAGAATAGTCAGTTAGGAAACGCCGACCTCATCTAGTTTAAAAAAAAAATATGATTGACGTGTAAAAGTGTTTGTACAAACCTACTTACAGAAATAAAAATCATTTATCATTTATCATTTATCAAGTGCAGCAAGCCCAAAAAAAAGAAAATACGTTGAAGATATTGAACCTGCCTAATCAAGAGCATTGACGCTTCGACAGGCCTGTGACTGAATATCTAGTCTAGACTAGAAATTCTCGCGTCAATGGACGGCCGTGACAATTTCCAAATTAGGTACAAATGTTATCAAAAAGGTATTTGTTCAGCAAATAACGGTGTTCTTTTAACTTTTATGAGTCTACAAATATTGACTTTTTAGGCTAGGTAGACAACCTTCAACGTCTATGCCTTTATCATACATAATCTAGGTCTTTGTTTAATTTTTTCGATTTTGGTAATGACGTTTGTAAGCGTCAAGCTTCTCTGCCAGTTGTCAGGTGGACTACCTTGCTGGAACAGCCTATAGTATATTTTTTTAGGAGGAAACGCAGTCACATGGTCGTTGGCGTTCTTTCCATAATAATGTATTCTTTGTTTTCTCCCTGGATAATGATACTTAAAATTATTTTTTTTGCGATAAATTGTACACTAGCTGTGCCCCGCGGTTTCACCCGCATTAGTGTCGATCCCGTGGGAATATCGAGATAAAAAGTATCCTATGTGTTAATCCTGGTTATAAACTATCTGTGTTCCAAATTTCATCCAAATCCGTTCAGCCGTTTGTGCGGGAAGAAGTAACAAACATACAAACACACTCACAAACTTTCGCCTTTATAATATTATATTGTGATCTACCACTGCCATAACCCATGTTTTGTTTTTTGGCGTAATCATACATCTATTTTTTTTTTTCGATTTCTCTTATGACTTCCACCTATATTATTTTCTAGGACTTCCAGTAACTTTCCTAAGTACACCAGACACCTAGTACTCTGAACATTTCCTAAAATAGCCTAGGCATTTCACAGGACACTCTGTACTTTAGCCAATTCATAAGACACCCTGTATATTTCTAGCACACTCAATAAATGAATAGTAAGGTACTTTTCCTACATTCAAAAACCTCCTTCATAAAGAACACTAAAGACTCCTTCACACAGGCGCAACACGCGATAAAATCGCGCGCGACACAAAGGCACCGCACGACTCGTTGCGCGACTTGTGGTGCCTTTGTCTCACGCTCGATTATATCGCGTGTCGCGCCTGTTTGAAGGAGCCTAAGGGCTATATTTCACCGGGACACCATGGCGGCGCAACCAGTCGCCGCTACCAACAAAATGTATGGTTGGTTGCGCAACCGCTTGGACGCCTGGTGAGATACCCACCATAAAGCTGTGTATATTTTGCTGGCAGCGTGACCGTGGTTGCTCCGCCATGGTGTCCCGGTGAAATATAGCCCTTAAAGCAACATAATTTGAAATTCAGACAGGCCAACAAAAAGCCTAGACAGAATGATAGGACAACCAAAACATCCATCCATCCGTCAATTACATACCTCCCTAAACTTATATGTATATCTACGGGCATATACATTCGCCAGGTGTGCGGTCCACTATCAAACCGGTTCCATAGTACTTGCCTGGCTCGGGTGACCTAGATGCTCAAACGATTGGTCTAGATTTCTATGGGAAACAACAAATTTATGAATTTTAGTTTTGGAGACCGATGTATAGAATTATCCGATGAAAATGAAGCCCTTTGGGGTGATTAGAATCCGTCATTCCGTGGAGAGAGGTAGTGTAGCAGTATCTACAACGCTACATGAGAACAACGCGTCATACTGACGCGATGACGTCACGCAAAATCCTGCATCTCGCAAGCAGAGTTTACCGCGCAACTAGCATAGATACAACGGCCCGACATGAATCATGGGGCAGTTGCCCACCAGACACAACACCCGGATCGTCCCTTTTCTATGGAGGGTGAGTGAACTTTACACCCTGTTCCTCATACTCTATAGGAGCAAACAATCTAGTCAACTCCACTGCTGGACATGGCTGTTAAGATGCAACGGTCAGAGAAATAGCCATAATCATCATAGCATTATCAGCCTATAATGTTCCCACTGCTGGGACACAGGCCTCCTCTCTTCAAGAGAGAGTGGTCTGTAATCTACCACGCGGGCCCAGTGCGGGTTGGTAGATGTCACATGTCTTCGAATTTTTGGTTCTGGGACATGCCGGTTTCCTCAAGAAGTTTTCCTTCACCGTTTTGAGAGCAGCGGGGATGAAATTATGAACGCAAATAGCACGAAAGAAAAATAATAAATAGCTGTTTGGTGATGGTATTGTGTATAGCCACAGACAGGTTCTTGTGATTTAAATCATCATCATCTGCCTAGTCTTTTCCCAACTATGTTCTGGTCGGCTTCCAGTCTAGCCGGATGCAGCTGAATACCAGTATTTTACATGGAGCGACTGCCTATCTGACCTCCACAACCCAATTACTAGGTGATACGGTAGGTTCTTTTGATTTAAACCACCTACCAATATTCACACCCCTTTTAACTACCAGCCAAACCTCGTGATCGATATGTCACCCACTTTCCGTAATCAGATTAAGTTGAAATTTCGCACACCCGTGTTGGTCTTACGTCAACGCAAAATTATAGTCATATGACTGTTCGGAGGGGCCCGTGGCTAAATAATAACAGCCGCACAGGTCGATCGATCAGGTTGAGCTACGCTTGCCGCGGTTGGTCTGTGGATGGGTAACAATCTTTACATACCGAGACCCCTCTGTGCCTCGGAAAGCTAGTTAAGCCGTTGGTCCCGGCTGTCATTCGTTACGGGTAGTGAGAAGCCCGAAAGTCTGACAACCAGTCTAACCAAGGGTATCACCCAGTAATTAGGTTTTGGAGGTCAGATAGGCAGTCACTCCATGTAAAATACTGGTATTCAGCTGCATCCGGTTAGACTGGAAACTGACCCCAACATAGTAGGGAAAAGGCTAGGCAGATAATGACTGATCTGATACATAGATAAGGATGGTTGTCTATTAGGCAGGACTATCATTATCATCCTACCGTTATCCAATACTAGCTTCTGCCCACGACTTCGTCCGCGTGAATTTTTTTTTTGTTCCTCCAACCCACCCCGTCGCATCGCATCGCCTGCCCGCGCTTTTACTTCGTTATCACTTAGCGTCCTTTCTGACTTTATTTCTTTTTGCTCGGCTCCTAAGTATCTTAGCGTGATTTTATATAGCTTTCCTTAAGAATTGGGCTAGCAAATACATAAAGATTTTTCAAATCCGACTGGTAGTTCCAGAGATTACCCCCTACATACAAACTTTACCCAACTACGGCGAAGCAAAAAGGAGGGTTATGATTTTGGCCGGTATGTATGTATGTACAGTCAACAAAGGAGTTAAGTATACAGGAGCGTCGGATATAGTTGAAGTTTACTAAGAAACCGATGGATGTTCTGGACTGAAATTTAATTTAATAAATGAGCTGTTTGTTTTCTATTAATAAACTAAAATTTTATTCGAGAATATCCAACGGTTTCTTAGTAAACTTCAACAATATCCGACGCTCCTGTATACTTAACTCCTTTGTTGACTGTACATCTGTTCCTTCATAACTTCAAAAGTACTTATTTACTAGCCTACGCTGTCCCACTCCTGAGTAAAGACCTCCCTCCACTTCTTCTATCTTTCGCGAACCCGAGCGTCCTCCATACTCCATACAGTTTTGTCGGAACCTATCCAGCTCGTCCCGCCATCTCCTACTCCCGTCACTGTCTCAGGGCACCAGTTCTATACTATCTGGGCATGTCTTCCGCGGCAGATATGTCCCAAAATTGTGCAAAAAAAAAAATTATTTATTTTACTTTTACCAGCATTTCAGTTACAAAAATACCTATAATTACCGTTCCTACACAGGTCGGAGTTAGTAACATCGCCGCTGGTACAGTCAACAGCAAAAGTAGATGATCAAAATCAGAAATTCAATACTAATGCACGGAGTTCGCGTCAGAACTGTGTGGCGTCGAAGTGATTCAAAAGTATGTGATTGTAAATTATACCAAGCATTTACTACTAGTACAGTTGCCATTATATTCGTCATCAGTTTTGACTCCTATTGAATTTCTGATTTTGATCATCTACTTTTGCTGTTGACTGTACATTGGGTCGGCCATAAATCAGCCGACGACACAAACTGACAGGCCTGACTGATGTCAAGCTATTTGCATCAAACTAGGCGGATACGTGCTCGAGCAATGTGTTGGGTTAGTAAATAGATTTGTTCCGACTGTGCAAATGTTTGTTGATTAGTTAAAAGGCTATCTAGTGTACCTAGGCTATTATATTTATTTACTAGCTTCTTTCCGCGACTTCGTCCGCGTGAAATTTCTTGTTCCCCCGACCCACCCCGTCGCATCTCATCGCCTGCCCGCGCTATTACTTCGTTTTTGCTTAGCATTCTTTCTAACTTTTTTTCTTTTTGTTAGGCTCCTAAGGGTCAGCGTGATGTTAAATAGCCTATAGCTTTCCTCGCGAATTGGGCTATCAAATACAAAAAGATTTTTTCAAATCCGACTGGTAGTTCCAGAGATTACCCCCTACATACAAACTTTACCTCTTTATAATAATAGTATAGATTTTTGGCCTATGTTCACCAACCCACTGCTGGGCAAAGGCTGCCCTTCTTCCTGTCCACTCCTCTTTGTCTTGAGCTAGCGTGAACCAACCCTGTTTGTAGGCGTCAAACTCGTCCCGCCATCTTCTCCTGTGTCCGCCTCAATGTCGCCGAATGTATTCTGGGACCCACATGGTGGTAAATTTGGCCCATCTACCACAAAGACGGACAAAAGAGAAATCAAGGAATGTTCCCTACGGAAAGGAATATAAAGCTGGGTGTTGAGCTCCTCTTCTTCCAAAGAAAAGGGAGAATCCTTCGACCAGACGGTTGATGTCGGGTTTATGACTGTATTTGTATGCTAATCGTGCCGATAACTCTGCTTGCGCGATGCAGAATTTGCGTGACGTCAGGTGTCATGCGTAGTTCGCAAGTAGTTTTGAAGATGCTGCCACAGAAAACTCTGTGATCCTCTCATAAACTGGATCACAAGATTGTTCCATTGCAAGTTATCATTTTAAACATAGCATTGGTCAACGGTTGCTGAGATCATTGTTTGAATTTTGAAACCATTAACAACCAGTGACCCATCCCGAATTAAAGAAGGTTCATGTTTCGACCACACCGAAATTATATAATGAAACATAGAAAATAAAGTGTGTCCAAATCATATTTTTACAAGAAATGAAAATTTATGAAAACGACATAAGTTGACCACAGAATATAATATCCGATCTCTATCTTTCCGCGAACTCAGGTAAAAGTACTTACACAAAAATCAGGACCTATTTACCTAATGCTTGTACAAAACTTGTTATTGTACATAAATCACTCTTTAATGTGTTTATAAGTTTACTTCTAAGCTTATCTAGACATAAGGAAAAAACTGATTGTTCCACCTGACCTAAGCTTAAATTGTTTTCAAGTAGTGGGTATTACATATCTAAATGATAACAACCCCACGGGTCGATAGCTGTCACGGTCAGTTCGTGGATGGGTGACCATCTATTTCACATTGAGACCCCTGTGTAGGTGCCGACTGTTATTCGTAGGTCTTTGACAACAGTCGTTTCGGGTAACTGGTCAGTAGGACAAGTCAGGCAACCAGTCTTACGAAGGGATATCGTATCGTGTTCGTGTTACCCGGTAAGAGTTGTGGAGGTCAGATAAACAGCCGCTCCTTGTCAAATATTGGTATTCAGCTGCATCCGGCTAGACTGGAAGCCGACCCAACATAGGAAAAGGCCAGGCAGATGATGATGACTCTGATCACAAAATATAAACAAAAAATTTAGGTATTCATAATGATGGCTTAGGCTCAACTCACACCAAAAGAGCATCGAAGCGCAGCGAAGCGGTGCGCAGTTTCAGTGTCATATGAATTTTAACTTTATGTTCATTACTATAATACTTATTATCGCATGAGAAACTCGAACTAGTCGCGCGGATGTCCGCGGCGCCGCGGGAATTCCGGCGAATCGCGTTTTCTACCGAGCGGTCGCGATAATAAGTATTATAGTAATGAAAATAAAGTTAAAATTCATATGACACTGAAACTGCGCTGCGCTTCGACGCTCTTTTGGTGTGAGTTGAGGTGGTTGAGCCTAACACTAAATTGTATGTTATTTTTATCTAAGAAAGCTCACGTGGGCGAGAGTCGGTTCGTGAATTTGATTTTACCAAGTGATATTGTTCAAGGTTTCTGAATATCCCATTGAATTTTGGGTTTCTATGGTTATTTAAATTTTGTCTCTTACTGAATGCTGTAAATTATATTTATATCTGTACAGTCACCAAAATACAGAAGTAACCAGGGTCGTCATATATAGTTGAAATGTAGTAAGAAAACGATGGCTGTTTTCGAATGAAATTTAATATAAATATGTAAATAAACTGTTTGTTTTCTATCAATTAAATTACACATAGCCCGAAGAATTGCCAAACTTAAGTGGCATATTGCTCGCAGAACAGATGGCAGACGAGGCCGAAAGGTTCTGGAGTGGCGAGCGCGTACCAGAAGACGTAGCATTGGAAGGCCTCCCACAAGGTGGACCGACGACCTTGTCAAGGCCGCAGGAACCCGTTGGATGCGAGTAGCAGAGAACCGGTCGAAGTGGAGGTGCTTGGGGGAGGCCTGTCTAGCAGTGGACGTATTTCGGCTGAAATGATGATGATGATGATGATGATATCCGACGACCCTGGTAACTTGGCTCAAAGAAAGACGTTTATGAACACACACTAGCAAGATAATGTAGGTGTTTTCTATCCGACAACTTTGAGAAGACTGGAACCAACTCAGCACGCGTAGCATGACGACATTTTGTCGATGGAAGAATAGACAAAATGACACACTGGCGCCGATTCTATTGTTCACTAACTAAACTAAATTTTAAGTTCAGGCATCTTTTTCTTTCTATTTCATTAAGAAAAGGACAGAAGATAAATATTAGTTTAGTCTTGTCAAATTAGTCAGCGCCTGACGTAAATTGACGTATTTTTAATAGCCATTTTTTTAATATCGTCTAAATTGTCTATGGAGTATCTTAATTTGACAGGACTAAACTAATATTTATCTTCTGTACTTTTCATAATGAAATAGAAAGAAAAAGATGCATGAACTTAAATTTAGTTTAGTTTGTGAACAACAGAATCGGCGCCATTGCCATGCTTAGACGCGTAGAATGCGTACAAATATTTCTACAATCTGTCATTTTGTCTATTCTTCTGTCGACAAAACCCGTTTCTACGGCGGTCATGCTACGCGTGCTGATGTCACAGTCTCTTTTAAAGTCTAGACTGTTTTCTAGGTAAGAAGATTCATATAATAATCAGAGAAATATACTAGACAAAATTAATCATTATGTCTTAGCTTTTTCTCTTAGTCACACTTGTTGATTCAAAGCAGTATTTCGAAATACTTCAAAAAAAAACAACTATTTGTTTAGATTCTATAAACAGTCATATTTTTTAATGTCGATGACGCGGTCAGATTTTATCACCAAAATATTGAATATTTTTGTCCTTTAACGACCACATTAAAATTTTAAAATCTGCATAAGAACGGCTTAATGTGAGACAAATCATTGCCGCTCGCTTTCATGAAACATTTTTCCTTTTACACGTGAAGTTATTAAAAATGTATTTGGAATGAAATCGCGAAGAAATAAATTTGTTATTTTTTATTAAATGTAGAGAACAACCGATTCTTTTTCGTGACCGATTTCGTTCATTTTTAGAACTCCGCTTCCCGTAAAATAACTTCATTTGTAGGGTTCCGTACCCAAAGGGTAAAAACGGGACCCTATTACTAAGGCTCCACTGTCCGTCTGTTACCAGGCTGTATCTCATGAACCGTGATAGCTAGACAGTCGAAATTTCCACAAATTATGTATTTCTATATGTTTGACGATATACAAAAAACTGGTCAAGTGCGAGTAGGACTCGCAAACGAAGGGTTCCGTACCACAAGACAAAAACGCCGAAAAAAAAAAAACACGTTTGTTGTATGGGAGCCCTCCTTAAATATTTATTTTATTCTGTTTTTAGTTATTTGTTGTTATAGCGGCAACAGAAATACATCATCTGTGAAAATTTCAACTGTCTAGCTATCACGGTTCACGAGATACAGCCTGGTGACAGACACGACAGTGGAGTCTTAGTAATAGGGTCCCGTTTTTACCCTTTGGGTACGGAACCCTAAAAATACGCTATATAAAACTAGCCATTCCTCCAGCTTACTTCAAAGGTCAAAAGCCAGACACATATTATTATTATCACACAAAAAAAAACAATATGGCGTTTTCAGTCCGTCAATTCACAACACCACAACTAGAAATCGTATAAAAGAACTGTTCGCCTAAAAATACTATCAATAATAACAAAATTGACACATATATACAATAGTTAATGGAACTGTCCTCAACCCCCCCAACCATTCCTCTGAGGGGGTGTGGGAGGGAGGGACAAGCTGACACCGCGTCAAAATAAATATAAGTCCATTATTTATTTTAGGATGACAATATTGAGCATCAATCTTTTCGTCGCGATATTTTCCGTTTAAACTTGTCGTTTGATAAACTGTCTTTACTTATCTTATTTTGGTTGTTAAAATAAAGGAAACGCTATTTCTAACTTTTAATTACTGGAGTGTTCTATTAAGTAAAATTCTTTAATCAAAAAAAATGTCCGCCATTATGTTTTTATTATTTACGTGACTGGGATAGTTGGCCTTACAAGTTTAAAAAAAAAATTAAAATGCCTTGCCTATGTCTATGATGATAGAGCTTTAGAATTTGGAGGTTACTACCTCAGCTAAAATTCACTCTTTATCTCGCTCGTACGATACTGCTCGCGGACTGTGTGAAAGCGAGACAGAGTGCGGTGCTGGGCGGGAGGCAGCGCCAATAGTTTAGGTATTTGCTTTTTACGGTGAAAATAAAGGTAATTCAAAAAAACTAACTAACATAAGACCTGCTTTATAGTTAGTTCAGTTAGTATGCAAAGTTTCATGATCTAATTTGAAGAATTTTTTTAATACCAGCGGTTTATTGTTCGGTTTGGAGGTAACTTTGGAATTTTTTTCTATCGAGAAAATTTTATGGAATCGTGTTTTCGTCTAACATAAGACCTTACATTAATCCTCAACTTTAGCATATATTTATTTCAAAATTAATGCTGCGGAATTTTCGACATAACGGAGGATCATGCTAAGCCATTTGAGGTAGTATAGGCTCTTAATTTGACATACGCCATAGACGATCGCCTAGAAGTCAGCGATGGCATAGTTACCATAATCAGCCTATAATGTTCCCACTGCTGGGACACAGGCCTCCTCTCGGTGAGAGGGAGTGGGCCGTAATCCACCACGCCGGCCCAGTGCGGGTTGGCAGATGTCACATGTCTTCGAATTTTTTGGTTCTAGGACATGCCGGTTTCCTTACGATGTTTTCCTTCACCGTTTTGAGAGCAGTGGTGATGAAATAATTTACACAAAGTAAAGCGCCTGTCTGGGTTCGAACCTACGACCTACAACTCGTAAGTCGCGGCCGTTACCACTTGGCCACCACTGCTCTACTTGGCCACCACTGCGTATTTAATATCCTTCGAGCTTCGAAACACGCTAGGCGGCTAGCGAAGGCGCCAAGCAGGGTGGCCGGTTGCGAAAATTCTAGAACGTTCGTTTCACTTCGTTCGCTAGGATCTAGGCGCGAAGACAGCCAACTGTCAGTGCGTCCGGACCCTTAGAGCGGTTCTGCACTACATCCGATCCGAATCCGAGAAATGCCGGTCCGAAGTGACCATAGTCCTATTTGTGTGAGGAGTTGCGCACTAGTTCCGAACTCTCTCCGTCCGAATTTAGAACATTCCCAATTCGGATTGAAGTCTGATGTAGTGTAGAACCGCTCTGCTTAGGGTTCACCGCATACAATCGAAAAGTATTAATAAATGGCTGTTGCTGACCTGTAGTAGCCGGCACGAGTGGCTCATGTACAGTCAACAAAAGAGATAAGTATGCAGGATCGTCGTATTTAGTTGAAGTTTAGTAAGAAACCGATGGATGTTCTCGAATAAAATTTTATTTTATTAATAGAAAACAAACAGCTCATTTATCAAATCAAATTTCAGTCGACAACATCCATCGGTTTCTTACTAAACTTCAACTATATACGACGATCCTGCATACCTAACTCTTTTGTTGACTGTACATAGGATTGCCAAGCGTCCGGATAAAGCCGGACACAGTCAGGCTTTTTGTTTGCGCGTCCGGTCAAATCAGATCGTGTCCGGCCTGTCCGGCTTTTGTTAGGCTTTTTAAATTTGACCAATTTGCAATAGTAGTTACTGCTAAACTACTGTTGCAATTATTGAAATTAATATTGTAATATAATGAGTATTGAATAATTACTTAATAATAAAGAAGACTGATTTTCAATTTTATTGTTGTTTCAATAAAATTTAAGAAGATTTTATAGTAAATGATAAAAAAATCGGCCCGACTTTTTAACCCAAATGTCCGGCTAAACTGGCTGGTCTGTCCAGCTTTTTAACCCAAATGTCCGGCTAAACTGGCTGGTCTGTCCAGCTTTTTAACCCAAATGTCCGGCTAAACTGGCTGGTCTGTCCAGCTTTTTAACCCAAATGTCCGGCTAAACTGGCTGGTCTGTCCAGCTTTTTAACCCAAATGTCCGGCTAAACTGGCTGGTCTGTCCAGCTTTTTAACCCAAATGTCCGGCTAAACTGGCTGGTCTGTCCAGCTTTTTAACCCAAATGTCCGGCTAAACTGGCTGGTCTGTCCAGCTTTTTCGTTTTAAGACCAGCAGCACCCTAATTGTGTAACACACTATTACTATCAATTTGAATAATTTTGAAGCTTATTGCTAATCCATTGCTCCTTATGTTCGAAAAATGTATCTGCTCGACAACGTAAATAACGCAATGAATGTTATTGAACTGTCAAAATGAAACCCATTGCTACTGATAGTGTGTTACGCAATTACCCTGCTGGCAACCCTACATGTACATATAGCCTTAGTCTTCTACACACGAGGCACTTAAAATAACTTGTTACTATGATATCTTATCTACACACTACCTTACCACTATCCACTATTTTAGGTCAGCAAAAACATACCTGTAACAATAACATCAAATTAATACAACCACATAATGAAAACGGTCAGTTTGCGTGACAATGTTGACATTAAAATAGCCAAAATGTAACACAATTAACTCCGAAAATACCTATCATGGGAATTTCACCATAGAAATTAACGGCAATAATTTACCGAACAGTAGATACTGTCAAAAACACACGTCAATTATAACACTAAGTGCGAAAATCAACCTTATTGCTACGACTTATAGGACCTAACAATGTGAAAGTCTTTCCATGGACGCGTGAATGACTGTACAATATAAAAATTTAACTTAATTTAGGCTATTTTAATTTTCCCACGGACGTATAAAAAATGTCGTTTCTCATGGTTTGTTTAATAATGATCAAATTAAAATTTTGAGGCCCAAAAGGCATTGTCTGTGCTACAAAAGACCCGTCGTATAATCAGTTTAGAACTAAAACTAATGTTATAATGTTTTCAGCATGTTTTTACCAACTTCAAAAAAAAGGAGGTTATCAATTCGACACGCATACAGTATGTAATATTATTGGAACTGCATTATATTCACATATGACAATCTATTAGGGCTTCCAAACAAATATACCAAATTTTATAGATGTATGTATGTATGTTTGTCCACGCATTTCTCCGCAACTATCAATCGGGCCGTGACCATTTTTTTTATTGGCTTACATTTACTTCAACCTAGGGAACAGTGCAAGTTTCATCAAAATAGATTCAGTCATTTTCAAGATATGGATATACGTGTAAGTGTGACGGCCTGGCTTATTGATACGAGCTACGGGTGTAGTGTCAAAGGGAAAATATCTCAAAACCTTGGTCGAATTCTAGTGCAATATTTACAACAAAACTATTACCTACTTATTACAAACAAATATTCCAAATTTTACTTAAAACTAAAAATTACGAAATAAAAAAGTAATTTAAAAAAATTAAACCGCCCAAGGCCCTCAACACACTAAACACCACAGATAATTAATTAATTTGAAATAAAATAATGGATTTAACGTAGCAAACACTACAATTTAAATAATTCACGGTACAATTTGATCTGCAACGCTATTTGATTGTGAATGCAATTCGCACCACTTAACTATTTACATAGATTAGTGCCACTACAGCAGTTCAGCTGATTCAATACACTTCTCAGGCTGTTATGTGGTAGTCGTCAATGGATTAAGGCTCCTACAAACAGGCGCGACACACGATATAATCGCGCACGACATAAAGGCATCACCCGTTGCGCGACTTGCGGTGCCTTTGTGTCGCGCGCGATTTTATCACGTGTCGCGCCTGTTTGAAGTAGCCTTTATTGAGGGACAAGGGCGTGCGATTCTCCATACAAATGTATTCCCCTTTTTCTTCTTGAATAATGCATCTAGACCTTTTTTTATTTCATAAAATCTAGGTCCGTCCCTGTCGTTTTCTTTTTTTCAGCAACTAAATAGTAATGAAAATATGACCCTCTAAAAATTACAAAAAAATTACCTATTTTTACCGCCGTGATTAGAGGACCAGACAAATTAGAACAGTCATTTTAACAGTTAACATTTAAAAAAATTATAGGAACCTAAACATACTCTTTCTTAAAATGTTAATGTAAAAAATAATTGAATCGGCGATTGGGAGTTAGATTTCTACCATTTGGTGGTAGAAATCTAACTTAGAAAGATATATTAATGATTCTAATGATTATAATTCTCTAAATATGTACCTGTTATTGTCGCGAATCATATTTTGATCAAGATACAATCTGACACTGACCTGCAAATTGCAAAAAACGTAAGAAAATTTGAATTTCGCGGTCTACCACTATCCATTCACCTTAATTCCCAATGTCAATCCACTCTTACAAACGACACAAGTACTTCTCACACGCGCTACTAAATCCAGCTCGATACAAACGTACAAATACATTATGAAAGGACAGAATTACAAGCAACTCGTGAGTTGGTGACTAATGTCGTTTTACTAACTGCGCTCACTTTCATCTGCCCACGGATAAAATACGAGTTGAGGTGCGTTTACATTGGGAGAGTGGGCTAGTAGAGTGATAGTACAGTTAGTTCTCAAGGGTTGACTGACGCCAATGTTAACATCATCAACAGAGATGTAACAGTCTATAGCAAGAGAGGCCCTTTTGGCATTTTTAAGGTGTATTTATTTTGCTGTAAGTAATGACAATAAACGCATTTTTCTTTTCTTTCTTTCAAAGTTAAACGTCAATGACCGCATGACATACGAACTGTTTGATCCATAGATATCCGGTGGTTTGATCACTTTGTATTTACTCTTGTAGACAAAAAGACGCTCATTTCCATCTTATAATGGTAGTTAGTACTAGTTCTAATCACTTCTAATCATTCACTCTTTAGTTTATAGAGCAGTAGAAGTAGATCAACGCTGTGTAGAGGCGGATTACCAGTTGTGTTATTTATTTTATTTTCCCCCTAATAAGTATCAGTACAGGTTTAATTACGTAATGCGATAGAGCGGTCTCCTATAATGTTTATAATTATTAGGAATTTTAACCTTTTTAACATAGCTTAGAAAAAATATGAGTAACTTTAATAAATGTAATAGTAACAGCAACGTTTTATTCAATGAGTATCTAATCAAACCTAGAATAACACCTGTTACGACACCTTTGTTTTCTCAATACTTACCTACTATCCCACCCATACTCGACCACTTACTCTCCCAAACGCATACACGCGCCTCAAGAGATTTACAAGAAGAGTATTATTAGTCACTCATTTATTGGCCTTTTTATGGCCAAGATATTTATGGAAATCCTGCATAAAGAATTCCAAATGGGTATCAAAGTGAATTTGCTGATTATTTTATTGAAATTTTAAAGAAAATTCCACGTGGCTGCTGTTCATAAATATGCCAATGTTGCAAATAAATGGCAGAAAAATGAAGTTATTTTACGGGAAGCGGAGTTCTTGAATAAAACCCTGGTGCTGACTTGGTCGAGGAAATCCTTTGAATTATTTATAATAAGAAAACTCTACAGTCTATTGAAATTCTTGTATCCAATTGATGTTATTTCCACTTCAGCAAATATCAACTGTATGCTAGTGTAGATTAAGTTAGTTTTGGAAGTACACAATTGAAAAATTCATACATTTGTTAGAAGCCCCAGCAAAACTTAACGTTGTGTAGGTACCTATTAAGTGGTTTTTCCAAAACACATATTTGTTTATATGTTTGGAAACTAAATCACGAATACAGTATAGGTATAGTAAATTTTAAACAAGCATACGACTTTCTAGAGGACCCTCCTTACGAGTTTCAAGAAACACCAAGAATCTAGGTACCTACTCTCTAAATTCTTCCCACAATTAGTTTTCATAGCGAGAAAATCAAACAAACATAATATGTATGGTTCCATAACAGATGGCAATTGCAAATACTTACAGAAACCTATTCAACTCTATGAGCGGCCGGTAAAGGCATTTACCAGACCTGGCATGGTGCATAAAGCTCAATTTTAAAAGAAATACTAGCTGGCACAGTGGCGCTGTATCGCAAACCTAACTTTATGTGCTATTAAAATGGTTTTTCCAAAAACACATAATTGTTTACATGTTTGGAAACTGAATCGCGAACGCAGTATAGTAACTTTTGAGCTTACGATTTTCAAGAAACACCAAGAATGTAGATACCTACCCTCTAAATTCTTCCCATAATTAGTTTTTATAGCAAGAAAACCAAACAAAAATAATATTTATGATTCCTAAAGAGAAGCCAATTGCAATTGCTTACAGAAATCTATTACATTCTATGAGCGGCCGATAAAGGCAATTACCTCCAATTAGCAGACCTGGCATGGTGCATACCGCTCAATTTTAAATGAAATACTAGCAGTATACCCGCGGCTATGCTGGCGTTAATGAAATAGTATGCTGTGACCGTGGCTCCGCTTGTCAGAAATTTGTAGGACGACAGAATGTCAAAACAAGCAATTATGAACTCAGTTTACTGGTGCTAAATTAGACTGTTTAATCACAAACTCTAATTGATTCTTGAGATCACCCATATTTTATACTAGCTTCTGCCCGCGACTTCGTCCGCGTGAAATTTCTTGTACCCCCACCCCGTCGCGTCGCAACACTTCGTATTCGCTTACCGTTCACTCTGAGTTTTTTTCTTTTTGCTCGGCTCCTAAGGGTCATAGCGTGATGTTAAATAGCCTATAGCCTTCCTCAAGAATTGGGCTATCAAATGCAAAAAGAATTCAAATCTGACCGGTAGTTAAAGAGATTATCGCGTTCAAACAAACAAACTCTTCAGCCTTATTATTAGTATAGATAAAAAACTCTATGGCCCATAACTCCTTAATAGGTACCAACTCTTAACATCTTACACACGTGATAACTTTTAAACGAAATATCCGATTGAGATGAAACAAAAAGTATTTTACTTCTTCATAAATACTCTTGATAACATAATGCTTAATTTCGATAAAGATTAATATTACGATACATATTTAACGTAGTTTTTTTTTCTTCAGACGATTTAATAATTATTTTGAACACAAAATCGGTTATTGTGAGTAAACCATGATAGCTAGACATATGTTCTCGCGGACTTTTTTGTAGGTCTTAATGGGCTCTACAAACCCGTAGTACATTATTTTGTTCTATTGTCAATAGTTTTTGCAGCGCACGCAAAAATAGGTTTTCGATTTTACACCTTGTGTTACAAAATAGCAATTTTATTACGGATCCCTAATTTTGAAGAAAAAAATATAGCCTATAGCCTTCCTCGATAAATGGACTACCCAACACTAAAATAATCATTCAAATCAGACCAGTAGTTCCAGAGATTAGCGCGTTCAAACAAACAAACAAACAAACTCTGCAGGTTTATAATATTAGTATAGAGAGTAAACCATGATAGCTAGACATATGTTCTCGCGGACTTTTTTGTAGGTCTTAATGGGCTCTACAAACCCGTAGTACATTATTTTGTTCTATTGTCAATAGTTTTTGCAGCGCACGCAAAAATAGGTTTTCGATTTTACACCTTGTGTTACAAAATAGCAATTTTATTACGGATCCCTAATTTTGAAGAAAAAAAATATAGCCTATAGCCTTCCTCGATAAATGGACTACCCAACACTAAAATAATCATTCAAATCGGACCAGTAGTTCCAGAGATTAGCGCGTTCAAACAAACAAACAAACAAACAAACTCTGCAGCTTTATAATATTAGTATAGATTGTACGAAAATCTCAACGCAACAATGTTGCTAATAAGTATTATTTATACAACATTATTTTTAGTATAGGTATGCGAAACCCGAAACACGTGTCTATTATTTTTATGTAAAGAATCTATGTACAAAATTTCAAAACTGTATCATGAAAAATCACAAAGTTATAAGCTTTTAAGTTACCTGTTTGTCCGTACAAAAACATGCTCACCCGCGCCGCTTCGTCTTGCGCTCATTGATAATAATAGTACCTAGGTACCTAACCGTTCGGCGCGGAAATTGGATAACCTACTTAGCGTCGCTCGGTCCAACTTTTAACCTTTTTTAAATATTTTTGGGAGAAAATATAACATAGGGTAAAAATGGTTGCCTGTAAAGTCGGTTTTACGGGCGAAGATTTTACGTGACAACGACCGATCATCCGATCATAGTTGAGTGGGAGAGAGACGCAAGGCATTCGGCGGGCCTCTCTCTCGTTCGGTGACTCATCGTAACGTTACCGCGCGTTACACTTTTTCATAAGTGACTCCCAGTCGCAACCTAATTTAAGACGTTGTCACGTCAAAATTATTGGAATCGATTCAGTTACTTATTCTGAACAAACTATATTCAGGTTTCGCTTATACTAAAAATAACATTGTCTAAACTACTTACTAAATTAAATGACTAACTAAACAAATAAAAACAAAAGGACACTGAGGCGTCGAAAGTTGTCGTCCGCATCGCTGTCACCTGTGAAAACGTGCCCAGAAGACTGGCAGCATTGCCACGCACGCCACGTTGAATGGCAATGATAATTCTTTGGCCAAAGAACAACCAACCCAGTCCTCTGGCCACGTGAACCGCGACCAGTCGACGAGAAACTTCTTTTTAGTTGTGTTAAATATTGTCAAAGAAACTTTTAAGATTAAGTAAAAGAAAAATCACAGTGATCTTTATTCACGTTAAAATAAGGTTGCTTTTGGAATGCTGCCACTGACAAGTCTGTCAAAATCACAGTGATCTTTATTCTCGTAACAACAAGGTCGCTATTGGGTTGATGCTGTCAGAGGTAAAATATTTTCGAAAGGACTGTAGCCAGCCCAACGTCGCCTTTCGATTAAACCATCAAAACCTTTGACAACTACCATCTTTAACCTGACAGCTACAAACAGAAAGACGTTCAAAAGATTAACACAGTTGAACAGTGACATCTAGCGGCAGTAACACGTAATTACGATGTCTCGTATCAAATCTGCGCGTGGGCAGCGAATGTTTGTATAAATAGTCGTTTGAAGCTTGTTTATTTTGTATTGCAATTGGAAGTGGGTGTTAGCGGTCGCATTTCATTGAGATGTTTTGTGTTTTTTGTTGAGTGCGAGTCTGGATGGGGCTTGTGAGAGATTGGCGCATCAATTTCGATGCAATTTGCCTTGTGGCGTACATACAATTTATATATCAATTTGACTGTCGTCATAAATCGTCTGATTTCTGTTTAACTCATCAACACACGATTCAGTCTGTAATTTTGAGCTGGAACAGCAATATTTTGCTCGGGTGAAATACCATTCCTGAAATGGCATGGATGACATGGATCCCAATTAGCGAAAGTAAGAATAAATTACAGAAATTAAAAATGTTTAAGTGAAGTAAAAAAAACCGCTAATTTCGTATGCAAGTGCCGTTCGGGGACTGAAAACAATAACGATAAATTGTTCTACCGAAGCGCACGTTACAAAATTTTGTTTCAGTGCGGTTAGTGGAAGTGCTCAGGTGCGGTTCGTCCAAGTGCGGTTCAAATCAGTGCTCTGTCATCACCGATTGAATGGAGCTGACACACGCACAACCACACAAAACTACGCCTTAAATTCCCGAAGGGTACAAAAAGGAAAACGAGAACGGTCGTAGTTCGGGGGGGTAAGGGGTTCATAATCACGCCTATAACGTTCCAACTGCTGGGACACAGGTCTCCTCTCTGTGCGAGTGGGCCGTAATCCACCACGCGGGCCCAGTGCGGGTAGGTAGATTTTACATGTCATCAAAATTTTTGGTTCTAGGACATACAGGTTTCCTCACGATGTTTTCCTTCACCTTTTTGAGAGCAGTGGTGATGAAATAAACTACACAAAGTAACGCGCTTGACTTGGTTTGAATTTGAACCCACGACGTAGTAATGACCCAAAACTCGTAAGTAGGAGTTGTTCCTTCTGGGCCACAATTAATCTCTACAGCAGAAGCGCGAGTTTTTTTTTGTTTTCAGTCGTCATTAGTTATCGATTTGGGGTATTCCTCGAAACGCACTAACTTTGAAACGCACCAAATGAAACATCTATCGATATCATTTATTACGAATCCTTCATGCTCTTCTATATGTTTCATCGTCGATGCATTTCGAGGAATATAATTATAATATTTTTATTAAATTTTTTTTTACGAGGAATTCTTTTGGTGCGTTTCAAAGTTGCTGCGTTTCGGGGAATACCCCATCGATTTGACCCTGTATGTATTCTTATCAGTTAAAAGAATAAAAAAAATAGGAAATGTGAAAAACACTTCTAATTTTCGGAAACATTCCACGAAGGGGATTGAAGATTGTTATATGGGGCCAGGCATACCTTCAGCCGCGCCATTTTGTTTTTTTTTTTTAATGGCAGACTCTTTTTAACCCTATATAAAATCGACAGCTGATAATAGGTTTCATGCGCAGCCGCGATATTGCAAAAAAAATCAAAATGGCGGACATTAGCATGCACCATCAAAACCCTTTCTCCACTGAAAAAATGAAGCTGAACTAAGAATTGTTTACACCTCACTTTGTATAATAAAGAAAAAGCCTATACAATTTACAAATAAACAAACATACCCTAATAAACCGCTATTACGGATATTTGTTTCCCTTTTATAGGCATGGGATCGCGTGACACGGCACAATTAGCGTGCAAGTTACATAGGCCGGCCGCCGGACGGATGGGTGACCGTGGGGACGGAGTATTATCCCTTCCGTAGGGTTGAAGATGTTTTGTCACGTGATTATGAGCGGTTTGTTTTGTTTGGCGTTTCCTGGGCTGTGTCTTTTTGGGCGCTTCAGTTGATTGTACACGCAAACGTTGTGCTTGGGTTGAATGTATAAGACATTATATTTGAGATAGATAGATAGATAGATAAACCATTTATTTGGCGCACACAAAAAGACAGCACAACACACAAAAGTACAATATAAGATGATAACCAAACTAACTACATAAAATATAAAAACAAGGTGCCGATAAAAAAAAAAAACAAAATGAAAAACACACTTAGCGAAATAAAAGTGACACTTGACTTGCTAAAAATATTTGCAGGATACTCGAAGTCGTACCTCTACACACACAAACTCAAACTCAACTCAAACCATTTATTTCAAACTAACTGACCCGGCGAACCTCGTACCGCCTCCGATTTTTTTTTGTTATTTTTTTCCCGTGTTTTAATGATTACTCTGCTATTCGGGGAAAAAACAAATCCAACAAATAAAAGATCATACAAATCGGTCCAGCCGTTCTTGAGTTATAAATGTCGCTCATTTGGAGACACATCGACGTAACTGCTACTTTACTTTTTTTTACGGTATTGTTTCTCCTAACGTAAATAGGCTTTCTAGGTGCTTTGTCATTTAACTCATTTTTGGAAAAAAATACATTTACGTCGATGTTTCTCTAAATGAGCGATATATAGATAAATCAAAACCAAAAGATGAAGCTAGTTGCCCACACCAAAGCGTAGTAGGTTCCTATACGTTCCTAAGCGAAGAACGGGCAAGAAACTTCACGATAAGATCCACGAAGGGACCAACGGCTTAACGTGCTTTCCGAGGCACGGAGGGGTCACGGTATGTAAAGAAGGTCACCCATCCACAGACCAACCGCGGCAAGCGTAGCTTAACCTAATCGATCGACCTGTGCGACTGTTATTATTTAGCCACGGGCCCCTCGGACCAACATCTAATGTTATTCGGCCAGTCGTCAGCCCATGTCTAAAGCCTTAACTGACGCCCTAAAATGATAACACAGGGCTTACCTATGACGTCAGACATGTTAGGTAATGTGACGTCATAGAAACATGACATAACTCGCCTGTATTCCTCGAAGGTCTAGGCAGAAGCGTCTACGTCTAGTACACCCACATTTTGTCAGTTATATTTGAGTCCTATGTAACAAGGGACGGGCTTGCTCCGTGGCCTCCGTGCCTCGGAAAGCACGTTAAGCCGTTGGTCCCGGCTGTCATTCGTGGATCTTTGACAGTAGTTACGGGTAGTCAGAAGCCCGAAAGTCTGCACGGGAGCACGGGAGATATTACATCGCACAAGTGCGTGCGCAGACACAGATCAGACACTCTTCCATCACTCTCATTGTCCGATGGGACGGCAATCCGACACGACCGGAGAAAGATCAGGCGCAGGGCCAACGGCAACCGCTGTACGTTTAGAAATACTAGGTATAATACTAACCATAATGACAAGTCAAAAAGTCACCTGTCAAACTGATAGTCAAGAAATGTCGGAAACAATTTGAAAAAACTTACATTGTTAAAGGCAAAAAAATTTTTGATGATCAATCACCAGAAACAACCCCAAATTATTTCCGGCAACGAAATTGACGTACACAAAACAACATTTAATAAACGAATAGCAACGGTAAAAGAGCAAGTTATTAATCAAACAATCAACTAAATATTTCAATCAGTTGCTCCCGAAATTGTATAATCGATATGGTTGTTACAGCAACGAAATTTTATTAGATAAGGTTAGAAGGAAGAGGGGCCCGTGGCTAAATAATAACAGCCGCACAGGTCGATCGATCAGGTTAAGCTACGCTTGCCGCGGTTGGTCTGTGGATAGGTGACCTTTTTTACATACCGAGACCTTCGAGGCTGTCATTCGTGGATCTTTGACAGTCGTTACGGGGAGTCAGAAGCCCGAAAGTCTGACAACCAGTCTTACCAAGGGGTATCGCATTACCCAGTAACTGGCTTGTGGAGGTCAGATAGGCAGTCGCTCCATGTAAAATACTGGTATTAAGCTGCATCTGGTTAGACTGGAAGCCGACCCCAATATAGTTGGGAAAAGGCTAGGCAGATGATGAAGGCTAGAAGGAAGACTGTGGCTTTTGCGTTTTAGTAGGCGAATAATCATGGATATTAAAAACTAAGCAAATATTTTGTTATTAAAATATTTGCTTAGTTGTTGATAAAGGTTTAATGAAATGATAAGCTAGTATTAAATGTAGCTTATCATTTCATTAACCTTTCGATAACGAACCGAATCGGAATCAAATCAATGAGTTGGTTATTATTGTATTGATTTTTCTTCATAACACTTTCTCTGAGAGAGAGTTTACGGGGTTTTCAAGGGTGCTGTCTGAAGCCAGTAGTGAAGTCAAAATGTAAAATCCAAGATGGCAATCAAGGGTGTCGTTTTCATGATTTTCGTGGATGCTAAAGTCAAGTCCAAGATGGCGACAACTTCATGAGAGCTTTATACTATGTAGATGGCTCTTGATTAAAAACGCGTAAGTATTATATTCAATCTTTCTCTCGGTCTCATTATTATACGAGTGTTTGGGTGTGTGCATTGCGTAACGAACTTCGTTCCTGAAGTGTCCCCGACATACACATTTTTATTGCGTGTAATATTATTATACTGCTGATAATTTTGACTTCATTCAAATTATCACAAGATGGATTATTAAACGATAACGTAGGTATCGGAAGCCAAATATCATAATATCTTGATTTTCTAAATGTCAGAGCTGCATATAATCTACTACACGTCAACACACAAATTCCCGACGAGTTTAAAACGATCTTTAAGCAATGTAAAGGATAAAATAAACAGGAATATAGACAACATCTGAGTGACAACATTTTCTGTGATCCTTAAATCCGATTTCCGATCGCGATTGACTATGATCGTTCTGAACAGCACTGATTGCTGACACATATCTTTGACACTGCTTCGAAATATCTGCTCAATTTGTGCGTGAAAGTGCTAGAAAATTGGGTTCGGTATAGGGAAAAGGGCACAAAAGGGAAGAGGAACCTTCTTGGACAATTTTGATCAAGGCTAGCAATGATACATACCATGAAAAAGGTTTCAAACAAGATACCTTTTGTTTTAAAGATAGCAATTAATAATAAGACGACATCCAATAAGCTAATCTGATATAATAAATTTAACAAAACGCGATACAGTTGCGTGAGACATGCCTTACATTCTAAATTGATGCCTCCAAAACATTCAGGCTTACAAATCTATATAAATATAAAACAAAGTCGGATTAGTTACACCATTTATAACACAAGAACGGCTGGACCGATTTTTATGATCTTTGATTTATTGGATTTGTCTCCGCCCCGTTTAGCAGAATAACTATTAAAACATGGGAATAATTCGCGAAAAAAAAAAATATGATGAAGATAATAAATTTTCTCATTCATTGGTGCTTATTGTTTCCGAGGCGGTACGAAGTTCGCCGGGTCAGCTAGTAAAGCAATAATAAATACTCCCAGAGCCGTACCATTAAATCTTTTATCTTTATTTCCTGTCCCGAATAAAAACTCGTACCAAACACTTGTACTAAGGCTTTGTATACACCGCGTTCTTCACGTTATCCATAAACTTTGTCAAACGCTTCTATAGCTTTTACAAATTAAATCGTACACAGGAAATAGTACTTAAAAAGGCTTCGTTACAAAGATATTTGTAAATTCATTTAATGAAATTTAATTGAGCTATGCAGTAAGATAGTGTCTTAACTTATTTTTGACAAGTTTCAGCCCGTCAAATTTTATTAGCGTCGTTCCCAATTCGGATAAAGAGGCATGCATGTCGGGTGATTTACGTCAAGGTATTTAGTTTGTATGAAAATTAACAAAAAATAAGAATTCATTAATGTCTCCATAACGAAAAATGCTCATTTCCATTGTCTGAACATCTGGTCGAAGTTTATGTATATCGTCCGGAACACGGTGTATAGGGAGTGGGTTCGTTCAAATGCCATTCGTGACAAAATATCGTGTTAGGCTGGTATTGTAAACGTAATAAAGTAGTGGATTTCCCGCGACAAACGCGGTGGCATTTACAATACGCCTCGGTTCGCAATCCTACTTCCTACTTAACGCGAAAAGTCGCGAGGATGGATGGATGTTTCTTACTCTTTCACGCAAAAACTACTGCACGGATTTGGATGAAATTTTCTACACAGATTGTTTATAACCAGTATTAACATATAGGATACTTTTTATCCCGATTTTCTCACGGGGTCGAAACTTATGCGGGTGAAACCGCGTAGCACGGCTAGTATGATAATACTTCATTCCTTTAAACTCAGCAGGAGTTTAAAGGAATGAAGTATAATCACGCGATGTAATTAATACAAAAAAAAGCTTATCTGGACGATGTTATCCGTTTTAGAATTTAATTGTATTTTAATCCGTTTCAGTTAATCCTGTGATTAGCTGCTTCCGTTGTTTCTTTGTTTTTATTATAATTAGACCATCATTTGCGAATTTTTGTAGAAACCAACTTTAGATTTCACTTTTTTTTTCTAGAAGACTAAAAAAATGTGTTTTAAAACTAAGCCCCAAAATAATTAAATAAAAAAATTGTTTTAAACTTATTTTCATTTAATAATTTTGGGGTTATTTCAGTAATAGTTATATTTTTGTGTGTGTGCTAATTAAGCCCTTTCATTTGATACCAAACACATGCCGCCGCGTTTAAAATGATTAAAGATTAAAAAAAAAAATGTCTTTTAGGTCATGGCTTTATGTCCGATAGAGGGCGTCATATTCAATTTATGACGTCACGCGGACGATCAATACGCTTCCAACGATACCTCATTTGTCCAATTATGACAAGGAGTTTAGACGTTATGAAGGAACAGATGAACATACATACATACCGGTCAAAATCATAACCCTCCTTTTTACTTCGCAGTAGTCGGGTAAAAATACAGAAACTTTAATGGATCGTTTATACTTCAAACATTACTAACACAATAGGTAATAAGTTGTTTCGACATAAAACATCACAAAACATTCAACAACAGACAATAACACATTCCGGCTTACTAGGCGACAAGCGTTCAATCGCTTCAAAAACCATACCTTCATCATCTGCCTAGCCTTTTCCCAACTATGTAGGGTTCGGCTTCCAGTATAACCGAATGCAGCTGAATACCAGTATTTTACATGAAGAGACTGCCTACCTCATCTCCACAACCCAGTTACTGGGTAATACGATACCCCTTGGTAAGATTGGTTGTCAGGCTTTCGGGCTTTTGACGCCCCGTAACGACTGTAAGAGATCTACGAATGACAGCCGGGTCAAACGGCTTAACGTCCTTTCCTAGACGGACCCGGACGGTACCGGAAGACGTAGCGTGGGAAGGCCTGCAACAAGGTGGTCCGACGACCTCATGAAGGTCGCAGGAACCCGTTGGATGCGAGAAGCACATAACCGGTCGAAGTGTAGGTGTTTGGGGGAGGCCTATGTCCAGCAGTGGACGTCTTTCGGCTGAAATGGCATCCACGAACTGACCATGATAGTGGCAAACGTAGCTTAACCTTTCGATGCACACGTGCGGCTGTTATAAGCCACGAGCTATACCTTCCCACAGATAAACAAAAAAACTGTCACCAACCAAGCCCAAAAAACTACATGTCTATAACAAGACAATATTCATTTGTAGGTATTTCACCTCAGCTTGACCTTCCATCGATCCAAACAAAAATAAATGGCTGTTGTTAGTCATTATAGTCTAGTAGATGTAACAGAACGTATGAAAGTTCAATCATCCATAATGGACGATGACATACTGACGGTCCGGGCTGACGGGCAGATGATAATGTTACTCAGAAACGAACCAAATTGGCACGGAGAACGTTCAGACTATGAGGTAGGTATGCGGTGAATAAAATTGAAGTACTTACTTGCCGATGGAGTAGTTTACGATGGAGCTCATACAAATGTGGAGAATATTTGCCTGATTACGGTAAAGTCAATAATATTTATTATCATTTATATTAGTGCCTATTTCAATAGCTTGTCAAGAGAGCTACGTAATCCATACTAATATTATAAATTCGAAAGTAACTCTGTCTGTATGTTACCTTTTCACGCCTAAACCACTGAACGGATTTCGATAAAATTTGGCAGAGAGATAGATGGCATCCCGGGGAAGGACATAGGATAGTTTTCATTGAAATACCTTTCGGGCGAAGCCTAGTAGACAAATAATACAATCATATTAAAGATATCTACTCCGGGTTACATCTTTACAAAAATTTACCCTTCGTTAAATGATAAATGAATACTTATATAAATGCGAAAGTTAAAGTCAAATCATTTATTTCAAATAGGCACATTAAACGCACTTTTGAACGTCAAAAAGTAACTCTGTGTCTGTCTGTATGTTACCTTTTCACGCCTAAACCACTGAACGGATTTTGATAAAATATGACAGAGAGATAGATTGCATCCCGTGGAAGGACATAGAATAGTTTTCATCGACATACCTCGCGGGCAAAGCCGCGGGCGGAAGCTAATTACTCATAAATGCCTGAACGGATTTAAATGCAATTTAGTATACAGATAGACTAATCCTGCGGGGTAATTGCGTAACACAATAATAATAAGAATGGCTTTAATTTTGACAGTTCAACAACATTAATTGCGTTATTGACTTTGTTTAGTAGACAAATTTTTCGAACATAATAATACCTATATGAAGCAATGGATTAGCAATATCTTTCAAAATGATTTAGATTGTGATTTAAGTATAGTGTGATTAAAAAAAAGTAGAATACTTTTAATCCTGGTTCATGAAGAACTTTCCCTAGGATGCAAGAGAAGAAGGTAATAAATATTAGTCTCAGTAGGCTATATATATATATATGTCAGGCTGCATATTTGTAACTAATTTAAACTAAGTAGGTGACATTAGTCTTGATCCAGAGCATGTCCTTGACCTCACTGGGAATTCAATACGGCGACCGCTCGACGTCACACAGTACAATTTCAGAACTTCCACGTTTTCCTCGTCAGATCCTATTTTTAGAGTTCAGTACCTAAAGGGTAAAAACGGGACACTATTACTAAGTCTTCGCTGTCTGTGCGTTCGTCCGTCTGTCTGTCACCAGGCTGTATCTCAAGAACCGCGATAGCAAGACAGTTGAAATTTTCACAAATTATGTATTTCTGTTGCCGCTATAACAACAAATACTAAAAAGAAAATAAAATAAATATTTAAGGGGGGCTCCCATACAACAAAGGTGTTTTTTTCGGCGTTTTTGCCTTGTGGTTCCCCTTCGTGTGCAAGTCCGACTCGCATTTGGCTAGTTTTTTTTGTTCTGTTACGTTTTGCTGTTATCTAGCGTCTAATCTAGTGTTAATTTGTGTTGTGTTTTTTACGTTAAGTCGTTGGTCCCAGCTGTCATTCGTGGGTCTTTGACAGTCGTTACGGGTCGTCAGAAGCCCGAAAGTCTAACAACCAGTCTTACTAAGGGGTATCTTATTACCCAATCACTGGGTTGTGGAGGTCAGATAGGCAGTCGCTCCATGTAAAATACCTATTATTCATCTGCATCCGGTTAGACTGGAAGCCGACCCCAACAGAGTTGGGAAAAGGCACGACAGATGACAATGAGTTCTTTGCTTTCACACAGGGTTATCATACTCACACTCGGTTTTTAAAAGGCTTTCAAAACTGCTGTCATTTAACTGTCGAGATGTGTGAAAAAACAAGTCTACAAGAGCCAATCGAAGCATTTAACTAGAAATCTAGACAATGAACCAAATTGATTACGGTTTCAGCAGCCAGGGTTAAAACCTCCTTCAGAATATCGCCGTTAAATAATAGATCTCTAAATACGTAACGGATCTGGTTACCGCAGGCGCGGTTTATGGTGATTTAAACACAGCAATAAGTAACTGTTTAAACGCTTCTAAAATATTGGTTTCGGGAGGTAGGTCAGGCGAGATAAGTGGACTAAACGTGACCTTTGGACTGGAATTAAATCTTATCACAAGTAAAAGTGACAGAGAGATAAAAACGCGGATACTAGAACACTGGAGTTTTTGGGAGGTGAAAAAAATGCTTAGACTTTTCAAAACTATCCCTGAGGGGGTCTAAATGAAGCAGGAGATGCCCCGGACGTCGGGAATCAATAGCGGATTCCCGGCCACCGTAGGCGCGGGCTTGCGGACGGCGAGCAATGGGCAGCTCGCCGTCCGGTAAGGACCAGGCCCGGGTCGACGGCGCGTTGTGTTCCACGCGCGCCTCAAGGAGATGTCAGCACCAACTGACGGGGTCCGCTAGGGCCGATGCCCGCCAGGGTCGCGGGTTGTTCGAAAGAGATACCGTAGCCTCTGGCACAGGCAACTGAAGGAACACGGGTGGGTTTTAGTCAGTAAGAGTCTGACACTCCCTTCCGCTCCGCCCAGAGCGGTAGGGGTCATTTGATGAATTCCCACCCAAAAAAAAAAAAGGAGTCTAAATGAAGGTTGGAGACGAAGTCGCAGACGGCCACTCCTTAGTTCAGATTAACTTTTAGAGCACGTACCTGAACTTGATCAGTGGAACAAAACAAATTCCAAGGAATACAGCAGCATATACTCGTACTAGCCAGCCTTAACAGACATCACACTAATATTATAAAGGCGAAAGTTTGTGAGTGTGTGTGTGTGTCTGGGGGTGTGTTTAGCCTACTTTTTATCCCGATATTCCCACGGGATCGACACGTCTGTAACCTCTTCACGCTTAAACTTTAAAATTTGGAATAGATAGTTTGAGCCCCGGGAAAGGACATAGGATAGTTTTTATCCCGATATTCCCACGGGATCGACACTTATGCGGGTGAAACCGCGGGGCGCTGCTAGTACCACATAATTGATAATTCACATAATGAAGGAAACAGAAAAGAAATAGCTGTTATACATCTCGGCCCAAAGACAGGCAAAACTACTAGTAATGGCCACAGCTTTACTACTTAAATAACATGCTAATTTACGGATCGAAGATTCTGCAACAATCGTTGAGTTCCTCAAGTTCTGAGTTGAGCTGCACGATTTTTGACAAATGCGTGCACTGATTGGACAGGTCCGCTCAATCTGTGTGGTTCTTTCCTCAAAAGACCATTTCAGACACCAATCTACATGGTCTTCACACGATCTGACCAAGACTTTGTCTGGACTTTAAAAGAGACTGTGACTTCTGAGTTTGGTTTCGTCCTTTCTTCTCAGAATAGTCAGTTAGGAAACGCCGACCTCATCTAGTTTAAAAAAAAATATGATTGACGTGTAAAAGTGTTTGTACAAACCTACTTACAGAAATAAAAATCATTTATCATTTATCAATACTAAGCTAATCATCCTCATTCGCCTGTCCATAACCGAATTTATTTGTGGTCGGCGCAACATGTGTTTTTCTTCCATACTTCTCTATTAGTCGTCATCTCAGTAGTCACCCCCTTTCTAACCATATCATCATTCACAGAGTCCATCCATCGTTTCTTTGGACACGAGAGTAAATAATCTAATCACAATAAGAAAAGAAAAAACCGAGCAAGAGCGAGTCGGACTCGCGCACCGAGGGTTCCGTACCATCATAATTATGTTTTTAAATTTTCACCGGCGAGCTACTTACTAGATCTCGTTCAAACCAGTTTTCGGTGGAAGTTTACATGATAATGTACATCATATATTTTTTTTAGTTTTATCATTCTCTTATTTTAGAAGTTACAGGGGGGGGACACATTTTAACACTTTGGAAGTGTTTCTCGCGCAAACTATTCAGTTTAGAAGACCTACCCATAGATACCCCACAAGTATGGGTTTGATGAAAAAAAAAATTTTGAGTTTCAGTTCTTAAGTATGGGGAACCCCCATAATTTATTGTTTTTTTCTCTATTTTATTGTGAAAATCTTAATGCGGTTCACAGAATACATCTACTTACCAATTTTCAACAGTGTAGTTCTTATAGTTTCGGAAAAAAAGTGGCTGTGAAATACGGACGGACAGACAGACAGACATACATGACGAATCCATAAGGGTACCGTTTTTGCCATTTGGCTACGGAACCATAAAAAACCGCCTAAAAAAGTGAAGATAAACCAGTCCTTTTTAACAATATCACACATGATTATTCACATGATGCAAGGAAGCAGGAACGAAATAGCTGTTATAAATCACAGCCCAAAGCAGACAGTAGATTTGACACATAATCCAGGATAATGTACGTAAGAAGGGAGAGGACAAAACAAAAGAGAGCCTTTTTAGGGTTCCGTTGATAAACAGGGAAGTTATTATGTCGCCGTGTTCGTCTGTCAAAGCAATGTGGCCCCCTAACTCGTGATATTAAGGGGGAAGCGCTAAGGTAGCCCGCCAAATTCCAATTTTCTTACGTTTTTTGCAATTTGCTGGTCAGTATTAAGTTGTACGTTGATTAAAATATGATTCGCGGTCGTAACAAATATGTCTGTACAGAATTATAATCATTACAATCAGTAACACAACTTGTTAAGTTAGTATAATCCCCAAATGTCAAGATTTCATGAAATAGTCATTCTTGGGGATTACTTGGTCTGAGAGAGTTGTGTTGATGACCTTAATGATTATAATTCTGTAAATACATATTTGTTACGGCCGCGAATCATATTATAATCAACGTACAACTTAATACTGACCAGCAAATTGTAAAAAACGTAAAAAAAAAAAGAATTTCGCGGGCTACCCTGGCGCTTTCGCCTTAAAGCCGTATGTAAATTATTTACGAATGCCATCAAAAAGTTTACGAAGATATGGATGGTGTACCAAGTATCCTTCTTAAAAAGTAGAATGCAATTTAAAAAATAATAAAAATAAACCTATTATATTTCAATATAAGGCGACTACATGACCTAAAGCGCGGTCTTTGTCGGACTACATAGAAAAGAAAGAGAAGCGCGATGAAAAAAACCGAAGTATCGAAAGAGCCGGGACTACGGGATGAAAACCCGGTACCAGATTGCTTAAAAAATCCCGGTATTTTCGAGACCGGGATTGTCCGGGAGCATGCCCTAACATACATACATACGTCTATAAAAATTTGTATATTTGTTTGGAAGCCCTAATAGATTGTCATATGTGAATATAATGCAATTCCAATAATATTACATACGTATGTATGTAATATTATTGGAATTGCATTGTGTCGAATTGATAACCTTTTTTTTTGAAGTCGGTAAAAATACTTATAATTTTAATTCTAAAAGCACTACGGAATCCAACACAACATGGCCTAATCATCCGCCCCGCACTCTCTTCCTAACAATTAAAAGGACAATGCAGACAGTTTATCTAAATTACACCAAGGCAGCTTTGAAACCACTCCTAAAATCACCATCCGTCATTTTTACCCAACATAATAAAAATAACAAATTTAATTTCGGAAGTCGGTGTCTTGGATTTGTATTTTAGTTTTTTGCCACCGACTTCCGAAATTAAAGTTATTTTTCACTTTGTATTGGTTTTTGGAAGTCGGGTGTTTTTTTTTGTAAAAAAGTTTTTATTTTTCACTTTTTAGTGGGTCAGTTTGTCATTTATCTAATTTACAATAGCTTTTACAAAATATTGCTTTTCCCGATGCAGGGACGTTAATTGTTGAGGATTTCTCCTAGTAAGAACCAGGAGAACTGGAGCTGAGAAGTCACCCTCAGCTCCAATTCACCATAAGCATTGTGACGAGCATAAAGTGCTTAGCAACCACATTAAAGTACCTAATCGAATCGTAACCCGTGAAATGCTTATTATTGAGTAGTTCTGGTGGCCATCTGTGGTCTTCATCATCAGTTCCACTTCACCAAATGGTGCTTTCCGAAAGCAAAAGCACGAGTTACTATAAAAAATAACAAATACGTGGAGATAAATCTCTTTGAAAGAATCATAAGGTCGTAAATTATAATTTATAAACAAGTAATAAAATCTATAGCATTCTAAATGTCAACGTTTTAGTGTGTGGAGATGGAAAAAAAAACATCTGGTCGCAAGTGATGTGGTGTTTGAAACCATTAGTCGGATAGGGCTGTCTGGAATCTAGATTTGGTTAGATTTACTGAATCACAACATGTTTAATAATTAAGTTTGTTAATCTTTTTATGTACATACGTAGCAATGATTTTTTGACGTGACAACGTCTTAAATTAGGTTGCGACTGGGAGTCACTTATGAAAAAGTGTAACGCTCGGTAACGTTACGATGAGTCACCGAACGAGAGAGAGGCCCGCCGAATGCCTTGCGTCTCTCTCCCACTCAACTATGATCGGATGATCGGTCGTTGTCACGTAAAATCTTCGCCCGTAAAACCGACTTTACAGGCAACCATTTTTTTTTGTCGTGTCCTAGTTTTTATTGTTAACTACCTGCCGCCTACGGCTTCGCCCGTGTGGTATGTCGATAAAAATTGGCCCATGCCCTTACCCACAGTTCAATGTATCCCCATTCCATCAAAATCGGTCCAGCCATCTCGGATATTAGCCGGAGCAAACAGAAAGAAGAAAAAAAAGTGTTTTTGTTAAAAGTACAGTATATACCTACTGTCATATGTATTTAATTTAGTAAAAAGCTGCTATTTTATTTAACATAGTTTTTTATTTATATCTCTGACAAAATCTCGGTTAGCATAATCACACTAATATTATAAAGGCGATAGCTTGTGAGTGTGTGTTTATATATGTTTGTTACTTCTTCACGCTCAAACGGCTGGACCAATTTTGCTAAAATTTTGTATTGAGGTAGCTTCTCAGCTACTTTTTATCCCGATATTACCACGGGATCGACATTTACGCGGGTGAAACCGCGGGGCGCAGCTAGTTGTATTTAAAATCTTTGACTATCATAATTGCTGGAACAAAATGGCTAAAGTTCTCTTCGAAACTCGTCAAAGCGAACTTCCTTTAACATGGTAAAAGGAAGTTCGTTTCGCTTTCACCAAAACACGACTAGTTCATTAAAAGGAACTCAAATCGAACAGGAATCGTTGTCTTTGATGATATCTAACTAAAGGAAATGCTATATTTACTGTTTTTAGGGTTCCGTACCCAAAGGGTAAAAACGGGACCCTATTACTAAGACTTCGCTGTCTGTCTGTCACCAGGCTGTATCTCAAGAACCGCGATAGCTAGACAGTTGAAATTTTCACACATTATGTATTTCTGCTGCCGCTTTATAAAAAAATATTAAAAACAAAATAAAATAAATATTTAAGGGGGCTCCCACACAACAAACGTGTTTTTTTTTTTCCCGGTGTTTTTGCCTTGTGGTACGGACCCCTTTGTGTGCGAGTCCGACTCGCACTTGGTCAGTTTTTTATAATCAAAGCAAGCGATCAATGAAATACTACTTTCATTATCAACTTTGAACATAAGAATTAAGAAAAAAAAAAACAAATAGTTGATAGCCAAAAAACATAATTATCATTTTATGTCGCATAAAATCCATACCAATCACACTATCACACTAATACTAATGCATTTTACAGTATTTTAGTATGTTGCTTGTAGAATTATCTGACAAATAAAAACTTTTTTACAAAAAAAAACAACCGACTTCCAAAACACACTACAAAGTGAAAAATAACTTTAATTTCGGATGTCGGTGTCTTTTGGATTTGTATTTTAGTTTTTTGCCACCGACTTCCGAAATTAAAGTTATTTTTCACTTTGTAGTGTTTTTTGGAAGTCAGTTGTTTTTTTTTGTAAAAAAGTTTTTATTTTTCACTTTTTAGTGGGTCATTTATCTAATTTACAATAGCTTTTACAAAATATTGCTTTTCCCGATGCAGGGACGTTAATTGTTGAGGAGTTCTCCTAGTAAGAACCAGGAGAACTGGAGCTGAGAAGTCACCCTCAGCTCCAATTCACCATAAGCATTGTGACGAGCATAAATTGCTTAGCAACCACATTAAAGTACCTAATCGAATCGTAACCCGTGAAATGCTTATTATTGAGTAGTTCTGGTGGCCATCTGTGGTCTTCATCATCAGTTCCACTTCACCAAATGGTGCTTTCCGAAGCACGAGTTACTATAAAAAATACCCAAATGGCTATAGGTGCCTATGAAATTTGAGGGTTTCCCTCGATTTATATGGGAATCAGATTCTAAATTGGTGACAATGGGACCACCTCGAGACCATACACTTTCAAACAAAAAAATAATTTTGAAAATCGGTCCACAATTGGCGGAGTAATCGCGTAACGTAAACACAAAAAAAAAAAACATACCGTCGAATTGAGAACCTCCTCCTTTTTTGAAGTCGGTTAAAAAATCAGAAGGATTGTGTAATGGTTTTTATTGTAAAAAGAAAGTTTATTAGAGGTATCTTCATGATTTTTTTCTATCTTTTCTATCATATCACATTAGTTGCACTATCTACCTAGCATATATCCTGAAGGACATCATACCTATATTTTTACCGACTTCAAAAAAAAAAAAGGAGGTTATCAATTCGATACGTATGTATGTAATATTATTGGAATTGCATTATATTCACATATGATGATCTATTAGGGCTTCCAAACAAATATACAAAATTTCATAGACGTATGTATGTATGTATGTTTGTCCACGCATATCTCCGGAACTATTAATCGGATCGTGACCATTTTTTTTTATTGGCTTACATTTTCTTCAACTTAGGGAACAGTGCAAGTTTCATCAAGATCGATTCAGTAATTTTCAAGATATGGACTAATACGTGTAAGTGTGACGGCCTGGCTTATTGATAAGAGCTACGGGTGTAGTGTCAAAGAGAAAACATCTCAAAACCTTGGTCAAATACTAGTGCAAAAACTAAAAATTACGAAATAAAAAGTAATTTAAAATAAAAAGTAATTTAAAAAAATTAAACCGACTTCAAAAAGAAATTAACTCAAAATTATGAAATAACTTTAATTTCGGAAGTCGGTGTCTTGGGATCTGTATTTTAGTTTTATGCCACCGACTTCCGAAATTAAAGTTATTTCATAATTTTGAGTTAATTTCTTTTTGAAGTCGGTTTAATTTTTTTTCTGATTTTGCATACTGTATTCGATCATTTACTTTTATTGTTTCTAAAACTTGCGTTTTTTTGTGTTTAGGTCCTGTAAAGCCCCGTTTGAAGCAACCAGCCCTTAAAGTGTTACGTAATTACCCCGCAGTAAGCAAAATAAGCATAATGTAACAAACTTGCAGCAGCAGGACAGAATTAGAAGAATTCCCAACAACGAAATTCAAACAAACTTAATTATAAACCGTAACACAGTAGACTTAAATACCAGCAATAGACTCGGGTCTCTGGTAAATGGAACAATTTCCCCTTTACCTAGTAACGTGAAATGAGGTTATGTATTATGTAAAGCACCTATCTTCGTGTGCATCGTGAATTAGGTTTGTAAGACCTAGGAAACTAAGGTTTTTTTTTAGTTTTACTTGGTGGAAATTTCGTGTTCCAACGACTCACCCCGTCGCATCGCATCGCTTGCCCGCAGTATCAAATGCAAAAATATTTTTTTCATATCCGACCGGTAGAGGAGTACCGGTCGGATTTGGAAAAATATTTTTGCGCGTTCAAACAAACAAAAAAACAAGAAAAAGTAATTTAAAAAAATTAAACCGACTTCAAAAAGAAATTAACTCAAAATTATGAAATAACTTTAATTTCGGAAGTCGGTGTCTTGGTATCTGTATTTTAGTTTTATGCCACCGACTTCCGAAATTAAAGTTATTTCATAATTTTGAGTTAATTTCTTTTTGAAGTCGGTTTAATTTTTTTAAATTACTTTTTATTTCGTAATTTTTAGTTTTTGCACTAGTATTTGACCAAGGTTTTGAGATGTTTTCCCTTTGACACTACACCCATAGCTCTTATCAAAAAGCCAGGCCGTCACACTTACACGTATTAGTCCATATCATAAAAATTACTGAATCGATCTTGATGAAACTTGCACTGTTCCCTAAGTAGAAGAAAAGGTAAGCCAATAAAAAAAAATGATCACGATCCGATTAATAGTTCCGGAGATATGCGTGGACAACCATACATACATACGTCTATGAAATTTTGTATATTTGTTTGGAAGCCCTAATAGATCATCGTATGTGAATATAATGCAATTCCAATAATATTACATACATACGTATCGAATTGATAACCTCCTTTTTTTGAAGTCGGTAAAAACGAACAACTCTTCAGCTTTGTTATTAGTAGATAAACAGGGTTATTGGTAAAACATTAACAACCTCATAAGAAGTCATTGTACTCATCATTATGAACAACTTTTACTATGGGACAAAACCTGAAACCGCGAAAAAAAAATTTGCTGTTCCCTAAAATTTGACGAGTTATACGAACGTAAATGTAGGGAACAGCTGATTTTTTGACATCATTGCATTGGTATCAAATGAGGTATCTTTGGAGGCGTCTTGACCGTTCGCTGGTTATAGGCTATGTGACGTCACACGGTCACAATAAATTTGGCGCCCTCTAGCGGACATAAAGTCATGACCTAAATTATATAATATTATTTTTAATCATGCCGTGTTGGGTATCAAATGAAAGGTCTTAATTAGGACATTTGAAAAATATAAATATTACTAAAAATAAGCCTCAAAATAATGAAATAAAAAATAAGTTTAAAAACTAAAACCCGACTACTGAAAAGGATAAAACAAGAAAGTACCTTCCCGTGGTCGCATGCTACCCTAGCTTTGTATGTTAGTACATGGGCATGCGACCACGGGAAGGTACTTTCTTGTTCGTGTGTGTTTTTAAACTTCTTATTCAAGTACAGAAAGTTATCCAGTTAGAATGCGATTGTAATAAAGTCAACAGCTATCAAATAAATATTACCATTAGAACATACAGCAGCAACCCTATTCAGAATGCGTCTAAATCCGCCTGGATGCAAGTCCAAAGTAAACAGGGTTACGGATTTAACATCTCAGCCAGATTATGATGAATAGCTATCAGTGTATGCCAGCAAATACCGCTGGGTACATTAGCCTAGGAGATGTGGATCATCATCACAAGCTTGAAGGAATGCAAAGGTAATTTGAAGTGCAAGAACTAGGTGATTTTCATCGTGTCGAAAAACAGTTGAAGATCTTCGTCGTAAGTAAAATGTGATACGAAAGATAGCTGAAGATGAAATGCTGTCCATTCAGGACGAAATTCAAGGGGATAGAATAAAATAAGGTCCTATTGAAAAGGCTCCTTAGGAAAACAACAGCTGGAAACCCCTCGTTGTATGTAGCATCAAATGTTTTCCATAAGGTGCGCTATGATTTAGAGGACGCCTAGCAGATTTTTTTTTTTTATAAACATTTAAATTCACGTACACAAACAGCCAGACCCGGATCAACTACTTGTAGGTCATACAAATATTTGTTCCGTGCAGGAATCGAACCCGCGACACGCAGCGCAGCAGTCAATCGCTTAACCACGGCGCCAACCGTGCCGTCGATCAACAATCATGAGAAAATAAAAAAACTGGCCAAGTGCGAGTCGGATTCGCACACGAAGGGTTCCATACCACAAGACAAAAACACCGAAAAAAAAAACCGTTTGTTGTGTATGGGAGCCCCCCTTAAATATTTATTTTATTTTTAGTATTTGTAGTTATAGCGGCAACAGAAATACCTACATAATTTGTGAAAATTTCAACTGTCTAGCTATCGCGGTTCTTGAGATACAGCCTGGTGACAGACAGACGGACAGAAAGCGAAGTCTTAGTAATAGGGTACCGTTTTTACCCTTTGGGTACGGAACCCTAAAAAAGCGCATATGTTTCGCGATGCGAAAACAGCAAAAAAAAACTTATACAATTGAGTTTTTTTTTTGCTAGCCTATGCTGTCCCACTGCTGGGCAAAGGCCTCCCTCAAATCCTTCCAGGAACTCTTTTCCCGCGCCACCTCGAAAATTTTAAAATGTCAATAAACTGTCTATGAATCATAAAATCGGCAGTTGGCAGTCACATAATGAGCCGTCAAAAGATTTATAGATATGGTCATCAAAGATTTACTAAAGGTTAAAGGCTATTGGCACTTGATTAAGACGCCATGACACAATCATGATGCTACCAATCACAGGATTTGAATTTAGAATAAATGATATCATTTTCTTTTTTTTTTGTAAATATTGCTGCGTTGTGGAAGGTCACCTTGTTTCATATTATGATGTAATTTTAACGACTAAAACTGGTTTTGAATTTGGCGGATTTTCTTTAAATTCAAGATCCATCTAATCTAATCTATCTTTCTATGTATAATCTACCTAATCTAATAGTGCGTGTTGCCAGTGATGACATATGGCACTGAAACGTGGTCGCTGACAATGGTCCTTATAAGAAGACTAAAAGTCACCCAAAGGGCAATGGAGAGGGCTATGCTTGGAGTTTCCCTGCGTGATCGAATCAGGAATGAGGAGATCCGCAGGAGAACCAAGGTATCCGACATAGCCCGAAGAATTGCCAAACTTTGGCAGTGGGCAGGGCACATTGCTCGCAGAACAGATGGCCGATGGGGCCGAAAGTGCCGAAAGGTTCTGGAGTGGCGACCGCGTACCGGAAGACGTAGCGTTGAAAGGCCTCCCACAAGGTGGTCCGACGACCTTGTGAAGGCCGCAGGAACCCGTTGGATGCGAGAAGCGCAGAACTGATCGAAGTGGAGGTGCTTGGGGGAGGCCTACGTCCAGCAGTGGACGTCTTTAGGCTGAAATGATGATGATGAATCTAATCTAACTAGCCTGTATTGTTCTACTGCAGAGCAAAGGCCTCACTCTTCCTTTTCCACCCAATTCTGAGTTTTACGAGTGCCGCAGTCCCTAAGGAGTAAAAAATAATAATTAAAGTATATTCAAGTTAGGGAGACGGAAAATTGAACTACTTTTAAATACATTTCTTGATAATATGTTAAAAAAAAACTGGTTTATATGTAAAAAAAACTCGTTTCTTATCCTATGTGTAAAATCATATTCTAGAATATGTTTTTATTAAGACCAACCATACACCTAGGTGTATGGTTTAAAAAGTGCATTGACATTATTTAATCAGTCAAGGAAATTTAGTGGTCTTCCTTCCTTTAGTGGGCTTTTTTTTATATTAAATTCACAAAAATCTGGTTGGTAGGTTTTTTTTTTTAAACGTTGCCCCACACTAGGAATTTCTCCTGTATTGTGGGTGCGTTTACAAACATTTAAACTCACATACACAAACAGCCAGACCCGGAACAACTACGTACGCATTTAGACGTTCTGTGCGCACAAAATATAACCGTAGTACAGACGCCAGCACATCAAGCTACCACATCATCTGCCTAGCCTTTTTCCCAACTATGTTGGGGTCGGCTTCCAGTCTAACCGGATGCAGCTGAATACCAGTATTTTGCATGAGGCGACTGCCTATCTGACCTCCACAACCCAGTTAGTGAGCAATACGATAACCCTTGGTAAGACTGGTTGTCAGACTATCGGGCTACATCACATCAAGCTACTATAATCTGTCAAATTTCTTTAATAAATTTGCTTGATCTGCGCCCGACTGTACAATCATCATCATCAGCCTATAGCAGTCCACTGCTGGACATAGGCCTCCCCTAACAATATAAATTTCTTTAATAGATTTTCAACTTTATTTCTAAAGCATAAGGTTCAAAGTTGATTGGGAAAATTTGACAGTTTCGGGAAGCTTGATGTGCTTGGCGTCTGTACAATATATTATTACAAAATATCCTACCTACCTACCAAAAAAACCGTTACGTCCGTTTTTGCGTTACCTTAAAATTTTGTGCTCACATTTCTAAATTATCTCGATCCGCACCAGAAGCCAAAGTAACAATAGATTTATCAATTGTGTCTCATTAATATTAGTCAAGATTTGACAATTTAAATGTCTAATTCAGTTTGAAACACTAAAATGTTTTTTTTTCTGTATAATTACACCAGGCACCCCCATCCCCATTCCAGCCTGTTTTACATTCACACAGTCCCCATTACCCATTACATCACATATCTACAATAACAGCAGTAATTATCAATCACGCTGAGCTCAAACCATTTCCTTCCGAATAATTACGTTCACAATCAGCAATATACCGCAGCTTCCGTCTATACTCGACCTCGATTGAATACCTGGCGAGCAACACGATACCCAATATTGTATAGTTGGCAAAAGATATTGGTAAGCAGGTGTCGTGGGTGGCCAATTTGTTTAGCCCAATATGTAGCACGCTCATTGCGACCAAAAACAAGGGAAGAGCTTGTTTTTTATGTCAAAGTCAAAAGTCCCGGCTCCAACTAAAAAGCTCACTTTCAAGCAGTATGATGCAGTTGGTAGTTATTTTAGTTCTATCTCGGATTTGACGCCACCAACTGCATCAGAGCCGTTCCACCGTGTAGAATGGGTCTCAGACTGCTTAAAAGTGTTAAAAGCTTGTTTTAAACCATTTTTACAAGTTGTTGTTGAGATTTTAAACCAAATTAGTAAAATAGTCTTTTAATCGTTTTATGAGTAACAAATAAACGCCTGGTGCCTTGGTAACGCACAGTCCGTTCATTCCCTAAACACTAATCAACTTTACCGTGTATACAACCACGAATATCAAACTACCCGCCACAATCGATATATTGACCTAAATATACATCATTTGAATCCGAATGCACCGTCAAAGATTACGAAAAGCAAGCGCCATAAACAAGACGTAATGGTACAAGTCGGGGTTATGGTTGAATTTTATGTCTCCTTTAATATTTCTGACAATGTAGAATCAATGTCCGGCCGTTAAATTTATGAGCTGTTATGAATCTATCTACTTACACTGGGAACCGGATTTATTACAATTTTAAAGTTCACTCATACAATAATGTGATATATAAGCGTTCTGCGTTTTGATGGATTCACATGCATCTTTGCGTGAGTAAGCCAACGCATGCTAAAACATTGTCTCGCAGCATCAAAATTAGCTTTTAACTTAGAATCAAGTTTTCATGACTAACCTACAAAATTATCTATGTACAGTCAACAAAAGAGATAGGTATGCAGGATCGTCGGATGTAGTTGAAGTTTAGTAAGAAGTCGATGGATGTTGTCGACTGAAATTTTATTTGATAAATGAGCTGTTTGTTTTCTATTAATAAAATAAAATTTTATTCGAGAACATTCATCGGTTTATGTACACAACCAGACAAGAAAAGAAGAGAAAAATAGGTACAAAGGTGATGCTTATTTATAATATTAGTGTGATTATTATCTATTGCATGAAATTGTGACATCTCCTTAGATCCAGTGGTATAAACCTTTAGAAGAAACAACACCTGGAATATTTTGCGTAAATACCCGTTGTTAAAACGAAAGCCCCCGATTCCATTCATTCCCATTCACTCACCTCAAACATACCCAAAGCTCCCTTAAATCAATACACCATTCAATAAAACAGTAACAATCGTATGTTTAACAAGAAACATCAAAGCTGCGCCTGCGCCTAACGTCTGATACGTGCCAGAGTGCTCCGTGCCCGCGACATGTACCGCTAAATTTATCCCGCATACCTTTTATGAGTCATTACTAGTACGTTTATGTTTATTTGCCGTTTTATAATGTTTATTCGCTACAATTTGTGGGTAAGATAGTGTGTCACGCATTATTTGAGTCATCATCATTTTCTTGTCCTTATCCCAATTTATTTGGGGTCGGCGCAACATGTCTTTTTCTTCCATACTTCTCTATTAGTCGTCATCTCGGTAGTCACCCCCTTTCTAACCATATCATCATTCACACAGTCCATCCATCGTTTCTTTGGTCTTCCCCTACTCTTATAGCCACCCACATTCATCCATACTAATATTATAAATTCGAAAGTAACTCTGTCTGTCTGTATGTTACATTTTCACGCCTAAACCACTGAACGGATTTCGATAAAATTTGGCAAAGAGATAGATTGCATCCCGGGGAAGGACATAGGATAGTTTTTATCGATATACCTCGAGGGCGAAGCCGCGGGCGTAAGCTAGTTTTTAATAAATGACATAATATTTAATGAATTAATACTACTGTGATTTCAAACAAACGTCTTCGTACAATACTTGAAATATAAAAATTGTTAAGGGGGCCTGGTGACCTGACTTACAGGTTTTGTAAAAAAAACTTAGTTTATGCACGTCTTCCACAAATTGAGTACAAAATTGTATCTGTAGACTAATTTAACTTTAAGCTGTAATTTGTGGCAAGAAAAATAAAATATATACTATTCATACTCGATTCGACTCTGATATGAGTCTCATGGAAATGATCTGTTTGGGGACTTAAGGTCGAACTAACTTGATATGACTTCCTTCATTCTTCTTTCTTTGTCCAGGCGGCCTTTCTTTGGAATGCGCTCCCTCTGAACATCAGGACAGCAACCAGTCGGTTATCTTTTAAAGTGAAGGCACGTGAACATATCTGTCAAAAGTTGGCCGTAGCATCTCAGCGCTGATTTGATGGATTCGTTTTCTCCTCTACCGATATTTTTTTTCTCCTCACAGATTTTGTTTATATGTATGTATGTATCTATCTATGTATTAGTATTTATTCTTGTATTTTATAGTCATTTCCTGGTTATCTATCCCGTATGTTGCACCTGCCATGTTTTGTCTCTGCATCAACCTAAGGTTAACCGGTAGAAAATGCCTCAGGCATTAAGTCCGCCTTTGTACAGTATTTCTTTTACTTGTGCATAAAGATTTAATAGAGAAATAAAATATGGGCACATTCCGTAAAATTCTGCCTCAAACAAATGGTGATGATGCGAAGAGTCTGTTCAAGTTCAGGGTCCAAGTGTAATCTAAAGCTAGGCTACACTGCCGGGTCAACGGGATTGTCCGAAAGGGTTACCGCTGGCTCGGAACATAAAGGGCTAAGGAAGGAACACGGGTGGGTTTTAGTCAGTAAGAGTCTGACACTCCCTTCCGCTCCACCCAGAGCGGGAGGAGTCATTTGATGATTTCCCATCCGAAAAAAAAAAGAAAAGTGTAGCGTAGCAGTGTGTATTTAGGGTATGATGGGACTGTCATACGCACTGCGGTCATAAAAGTACCTAAATAATTTTTACACAACTTTTGACGTTTTCCACACTCCTCCGCATTCATTAGTGTATTGTGCTGTAATTTGGAAGCAAGGTTATTAGAATCGCTTCCCTATTTACAAAAGCAAATGTTGACCTAGGTCGTCAGTTGTGGAGTCGTAGGTCAGGATTTGTAATCGCTTTAAAAAGGAAGGTCAGTAAGTGTGTAAAGAATTAAACGGTTTCCTATATTGAAGGAATGTGCTTTGATATTTGCGAAAGTACAAGTGTGTTAGATTTACATTATTTGGAACATAACCAAAATCTACGCGTCATACTGACGTCACACAAAATCCTGCATCACGCAAGCAAAGTTTACCACCGCGCATCTAGCACAGAATACAAAGCCCCGACATGAATCATCGGGAAGTTGCCCGCCAGACACGACACCCGTCTGGTCCCTCGTGGAGGATCCTCCCTTTTCTATAGAGGATGAGGGAACTTTATACCGTTTCTCATACCTCTATAAAAAAGTCAACATTACGCTTTGGTACCTCAAATTGAGCCGTCCAAACGCGCGTTGGGTTGACGGAAACACCTGGATCCTTATCCAGGTGTTTTTGTAACCGGGAAGTATGGCAGAAGAAAGGGGGAATACCGAGCACTGGATGACTGAAATGTTGATGATGATAATGACCTCAAATTATAAACAAAGACTGAATCAATTCATGTCATTGTGGTAGGCTTAGCTCAACAAAAATCTCTTTCCTTTTAATGTTCTGGAAAGCAACTGAAACACAGTGTTTCTGCGGGGTAATTGCATAACACACTATCAGTAGCAATTGGTTTCATTTTGACAGTTCAACAGCATTCATTGCGTTATTTACGTTGTTAAACAGACAAATTTTTCAAACATATGAAGCAATGGATTAGCAATATCCTTCAAAATGATTCAGATTTTGATTAGTAAGTTCGTTACGCAATTAGGGTACTGGACAGACAGGTACTATTAATTGTACAGTCAGTGAAATGAATTGGTTATCAAATTGACACACTTCGCTGATTTGCCATGTCATAACCATTTCATACAAACCGTAAAAGAATTACTGTAGTGATTTGAATATACGGGCAATTCAAGTTGGTACTCAATGTGGCAAACGAAAGTCTGACCACCAGTCTTACCAAGGGGTATCGTATTACCCAGTAACTGGGTTGTGGAGGTCAGATAGGCAGTCGCTCCATGTAAAATACTGGTATTCCGCTGCATCCGGTTAGACTGGAAGCCGACCGCAACATAGTTGGGAAAAGGCTAGGCTGATGATGAATCAATGTTGCAAACATGAAACAATTAAGTTTTCCTCACTGCTAAACCTGAGGGGCACTTCCCGTAATTTCAAGAACGTTCACAGTCAGATCTCAGTCGCAATCTGTCAAAAATACCCCTAATGTCACTAAGTTTTTACTATTGTCGCTGAAATGACAATTGCGACTAGATTTTGAACGTTTATAATTACGGGAATTAGCCATCAGGTGTTTCAGTCACGCATCACTTCATAGCCTGACGTCATAACACTTGGTATACAAGTGTTATGACCATAATTCTCCTCCAGGCAGTTACTAAAAGCTATAAACTGAAGACTCACGATCAAACAGCACATCTACCAACTATTTATGTATGACATAATCGTTGAGGAACACCAGATTTGCAACATTGTATGTTTTGGCTGAACGCTTGGGTGCAAGAATTCAGTCAATGCGTTTTAAATGCAATAAAATCTTGTACATGCAATAACGTCTTGATGGTTAACAGAATATCTGATCGTAACATTCCAATGTCCATCTTTGAAATGATAAAACCGACTGAAAACATCAGTCTCTTTATCATTTGCAATTAAGTTTGGGAATGAATGCCGTCATCACAGGATTGGGACTGCTTCGTTGGTTTAGTGGTCGCAAACGCTACATCTGAGCATGAAGTCCAGGGTTCAATTCCCGGGTTGGGCAGTGTTGTTGGGTTTTTCTATCAGCGATTTAACGTGCGCCTGGAATTCCCGAAGGCTGAGGCGCACCTAGTACACCCACATTTCGCCACTTATGTTTAAGTCCCATTTTATAATTAATATTGAAAAAAAAAAATAAAAAAAAAAAAAATAATAGGGGGCAAGCCTAGTGCCATCAATCAGGCACAAATACAGACTCCCGGCTGATTAATTCCTGGTGGAAAATCACACACTTTGTCCGACCCGGGATCTCATGCTTAGCAGTAACGCGCACTAGACAGACATAGACAAACGAAGCAGTCAAAGTGATAAATAATTTTACCACCACTTTCAAAATGTTTACAGTCGTTACGGGACGTCAGAAGCCCGAAAGTCTGACCACCAGTCTTACCAAGGGGTATCGTGTTACCCAGTAACTGGGTCGTGGTGGTCAGATAGGCAGTCGCTCCATGTACAATACTGGTATTCAGCTGCATCCGATTAGACTGGAAGCCGACCCCAACATGGTTGGGAAAAGGCTCGACGGATTGATTGATGGAATTTATATGATACATAATAGTAGAGGATATTAAATTTTATTATACAAATGATCATCGAGATAAAATGATGTTTAACATTTTACCAAGTCTTTCAATATGTTTACAAAAACACTAAAGACTTTCCCACTAGCCCACACATACGGTCGTGATGAGTGATAAATAATTAAATTGATTGATTCACTGAGCAGCGAGTTAAAATGAATTGAGACCTGTGATCTGCATGACCTTGCTCTGACAGTCTGACGGCTAGTATTGATATTATAAGATCTGGATTTTTATTTTATATCTCGATCTAGGTTTTTATGACAACTATCGTAATACTGGAATGTTCGTCACTTAATTAATTAAAAACAAGTCGACGTTTATCTGATGGAAAGTGGTTACGGCTGCATTACCAACTTCAGGGGCCAAAGTGATATGCCTCATACATAGTATTGTGGCGCCATCTACACCGCCACATGCGAACAACGTATCACACTGACGTCACGCAAAATCCTGCATCGCGCAAGCAGAGTTTACCGCGCAACTAGCATTATATACAACGTCCCGACATCAATCGTCGGGCAGTTGCCCACCTGACACAACACCCGTCTGGTCGGAGGATCCTCCCTTTTCTATGGAGGATGAGTGAACTTTACACCCTGTTCTTTCATAACCATTGGGTTTATGGGGTTGGTCGGTGCGTTGGAGATTTAAGAGGGAAAGGTAATATGGCTCATAAGCCTGTAAGTTGACCAGAAACCCCTCGTATCCCTTCAAACCAGAACACTGCAATGCTGGCAGCGGAAAAGTTATCGGGAGAACTGTTTCACAGTACTACTAGATCCTCAGCTTTAGTACCACAATAATTCTCGGTAGCAAGTCTACTCTGAATTTGAATGAAGACTCAATACTTCATATTTATGCACCATACAACCTACATTGCATTTTGATTTATAAAATGTCTTTCCGTATTTACTGCCAAACTTCCTACTTTACGCTCTGACATGCCTATACCATAAACCAACAGTTTCCACTAGTTTGTCAAGATTTAAAAAGTATTTTCAAAGACAATATTTCTTCCAGTGAAGAATATTCAGAATTTTACGAATTCAAACTTTATTTGGATGGTATAGGTTTTGAAACTGTTTGGAGTTTATATTTTATACCCGATGGCATGTCGAGAGGGCTTCAAACGGAAGATTCGCATTCAAATGAACCTGCCAAACTGAACGGTTTATATAATACAGTAAAATAAATGTACAAACTACAAAAGACTTTGGTGTGCAAGCAAGAAATACGCAAAGAATAGACATTATTATTACGTACGTTATATGGTATTGTATGATGGATGGATGACAAGCACAAGAGTCCGATGTAATCCTAAAACCATGTGGAAAGAATCGTGACAAGATGAAATGTCTTCAACATCACAAAATATCCCAAGGACAGAGCAAAAACGGAAGGGTTGACCGCAACACCATGTCTCATAAAACATGCGTTTGCTGCCCAATCTTTAGAACGAGATTGTCACAGATATACTGGTATGAGTGACAGAAACGTAGATAGAGATTATAGATTAGCTTTCAGCGTATGCCTTACTGAGGGACAGAGCCTCATGTCCCAGCCTCCGCGGGAGCCGCGTGACGACTCCTGGCTACCGTAGGCGCGGGCCTGCGGGCGAAGAGTATTGGGTAGCTCACCGTCCGATCAGGACCAGGCCCGTGCCGGACGGCGCGTACGTGTTCCACGCGCATCTCAAAGAGATGTCAGCAGCAGAGAAGGGGCCCCTTAGGGCCGAAGCCTGCCGGGTCAGCGGGATTGTCCGAAAGGGTTACCGCTGGCCCTTTTACACAAAGTAAAGTGCCTGCTTGGATTCGAACCCACGACCTACACCTCGTAAGTCGCGGCCGTTACCATTAGAATATGATATTTAGAGACGGAGCGGGCCAACACTGTTCCACGGTCAAACTGAGGAGATACAATTCCATACGAATAATTTCCTTATCTATGACGTTATCAAAATCTGCCTAGCCTTTTCTCAACCATGTTGAGGTCGGCTTCCAGTCGAAACGGATGCAGCTGAATACCAGTACTTTACATGGAGCGACTGCGTTTCTGACCTCCACAACCCAATTACTGGGTAATACCTACGATACCCCTTGATAAAACTGGCAGACTTTCGGGCTTCTGACTACCCGTAACGACTGTCAAAGATCCACGAATGACAGCCGGGACCAACGGCTTAACGTGCTTTCCGAAGCACGGAGGGGTCACCGGTATGTAAAGATGGTCACCCATCCACAGACCAACCGCGGCATGCGTAGCTTAACCTGATCTATGGACCTGTGCGGCTGTTATTATTTAGCCACGGGCCCCTCTCTATGACGTTATATCCAACCATATTAAAACAGACATCAATAGCTGGCAACCCAAGGATTTAAACAAACATTCCTACCAGTACTCTACCTGTCTATTAACTAGTATTTACGTACGGAATGCCGCCCGTATCTTCACTCTGATAGTACATGAATAATTTCGATTTCATGCTTTATTGCCTACATTCACGGTACGAATAGGGATGAGTAGCTAATGTTTTCTACCCGACTACGGCGAAGCAAAGAGGCGGGTTATGATTTTGACCGGTATGTATGTATGTTCATTCTGTTCCCTCATAACTTCAAAAGTACTTAATAATAATTTGACAAATGAGATATCGTTAGAAGCGTCTTGACCGCCCGCTGGTGGCTATAAGACGTCACACTAAATTCAATATGGCGTCCTCTAAAGGACATAAAGTAATGAATGCACATACTAAATATTATAAATTCGAAAGTAAGTTCTCTGCCTTTTCCGTCTGTATGTTACCTTTTCACGCCTAAACCACTGAACGGATTTCGATAAAATTGGCAGAGAGATAGATTGCATCCTGGGGAAGCACATAGGATAGTTTTTATCCCGATATTCCCAAGGGATCGAAACTTATGCGGGTGAAACCCCGAACCGCAGCAAGTTGAATGTTGTTGAACTGTCAAAATGAAAGCCTACTGATAGTGTGTTACGCAATTACCCGGGTTTTAGTAATCGGGTTTAGTGTTTCTTCCCTTTTTGTCAGTCATTACTGCAATTCAACAATTCTGCAAATTGACATGTGGACTTGCAAGCTAGCTATTTCCTATATCAAGAGATTGTACTCAACGGAATTACACTTCACGATTTCCGTAGATCTCACCAATCGGTTGCAACGCTACGTGATTTTTGAGACTGAGCAGAATTTCCTGTATTTTACGTTGAATCGAACTGACCGAGCTCAAACTTTCAGGTTTGCTTTATTTCTTAAAAACGTGGACCGTATGTCCGTATGGTAAGGAGTTTTTGGTAGTTGAGTCGAATCGGAATAAACACGAGTTGAAAAATTTACGTTTTGTGTATTGTTCAAATTAGCGTCGCAGTGCAAAGGTTAATTAATTGAAATCGTTATCCGAGATCTTGTACTTTGATATTTGTGTAACTGCCCCGTTGGTCACGTGGTCGCAAACGCGACTGCTGAGCGTGTCGCGTCCTGGGTTCGATTCCCAGTTCGGACAAAGTGTTATTGGGTTTTCCACTAGGAATTTCTTAATAACAGTCCGGAGTTTCGAAGTTGGCGATTTAATACCCCCGTGCCTCGGAAAGCACGTAAAGCTGTTGGACCTGCGCCTGATCTCTCCCCGGCCATGTCGGATTGCCGTCCCATCGGACTATGAGAGTAAGGCAACAGAGAGTGCATCTGTGTTTTCGCCTATACTTGTGCACTATAATATATCCTGTGTACTTGGCTAATCTCCGTTGAGATTGGCCACCGTGACCGAAATCGGTCGGGAGGCTATTTTAGAATTATTTATTGTTAAGAAATTCCTTAACGCGGCTTACGGAAGGAGTTGACTGGCAGGAAAAAGGTTTATGCGACTTTCTCTCTAACTCTTTGTCTCTTGTCTTTGGTGTGTGTATCGCGTACGTAAAGGAACTTAGTTCCTGTCGGGAGTTCCCCGACCGCACACGTTTTGTTTTCAGTGTTTTGCACAACCCAGTTAGGTACCCTAACACAGTACCTCTTGGAAAGACTGATTGTCAGACTTATGGGCTTCTGACTACCCGTAACGACTGTCAAAGTTCTACGAATGGCTTAACGTACTTTCCGAAGCACGATAGACGTCTTGATATGTACCTAATGGATGGTCTGGACACCCATCCATGGACCAACCGTGGTAAGCGTAGCCTTCTTTATTTAGTAAAAAATGAAGACGATACTATCTAACTAATCTATGAACACAACCACAATGATAACGCAACCACCCACCACAGAACGGTACGAATCAATTAAAGGTACCTAACTACCTACAACATGTTATTACAGAACCATTCGACATAACTCGCCTCGCAGCCCTGTTCCCAACCTCAACACGTAATCGATTCATTGAATCGAAATTTGATTTCTGTAGTACATTGCTGTGTTTCAAGGCTAGTGTATTGATCAAATGTTCTAGTTCCAAGCGATGTAGGGCAGGACTGATTTGTGATGCCTAATAAGGTATATAATATTTTGACGGACGGGCCCCGCCTTGGTGATATTTATTAATCGAATATTTTAGGGGAATGAAGGGCAGGTTTGTCAACTAAGGCCCCTCGCCCACGGCGACTTTTTGTAGCGATGCTGTCGGGCGTTTCGTAAACGCGCGACAGCATCGCTACTAACGCGCGTTAGTCGCATTTGCAACGCGCTACTAACGCGCTACAGCATCGCGATTGTATCGATGCAATCGCGCGACCGTGTCGGACGACATCGGGGAGAGAACGAAGGGAGGATGGCGCGTGAGTGGAGATGTGGAGAACCGAGTACTACTGAATCGCGTTTGCATCGCGACAGAAGCGCGACAGTATCGCGTTCGCATCGCGACGAGCGCGAGAATCGTGGTGTGGGCGAGGGCAAACAGCTAGCGACCGCATCGCGACTGTATCGATGCGAACGCGCGACAGCATCGCTACTGCATCGCTACAAAAAGTCGCCGTGGGCGAGGGGCCTAAAGTTATTCATTAGGACCTGAGTAGAGCGTCACTCTACTCAGGGGTCCTAATGAATAACTTTATCCCTTTCCGATTTGATACAATTGCGATGACCTTAAATAAGGTGGAAAACCACATCAATCCGTTGTGTAGTTTAGAAGAATAGCGCGGCGGACATATACGAAAAGCAACTTTGTTTTATACTATTAATTTATTATGATTGTGATTTAAAACAATTTGGCTATATTATAAAAAAAAAACCGGACAAGAGCGAGTCGGACTCGCGCACCGAGGCGAGGGTTCCGTACCATCATGTTTTTAAATTTTCACCGGCGAGCTACTTACTAGATCTCGTTCAAACCAATTTTCGGTGGAAGTTTACATGGTAATGTACATCATATATTTTTTTTAGTTTTATCATTCTCTTATTTTAGAAGTTACAGGGGGGGGACACATTTTACCACTTTGGAAGTGTCTCTCGCGCAAACTATTCAGTTTAGAAAAAAATGATATTAGAAACCTCAATATCATTTTTGAAGACCTATTCATAGATCCCCCACACGTACCTATGGGTTTGATGAAAAAAAAAAGTTTCGGAAAAAAGTGGCTGTGACATACGGACGGACAGACAGACAGACATGACGAATCCATAAGGGTTCCATTTTTGCCATTTGGCTACGGAACCCTAAAAATGATTGTGGCTTCTAATGTATGAGAAGACACCCTTGCTCTCTCGCTAAAGCAAATAACGCCATTTACAAGGACAAGACATAAATTTATCTCTAACTAGGATGTTAATTCATTAACGCAAGACATTTGTCTATTCAACTCTATTATCTATGCGATAGGTTAGTAAACAAATTACTTGAGAGTTGCCAGCTTCACGACACACCTCCATAAAAAAACAAAATGAGTCACAGAACTTGTAATAGTTCAAGATAATATAATAATTATTTTCCTAGACTCGTAGGACGCATTCCAAGCGTATGATTTAAAACATTGGCACAAGATTCTACAAATTGTCATCGCGGTAGACAAAAGAATATTCGGTTTGGCGCCAACGGCTGGCGAGAAGAAATTTTTCGGTAGGTACGTTTTCTAGACATATTTTTTGTTAAAGAACACGTAAGTACTTACAAAATTAATTTCCTTATACCGTCAAAAACCAAATAATAAATAAAAACCGCATCATCACACCAATTTCCACAATCATTTTTTTGTCACAATCACAGTCATCTTTATTCTCGTTATTATAAGGTTGGTTTCGCAGTGATCTTACGGTCGGTGCTGACGTCAGAGGTAAGATCTGTGAGAGGTGAAAGGTCTGTGACTCGACAATTATGTCATTCTATATTTGAATAACCCAAACATTTCCTTATAAAAAAACGTTGGCATTTTTTTTAGCATAGCAACATCAAATTCCAAATACAAAAAAAACACGGTCACAACCGAAAAGGGCGTAACTATTGTAAACGGACATCGCCCAATCACGTCAACGAACTATCTGGCTCGTAGACGGTATGGCACGCCCCCTTGGCAAGGTATGTGCGCATGATTCATTCGGAAATGTCATGCGTGCGACGTTTGCCGAAAGAAAATCACAGACGGCCGACGGCGAAATGACAATAGACAATACTATCCCAAAATTAGGACGAAGGTTCATAAATAGCAAAGGATAACTATAATTATAAACTAACTAGGAAGAGTGAAACAAAAAAACACTCTTGTCAGCAATGCCGATATTTTTGTCTCGTTCACACAGTCGATGGTAAGATAGTGACGCATTGCTGTGTAAAGTGGACATTCTGAAATAATCTATTTTATTGTTCAACACGAGACACATGCGAGCGCCGAGCGCGTGCTCACACTGATTTATATTCCTGACTAATCCGCCTAATTTTTTTGCGTTGGAGTGAAAAATTCCTTTACAAACAAATCTTCATGAATAAAGAATAATGTGATAATTCTCCTCTGTCTGCGCCCCAATATTAATGAAACTGGTACATTTAACGTTTGTTTCTTAGTCACATGTATAGTTAAATGTATCCTCATGATTTATGTGTTTTCTTTTGTAAAGAGTTACTTGCGATGCTGGCGCATGTTCTCGTCTTGACAAATATAAAGTACAAAACACACGCAACGAGACTCGGCAATGAGTTACTGCAACCATGTGCTTTTTATTTCATTCATGTGAAATCGCGAACAACGCCGACGTTTATATAGTACACGTCATTTTAACTGGAACGGTCCGATAAAGAAACAATAAAATCGTTAAAACAAAAGCCAATTACTTAACACATTTTTATAGCAAAACGGTATATAAATTAAATAAAACTAGAAAGTCCAAAGCAGTAAACACAGTTAGAAAAGAATCACACGCATATTGGCGCATCAAATTTTATTTAAAAAATTGGCAAATTAGCATTAGTTACCGCTTTGTTCGACACGAGCGTTAAAATGGAAAATACTTTCTTCTTTTATTTTTAGCTCGTTGACTGGAGAAATTGTCTACGACAATCACCTTTTTATTACTCGATGTTCGAAACAAAGGAACCAGTATTTTCAAACTCTTTCGAACGTCATTATTAAATGTTGCCACACTTAACATAAAATTCCGACCATTCAACGCAAAAGACATTAATTAAATACAAAAAAAATAAATATATCATCCACAAATGAGTATTAAAGCATATAATTACATAAATCTGTAAGCTGCTGCACAAGTTGTAGAACTTCTATGATTAGAGATTGTAACAGATGACGGCTGTAACAATTAATTGATGCCACAGCATCTGTGCCGGCCGGGTAAAGATCCAAATTGAATTGAAATGCGTAATAAATGTCGATTTGATTGCTATTTTATGAGTAAAATCATTTTTTAAGACTAGCTGTTGCCCGACACTTCAAACTACTGTTTGACCGTCTCTGGGGGTAGATTTTCAACAAATAAGTCCGTAGTTTTCTGCTAAACCCTCAAAGGGTCAAGGGATCTTCCTATCTCTCAATTAACATAGGCTTATCGTATAAGACGTAACACACTTTCAATCTGAATTATTTTGAAGGATGTTGCTAATCCATTGCTTCATAATTTATGTTCGAAAAATTCGTTTGCTCCACAAAGTAAACAAATAACGCAATGAATGTTGTTGAACTGTCAAAATGAAAGCGATTGCTACTGTTAATGTCATCCACCACCATCTCTATGATATCCAAATCCTGCCACTGACGATAATAGTTTCACTTAGTTTTATTTCTTAGAAATTCAAAATACCAGCGACTATTTAGCCTCAATAGTTAACGCAAAATACTGACGGCTACTGACAGTCACTCGTGAGTCGTGACATTCTCGTCATTTCATTTGCCTATACGTCCAAATTAACGACTTAATTAAAGTAGAAAATTCAAATAAAAATTCCATGTTCAGAATGTACACTAAAATTCAATTATGTACTTCACTAAATATTTATTGTATTGCCTAACGTGATCACCAGTGCCAATTATTTAAATCAATCCAGTTGACGCATCAGCATTAACATTGGTTCAACCCCAATAAATTTGGATTAAAAACTCTTTAAGCCATATTTATTGAGGTATTTTTAATAAAAAAGTAATTGCGATCAAAATGAACAATACCACTTTATTCCCTCCAAATAATAATAACGTTCTATTTTCAAACAACATGACACTGCAATAATCGAGATTGCCAAATTAGAAAAATGACACAGATTATATTTTTAATAAATAGGGGCAACTTTTTCTATTGCATACTAATTCTTTATTTTTTAACCTTCTGACCGTCGCGGTCGGCGCGGTCGGTTCGGTCATAGACTTGGAAATCGTAAATATTTTTTTTTTATACTGTTTTTTTGCTCATCGTTTTTGTATGCATACGTTTGCATACATTGAGTTTTGCTTTATTTTTGCTGGCACAGGCAATGTTCCGCTGGCAATTATATCCGTTTGAGTTTGTGTAGCTAACTTTTAGCTCTTTTTTAAAAGAAGGGGGAATGAAATGGACTGAAATACTTTTCTTTAAGACTGTTACTGGCTGGGGGATTGTACTGAAATATTGTTTTAGGGGCAAATAAACTCTCTAGAAGGTAGTTAATTTTGCCTAAAATGGACGTTACAGTGCAAATAACATTTGCGTCTCCGCGATTGCATTTTGTGGGTTTTTTTTTTTTGCGCGGACCATAATATTTTTTTCTAAAATTAACGTAGCCTACAGTTACTCCTTATAATACCAGCTATCTGCCAGGTAGAGTCCCGTCAAAATCGGGGATTAGCCAGAACAACAGACAGACAAACAAAAATAATGTTTTTTGGAGGTCGGATAAGCAGTCGCTCCATGTAAAATCCTGGTATACAGCTGCATCCAGTTAGTCTGGAAGCCGAAGCCAATAGTTGGGAAAAGGCTAGGAAACTGATGACTGAACTTAAATGTAAAATACAATTACAATGTATTATTTGTGTAATTTGTTTGTGTAGTGCTTCTTACTGTACTCTCAAAACGGTGAAAGAAAACCGACATGTCCTAGAACCAAAAATTCGAAGATATGTGACATCTAACAACCCGAACTGGACCCGCGTGGTATATAACAGCCCACTCCCTCTCGAAGAGGGGAGGCCTGAGTGGCTGAGTCCCAGCAGTGGGAACATTATAGGCTGATTATATTTCTTACAGATTTACAAGCGTCTTCACTCAAGCTTAATTTTTTTTTGTATTAATTCCGATACGCTTATCAGCAGAAAGTACTATTTGATAAGAAACGTGTTGCTTAGTTAAGAAAAGCAATTATTGAGTCAACGAAGATAGATGATTCTGATAAGAATCCATCACATCGTTTTGATAACAATTGTTTGTGTCAATAAACTGCGCGATAAAAATTACAGGGGGATATGGCTATCCTATATTCCTATCCTACTAATATTATAAAAGCGAAAGTTTATGAGGAATTATGGATGTTTGTTACTCTTTTCGCCTGTTCAACTAGTTTTATGATAAAACCAGAAACACGCGGACGAATTCCCTGGCAGAAGCTAGTGCATTTTTAGTTACCGCCTTTTAGCTTTTTTTTTTTTGCTAGCCTATGCTGTCCCACTGCTGGGCAAAGGCCTCCCCCAAATCCTTCCAGGAACTCTTTTCTTTTAGCTTATAATAAAAAAAAGTTATAATAGACATAAAAAAGACTAATACTTACCTCTTGTCCTGATCCCAATTTATTTCTGGTCGGCGCAACATGTCTTTTTCTTCCATACTTCTCCATTAGTCGTCATCTCGGTAGTCACCCCCTTTCTAACCATATCATCATTCATACAATCCATCCATCGTTTCTTTGGTCTTCCCCTACTCTTATCGATACGGAATATCGATTGAGTAACCTACCTATTATAGTAAGTTTTATCAAGATTTTCTAAAGACGACGACTAGACTAAACACTTCAAAAAATAGAATGAATTTGTTTTATAACTAGGTACGTCTCTTGTGATTCCACACGTGCATTGGACACCTTTAAACGGCAAAGGAAAATATATATATATACTGCCTACACTATTTATTTAAGGCTTTCACGGCGCGATAAAAAAGCCATAAAATATTTTGCCGACGGAATTACTCCCTTAGTAAGCGTGATACAGGGATAACGACACAGATAAATCGATATTGATGCGACCTCGATACATTCTATATCGGGAAAAGTGCGTTGGTTTAAAAAATTAAATCACTTATACATCATCTGCCTAGCCTTTTTCCAACTATGTTGGGGTCGTCTTCCAGTCTAGCCGGTTGCACCAGAATACCAGTTTTTTACATGGAGCTTATCTGACCTCTACAACCTAGTTGCTGGGTAATACGATACTCCGTGGTAAGACTGGTTGTCAGACTTTCGGGCTTCTGACGAACCGTAACGACTGTCAAATGTCCACGAATGATAGCTGGGACCAACGGCTTCAAATTGAACATTGTATGGAAAAAAACAGCATTCATTAATACACGACAACACGGAACTACGCGTTACGCATCGTGAAGCGAAACAAAATATGTGCCGAATACAGGTTACCGCATTGAGGGGTTAATCACCCGTTCGTGTCAACTTTATTGATGTGTCAATCAAAACCATAGTGCAGTAATTTATCTGTTTTTTTTTTCCTGTTTCAAGCACAGGTTTTAACATCATCAAGTTTAGCTGTCAAATATATTCCTTAAATAACTCCTTTCGTGAATTCCAATATAAATTACAAAGCATATTAACGTTCAATTATCAACACAATTCAATTAAAATTTGTGGAGAATCTTCAAAGTGAAGACAAGTCTTTGAAGTTTCCATGATTATAGTGATAAACAGTTCATTTAGTTTCACTTGTGTGTAATAAAACAAATTGAGTGTGGGATTTTAATTTATTAAGAATTTATTTATTTAAATTGTGTTTTCGTGTCTATTTTTTGAGAGTTTAAAAAGAATTATCTCAAATAAAAGGTACCAAAATGTTGTGATATTTTCGTCACTAGGCTAATGATTTTTTTTTTTGCAGGATTTTAGCTATTACTTTCACAAAAGCTCAAGTAATCTAGTTCGTCAGTGTTGCCCTAATAATGAAAGGTTTTTTGTCACAGACTATCACTAATAAAATCTACGAGAAGAAATACGTTTTCAATCAAAACAGAAAACTGGAGTAATATATGTATGCAATAAATATTTTATGATCGCAAATTAATTGTACACTTTGATCTTTTGTAACACTCGTCAAAGATCCATAACTATAATTATAGGTAATTTTACCGATGTCTAATTTTTTACGCGACTGCGCCAGAAGGAGGGTTATGTTTTTCGAGTTTATTTAAAGACTTTTTAAAGTTTTTAATCTTACTCCCTAGGTATTCAATGTTTATAAAAAAACTACTCTCATAACCTTAGAAATGTAATGTACTGAGTAAGTACTTGAAGATAAATTAGATTTCCGTTTTAATTACGTCTTGTGAGCGAAAACAATCTGTTTTATGCCTACCCACTTCTCAATTTTAATTTAATCTTAACAAAAGCACCATAAAATAATTTTACGTGAAAATTTTAAACTAGAAATCATTTTTACCGACTTCAAAAAAAGGAGGTTATCAATTCGATACGTATGTATGTAATATTATTGGAATTGCATTATATTCACATATGACAATCTATTAGGGCTTCCAAACAAATATACAAAATTTTATAGACGTATGTATGTATGTATGTATGTATGCATGTATGTATGTATGTATGTATGTATGTTTGTCCACGCATATCTCCGTAACTATTAATCGGATCGTGACCATTCTTTTTTTATTGGCTTACATTTACTTCAACTTAGGGAACAGTGCAAGTTTCATCAAAATCGATTCAGTAATTTTCAAGATATGGACTAAGACGTGAAAGTGTGACGGCCTGGCTTATTGATACGAGCTACGGGTGTAGTATCAAAGCGAAAACATCTCAAAACCTTGGTCAAATTCTAGTACAACAACTAAAAATTACCAAATAAAAAGTAATTTAAAAAAATTAAACCGACTTCAAAAAGAAATTAACTCAAAATTATGAAATAACTTTAATTTCGGAAGTCGGTGGCAAAAAACTAAAACTAAAATACAGATCCCAAGACACCGACTTCCGAAATTAAAGTTATTTCATAATTTTGAGTTAATTTCTTTTTGAAGTCGGTTTAATTTTTTTAAATTACTTTTTATTCATACTTTGTTATGAAATACCTTTGCCTTTCCTACACCTGCGAATGTGAATAAAGAATTGTTTTTGGTAAGATGGTGTGGTGCGAAAAGATCGACGTAAAAATGTTTTCACGAAAAGCTTCATTTCAAAAATCGAACGCCTAGGCAATAAAATGAGGTATTCCACTCAGAGCACCGTGGCGTTCGTTACCGGCGAAAAAGGAAAAGAATATCCTAGAAAAATCAAAGCATTGATACTTAGATTCCTATTTATAAATCAGTAAGGTGTTCCACTGCGAAACCCGCTAGGTATCGTGGTATTGTTATCGACCTAGAAAACGGGAAATATCTCTGCTTCCCGCGAACAAGAACACCAAAAGCCTAATGACCGAGCGATGTCAATCACATTAATTGACAGTGTCTGGGCAGAAAGCTATTTTCGTTTATTTCGTGGATGTCGCAACGCGAAAAAATCCCTAGCAACAAATTTAAAGGCGTGCAAAAGAACATTTAAAAGCCGCACCGACCTACAGATTTTTTTTTATTTAATCATGTGTCAACAAAACGTAACCTCAAAACGAGAAATCAACAACGTAACGTGATCATGACAAGACGCGTAAACTAAACGTAGTAACAGTCAACAAACGATCATTATCATTAATCGGATGATTACAGGAACTATTACAAAAGCGTATCGTGACTGAAACACGAACATGGAAAAGGAAATGTACAAAACACGGCCATTTTCGTCGGGTCTACGTAGCTATAGGTTTGACAATTGTGTACATAAATATTATTACTCACCCTTTCGACGTCCAGGTCGGTCCCTGTACACAGTCTCTTGCCACCACTTCCGTTGTAAGCCATCGCGCACCACAAAACAAAACACAAATCACACCGAAACGCGTTTTGTTAGAAACGAAACCGGCAATACCTCCTTCTACGGCGGCCGCGAGCAGACTGATTGAACGAATGAAATATATTGAGTCGCGAACGAATGTGGAGCGGGACGCGCAGAAAGCGGATTGCCATAAATAAACTATCACTACTGAATTAGTAGATTTAATTAAACATTAATGTTTTACCCAAACCTTTTCAGTAATTATAAAACACTTATGGAAATGAACCAAAATAAATGAAAACCTTTAATTTAATTAACTGCTTTTGAATAATTTTGAAACGCGCTTATTAAAATAGACAATGGTAGTTTTTTAGAATAATTAAATAGTGCCAAAATATCCATCAAAAGGTCGTTGAACTGCGAAACGTCATTCATTGTTATTGTGTGAAGTTGTTGCGATTTCCTTTTGAATGCTATTGTTTATAAATTACAATTATTATTACAAAACAATCACACAATGAGTGAAAACGAGGAAGAGCAGGAAATAAAAATCGAATATTTTGAGTCTTTCGACACCGATCCTCTGTGTGAGAATAGTGAAAAACCAACAAGCGCCACAACAGATTACCTAACATCAAATATTTGTTATGAAAATATAAATCAACGGGTAAGTAACAGTAAAAACGATAAAAAAGATATAAAAATATCGTATTTACAATCGTATTTTAAACTATAATTGTTAGTCACGATTGCAGTGATGTAATATCAATGAATTCTGGCATTTAGCCAGACAGACATCATCACCTTTGTCATAAGCGTACATAAAGTAAAAAAAAATATCCACAAATACAAAGTTTTTTTTTTGTTTATTTTTACTTTTGAACTATCAAGTAGGCCGATCCGCTTGGGTCGATCTTCAAGGTTGAGCAACGCTTGCCAAGGTCGGTCAGTGGAGGGGTGACCATTCATTACACAATGAACCCCCTCTGTGCCTCTGAAATAAAGTGAAGCCGTTGATCCCTGCTGCCATTTGTGCAACTTTGTCAGTCATTACGGGTAGTCGGAATCCCGACAGTCTGACAACCAGTCTTATCAAGGAGTATCCTGATACCTAGTAACTGGGGTCCAATACGCAGTCGCTCCATGTCAATGACCGATATTCATCTGTTTCCGGTTACACTGGAAGCCGACCCCAACGTCGTTGGGAAAAGGCTAGGCAGGTGATGGGTAGGCTGTCTGTGCTGCTCTGTGTGAGCCTCTTTACTCATAAAGTGAAATATGAAGAGCACAGAGCATATTTGTTAATGTCATTATTCTGGAGATGTTACACTGTTTTTAATCTAAATAATTGTTTATTTCTGTTTCCAGGACACAAATGATGCTAGCGACATCTCAGAAAATCAAGCAACTGTAGTAAGTGATGAAAATGAATACCCTGTTGTAAGTAGAAGGAAATAAAACAGTTCATATTTTTTCAGAATTATAATTCTTTAGTGACAGCTTGTAATTTTGGTTTTTCAGGAATCAGAAAATGTAGAAACTTGGTACAAGACTGTGGATCATTTTGGAAGATATCTCTGCAAATTTTGTGAAAACTCCTATTCTACTATCCAAACAGTGCGCCACCATGTAAAGAACAAACATTTTGATGACTATAACCGCATAAAAGGCACTGCAAAAGACAAAATAAGAAGAAGAAAACTGAAATGCCATATTTGCATGAAAAGGTTCAAAAATACCAACATTTTGCAAGAGCACATACAAATTCACTGCATTAATGAAATACAAAAATCTTGCTTCATATGTCATGCAACATTTGATAAAGATACCGAATTGTTAACTCATATATCGAATAAGCATGAAACGGTGAAAAGGAAGCTGCATTACTGCTTCACATGCGGTTACAGGACATCAAAATTATCTCATTTTAAACAGCACGAGAGAACACATTCATACACCTATGAGATAAAATGTTCTTACTGCGAATATACAACATATCATCCACCAAATTTGAAGATACATGAACGGATACACACAAATGATAAACCGTATATGTGTAAATTCAAAGGTTGTGAGTACCGATGTGCAGCAAAGTCAGGGTTGACCAGTCATTGGCTGAAACATGAGAAGGAGAAGAATACGATTTATTGTGATAAATGCAATTATAGTACTGTTTATAGACAGAGTTTGAAGAAACATATGGATAGTCATAGAAGAAATAGTGTCAGGAATAGGTTTTAAGGTTAAATTTTGTTTTTTATACAATCAGTATTATAATTCTAAAGTCCGCCTAATGAGAAGCCTAGTCTTCCCGATTTTCCTATACGGCGCAGAAACGTGGACGGTTCGCCTCAAAGACCGACGCAAAATCGATGCACTGGAGATGCGGTGCTGGCGGCGACTGCTGCGGATTCCCTTGACAGCGTTTAGGACCAATGTTTCGATCCTGGAGGAGCTAAAAGTCAAACAGAGATTATCGTCGACTGTGTTAACACGAATTATCAAATATTTCGGCCACGTGGTTCGTAACGAACACTTCATGGAACGACTCGTTGTCCAGGGACAAGTGGAGGGCAAGCGGTCACGCGGTCGGTCACCTACGCGTTGGACAGACCTTATCAAAGCGTCAACACAAACCTCCATGACGCTGAAGACCGGAATAAGTGGAGAGAGAGCAAATAAAATGCAGAGTCATCAACCACGAGCACTGTGTCAAGAGTGAACGACTAAGGAGGAGCGTATCGATGGACGGCGTGCGTCGACACTACAAGACTGTATCCAAACGCGTAAAGTTGAAGTCACGACTGTATGCAGTTAATATTGACTTCACACGATTGCAGCCGACCGCGTGAAGTTGATATCATTACTGAACGAAGTCGAACGTACAACTGCATGCAGTTGAACATATCGACTGCGCGCGGTTGCTGCGATGCAGTCCGTCTGATGGCAGCTTAACAAGAGAATCCTGCAGGGTTCTTGCAATACAATCATTACAATATGAAAATGATGTTTTTCTGGGCTTTTGCTCCTAATTTTTATTATTGATTTTCTTTTATAAAATTACAAGGATTTAAATAAAAGTAAAGTGTCAAGTAATGATAATTGTTTTATTTTTATACAACATTTCATCAATAACAAATCCTTAAAAAAATATTTACATTATGCTTCAAGCAAAATCTAGGATTCTATTCTAATTTACTGTATTTTGGAGTAGATAACTAGATACTTAATTATGCTTTTTAAGCTATTTACTAAATCAAAAGAAAATAGAATTTAGGAGTTCTGGATTCTGGTAAAAAAACTTATAAAATCAAACCAGCGATTCTGTGGTTCACAAACTAAATTTAAGTTCAGTACATCTTTTTTTTTCTATTTCATTAGCGGCTTGGCAGATGGACATGCAGGATTACTTTGCAGTACAGTATTCAGAAGTAACGAACTATGTAGGAATAGGAAAAACAGTGGTGTTCAAATTACGGGTAATTCCACTTTGCCCCACCAAGCCCGCCACCCTGGTGTGGCAAAGTGGACTGCCTAAAATTTTGCAGTGGAATATGCCCCACTATTCTGATTTGATGGGGCGGATAACACTAGCATAAATACGAGGTTAATTATTTAAAAAAAAATGCTTAGGTTAGGTTAGGTTAAAACTGTGACCTCCTACGCACGAGCCGAGCGAGCGAAGCGAGCGGTGCCGCGGCAGCGGCCGGCGAGTGCCAGAAACGACTAAATTATATAGAAAAAAAATATGGAAAAAAGAGATTATTTTTAACAGGCTATCGAGAACCGAATTAGTTAGACGAGGATAATTATTTTAAAAAAATGCTTAGGTTAGGTTAGTGTTATCCGCCCCATCAAATCAGAATAGTGGGGCATATTCCACTGCAAAATTTTAGGCAGTCCACTTTGCCACACCAGGGTGGCGGGCTTGGTGGGGCAAAGTGGAATTACTCCAAATTACCAAACGGAGTTTTAATGAAAATACAAGAATAAACTTTAGAAATTTGCTATTAAATCAAGACGAGTGATTTCGGAATAAACTCAAATTTATCTACTGTCATTTACTTAATGAAATAGAAAGAAAAAGATGCACTGAACTTAAATTTAGTTTAGTTTGTGAACAACAGAATCGGCAATAATTATGTGCAAATTAATATATTTCCAAATTCCCGTGTATTTTCGCCTGATTGTCTAAATCACTCTATTCCATATTGGTTCAAGTCTTTCGATGTCATAGGTCTCATATCCACATGCAACAAAACTTGGAGAAATCTGTGATAACAACGTGCCAAAGGCGTTATCACTCTGACTTTGTTAGCGTGTTTCCGGCGAAGCTATTGTAAACGCCGCGACTTGACGACATGATCTTAGCGTTTTCACAAAACTGTACACTCCCTTGTCTGACTCTCACTTGTACACTAATATCAATGGCTCTCGTAAGGCGAGCGCGATGCGCACGCGTGGCGAGGGCGTTTAACAATTCGTCTCTTTCGCAAGCCGCTCGCTAATCGTCAGTGTGATTAGGCCTTAAACCGTGCAGCAAGTCTGTAATGTGTATGTTTATACTCGTAAGTAACTTACATCAGTTTTCTTGCATGTGGAAGTGTGACATTATTGCATTTACCTTCACATATTTTTTTTTTCCCAGCCATTCCAAAGATCAAAAATTTTGGGTACAATCTATTCACATTGTGGAAGAAGCAAATTCGAGACCATTAATTTGATTAAATTATTGACAAAAGAAGAAAAAGAAAAAAGAAGAAAGTAGGTACCTAGTAGGTGTAAAGTAGTAGTACTAACCTAACCAACTTGTATAACACTACAGTTGCCATTAAAACTACAACTACCCTCCAAAAAATGTTTAGCAATCACACAATTTTCAAAGTCTCTTTTTGAAGAGGTCGGATTTTTTTTTCGAGAATAAGCTTACAACAGAGTAACTGGCTGGTTCCAACTCAGTGCGGTTTTGGTTTGTGTCCGTCTACATAGAAGTTTCTTGTTGCTTTCGGTAGTTCCACTTCCAACCCCTCCATTTCTTTGGTGAGGACTATTTGACATCCTGAAAATTGAAAACAAAATTCTTTATTTTAATAACATTATTAAATTTAAAGTTTCATTTAAAATGATATTATAAGTAACTGAAACCATACTGAATAATTTGCATTAAAATAACGAAAACGCAATCCAAATAGGGTCAGTAATTTTTGCAAAAATCGTGGACATACATACGGGCCGAATACAGAACCTCCTTTTTTTAAAGTCGGTTATACAAGCTCCGCAAGTAGCACATTCCAACTTGACTAATTAGCTAAGCAGCAAATTAGCTTTTTTTTTATCTTGTCTCTTTTTCACTCCCGATAATTACAACATGCCGTCCTACTTCCACGTGTCATCTAATAGTGTCACTTTGTGCCGTTTTTGAAGATCGAATGTTGGGTAGGTAACCGATCTACGTCGTTTTACTTTTAAGTAAAAAAACACAGTTGATATTCATTCATAGTAAGTTATGGGTGGAGGCCTTTGTCCAGCTGTAGGAGTATGTTTAGACACTTAGGGGCCGTTCAAGTATTACGTAAGCAGATTTCTTGCAATTATTAACCCCCTCCTCCCCCTCGTCAGCAAAAGTAAGCAAACCTCTTACCCCCCCCTCCAATGCTTACGTAAACATTGGTACATGCATTTTTCAATGTGTTCTGGTGTCTTTATTGATTCATGAGCATGAGCAACAATTAGTCCCAGTAGAATCCCTGACAATGCGTTTTGTTTTCAAGCATAGACAAGTAGTGTTGCCATACATAACATACATAATCAGCCTATAATGTTCCCACTGCTGGGACACAGGCCTCCTCTTGGTGAGAGGGAGTGGGCCGTAATCCACCACGCGGGCCCAGTGCGGGTTGGCAGATGTCACATGTCTTCGAATTTTTGGTTCTAGGACATGCCGGTTTCCTCACGATGTTTTCCTTCACCGTTTTGAGAGCAGTGGTGATGAAATAATTTACACAAAGTAAAGCGCCTGTCTGGGTTCGAACCTACGACCTACAACTCGTAAGTCGCGGCCGTTACCACTTGGCCACCACTGCTCCCCATGTTGCCATAATTATGTAGGTATTCAAACCAAAATCGACTAAATTTTGTAGAAAATCCGAAAAGTAAAAAAATCAATACTGCTAACTTAATCACCATCCAGACCCCCCCATCCCCCATGTCATCAAAAATAAGCAAAGCAAAGACCCCCCCGCCCCCCTGTAGTGCTTACGTAATACTTGAATAGCCCCTTATCAGTAGCCAGTAAAGATGTCTACCCGATTTTTTATACCATCTAAAAACCCTACATAGAAAATTAGAGATGACTGAATTAAATATTTACACATTTCAATGGGGGAAGAGAGAGAGAAATAGGTTTTTTGCTATTATCTCAACTCAACCAAAAATAAGACATGTGATATCTAACAACCCACACTGGGCCCACATGGTGGATTACTGCCTACCCCTCTCACAGAGAGGAGGCCCGTGTCCCAGCAGTGGGAACATTATTTACATATTATCGAATGATTTAAAGTGCAACAAATCACTAATAATGATTAATTATTAATTTTAAAATAAAATGTAATACCTTTTTGTAATTATGTTATTGTTTAGTATAATGTAAATTGTAATAATTAGAATCAATATTATAATATTATGTAATTTGATATAATTATAAAGTTTGCAGTGCCCAGGGTACATGTCCTACTGTGTCATGAAATTTGAATGCATACCTGCTAACCAGTGTTTTACATGTGTTAGAAAATAAATAAATAAATAATTTTGATATGGTGTTTTTCCTACTTTATAAATGGAGTACTTATATGCCTTTTTTAGGCTTACAGATTCTCTACATTGCCAAAATAAAGGTAATATTCTCATACAAACCTAGCCTAGAGTTTTCTTTCAAAAATGGTGCCATATCTAATAGATCATCCTCCTTTTCCTCAGAAGGGGGTAGTTTATCAAAGTAGTCCGGAGGTACATACACATGGCATGTTGTGCAAGCTAGGGACGCTTCACAGGCACCTGAAAAAAAAGGAAAAGTTGTATAAAACGTAATATTCAGTATTTCAAAGTAAAAAAAAAATAAGATCTATCAATAAAGGACATAATTTGATTAACTGGTTGAATACCGCATAGGGTAAGTAACAGGTAATAAGGGCTGGTGACTGCAACTCCACATCAATGCGCGTATTCTGCATATGGTGAATGGGTAGTTCTAGAGCAATTAAAACACAATGTGCGTTTCGCATGGATCCATGTTCCGGCGAAGGGTTAATCATACTAACACTCTATTTAGCAAAGTTTGTGTTAAAAGTAGTTATGTGCATAAATAACCACAAATTGTGAGAAAAATTTCCTAGGGACAGCACATTTCATTGAGTTACATCAATGTTGTTACGGTTCAATGGCGCTAGGATACTGCTTCTGGTAGACTCATTTATTGTAAGCAGGTTTATTTAAGATACAATACATTTCTTATTATGTCTGTTGTCTGGCAGTCAACATGTTAAAAACCATTCCGTGTAACACCTTTATTTGGTTGATATTGTAGAAGTTGTTGACAATAAAATTAAATCTAAAATATACAAACCTTCCATAGGTATCTCATGTCTATGTGCCAGATACATTACGTTGTCACCAACTTTGCCTCGCACTTTTATTCTGTTGCCATCTTTGTCTATGTAAGTTATATTTACACTGAAAAACAATAATTACGCCTTACTGTATGAAAACAAATTGGGCCTCGTAACTTGTTAAAGTAATAAAATTAACAGATTTATCAAGTATTTGGTAATGTTAAAATAAGGAGATACTAATAACTTCATGGTATGAGATACCAATAACTTCACTAATATTTTTAACTTCATGGTCCATTATAAATGTTTATTCGGATTCGGCGGTATCGCAAATTTTACGATAACCGTGTAGCATATAAACACGTAAATAGAAGTACTTACACCTCATCTTCCGACTTTGGATCTTGATATTCATATTCCCCATGCCATAAATCTGTAAATATACGCAATTAAATATATATTCTCACAAATACACTTAGGTAAATAGAAGCAAAAAAAAATTACTTGATGTCACGTGAATTTTTCTAATTTGTGAAAAAACTGGCGCCTTGAATGGCTCAAATTTGCGCAGAATTAAATAACGTCTTAACACAGACTGAAACATTATGTAATTACATGCACATGATAAAGAAAAATATTATTCTCGATATTTTGTTTGGTTATAAAATTGTCGCGACTTGGATTGCAAACTGACATTGACATAAGAGAGATGTTAATCTCATATGTCAATTTTGAAACATTGGCTTTTACAATAAAAAATCAAATAAAAGTGTTTGGATACATTAATATAATAATATAATATTCCACAACTATCACACAACGCCGTCTAGTCTCAAGCTAAGCAGAGCTTGTGTTATGAGTACTAGACAACTGATAAACATACTTATATATTTCTAAATACATACATATATAGATAAATTACACCCAGACACAGAACAAATGATCATGCTCATCACACAAACATTTGTCCTGGGTGGGAATCGAACCCACGACCTCCGGCATAGCAGTCATAGTCACTGACCACTAGACCAACAGGCCAGCATTCACTTAAGCATACTCACTATTCTGCACGTCTTCTTCCTAAGCTGACCGGACATCCCTCGTGCTTAGTAACTCAAGGTACCCCAACCTGAACCCTAATTGCGTGAAACATTATCTCAATCTGAATCATTTTAGTGGATAAGCTTCTTTTATCTATTCATTCAGTAATAGGAATAGAAATAACTTTGTCAACTTATGCACAAAATGCTTAGGAATTAAGAGATTGTAGAATGCCATTTTAGGATCCCGCTTCGAATAGGCCTATATAAAAAAAATATTAAGCGATTTCGGATAATGCGCAATGCGGTAACGACTCTAAACCTATATTTTATTGAAAGCAAACGACTTTTTGGCTATGTCGTCGACTTGCGTTCACTACAGCTACACTCAGCTACATCATGCTCTTTGGACTACAAACAAGAACAACGACTGCCATGCAGTTGCAAGTTGCAGGTAAAGGGATTCAGTCATCATTCACTCATGGAACCGTAAAACGTTAGAAGTGCGTTATCTACACAAGATTCGAGACAGCAAATCATGCCGTGTTCGTACGGACGCCAGCAGGTCAACCTACCCGAAACTGTCAGATTTTCCCAATCAACCTTGAACCTTATGATTTAGAAATAAAGTCGAAAATCTATTAAAGAAATCTGACAGATTGTAGTAACTTGATGTGCTGGCGTCTGTATGTACAGACGCCAGCACATCAAGTTACTACAATCTTATAATTAATTATTCTGTCAGTCAAGAATTTGTTCTCATTTGCCGTTTCACGAAAACTTAAAACTTTTTTTGGAAATTTAATCTATGATGACAACACTGCTTCATAAATGTCAAATATTCTTGAAAACGTCAATAGTCGCTAAAAAGAAGGCCACTCTGGCCATTTTTCATAATGATTTTATAATACAAAATTATTGATTTTTAGCACAAAGGTGTCGTTATAGTATGTACAGTGGATAGTTAAATAAGGTTCTACGCTTATACAGAATAAATTATTGTTGAAAGTTACGGTCACAGTAACTTTTGTTGTGAATTTTCAGTGATAGAAGTTATGTTAAAGATAATCTAGGTGGGTTTTATGACTAAATGACGTGTATTTAGCTATATCATTCGTTGTTCGACATGAGTAACCTTTTTATTTTATTGCTTCTAATATAATATTTGTATGCGTGTTCAAGTTTACTGAAATTTTGGAAAATTTTGTTTTGAAGTAATACAGTTATTTTAGTTCATTGAATTTAGCTTTTTTTTTATCAAGTCGTCCGCGAATTCGTATTTTAGCGGTATGTATAGTATTATCTCTAATGAATCTTGTTTATTGTACTGTTGATAATAATATTTTATTTAAAATATATTTTTTGTAAAGTTAGGGCTGTCATGAGAATTCTGAAACTTGCTGTTTGCACCAAACAGGTTCTATTAATCTAGTTTTTTGGGGCTTTTGTTGATAAGTTAATTGGTGATTTGGTGTACTTACTTGTTTAACTTGATAATGTTAAAAGCGAGGAATTTATAAAGTAAATAGGTAACTTGGTCTCAAATTATTTATTACATGGTGTATTATGCTACTATGTGTAATTCCATTACAATCATAAATTATTTGACAACTAGCTGACCCGGCGAACTTTGAAGCGCCTCAGTTTTTTTTTTGTTAGTCATTCCCATGTTTTATAGTTATTCTGCTATTATTTTGGGGTGGAGACAAATCCAACAAAATAGAGATCATAAAAATCGGTCCGCCCTTCTTGAGTTATAAATGGTATAACTAACCCGATTTTGTTTTAATTATAGATACTTATATAGATATTTACCGTTCAATGGTCTATTACAGTACTTACCTCTTCAAGGCTCCCAATGACCTCTATATTGAATGCTTGTCAAAATCACATCACTTAACCAAAGTGTTCAGTTTGATATTGATAGCACATAGGAGAATGCTGCTGTCCATTATTCTCTTGCCTTTATCTAAATAGATTTTTTCTTTCATACTTCTCTACAAGTTTTCATCTCGGTGGTGACCGTGACCCCCTTTCTAGTCATATCTTTTTCACAGAAGGTCCCGTCCTATAAAAATCCTTTAAATTCTACCATATTTAGAGAGGAGATTTTATAATGGACTGTCCCGGGGTCTTATTGCTCATACTCACGAGTGGCACGTGTGAATGGCAGAGGCGACTGGTGTTCTTTTCTTTCTGACATTTTTCTTTTTGACTGTCAAAGATCCACGAATGACAGACGGGACCAACGGCTTAACATGGCAAAAATATAGTTTATTAATTATAATTATCTCTATTTCAGCATAAAATAATTAAGTAACAATGGATCTAGATATTAAGGTTAAAATAGAAAAAGATGAACTAAAAAGAAAAGATCCTACCTCATTTTTGCCCGAGGAGCCAATGTCTTATGAGATTAAAAAGAAAAAGAAGAAGAAAAAAAAGAAGCAAGAAGACCCGTTTAAAGATATTGATGACAAAATGAGTGTTAAGATTGAACCAATAACTCTGTTGGACCCAGAGGTTAAAATAAAGGTTGAGGATATAGAAGTGGAATTGGATTTTAATGACGTGAGTATAGTTTTGATAAGAACTGGTTAAAAGATATTATATAACTTTTAGAATGAAGATTAAACAAAGCACTTCCTCACTCCTCAACATCATTATTATATATTCTTTGCTCCTGTTTCATGATTACTATAATAGCATATATGGATAGTATATGCTTTAAGTATGTATTTGTTATATATGTAAATGGGACACTGCAGACTGTGTGTATGACTATAGTGTTGTCTCTTCTCCTTTTTAATCCATCCAAAGGTCAGTCTGTTCCAGCCACTATATTTATGTTGTCAGCCCATCTAGCTGGGGCTGGGGGCCCCCTTGCTACGCAGCCAAGAAATACGAATTTGATTTTAATAAGAAACATATTATTATTTTAGCAAATTCAATCTCAATCCTACTTCTACTGCAGGGAATTTCTCTTAAAAATTCATTTTTAATTTTTAGAAAATGGTGTTTCCAAAATATCATAGTCTTCCTATAGCTCCTGTGCAAGTTATTCATAGTTAACAAAGTAAATACTTACAATAAGCTCCTAAAATTTATGAAACATTCAACATACTTTAATTTTCAAATTCCAGTTTGGAGATAACGGCCTGGTTCACGAAGGTTTTCAGAACGACGATAGTCAAGAACCAGCCGTGAAAATAGAGCCACAAAACCACGACGCTGTTCTCCTTACATTCGAGAGCGTCATCAACGAAAAGAAACCCCTTGTTGCCGATTCCAATGAAATGTTTCAAATTTCAAAGAATGAGCTGCCAGTGGCAACCAAACGGGCCCCGAACCACGTCTGCAAAGTCTGCCACCTAGTCTTTCAATCGCAGAAAACTCTGCGAATGCATCAGAAACGAAAACATAAATCCTTTAGAAAGTCCTTCAAGCACGTTTGTGATTACTGTGGCATGGCTTACGAGATGAAGAACAGTTTAGTTGCTCATATTAAAAGGAAGCACGGGCCTGATGCAAGGCCTGATGATAGAGAAGAACGGACTTGTGAAATATGTGCGTTGGTCTTCAAAGGAATGGCTCGGTTACGCATGCATATGAGGAGGAAACATGGCTCTTTCCAGGATTCTTTTAAACACGTTTGTCAAGACTGCGGTTTAACTTATGATAAGTACAGAAGTTTGATTGTCCATATACAGCGAAAACATTCAAATAATCAGAAACCGGAAATCAATCAATGGTACAACTGTCCTTTCTGTCCTAAAATATTTACTAAAAGGGAAACGTATGCTAGGCATGTGCAGAGAAAGCATCACGTGTCAGACGAGAGTATAAAACAAGAAAAGAATACTGAAGCTTATTTGGAGAATTGCACGAATGAAGAAACTGGCGAGATAACTTGTAAAGAATGCCCTCTAGTCTTTTCTTCAATTAATTTCTTAAAACTTCACATGAGACGGAAGCATAATGCGTTGAGAGAAGATTTCAGATTGAAATGTCGGATTTGTAATTTGTCTTACGATAAAATTGAAAGCTTGAAGAGGCATGTGAGAAGAAAACACGACAAAGGGTCTCACTGCGAAGTTTGTAATAAACAATTTGATACACGAGAGATGTATCTCAACCATTCTCACGTGAAAGCTATCAAAGAGTGCAATATTTGTGGACTCATCTTCGCGTCACAAGGTGGCTTAGCGAAGCATTTGAGGTGCACACACAAAATAGATTCACCCAAAACGGTTTTCTGCAATCTATGCAACGAAGGTTTCCACGACAAACGACAGTTGAAACCGCATTTTATGAAAGTGCATTTAAAAGTATCGTACACTTGTCGGTACTGCAAAAAAGTTTTTAAAGCTAAAGAAAGTTATCGACGGCATATATTATATAAGCATCCTAATTCAAATCATGTTAATACACACATGCAAACATGCGAGCAATGTAGTGCGACTTTTAAGGACGAATTTGATCTTTGTCGTCATATAAATATATATCACGGCCGCCCTGAAGATATGACGAAAGAAATGATAGAAATAAAAAAAGAAGATCAGGATATAAAGGACTGTTTCCAGTGCACCAAGTGCCCAGATACATATTTGACATGGGAACAGTTAAAATTACACTATGAAGCAACTCATCACAATATTGAAGAAACACAATGTCAAATATGTGGGGAGATACTCCCAGGAAACGAATTACAGAAGCACATAAAGAATCTTCACATGGATACTGAGATGCAGTGCAAATACTGTGAATTTAAGACGAATGTTAGAGTAAGTTTGACACAACACACGTTAAGGCATAAAAATGCTGAGACAATTCACTGTGAATACACTGGTTGCAAGTATAAGACGTTTTATGATGGTGCTATGGAGAAGCATAAAAGAAAACATGCTGATTTGGGAGTCAAACTCCAATGTACGCAGTGCCCATTCCAGTCAATGAATAAATACATCTTGAAATATCACGAGGAAGCTCATGAGACAGGGAAAAAACGGTACATGTGTGACCAATGCGACTACGCAACGATTTTACCAGCCAATCTTGTGCAGCATAAATATAAGCATTCTACAGTAAAGAGGTTCAAATGTGAGGTGTGTCCGTTCGCAACGAAATACAATACATCACTGAGGTTTCATGTTAGGAAAAAACACTGTGATCTACCGACATTCAGTTAAATTTTTATGTTTTTTTATTATTAAAGTATTTGGTGTTATGAAATATTTAATTATTTTTTATTTATTGATTTTTAACTGCTTCGTTGGTCGAGTGTTCGCAAGCGCACTGCCCGGTCGATTCTGTAAAAATCTCACCGTGAAAACTTACTTCAAGTGCTTAGTTTTTGCTAAGAATTGAAACTATTGACGGCTCACTCCACGCTCACTTCACCTAAGTTTTCACGGTGAGATTTTTTTACAGAATAGCACCGCTGCCGCGCTGTTGAGCATAAGATCCTGGGTTCAATTCCCGTGTCGGGCAAAGTGGTTTGTTTTTCCAGCAGCCGATAGTCTGGATTTGTGCCCAGTTGACAGCAATAGGCTCGCCCCCTATTACATGGGACTTAAACATAACTGGCGAAATGTGGGTGTACTATAGGTACAGCTCTGCCTGACCCTTCGGGGCATACGGGCGTGAAGTTATTGAATTTTTATTAAAATAATTGGTAACAGCGCCATCTCTTCAATCACACTATAAACCAAGTTTTAAAAAGCGCCATCTATGTTAAGCCTAAAAAAGAGGCAGGAGTCGCAGGTGAATTTTTGAAGTGGGCGTGGATGGCTAAATCCGAAACTATGAGGAATAGCGAAAAGTACTCAAACAAAGCAGTCGCGGGCTCGATTTTGATGAAAACTAAAACTGTATCATTGGACTTTTGAAAAATCAATATTTCTAGCCAGGAATCGAACCCGTTGATTTTGATTAAAAAAAACAGACTGTATTATGGATCGAATTCTGGGAAGTAATGACATAGGTACGGGAAACTAAAGAAAAGAGCTCGTTTTTAACAAAATACTTTTTATTTTATTCTTATGTTACCTACCTATTAAACCATAACTGATTAATTGTTCAAAATGATGACCATTGTTTTCAATACATAGCTGGATTCGAACGTCTCAAGGATTGAACGGTAATAATATTGTAAAGGTGACTGCGTTGCGGGTGTATTGAGCATCATTTCGAACAAGGTACAGGTATTTGTTGCCGGCAACAGAAATATCATCTGGGAAAATTTCAACTGCCTAGCTATCACGGTTCATGAGATACAGCCTGGTGACAGACGGACAGTGGAGTCTTAGTAATAGGGTCCTGTTTTTACCGACTTCAAAAAAAAGGAGGTTATCAATTCGATACGTATGTATGTAATATTATTGGAATTGCATTATATTCACATATGACAATCTACTAAGGCTTCCAAACAAATATACAAAATTTCATAGACGTATGTATGTATGTATGTATGTATGTTTGTCCACGCATTTCTCAGCAACTATTAATCGGATCGTGACCATTTTTTTTGTATTAGCTTACATTTACTTCAACTTAGGGAAAAGTGCAAGTTTCATCAAAATCGGTTCAGTAATTTTCAAGATATGGACTAATACGTGTAAGTGTGATAGCCTGGCGTATTGATTCGAGCTACGGGTGTAGTGTCAAAGGGAAAACATCTCAAAACCTTGGTCAAATTCTAGTGCAAAAACTAAAAATTACGAAATAAAAGTAATTTAAAAAAATTAAACCGACTTCAAAAAGAAATCAACTCAAAATTATGAAATAACTTTAATTTCGGAAGTCGGTGGCAAAAAGCTAAAATACAGATCCCAAGACACCGACTTCCTAAATTAAAGTTATTTCATAATTTTGAATTGATTTCTTTTTGAAGTCGGTTAAATTTTTTTAAATTACTTTTTTACCCTTTGGGTACGGAACCCTAAAAAGAAAACGAAAAGCTCTCGTTGAATCACTTGTTGATTCTATTATTAGAATGCAATGTAGTAATATTGATTCCATATTTTCTAGAAATCAGTAAATGCACGATTGCGCATTGCGCAGCATGGCTACGAAGAGTCCATTATTATTAGTAAAGCGTGAAGATACTAGTTTTAGTGGCAGCGTCATCTATTGACCAATCTCAATTCGTTCAGTCAACGTTTTTTAAAAGAAAACTCTGTAAATCAAGTGGATTAATTGTAGACAACAAATAATTTGTTTATCATTCGTTTTGCTTGCTCAGCCAATTTCTGTCAAATAAAAGTATAAAATTAACACGTGTCATTTACTCAAGACTTTCCTTTGTACTTTGATTTAGAAAAAGTGATAAGAGATGTCGCTATAGTCTTCGCTTTAGCTTTGGCGTGAGGGCGTTTGTGAGTTTGTGACCGACACGTCAAAATTCAATACATAGATTTTTTTATCTCTTACTCTCTCATTATTCATGTGTAAGTGCGAAAGCAATAGACGCGCTGCGCTGCATTATGACGGCATCTAAAGAAACATCGCGAATTATAACCACTTTGTTTTAATTTAAATGTGTAAACATTGCAATTATATTCGTTTTCGCGTGTGTTTGCGATAAACTATATTGTGCTATTGAATTGGTTGTTTGTGCAGCGGGCGACAATGGATCTTTTGGAGCTTCCCGTAGTAATGATCGAAAATGTTTTTTCGTATCTATCGTACGATGAAATCGCAAAGAATAGATTGGTGAGCGATTATTCATGCAATTTATTAATAGAAACGAGCTTGATGAATTATAAAATCGAATACTGAAAGTGGTAGTCATAATGTTCAGTTCACAATAATTACTCACGTAACGAATGCATTCATTGCAACGTTCTAGGCGTTTCATGCACTGCAGTACCTACTTTATTTATATACTTCTATTTATAGCTGTTTGCTAATGTAAATACTCTATGCTCGTTTGGTACATCTTCCGGCCGATAGTATCAACGCACGTCCTGGATCACAGATAAAAAATTTTTTTTTTTAGTCTTGATATTAAATACCAAGCCTATTATTAACTACGGTCAAAACAATAATAACAATTTATACATGAATACTTAATAACATTATTACAAATAAACGGACATGAGGCTGCACCCATTTCCATTACACTGCACTAATAAGAAAAACCAATCAATCAAATAAAAATAATCTTCTTTTATTTTTATTTCCTTGTGAAATGTCCAGTAAACTTGTATTTAAACAATCCACTTTTGGTTAAAAAAAATTATTTAAAAGACATAAAAATAATTCCTACTGAAGCCATATTATGTACTTACCTTTTATTTTATTTTTTTTCTGATGGGAAATCATCAAATGAGCCCTCCTCTTCTGGGTGGAGTGGAAGGGAGTGTCATACTCTTATTGACTAAAACCCACCCATGTTCCTTCCTTAGCCCTTTATGTTCCGGACCAGTGGTAACCCTTTCGGACAATCCCGCTAAAATATTATGTACCTACCTACTTCAATGTGTATAAAGTTACATAACTTATGAATATTTTTCCTTATCTTAACATTTCTACTGTCAGACAGTTGTGATAATAAAATTCTAATAGTAACGTACCTACTTAACAGTATTGTTAAGATAGTCAAAATCACATATCGGGCAGTTTCCATCGGGAATTTCTCAGTAGCAGTCCGGAGTCTGGATTTGTGCCCGGTTGATGGCAATAGGGCTCACCCCCCCTGTTCTCTCTTCTTAGTTGTTCCCTTAATAAGGATCACAACCACATATGACGCGTCTCCAAGTTGTGTGGTCTTGTGCAGTGTGGACTACTCGGTACATGTTGCCTCCAACATTATTCTTGATTGCGTCTGACCATTGCCCCCTATTATATGGGACTTCAACATAACTGGTGAAATGTGGGGGTAGGTACTTGTACACTTCTACCTAACCCTTTTTGAAATACAGGCGTGATGTTATGTGTTATTTCCTTATAATTATTATCTTTTGGCTAGGTCTCAAATACTTCGAAATTTTTCTTTAAAAAAAAAACTAAAATGCAGATTTTCAAGTATGTGCAGCAACAAAATGAAACTTGCATTTTATTTCAATTATATTTTATGCATTATTTTGTTTCAATTAAATCACTTGTTGTCACAATCACAATGTTGAACTGTCAAGGATTTAGTCAGTTAGAATGTTGAAGCTGGTTGCCCATTCTTATCATAATATCTATGGAGAACAGTGGGCAAGAAGCTCCATAATATGTCATAATGATCACTTTTTGTTTACGATGATTGGCTGAGGAATTCTGTTTTAGTAAATTTTTTTCATCTAATACTGTTGTCAAAACCTCGTTGATCTAGTGGTGAGCACGAGGTCCTGGGTGTGATTCCTAGGTTGGGCAAAGTGTTATTACACGTGGCGCCATCTATTATCATAATAACGTTATTTTTGTTTTCCTCGGGAACAGCACTTTTTTTCGGGATGAAAGGTACCCTATGTCTGTGTCTGTACACCTGACAACGTACGAGCCGAATTGGTCGCAGTACCTAAACCAGGGCACACCGATCAAATGGACTAGGTTAAGGCCAGGCGGTTAACTAAACGGCTAATTTAACCAGTTGGCTGCTGCGACATAAAATATACCTATAAATTCTAAAACCTTCCATATAATTTTATCCTCTGGCGACTTTTTGGTCTGGCCTTTACCTTTGTCTGCAGAGGACTTCTTTTGGCTGAAGGGACGATGATGACAATACTTCCCACTACACTAATATCTCAAACAATTTCAGGTTTCCCGAGCATTCAACGATATAAGCATGAAGATGCTAAACCGTGGCTTTGTGATGATTGAAAGACGTCACGCTATGGCCCTCAAGAACGTGAAAGCACAGCTTCCTCGAAGGGAGTCAGAGCGACGGTACCTGTATAGTGATTGTATTAAATCCTTTACTAACAAACACTGAATAAAGTTTTGAGGTAAATAACCTCAGTGTTACCATACATTTTTGAGGTATTAAGGTTGAAATCGCACTAACACGCACGGATCAGCATTTTTCTGTATCTTAATCTTTTTCTGTAACTTGGAGAAGTATGGAAGAAAAGACATGTTGCGCCGACCCCAAATTAATTGGGGTAAGGGCATAGATTACTAAATAGTTACTACGTAAGGGGAGGAGAATGATGACGAGAGGCGCCATTCGCTCAAGCGAGAAGTCTAAAAATCGGGCCAGATTCTTTCTAAGGTTTTACAAAAACAACCTGTTTTCTTTTAATTGTAAAATCGAGGTTACGTTTGATCACTTTGCTCTACAGCCCATAGTTTCGAATTTCGCCCTAAAGTCCCGTCCCAAAAATGTTGATGATATTTTCTACTAACTGCCTACAGTTTGTTGATTTGTTCATGGCCGCCGAAAAAATATAAGGAACTAAAAAAAGGATAGCAGCCTGGGTTCGTACATTTGAGATCGGTCAACAGGCTCGCATCCTTTAAGCCCTCGTAACCACGGGTGATTTTTTATCGCGCACTGGATTCTAAACGCACTGCTTACAGCCTGGCCACGACTTTTGGCTTAGCGGGAAGCGGCGCAGCAAGCGGCGCGGTGTCTTCTGCTAGCGATGACGCTGCGTGCGGTGCGTCGTGGCATGGTTCATACATTTTTGTATATTTATTTTTACCGCTCGCCGCCCCGCGCTAATCTGCCGCTAATAGCGGCAAGGTCGCGGCAAGGTCGTGGCCAGGCCGTTAGCACTTAGTGGTGGCCCAGTAGAGCAGTAGTAGCCCATTGGTAACGGCCCGACTTACGTCTGTCGGTTGTGGGCTTGTGGATTCCCAGGCAGACGCTTTACTTTGTCTAAATAATTTCATCATCCGTGCACTCAAAATAGTAAAGGAAAACATCTTAAGGAAACCGGCATGTCCTAGAACCAAAAATTCTAAGACATTTGACATCTACCAACCCGCACTGGGCCTGCGTGGTAGATTACAGCTCTTTCTCCCCTCGAAGAGAGAAGGCCTGCGTCCCAGCTGTGGAAATATAGGCGGCGAGAGTTGATTATTGGATGTTGGCTGTTGGATTCCCAATCTATCAATCAACACCAAGAGTTGAAAATTAGGGCGCGATTATCAATAGTCGTTTAAAAAACGCCCGTGCGTACCTGGGCTAATGGACTTGAACATAACTGGCGAATTGTACATGACACCTTAACGATGATGCAGGAGTGAAGTTATGCCAATGAGTAACTTTATACAGCGTTTATTAGTAAGGGTACCTACAAACTCATGGGCCCCACGGCCCCACCTAAAGTGCGGAAATTAAAATTGTTTTAAAACATGTCCAGGATAGAGTTGAGGAAACCAACATTAACCAACAACCTATTTGACAACTTGGTGACCAAATTTTACTACAAATGGTACTACGCCAGCTATGACTTCCATACATCGTTGGCAGGCTTTCTGGCTGAGCTTGACCCAGATCCCCAAAACCCTGGGTACTGGTACTTCTTTTAATTTCATCGAAATCTCTGTTTAAGACAGAGATATCAATAGTTCTCACTGTGTCGTGACTATTGATAGTGGTACAGGATACTGTTTTAAATGTCGTGGCTTGATTGTTTAAATTAGCTTTGCCCGCAGTATAGCTTGCATGGTAGTGGCATTTACTAAAACCTGACCAGAGAACACACCGTATCTATAAAATTATTATAATCAAAAAATCTGGTAAATAGGGAATATGCAAGTAATTCAAAACTTTTTCGTTATTTAAATATAAAATGGATTTAAGATTTATTTTCTTTGTTTTATGCATATAGTACATATTTTGCAATTCATTATTTGATGTTGCGATTTTACTCGAAACCAAAACGCGTCGTCTTCGACAATGTTGGAAGTGACGTAAAAAGCCACGTGACTAAATATCTTAGCAAACTGCTTGAAATCTCAATAAATTAGTAACTAAGGGCGATATTACTCAAAACCGAAATGCGTCGTCTTGGTCTGGACAATGTTGGAAGTGACGTAAAAAGACCATGTGACTATCTTTTCTTAGCAAAATGCTTGAAATCCCAATAAATTAGTAACTAAGGGCGATTTTACTCGAAACCGAAACGCGTCGTCTTCGATAATGTTGGAAGTGACCTAAAAGCCATGTGACTTCTTAGCAAACTGACATCTTGGCAAACTGCTTGAAATCCCAATAAATTAGTAACTAAGGGCGATTTTACTCGAAACCGAAACGCGTCGTCTTCGACAATCTTGGAAGTGACGTAAAAAGCCATGTGACTAAATATCTTTTGTTAGCAAACTGCTTGAAATCCCAATAAATTAGTAACTAAGGGCAATTCCTGCTTGAACAAAGCAGGATAAATAATTTCATTTGTATGATTTAGACAAAGGGTTAGTTCACCTTCGATGCCTTCGGTTTGCTGACGACATAGTAGTCATGGCTCACAATGGGCCTTTATTTTATTAGAAGGCTGAAAGTCACCCAAACGGCAATTTAGAGGGCAATGCTTGGAGTTTCCCTACGTGATCGAATCAGCAATGAAGAGATCCGAAGTAAAATCAAGGTAACCGACATAGCCCGAAGAATTGCCCAACTTAAGTGGCAGTGGGTACATTGCTCGCATAACAGATGGCCGATGGGGCCGAACGGTTCTGGAGTGGCGAACGCGTACTGGAAGACGTAGCGTTGGTAAGCCTACCACAAGGTGGACGGAGGACCTGGTGAAGGTCGCAGGAATCCGCTGGATGCGAGAAGCACAGAACCGGTCGAAATGGAGGGGTCTTGGGGGAGGCGTAGGCGTCCACTGGCCCAGTCGTGGACGTCTTTCGGCTGAAATGATGATGATGATTTAGGCCTGAAAAGATATGTCATCATGGCCTTTGATTTTTTTTTAAAGTTTATAGTAACAATCAATAGTTGAATTTGACTTTTTATACTTTTCTTGGATTTAAATTACTGGATTTTATAGAAAAAAAAAAAATTACGCATATTCCCTATTGGATAAAAAATAAAAATAAAATTATTTTGTAATTTTGCTTTTTTCTGTCGTGCGCGATATTTTTATTGAAATAATAATAGTCACAACACAATAAGAACGTTGCTTAAAGTTTAATTTAAATGGTTATTTAAAGTTAAGTCATTCTGTTTCAGATATCACCACCTTTCCCGCCATTGCGACATCCTGACTTCCATAGAGACGCGAATCTCTATGCTCAATATGACGTATTCCAAGTACATAGACAATGGACTCTGCTGCTTTATACCTGGGAAGGTCAGTTGAAATTAAACAGCTTTGAATTGAAAGAACCGTTTAGAAGAGCAGTTTACGCTTACATAACAATTTGTCACATTAATTTTCGTTCGAGAAACTGTATCCAAATGTGATTAAATTAAATAGGTTCCTAAGATTTCACAATACGTGAGCAAACTCTTACTCTATTTAGTTTATAGCTCTTTCTTTAAGGCGAAAGCGCCAGGGTAGCCCGCGAAATTCAATTTTTTTACGTTTTTTTGCAATTTGCTGGTAAGTATTAAGTTGTACGTTGATTAAAATATGATTCGCGGCCGTAACAAATATGTATTTACATAATTATAATCATTAAAGTCATCAACACAACTCTCTAAGACCATGTAATCCCCAAGAATGACTATTTCATGAAATCTGGGGATCATACTAACTAAACAAGTTGTATTACTGATTGTAATGATTATAATTCTCTATCAACGTACAACTTAATACTGACCAGCAAATTGCAAAAAACGTAAGAAAATTTGATTTTCGCGGGCCACCTTAGCGCTTCCCCCTTAAGTTGGGCAGGCTTCAGCTACTTGTGGTCCGTGTATCAGTATGGCATTTGCATGACATGTTAGGACATGTCCCAAAGTAAGTACTGATCTTGTGTAAAGAACAAATTATCCGTACAAGATCTGACTGCTAAATCAATTAGCTGGGTCCACACAGGACGATCCGGTGCGCTCCGACCGCAGCAGGAGCGCGATCCAAATGCGCGGGCCCCGTCCATTACTTTTTAAATTATATATTATACCGACCGCACATTTGGATCGCGCTCCGTGGAGCGGCCGATCCGAGCGCTGTCGGTTTTTTGACATTGCTCAAAGGTGCCTCAGTCGTTTGGCGCGCTCGATGTGGACTGTTGTGTGTGGATCGGGCAATATGGATTCGATAATGCGCAAAGTCGCCATTTAATATCCGTGAATCTGCACTGGAGCGCACCGCAGGATCGCGGGCTTCTTAAAACGGATCGTGCGAAAGAATCTCCAATCCACGATCGGTGCTCCATGCATCGTGGACCGTGGAGCGCCGATCCAAAATTGAACCGTCTGGTGTGGCCCAGCTATTCAGCTTTTTCTGCTTTTTTTTCTTTGTTATATCCCTAATTATTGCCTTAATTTGGGTCGAATTTAATTTATTTTTCTTCTAAAGCTTGACTCATTGTTACAAAGCCATTAAGACTGCATTACTACAGTCTACAGTCCAATGTGCTTCGTTAGAGGTATGAGGAACAGGGTGTGAAGTTCACTCTGCCCAGATGGGTGTCGTGTCTGGTGGGAACTGCCCGACGCTTGATGTCGGGACGTTGTATATTTATGCTAGTCGTGCGGTAAACTCTGCTTGCGCGATGCAGGATTTTGCGTGACGTCACTACGAAGCGCAGTTCGCATGTGGCCATGCAGATGCCGCCACACTTCTATTCAGATTATTAAATAAAGAATACAAATTTCGACAGGTAATAGATGAGATAAGACGCGTTCTCGCAATAGTAGAAACATCAACTACGCCCCCGCGAGCTCACGAAGTGCTGCAGGAGCTGCGAGACATATCCAGCATGGCCATAGAGCATTTTGACGACAAGATATCTCCGGAGTTCAGGAAGAGGCTGCAGCAGGGTGCAGTGCAGCCTGCGGCCAGGCCTTCGAACGGTAAGAAACTACAAGGTCAAATTTAATTAGCGAAACTCCGCAGTAGTGATGTGTATTAACCTTTTGACCGCCACAGTCATGTATAGATGACAAACCAAAATGTGCCCAGAACGCCACGGTTCGACTTCATGGCAGAGATTGACGTGTGGCGAAAAAAAAATCAGCTGTTCCCTACACTACATTTTGAAGAGATATACGAACATAAATGTAGGGAACAGCTGATTTTTTTTCACGATTTCAGGTTTGGTCCCATAGTAAAAGTTGTTCATAATGATGAGTACAATGATCTCTTAAGAGTAATGTGATAACCTAATCGCCGTATTGTATTTACTTAATATAAAGGCCTATCTAAGGTGGTTTTGTAATTGCATAATTTTTTTTTTTCATCTCTGAGTTACATTATTGTAATATTCGCATGCCATTGTCGAAGGGAAACGTGATTATCTGTCTTTATGTACCCTATTGATTGATATTTCATGAAATAGTTATTCAATAGGCCATTCAATATGAATGAGGATGGTTATGTTGATGATTTTATAATGATTATAATTTTGTAAATACATAAGTACTTGTTACGGCGGCGAATCATACTTTGTTCAATATACAACCTGACACTGACGTGCAAATTGGAAAAAACGTATGAAAATTTGAATTTCGCGGCTTACCTCGGCTCTGCTCCCTTAAGGTGTCACTAGTCGATTTTTTTTTCCATACAAATTTCGGGAGAGTATTACTCCATTGTTTCACATTGTGCATCCAAAGTTAAACATGATATCGTTTTGTCTTATTATTAATGTTGTCTGTACGGAAACAGAATAGTAAAATAAAAAGCCATTAAAAAGTTATGAGCCAACAAAGATTCGTTTTTCTTGCTATTTTTATAGTAACTTCGGGTGTAAATAAGTAATAAAAGAATGGTAAAATCTTCAAAACCAAGTCCGTGCCGACAAAGCTCAGTTATCGAAGTGGTCAATAAACTTGATTTGTAATTGATTTATGCAGTGGTTTTTTCATAAAATTCGATTTTCTGAAGCATTTTTCGATTTTTTTACGCGCCTATCAGTTCGGAACGGTGTTTCTGTGCGTGAGAACTAGACGTTGTTCATGTAGACTAACATCTAACTGCTCATCACTGATACTAGGTCTGTCGGACACGAAGCCAGGTGAGACAGCGTGCTTTTTGGCCATGATTACCAGTGAGTTCGAGCTCGCGACTAATTTACTCTTAATATCTTTAGAGCTGCATTACGACAGTTTGTATTGTATGTTTTGTACTCATGTTTGAGCAAATTAATGATTCTCTTGTCATTGTACCCACAGCGAACCTCGCCCCGCTAGCATTGCGTCAGGAGATGTCCCATCTACGTCGCCGCTCGATCCTCAACGCCAAACTGTCATTATTCCTCGCCTCCCAGTACAAGAACTTCTGCAAACAGGTGAGATAGTCCTTCTATTCAACGATAGATATCGCTTTTACATGGTATTTCTTGATTTGTGCTTTATCTTAAGGAGGATAGAGTTCAGATTTCTTTGCACCATTGGTAACCTCTTCAACTTCGATTGCCACGTTTTAGCAGTAACTAACAGTAAAGATCTAGTTTCCTATGATAGTGGTTCCGTCATATTTTATCGGCTGGCATGAAAATCTGTCATTTATACCAGTATTTGTCATTAAGACAAACCCCACTACCTGAACATTCGAATCGCTAGATATGCTCTTAGAGTACGTGGTCACGCGAAAAAGTGTCCATATTGAGGAGATCAAGTTAGGGCTCTGCCACAAAGATATTTTTTACTGCAAACAACCCCAACTATCGCCCTGTTCCGTTTGATCCACGATTTTTGCCCACCCTGTGTAGGGATATGACTTTGTCATGGCTTTAACCATGTTACTGCGACATATGAATAACAATAAAGTATTAATATAATATATCAATACTTTATTGTTATTCATATGTCGCAAATATATTATATTATGGCATGCTAACAGAGTATCGAGCACAAGAAGACTGTGGCACGACATAACAAGATGATCAAGGACCTGGCCCTGAGGCAGCGGGACCAGGAGACTCTTATTGGTGAGAACATATCCACTATAATATTTTATCTGGGGGCACGGGAGTGCCCCCGCCAAGACGAGCCAAGCGAAGCGCAAGGGCACTACCTACCTTTTCTCGAAGCACTTCGTCGTATTTTTGAACCTTCTTAACTTGGGTTTGGATTATCAGATACCAGATAAACACAATTTTCGGGATATGATGTCAGTGGTTGACTTATTAAACCTATAAAGTTTCAATTGCATAGCTCTTATACTTTAGATTTTATTGATATTGTTACGAGCTTCGGGTTCGTGACAATAAAAACTGCCGATTTAATAACCAAAAATAACTCTTTAATTAAAAACACTAATTACAACTCAAAACACTAATTAAAAGAACACAATCTCACTACTGATCACTCTTAATTCGCACTTGAAGATCGCTTAGATGTTTTCGCTCTTGTCGCTTTATCCAAACTGTGTCGGTCGTCGCGCATCCCGGCCTTATATAGTGCCGCAGATAGTTCGAGAACCTTCCATTGTAGAAACATCTAGAATGTTCGAGTACATACCGGCCCCGACCGACTAGGTGTCGATAGTTCGAGAAAGTTCTACAAAGTTCTAGTATCGAATTTTCTAGAACGATCGTGATTCGACTAGTTCTGCTACTCGATACTAGATGGCGCTAGTGGTACCTAATGTCACCATGTACCAGGCATTAATTGTGGCGCGCAACACTGCCCCCTCCTAAGACATGCTCGTCCCGAGCATTATCAGCCCCATAATAACGCGCCAGTCGGTCCACATGGACGATCTTAGGAGTACCTCTTGCACCTTTCTGTATCCGGTAGGTTACGTCATTGATCTTTGTCACAATCCGGTACGGTCCGTCCCATTTAGCTTGAAGCTTAGGAGATTTCCCTTTGCTGCGGACTGGATTGTGCAACCACACTAGTGAACCTTCGTCGAACCCTTTATTGTTCATTTTGCGGTCATAACGGGTTTTCATCTTTTCAGACATTTGCTGGCCCGATTGTCTGACGTGCTCATAAATGTCATCCATTTTGTTCCGCAAGTCATTCGCATAATCGGTTATACTGCGTGGGGCATCAGGTGGTATTCCGGTGATCAGGTCTGCAGGCAGCCGTAATTCTCTTCCAAAGTTTGCGAAAGCTGGTGTCACCGATGTACTTTCGTGAACAGCGCTTCGATAGGACAACAAAAACGGTTGTATGTGCTTGTCCCAATCTCGTTGCCGATTTTCCACAACTTTGGCTAGGTACCTCTCCAATGTCTGATTAAATCGTTCTACCATTCCATCCGACTGTGGGTGGTAAGAAGTTGTTCTGGTTTTATGAGTACCCATAACTCGACAAGTTTCCTGGAATATTTGTGACTCAAAATTCCTTCCTTGATCACTGTGAATCTCTAAAGGTACTCCAAAACGACAGAAGACTTCATGAACTAACTTATCTGCAACTGTCGAAGCTTCTTGATTTGGAATGGCGAAGACTTCCGGCCACTTGGTGAAGTAATCCATCACAACCATGAAATACTTGTTGCCACTTTCACTTTCCGGAAACGGCCCCGCAACGTCAAGGGCTATCCTCTCCCATGGTGCACCAACATTGTACAATTTTAATGCACCTCTACTGCGAGTCTGAGGTCCCTTTACAGCTGCACAACTTGTACATTTGCGACACCAGTCCTCAACATCGTCCCGACAGTGGACCCAGTAAAACCGTTCTCGTATCTTCAGTAGAGTCCGTTTTACTCCCAGATGACCTCCTGAACAACCATTATGGTACAGCTGTAGAACATCCGGTACTTGAGCTTTAGGGACAACCATTTGCAAATGACAGCTGTCTCCCCGAGCATTTTCCCATTTACGGCACAGGACTCCATCCTGAATCACCAAGCTGTCCCATTGGGCCCAATAGCTTTTTGTGATCGAACTCATCGCTGAGACGTCGCTCCACCTGGGCTTAGGAGCTCTGGCCTTCATCCACTCCAGAATCGGCTTGATGTCCGAATCTTCCTGCTGTGCACGTTGTAGGCTTTCCTTCCACTCGTTGCTGAGGTCTGTCTTGAGCATCCTCACAGGTACGACTTCCTTGCCCTCTTGCCTAGTACAATGCTTGCAGTCTTCAGGACAAGGTCTTCTTGACAATGCATCTGCGTTGCCATGAGATTTTCCGCTGCGATGTTCGACCTCAAAGTCGTATTCCTGTAGTAGCTCAATCCATCTCGCAACTTGTCCTTCTGGATTTTTGAACTGCAATAGCCATTTCAGTGCAGCATGGTCAGTTCGTACGTGGAATTTCCGCCCCAGAAGATATTTACTAAAATGCTGCAATGACTTTACCACAGCAAGCAATTCCCGTCTCGTGACACAATAGTTCTTTTCCGGCTTTGACAGCGACTTGCTGAAGTACGCTATCACAACCTCTTGATCACCATTCCGTTGAGACAACACACCGCCAAGTCCTATGTCACTTGCGTCTGTGTCAATTATAAATTCCTTGCCCGCATCAGGGTACCCCAAAATAGGTGTTTTGCACAGACGGTCCTTTAGCTCCTGGAATGCGATGTCGCAACTTTCATCCCAGCAGAAATGTCGCTTCTCTTCGGTTAGCTTATGCAGGGGTTTGGCTATGTCTGCAAAGTTCTTGACAAATCGCCGATAATAGGAGCACAAACCCAAAAATGCTCTGACCTGCGTCTTGTCTTTTGGAACTGGCCAATCCTTGACAGCGGCGATTTTCTCTGGATCCGTGCGGATACCTTCTTCAGACACTACATATCCCAAAAAGCTAACCTGTCGTTTGAATAGTGAACACTTCTTCGGACTTAACTTGAGGTTGGCACTCTGGATCTTCATGAGCACGCGTTCCAGGTTTTGAAGATGTTCTTCAAACGTGCGGCCTACGATGATGATGTCATCCAAGTAGACCAAACAGGCATCGCCAATTAGTCCAGTAAGTACAAGTTCCATCAACCTTTCAAAAGTTGCCGGAGCATTGCACAATCCAAACGGCATAACTTTAAATTGCCACAGACCCTTTCCTGTCGAGAATGCAGTTTTCTCCTTGTCCTTAGGGTCAATTTCGACTTGCCAGTAGCCACTTTTCAGGTCCAGCGTGCTAAACCACTTTACTCCAGTAAGCATGTCCAGCGTGTCATCAATTCTTGGCAAAGGATAGCTGTCCTTCTTTGTAACGTCGTTCAGACGACGATAGTCAACACAAAACCGCATGCTGCCGTCCTTCTTTCTTACCAGCACTACAGGTGAACACCATGGACTAGATGAAGGTTCAATAACACCATCCTTCACCATTCCTTCAATCATGGTTTCCACTTCCTTTTCACGTGCTACCGGCAATCTCCTTGGTCGCTGACGGATAGGCAGTTCTTCTCCTGTGTTTATTTTGTGTTGGACTAAGCCAGTCTTCCCGATGTCAGCATCGTTTGACGAGAAAACATCGGCGTACTTGAGTAACATCTTCTTCGCCTTGACCATTTCATTTTGGGACAGAGCGCTGCGGCAGTCGTCTAAAAGTGTGGTCACTTTCGTTTGTGCATCCTTGCTGAGGGTCCCAGTCGATAGATATTGGCATCGACGCAACCAATCCACTTCCTCGCAAGTACCGACTAGTGTGCCTTTTTCTATAATCTGTTCCTGATCACAAAGGTTCAGCACACGTACCCCTGAGATGTCGGTGGCTCTGACCAAAGTTCGTGCCATTTTCCATGGAAGGTCATTGTCTACCCTTTCCACGAGAACACAACGATGTGTTTGCCCAGGATTCCGAGGAAGACTAACCGGCACGATCGTTTCTGATCTCGGCGGAAGAACAATCTTCTTAAGGCTGTACACATTCCCTGGTAACGCCCCTTCCACGAAAAGTTCCTCTTGTCCACATTTCAAAACGCCTTGCTTGACGTCAATCTCGCAACAATTCTTCCTCATAAAGTCAAGGCCCAGGATGCAATCGTCCATTATATCGGCCACGATGACATTATGCAGGTAGATTCTGTTGCCTAGCTTCAACTCCATCTTCTTCTCTCCATGGACGGGTATGCGCTGACCGGTGGCTGTTACCAAATTAATGTGTTCTCGGTTGTATGCTGAGTCCCCAAGGGACCGACTTGTAAGTTGGGAACTGACAACCGTGCGAGAGGCTCCAGTGTCTATGGTCAGCTTACACGGCATTCCGTTGACCTCGCCCTTGATGATTAGGCTGTTCCCGTCATGGGTTTGTGTGATCGAAACCCTTGGGGCTCTTTGAACCTCAGCCAGCACCCGCCCCGCAGTCCTGGCTATTACTCGTTTCCCTGCTGCTGGTGCTGAGCGGTGCTGTTAGCCGCACTGCCCTCTGCAGATCGGCCGTCCTCTCTTTCTGCAGTTCGCTTAGGGCAACTGGATCGAAGGTGGCCCTTTTCCCCACAGCCGTAGCACCTAGGGCTGTATCCTTTATTGCGGTCGCGAACTGTAGCCGCTGCAACCTCCCTGACGCGATGGGAACGATGATCCTGCCGCACAGCTTCCACCTCCAGTGCATGGGCCAAGGCGTCCTTAAGCGTCCCGTGGTGACCGAGCCTCACAGCAGCTCTAACTTCAAGGTCGCGGATGCCGTCGATGAATGCCTGCACCAGGTTCCCATCAATAAGCGCAGGTACAGACTGGTACGCTTTACGAACCAGCTTCTCCACTTCAAGGGCCCACTGCTGCAGGTTTTCATTACTGCGTTGCACGCGATCCTTGAGCTGCGCACGAAACACGTGTTCCAGGTGAGCGTCGCCATACCGAGCCTCCAATGCCTCAAGGAGCTGCTCGTAAGTCACTTCCTTACCGAGAGCTTCCAGAACAGTTAAGGCCTGGTCGCGTAGGCCTAGGGTGAGAGCAGTCATGGCCTGATTTTTATTCCACCCGTTCGCCTTCATGACAGCCTCAAACTGGATTTTGTAGGCCGACCAGGAAGAAGTTCCGTCGAACGGTGGCACTTTGAATCCCCGTAGCGAAGGTGTTGTAGCTACGGGAACTGCGATTCCATCACCAAGTTTAAGGTAATCCAGCGTTTTCTTCACGTCAGCCATCACGGTTTGCTTCACGTCAGCCATCACGTTGTCAACCCGATTATTAACTTGGTCGATTCGGGTTTCAGCTTCCGACAGGCGGTTGTCATGTTGAACAACCTTATCCTTCACCTCCTTCATGTCTTTCCCGAAGGTAGCGTGAAGGTCCTTCATAAGGAGCATCTGCTCTTCCTGGCGGCGCGCCTGCTCCTCCTTATCACGTTGGAGCTGCTCTTCCAACCGACGAGCCTGTTCCTCCTGTCGACGAGCCTGTTCCTCTCTGTCACGCAGCAGCTGTTCCTCCAACCGACGAGCCTGTTCCTCCTTGTCCCGCTGCAGCTGTTCCTCCAACCGACGAGCCTGTTCCTCCTGTCGGCGAGCCTGTTCCTCCTGTCGGCAAGCCTGTTCCTCCTGTCGGCGAGCCTGTTCCTGCAGCATCATCATCAGGGCAGCAAAGTCTGGTGCTGATGATGCTGGAGCAGCTGTGGATGGGCCGGCCTCCGTGGTCGGTAGCTGGCCTTCCGACCTCTGTGGCGTTGCTCCACCGAATCGCCTCTGGTCCGTCTCTTGCTGTCGTTGACTCCGGGTACGGATACCCTCCGTGTCGTCTTTGGGTAAAACCGGCATAATCCTTGCTTCTGACACCAATTGTTACGAGCTTCGGGTTCGTGACAATAAAAACTGCCGATTTAATAACCAAAAATAACTCTTTAATTAAAAACACTAATTACAACTCAAAACACTAATTAAAAGAACACAATCTCACTACTGATCACTCTTAATTCGCACTTGAAGATCGCTTAGATGTTTTCGCTCTTGTCGCTTTATCCAAACTGTGTCGGTCGTCGCGCATCCCGGCCTTATATAGTGCCGCAGATAGTTCGAGAACCTTCCATTGTAGAAACATCTAGAATGTTCGAGTACATACCGGCCCCGACCGACTAGGTGTCGATAGTTCGAGAAAGTTCTACAAAGTTCTAGTATCGAATTTTCTAGAACGATCGTGATTCGACTAGTTCTGCTACTCGATACTAGATGGCGCTAGTGGTACCTAATGTCACCATGTACCAGGCATTAATTGTGGCGCGCAACAATATCTAAGTAAAATATCCCGATTTCGTCACTGATTCACTGACTCACTGATGATCATCCATATTCTTAAGGTTCTTCCTGAAGTCCTAGAAAGCTGAAATTTGGTATGTAAGCTAGTAATAGTACACAAACAACAAAAAAATTCTAAAATTTGGAACTTTTACCCTCCAACCCCTTAAACTAGTGGATGGAAGTTTGTACGAGACTTCCGCAAATTTTGATGCTAGAGTTCTGAAAATTGATATAGGGGAGACCCTTTTACAGTCTTCCCAGGGATGTGCCTTACAGGCGTTGCGCGGGGGGGTTCCGGAATTGGTATTTTAATAAGAGGAACCGGGACCACCCCTATGTGCTGATGGTGATCACCGGGGTGGTTTTAGTGAGGTAAAAATTCCACACTCGTCGGGTGCCTTTTGAAGGGTTCCCACAGACAACAAAAAAAAAGTTCATTGTTGGCAGCACACATTTATTGAAAACTGGAAACCCTACCATAGAGCAAATAATTTTTAAGATTCCGTACCTCAAAAGAAAAAAACTTAACCCTTTTAGGATTACTTTGTTGTCCGTCTGTCTGTCAAGAATCTTTATCTCGGGAACGCGTGGAGGTATCGAGTTGAAATTAAAGCCATTTACTCAAGTCTACAGTCCCTTGAAGCTGTGAAAAATACAAACTTCTAAGTTAACGTAAAAAAAAGATACAGCTGTTTATGCCGCAGAAAACGTATATTTCGACACTCAAGGGAATCAAAATTTATAGGGTACTACCTGTTGACCTAGAATTATGAAATTTGGCAAGAAGCAATGTTAAATAGCAAAAATAAGGAAAAAATCCGAAAACCGTAAATTTGTAGTTACATACCTACAAATTTGTACGGAACCCTCGGTGCGCGGGTCCGACTCGCACTTGACCGCTTTTTTTGACAAGTAATCACTCATCAGTGGTGGGTGACCGACCGAGTACCGATTCAAATACTTTTTTCACGATACTACTTGTTATTCAGTTCTAAACAATCGATGTTTTCTTTGTATCATTTCAGATGAAATGAAGAAGCGCATAGACGAATTCGACGTCAGGCATAATGAGCTGTTTCACACCAACCAAGCGGTCGGAGGGAAGGCGGTGGGGGGGATTGCTGGTAAATACTATTATTCTTTATCACAATCTGCCTAGCCTTTTCCCAGCTATGTTGGGGTCGGCTTCCAGTCTAACCGGATGCAGCTGAATACCAGTATTTTACATGGAGCGACTGCCTATCTGACCTCCACAACCCAGTTACTGGGTTATACGATACCCCTTGGTAAGACTGGTTTTCAGACTTTCGGGCTTCTGACTACCCGTAACGACCGTCAAAGATCCACGAATGACAGCCGGGACCAACGGCTTAACGTGCTTTCCAAATAGGCACATAACTATAGTAAATAAAATTCGAGAGGGAGTGGGCTAAGGGCCCAGTGCGGGTTGGTAGACGTCACATGTTTTCGAATATTTGGTTCTAAGACATGCCGGTTTCCTCCCGATATTTTCCTTCACCGTTTCGAGAGCAGTGGTGATGAAATAAACTACACAAATTGAAGCACCACCACATAATTTACACAAAGACCTCTGGGCCACCACTGCTCCTATTCTCATACTCCTTTCAGCTCGGAATCACCCACAGCTGGGTATAGACCCCCCTTTCTTCTACCATACTTGCCGGATCCGTCCGACCCTCATCCAGGTATTTCCCCGCGACTTGAGTGTTTGGCCAAACTGGAGAGCGGGCGCGGCGCGGCGAACTCAAACATATGAACTTCCTTTGAGTGTCCATAGTGGGCACGCGGGCTGCATGGCGCGGCGGGGAGCGCGCGGGGACCGGGGCTCTCAAACTTTTTTTTTAGTAAAAATAAGTCTTCGTCCATATTATATTTTGACAAACACTGGACACGACAAACGCATAACGCAGGCGCGCCCCACTGCGGACAGGCAGCCCGCGCGCGTTCCCGTACCCGCGCCCGCGCCCGCGCCCGCGCCCCTGTCTGGCCAAACACTGACGATATCATCTACCCAATAACCCAACGCGCTTTTGAACGGCCCTGGTTTATTGGCCGAACCTTGGCCAGCATTCGGTCACAGCTTTACTCCATCGGCTAACTCCTCGTGCCCAACTCCACTTGAGGCGCATCGCCCTGTCCCCGCCCTCGTAGACTTCGATCTGCTACTCCTCATGAAAATTGTCGAATGTTTCCAGCCAATGTGCCGGTTGAAGTACCGGCGCCACAGTCGCTGCGACACTTCTCCTCACAGATCAAGTTGGACCTGTCCGTGCTACCCATTGGCACATCCAAGAGGAATAATAAACGTAAGATATTTTTATTAACTCCCTAAAGCAAAAGAAGAATTGCAGGAGTCTCAAAACAATAGATAATTAACATGCTTTAATTAGATTCACTTGTAACTAACAATGTAAAAAATCTTAGAAATAAATTTAAACCTACTTGTAATGGTCGTATCGAAATGAAACTTTGTATGTATATTTAGTTTTGATGACAAAAATATAATTTGGTATCTTGGAGCTGATCTGATGATGGAGCCAGGAGGTGGATAGAGGAACTTTTTGGGCGCTACTAGTAAACCCCTCGAGTTTGGGGTCATATGATTCGTTTTGATGAGTCCAATATATTGCACTTGGTGTCGAAGGTGACGCCCTCTATGATGGCATAGGGGGAGTCCATTAATTACGTGAGGTGGTTTTGGCGATTTTTGGACCCCCCTCTCCCCTTAGTGAGATATCGTGAGATTTGGCTCGACCCCTTCCCCCCCCCCCTCCCTCTAATCTCACGTGAGATTGTTCAAAATGCGTATTTTCAGTGTAAATACGTTAATTAATCGGTTTCATTGCGTTGCGATTTATTAAAAAAAATACAATTTGTTCAATTATTTTTATTTATGACTAGCTGCGCCCCGCGGTTTCACCCGCATAAGTTTCGATCCCGTGGGAATATCGGGATAAAAAGTATCCTAAGTATGTGTTAATCCAGGAAATGCTCAATCTATGTGCCAATTTTCATCCAAATCTGTTCAACGGTTTACGCGTGATTGAGTAACAAAACTAACAAACATCTTCACAAACTTTCACATTTATAATATTAGTAGGATTAAAGAAAAATCTCTAACTAAAACCTTCTTCCACAGAACTGCCAAACATGAAACCACGCCAACCGGTGATCAAAATGCCGAGCCTGTCCGAAGACGACTCGGAACCGCCCCCAAAAGTCCAAAAGATCGACGAAAGCCGTTTCAGCCCCGCTCCATCGACTTCTGGAGAAAAACAGAGCCCAAAAACCAGATCAATGTCCACTATGGCCAAAATAAGGGGCATTACCAACGAAATTCGCGTGCTAAGTAATCTGCCAAAGAGCTTTGACAGCAAACTCAAACGCCCTCTAGCGTCAACCAGCGTTGAACTTAACGCCCCTGAGAGTAAAAAACAGAAATTAGATTAAGGTTCAAATTGAACTTTTTTGCGGTGTAGTAAGGCTGAAAGTTGGTTGGGTTAAATTGCAATGTGAGGTTATTTTTTTAAGTAGAATAGAAATTCGATTGTTCAAGCTGCTGAAGTGGAAATTTATGTTTTGCAAATTATTGTACTTTGTTAAAAACCTGTGTGGTTATTTATTTATATTTTCTTGTAGTCTATGGTCGATTTAAAAACAAATTTGTAATCAAGACCGAAATATGTTTTAATTGTGCATTTTGATCTAAAAACCTGTATGTCGTAGAATAATCAGAATTATAAAATAGCCGTGTCCTAGGTTTCAAATATCAAATTATATTATTTCTAGGATTTACTCAATTTTGTTTTCTAATTATTCTGCAATTATAGTAACTAACATTATTAGTGCATAATTTGACGGAGATAATGACGCTAAGAATGTAAGTACAACTTAATGAGTAATCATTTTTTAATTTAGATTATTTTCTATATTTATGGGTAGTCTCAAATTGACGCTGTATGTCGTCAAATTGACACAAATATCATCAAATGAGGCCCGCAACGGCCGCAACTATTTATGAACAAGTAATTTGTTGCGTTCCGAGCGTGCGTAGCCGCAGTTGCGGGCCTCTAAACGTCTAAAGTACGTTAAAATTGTCGTGTTTGGCGCCAATTTAATCTTATAAGTTAGAAATACATAAGTTATGTATGCACTTATTTAGTAATTCGCATTAAAAAATAACTAGTTGAGTTATAAGAATATTGTGAATTTTATTTAAAAGTGTAGTTGTTGCATTTCTCGAGCGCACGTCAATCATTCGTTTTTAAACCTTATGTCGATGACTTAAAAGTCTTATGTCGCGCGCTCGCGATTTGCAACGACTTGTGGCCTCTCAAGTTCCGCTAATGAGACAATTGAATTTCTATTGTATCGTATTACATAGGATACGCGCGGAGCTTGACGGGAAAAGGTCATAGCACACGTATCAAATCTGAAAGGGATCGGCACCGTATGGCCTTTCGCCTCGCCGTCAAACAGGCGTCAACCTAACCGTACACGTAACCAAAGCGGATCAGAAGCTCCGATACGTCGACTCGGCTACGGCTAGGCGACGCCGCGCTTACGGCTCGCCGACCGCTGGGTGATGGTGCAGCAGGCAGGCCGGAGGGGAGGGGGAGGGGTGCAAGGGGGGACGGAGAGACGTAAGCGCGGGGACGGAGAGACGTAAGCGCGGGGACGGAGAGACGTAAGCGCGGGGACGGAGAGACGTTAGCGCGGGGACGGAGAGACGTAAGCGCGGGGGCGGAGAGACGTAAGCGCGGGGACGGAGAGACGTAAGCGCGGGGACGGAGAGACGTAAGCGCGGGGACGGAGAGACCTAAGCGCGGGGACGGAGAGACGTAACGCAACTCACCGCGGTTCGTGAGCTTGTCCCGAAGCGAGGCGATTACGTTACGATTCCGATTAGTGTGCGTTGCAGTAGGGAGTTTCATACAAAGAATACTGAACGGCTTGAGTTGATACGGTGCCGATCCCTTTTCGGTTTGATACGTGTATGTAAGGGATATTATTGGTGGCATACTGTAGAAATTTGATGTCTGTATGTTACAAAATGAAGGAAATCTAAGTGTCTATAGCTAAAGCCAAAGGTATCTGTCAGATTTATTAATCTTGGTTTTGGACATCATTTTTTCGTGTATGTACGACAATAATATAAAATTTGCGTATATTGGATATGTCACGCTTCGAAGATTATCTATCTAAACTGATATTATAAAAAGAAGGGATTTGATTTTTTGTACGTTTGGTTTGATTTTTAGTACGCTTTCACGCTAAAACGGCTTAACGGTCGTGGTCATGGTCGTCTATTAGCGCGCATGCTCACTATCGGTTCGTCTTTGGACGTAACTAGCTGCGCGCCGCGGTTTTACCTGCATTACTCTCGATCCCGTGTGAATATCGGGATAAAATGATCCTACGTCTTAATCCAGGTCATGGTCTACCCTTGTGCCAAATTTCTTCCAAATCCGTTCAGCCGTTTTAGCGTGATAGCGTAACAAACATACAAAAAAATCTAATCTTTTCTCTATAAATTTTAGTTTCAACGATTTCAGTCTTGAAAGGTTTATCAAAAGCAGGAAGAATCACAAAGCTACACTGCCAAATACATTGCATTTGAAACCAAATAGTGCTTTTTTGCAATGTAATAATATGTTTAATATTTTTATATCTAGGTTGCAACAAGTCTAGCAAGACAAGTAATGATTTGGATCCTTTAATAGAAATATTATACACATAACATAACGCGGCACATCAACCTACTACAAACTGTCAAATTTCTTTAATACATTTTCAACTTTATTGCTAAGATATAAGGTTCAAAATTGATTGGGAAAATTTGTCTACAAATGTCAGTTTCAATGCGTGGCATATCCAAAAAATTTATGTTGTATTTAAATTGTTACGATTACCCTTTAGAATAAACACATTAATTATTACCTAAATGATTGAAAGTGTATGTCAAAATCCGCCTAATTCTTTTATTTTCTATTATACGTTTAAATTCCCAATTAGTGTTAGACTTTTGTATAGAGTGTAAAAACTAAAAAATAAATAAAAAGCCTATGGACCACACTCTGACAAATTATCGTTAACATTCTGGGCTTCGATCAGCAATTGCATTAGGAACAAAAACATCGCTCATGTGGCCGCGATTGCATATAATTTGATTATAAACCTTAACACTCAAACATAAAGTTTATTAACGTTTGCAATATATTTAAAAAATAAGGACAAAAATATTTATGGAAAAATAAAACATAATTTCTAAGCAATAAGGTTGAAAAAAAATGGGGTGTGGCTGTGTCATGTCACGGCCGTGTGTTGTACGTGAATACGTTTACGTAACGGGCTTGATCCGCTCGGCCGCATTCATTATTTTACGTTCGCGGCACTGCTTGACTCGGTCATATGGTGTTTTATTGGTACCATTCGATTGCTCTTGAGAAGCCCTTTCCAACCGTATACGATCTCTGTATTTGGATTTGACTTTTTAACGCGTATAGGCCGACATTATAAATTTTTGATATTGTTTCTTTTTATTTTAACACATAAGTCACTTTCACTATTTTACACTAATGTTTTGTACACAATCGATAGATTTTGACGAGAGCTGACGATTCAAACCTAAACGAACGTCGTAGCTTTTCAGAGTCAAAAGTTATATTAAGTGGAAACCTGGATACGCAGCAAAATTACCTCAAAATAGCGGTGCTTCCTCCTCCACCGCGCGCAATGCGTCGCAGTCCTCACTTGGCGTAATGAATTCTTTGATCCTTTAGCTATCCAATGGTGTAATTGAATTTAGGATGGAGATGATAGATATGAAGCTGCAACACCAAACTGTATCTCTCGATTTTGTTATCAATGGTTTTTGGACTTGCCTCCCACTATAGAAGCAATTTTTAAAGACGTATTCACGCCAAAACTATGTTGCAAAATAAGACCACAACATTATTTGTGGTCTTATTTTTCCAGCCGGTTTTTTATGCGTTCGTCGGAAATCTAGTATTATTTGTTGATCGAATATCCTGGATCCGATAATTTGATCTACGATCTCCGTAGGTTTTTAAGATATTTCGTTTTAGGAATGAATAATTATAAACAAATACATCAGATTGTGGTAAATAAGGCTTTTTATTATATCGATTATTTGTTTAAAAAGAAAATTATTTAAATTTTGCTTCGTCGTCTATAACAGCCATATTTATTATGTTTAAATATTATTTATTAGCCTGCTAACGTTTCTTTTAAAATTAACATTATGTCAATGTAATGTATCTCAATATTTACTATACCTAAACCATTTATAACCATGTATTCAATATAATCCATCTTGGATTTTTATATCTTATTATATCTTTCATATACCTACTATAATCTATACCTAATAATATTACTCTAAATATATGTAAGAATCAATAGTAGACAAGAAAATAATTCATAACTCTTAAAACAAATAAATATAGGATTACTTATAAATAAATAATTTAACTTTTTATTTTACCGGTTCCGTTAATAAGACCTTTTTATAGTTTATTCTGTGAATATTATGTTAGTTAAAAATTGTATTAAAGGCTTGGTTTACATTATCGCCGATATCGCTCCGTAAGGCGATTACCACACGGCACCGCGCACCGCCGCGGTAGGCGGTGAAGCGGATCTCATGTCGCATTGGTCTCTAATAAATCCGTAGATGCCTAACACACGTACACCGCCTGGCCGCGCAGTCGAGCGGTGCTTTCACCGCCACCGCCCCTCCGCGAGCCGGCCGCGCGGTGAGGCGGCGCCTCACACACGGGGCGCCGCATAACCGCGCGGGTCATCGTGGGTGCAGGACGTGTTGCAATTTAAAAATGATGAAAAAGTGATCAATCTTGTCAAAACCGTGTTAAATCCATCCGCGCGGACAGATGCGTAAACTGCCTTACCGCGCGGGGCACCGCTACGAAATCCGCTTTACCGCCACCGCCCTCCGCGGCGGTGCGCGGTGCCGTGTGTTAATCGCCTTACCGATGTTCTTGCTCTCATACTGATATTCTTGCTCCGATAAAATATTCTACGATATGAGTGCTCATTCACCCGAGCGACATGCGTCAACGGTAGAGGGAACTGCCGTCGTCAATGCGCCGTGTTTTTTTTTAAGTGAAAACTTCTAGCGCTTCGGGCATTTTTTGAGATGGGAAAAAACCATTGAACTCGGGCCACTGTTACCGTAAGCGACACCGCGCGTGTTTTGTTTTTAGGACGATTAAAAAAATACCCGCTTCGGATGTATTCGGCTGTCCTCGAGATGTACTTACTCGGGTTTAATGTATATCCGATATGTCAGTGAGTGATGGCAAAGTATTCTGTTTGTTTTGTTTTCACTTCTGTCGACACTCCTGGAGTGACAGTGTTTTTTTTTTGGGAATGGCATCCCGCAGTTCTACCTATGAGGTTGTCGTCTGCTTAATCGGGCTTGAATGTGGATGCCTCAATAAGTTAAGGCCTCCAACCAGGGGGTCTACTCCGAAGCGGTTAACCACTGTATCGGCCGAATGTTCGGTCATTTTCTGATTCAAATATTGTTGTCCTACTACGAACTTAAAAAAAAAGGTAAAAAAAGGGTTAAGGGTTCTAAAAAGGTTCGGATTGGCACAGTTTGGTCGGGACCAATAGTCAATATAAGAAATTAATGGTAGTAGAAAATGACCGAACATTCGGCCGATACAGTGGTTAACCGCTTCGGAGTAGACCCCCAGGACTTAAAAATTAAGCGACTACATACGGCGCCGCTCGCGTATTTGAGTTCAGCTGCAGCCGTCGACGAGTGCCCTGGCTGGAGGCCTTAATTTATTGAGGCATCCACAGGAAAGTCCGGTTAAGCAGACGACAACCTCACAGGTTGAACTGCTAGATGCCATTCACCAAAAAAAAAAAGGGCGTCGACGAGTGTTGCAGTTACCTTTGTCGTGGACGCGTGTTAAGCCAAAGACACATTACTGTGTCGTGTTGTGTCGTGACTCGGGATACACCAATCAAACGAATCTGTTCAGGGCTACGTCAAATTACAACGAGTTTTGATTGGGTAACACTGCGTCAGAAGGCGTCACGACACGCCACGACACGTAAGTATGTTTCCGCCATTACCCGTGTGTATGCACACTTACCCCCTTACTAGTAAACGCATGTATAGCGTCAGTATAGTTACACAACGCTTTGTCTTTTTCTTTCGAAGGTCAAATTACTGACGACTGAAAGAGAGAAATCGGTGTGTAACTATTCATCTGATTTAATACGTTTATTAATAAAGGGGTTATAGAGAACGCTGACGACAAGAAACTGAAGCTTTTCTTGCAGATGCCAGCACATCAAGCTACTACAATCTGTCAAATTTCTTTAATAGATTTTCAACTTTATCGATAAAGCATAAGGTTCAAAGTTGATTGGGAAAATTGCTGGCGTGTGTACAATGAACATTATCAGTTATAGTTCTGGTACCAATATTAATCTTAAATTAGTAAAGTTTCTTTTCGCAGCTTCCAAAAGAGGTCTGGATCGGCGCTTAGTGTAAATTGATTCTCATATATTTTTTCTTTTTTTGTTTATTTTCGTTCATATTTCACTTACATTATTTTAATATTATACCGTAAAGATTAGCTTACTTTTTTTAACTAATAAATTTGAGCATAATTCAGTTCTTATAAAAAAAGTAGACTTTTTATTTGTATTTAAGATTACATGCTAAATCGATTCTCTTGGTGTGTAGTGTTAATTCGATTAAAATAGTACAATATGGCCGAATAATCGTGGCCGGTCCGAACTTAGTGCAGAAGGCTGCGCAGTAACAGTTTTTAGGAACCAAACGGTAATATGAGGCGAGTGTGAGTGAGAGGACATGCGCGATAGTTTGGACCTATGTTCAGACCGGTCGGCCATATTGTTCATACGCTCTTCAGACATAATTTATGATAATATAATAACTGGATATGTGTAAGTTTGTATGTCTATTTTACCTTACAATGTGGAGACATAAATACAACATTAAATGAAAACATTGGCCGTAGATGTAGTTGGTGGTCATCGGCGAAGTGAAACGAGAAGGTAGCTTATATAAAAAAAAAAACAGCTGTTCCATACAAAAGTTAAGTTAAGTTACAGGCTACTCGACCAAAATGTATGAAACAACTGATTTTTTTTCGTGATTTCAGAGTTGGTCCCATAGTAAAAGTTGTTCATATTCATGGGTACCATGTAAAAATTTGGAACTGGTAAAAAATAATTCTGTATTTTATTGAATTTTCGTATGCAGAATGGTACATCATTAGAAATAAGTACGAAGTTTAATTTATTGTCGTATTGTCTCCACCTTGTATATGTCTGTAGCCATAACTTAGTGAAAAATCGACTATTCATTAATTATTTAAGTAGTCGATTTTGGGAACTTATAATGGATCGTGATAATCTTATTAGTTATTACTGGACTGTAACTCTTTACTTGTCTAAGGGCTGATTTTTCAATATACAGATACATTTTTGTTCGTGGAATAAAATTGACGTCTGACAGTTTTTGTATGGAAGAAGTGTCAAAAATTCAAAATTATTCCTCCAGTAAAATTATCTGGCGAGTGTACAAACACGCTAAGAACGTGTGCGTGACGAAGAGTAGCGTCAGCACCTCAGCACATGACACACACACACACACCCCCTCATACACAAACACAGACATTTTTAAGTTCGCCATTATCTCGGCCGGTACCGAGGTCCGAGAGCTCCTGCGCTTAAACACGTTGCTCCGTGAGATAAAAATACTGTACGTTGAAAATAGGAACCAAGGACTCCTGTCCAATTTATCAATACCATTGATCAGTCTTAAGTGTCCAAACACTAATATGCCGAAGGTACGCGACCGAAGTTCCGCGACCGATTTTACGTTCCGACGTATTCGACTGATATAATAATAAATAATAATAATACATTTATTCAAAATATAAAGACTAACGTTAATACAGTTCTTCTTAAATCTATGTCGAGTTCACCCATGATTTGTGCCACACCATAAGTGCCAAATTTACGCGGTAGAAAATCAGTTGCGCACACGCGGGGTGCGGTCATGCCTGCCTCCCGTTGCTCCTCGCCCCGGATCTTCTTCGGCAATCGAACCGAACTTCGGTCGCGTTTATTGTGTGCTCTACAAAATACTTTGCCGCCGAATTGCCGCTGAACTTACGCCCGACCGAAGTTCGGCTGTACGCTATAACGCAACGTAATTTCGGCATAATGTGTCGTCAGTAATTCAAATAGCATTGCAGGCGCAATCATGCCGAACTTCGGTCGCGTACTTTCGGCATAGTGTTTAGAGACTTAGGGTCAGTTCACACCGAGACGCGACGCGACGTGACGATACTAGAACAGGCCAGTGACGTTGCGCTGCGCCGCGCGCCGCCGCGACACGCATCCCAACGTCGCGAGGTGCATCGTAAAATCGTTGGCAACACGACGCCGCGCGGCGCAGCTAGACGCCGCGGCGTCGCGCTGCGCAGCGCCGCTCTCGCACGCTGCCGCTCTACGCCGCGAGGCGCAGCGCGACTCCGCGCGGTGCAGCGCGACGCCGCGCAACGTATTCTGAACTCTCACAATGCAATGTGTACCTTTTCGTGTAGAAAATAAAGTATATTTTGAGTCACTCTTTTAAAAGTGTGTGTGCAGCGTCGCGTCGCGTCGCGTCTCGGTGTGAACTGACCCTAAGCATTTCGTTTTTAACTAACGTAGTGAGACCAGAGGGCCAATTCACATAATTTTAAAAACGTTCACAGTCTGTTTCAATCTGTCAAAAACACCTTTAATTTCCTAACATTTTTGACAAGTTTTTGACATGACATGTCGCTGAGATGAGGTTCCGACTAGATTTTGAACGTAATTAAAAAATTACGAGAAATTGGTGTTATACTGTTTTTATGATTGCAGGCGTATGGTTGTAGCCAATGATATAAGTAAAAAGGTGTAATATCTTCAAAAACGGCACACTAACGCACACATAAATAACTTAATATTACAATAGCACACTACATTACGTTTAGACGTCACATTTGGATGGCATGATTCAATTATGGCGGGCGAAAAGGAGACAAATATAATTTGCGACAGTACGTCGTCTCGTGTACTAGAAACTGAGACACTGAGGTCCAACTTAGTCACTTGACTTCGTTTTAACGTGCCACTTGCTGCGCCCTTATAGCCTATCTCTACACCTTTTTACTTATAATATCATTGATTGTAGCCAACGACATTCTCTTTGGTTGTAGCCATACCATAAAGTATTATATCAATACTCTCTACTAGTGAAATAAATATAATAGATTCTATGTGATTTTGGGTGTTTAATTTTTAGTTAGCTGAACCCATTGTAGGTACCTACCTAATTACCTACTAGCCATTTTTCAGCAAATAAAATAAATCATGTCCTTGGCAGCCCCGACAGAGAGAGGTGGAAAGAGAGTAGGGAGGCCTTTCCCCAGCTGTGGGACAATAATAGCTATAAATGTGCAACAGCATTATGCTGAGCGATCGTCAATTTGCGCAAATGTGACTCGTTTATTTGCCAAAGGGTAAAAACGGGACCCTATTACTAAGACTTCGCTGTCTGTCCGTCCGTCTGTCTGTCACCACTTCACCAGGCTGTATCTCAAGAACCGCGATAGCTAGACAGTTGAAATTTTCAGAAATTATGTTTCTGTTGCCGATATAACAACAAATACTGAAAACAATAAAATAAATATTTAAAGGGGGCTCCCATACAACAAACGTGTTTTTTTTCGGCGTTTTTGCCTTGTAGTACGGAACCCTTCGTGTGCGAGTCCGACTTGTACTTGACCAGTTTTTTTTTTTAATTTCATTCTTACTGGCTGATTATGTGCGTCACTTCCAGAAGTAGTAAGTACCTACTTACATCGATTTCGTATCAAAGGTTCGATTTCCGCAGGGAAATAATACTATTTTCTAAGCATCATCAGCTTATAATGCCCACTGTTGGGACGCAATCGTCTTCTCAGTGAGAGGGAATGGATTACCACCACGCGCGTCCAGTGCGTGTTGCTGGATGTCACGTCTTTGATTTTTAGAAATCGTCAATTCGTCACGTAACGTAAAAGCGTTATACCTACCCCCTCCATGCGACTTTTTATTAGGTATGTTACATCATAATAGAAACAGACAGAGAGATAGATAGTTTTCATGGTTTTCGAGGTGCTGAAGCCAATAGCGAGGTCAAAATGAAAATCCGTGATTGGCGGATGGGAAAATATTTTTTTTTCGTTATTTTAAATTTTTTGCAGCCGCCATCTTGCATTTTCATTTTGAACTTCGTTCCTGCTGGGGGCCCTGGGGTCGGGCGACCCCTTACGTTTTTTTTTTGGTTCTAGGACAAGCTGGTTTCCTCACGATGATTTCTTTTACCGGTTTTGAGAGTAGTGTTCCTAGAATAATTTACACAAATCAATCCTACGTGCTAACAACTCTTAGTCGCGGTCGTTCACCACGCCACCACTGCTCGTGCCCTTGTTTGGCAAATATTTAAGTACTTACTTTGTTTTTATTGATGTCGCAATCCGACGTCCTTGAGTACAGGGCAACCAACTTTAAGGTAGGTATTCCTACCTATTGTGAAAGGAAACTAATGGAAATGATTTCAAAATACATAGGTAATCAAGTTTATTAACAACAATACTTTCAAAGTTTCAAGTAGGTACCTTTTAGTAAAGTACAAATTTTGGGAAATCTGCAAGTTTGGTACTTAATAAAGCTTTTATTGCACTACCTACTTACATTTAAAATGCATGTAGGTAGGTAGTTTACTTATACTTAGGTACATCTACTAGGGGTTTTATTTACAAACGTTGCTTAAAGTTAAGTAATGTTATGAGACTGTTTTGCAATAATTTAATAATTTATGATTGGTGAATAATTGGTAATCTGGTTAAATTTTATAAAGGTGTAGGTATACCTGAAATAAAAAAGATTTGATTTGATTTAACCATACATTTTTGCGTTTAAGCTTTGACACTATGTAAATGCGAAAATGTGTCTGTCTGTTACCTCTTCACGCTACCGCTGAATCGATTTAGATGAAATTTGGTATAGAGATAGTTTGAGTCCCGGGAAAGGACATAGGACATAGTTTTTATCCCGATATTCCCACGGGATCGAGACTTATGCGGGTGAAACCGCGGGGCGTAGTTAGTTTAACTTATAAAATCAAAATTAAAAAAAAAACAAACAAAAAAATCAAACAATAAAAAAAAATCAATCAAATCAAATCAATCTTTATTTTATTTCACATAAACCTACATGGGCACTTATGAAACGTTGAAGTCGTTTCCTATGGAGAAGAGCCGGCAAGAAACTCCACGTTACTCTCCTAATTTATTCTAACTATTGCACAATCACGACTAAATTTTATCAACTGTGCAGTGAGCCCTGGTGGCCCAGTGGTAACTGCCGCGACTTACAAGTTGTAGGTCGCAGGTTTGTATAAACGATTTCATTACCACTGCTCTCAAAACGGTGAAGGAAAACATTGTGAGGAAACCGGCATGTCTTAGAACCAAGAAATGTGACATCTACCAACTCGCACAGGCCCCGCGTGGTGGATTACAGCCCACTCCCTCTCACAGAGTGGAGGCATGTGTCCAAGCAGTGGGAACGTTAGATATAGACTGATTATGTAGTGTCACTTGAAATAATCAAATGACCCCTCCCGCTCTGGGTGGAGCGGAAGGGAGTGTCAGACTCTTACTGACTAAAACCCATCCGTCTTCCTTCCTTAGCCCTTTGTGTTCCGGGCGGTAACCCTTTCGGACAATCCCGCTGCCCCGGCAGGCTTCGGCCCTAGCGAACGGTGAGCTACCCATTACTCTCCGTCCGCAGGCCCGTGGCGTAGTGTCACTTAGTTCTTCTTGTGTTAATTCTTGTGCCAATCCGGGACGCGCCTGTGCCATCCTCATGCAGGTTTTGCCGGCGACGGCTAAAATGTCGTCCGCCCATCTTGCTGTCGTACGGCCGACATCTCGTGTCCCAGTCCTTGGACACCACTCTGTCACAGCCTGTCATCAAAGCTCCTTGCCAGGTGTGCTGGCCAAATCCATAAAAAAAACAAAAACCTATTTTTCATTTTTAAAGTCTTTGATCAACTGGACGCACTCGAATTGGACCCGCGGGTCCACTTGACCTAATCACATTTTGATTACGTCAACTGGACCCGCTGCCCAATTTCATCATTAGTACAGTCACTTTCTTTACATTAGAGTTCCATACGCTTTCCTTCCTCTTGCAGAGTAAGCAAACTGAAGTGGCAGTGGGCTGGCCATTTCTGTCGAGGGACCGATGGCCGGTGGAGCAGACGAGTCCTGGAGTGGAGACCGCGTATCGGCAAGCGTAGTGTGGGACGCCCCCCAGCTAGACGGACGGACGACCTAAAGAAGGTGGCTGGGGTAGACTGGATGCGGAAGGCGGAGGACAGGGTGCTGTGGCGCAGCCTGGGAGAGGCCTATGTCCAGCAGTGGACTGCGATAGGCTGAGTTCGTACGTCTTATAGTATCTGACTGCCCCGTTGGTCTCGTGGTCGCAAGCGCGACTGCTGAGCGTGGGGGCCCGGGTTCGATTCCCGGGTCGGGCAAAGTGTTATTGAGTTTTTCTATTAGGAATTTCTTATTAGCATCTCGGAGTTTGGAAGTTGGCGGTGTGATACCCCCGTGCCTCGGAAAGCACGTTAAGCCGTTGGTCCTGCGCCTGATCTCTCTCCGGTCGTGTCGGATTGCCGTCCCATCGGACAATGAGAGTGAGGGAAGAGGGAGTGCACCTGTGTCTGCGCGCACACTTGTACACTATAATATCTACCGCGCCGAAGGCTAGTCTCCGTTGAGATTGGCCGCCGTGGCCGAAATACGGTCTGGAGGACTTTATTTAGTATCTCGACGTTTTTTTTTTGTTTTTACCTATCAGCTCAACCTAAATAAATACCTAATGATGGGAAGTTGCAATTTGTAAGGAAATCATGCCTCATTCATTAACGTTAGTAACTGACTATTCATGCATGAAAACGTAGCAAAAAGTAGATGTTTCAGCATGTAACGAAATCAAGTTAATTTATAATGAGGTAACACGCCCTTTCCTTACAAAAAATAAGCCTGTTTACAAGGTTGTGATACGTAATGTGTGAATTAGGCTAATGGACATTGGACATAACATGCACAGCGGCACGGATATCTGCATACCTAGAATACCTACATACTTGGCATTTGTAAGTTCTGCTTACTCTCAATAAATGTAGTGTAACACTATTATCGGCAATGCTATAAAATTTTAAGATTAGTGACATCGAAGGAACCCCACAATTTCTTTTTTTTTGCATGAGCACGCTCTTGACCTCGATCACGCCTGATGGAAAGCGATGGATGAGGTCTATGATGGAACGCGCGTGCCCAGAAGATGTCTAAGGCATCGGGCGGGTGCATTAGCCTTACCACCGCAAGGGAGTGCCGAAAGAAGTGAAAACAAAACACAAACAGAATACTTTGCGTATCGTTCGTATCGTATCGTCTAAATTATAAACAAAACAAGCGTGGTGTCGCTTACGGTAACAGTGGTGCGAGTTCAATGGTTTTTCCCATCTCAAAAAATGCGCCCTTAGGCGCCCAACCGCCCAACGCGCCAAAAGAAGTTTTCACTTAAAAAAAAAAAAGTATTAGCAATATCCTACAAAAGTCTTGGATTTTTATTAAAAGTGCGTGTTACGCAATTAGGGCTCAGGTCCCAGCTGAGTATTACAGGGGGCCTAAAAAGGCCACTTTGGAGAATCATAAAAGGACAACATTATGAATCGTAATATGGCGAAGACAGTCCGTGTTTTTCTTTTTTTCGCTGCACTACGTAGGTATAGGAATCAAAGAGATTGGGATTGGATTTGATCGGATTGATTGGTATTTTAGCACAGACAAAAAAAATAACTGAAAAATGCTTTAACAATGGGATTTGATACGATTAACTGTCCATTATGTTATCCTTTTATGATTCTGCCAAAGTGGCCTTTTTATGCCCCCAGGTCGATTGTGCTGTAGAAAAACGACAACACAGCATCTGACCAACCCCAACCTGTAGTTGACATGAGACAAAACAAGATAAATCTATCTTCATTACCCCGTCAGAACCAAGGACTGCCATCATTGCAGCCTCAATCCCTTGACCTAGCTACCTAATTAGCAGTTAAAATGTTAGAATTTGTCAAGGTGACCTATTGTCCTGGGTAATATGATCAGTAAATTAGTTACGATTGTCGGCACAGTAAATTATATAGTTGACTCATTTCCGTGGCTTGTTTTATTTTTAGTTGTTATAAAAAAATGTTGATAGAATTAGGATTTTTTTTGTGGTGATTGAAATGAGATCAAATACCTACTTACACAGAAAAGGTACATAATCATAAGTGTGATATTTTCCGGGTTGCAATCCGGAAAATGTCAGGTCACACTCCTGAAGGCCAATTTGGTAGGTACCGTAATTAAAAATGTTCAAAATCTAGTCGCAATCTCATCTCGGCGACAAATAACTGTCAAAAACTTGTCAAAATGTAGGGAAATTTTTGACAGATTGAGACTGAGATCAGACTGTGACCGTTCTTAAAATTACGAGAATTTACCGCTTAGGACAGACAGCCCAATTGTGAAACATAGATAAGTCTAAGTAGGTACATACTTTCAATCACAATCCGAAGGATTTTAAAGGAAATTTATAATCCATTACTTTTGACCGCCACACGTCCAAAAATCAAAAACGTGCCCTCGGCGTCAAAGTCTGTCTCTGTCATGTAGTCGAACCGTGGCGTGCTGGGCACGTTTTGGTTTGTCTTAAAAACATGACTTTGGCGGTCAAAAGGTTAATGTTTTGTGTTTCGTAAGGTACTGTACATAAGTACCGACTATTGTAAAGAATCAAGTTCTTTTAACTGAACAGACAGCTGTGCTGCTGGGGAGTTTGTTGCGTCACCTCTTCTTCCCAGCTAAAGCACTAGAAAGTGGTGAAGGGCGGGCGTTTTTGGGCCCGCCCTTCACCACTTCCTGGTGCTAACTGTCTCATGTAATTTTGACGTTTAAAATGTGCTGATTTTCAGCCTAATTTTAATAAAATGACTTTTGATTTTGATTGGGCAGTGTTATCACAATCAACGATTTCTGCCAGAAAATAGTAGGATTCATCAGAAATATTTTAGATCCTACATACTTATAAACGAGGGTAGCTCGATACATCCTGAATTCCTAATACCGTCAAATCCTTGAGAAAAAAATTCAAGTTTCCGATTAACTACCTCCACAATAAAGTAAGAATAGGTCGCTTCTCATTTCGAAATGTTTTTTTTTCTAATCAAATCAGTTTGTCAGTTATTTAAAAAAAAAATACACAACGGATTGAAAACATTTGACAAAGAGAAACTCCGCGACAGAACAACGGAACTTCTACGGAAGTTATTTTAATGAACAAAATTAAAATCTTGCATATTTCTAAAATTATGTCCGTATTGCCACACATGGACCGTTACATAATCTCAGTAATGTTGTCAGCACGTAATGACATATATGACAACTTTCTATTTTCTCTTCCATTATATCATTTACTTACAACTTTTGTTCTAACCGTTTCCTCGAGCTGCAATAATGTATAAAATGGCGTGAGACGGTTTTCATTGGCGTCATATTAGATCTGGCGTTGGAGCGTAACACACAGCCTAAGCTCCAGGTCCAAAGAGGTTTTAATATTAAGTAAAAAATATTTTTTATTTTAGTTTATAAGGTTTTGTTTGTGATTTGTGATTCAAATAAATATTATAGTATTGGTTTGTGTTTTATTTAAAACAAATTAATTTAAATTTTTTACTATGTACAAAAATGAATTTTACAGAAAAAATAACTTAATAAATAAAATTATTTGCTATTTACAATTTTAGCATTATTCCTTACATCTAAAATATTGCTTGACTCAAGTCTCATCACTAAAACTTACATAAAAATACATACAACACAAGTTTTAAAAACCAATTTAATAGTTTCAGAGAAAGACATTCAAAAACACCACCTGTCTCCGAAATTACTAAACTAATTCTGATTAAAAACATCACTTTTGAGACACTTCATCTATACACATACCTCCCTCAGTTTCCCACCAAAAATAATGGGAAAATCAGTACACAATTTGTACAATACGACCGACGTAACTTAATGGCGGGCCTGAACATAGACACTAAGAACTTTCGCGCATGTTCTCTCACTCGCACTCGCCTCATGTCACCATTTGGTTCCTAAAAAATCTTACTGCGCAGCCTTCTGCGCGAAGTTCAGGCCCGCCGAGTGACGTCGGTCGTAGTGTACCAAGACTTTTTCTAAACGCTCCCTTATTGTAGATGATCATAGGTTATATCAGCGTGGAACCCATCAGGTCCTGCAGAATATTTGACTTGCTGTAGTCTACCATCAGGCAGGAGAACGTGGTAGTATCCTCGAGTACTGTCACCAGATTTGGCCTCTTGATGTCCGAAGTCGTTCCCAGTGTCATGGTCGCGTACCCGGTAGCCGAATTCGTAATTCGCTGCGTAGTGTATCTGGAATGGAGGAATGGCGTAAAGTATTATATTGTAAGTATACCTACCTACATGATTGACAAATAATAAGTCAGGCAGACCCAAGGTTTTGGGTTTCTTAATTACTAGCTTCTGCCCGCGACTTCCTCCGCGTGAAATTTCTTGTTCCCCCGCCCGACCCACCCCGTCGCATCTCATCGCCTGCCCGCGCTATTAATTCGATTTTGCTTAGCATTCTTTCTGACTTTTTTTTCTTTTTGCTGGGCTCCTAAGGGTCATAGCGTGATGTTAAATAACCTATAGCCTTCCTTAAGAATTGGGCTATCAAATACAAAAAGATTTTTTCAAATCCGACTGGTAGTTCCAGAGATTACCCCCTACATACAAACTTAGAAACTTTACCTCTTTATAATATTAGGTATAGATTCTGTCTCGTTACATGACTATTTTTTAAAGATTTGGCTTTTTGTTGTTGACTCTTTTGTAACAAGAGTAAGGTTTGACGAGTTCTGACTGACTCTCTAGTTAGCAGACTGTTTTAAAGATCAATTTGAAGCAAAATTATGAAGAAACAGTATATAAGAGGAAGTCTGAAAGTGGCACCGGTAAATGAAAAGTGTGTGGAAATCGATTGTCATGGTATGGGCATAATCATCGCTCGCAAGACTAAAAGTCCTATCTAATCTTTTTCTAATTTTTTGGCTAGTTTGGGTTGGGATAGCTACATTTTTCTATTCGTGATTCTTTACACTTTTCACTAACCATCGTACCTCTATGTTATTTGGATCTCAAAATATAACCATTTTGAAAGGCAACAAAATGTAAAGAATCACGAATGGAAGAGTGTCCTGACTCAAATCGGCTAAAAAATGAGATAGGACGATAGGACTTTATGACTATGATACTGAGGATACTTCATGATATGTGATACTGAGGAATGAGGAAAATGTTTTGAGTATGAATGTCGATGGCTATAAGAGTAGGGGAAGACCAACGAAACGATGGATGGACTCTGTGAATGATGATATGGTTAGAAAGGGGGTGACTACCCAGATGACGACTAATAGAGAAAAAGACGTTACGCTGACCACAATTAAAACGGGATAAGGTGGAGGATGATGACGAAGTGTTTCAGTAGTCTTTATTAGATAGATAGAATATGCTTTATTGTATACCCAAATTTAAACAAAACTCATTTACAAAACCATTATTTCAACTTTATTAGCTAGTTCATTTTCATTGTTAAAAATGCATATTCTAATCTCTTAAATCTGTCCCAAGTTTCCGTCGTGTTTCTTGTGTCTTGTCGTCATAATGAAACACTGAGGCAGTTCCTCAATGATGACCTGCAGAGCAGCAGCCGTTTCAACGGGTTAACGGATTTTGTGGTTGTTTTTTTTTATAAATGGCATCTCGTTCAACATTAGAGGTGGTCGTCTGCTTAACCGGGCTTGTCTGTGGTTGCCTCAATAAACTAAGGCCCCCAGGCAGGGCTTAAAAACTTAAAAACTAAGCGACTACTCGCAAAGGGCACCGCCTGTGGGGTATGGACCTCGGGTTAGGGCTTCGCTGGGAGAGGGCAGCAAGGGACAGGTTGGATCAGAATTATTTAGGGACGAATTTAAAACTCAGCAGCGCGCGCTGGCTCGAGCAAGGGTCGGGGAATGGTCTTGTTGCCGGTTTATGCGCTATATATATGTCATCGTTATGATTTTGAACACCGTTAGTTTATAAGCTATCTCGCGAGATTGTAAACTGTCAATAAATTGTGAACTTTGTACCATACTGCTTACAATACAACGTATTTATTTTCGATAGTTTATATTATATCCATGTCAATCCGCCAAATTGTGAACTGCATTCACATTTTTTTCTATAGTTTGTGCGCGATATCTAGAATAATGTTCATAATTATACGGTGTAATATAAGTACAAAATCTTCATTTTAATACAAGTTTAGACCGGGTTCCTATCAAGACAATAGGTTTTCTATCACATGGAACCTAATAACGTTCTAAATAGAATTGTCTTGAAATAATTCTGTCATGATATTATATTGATCTATTGTTCTCAAGAATAAATTACCTAAGTATCTAATGGTATGAGGAAACTTTCAGATAAAGTCACGATTCATGAGGACCTTAGATAAAATGTTACAAGAGAAATAATAGATACAATATTAATTGTATGTCATAAATCATAAGCGTTGTTTGTAACAATAATAAACTTTATATAGGAAAACATAACTAAGTTTTACTGCAAAGAATAAGTTCCGTATTATGTACTGTTACATTGATAGTATCATTTTAACGAACGTACCATGAAATGATGAGCATTAGAACATTACAGGCGAGATATGGCAATTGGTATATAGTTTTCCGGGATGTGTTAGCTTTGAAGACATCCGGGACATGTCTGACGTTCCGGACAGTTAATTGAAACAGCAGAAAGAGAAGAAAACTGTGCTTCCTGATATTCGAAAGAAAGTAAAGATATGCAATCTGCCCAGCCTTTTCCTAAGTATGTTGGGGTCGGCTTCCAGTCTAACCGGATGCAGCTGAATACCAATATTTTACATAGAGTTGCTGGGTAACACGATATATACCCCTTGGTAAGACTGGTTGTCATACTTTCGGACTTCTGACGACTGTCAAAGATCCACGAATGACATCCGTTAACTTAATGTGCTTTCCGAGGCGCGGAAGGTTTTGGTATGTAAAGATGGTCACCCATCCACGGACTGACCGCGGCAAGCGTAGCTTAACCTGATCGAACGACCTGTGCGGCTGTTATTACTTAGCAACAAGCCCCTCTGTCATGTAGCACAAGTAAAGGAAAAAATCCGAAAACCGTAAATTTGTAGTTACATACCTACAAATTTGTAGGTACGGAACCCTCAGTGCGCGAGTCCGACTCGCACTTGACCGGTTTTTGTTTTTCTAAGTACCATTACTTTCTTATATGCATTTATATAGATCTGTAATTTTGACATAACAAACAAATCAAGGTAGCCCGCGTAATTCTTTCTTTTTTTTTTTTTTGAAAAAAACGTTGCCCCACACTAGGAATTTCTCCTGTATTGTGGGTGCGTTTACAAACATTTAAACTCACATACACAAACAGCCAGACCCGGAACAACTACTTGTAGGTCATACAAATATTTGTTCCGTGCGGGAATCGAACCTGCGACACGCAGCGCAGCAATCAATCGCTTAACCACTGCGCCACCGTGGCGTCACAAAAAAAATCTATTCAATTCAATTTTTTTTACGTTTTTTGCAATTTGCTGGTCAGTATTAAGTTGTACATTGATTAAAATATGATTCGCGGCCGTAACAAATATGTATTTAAATAATTATTACTATTAACACATTGAAGGACACTGATTGAGACACAATAGAAGTTTTATTGTTATTACGTCGAGAAGCGTTAAGTGTCCCGCGAAGTGTTAAAGTCATCAACACAACTCTCTAAGACCAAGTAATCCCCAAGAATGACTATTTCATGAAATCTTGACATTTGGGGATTATACTAACTTAACAAGTTGTATTACTGATTGTAATGATTATAATTCTGTAAATACATATTTGTTACGACCGCGAATCATATTTTAATCAACATACAACGCAAATTGCAAAAAACGTAAGACAATTTGAATTTCGCGGGCTACCTTAGCGCTTCCCCATTAAATTGTTTTATTGTCCAAACATAAGTAGGTAGGTATAATTCCTTTGAAGTAGTTAACTCTTCTGTTTGAGTATATCACATTACACCATCTGACAATCTTACATCACAAAATATCATGACTTGACAAATAATTCTTCTCATCGAAAGAAAACTCTTCCGGACGCATAATTAAACTATACTTGTTTAATTTAACAAATTTCACAATTCAAGTATCTTCGTGATGAATTGGAAACTAGTGTTGTCAACAGAATGACTTGTCAATTACTTGACATAATGTAATACATAATCAGCTTGTAACGTTCCCACTGCTGGGACTTAGGCCTCCTCTCTGTGAGAGGGAGTGGGCCGTAATCTACGAAGCGGGCTCAGTGCGGGTTGGTGGATTTCATATATCTCCGAGCTCGATTTCCTTACGATGCGCAGCCACGCTGACAAAACACTCTGATTTTCAAAGTTTTCAAAATCAAAAACTATAAATGACTAAGTTGTTTTATTTCCAATGTTGTCAACATAGTGATTGCATTTTTTATTGTTAGAATTTTCTCTATTTATTATTTTCATAGCTAAATTGACAACAAACAATCAATATTAAATACTTACGACTGGTAAATAGCAATATTCTAATACCTAAGTTTATTTAAATTTAATGTTTTAACTAACTTTCCACTTTTCATCTTTTTCCTCTGTTAAAACTTTTCAATACTTGTATAATAAATAAACCTAAGATTGTAGACAGTAATAAATAAATAAGAACTCTTTCAAATATCATAATTTATTTAGTCTAAAACATTTAAATAATTTTAATTTATACTTAACTATTGTCTAGCGCATGCCACTATTATAAATAACTTAAAACTAAAACGCCGTATTAGTCTATGGCAGTATTTGTACCTAATATATTATGTACAGGACTCCAGCACATCAAGCTACACGAAACTGTCAAATTTTAAAAATAAAGTTAAAAATCTATTAAAGAAATTTGACAGATTGTAGTAGCTTGATATGCTGGAGTTACCTATATTTTATATACCTAATATTTTATGTACCTAATATTTTATGGTATCTAATATTTTCCAAATTGAAATTGTGCAGTTTCTCTTTGCACAAATGGGACCTACATTTAATTTAAAGCTGGTTTGATAATTTCAAATATAACTATAGAATATTGTAAATTCATTTACTTAGTTTTATTGACAGAATGTCCATTCAATTTAGCATCCAACAAAGGCAGCATTACAGCATCCTAATTGCGTAACACACTATCACTATAACAATCTGAATCATTTTGAAGGATATTGCTAATCCATTGCTTCATATATTCGAAAAATTTGTACCTAAATTACGCAATGAATGCTGTTGAACTATCAAAATGAAAGACATTGCTACTGTTAGTGTGTAATTACCCCACAGTAATAATACTGTTCAAAAATTTAACATCTCAATAGTGTAATAATTTGTTTAATTTACGAAACTTTCCTAGGTTTCTCGGTCTCCTGTTCCTTTGTTTATGCTTTTTAATCCTCCTAGGGTACCTGTGCTTTTGTTTAGTCAAAGTAGGGTACTGGAATACATCCAAATGCTGGACATTCACATGCTTATGACCTACTATATCTTTTAATTGGGATTCTGTCAACATATAAACAGGTTCTAGAGAGTCAATTATGCTAGAAACTTCATGTTTTGATCCCCTGGAATGGCTTTTAGGTGACTCATATTCATGGACTGGTGTCACATAACTTGGACTGGGAGGCCCGTAGTGAGTAGGAGGGCCATAGTCATCACTTGGTTCGGAATGGAAATCATTGTAGCTAGGATGCTTGAAGCTGGCATATCTGTTTGAAAAGCCAGTTTGTGAATCGAAATTTTGATGGGTATTTGGATTTCTTTGCCTATTGGGTCTAGAGATAGGGGCAGGCTGTCTAAAATTGTTTTGTGCAGGGTAATCTACATCTGGTGTGTTAAATTCGTCGTCTAATTCGTAATCATCGTAGGAATAGTCTTTGTTATTATTATCATCTCCATAATAGTCATAATCTTTCGCTTCCCCTGCTGGATGGTTATCATCAAAGGTTCTAAAACGTTTCCATTCCATTGGGATTGGTAACGTATCATTTCTGTCAGTTGTATTAAGAGATGTTTGATTATCTGAATTTATTATACCATCATTACAAGTAACATTCGATTTGTTGATTTTTTGTAGAGTGACAATTAGTACAGAACCATTTGTTTTATTATTTGGAGTAAACTGAGTATTATTTTTAATAAAAGTTGGTCTCTGGATTTGTACAGGTAAAGGTTCGTTCTCTAAAACAAATAAGCTTGAATCTATCTGACGTTTTGTTCTACGTTTTTTTATACTTACATCATCGTCTCCAAATGCTGAGACTTCCGTTCCATCATGTGATAAATGCTGTACTCCAGTAGGCTGCGACTGGAGATATTTTACTGTTTCTGAACTAGGTTCCTTAGTGTAATAATTTGAAGGTAACTTGGCCTCTGCGTAACTTGGCTTAGGAAACTCGACACTTTTCCCGTGCTTATTCCCACTTATAGTTTGTTCTACTTCTATTTTGTAATAATTGCTCTTTGTCGTCGTTGGATCTTCAAAAACCTGAGGCATTGCTGTTGGAGTTTCCCGTAGAGGATTCGGTCTAAATGGAGCAGATTTCTCCTCTTCTATATCATCAACTTCTTCTGTAATTGGTTTGTAGTCATTGTAATTTGCATATTCATTTGCATATGGTCCATTGTAGGCATTTTGTACATTATATTTGTTATTTTCTTCAGCGGTATTAGGATTATTTGAGTAAAAGAATAAATCAATAGGTTGTTCAAGTATATCTTTGCCATACTCCTTATTTCCTAGTGTCAATGTATTCAATTCTGTTATTTGTTCCTGAGGCGATTTTGCTAGTAGAGTATTTAGTGCATGTATGTCTTCAGCAGATTGGTATGAATGCATTTGACTATACAATTTCGGGTATATAAATTGAGTTTTGCTTGGTGATATTTCTGTGTATAAACTAGCTTGCTCTCTCTCCAAGTTATTCAATCCTATGTTCCCATTAGGTTTGATAGTCACTCCTTGATCGTATGTTGTTCCTGGTGAAGTATTAATTTTATAATTACTTTTATTCAGTACTTTATGGTATACTGAACCGAACGATCTATGATTTCTATGAATCTTATCTACAGCATCAGCTCTAGTTAGCTTAACAGGATCAAGATGAGGTCTGCTTCTTAAATTTGTCCTTTCTTGCCTCGTTCTAGGTTTTTTATCTTTCTGTGTGGGTTGTTGCATTTGTTCTAGTGCAAGTTGGTGGTTTTCTTGTGATTCCTGATAAGCTTTCATATAGCTATCAACTTGTTGAGGAGCTTTATTCCATCTTTGTATTTGTGCTCTATGTTGCCTTACCCTTTCTGCGTTGAACATGGCTTGTTGGTGTTGGGCGTGGATTCTAGCATTCTGTTGAGAGTTTCCTGCTAGAGGGTTTCCATAGCTTAAGGGTATCTTGTCATCTATCCTTGCTTGTTCGTTGATGACTTCATGGACTGAAGGGGCGCTGTTTTTAGCAGTTCTTGTGATTGTTATGTGTAATATTAGTAGTATTATTGCTGCTTTCATTTGGCCCCGCATCTTGTCTGTAACAGAAAAATAAAACTGTTTTAATATAAAGTCTAAAATTGTCGTGTTATTTTGATTTGCACAAAAATAATTGGACTGGGAAACGACTTTTATTTTTGGTGTGACACACACGCAATAAACTGTGCTTATGGGTGCATGCATCTTTACAGGTGTCGTGGGGGTATTTAAAGTTGTGTAAAACACTAAAAACTTGTTTTCGTAACAATACAATATCTCTGTAACCAGAAGGTTCCCGGTATGATCCAGTACAAACAAAAATACTACAATGAAGGGGAGTACAAGCAAGTGACTCTCGGCTTCATTAAAATGTCTTTTTACAAGCTTTTATTATCACATCTGTTCAAAAGAAGAGCTAGTGTATTCTTCGTAAACAGGGACTAAAATAGGTCTTTAATCCCTAGGGACTAAAAGTGATTTGAATTTAGAATGTGGGTATTGTTAGTAAAAGTTCCAATCACCAGAGATCAATCACGAACATTGTATGAACAAGTAACAGGCTGTATGATAAAGTAAAAGGCGCGCGAGCCAACTAAAAAAAAAGTTTGTGAAAAAATAAAAAAACGCGCGAAAAGCATTGTTTACTCAAATTGTATGTAAATATGTAATACGTACTATTCTTATTCATAAGTTGCATTTACTTATTTTTTCATAGAGGGTGATAAAAAGTAGTGTCCATCTCGGGAGCAACACTATTTTATCTGGAGTGACGTACTTTGAATCCCTCGCTGCGTTCTGGATTCAAAGAAACATTCGTGCCTTCAAAGTAGTTGTTTGCTCCCTTGGCAAACAATTAACTATTTTACACCCATTATTTATGAATTAAAAAATATCCACTTTCATGTGAATCTGTACGTTCATATTAAGTTATAATATTAAGAATGTAATTTGTTTCTTGACAACGACCGAGGTGAAGACAAGTTAGTACTTTCTTAATTCTTAAAAATCTTAATTTTTTTTTCGTTCCTATAAATCTTAATTTGACTTGAAAAATCAAGTATTTATTGATCGATGACTGAATTGTCATATAAGATTTGAATTATATTATGATTTGAATAGCCTAAAATTGGAATGATGCGCAATGAATGCAAAACAATTGACATAAAGTGAAAAAGAAAACAAATAGGTACCGTTGATAAAAAACTTGAGTCTCCTAACACTACATCTCCGCCTAAACTTCAAAAGAACACTGACATTCTACATATATGTTTTTAAACTTTTATATAAACTAGTGAAAGTTCAAAAACCTCTGATTTTGCATCACTGTCCAGATCAAAGTGATCTTTATTCTCATGCTTATAAAGTTGCTGTTGAGTTGCTGCCACTGAGAAGTCTGTCAAAATTATTGTGAGCTTTATTTTCGTTGCATTAAGGTCGCTGTTACGTTGCTGCTGTCAGAGGTAATAACGGACTGTAGACCTCTGATTATGATGGTGTTTTATGATTATTTAAATATGTATTATATGATATAATTTTTATAATTTTTTGCTCCGGTTTACTTACATTTGAATACGCATGTTTTTGTTTATATAATAAGCATGTTTGTGTTTATGTTTTATAATATGTTACTAATAAATTATTCGTGAAATTATTCAAAATCCGGTCGTAATTATCGGCAGGATATCCATAATGGGATTTATAGGCATAGATCATTTTATAATATGTATTTAGGTGACGCCTATAGTAATACCGGTTTAATCATGTATTTTAGGGTTCCGTACCTATCAAAATGGTAAACCGGAACCCTTATGGTGAGACTCTGTCTGTGTGTCTGTCTGTCTGTCACAGCTGGATATCTCTAGAACTACTAATGCTATCAACTGGAAATTTGGAACAGTTTTAGATGACTGTTGCCCAACTATTTTTCAAATAAGAAAGAAATAAAAATATATAAATTTTCAACAGGGACTGAAAGTTGTTCTGAAAAATTCGAAGTGGGGCTACTAGGGCATGTGGGGGGGGGGGGGGGGGGTATCTTATGGAAGAGTTTTTTAATTTTTTTTTAGGCTGCTGCATTGTTTTCGACTTGAAAAATGTAAAAAAAAATACCGTTCCCCCTTATCTCCGAAGAGAAAAACCTGAAATTATTCTATGTGATAGAAGTTTATGTGAATATTACAGGAAAAAAAAACGAAGCGAAGTCTCTAAATAGCACAATTTTTCAAAAATCATCAACAAAAGCTACATTAGTTCCACTATCGGTCAAGAGATGGCGCTGACATAAAACTGCAATATTCTACACCGCAGTGCACAGTGTTAAAATTCCCTGACGAATATAGGCCTCGCCGATGATAAATTAAAAACATGATGGTACGGATCCTTCGGTGCGCGACTCCAACTCGTTCTTGATCGGTATTTTTATGAGTAAAAAAATAACAAATGTCAACTACGTTGGGGTCAGTGTCCAGTTGAAATGGATGCAGCTGAATACCAGTATTTTGCATGGAGCGACTGCCTATCTAACCTCTATAACCCATAACTTGTTATCGCTAAATGTAGAGAAATCATTGCGTAATTTAAGAGTTTTTCATACGAATGATCTTCCTGTGTATGCTCTTCTGTTTTATAGAAAGGGGGTGCTTAAAAGTTCATATAATCCGCCTACTTATGAGGTTTTCAATGCAGCTGGGGAACAGGCCTCTCGGTGAGAGGGAGTGGGCCGTAATCATGCGGCCCAGTGCGGGTTGGTAGTTGTCACGTGTCTTTGAATTGTTTGGTTGTAAGACATGTCTAATTCCTCATGATGTTTTCCTTCACCGTTTTGAGAGTGGTGATGAAATTAAATAGGTACACAAACTGAACTACCTGTCTGGGTTCTAGTAAAGTACTTGCCTGGGTTCGAAAAGGGGATGCATTCTGATATATTACGGCTAGTGCTTCTAAAATGAAATACATTGGAAGGACAAGGCGATGAAAATGTAATTAATTATTTTTAAGCTTTACTAAGTATCATACTAGAAGAGCCAGTTGAAAATTATAACACATTTTGTTTTACCCGCATAAGTGTCGATACCGTGGAAATATCGGGATAAAAACTATCCTAAGTCCTTCCCCGGGATGCATTCTATCTCTCTGTCAAATTTTATCGAATTCCGTTCAGTGGTTTAGGCGTGAAAATGTAACATATAAACAGACAGACAGACAGAGTTACTTTCGAATTTATAATATTAAAGTATGGAAGTCACTAAAATATTAGAAATCAGTATTGTTTGCTTGACTAATAAACGACCTTAAAAATGTAGGTCTAACTAATTAATAATAACTTCCTATAGGCATTTGAAAATCTAGTTTTGAAATGGAAATAATTAGCATATAACAATGACGTAATTTCTAGGTCATCATAATATGAATTTTACATAATAAATATAAGTGGCTAAGAAATTACAGCCGCACGGGTCAATTGGTCAGGTTAGGCTACGCTTGCCGCGGTTGATCCGTGGATGGGTGACCATCTTTACATATCAAGACCTCTCCGTGCCTCGGAAAGTACGTTAAGCTTTTGGTCCCGGCTGTCATTCGTGGATCTTTATTACCCAGTAACTGGGTTGTGGAGGTCAGATAGGCAGTCGCTCCATGTAAAATACTGGTATTCAGCTGCATCATCAAAACTAATGATGAAGCTGAATATTTTGTATGTTTGAACGCGCAAATCTCTGGAACTACCAGTCGGATTTAAAAAAATATTTTGCATTTGATAGCCCAATTCTCGAGGAAGGCTATAGGCTATTTAACATCACGCTAGGACTCTCAGGATCCGAGCAAAAATAAAAACAAGTCAGAAAGAACGCTAAGCGAAAAACAAAGTAATAGCGCGAATGGGCGATGCAATGCAAAGTAAACATAGGATATATTGTTACTAACATCTCTGTATTTTTTGTTTTTGTCAGTGTGGGACCTTTTGTTGTCTGTCAAATAAATAAATTATTATATTATATATAAATGATTTTATTTCTGTAAGTTGTACAAACACTTTTACACGTCAATCATATTTTTTTGTTAAAACTAGATGAGTTCGGCGTTTCCTAACTGAAAATCTTGGTCAGATCGTGTGAAGACCATGTAGATTGGTGTCTGAAATGGTCTTTTGAGGAAAGAACCACACAGATTGAGCGGACCTGTCCAATCAGTGCACGCATTTGTCAATATGTATTATAATACTTATTGACAAATGCGTGCACTGATTGCTGCGACGGGGTGGGTCCGGATAACATGAAAATTCACGCGGACTAAGTCGCGGCAGAGTTTAGTTTTTTATAAGATCTTGCGGATGGGAAATCATCAAATGACGAACGGACGGCAAATCAAATGACGAGGAAGAGCGGGAGGGCCGCTCTGGGTGGAGCGGAAGACAGTCAGACTCTTACTGACTAAAACCCACCGTGTTCCTTCCTTAGCCCGTTTTTGTTCCGGGCCAGCGGTAACCCTTTCGGACAATCCCGCTGACCCGGCCGGCAGGTTAGATAATTTAGCCTTGCTTTGACAACTAGGTGACTGTGTCAGAGTCAATAAACTTTTTAATAAATTGTAATATATTGCTAGCTAAGCCTGTAATTAACATTTTTGTATAATTATTAATATAGCATATTTATTCAGCTCATTAGGTAAGGTAATTAATAAATCATGATTTTATGCGTGCCCCAAATACCGAATTGCTTTATTACCCAAGTTCTTAATTATGTAAATAAGAGGGTAAATGACGTAAGAAGATAATATCTTTTGGTTCTGTCCCTAAATATCCGGTTTTGTCCTTTTTTAGGGTTCCGTACCCAAAGGGTAAAAACGGGACCCTATTACTAAGACTCCACTGTCCGTCTGTCTGTCTGTCTATCACCAGGCTGTATCTCATGAACTAAAAAAAAATTCACAGATGCTGTATTTTTGTTGCCGCTTTAACAACTGATACTAAAAACAGAATAAAATAAATATTTAAGGGAGCCCCCCTTAAATATTTATTTTATTCTGTACCATCGTTCCCATACAACAAACGTGTTTTTTTCGGCGTTATTGCCTTGTGGTACGGAACCCTTCGTGTGCGAGTCCGACTCCGCATTTGGCCAGTTTTTATTCTAAGGTCAGTCCCGCTACAAACTAACTGACTGGTGATTCTTTTCCCCCCATAATTTGCCTATTATGTTCCCACTGCTGGGACACAGGCTTTCTCTATGTTAGAGGAAGCTGGCAATAATCTACCACGCGAACCCAGTGCGGGTTGGTAGATGTCACATGTCTTCAAATTTTTGGTTCTAGGGCAAGCGGGTTTCCTCACGATGTTTTCCTTCACCGTTTTGAGAGTAGTGGTGATAAACTAATTTGAACAGAGTATCGTCAGGCACTAGTTGTCTGGCATTTTTGCTGAACTGGACCTTTTTGGCGCAGCCGTGAGGCACACATTCCTGCTAATTTCTTACATCGGACTTTGCACTTTTTATTTTTATATTTTTATCTGATGTACGACTATTATCTGACTATTTGGTGTATTGTGTGTCTTTTAGTCTGTGCTAAATAAATGTATTTTCTTGCTTTCTTTCTAAAAGCCTGACTGGATTGGACACACGACCTACAACTAAATAAGTCCACTGGACCACCACCCACCATTACTCGTGCCGACTCGCGATAACTTTCGCAAAATCTTCTTCCGTAACGAATGAATGATGGATATACAAATCATATTAATAAAATTAATTGTGCGTATAATATACTGTTACGTATTAACATTATAATAAGACTTATAAATAATTCATTGAATCTGAGGTTAAGTTGTATCTCAATTTATAAGGTTTATGTACAGTTGGAAGAAAAACTGTTAGGTTTTTTTGCAGTATTTACACTAATATTATAAAGGCGAAAGTTTGTGAGTGTGTGCGTGTTTATGTTTGTTACTTCTTCACGCTCAAACGCCTGGACCAATTTTGATAAAATTTTGTATGGAGGTAGCTGACACCCTGGCTTAACATATAGGCTACTTTTTATCCCGATATTCCCACGGGATCGACACTTACGCGGGTGAAACTGCGGGGCGCAGCTAGTTATATCATACACATCGTATCGTTGTTACATGGAATTTACTAACACAGTGGATTTATGTTGTCCGAAATAAAGAATTTATTATTATTATCAGAATTGCACGCCTTGTTTCTCCGAATACTTGGGCAAATATAACTAGTACAGTCACATTTTGCCAGTTATCTTGAAGTCCCATGTAATAGGGGGGCGTGCCTATTGTCATCAACTGGGCACAAATCCAGTCTCCGGGGTGCTACTGAGAAATTCCAGATGGAAAAACCAACAACACTTTGTCTGACCTGGGGCCCAAGTCTGCTATTTTTATAAATTCGTCATTCCAACACGATCCCATTGTCATTTTGCTAAAAGTTCGTAATCTGCTAAATTCATAATGGTTGATCATTGGTCGGTCAATGGCACAGAACATAATATTATTATACGATAATCGTAACGAATTAAAAGCAATGACGATGATGATGATGATGAGCTATGACGTTCTAATGATAGGTCACTGATCAAAGGAACTGTCAAAACTTTAGCAGATTACCGCCTAAGTCAGCCTTATGTACGAGATTACCATTTCTATGCCATTTCTTTCAATGGAGTGTCAGTTGTTGACCATTGGAAAGTCATAATGACGCCATTATAATTATGTCATGTATTAGTAGATTACCAAACTCGTCGAAATCAACAATTATGAAATCAATGATAGACCATTCTGACACTATTGTAATAGCAGACTTGAGGCCCTGGGAATCAAACCCAGGACCTTATGCTCTTTAGTAGCGGTTGCCATCACCAGACCAAAGAGACCAGTATTTTATAGTCTGTGTATTTTTATTGTGGACGTTTGATTAATATTTTTTCCGTAATTTATTCTGTAACGCACGTAGTCAGCCGAAACCATGGCCTTTATAACTAGAAAAACATGCCTGGGGGCGAAGCGAGTAAATAGCTGTATCAATTGGAACTTTGGAAGAGATATTCAATTATGAAATTCAGGATTAAGAATTGATAATATCTTGTTTGCTTAAAGTCAGGCATTACAATTACGAATAAGTAAGTTTTTTACGTGACAACGTCTTAAATTAGGTTGCGACTGGGAGTCACTTATGAAAAAGTGTAACGCTCGGTAACGTTACGATGAGTCACCGAACGAGAGAGAGGCCCGCCGAATGCCTTGCGTCTCTCTCCCACTCAACTATGATCGGATGATCGGTCGTTGTCACGTAAAATCTTCGCCCGTAAAACCGACTTTACAGGCAACCATTTTTACGTATATTTTATTACGGAATGGGCCTGCTCTTAACCATGATCAATTGAATATGCCATTTATATTAAACCAATGAGCTGTGGGCCAAAATAAACTACGTGGAGGCGTGGAGCCCTGACTGACACAGCCACTAGAAGGCGTCGCGGCAGACCCCGTAGAAGATGGCAGGACGAGCTGGAAACAAACGACTAGTGGTCCACTTTAGCCATGGATGGAAAGACGTGACGTGACGTGTTATTCAGTCATTTATTTAATTAGTTATTTATTTCAGGCATCAAGGCTCATATTCTAATAAAAAATATAAATACCAGTAGCGAAGGGTCAATTGTTGTAAGAGGTAAGCCGGAGTAGATATATATACTAATAATAAAGCTGAAGAGTTTGTTTGTTTGAACGCGATAATCTCTGGAACTACCGGTCAGATTTGGAAAAACCTTTTTGCATTTGATAGCCCAATTCTTGAGGAAGGCTATAAGCTATTTAATATCACGCTATGACCCTTAGGAGCCGAGCAAAAAGAAAAAAAGTCACAATGAACGCTAAGCGAATACGAAGTGTTGCGACGGGGTGGGGGTACAAGAAATTTCACGCGGACGAAGTCGCGGGCAGAAGCTAGTCTTTAATATGATTATATTATATGTCTATAGAATACTGACTGTGCCATTTTTCAAAGGGAAGCCGGTAGGAATCAAGTTTTATGGAACCTTGGCCACTGATAAATGCATATTATTATACAACATTATAATTACTTACACTAAAATCTAATAACTAAAAACTAACGCACACGATTATAGCAGTAGCAGCAGCAGTGGGATAATGCAGGCTTACTGTAACAGTATATTAAACCCATCTCATCACATGTATATTACAAAGACACCAACTCAAATCAACCATTTCATTTCTAAAGCTTTTGGTCACCACTGTACAGTTCGCTTCACAAATAAGGTACCCCCCTTGGTATTGACATCAAACCTATTTAAGTTTTTCGTAATGTAACGTAAGTGGCGTGTTGGTCTAATGGTTAACACTGCGGCTTGGCGATGCGGTGGTCACGAGTTCAAATCCGCGGATGAGAATATTTCTTTTTCCTTTATTTTGACGTGACAACGTCTTAAATTAGGTTGCGACTGGGAGTCACTTATGAAAAAGTGTAACGCTCGGTAACGTTACGATGAGTCACCGAACGAGAGAGAGGCCCGCCGAATGCCTTGCGTCTCTCTCCCACTCAACTATGATCGGATGATCGGTCGTTGTCACGTAAAATCTTCGCCCGTAAAACCGACTTTACAGGCAACCATTTTTTTATTTATTTATTTATTTACCCTTTTTTTTAGTTTCTTTATTAGGTGATTTTCGTTAATTATTATTTAAGAAATCAAATGGAGGTTTGTAATAAAAGCTAGGCATTTTGATAAACAATATTCATTTATTTTTCTAATTACATTTCTAGGACTTCATGGAATCCACTTCCAGGTTGAGTATACAGTTTTCTATCTGTGTTAAATTGGGGTTATTTACTTAGAATATTAACTAAACACAAAAGAGATACCCTGGATGAGGTTTAGAACGTTTAACATTAGATAAAGGTTCGTTTATATATATATTTATAGAAACATAACTACAATAATATTTATTTATTTAAAGTTGTGAAAACAGATTTTTTTTTATACTTACTTAAGTATCGGAAAAAAACCTTTAAAAAAAAAGAAATTTTGTCTTTTGTGTCTGTGAATTACAGAGGAAGAATCAACATGCTAAACTATAATAGTATAGCAATATACATCTTTCTCTTTTATCACATTTTCTAATAACCCTTATTTAACACAACATTAGAAAAATATGTGAGATCAGATGGTGCATCGTTAATACATTACAAGACTACTTGTAAACCAGATTATCTGGATTGATAATAATTATAAAAGTTGTTTGTTTTTGATTAACTACGAGTTATGGATCCCACAAATATTGGGAATTAATAACACTTGCTCATATATGTTCCAACGCAATTTTATCAGATACGTTACACAATCAATCTGCCGAGTAAATTGCCTTATAATAACGGAGAGGATATCACAGTCTATCACTTCTTGAAGTTTTGAAGGGTGCCACTAAATGAACTTTCACAATATTACGTTGTCGCTCCATTTGTATTTTCTCTGGCCTTGGCGATCACATTTCAAATTACCCGTCGCTTGATACCTTTGTATCCATCTACGAACTGTTTTTCTCTGTAATGAAAATAATAATATTAGAAATACATAAAAACATCCAACTAGTAAGTAATAATGCAACATTATTGCAACAATAAATAGGTAATATGTGGAAGTATAACATAAATCTTACCGTTATGCCCATAACTCGTGCTATTTTCTTTATGCTTTGTTCCTGTTCCCAGATAACAACAATTTTAGCCTTCAAAAAAGTTGTTAATCAAACCATACCATCGGTTAATAGAATCAACTGGTCAAAAACTTAATAAATTTGATAATATTACGACGAAGATAATTACACACAAACGAATCGGCACGAAAACGAAACCATTTAAAAAATAATTATACCCTCAATCACAGTTTACTAAATAAAGCGAAGAAGTATTCTAAATTCAACCTTAACTCGCAGTTCATACAGCAGTTAAGTTTCTGAAGTAAAATGACGGTAGTGCAACAATCGGAATCAACACATTATATTCAACCAAACAAGCTAATTTCAACCTTATCTTTTAGTTAATTGAGGAGTTAATGCGTATTGCATTTTGTAAAACTAAGGTATTAAATATAAAACGAAAGTTGAAATTTAAACCTTATTATTTAGAAGATTAGACCGTTAATAACCTTGTTCGTTTTATGGAGTAATACTATTCCAATTTTCGTTGAGGTTGACAACTGAGCCAATAGCCTAGTAGTATAAGACACGGTCTCGATGATCGGCTGGCGCCTGGTGATGCGGGTTCGTATCTTAATCGCACGCAAAGTGTCTTTTTGTAAGTTATTCTTGGTATACGGTTCGGCCAGAAGGAAGCCGAAAAAATACCTTAAAGAATTATTAAAAACTTGAATGAAACTTGCAAATAATATCTGAGGCGGACCGTTGGATGCGCTCGGGCAGAGATGGGTGCGGCGGCGGGGGAGGGAGCTGCTCAAGGCTCACGTGACGCGCCAGCGCCGCCGCGCCGCCGCCCGCCGCGTCGCTCGAGCGACGAGCGACGGCGGCGGGCCCGAGCGTGCTCGGGCGATAGTCTTTAAGTCTTGGGGGGGTTCCATTTCTCTGACGCTGACTGTACCAGCGCAAGCGCAATGACCATGGTCCATGGCTTCATACTTTCACTGACCATGCATACATACAAATATATACATGTTTGTATGTAAACCAGTTTATATGTCCGTTCGTCCGTATTAGAAACATACGGATAGGAAATAGGAGCGGGCGCATCCTGAGAGAGCGATTTGTTTGAAAGTTACCGTCTGGTTTGGTTTCCTTTAGGAAGCTTGTGGTTATTTAAATTTGACTTAGGTATGGTTTTTACTAGTTTTTATTCGAGTTTATTTTTACAAGTTAATCCGTCGCACGTCTAATTAGCAGACACAATAGAAATTTTATTGTTATCGGTACACATTTTGTACACTCGACGTGCGAAGAGAGAGTTCTTTATCATTTTAGCAACTTAAAATTAGCGAGCGCTTTTTTTTTTATTTATACGCTCGTTGATCAGCACCCTTATTGCGTAACACACTTTTAATAACATTCTGAGAGTTTTGAAGAAAATTCCTAGGCCATTGCTTCATAGCTTTGAAAAAATTCAAATGTTGTTGAATTGTCAATATGAAAGGCATTGCCATTGTAAGTATTTTACGCAATGACCTCGCTGTGATCTCATCTAACCAAAAAAAAAAGGCAAAATTGACTGTGACAAGTAATTTTGTTAACTTCATATCATGTTATTTTAGCTCATAACCTTACTTTCTATAGAGACACAATTTTACCTTGTTCAAAAGAAATTCTATTCATTTTAAAAGCAGGCAAAGAAAGTAACTCAAAGAAATTGTCAATTATTCACTAAAAAAGAAAACCCCTCATTTCTATATTTTAAACGCCACCTCAACTTCCCAATGATAATGATCATCCCATAAATAAATCTTTACACAAACAATTGAAACGAAAGTTATGACATAAAACAAAATATACAATCTTCTACACACAAACTTCCATCTTTTATTCAACAACGCACAAAGGCCAGCTAATAAAATATACTTACACAATTTCAACACGAAAGTGAAGACGTGACCGTGCATATTCACTTCCCGTATATTTTCTTTAGTGTCCGGTCGGTGCGCAAACGCTTATAAAATGTTATTTAATAGTGCTAATGTTATTAAGTACCGTCATTATTACGTCTATGATAGTTAATCTTGTGTCAGTTTCATGTCAACGCTTTACGAAGTATGATCAATTAGATTGTTAATCATGTTTTATATTATGTGCATTCATTAATTACGATCGTATCTAATGTGATAAATTGTAATCATGCGCATTATTTAGTACACTTTGATCAATTTTGACAGGGCAGCTTGCAGAATGGTTGGAATCACACTAATTATTATAAAGGCGAAAGTTTGCGAGTGTGTTGGTATGTTTGTTACTTCTTTACGCACAAACGGCTGGACCAATTTTGATAAAATTTGGTATGGAGGTAGCTGACACCCTGGATTAACACATAGGCTTTGATAACTCTTACAGGAATGAAAACGTGAAAACTTGAATTTGTTTACTTCATTCCTGAGTAATAGTACAATTAATTACCATAGTAGAAGCTGCAATTTTATCAAAACATGTAATATTTTCATGAACATTTTCCTCATGTAAAAGTTATCATATTGTTAGTAATTTTTTTTTGTATTTGTAACTAAGTTGCATGATGTTAAAATTAGAAGACTAATTGTTATTATACCACCAATACCTACTGGGATCTATGGGACTGTGACTGATTGATAGAAAAACAAAAAAATATATATTGTAATCTATTTAAATACAGATGATTAGAAATCCAAACCACTAGTCTTTTATTATTAATGTAATGTTGCTTATAATGTGTGGCTTTACTTTAAATTAGCAGCGCCCCCGCGGTTTCACCCGCGTAATTGTCGATCCTGTGGGAATATCGGGATAAAACTACTCTATGACCTTCCCCGGGATGCAATCTATCTCTTTGCCAAATTTTATCGAAATCCGTTCAGTGGTTTAGGTGTGAAAAGATAACATACAGACAGACAGAGTTGGTTTCGAATTTATAGTATTAGTATGGATTCTATGGCGGACAAACAGGAATAAAAAGTTTCATCTGTCCCCCTATGACCCCTATGAGGGGGACAGATAGGAGTGAATAAAGTTCGAACTGTCCCCTCGTTGTTAACAGGGTGACAGATCAAACTTTTTTTTCCGAACTGTCCCCCTTAGGGGACAAAGCAGGGTGACAGATCGGAATACAACAATACAAACACACACAAGACAAAACAAAAAAATAATACAGGAGAAATTCCTAGAGTGGGGCAAAAATAAAAAAAATTACTAGTCGCGAGCTCGAACTCACTGGTGGTCATGACTACACTACAGAGTATCAATGATGAGCAATTAGACGCTAGTCTACACAAACAACGTCTAGTTCTCACGCACAGAAACACCGTTCCGAACTGATAGGTGCGTAAATAAATTTGCTATGCCATGAACTCAAACTCAAAGCATTTATTCCAAATAAACCAATTACAGGCACATTTGAATTGTCAAGGGGTCGGTCAGTCAGAAAGATGAAGCTAGTTACCCCTCCCATAGCGTAGTAGGTACTGTAGTAGCTTGTGTGTTCTAGCCTTTAGCAATAAGCACTGGCTAGAAATATGATTCGATTCGTTGGTTTAAACATATGTCAAATATTATTATGATTGTGTTTGATTCTAGAAGCAGGGATTCATATCTTGACCGCGAAGTTGTAACGATTACTTTTATATACAATACAAACATTCTTCAAAGTCCTAGAGTCGTCTTATTTGTATTTGTGTCCCCTACACACCAAATACACCACATAAACCCTACAAGTGGTGGAGGCGCCGAACGAGCCTAAACAATTCATCGTTTTATGGATTGATTTCAGATGAACTGAATTTTATTAGCATGCCAAGCTGAGTAAATTTGACGGAAGAGTCACAGAATATTTTATATGCGATTGCAGATTAAACTCCCCTTAGTTTAGTTTGCGTTGGAGTGAGTATAGAACAGGCGCAGAATCGTCGCCGGAAAAATAAAAGCTAAGTGGTTAAAATATTATTTTTATAAAGAAAGCAAGATGTATGCGCTTTTCTCAGGATCTAATATGTGCCTGGAAATTTTTTTTGAACAATACAGAGCAATTGCCACATATTATGGATGGCGTGAAAGTGATTGGGCATTGATAATGCAGGCTTATCTCCAAGAAGCAGCTCTGGTTTATTATAAGATGATATACCGCGAGGGTATGTCATTCGATGAGATATGCGATGCCTTTCGTGAGGATTATCCATTTCCGTGCAGATGTCACGAAGCATTTTATAAAGCGAGGAAAGAGGAGATGTTAAAGGTTCCGTCTGAAGAATGCGGACAAAATAATGTTTTAAATGTTGATGATGATGCTTCTGTGTTATGTAGTGTAGAAGCAGATGTTGATGAAGATGAAGTCGAGCGCAACAGTCAAGAGTGCAGTGTAGAAGTAGATGTTAAAGAAGATGAAGACGAGCGCAGCAGCCAAGTATGCAGCCCCGCAGAGGCTGAGGAGCTGATGGAAGTGTTCGAGTGCGAACACGAGGAAGAAATCGAGGAATCGGGTCAGTCCATTCCAGTTGTATCTAATGTATCTAGCTATGTTTCAGAACCGAAGGAAGAGAGCAATTCGATCACGATGTGCAAACCGATATAATTAACATCGATGATGATCATTTTAATGAAAATAATTTGTCAATAAATATTTCCGAAACAAAGGAAAATGACCATTTTACAAATGAAAAGGGTGATGCTCAAATGATCATGTTGTCAGTTGAGAATAGTAAAGTGGATGATGAAGTTGGGTTAGATGAAGATGCTTTAAAGTTGGATGTAAGTGGAGATGAAGACGTAGAGGTGAAAGACATTTCTGTGCAAATTAAAAGCTCTTTTAGTTCTTCTACAGATGCGGTCGCAGAAGATAATTGTAATGATCTTGTCATAATTAATGTTAAAACATTCCCAAGCATTCATCATGTAGTTATCCCTAAGTTTATTGGTTGTATAAAAACTGTTGTCACTCTCTAGAGGGGGGAGTGATCAGCTTAAGTTGAAACCAACTTTGCTAACGGGGCATAGCCTTTGCAAAGTGTGTTGAGTTGACACAACTGGTTCAGCTTGGGTTGAAGCACCCACAGTTTTTTGTAAATGGTATAGTTATTATAAACGCGGAGTATCTTTTGAATATAATGGAGTTCAGTCACTTATTAGATTTTTGAACACTGGCCTCATAATCTTTTCATTCCCTCTGGCTGATACCGTCCGATGGGGTAAAAGGATCTGAAGTTAAGATCAGTTAACACGGTAAGCCTCATCCAGTCCGATGTGAACTTTCACATCATTTGTTATCGAAGGAGGCCAAGTCGCATCTTTTTCGCTCGTTTTGTTATGAACTTATGACGAGGTTCAAGCAAGGCAACGTTAGTTTGTGTTGATGCATTTTAGCACTCTTAAATGTAGATTTACCTGGCACTTGAGGAAGTGTTAGTTAAATGTTTCGTTTGTCCTGACTTGAGCCCTGCACTTAGAAAGTGCTGGACCTCACAGTGTTAACTTCGGGCGTTAGGTAGTTTTTTCCTTATAGGATTAGTAATAGGTAGGAACGCTTAAATTTTCGAATCGTTAGAATTAAAGTCTTGTATTTTGATGCGAGCTAGGCCAATACTTTAATTCAAAGTGGGGCGTGGCTCGTGTAGTAGCTTGTGTGTTCTAGCCTTTAGCAATAAGCACTGGCTAGAAATATGATTCGATTCGTTGGTTTAAACATATGTCAAATATTATTATGATTGTGTTTGATTCTAGAAGCAGGGATTCATATCTTGACCGCGAAGTTGTAACGATTACTTTTATATCCAATACAAACATTCTTCAAAGTCCTAGAGTCGTCTTATTTGTATTTGTGTCCCCTACACACCAAATACACCACATAACACAAACTCCATGGATTAGCGAAGGGGCAATGCCCCTCTAATGGAAAGCGTTAACCACAGTGGCCATCTCCTATAATTATCATCATACCTGCTATACCAATCTAAATAACCGCTGCGTAGCTAACTTTAGTCACAAAGTTATATTATATGCTAACTGTGCCCGCGACTTAGTTCTCGAGCATGTCGGAAAACAAGTTGGATTTCTATGGATTTTATATTTTTGCGCGGAACCCTAATTCTTTTTCTAAAGTAAAGCTTACGTTACGCCTTATATCATCAGATATCTGCCAGTGAAAGTCCCGTCAAAATCGGTCCCACCGTTTCGGAGATGAGCCGGAACAAACAAACAGACAGACCGACACACAGAGTGAATTTATTGACTACTTATGATTTGTGCTGATATATTTCATATATTATACAGATACAATGTAAATTGTTCATGAATTAATTGAATTGAATATCGTTTGGTCCCTTTGTAAAAGCGGGACATTTGTGCTCTGGTTGGGGACAACGGGACAGACTAGACAGCCTGAAAGCGGGACTGTCCTGCCCAAAGCGGGACGAATGGTCACGTTACGCATAACTTAATCAATTACCATATTAATGAAGACATACAAGGCGAAATTGCGAAAAACGTCGCTTTAGTGGCGAAGTTAACATTAAATAATCCATTGACTTAATGATTTTACTCAATTAACACTAATTTGGGTGCGATATGCATCTGATCTCGTTAATATGAAATGTTCTTGAGATATTTATTTATTGGAAGGATTAATGATTGTTTTGTAAGTATTTTTCGAAGGGTTTGGCAATGAATTGCTAACTGTTTCTTGGGAAAGAAGGCCACTCCTTCAAATCTCTACTAATTTATAAAAGGAAAGGCAGTAGATTCCTACACTCTTCACTGGTGGGCTTCCAGTCGACCGGAGGCAGCTGAATACTAGTATTTTACATGGAGTGACTGCCTATCTGACCTTCACAACCCAGTTAGAATAGAATACAGCAGCAGCACAGACGCAGCAGCGGCAGTTACCGGTTAATACGATACCCCTTGGTAAGACTGGTTGTCAGACTTTCAGGCTTCTGACGACCCGTAACGACTGTCAAAGATCCACGTATGCCAGCCGGGACCAACGGCTTAAAGTGCTTTCCGAGGCACGGAGGGGTCTCAGTATGTAAAGATGGTCACCCACCCACAGACCAGTCGCGGCAAGCGTAGCTTAACCTGATCGATCGACCTGTGCGGCTGTTATTATTTATCCACGGGCCCCCTTGGTATCGATATCCTGTATAATGTGTTATAATATTTTTTTTTGTAAACTAATGACACACTAGGCCGAATTCATATCACACTAATATTATAAAGGCGAAAGTTTGTGAGTGGGGGTGTGTGTGTGTGTTTATATGTTTGTTACTTTTTCACGCTCAAACGGCTGGACCAATTTTGATAAAATTTTGTATGGGGGTAGCTGACACCCTGGATTAACATATAGGCTACTTTTTATCCCGATATTCCCAGGGATCGACATTTACGCGGGTGAAATAAATCGCGTGTGCCACTTGACTCTTAATCGACTTGTCAGTACAGTTACCACAAAAACTGTAATTGAAAGTAACGTCGTGGGAACAACAAGCTCATCGCGATTGTATCCTTTCTTCTCACCGCGCCACTGTTGTTACAAATTATCGTATGTTTTGTAACTTTGAACTTTTCTTCGCGACTGTATCGAGATTTCGCGTGGAGTTTGTTGACGCGTGACGTAAGTTGTGACGTCATGAAGAAAGCAGTGAGTTCCGATGGGTTTTGGCATCTATATTCCACTAAAATTTCATCTACTATTACAATATTTGTAAGTGTATGAGCACCATGTATCGTAGCACAGAATTAATTTACCTGTCATTGCTTTATTTTTAAATCTTTTTAGCTTTTGTGGTAGAGTAATTTTATTCTAGGTGCACTGACTGGACAGGTCCGCTCAATCTGTGAGGTTCTTTCCTCAAAAAACCATTTCAGACTACATGGTCTTCACATGCTCTGACCAAGATTATGTCTGGACTTTAAAAGAAACTGTGACCTCTGAGTTTGTTTCGGCCTTTCTTCTCAGAATAGCCAGATAGGAAACGCCGACCTCATCTAGTTTAAAAAAAATATGATTGACGTGTAACAGTGTTTGTATAAACTTACAGAAAATAAATCATTTATCGTCTTCACATACCTATAATGATATAATGAATGTATCAAAATATTGTAAAACATTTTAAAAGAGTAAAAGGCACAGAATAAATAGTGGTTATAAAGGTGGAGTTTCTTGCATTTCTCCATACGAAACTATCCTTTGGAAGGTATGTAAAGATGGTCACCCATCCACAGACCAACCGCGGCATGCGTAGCTTAACCTGATCGATCGACCTGTGCGGCTGTTATTATTTAGCCACGGGCCCCTCTATCTCTACCATACCGTTATTAAAAAACAAATCAGCCGACCCATACATTTTGACTGCGAAGGTAGGTATTGTATTTTTCTATGAAACATGTTTTTTTTTTTATTACCGACGAAAATTTTCTACACTACATCATGTGCTGAATTTGTTTCAGTTTGCGGGTCAATGTCTCTGCCAGCCTGTAAGTATACCGAGTTCAATAAATTGCAGTCTCATTTGTTTAGATATTGAAGTCTAAAGGTCACTTATCAAACCGGAAAGGGATCGGCACCGTATCAACTCGAGCCGTTCAGTATTCTTTGTATGAAACTCCCTACTGCAACGCACACTAATCGGAATCGTAACGTAATCGCCTCGCTTCGGGACAAGCTTATGAACCGCGGTGCGGTGTATTACGGCCCGTCGTCCCCGCGCTTACGTCTCTCCGTACCCGAGCTTATACGTCTCTTCGTCTACCCTTGCCCATCTCACCCCTCCCGCGGCCTGCCTGCGCCATCAACCAGCGGTCGGCGAACCGTAAGCGGGGCGTCGTCGCCTAGCCGTAGCCGAGTCGACGTATTGGAGCTTCTGATTCGCTTTGGTTACGTGCTTTTTTTTTTTTGAGGATGGGAAATCATCAAATGGAGCGGAAGGGAGTGTCAGACTCTTACTGACTAAAACCCAACCGTGTGCCTTCCTTAGCCCTATAAGTTCCGGGCCAGCGGTAACCCTTTCGGACAATCCCGCTGACCTGGGTTTGTTACGTGCTTACGTTAGGTTGACGCCTGTTTGACGGCGAGGCGAAAGGTAATACGGTGCCATGAATCCAGTCTAAATATTATGAAGTAGGTATGATCACAGAACTGAGAACACCTATATTATCAAACACCTCAGTCTACACTAACTAACCTAACAACTAAGTCTAGAAGTCTAGACCTTAACACGATTCGCCATGGCGGCAATTATTCACGATCGTGGCTTACATTCACTTTGTAAAGGACAATGATTAACCGATTATGCCGATTAGGTATAGGATACTCCATTATCTAGGGCTTCATGGTAATTTATAATTACTAGGCAGCCTTCGTTTTGCAAGGTGTTACAGAAATTTAAGGCCGAAATGCTTCGATCAAATTATTGATCGAAGCCGAAATGTTAATTAATTAATTCATCCTTTTATGTTTCGTTTATTTGTGCATATTTGTTTTACTTCCATTTCCACTATCGCCAATAATATTTTAGCTGACTTATTTGTAGACGTTACATTCTTCGTATTTGGTTAATCTCAATCAAAGACATTAAATTATTAACACTATCTTAAATCTCTTAAGATCACGCTAGACGAGAAATTACAATGGGGACCTCATATAACATCTATTGCGGGGCGGCTAAGCTCCGCCGCTTATGCTGTTAGAAAGATAAGACAGTTAACAGATGTAGAAACCGCGCGTTTGGTCTATTTTAGTTACTTCCACAGTATTATGTCATATGGCATTTTACTATGGGGTCGGGCTGCTGACATTGAATCCATTTTTATTTTACAAAAGAGAGCTGTCAGAGCCATTTACAATCTACGTCGTCGCGAATCTCTTAGGGAACTATTTAAAAAGGTTAATATCATGACGGTACCTTGCCAATTCATTTATGAAAATATTATGTATGTAAGAAAAAATCAACATCTTTTTAATAAAATAAGTGATAGGCATAATTTTAATACTAGAAATAAAGATAAATTAGATCAACCTTTTTTCAGATTATCGAAAGTACATACATCTTTTATGGGGTACTGTGTTAAATGCTACAACAAAATACCTTGTGACATATTGCAATTAAATGAAAGAAAATTTAAAACTCATATTAAAAGTACACTTTGTAAACAAGGATATTACAAATTAGAGGATTATATCCAAGATAAGAATGTTTGGAAACATGCTGGTACTGCTCCATAGGACAATCTAAAAGTCTAGACAAAATCAAACTTGTTCCTAATTTAATTTATATGTATATTTTTAATTATGACATCTTATTCTAATTCAATTTTACAATCTGCGACTACAGTGGCTCACACACTTGTTAAAGTTCAACTACTTTTGCATTTTTTCATTTTTCTTTTTTTTTTAAATAACTTGTAAATATGTGAGCACCATGTATCTATCACTTATTTGATTTACCTGTCATTGCTTAATTTTTAATTCTTTTTACCTTTTGTGGTAGACTAATTTTATTATGGGTGCATCGTGTTCACATATAAATTTTATTATGTATACAAGACCTTGTAAAACATTTTTAAAAGAGTAACGGTGGAGTTTCTTGCCCATTCTTCTCCATACGAAAACTACCTTTTCGAATGGGCGACTAGAATCATTTCTATTTAGTTTTTTTTTGACGTTCAAAAGTGCCTTTAATGTGCCTATTTGAAATAAATGATTTGACTTTGACTTTGACTTTGATCTCAATGTAATTCAAGTTCAAAACACACACAAGATGCAAACTTTCCGAAAATAGTCCGCCGCCGCGTTCGGCTGCTTCATAGTTACTCTACTCTTTGGGCTGCTTGCAGCGTATTGTGCGATGACATTTAATTACAGGTGCATATTATGACAATGGCGTCGATTGCCTTGTTCACAAACTAAACTAAATTTAAGTTCAGTACATCTTTTTCTTTCTATTTTATTCTTCATTAAGAAAAGGACAGAAAATAAATATTAGTTTAGTCCTGTCAAATTAGACAGATTGACGTATTTTTAGTAGCCATGTTTTTAATCACGTCTAAACTTGCCATGGGTGGAGTATCTTAATTTACTGTCTTTTTTAGGGTTCCGTAGCCAAATGGCAAAAACGGAACCCTTATGGATTCGTCATGTCTGTCTGTCTGTCCGTCCGTATGTCACAGCCACTTTTTTCCGAAACTATAAGAACTACACTGTTGAAACTTGGTAAGTAGATGTATTCTGTGAACCGCATTAAGATTTTCACAAAAAAGTAGAAAAAAAACAATAAATTATGGGGGTTCCCCATACTTAGAACTGAAGCTCAAATTTTTTTTTTCATTAAACCCATAGGTACGTGTGGGGGATCTATGGATAGTTCTTCAAAAATGATATTGAGGTTTCTAATATCATTTTTTTCTAAACTGAATAGTTTGCGCGAGAGACACTTCCAAAGTGGTAAAATGTGTCCCCCCCTGTAACTTCTAAAATAAGAGAATGATAAAACTAAAAAAAATATATGATGTTATCATGTAAACTTCCACCGAAAATTGGTTTGAACGAGATGTAGTAAGTAGCTCGCCGGTGAAAATTTAAAAACATATTATGATGATACGGAACCCTCGGTGCGCGAGTCCGACTCGCTCTTGCCCGGTTTTTTTTACTGTACTTCCGCGTGTGTCTGTCTGTCGGTCTGTCAGAGTCAATTTAACGAAACGTGTGTGGCATAATATAATATTATGTTACATTATTAAAACGTATTTTTTGTATACCTACCACACTGATCTACCAACGCAATATAATACTATAATCATAAACAACAAAGAGTGACACCTTCTTTAACTTGTCTATTGTCACGCTTGTCAAGTTGTCAGTGACCAAGCACTATCTTTGTCGTATTGTTGAACAAAAACTATGTGAGTTAGTTCCGGATTGTGACTTGTAAGTCGACATTTTTATATTAGGTACCTATGTGGCTTATGGCGGTAATTTTGACGTGACAACGTCTTAAATTAGGTTGCGACTGGGAGTCACTTATGAAAAAGTGTAACGCTCGGTAACGTTACGATGAGTCACCGAACGAGAGAGAGGCCCGCCGAATGCCTTGCGTCTCTCTCCCACTCAACTATGATCGGATGATCGGTCGTTGTCACGTAAAATCTTCGCCCGTAAAACCGACTTTACAGGCAACCATTTTTTTTGTTTATTTTCGTTTAATTTTTTTTTTTTAAACTTTGCCCCACACTAGGAATTTCTCCTGTGTTGTGGGTGCGTTTACAAACATATAAACTCACATACACAAACAGCCAGACCCGGAACAACTACTTGTAGGTCATACATATAAACATTTGTTCCGTGCAGGAATCGAACCCGCGACACGCAGCAGTCAATCGCTTAACCACTGTGTCAACCGGGCCGTCTAATAATAATAATTATGTAATAGAGTAGGAAAGTGATGAGGCGCTTTTGGAAAGTCTAGAGCCATGCAATCTAGAGTCTTTGATTCTATAAGAAATTGTTTTTTTTTTAAAACAATTTCTTATAGAAGTTGAATACTTTTCTTTGTTCACAGTTTTTAAACTTTTTGAAGTTTAGAGTCAATCTAGAATCTTTTATATTAACAAAAAACCGGTCAAGAGCGAGTCGGACTCGCACACGAAGGGTTCCGTACCACAAGGCAAAACCCCCGATAAAAACACGTTTGTTGTATTTAAGAGGGGGTCTCCCTTAAATATTTATTTTATTTTAATTTTATTATTAAAGTAAAAATACAACTGAGTATTTTGTGAATATTTCAAGTGCCGACCTGTTGCCATTATTGATACCGAGTAAAAAAGGGCAAAAAAATCGCGTTTGTTGTATGTTAGCCCCCCTTAGATATTTATTTTATTTTTAGTATTTATTGTTATAGCGGCAACAGAAATACATAATTTGTGAAAATTTCAACTGTCTAGCTATCGCGGTTCTTGAGATACAGCCAGACGGACAGACAGCGAAGTCTAAAGGTGGGTCTACGCTAGACGAGCCGAGCACGAGCGGAACACGAGCCGAGCATCGTGTTCGCAGCGTCAAGTGTGGACGTACAACGAACCTACAACTATCACTGTCCTCGAACGAAATAAATCCCTTTGTGTTCGTCAAAAAGAAAAGCACAGTCGAGCACGAACCAAATGCTCGAAGCGCGCTCGTTCATGGCTCGTAAGTCAGTCCACCATAACCATAATCAGCCTATAATGTTCCCACTGCTGGGACACAGGCCTTCTCTCGGTGAGAGGGAGTGGGCTATAATCCACCACGCGGGCCCAGTGCGGGTTGGTAGATGTCACTGTCTTCGAATTTTTGGTTCTAGGACATGCCGGTTTCCTCACGATGTTTTCCTTCACCGTTTTGAGAGCAGTGGTGATGAAATAATTTACACAAAGAACCTACGACCTACAACTCGTAAGTCGCGGCCATTACCACTTGGCCACCACTGTCACCAGTCAGTCCACACTACACGAATTTATGCTCGGTTCGTGCTCCGCTCGTGCTCGGCTAGCGTAGACGCACCTTTAGTAATAGGGTTCCGTTTTTACCCTTTGGGTACGGAACTCTAAAAATTACCTTTGACTCATAGCTTATAGTAGCGGCACCCGTTGGGGGTTTTAGTCAATGCAAGTGTGATAAGACTGTCCAACCAACTAACAATACCAACATAATACCCCACACTCCACAATTATATAATTAAATTACTTTTTCCCGTCATTCCTTACATAATAAGTAAGTATATAATACAGTATTGTGCATTGTTCGTCATTTCTCGTGACAGCTCACGTAAGTCGAGTTACCGCAGTTTTAGCATTGTCAACGAGAAAGTAACTACAACACTACACTACACTACAGCAACTTTTGTTATTTGAGGACTAGCTTCTGCCCGCGACTTCGTCCGCGTGAAATTTCACCCTCCCCTCATTCACCCTCTTAGGGGTGAAATTTCGAAAAACCCTTTCTTAGTGGATACCTACTCTTCACAAATAACACACCCTCCAAATTTCATGTCTCTAGGACCCGCGGTTTAGGCCGTGGGTTGATATATCAGTCAGTCAGTCAGGACTTTGAATTATATACATATAGATACTTTTCCGGGATAATTTTCCGGGATAAAAAGTACCCAGTGTGGTGCCCAGGATATTAAAGAATAATTATACCAAGTTTCATCGTAATCGAACCGGTAGTTTTTGCGTGATGCCTGAACAAACAGACAGACAGACAAAAATTTTTTTAATCACATTTTTGGGTTCGGTGTCGGTCTAGTAACACCCCCTGCCATTTATTTTTTTGATATTTTCAATGTACAGAATTTTCACTTCTACAGATTTTTTAGTTTAAACAACGTTATTTTTAGTATATGAGAAATCTGAATATAGTTTGTTCAGAATAAGTAACTGAATCGATTCCAATAATTTTTACCCCATGTTATATTTTGTCCCAAAAATATTTATAAAAGGTTCAAAGTTGGACACCGAGCGACACTAAGTACCTACCAGTCGAAAACTATGCGACCAAAAAAAAAAAAATGTTTGAGAATGTGCAAACTGCGCTCTTTCATATGATACCCCACATGCCCTAGTACGAATTGCCCCACTTCGAATTTTTCAGACCCCCATTCAGTCACTGTTGCCAAAATATACATATATTTTTATTTCTTTCTTATTTGCAAAATAGTTGGGCAAACGTCATCTAAAACTATTCCAAATTTCAAGTTGATAGCATTAGTAGTTCTTGAGATACCTATCCAGCTGTGACAGACAGACAGACAGACTTAGTCTCACCATAAGGGTTCCGTTTTTACCATTTTGGTACGGAACCCTAATTAAAGGATCCCGATACAAGATACGTGCTTTTTTACCCGACTGCGGCGAAGCCCAAAAGGAGGGTTATTTACTAAAGTATTAAAAAAAATATGTAGTGTTATTTATTTTACAATGGTAAGTACGGAACCGTTCGTGTGCGAGTCCGAATCGCACTTGGTCGCTATTTTACATAATGCCCATCACATACAGAGGTATGTAAAAGTGCTTTTTATTACCGTTTCATAAGATAACGTAACCTAGAAAGATGAACGTGGTTTATTATTTAATAGAGTTATTTTAAACTCATTTTTTGGTTAGGGTTGTCCAGTTTTAATTGTTATTTTTTAAATTCGTAAGATAAGATACCTACTTGTTTTTATCTCGTATTGGAATAGCTTTTGTTTTAGTAAAATAAGAATTAGCAACGTGGCAGCAGGACTCAAACTCAAAGCATTTATTTCAATTAAGTAAACCATTTACAGGCACTTTTGAACTGTCAAAGAGTAGGTCAGTTAGTCAGAAAGTTTAAGCTAGTTGCCTATTCCAAAACAGATCTCTATGGAGAAGAACGGGCCAGAAACTCCAAAGACACTCTTTTCAATTATATGAAAAAATCTTGGGCACATTATTCTTGTTGCTTCATAAGTGAGAACGAAACAAAAAAATAAATAGAAGAAACAATTCAAAATCCATATTATTAGGTATTATAAATTCGAAAGTAGGTAACTCTGTTTGTCTGTCTGTATGTTAAACCTTTTCACGCCTAAACCACTGAACGGATTTAGATGAAAATTGGCAGAGAGATAGATTGCATCCCCGGGAAGAACATAGCATGAAGAGGAAGGTAGTATAATAATAAAAATAAGCCCTGGCAGTTAAGAGGACTAGTGTCAACCGACGGCGCCCATACATGAACACACAAGTCCACGGGAACCCAAAAATATCTAAGTAACATCGCCACAAACCGAGCCTAAGCCCCGACCGACCTAAGGGGTATCGTATGCCTGCCGGGTCAGCGGGATTGTCCGAAAGGGTTACCGCTGGCCCGGAACATAAAGGGCTAAGGAAGGAACATGGGTGGGTTTTAGTCAGTAAGAGTCTGACACTCCCTTCCGCTCCACCCAGAGCGGGAGGGGTCATTTGATGATTTCCCATCCGAAAAAAAAAAAAAAAACCCCGACCTACCTGATAATCCAGCTCAAAATGATTACTTTACATGAAAATATATTTTTTACCAGCAGTTTACAAAAATAAATATCATTTATGAAAGGAGCCTTCGTTGGTGTTAACATTCATGGTTGATTCATGATAGTTATTTTATTTTATTCCGTAAATTATAAGAGACACAGGTAACTTTCATATTAATACTGTGAATGCCTACTTGGTTTTTCGAGATATCGCCAAGCGGTTAGTCGACTCTTCACGTGACCAGAGGGCTGGCCTATTTCTTGGCCAAAGAATTAGCATTGCCATACAACGTGGCAATGCTGCCAGCCTTTTGGGCATTATTCCTGTTGACAGCGATGCGGACGAATTTTTTGATGCCCTGTGATTATTTTGCTTATTTTTTCATATAAATGTACTTATTATTATTATTTTAAACATTAGCTGTGAATGTGTCGAAACAAATCCATAAATCATTTCGAAAAGCGATCGTAATCTGTTATGTATTAATAACTAGCTGACCTTATACACGTTGTCTTGTCCAAATCTCAATTTTGTTTTTTGTAATCGTTTCACAAAAACCCAATAGAAAAAACATGTTCAGTTTTTCCAGAAAATTTTCCAACTGGTCTTTCCATAAAATCCTAATTCCGACTACTACGAAAATTATAAAAGAATAAATAGCTAAATCGGTCGTTATCAAGTGATGTGCTTAACAAGGAACCGCATTTAATTTTTATTTAGAGCGCCAACCGGTTAGCACAGACTAAAAGACACACAATACACCAGATAGATAATAGTCGTACATCAGATAGAAACAGAAAATATAAAAATAAAAAGTGCAAAGTCCGATGTAAGAAATTTGCAGGAATGTGTGCCTCACGGCTGCGCCAAAAAGGTCCAGTTCAGCAAAAATGCCAGACAACTAGTGCCTGACGCTGGTTTTCAACTGGACCTGAAGTAGGTACCTACACACTTGACAAAACATCAACTCAATGTATTATAATTAAGCTTGAATAATTTAAAAACATTTAAAACGCATCTTAGCTCTCTATCTTTTACACAAGTTTTTGATTCTATGGACGCTAACAAAGCTTTTGACAATTTCATGGACGATTTCTCTTTTTTATACAGATTATGTTTTCCGGAAAAAATTATAACCATCAAAACAAACAAGGAAACGAAATGGATATCTCGAGGAATAAAAACATGTAGTAAGAAACAAAGGCAGTTACTTTGGGAATATAGACTAAATTCTAACTCAACAAATAAAAATATTCTTAAAAACTATACAAAACTTTACAGGAAAATTATCAAGCTGACACAGAAAGCACAAAATAATCATTATATAAACACTGCCCAAAATAAATCAAAAGCTACCTGGCAAATAATAAATAAAACCAAATTATGTTTGCCACAGGAGCCAATTATGTCCATTAATAGAGATGATTTGTTGTTTACACACCCCGTAGACATTGCAAATGAATTTAACAATTATTTTATCGATGACATTGAAAAAAATATAAAAACTGACATCTCAATGAATAATATTAATTTAAAAAATCAGACATTAAATTCCTTATTTATGCAACCAGTTATAATTGATGACATCATAAAAATAATTTCCACTCTAAAAAACACAAGTACTGTTGGATACGATGGCATTTCTACTAAAGTCATAAAATTCACTAAAGAGGTAATAGCACCTCCATTGGTGCATATAATTAACTTGTGTATTACTGATGGCATATTTCCAGAAAGACTAAAAAAAGTTATAATAAAACCCTTGTATAAAAAAGATGACAAAACAGATTTAAAAAACTATAGACCGATTGCAAAAATCCCAATTTTTTCAAAAATTATTGAGAAAGTTATTTATAATTCTCTTTACGCGTATTTCGAAAAATATGAATTATTTTGTAAAGAGCAAAAGGGATTCCGTAAGAATACTACAGTTAATATGGCACTCTTTGACCTATTAACTACCATCATGTCATCTGTAGATAAAAGAAACCCAGTATGTGCAATTTATACAGATATGTCCAAGGCTTTTGATTATGTGGACCATAAAATTTTGTTACACAAGCTACATAGTTACGGTGTAAGAGGAAACATTGTAAAGTTGATAGAATCGTACTTGAAAGATAGACTGCAATGCGTAGAAGTTACTAGAATTTGTCCAAAGACTAAGTTAGAGACAATATATGTATCTGAACCAAGGAATACAAAATATGGTGTTCCTCAAGGTAGTGTACTTGGACCGCCACTTTTTTTGATATACATCAACGATCTCCCAAAAGTAACAACAAACAATATGGTTCTTTTTGCGGACGACAGTACAGCTGTAATTAAATGTACAAATAAAAATGATTACGAGCAAGACATTAATACTGCTTTACAAAATATAATTAATTGGTTACATAATAATAATTTAGTAATAAACCTAAATAAAACAAAAATAATGCACTTTCATCAACGTAGTGAATACCCGAATGTTCGTATTGATTACCATGGCTGTAATATTGAGGAAGCAAGTGAGGCTAAGTTTTTAGGCATAGTGATCGACAGCAAACTCACTTGGAAACCTCATATTGAAGTTCTTTGCAAAAAGCTTAGCAAATCTGCATATGCTCTCCTACAACTTTCAAAAAAAGTCAACAGTCAGGCTCTTTTAACAGCCTACCATGGACTAGTTGCCTCTGTTCTGCGTTATGGTATTATTTTCTGGGGGCAGTCTACCGACAGGGAACTAGTATTTAGAATGCAAAAGAGATGTATACGGTCAATGTTGGGTCTAAAAACAACAGATAGCTGTCTTCCCTACTTCAAATCTCTAAAAATTTTAACTTTTCCTTGCTTATATATTTTGGAAACAGCTTTGTTTGTAAAAAACAATCCACAATTATTTAAGAAACTGTCGGAAGTCAGAATTAATCCAATTCGGACTCAGTATTTAAACAAGATATGTCATGTAAAATGTAAAACAGCGCTAGTAAAGAAAAGTTTTTTTGGTATTGCCCCGCTCATTTATAATAAAGTACCTGATGTAATAAAAAATATGACTGTAATAAAATTTAAAAGGGCGCTGAATGAAATATTACTCGAAAAAAGTTATTACACGATTGACGAGTTCCTCAATGATGAATCGCTGACTGATTGACTTATCTTGTAATTTTTATAACTGCTATTAGGTACATAACTTAATTGACATACCTATTTCCATTTGACATACTTATTATTTTATCTTTTTGACATACCTATTTACAATTATCATTATTTTATTTTGTTTTTGACATCATTGTGATAATTTACCAGCGTAAACATTGTAACATTTATTTAACTTTGACATTTATAATTTTTATGATTTGATTTGACATTTATGATTAGTAGTGCAATCAGTCCGACATTTTTTCAGATATTTTTAAAGAAAACGATATTTATTTAGCAATTGTAATTACTATTTAATACTTTTTATTGCAACCTTAATATGAGATTTGTGACTAAATTTGACATTTATAATTTCTGCAATCGTAATTTGTATTGTTATTTTTTATTTTGTTTGATTTTAATTTGAGAATACGCACTATATTATTTGCATGCCCTTGCGACGGTAAAATATGGAGGACTATAACTATGTAAAAAAGAACATCTTTGTACCAATACCCATGTTTGCAAATAAATAAATGATTGATTGATTGATTGATTGAATGTCAAAAGATAAAATGGCCCCCAGAAAAGAACGCATAATGAATCTCTCACGACTCATGATAATTTACATTAATTAGCATTTATGTAAAAATACGTAAGATTAATAAAATAAAACCAAAAACCAAAACGGGCCAGCCCTACTAAACCAAAAAGCGGATGACACGCGTCGTGACGTAGGTAAGCGCAACCGGAAATTATGCCATGACGTAATGTAATGGCCGCTCTTTATTTCCGGCGCCACCTGAGCACCGATCTCACTTCATTTGGAATTACGGGCAGGATTTGACCATTGCACAATGTAAAGTTGTGGTCAAATTTATGTTGATGAACAATACTGTACCCGTTGAGGTAATTATACTCGCCTATTCATTGCGTTTTTACTTTAGATTATTTTCAGCAGTAATACATTGATACATGAATATACAGGCTGAATTTTTCAAGTGGGCGTGGATGGCCAAATTCGAAACTATGAGGAATAGCGAAAAGTACTCAAACTCTCAAAACTCGATTTCGATGAAAACTAAAACTGCATCATTGGATTTTTGAAAAATCAAAATTTGTAGCCAGGAATCGAACCCGTTGATTTTGATTTAAAAAAAAACAAACTGTATTATTACACCACTCGATCATAGTAAAAAACTCGATAGTGTCCTTAATAAGGATCAAATTCTGGGAAGTAGGTACAAAACCTGAAATCGCGAAAAAAAATCAGCTGTTCCCTACATTTTGAAGGGAACAGCTGATTTTTTTTTTCGCGATATCCGTTTTGGTCCCATAGTAAAAGTTGTTCATAATGATGAGTACAATGACCTCTTAAGAGGTTGTTAATGTTTTACCAATAACCCTCTATATTCTTTGCAGCCGTCGTTAAATAACTACAAAAGTCTAAACCTAGAACTATGTTTCCAAAGAGAACTTTAATTACTCATTGCGTAGCAATTTAAGGAAACAGGCGTGGTAGATATCTATGTTTTGTTAACTATTATATTGTTGATTTATGCAAATGAAGTAAGTAAAACTCGCTGTGGGCGTGGGACTTGATCAAAAGGCACGTTTATTTGATTTAGATTCATTGCAGGATATGGTTTCGGGCTACGAACGTGATAAGGTAACGAAATATAGATTGAAATTGATTCCAAAGTGTTTGAAGGTATGTGAAAGGTGTTAGCTATGTGAAGAGAACCCAGCATTGCATAAAGATGTAAGCTGTCACGCCTTTTATACAACCTGGAGGCTTTTATTTAGGTCGTAAGTTTTATTGTTTACATTTTTTTTTGCTTGTGTACGTATAGATTTGATTGTATTTGTTGGTATATTGGCGTGGCTAGCTGACATATGGCAAATAATTTAATTTAATGTTCTGTGTCCTGTAATGTTTAATTACTTTGCATATCTAGTATTGTATACAATCAAGTATTTTCTAACTGAACAGACAGCTGTGCTGCTGGGGAGTTTGTTGCGCCACTTCTTCTCCCCAGCGAAAGCACTAGGAAGTGGTGAAGGGCGGGCGTTTTGGGGGACTGTCTTTTGCAATTTTGACGTCCGAAAAGTGCTAATTCTCAGCCTAGTTTGAATAAATGACTTTTGATTTTAGTATGAAACGCATAATATATGGCTATTATTTATAGGCTCGTCCCCATCATCACATGGGACTTTTAAACATAACTGGACTGGAATGTATTTTGGGACTCAAATAGAGTTGGCCAGGGTACCTGACAGGGCGCAGTGATGACAGGTATAGTGAAGCCACGTATTCATTAGGGACATTTGTCCCGCGAAACATCGCCCGACATTGCAGGTGACATCTACGTGTCGCGGGACATGTCCCGTGTCGACGCTCGGAAAGCGTCGTCGACGGTGCGCGTCTTCGTGTCCCTCTCCCTGAGATTACGAACACTGATAAAGTAAGTATGTTGGTACACTACCTATCTCAAAATTGTCTTAAACTGAATGTTGGTATTCATATATATAAGTATAATTATACTGAAAATGATACTTATTGAGGTAATGAACAAAAAGCGCCATAACGACTGTAGTGTTGACATTTCACGTCGAGCCTTGTAACATATCGGCTGCGGTAGTACTGACAGCGATTTCATACATTTCTTCAAGCAAGCGTAGGACCACGGTCGAAGGGACTAAACATAAGGCCAAGTGTCAAACGTGTCACGGTCTAAACAATCGGTTAGTATTGATAGTATTTATAGGGACATGACCTAAAGCGCGGTCTTTGTCGGACTGCATAGAAAAGAAAGAGAAGCGCGATGACACAACCCTGGTAATTTATTGCAAAATATGAAGCAATTATCTATTTACAAAAAAAATTTTGTTTGGACTAAAAAAAAAAAAAACACTTGTATTTTAGTATGTTGCTTGTAGAATTAATGTGACATATACCAACCCGCGTGGTGGATTACAGCCCACTGCCTCTTGTGTCCCAGCAGTGGGAACATTATAGGCTGATTTTGCTTGTAGATGGAGGCAGCTTGTCCGCTTAAAAGCGTCCAGTGACCACGATCCTCAGTAATGAGGGACCGATTGAAGAAGAGAAGAGAATGCTTACGGAGCGTTCCGTTCGTGCCGCTTACACTGTTACCTGCGCCCGCGCCCTACCTCCGTCCGCAAGGATGCGCCTCTTCCAAAACCCCACGAGCGAAAGTTGTACGCCTTGGGCGTAAGAATTCCGTTGCAATATGCTCTTTACGCATATCTACATATTTATGTAAATTATTAATGATACGCAATTAAATTAGCATTAATTAGCCTTGCAAGGGCAACCGAATGGGCGAGAGGTGAGGAGTTCAAATTGTTCAAAAAGTTAGACGTAAATCCGTAATATATATCCTCAGTCTTAGTGGATGCAGCTGAATAACAGTATTTTACATGGAGCGACTGCCTATCTGACCTCCTCAACCCGGTTACTGGGTAATACAATACCCCTTGGTAAGACTGGTGGTCAGACTTTCTGGCGACCCGTAATGATGGTCAACGATCTACAAATGACACCCGGGGCCAACCATCTATTTCAACGCAAGGGGTTCCAGAATCAATAATTTTTTGATTATTTTATTGTTGGATTGTTGTTTTCTTGCTATTTGCTGTACTCTGGACGCTTTTAACGCGTACGTATTTTTTACATCGTTCTCACATATAATTATAAATTCAACATTAATGATGTAACTAATATTTTTGTAAAAGTATAATTTAAAAGAGTGTCCATGGAGTTTCTTGCCCGTTCTTCTCCATAGATACCTACGCTTTGGAATGGGCAACTAGCTTCATATTTTCTGACTAACCGACTTATTAACAATTCAAAAGTGCCTGTTAATGGTTTAATTGAAATAAATGCTTTAGAGTTTGAGTTTGAGTTTGACTTGTGATGAAGTAAAAAGGTTTCTAATCAGACATTCGCTAACAAATACGATCAGTGGATATCTTGGACATTTAGAAGTCTTGTGATTACGATGTAATGTGATGACCTGAATATTTAAACCCGATCAACTCGCATATTTGTATAAATATACCAATTTATCATTTCCTGTGAATTTCGAAAGAACGTCAATTATATCAGCACGCATGGCTTTAGATACTTTAATCATGTGAGATTATTAAGATTACAATTACGACATAGATTGATATGAAGATAGAAAATGGACGTCGCTTTTTAGCGCTTAAAGCGCATATAATTTGAGATTTTCAGGAGCTGGTATTATACGTATAGTCGGACTTTTAATTAGCTGCAGTAAAATAACAGCATGCGTTACTTAAATGACTGGAAATTGGCGTCTTTTTGTTTTTTCGCGGCCATAAACCAAATCTTGTTTTTCTAGCACAGAATAGTGTAACAAACGAAACTCATATCTCTAAAACTTAGTCCGAAATGAGTTACTAAGAAGTGTCATTTTACTGCAGCTAATTAAAAGTCGGACTATAGTTGAAATATGCACTGCTGAAAAAAGGAATGCTTAAAAAATCCTACAGTCTTTCGCCCTAGATGCTGTAATATTTAAATTATTTACAATTTAGACAGTCTTAGACACGAGGGTTTGGACAAAGTGACGTTCTATCTACCACGGAATAGATAAATAAGGTTTATCTATTCCGTGCTATCTAACCTTATTTATCTATTCCGTGCTATCTAACCTTATTTATCTATTCCGTGCTATCTAACCTTATTTATCTATTCCGTGCTATCTAACCTTATTTATCTATTCCGTGCTATCTAACCTTATTTATCTATTCCGTGCTATCTACGATAACAATGACGGAAAAGTCAAAAATTTATTGGATTCACATATGCTACCGAAAAGCTTAGATACAGTCAACACAAGATATAAGTATGCAGGATCGTCGGATATAGTTGAAGTTTAGTAAGAAACCGATAGATGTTCTCGAAGACACACAAAGAAGACAAACAGCTCATTTAGCAAATTGAATTTCAGTCGACAGCATCCATCGGTTTCTTACTAAACTTCAAGTATATCCGACGATTCAGCATACTTCTCTTTTTTTTTTCTTCTTCTTTTAGCAACTGAGCCCTTGACTGTACATACGCGCACATCAAGCTACCCGAAACTATCAAATTTTCCCAATCAACCTTGAACTTTATGCTTTAGCGATAAAGTTGAAAATCTATTAAGAGCGTTTACGCCGAACGTCATTTCATACAAACTTTCAAGCCCTTGTTTTCCGAAATGAACACATTTTCGAAAAATAGTGTTACAGCCAAATTAGACCGATTTTAAACTTTTCATAGAAACAGAGATTTCCAGTTATCTTTTTTTAAATAAGACATTTCGAAAATGTTCTCAATTAACTTTTTAGACCTTTGTATCCTGCTTATGCGTATGAAGTTTCATTAAAATCGGTTCATTAATTTCGAAAAAAAAAATGGCTTGAAAGTTTGTATGAAAGGCCGTACGGCGTAAACGCTCTTTAAGTTTGACAGATTGTAGTAGCTTGATGTGGTGGCGCCTCTGTACATCGATCCAAAGTCGTAAAAAAAACTAAACGCTTATAAAGCCCCTTTCGTCAATCCACCTAATGTTCTTTTCTGGCATTCCAATCCAGTTTGGGCATTACCGAAGTCCTAAGGTTTGACTAAGTTGTTAGTACCATGCAAGAGTACTGGTTTAAAGATACCCCACGTAAAGGCAAGAAACACGTGTTTGTCTACTAGTGCTAACTTACCTATCAACTTTTTTCCAACTTCTAGGGTCGTTATACTAATGATAGGAATAGGATTTGATTTCTAACCGTGTTAGGAGAGAAAAGGGACGCCCTGACTTACGCATATTAAATTAAAATAGATGGACAAACTTTCAGAAATCATTCAGACCACCAGAATAACGATGATGGTAAAAAAATATATAAGAAAAACGCATAGATATCTATTATTCTAATTCCAATAATTAAATAATGTATCAATTTTAATTTTTAATTTAATTTTAAACTACGTTTGTTTTTTAATTCCTATATAATATTTTTTTATTGTTTTGTTTTATTGTATTTTATAATCTTTTAAAGCATGTAAATCTCTTATTGGCACGTTATTGTTTTTTTTAATATATTTATAATTTAATTATGTATTCAGAGCATGTGTACTCGATAATGTGTAAGCTGTGGTTGTAACCTGTAATTGAGTGTGTATTACAGGATAATGTATTTATACAAGTTCTATAATGGAAAAAGATAATTGTAATGTATTTGGTTGGTAATCCTTACATAAATAAATAGATACTTATAAAAAAAATGATCAGCTAACGAAAATACATGCAATGGCCGGCAATTTATTATTTTAGGTCAAAATAAAATCACTTTAATCAGTGTTTTTTTTTGCTTGGAAATCTTTAGTTTGACGTACTGAGCGCTGTGTTAAAATTTGTCCATCTATTTTAATGGGACCCTGGATTTATTACTAGCTTCTGCCCGCGACTTCGTCGGCATGAAATTTATTTTTCCCCCGACCCACCCAGTCGCATTGCATCGTCCTATTACCTCGTTTTTGCTTAGTCGTCTTTCTGACTTTTATTTCCTTTTGCTCATTGCCTAAGAGTCCTAGCGTGCTGTTTAAAAGCCTGTAGCCTTCCTCAAATATTGGGCTGTCAAACGCAAAAAGAATTTTTCAAATCCGACCGGCAGTTCCAGAGACTAACGCGTTCAAACAAACAAACAAACTCTTCAGCTTTATTATTATTAGTTTAAAGGGTTATTGGTAAAACATTAACAACCTCTTAAGAGGTCATTGTACTCATCGTTATGAACAACTTTTACTATGGGACCAAACCTGAAATCGCGAAAAAAAAAAACATCAGTTCCATACATTTTGACGAGTTATACGAACATAAATGTAGGGAACAGCTGATTTTAGCTGCATCCGGTTAGGTTCCCATCATACCTAGTTGGGAAAAGACTAGGCAGATGATGATGATGTAAACACTGTCTCATTCACACAGCGGGGTAGCTGCTGTCACTTAAATGTCATCTGTCAGTCACGAGGAATGGCGGGAAACACACAAAGTGACGCAGGCTATATACGATGGCGCTTGGTAGTGAGTCAGTGAAGTGATTCGAAAGTAACTAGGTAGATAGTATGTTGAAAACATCATACAACTAATTTGATACGATAGAAAAAAAACATGAAGATACCTCTAAAAACTTTGTTTTTACAACCCGTTTAACCGTACTATACCTACTTACATACAATCATTCTGATTTTTTGTCAGATTATTCTACAAGCAACATACTAAAATACTAGTATTTTAATTTTTTAGTCCAAACAATAGATTTTTGTAATTAAATACTTGCTTCATATTTTGCAATAAATTACCAGCGTTGTGTCATCGCGCTTCTCTTTCTTTTCTATGCAGTCCGACAGTGACCGCGCTTTAGGTCATGTAAGCCCCTTTAAACGTTGTTACGGTCAATAAAACCACGTTGAATAATTTAAACCTAACGGTAGTATCGGTACCTAAAGACACAGTTTCTTGAATTAAGTTTTATGATTGTTTACAGGAAATTTTTATCGATTAATGACCTCACACTCCACGGCTCGGCTCTCAAAGTTGACAATGGTATTTCCGAATTATAAGGAAAAGATTTTTATATTGATAAAGTCAGTTGGTGAAAGGAGTGAATGGACTCTACCAAGAAGAGCCTATACTACCTCAAATGGCTTAGCATGATCCTCGGCTATGTCGAAAATTCCGCAGCATTAATTTTGAAATAAATATATGCTAAAGTTGAGGATTAATGTAAGGTCTTATGTTAGACGAAAACACGATTCCATAAAATTTTCTCGATAGAAAAAAATTCCAAAGTTACCTCCAAACCGAACAATAAACCGCTGGTATTCAAAAAATACTTCAAATTAGATCATGAAACTTTGCATACTAACTGAACTAACTATAAAGCGGGTCTTATGTTAGTTAGTTTTTTTGAATTACCTTTATTTTCACCGTAAAAAGCAAATACCTAAACTATTGGCGCTGCCTCCCGCCCAGCACCGCACTCTGTCTCGCTTTCACACAGTCCGCGAGCAGTATCGTGCGAGCGAGATAAAGAGTGAATTTTAGCTGAGGTAGTATAGGCTCTTTGGCTGTAACACTATTTTTCAAAAATGTTCGTTATTTAGGCTTTTTCAAAAGTCTCTCCGACCGCATTTCCTCTCTTGAAATCATTTGCTCACTCATTCACACCAATCATTTGCTCATTATGAATCATAATATGGTGAAGACAGTCCGTGTTTTTCTTTTATTCGCTGCACTACGTAGGTATAATCAAAGAGATTGGGATTGGATTGATTAATATTTTAGCACAGACAAAAAAAAAATAACTGAAAAATCCTCCACCAGTGGGATTTGATACGATTAACTTAGCAGTTAACAGCCCATTCTGCCCATTATGATTCATAATGTAATCCTTTTATGATTCTGCCAAAGTAGCCTTTTTGGCCTCCCTGGTCAGTGGGTCGTCTTAGGGGCGGTAATCTATTCTACAGTACCTAATAATAATTATAGGTCAAGTTTAATTTGAGAGGCCTAGATTTTCTGTAAGTCGGTTTTTCCTAACTAAAACATTTCCTTTTGATGAAAATATGTAAGTAGGTATATCTAGAAACACTAGGTATCAAAATCATTGTATTTTGGATTCCGGATTTAATTCTAAAACGAATAGGCTAGGGAACGGTGTATTATAATCTTAATTGGCCGATTTAGTCACGACATTAATAATTAGTATGTTCTAAAATCACAAAAAAACTTACAGATTAGAAAAAAATCCACCGCATGAGAGAACGAACTTGCTAAAAAAAGAAACTCCTCAAGTCACAGATTCACAAGATGACAGTTCTATTTTAAAATTCAAATCACGATCGATAACTTTTTAAATGCACCGACCAAAAAGCATTCAGCCTCGTTGCAGCATAAAATAGGTACTGGCCGCTAAGAGGTTTGTTTTTAGTTTTAAACCGTCGACCTCGTGTGTGGAGGTGGATATGACAAAATTGAAATTTCGAACTGTTTACAGTATCGCATGACTTTGCATTCATTGTTCATTTGTGACTGTAGTTTGGTTTAAGTTAATGAATAAAATCGGCAATGAATGTCAAACCTTACAAAGATTCCTTAAGCATTTCAATGCTTAGGTGATACTTGGTAGCGAGAGTAATTGTTCGGTCCTTGATGTTACTCATCCAATGCTGTTTTTGTTCAGCGTTAGCAAATTTTCGGTTTTAAAAAGCAACGATGTATGTTAAAGGAATTCTAAATTATAAAAGTAAGTAGTAGTAGTTTGATTCTTCTAAAGGCTACAATAATTAGTTTTTAATAACTTTATTTGCATAGTTATTGTTGAAATTATTGACAGCCGAAACTAATTTGAAAAAGTTCTACCTTAGCAATTTTGGATCATTACCATATCCTGTAACAAACTGTCACAATTAGATAATACTAGCTGAGCTGGGCCCGCTGTTTCACCCGCATAAGTTTCGATCCCGTGGGAATATCGGGATAAAAAGTAGCCTAGGTGTCAGCTACCTCCATACAAAATTTTATAAAAATTGGTCTTTACTTCAAACTTTCGCCTTTATAATATTAGTGTGATTTTCCTCATTGGCCTCAACTATGGAAGGTCGTCAATCAATCTGTCTAGCCTTTTCCCAACCCTGTTGCGGTCAGCTTCCAGTCTAACCGGATGCTGCTGAATACTAGTATTTTACATGGAGCTACTGCCTGTCTGACCATCACGACCCAGTTACTGGAGAACACAATAAGTACCCCTGTACCCCTCGGTAAGACTGGTTGACAGACTTGAATTTCTGACGACCCGTAACATAACAACTGTCAAAGAATGACAGCTGGCATCGGCAGTTTAAAGTGCTTTCTGAGACACGGAGGAATCTCGGTATGGGCCATTTTGGCGCAGCCGTGAGGTACACTTTCATGCTAATTTCTTACATCGGACTTTGCACTTTTTATTTTTATCTTTTTTTTTTGTTTTTATCTGATGTACGACTATTATCGTATTGTGTGTCTTTTAGTCTGTGCTAAATAAATGTATTTTCTTTCTTTCTTTCTTGTATATGCAAAGATGCTCACTCATCCACGGACCGACCGCGGCAAGCGTAGCTTAACCTGATCCGTGCCGCTGTTATTACTTAGCCACAGGAAAAAAATAGGTAAGTACCGCCTTTGTCCAAGTTCAGTTACATAATCAAAAAAACGAAAATATTTATTTCTTAAAATAAAATACTAAATTAAAATCCTCTCTATTTGTTATAAAACTATGTCGCCACATAAGGTCTTTAACCATCGATAAACTCACAAACTTTTTTGTACCATAGACATTTCCCACGGCACGACTCACGCTTGACCGATAATCGCAACAATGGCTCGATGTCGATCACAATCTTGTTTTTCAGCCATGGGAGTCTAATTTCACTTTTAAAAACAAAGAAAACCGAAGTTAGTTTAAATTGTGCTGGGAACGGGTTTTGTTGGAGTAAAGTGTTAGGGTTGTTGTTCACTAGTTCGAGAAGTTATTATGCAGACGCGAACATAATAAATAATAAAAAAATATAAGATCATTAGCGCTAGGTAACACACACACACACACAGGTGTGGAGGTGTGGAGTTATTAATAAAATTAATATTTTTCGGCAGTTGTTGATTATTACCTCCTCCTTCTGTCCCTGCCTTTATCCCACTTTATTTGGGGTCGGCGCAACAGCTTTTTCTTCCATACTTCTCTATTAGTCGTCATCTCGGTAGTCACCCCCTTTCTAACCTTATCATAATTCGCACAGTCCATCCAGCGCTTCTTTGGTATTCACAGCCAGGTACCTATTGACTTACTAACTAGCCAGTCTCACTGCAGGGTAAAATCCACACAATTCTGTCTTGCTAGAGCCGGCCAGTCCCTACGGTAGGAGTCAAGCTCGGCCTGCCGCGATGTCGTCGTGCGTTTAGTGGGACCCAATCGGTGGTTCTCTTAGCCCTATTGTCATCTGACATGTGGCAGACGTGTCCGGCCCAGACCCACGTAAGTTTAGTTGCTTTCTGGGTAACATCCGTGATCTTGGTTTTGGCGCGCAGTATTGTTTCTTATGCGGTCAGAAATTCGAATCCCCAGGATAATGCGCTCCATGGCTCGCTGGCAAACCTCGGGTACCTACTATTAATTATTAGTTATACGTTACGCTATAATGTGCAAGTAGCTTTACTATTAGCCATTGCGTCATGAACTTACATTAGTTAATGACAATAACCACAGCTTATGAGGGTCGTACGGGTAATTATATTATACATTATTATTATAATTTAATATTATATTAGCTATTATTATATACAGGGTGATTGGAAGATGGGTGCAAAGCTTTAAGGCGAAGATAGTACAGACAATTTAGAACCATTTAAGCCATGGTTGTCTTAGACGAAGTCTTACTACTTTTTTTTTACCAATTTATTAAGATTTTTTTCAAAAATTCCTAAGGTTTTAACTAAACTATTTATTTATGGCCAAATTGAATGATAAACGAATTCATTTTTATTGTATTTAATTAAAGTAATGTGTAAGCAATCTAGAAAAATATGTTTTAGGCCTCTGTGTCGTTAGACATTTTTTTTACAGATATTTAAAGTTCATAACAAATTTTAAAATTCATAAATACTTTTTGTAAACCTTATTTTAAAAATAACGGAGCGTGATTTTTTTGTTCAAACCTTTTTGAAAACATGCTTGATAATCGCTCTTTCTTTTGAGGTAACATTTACGCAGATATCTTACAAATTATTGAAATTAGAACCTAAAAACCAATTTAAGGGACAAATTTTAAATTTTAGGCAGTCTAAATAAAACAACATTTGAATTAAATTTATTTATGTTTCATGGTCAAAATGTTGTCCGTGATTCCTAATACAAGCACGATTCCGTCTTCTTACTTCTGTTGTTGTCATTTTCAACATCATATCTCCAGCTTCATGGTTTCAAACTCTGAATTCATTCTCTCTGTCAGTTCTTCTCTCGTGTTTATTTCAACATTCGTATACACCAGCTCCTTGGCCCGGCCCCACACGAAAAAGTCCATCAGGGTCAGATCTGGTGAGCGAGCGGGCGAAGGGATGGGTCCATCTCTGCCAATCCAGCTGTCAGGAAAGCAATTATTTAAGTGTTCCCCATGTGTTGTGTGGGTTATGAAAGTTTGTAATAATAATTCATTTATTTTTCAGACAAAGTCCATTACAATTAGAAAAACATAAAATTAAAAGTGAACACATACACAATAAAATAACACTCAGACATTCAAATCAAATCAAATAAATAAATTAAATTAAATTAAATTAAAATATTAAAATACATGTCATAATAAATCAATATAATATTTAAAATACATACAAAACTCATTCAAAGCAATAAAAAAAAAAAATACAATACACATGTCATCCAAAAACTAAAATAATAAAAACACAATATTACCTAAAACGAGGGGATGTGCTACCATGAAGATGCATCCACCTCTGCAACAGGGGCAGATCCCACCGCTCGGACAATACCTTCAGGCCGCTGTTCGAGCTGTTCTGTAGGCGACTTAATAGCGAGGCGCTCCGTTTCCTTATAATCGCGAAAAAGTCATCAGTCCGCGCCTCAGCAAACATAGTCGAAGCACTACAACACCGCGGAAACCCTAACAACGTCCTGAAAGCATTGTTGTACTGTACGCGCAGTGCGCTGTACGCCCGCTGCGTGAAGTTGGTCCACAGGCTGCACGTGTAAAACGACTGACAATATGCTTTAAATAAAGTCACCTTTACTGGTCTAGTACATCGTGCAAACCTGCGAGCCAACATATTACACCGGACAGACAGCGCCCTGCGCTCCCTGTCAATGTCCAGATTGTCACACAGGTCGTCGGAGACCCAGTGGCCCAGATACTTGAATTGCTTCACCCTGTTTAAAGGAATGCCGCAAAGAGTGACTGGAGGTACAGATGAGTAGCATTTGGTGCCGGCTTTAAAAATCATAAGTTCACTCTTCTTGGCATTGTACCTGAGCCCGTGGGCCACCGCATATGACTCACATAAGCGCAGAAGTTTACGTAGCCCACCGATCGATGGGCTCAGCAACACCATATCATCCGCGTAACTGATGTTGTTCATACTGACCCCATCTATAGAACACCCAATATTAGTGCTGCTGAGCTCACCGATCAGCCGGTTCATATACAGGTTAAAGAGGCGAGGAGAGGATAAACCCCCTTGCCTCACTCCGCAATCCAACCCGTACACGTCCGACCGCGCCCCCGCCCATCTGACACTATTCAGCTGATTATCGTACCAGTACCTGAATAAAGATATTATCTCATGTGGCACATCCGTTTCACATTTTAGCTTCTGCCACAGCTTGTCATAACACACCAGATCAAAAGCTTTTGACAGATCTAAATAGCATGCATAGACTGGTGTGCTTCTGTCTGTGTAGTACTGAACAGTAATGCCCTCCCTAGAAAATTTGCTTTCATCCGTCCACAAGATTGATTTCAAATTCAAATTTTCTAGGGAGGGCATTACAAACTTTCATAACCTTCATGAATGGGCCGCCAAAGACAACAATCCACATTTTAAGAAGCAGGTGTCGTTTCAGAGGAAATTCTCTGTCAATGTTTGGGCTGGAGTAATTTGCAGGACGTTGATTGGGCTCCACTTCTTACCGGAGACTTTCAATGGTGAAAATGATTTGCACTTTCTACAAGTGGATTTACCAGAGCTGATAGAGGAAACCGGTGTCCCGATATTCGCAAGAGACAGTACAGTCATCTTTCAGCAAGACGGCTGTCCAACGCATTGGATGTTAAATGTAAGGGAACACTTAAATAATTGTTTTCCTGACAGCTGGATTGGCAGAGATGGACTCATCCCTTGGCCCGCTCGCTCACCAGATCTGACCCTGCTGGACTTTTTCGTGTGGGGCCGGGCCAAGGAGCTGGTGTATACGAATGTTGAAATAAACACGAGAGAAGAACTGACAGAGAGAATGAATTCAGAGTTTGAAACAATGAAGCTGGAGATATGATGTTGAAAATAACAACAACAGAAGTGAGAAGACGGAGCCGTGCTTGTATTAGGAATCACGGACAACAATTTGACCATGAAACATAAATAAATTTAATTCAAATGTTGTTTTATTTAGACTGCCTAAAATTTAAAATTTCTCCCTTAAATTGGTTTTTAGGTTCTAATTTCAATAATTTGTAAGATATCTGCGTAAATGTTACCTCAAAAGAAAGAGCGATTATCAAGCATGTTTTCAAAAAGGTTTGAACAAAAAAAGCACGCTCCGTTATTTTTAAAATAAGGTTTACAAAAAGTATTTATGAATTTTAAAATTTGTTATGAACTTTAAATATCTGTAAAAAAAATGTCTAACGACACAGAGGCCTAAAACATGTTTTGCTAGATTGCTTACACATTACTTTAATTAAATACAATAAAAATGAATTCGTTTATCATTCGATTTGGCCATAAATAAGTAGTTTAGTTAAAACTTTGGGAATTTTCGAAAAAAATCTTAAGAAATTGGTAAAAAAAAAGTGGTAAGACTTCGTCTAAGACAACCATGGCTTAAATGGTTCTGAATTGCCTGTACTATCTTCGCCTTAAAGCTTTGCACCCATCTTCCAATCACCCTGTATAATTAATTTCATTTCCACGCCTGGCCCGAGGTGGAATGTTTGGTTTGTACGCTATGTCACAGTTTGTAAGAACATTTGAACTTGGTAAATAATTAAAATTATTGCGGAAAAAATACACTAAGTTCAATTATTACATAATACAGTGTGAGTCTTAATAATGTGCACATAACGAAATGAGGGAAACATAGCTTAATTTTATCGACGGAAAAAATATTTGAAAAAATCTGAAAAAAAAATTTACGTCAGGCGCTGACTAATTTGACAGGACTAAACTAATATTTATCTTCTGTCCTTTTCTTAGTGAAATAGAAAGAAAAAGACGCACTGAACTTAAATTTAGTTTAGTTTGTGAATAACAGAATCGGCACCATTGCGTGTTTGATAATAATTAAAATTATATAAACGCTTGGTTGGAGTAGAACATCTTTTGTAAATTGACTAAACCTATTGTTACGACATAATATCTTAACACCTGTTTTCGTCTTCACATTCATGACCGAAAAAACTCTCTCGGAGAATGCTGTCGTGGCGTGGTGGTTGGCAAGTATTTATAATATGAGTTTTCGAGTAACGACGCAGTATACATGCCCACGGTATGAGATTGCCGCGTTTGTCGCTCACGAATTTACTACAAAATAGAACACGTCATCTCAAACTATTCCAAATTTCATGTTGATAACATTAGTAGTTCTCGAGATATCCAGCTGTGACAGACAGACATACAGACTGAGTCGCACCATATGGGTTCCTTTTTAACACGCTTTTATTAGGTCGACCTGTATGTAACTAACTATGTAGGTATTGGAATCTAAGGTAACTACTTTAACCATCTTTCAAGGGTCGTAGCGTAATGAAAATTGGCAGCTGTATGTAGTTCTGATGACAATACAATAATATGGTACTGTCGAACTGATCTGATGATGGAGCCGGAAGATATGAACTGGAACTTCATGATGGAAAATCGTATCATAGCTGTTTTGGATTTCTTAGAAAAGTCTTGTAATGAACTTTGACCACGATTAGTTTTTTGTTTTTACGTGCAAAGCGTGTTTTTCTAGTGTTTTTCAAACTATTAATTTATTACCATTTTGGTACGGAACGGACCATTTACCCTGTTCAGGGCATTTTGCACGTCCTTCTACACGAGCAGTCTGTGGGTGAATTATACGCAAAAGCAGTAGGGTAAACTCATCCAATTCTGTGACAAAACAGAATGTGGGAAAAAAAACAGGTTAAACTTTTAAAAAAATATTTTTATTTTTAATAGGAACATTAATCAGTCTTCTATTTATCATTATTATGAGCAAGTGTAATCTTAACACATATGAATTAACTCAGCGTAAAATGAGCTTAATCAAACCGCGATGACTTGTCTAATTCTGCGACAAACACTATAATTCGGTGATAGCACTTCTAAAAAAATAATTGAAAAATAATAAATGAAAAATTACTAAAACCTTTATCGGTATCAACAAGTATATGTTTAAATAACAACTAATTGTCAAAGTATCATGAACTTACACTCACCTTTTCTATTTAAAATGAACTAAGTAATGACAGCACCGGTGAGACGTCAAACATGGCGGGCGCACAAATTCCGTGATTGTTACTAACTCACTCGCACGATCTTAACAAAAATTTGTACACGAAAAGAAGCTTTATTACCATACTATAGGGTTCATTTTAATGTATTGGATTTTACTCCTTTAACGCCGTGAAAGAGTCCAAACGTTTTATCTCCGAATTAAGTGAGTCACACAATTAGGTGAGTTTACCCTACAGCGCTCTACGCGTCCAATACAATAATGCGTTCAGGGTGCTGTTGGGGCTGCCTCGCTTCTGTAGCGCTTCGGGGATGTTCGCCGAAGCGCGCGTGGATTGTTTTTATACAACCATGCGCAAGCGGTGCACATCCCTGGTGCGCAGGGTGCGGGTCAGCCCGAACAGTATCCTGAGCGCCTTCGCCAGTACATGTATCACTGTGACATGGTACATGTACGGGCTAATGTGGTAATATTGTTTTAATTGTTTTGACTTTTATTTGTATGGTATTGTATTTAAATTGTATTTTATTTTATTGTATTTAATTTAATTTTCATTGTATTAGTTTGTTTTATAATTGGTCCGTGTTGGCTTTTGATTAAATAAATAATAATAAAAAGGAGGTGTTTCTTCTTTCATACATTTGTGGCCAAACTATGTACCTTATGAACAAAAGTACTGAAATACAGGAAAAAAATCGCAGATTCTGAAAAAAAAAAATATTGGATTTATTTATACATTTGTACCACATGAAATTGTCGTTCAAAGATGTTAATAACTTGCAACCCATTAATTAATTTGGCAATCTCAGATACATGCTTCCGATGATGCGTTTCGTTACTTCATTTTATAAATGTAACATAAAGAAATTATCCTGAAAATATACTGATTATTGTCTTATTTTTGTATCAAAAAAGTTTTTTTGTATAAATTAGACATTATTTTTGTGAAACATTTAGCGAACAAGAGTTAAAAAATACATTTATTTTTCAGATTATTGTATGCCGTTTGGTTAGCTTTCTGAAAAGCCAAAAGACTGTGGGCCAAGGCCAGTAATTATCTATTTTGTCTTATTAGTACCAATAATGTCATCATTCCGTTTCGGTTCCTCGCCTTTGTTCGTTGGTTTCCCGTCTCTTGGAGTGCTATTTCGTGCGTGATTTTATATTTGTTGATTTGTCTATTCTTCCTTGGACTTTCGATTGATTTCTTAAATCTTGACGACGGATAACCCATTTAGACTTGACACTTATTTAGTTTAATTGGACAGCTGTCACTGCTGTTATGAACGTTTCGTTGAACGCAGTTACGATGTGAGGTAGTGAATTTTTATTTCTTAATCTATCAAATATTGGAGGATTTTAAATACTGCTAATAACACAATTTATTGCAAGGAATTTAACTTTAAATTTGTACCTCGGTACAAGTTTGGCCGAAAAAAAAACACCTCCTTTAAGTTGATATTGGAAAACGCTGCCTTACCCAGTACCTGCACTACCTGCTCACTACGGCAACACATTGCTAAATGCCATTGAGTAGGCGTCAATAACTTTTTTTTTATGTACAGAGTCCAGCACATCAAGCTACGACAATCTGTCAAATTTCTTTAATAGATTTTCAACTTTATCGCTAAGGTATAAGGTTCAAAGTTGATTGGGAAAATTTGAAACTCAAACTCAAAGCATTTTGAATTGTCAAGGGGTTCGGCCAGTCAGAAAGATGAAGCTAGTTGCCCATTCCAAAGCGTAGGTACCTATGGAGAAGAACGGGCAAGAAACTCCATGGACACTCTATAATATGGTTACAAAGTCTTGATTACATCATTCATGTTAAAAATTATGCATGTGAGAAGAGAACGATGCAGAACGTTAAAAGCGTCCGTAATGAAAAGACGAAAAAAAAAACAATTCAAATTAATTAAATTAAATTAAAATAAGCCATGGCAGCAAAGAGATGACCAGTCCCTACTGACGGCGCCCGTTCACGAACATGACGCATGTATTAGCACCATTCAGCTCAACCATTTTGAAGGGAGCTAAATGATCCAACAAAGGCGCCACCATCAGCGAGACATTTGAGTGAGCATGACATACTCTCAGCCGCCAGGGCACATTCAAGGCAATGAAAGGTGTACCCAGTAAATGGAAGCTTTATAGTATGTACAGTCAACAAAGGAGATAAGTATACAGGAGCGTCGGATATAGTTGAAGTTTACTAAGAAACCGATGGATGTTCTGGACTGAAATTTAATTTAATAAATGAGCTGTTTGTTTTCTATTAATAAAATAAAATTTTATTCGAGAACATCTATCGGTTTCTTAGTAAACTTCAACTATATCCGACGCTCCTGTATACTTATCTCCTTTGTTGACTGTACATAGATAGTACTCACACATGTGCTATGCAATTATACAATACAGTTTCGGGTAGCTTGACTTGAAGTGCTGGCGTCTATACATGTCATATCGCAGGTCAACCAATGAGGTTGGCAGCTATTTAACCGGGCTGTCCTGTATGCTTTAATAAATGAAGGTCTCCTCAGTCCTCAGCTAGCAATAGACCCTAATTGCGTAAACACACTATCAATCTCAATCTACAGGCAAAATAAACGGAAAGCGAATAAAATCTTTAGGTAAGTTTGTAGTTACAATAGTGAATGTGTGGACTGTGGGTGGACATCATAAATTGTAGTGTGTAGGCGCCTCTAGTACCTAGTTTAAAATAAAATATTATGTTACGTCACATCTTCATAATTATTTCCTAGTAGTATTAGAGCAGCTATTTGGGTTTTACTCTCAGTGGCTCGTTGGTCTAGGGGTATGATTTTCGCTTAGGGTGCGAGAGGTCCCGGGTTCAAATCCCGGACGAGCCCAAATCTTTTTGCCTCTTATTTAGTCATTTTGAATGAATTTTCACAATTTGTTATTTTAATTAATTATGTTTTAGCATTTTTGATAAGGTTGAATTTCAATTTTTTTTATTTTTTTCAATTTTTTTGTTCAGTAACAATTCACTTTGCGTTCGAACATAATCCAACATGAAACATTAAAATAAACAACATTATAAGATATAGGTAGGTACAAATATATAAGAATACATGCAATTCAATTTAAATTAGAAAATATGATTACGAATAATACTATAGATGAATAGATGTTACGTGATAATTATGTTGATGATAAAAGATGATTCTATGGTAATTGTGCTGGTGTCACACATAGCTAATTTTTTGTTGTAATTATATCAGATTACAATATTAGCATAATAAAATGCAACTTTATTTAAAATAGATGTCATGGTTTATTAGTGCTTAGAACTCTATTAAGATAAGTAGATGAAGAGAGTAGCGCCATCTAGCTTTACTAATCAGAAACATTTGTATTACTTCCTAATTTTGCCGATAGATGTCGCTTAGCGGTTAGTTTCAATGAAAATTAAATTATTTTTAAACCGAAAATTATGTATAATATTGCATTCAGTTTTTTCCGGTGTTAATCGATAACCTGGAATTATATTTGTATTCTCCTGTGCTAAGGCAACATTGATACCTTTCAACTAAAATGTATGAAATTATAATAGTTTTTTGATAATATTGCTTTTCTGAGTAATAAATCAGCTTGTCTATTAGACTGAAATGATGTTACTTAATATGTTATTATTCTTCGCAGGGGTCGAACAATAATGAAATCAATAATTATCGGAAAGATGTAAAATATTTCATGATAATACATCGGGTCGATTGGAGTCTTGCCGCGGTTGGATGGGGGACCATCTTTACATAATATTAAGACCCCTCCGTGCCTCGGAAAGCATGTTGGTCCCGGCTGTCATTCGTAGCTCTTTGGCAGTCGTTACAGGTCGTCAGAAGCCCGAAATTCTGGCAACCAGTCTTAGGCCGCTTGCTCGCACGAAATTCTATACAAAAATGAGACATCTCCTCTCCTCTGGATTGCGGGGGGGATTGCGGGGTGGATTACGGGCCTTACCAAGGGGTATAGTATAAATCGTATTACCCAGTTACTGGGTTGTGGAGGTCAGATAGGCAGTTGCTCCATGTAAAATACTGGTAGGTATTGAGCTGCATCCGGTTAGACTGGAAGCCGACCCAACATAGTTGGAAAAAAGCTAGGCAGATGATGATTAGGTACACCCTGTATGAATACGTACCTAGATATTAGCCAAAAAGGTTGGTCACAAAAAAGGTAAAAAATACATACCTAAACAAATATTTTTTAAGAAAATATCAAAATTAAGATTTATTCGGTGGATTTAAATTAATGGAAAAACAATTTAAAGTAAAACAAACGTAATAAATAGATAATGTAATTCCGAACTAAAACTATTTACTTCTCGAGTAATTACAAGTGCAAGGTGACATGGGTAAATTAATATTAGCCTTAGAAAACTTTAAAAAATGGTTGTTTAATGTGTCAATGTTTAGGAAAAAAATCCTATCTAAAGTGACAATAAAAATTATTAAGTATAACAATCGGTCATTCGGTTTTTCTTAATCTAGGAAAAATTCAAAATATCTGGTAATTATTGCGAACTTAGAACGTACCACATCAAGCTACCCAAAACTGTCAAATTTTCCAAATCAACTTTGAACCTTATGTTTTAGCGATAAAGTTGAAAATCTATTAAAGAAATTTGACAGATTGTCTGTACCTAATTTGGAAAGAAAGGTTGATTTTTGTCAAATATTTTTTTTCTTTTTTCCTCAACTGTAATTTAATTTCAAGGGAACGTCAGATCAAAGTTAAAATAAAAAACATTCAGGTGGTATTTTTAATTTTAATAAAAAAAAAAACGTGACAGGTAAATGATCGCTAAGATATCAGTGAAATATTTTTGTAAAGAACTATTATGTAAAGTTAGGGAAACTAATAAGTACTAACCAAATTGAATAACAACTTAAATTGTCCGTTTATTCAAATCACAACAGTAATTTTTGACAGATATATGAAATGGAAATGACGTACGGTGTCAATTTGATGAAAAAATAATTTCCCTCACTCTACGTCAAGCACTTTTTTAATATGGTAACATCGTGATCAGACTCCTAGACAGCTAAATAAACGGTGAAAAGCAAATAAATAATTAGTGTTCGCACTTTCTTACATGGATTCACACCGTATAAGGAATTAGTCAAGCGTAGTAGGTACGCAAAAACTATAACACTACAATCAGAAATAGTTTTTGCATCGTTAATCAAGGAAATGTCAGCAAATTGATTGGATCACGGATGTATTTAGTTTGATACGATAATATTGACCGATAAAAGAAAGATTCTTGAGTTTTTCGATGTTTTAACGTAACTTTTCGAATTATAAAATATTTTTTTTTTACTCTAAAAAGCAAATTCAACGTGCATAGAAATAACAATTGCACAGTGGGAAAAGGCTGGCAACTCCGTTCACCCTTGCTTATCTTAGACAAAGAAAAGTATAGACGGCGGGTAGCGCCATTTCATTTCCACAAGAAAGGGATAAAGTATTGAGTTATTGTAAGTAACAGAAAAGGATAGAGCTATACTATTTCCGTCTCTCAGTGCGTGCCCGTTTTTTCAAGGCAGCTATATAAGTAGCCAATGTTATTTAAGTTAGTTTTTTCACATGTGTGACCACGCTACCCGATGCTCTATAGCTTTCTTACTCTAAGTTGCTTATCTAATAAATAACTCGGTAAAAAACGGTAACTAGCTCGTCAACGATGACATTGCAAAACTAAATCTTCAGGCAGCTAAAATGGTGTCACAAAAAATGAAAAAATTAAATGCTGGACATAAAATAGTCATCGGCAGGACAAGGGTCATTCGTATCAATAGGTTTATACCTGTAAATCTTTCCTTTAGTACCTATGACAATATTATTTTTATGATCAAAGGCTAGTCCGGTTATTTTGAATCCTAGCTGCCCGATTTTTACAGGCAGAATACTTCTCGTAAAGAGTCTGAACAATGATCCTTTCACAGCTACAATTGCTTCATCATTATTGTTCAGCTGTAGGATATACTTCAGTTCTCTAGTAAATCCTTTATATTGAATAGGTTCATATAAATCAATTGAGAAAAAATACAATCTGCCATCAATATATTCGTAAAAAGCGTTTCCTTTGGTGTCCAGAATAAAGCTGTACGCTTTAGGAATTTTCTCATATCTTTTGACAGCCGCAGAACCATTCATAAATCGAAATATTTCATGATTCGACCCCGTTGCTATATACATTTGACTGTCAGTTTTATCAATGAAAATGCTTCGGACATCATCGTCTCCTATTGGGCGTTCGGCAGTGATTTCCGTTCTTGAATAATCGTAGGTTACAAGTCCTTGGTTGGTGCCAATGTAGATCACGTTACTTACGGTGTCTATGGCGACACATTGTCCTAGCAATTCATCGGAAACTGGCAGCTCCTTGATCCCCAAAGACCCATGTTTTAGCAAATGAATTCCTTTGGTGTAATTCCTTTTGTGCAGGATGAAGAATATGTGGTCAGTTCTTGGGTCTATAACTATCCCTGTTGGGTAACCATCGATGGTGGCTATCAACTGTCGTTTGTAGAATTCGTTTCCGATTTTGATTCTCTCACATTTTTCTGCGTTATACCCGCAGAATAACAAGGCAATGATTGGTAAAACTTTTCCTAGGCTCCACATTGTAAGCTTAAGTGCATGACAACCGTTTGTGGTATCTGTGGACAGAACAAAATTTTAAGACAGCTAGAACAGATAAAACATTGAAATGAGTAGAGTCTTTAAAATAAATTATCAATCTGAACCAAAATTGCGTAACATACAAAATTGCGGAATGGCAAATTTTTGCTAATCCATTGCTTCATAATGTTTGAAAAAATAAATGTCTGCGCAACAACGGAAATAGCTACTGATAATGTATTACAAATAAATAATCCACCACGCGGGCCCAGTGCGGGTTGGTAGTCACATGTGTCACATGTCTTCGATTTTTTGGTTCTAGGACATGCCGGTTTCCTCACGATGTTTTCCGTCACCGTTTTGAGAGCAGTGGTGATGAAATAATTTACTCAAAGTAAAGCGCCTGTCTGGGTTCGAACCTACGACCTACAACTCGTAAGTCACGGTCGTTACCACTGGGCCACCACAACTCAACTAGAAAATGAAAGATGTACATTATGAAAATACTACTTTTATAGCAAGAAGGATGATGGAGAGAATGGTCAATGAAGAAGGGCGTTTGCTAGACGTTGACATAATGCATGCAAAACACAATCATGCATCTGTTGATGTTTATTTAACAATTGATAACGGATGTGTACCACCACGCTACACGATGCAGTTATATAAATATTGTCCATGAGAGCATTAACTATTGTTTAAAATTACGAGAGACAAAAGAGTGACACAATTAACGATTATAATTCAATATTGTCACGATGACCGTCTTTGTGCGTAGCCCAGATTATGATTACAATAGTAATTGTTATAATATATTCTCAAAATAATGTATTGGGTCATATGTTATAGAAAAGATGATTTATATAATGATTAGGAGGTACAAGGTAAGTAATTTTTTTGACAAATTTTACAATAGGTTTTTACCAATTAGAAAAAAAATCGTCAAAACAACTAGGGAAGAAAAACACGTTAATTGCTTAGACTGAATTCAAATAGGCCTTTGATTTACTTCATATTTGGATGACACGAGTCAAGGTGATTTATAAATAAAATATGCCTATTTACCTTTTTATGCATATCAATAGAGTTTTTCTGCGATTAGACATCACAAACGGTTCCGGTTCTTTTCAGCGGTTTTGAATAGGACGAAATGCCGTATGCTACAGGGCGATAACATAAGCCCATTATTGTTTTGATTATTTAACCGTGAAAACATTTAAAAATTTCAATTTGGCTATGGATTCAAAGGGCGACAAATTATACGTGGAAGAAATTAAAAATAATGGAACAGCTGATGGATTTGATGATACTTATTAAAGATATTATCCATATATCATTTGTGTGAGGCAAGTATTCAATCACCAATAAACAGTCAAGTAAACATAATGAGGATGTTACGAATTTCTTGATGTATAGTAACATATAAATAAGTACTTTGGAATGTCATAAGTGTTGACTAATGCCGTGGTAATAAAACTAAACAATGGTCGAGTATTCGAAAAATGAAAGTATTTACCTACTAATGTTTTAATTGTTCCTAAACCTTCAAACCTTTGTCCCAGACTTTGATAACCTATTCTTTTGACATTTAGTTTATTTTGCAAAAGATTTCAGGCTAAATATATTGCTCTAATTTGTGTAAATAATTTCATCACCACTGCTCTCAAAACGGTGAAGGAAAACATTGTGAGAAAATAATGTTCTAGAACCAACAACAGTCATGTAGCCCACTCCCTTTCGAAGAGAGGAGGCCTGTGTCCCAGCAGTGGGAACATTAATGAGAACATGGCGCTGATTGGCCTATAATGTTTCCATTGGTGTGACACAGGCCTCCTCATAATCATGTAAGGTACTGAAATTCTGGATGATTGGATAATGTACAGACGCCAGCACATCAAGCTACCCGAACCTGTAAAATTTTCCCAGTCTACTTTGAACCTTATGCTTTAGGGATAAAGTTGAAAATCTATTAAAGAAATTTGACAGATTGTAGTAGCTTGATGTGCTGGCGACTGTACAATCTCTAAACTTATTATGTTGATGAATCTGTTAGACAGGTCGTGTTCATCACACAAACGGCCAACCAAAATATCACACAAGCGGCGGTTTATTATTATTTAAACAGCACAGTCGTCCATAAGCAAGCAGTCTGTAAATGGTACCTAGTATTCAATAAGTTGAAAACGGTGGATGGATTGTGTTAACTATGCAATGGCTAGAAAGGGGGTGACCTCACAGATGAGGGCTAATAGAAATGTACGGATGACAAGGGATGTCGCGCCGACCACAATTTAATTTGGGCTAAGGGCAGGAGAATATCGGCAGCGGTGGCGACCTCTCGCGTCCGGCCCTGGTTCAAGCCATGGCCCGGGGTGAGGGGGAGTGGGAGGCAGTCGCCTCCTTCTGCGAAGCAGTCATGCTAGCGAAGGAGGTGGCGGGACGGATGAGGGAGAGAGCCTCCCGTCCCAGCCGCCGCGGGAGACGCTCCGGGCGTCGGGAGTCACGGGACGACTCCCGGCCACCGTAGGCGTGGGCCTGCGGGCGGAGAGTAATGGGTAGCTCACCGTCCGATCAGGACCAGGCCCGTGCCGGACGGCGCGTACGTGTTCCACGCGCGCCTCAAAGAGATGTCAGTATCGAGGAGGGGCTCCATAGGGCCGAAGCCTGCCGGGTCAGCGGGATTGTCCGAAAGGGTTACCGCTGGCCCGGAACATAAAGGGCTAAGGAAGGAACACGGGTGGGTTTTAGTCAGTAAGAGTCTGACACTCCCTTCCGCTCCACCCAGAGCGGGAGGGGTCATTTGAGGATTTCCCATCCGAAAAAAAAAAAAAAAGGCCAGGAGGATGATATAGACGATTTGATATGTCAGTGTACTGTTGTTTGACGTCATTATTTTGCACGTCGTGATTTGTCAAGATAGAAACACAATATTTCGACTTCACTCCCAAAGTCAACAACCATACTGAAAATAGATTCAACAAAGATTGATCCCAATAGTCCAGTCAGTGAACGATGTGATGGTGAAAAATTCAAAACTATCAGGAACTGTCGTTAATCTTGATAAATGACCTGCGGGGTAATTGCGTAACACATTGACAGTAAGAATGAAAGCCTTAATTTTGATAGTTCAATTTAAGTTATTTACGATGTTGAGCAGACAACTTTTCGGACATATGTAGCAATGGATTAGCATTATCTTTCGAAATGATTCAGATTGAGATTGAACTGTCAAAATGAAAGCAATTGCTACTGATAGTGTGTTAAGCAATTACCCCACTCTTACAGAAAACTCATAGGCGGAGGGCCCTCCTAAGAATACTGTTTTCTGTAACACTCTAAACTCACCCGATTTGGTGTGAGTGAAAGAAGTAAGTCCACTGGGAAATTATGAAGTATGGTTTCACTTGTTCACTGAAATAATAATTGTTTTCAGGGATGATGCACAACTGGTCAAAGCTGTGATTCTTAGAATAGAATAGTTCCAAATAATTACTACGCATGGAAAAGCGAGCAAGGCGTCCTATACTGTCGCTGGGTGCCTGAAGAACGCAGAGCAACGTAACGATGAGATGCGTCAGGTAAATTTTAATTTGAATGATTAAATCCTTTTTTAACTCATGTAGCATGAAATGCACTTATAGGTATCCATTGTTAAACAAACTTCCTCCGATAATATCTTCACCATTTTCAAGATCCAAACATTTTTAACAAAATCCACTTACGTATTCACAAAATGATCTACCCAAGAGATATAGTCAAAACTGTATTTAATAAGATATATATATCAAATATAATAAGTACCTGTACGTCAGTCTGCTTCACCCGTTTGGTATGATATGTTAGTTCGACAGTCTTTGTAGTCTTTATAAAATATCTGCCATTGTGTCATAAGTCCACGATGCTTGTAAACATACTCCATGTTGATGTTCTCATCGAGACATATAGGATGTTGGTTCTGTAAAAAGAGCAATCATCATCATCTGCCTAGCCTTTTCCCAACTATGCTGGGGTCACCTTCCAGTCTAACAAGATGCAGCTGAGTATCAGTATTTTACATGGAGCGACTGCCTATCTGACCTGCCTATCTGATAGATGTAATATACTAGTATTCAGCTAGCTAGTACTTGATGCTACACTGTCCAAGTTCCTTTCCCCAAGTTCAGCCACATCATCTGTTTTTCTGTTCTTGGCATCCATTCTGCCTTAGCTCTTTTCCTCCATTCTTTGACAAGTATAAAGTATAGTCTTCCATCCCATTCTACAACCTAAAGTTCACGGTCTTCAAAATTGATTTGAGTTATGATATCTTTTGTTTTTTATTTTGTTTTACCTCTCAAATTTTATTTCGGATGCATGAAGAAGCCTCCTCGTGTAGCGCAGTTTGTTCCGCCAGTTACTCAATTGAACCGAGCGCTCAGCGCATCCTGGACAGTCACACCCAACACCTTATTTTACTGGCCAATTCTTCCCTTCCGGTAGTAGGGCTAACGCCCGCCTGGTTTGCGACCACCCTTCCACCGGAGTCCGGCGTCAAGCAGCCTGCTGTGTTTCGTCCATTTGTGGGAGTTCCAGTGCCTTAGGTATCTTCTGGGCACGCCCGTTCCATCATAGACCTCATCACATCACATTCAGCAATAAAAAAAAATGTAATGCATCTTATCTCTCCACCACCCTTCGTTGTCAGGTAGAGAATGCCCAGGCATGAAGTCCTCCTTTGTACCTAATTATGTTGAAACAAGTTTAATAAATTAAATGAACACACCCTGTATATACTACTACTAGTCTATTCGTGATGTAATTTGTGTAATTACAAGGGAAGGGATCACACCATTCATTAGAAAAAAAAACAATTCTAGGATGGCTAAAAAGTTTAACATTCGTTTGGAGCCCTTTGGGAGGACCAGTCTTTGTGCGGAGATTTGGAAGATAAGGTATGTAAAAGATTGTATTTGAAGTGTCTACGAACCTGTCATTCCATATTTCTAAAACAGTGTGTTGTGCTATAGTCGCTATGAGGCAGTCATTTTTTCAAAGGCTGGCTCTTACTTTTTCGGTTCCCTACAAAATGGTTGAGCTGGATGGTGCTGAACCACGCATCATGTTCGTGAACGGGCGCCGTCGGTTGAGCTGGAGACTGGTCATCTCTTAACTGCCAAGGCTTATTTTTAATCTTATATTTTTAATTGTTTCTTCATTTGTCTTTTTTACATTGTTCTCACATATAGAAGCAACAAGAATAATGTACCCAGGATTTTGTTATATGTATCTTGATTTAAAAGAGTGTTCATGGAGTTTCTTGCCCGTTCTTCTCCATAGAGATCTACGTTTTGGAATGGGCAACTAGCTTCAACTTTCTGACTAACTAACAGACTATTTAATTTTGACAATTCAAAAGTGCCTGTACAAGGTTTAATTGAAATAAACGCTTTGAGTTTTATCAAACGGATAAGTATTGCAACAGATACTCTACGTAGTATTGCTATCCATCTTGGTAATGCTGTCAGTCTTTTGTGCTTGTTGCCAATCCACAGTAAATACCGAGATGCCCTCTTCATCATTTCAACTTAGAATTTGCCAACAACCCACTGCTGGGGAAAGGCTCTGCCCCTGGCCCTTCCCTCCCCGAATTTATACCTGTCTATTGCGATTTGTATATTACAGTTTTTTTCTACTGTTTCATACCTATTGAAGAGATCCTTGGTCCTCTCCTTGGTCTCATTAATTCGTATGTAGGCCTCGTTTGAGTATGCTCATAGATGAAATACATGATCATCATGACTTTACAGCCCTTAGCCCAATTTATTTTGGGTCTAGTACTTACGTCTTTTCCATCCTTACCTATATATCAGCCGTTATCTCTTTGTTTACTAGCCTTCTTATACCTTTCACACAATCCGGCCATTTTTTCTTTAATCAGTTATACAGGAAGATTTTTTATCACCATCCAAATTTTTACAACTTTTACAATTTGAACAACTTTCACTATGGGACCAACTCTGAAATCACGGAAAAAAATCAGCTGTTTCATACATTTTGGTCAAGTAGGTATTGAACTTTTGTATTAAACAGCAGATTTTGTTTCCGTTTTTTTTTCCCAACAACTTTTCATACCTACGCTCGGCCGTCGCGCCGAGCGTAGGTGTGAAAAGTGAAGTACTATCAAGCTACTATAATCTGTCAAATTTGTTTAATAGATTTTCAACTTTATTGCTACAGCATAAGGTTGAAGGTTCATTGGGAGAATTTGACAGTTTCGGGTAGCTTGATGTGCTTGCGTCTGTACATACAATATGTCTCATGGCTTCTGTAGGTACTACCTGTATTTTGTGCTTATGGTCATCGACGTTCGTACTCGTTTGTCGTTACCGCGCAAATTATAATGAGAACTACCGCTGTTGTTCTATTGAAGTCGAATTGTCTTACGTATCTCAGAGGTAAATGAATGAATCAGTGCTTGTTATTGTGTCGAAACGTAAATGTTGAAAGAATAAAAGAGATGGCAAATACCGATTTTTGTAGTAAACAGCAAGTTATGTGACAAGGACCGGCTGATATTTCGTCTGGACAAAAAAGGGTATAAAGGTGAACGGAGTACAAACTTATGGCACAGAAATTAATGAATGTGGAATTCAAGAATGAATGAATTGAAGAATGAATGAATGTAGTAATGAGTTCTTGCAATAAGCCGACGATACTTTCAAATGACTGCACTAACAGCGGTCGGTGACCCCACAAAAAAAAAATCCTCAAATTATTTTTTTGTTTTATCGTATTCCATCACGTTCGCGAAGTTTCGTTAGCTAATTTATTATTGACCCTGTATATTTAGGGGACCATACAAAAAAAAAACCACTAGAAAAAATTCAACAACACCTATTTAATTATTCGTATTCACAGTCACTATACTTATAAATAATACCGTTGGTCGATACATAGAAACTCTCTTCTTCAAATGTTATCCCAGACGGAACATATTCCAAATCCATAAGCTTTGTAGGAATAATATTATCAGGCTTTAACAAATAGAGGCCATCATTTGTAGCCAATATGACTCTTGAGGAGTTATCAACAGCAATAGCTCTAGCAGAATTCTTAGGGATACCAACAAATTCTACAGGTTCTTGAAAACCTTTAAGCATTACTTTAACATACTTAGAATCACACTCATAATATATATTGTCTTTATCGTCTACAGCTAAAATGAAAGCACACGGAACATTCTCAACTTTTTTCTTCTCGTTTTTCTGTACGTCAATCACAAATACTTCGTTTTCGGGGAAGAAAACAGCATACAATTCGTCATTACCACGAGGTTTGAACAGTTGAACAATATCTTCATCTTTCATGCTTATGAATTGAGCTTTGTCACTAGCATTTAAGAAATGTAGACCATCATCAGTTGCTATATATACTTTTTGCTTTTTAACGTCAACTGCAGCTGCTTGTCCGTTTACATTAGCAATTCTAATTGGTTGATTTTCTCTTAAGTAATATTGCTCCATCTTAGTTTGAACATTGTCGTTCTGTAGACTGTCCAGGTCTATCAGAGTGAAGTGCAGGTCTTTATTGACTGGATTAAAGACTAAATTCGTAGGTAATCCTTTAATTGTAAGGATCGCAGATCGGTCGTAAGCCGTTCCATCGTATAGGTATGAACAGTTTTCCTTCTCCGTGTAAACTGTTCCTATTATCATCAGGAATAGTAGTGGCAGCATTTTGATCTGTAAGTTAGAGAGGATAGAGTTTAGTCTTCATTGGGTTATATATTTATAATGAGGGTTGTGTCTGCTTGTTAAAACTTATTGGGATGATAGATACTTATAGGATGTTCGGGTACTATTAGCTCAGGTTCGCATGGGCACGCTTTTCCCGCGACGATTATTTTTCGCGCTCTGTATTCTCAACCCTCTGCTAAGCGCCGAGAGTTGAAAATCCAACAGACCGCATCCCAGCGCGTCAAAGATACACACTTTTTTGACGCGCTGGAACGGGCTATGTTGGATTTTCAACTCTCAGCTCAACACCGTGAATTGAAAATCCAGTGAGCGATAAGATCTCGCCGCTATATTTTTAAGTACGTGCGAACTTGGTCTTAAGGGGTTTTACAGGACCTAAACACAAAAAACGCAAGTTTTAGAAACAATAAAAGTATTTGATCGACTACAGTAAACAAAATCAGAAAAATATATGTTATTTTTCAGGATATATGCTAGGTAGATAGTGTATTGAAAACATAATACAACTAATTTGATACGATAGAAAAAAATCATGAAGACACCTCTAAAAACTTTCTTTTTACAATAGAAACCATACTAATATACACACATCAAAAGTGTCTAGGGATCAACATATATTTTTGCAATAACTTTTCTCCTGATTGATATTAATTAAAATTTTCTTTAAGGATTCATCAAATAAACTGTTTTCGTTTGTCACAGTAACGATAAACCAAGTCACCTTTGCATTAATAAAGAAATTTGCCATTTTCCTAATAAAGGGATTTTTGACATTTGAACCACTAACACAAAAGTTCGAAAAAAAGACTGAAATAACAGTTTTCTTTAAAATTTTATTGGGTAACTTAAACAATTAATAATCCGTGTTTCTACCGCGAACACTAACAACACAAGAACATCGGTTTGGCATACTCAAAATGAGTTCATCCAAATCACGCTGTGGAATGGCCGCCCATGTTCGTTGCAACAACAAAAAAAGGTCTTCTTGCGACTGGATACCCTCCATATTCGGCAGAGCTCTTCTCTGTAGCATATCCCATGCATGCTCAATCGGGTTCAAGTCTGGCGACTGAGCAGGCCAGGGCAGGACATTGATGTTAGCTGCGGCGAGAGTCTGTCTTACAACTCTTGCGGTGTGCGGTCGTGCATTATCATGCATTAACTGAAATAAGGGACCGATTTGCACTTCTAGAGGAACGATGACGTCTGATACAATCGTCTCAGCATAAATTTGAGCGTTGAGGTTGCCTCTGATCCAAATCAACTCAGTTCTTCCGCCGATCCAAATACCCGCCCATACCATGATGGTTCCACCACTATAAGGATGGGCTTCCTGGCAGGATTTTAATCGCTGTTGGCGTCCAGGGGTTCTCCAGTGTCGTATACGTCTTGTATCCGGTCTCATACCAAAACGAGACTCATCAGAAAAGCACACGAAACGCCATTGTTCTTCTGCCCAATTTCTGTGTTCAAGAGCCCATTGATATCGAATCCTACGATTGTGCATTGCTATAGGTGGTACCCGTAGCGGTCTTCGGGAATGAAGGTTCACTTCATGCAAGCGGTTTCTGACTGTTTGGTCGCTAATTAAGTTCCCTGAAGAGTGATGAAGCCTCACGGCTAACATCATGGCGGTTATTGTTGGAGCTCTTCGAGTTAAGATTTGAATGTATCGGTCTTGTCTCCGTGTGGTGCAGCGATACCGTCCTCCATGGCGCTCAGCCACGGTACCAGTGCTTCGGTAACGTGACCAAAGTCGACTGATAACACTCTGACTTGTATTCAGAGCTAAAGCCACAGTACGTTGCCGGGAACCAGCTTCTATCATTCCCACGGCTCTGAGCATTTCTTCCCTGCTTAAATGACGTTGCCGCTCCATAATAACGTTGGTTTTAATCAGTAGTAGGGAAACCTAATAATGTCTTCAATGCGTTGTATGTTTTTATAGGGAAAATATTGACAGCTGATTTTCATCTTTTACTCGAATTTGATTCACAGTTCCTGATTCAAATTATGAAATGCACCAAAAAGGATCCATATAAATTTATAAAATCATAAATTTATTACAAAGCCACATCTCAATCTCAAGAAATCCGCATAAAAATGCTTGATCCCTAGACACTTTTGATGTGTGTACATACAATCATTCAGATTTTTTGTCAGATTATTCTACAAGCAACATACTAAAATACTAGTGTTTTAATTTTTTAGTCCAAACAATAGATTTTTTGTAATTAAATAATTGCTTCATATTTTGCAATAAATTACCAGCGTTGTGTCATCGCGCTTCTCTTTCTGTTCTATGCAGTCCGACAGTCACCGCGCTTTAGGTCATGTAAGCCCCATATACTAGGCCCTTGGTGAACGGCACGGTTTTTTACGGTATAATAAACGCGCCGTAAAAAAAACGTGTCCGTTAATCAACAACCTTCTGCGCCCTGACGGCGCCTGTAGCTTGGACCCTGTTCACGATACCGATGGGATACTATTTTTTTTTAAATGTTTTTATATTTTTAGGGTTCCATACCCAAAGGGTAAAAACGGGACCCTATTACTAAGACTTCGCTGTCTGTCCGTCTGTCTTTCACCAGGCTGTATCTCAAGAAACGCGATAGCTAGACAGTTGAAATTTTCACAAATTATGTATTTCTGTTGTCGCTATAACAACAAATACTAAAAACAAAATATTTTTTTTTTAAGGGGGCTCCCATACAACAAACGTGTGTTTTTTCGGTGTTTTTGCCTTGTGGTACGGAACCCTTCGTGTGCGAGTCCGACTCTCACTTGGCCAGTTTTTTGTATTGTAATAAGTACCCACCAAAAACATTTTCATGTAAAATGTTGGCAAGACGAGACCACATATGGCTCGCACTGCCAAAAAGTTAAGTAGAGCCAAGCTTCTGACTCTACACGCCCTAACTTCACAAACTCTACACCTTAGTCAAAATATGAGGCTTGGCCGTTTCCTTACTACAAGAACTATTGTATAACAGAAAAGTAACTGTGAATAAAATTTTCACGTTACGCCCATGTGATGGTAGCGAAATTACTAGCTTACATACCAAATTTCAGCTTTCTAGGACTTCAGGAAGACCCTTAGAATATTGATGATCATCAGTGAGTCAGTGTATCAGTGAGTCAGTGACGAAATTGGGGTATTTTAGATATCAATAAAATCTAAAGTATAAGAGGTATGCAATTGAAACTTTATAGGTTTAATAAGTCAACCACTGACATCATATGCCGAAAATTTTGTTTATCTGGTATAATCCAAACCCAAGTTATGAAGGTTCAAAAATACGACGAAGTGCTTCGAGAAAAGGTAGGTAGTGCCCTTGCGCTTCGCTTGGCTCGTCTTGGCGGGGGCACTCCCGTGCCCCCAGATTTAAAAATATAATTTATATGTATTTAATTAAATAAAGGAGATAATATTTCTTGTAATAACATAACATGCGTAAAAAGATATCATTATCAAGATTAATTTCGGGTCACATGCTAAAAATAACAAATTACAGACATTGTGATTATTAAACCCTATGGAAAAACACAACTTGGTGTTTGCCTTTAGGTTTTTAAAACATGTAAAAAAACTAAAATAAACATAAGGGGCCGTTCAAGTGTTACGTAAGCAGATTTTTTCCCCCTCGTCAGCAAAAGTAAGCAAAGTTATTCCCCCCCCCTCCGCCCCCTCCCACGCTTACTTACGTAAACATTGGTACAGGCATTTTTCAGTGTGTTCTGCCGGTCGATTCTGTAAAAATCTCACCGTGAAAACTTAGGTGAAGTGAGTTTGTTTTTGCTAGGAATTGACTCTATTGACAGCTCACTTCACCTAAGTTTTCACGGTGAGATTTTTACAGAATAGCATCGCTGGTTTCTTTATTGATTCATGAGCAGCAGATAAAATAAGTCACAGTAGAATTCCTGAATATGCGTTTCGTTTAAAGTAGGGTTGCCATGTGTTCAAACCAAAATCGACAAAATTTTGTAGAAAATCCGAAAGAGTAAAAAAATAAATACTGCTGACGTAATCACCATCCAGACCCCCCCATCCCCCATGTCATCAAAAATAAGCAAAGCAAAGACCCCCCCGCCCCCCTGTAGTGCTTACGTAATACTTGAATGGCCCCTAAGCTGTGTACAAAATATACTAAAAAAGTGGCCAAGTGGGAGTCAAACTCACACACGAAGGATTCCGTACCACCAGTACAATACTTAACACAAAAAATCAGCTGTTTCCTACAAAAGTCCAATAACTACGCGGTCAAAATGTATGGAAAAGCAATTTTTATTTTAAAGGCACGTTGTTATCACAACACCAACTTCCAACTTCGGGCTGTTATTAAGAAATTTCTAGAAATATAAAGAGATCGACTACTAAGACAAAGGCTAATAGATAGGATATGGAAGAAGACGCGGATGTGGACCACAAATATATTGGAATAAGAGTCGGTACATATCTGACGGAAAATGCGGCGAGTATTATCGGTCGCGTAACGCCAGAACAGACAATTGTAGGATAAAACATTCAACCTTTCACATTCAACCGATGATGCGTTAGTGCGTCGACCGAATAAATAGACGCAATCGCCCACGAAGAAGAAGAAGAATATAGAAGAAGAAGTTACGCCCAACGCATTTTCCGTCAGATATGGGATTCACAAGGGTAAATGGATAAAAATATTGATAATATATATGACAGTGTATTATAAGTAGTGTTCATACCCTCTCGCAGAGAGGAGGCCTGTGTCCCAGCAGTGGGAACATTACAGGCTGATTATGATAGTGTTGATGAGCTGTAGAGATTTAAAGTAAGCCAATAAAGGAGTTCTTATTCCAGTTTATTTGGGGTTAGCGTAGTATATCTTATTCTGCAATATATAAACCCTTTGGGCGCATTATGTCCAATTCGCAAAATGTCCAACTGTCCTTTTCTCAATTGGTCCAGTTCGCAATTGGTCCAGTTCGCAATTGGTCCAGTTCGTAATTTGTCCAGTTCGCAATTGGTCTCAGCTCTCATCTAATGCTCGGTTCTAAACAATATCGAATCGTTTTGCTTACTTTTTTATTGCCAAAGTGCATATAAATAGATTCGTAAACTAATTTTACCTGTGATAACTACTTCCATATGGAAGTCTATTATGCAAAGCTATGAGGTCTTAGCTTCGTTATTGGTAAAGATACAAGAGTCATAGTTTTAATCAGTATAAAATACTGACACTGCCCTCTCTGTACATATTTGAGGTTGCGGTATTTGTGAAAACCAACCCAAATTTATTTCCGAAGCTATCTGACTCAAATAACCGTAGTCGACGACACGTCAATATGCTATGTGCAAGACAGTCTAAGACAGCTCTAATGCATAAAAGTGTTTTCTGCATGGCACCAATTATATATGACCATATACCAGAATCAATCAAAATCTTAAATGTTAATTTATTTAAAAGACATTTAAAAAACTTTCTTATAAGTAAATCGTATTATAATATCTCGGAGTTCCTATCGGAAAAAATAAGTGGTGTCTAAGTATCGATGATGTTGCCCTTTTAAATGACTTATGATTGACTTCTTGGTACTCATCTTTGTTTTTAGTTTATTTATTCTTGACATGCAACAATAATTAAAATTAAAATGTGATTCGACTTTATTTAATAATATAAATAAATTATTTATTTTTGTTATTTTTACTTATTTAGATTGACATGCTTGTATTGTATCCATTGACATACTTAATATTGTAGCCAGTGACATTTGATGTAATATTATGACTTTTTTTTATTTTTTATTTGTTGTGATTCCAATGATTTGACATTAATTTGTAAAATGGAATTATATTATTACTCTGTCATTTTAAATTACATTAATTGATTATGATTTGCATGCCCATGTGACGGCAGAACATGGAGATCTAACTTCTATGACAACATCTATGTACCAATTATCTACCCATGTTTGCAAAGAAATAAATGATTTGATTTGATTTGATTTTGAATCTTTAACGTGAAATGAGAATGCTATTAGTGATGTGTGGTGTAACACAAATAAATAGATTATGAAATGAGTACTTACTTATGAGGAACTATGAAAGTGGCGCTAGTAACTAAATAGTTGTAGTATGGGCATTTGTTAAGGAGGAATGAGGAAAATGTGAGGAGAGTTTTGAGTATGAATGTGGATGGCGATAAGAGTAGGGGAAGATCAAAGAAACTATGGATGGACTGTGTGAATGATAATATGGCTAGAAAGGGGGTGACTACCGAGATGACGACTAATAGAGAAGTATGGAAGAAAAAGGCATGTTGCGCCGACAACGAATAAATTGGTATAAGGGCAGGAGAATGACGAACGGTCCGTAAATTATCTAGCCTTAAAAGCCATAATATCATGTTTCACAAATCAACGATTAAAGGACAGCAAAATCCTTCATTTAATAATCAAGATGTCAAAGAGAGGTCACGTAAAGATCACTTACCTACTCGTAAACTTTAAACTAACTCACAACTGGCCTCTAAGAAATCAAATCAGTAACTGTTTCGTTAAACATAATTTTGTTTATATCAACTTGTCTTTATCGGTGCCCTACACTTAAGGTTGAATGCACCTCTATCAAAATGGGGACGGCAGAGTAATAATATTTGTTAGCGAAAATGGTTACGGATTTAAATAGGTTATTTCTGTACTTCCTGGTGTGAGTTTTAGATTAGATGGTTTGTGTTGGACCAAAAGGAAACACGACTATATTTCTTGACGAGATTGGCGTAAAGCGTCCCACAGAACGCTTTACGACGCATTTCGAGGAAGAACATCACTAATAACTTGTTCTGCTAAATAATTCCTTTTAAACTGTCACTTGTTTTTACAAAAATTTCAAAGATTGCACAGATTATAAATTCACAACCAAACTGTCACTAAATAATTAAGTAATCAACACACACGAAATTCACTGCAATAATTATAATTAGTAAAATAATAATTACCAAACTTTATGACTTTACTATTTCTAATTATTTTTCTTTATTTCTTTCTTTTCTTTGTCTGTATGTTTGTTTGTGTTGTATTAGTAAATGTTTATTATTCTTGTGTTTACTGCTATATATCTAGTTGCGGAAGGAAGCATAGAGTTGGTTTCCATTGTACAGCATGTAATATTGTACTATCGTGGTTAGTGACGGATTCCTACTTATTATTTTATTGATATTTAATTTCGTAAACCTTTAAACAGGGTTTATAGGTAAAGCTACTTCTTTAAAACTTCAAAATAATTATCAGAAAAACTAAAAGGATAATTTTAAAGAAAGCAATGACAAAATGCTGTTTTTTTCTTCAAAATATGGGCAGTAGGAGCCTCTTTCTTAATTTACTGATTTGATTTTTTTATGACTTTTTTGGACTAATAATAATAATAATAACATCTATCGAGGCTCTCGTTAGGCGGTTGGATCAAGGGCCTGAAGGCAGTACTCCTCGATACGGCTCGCATTGTGAGGAGGTTCCTGTCTCTGGAGCCCTAACCACCGGTAGCTTGGACCCTGCTCCCGACACCGGCGGATCGCTATTTTTTTATATTTTTAAATGTTTTTTATACTTACTTTTATTTATTAAGAAATATTAAAAAATGTAATTAGATAGGAAAAAAGACGAATAAACGAAATAATAATAATAAATAATATAATAAGACCTTTATTTTCAGGCTACTTTGGCCCATAGATAAATAGGTACCTTACAGACTAACATATATGATAAAATAATAATAAATAATGATGCATGAGGATAAGTTACCCTCTAACCGAGAGGAGGCCTGTGTCCCAGCAGTGGGAACATTATAGGCTGATTATGGTTATGGTAAGGATAAGTTATGGGAAAAGTTTTGAGCATGAATGTGTCATCCCCACAATCCACCCAGTGTTTGTTTGACTCCTTAAGGCTTATACAGAGTCAAATTAAATTAGCTGGCCAAACTTCAGAGACGTGATGTGTGTATAACAACCACAAAAAAAAAGGTTGTCTATCTAAACTCAATTCGAGTGCTACAGCTGATTATGATGGTTAAAAAACATTATTTAGATATCGATACCTGACATGTCTCTGAAGTTTCGCCAACTAATTAAGTTTGACCCTGAAACAAACAATGGATGAATTGTGGGTAATACGAGAGAAATCAGAGGCAGCAAAGAAAGGATTATGAATAACTGGCTGCGCCCCGCGGCTTCACCCGCGTAAACGTCGATCCCGTGGGAATATCGGGATAAAAATTAGCCTATATGTTAATCCAGGGTGTTAGCTATCTCCGTATAAAATTTTATCAAAATTGGTCGAGCCGTTTGACCGTGAAGAAGTCATCATCATTATCATCTGCCTAGCCTTTTCCCAACTATGTTGGGGTCGGCTTCCAGTCTGACCGGATGCAGCTGAATACCAGTATTTTACATGGAGCGACTGCCTATCTGACCTCCACAACCCAGTTACTGGGTAATACGATACCCCTTGTTAAGACTGGTGAGCGTGAAGAAGTAACAAACATATAAACACACACACTGACAAACTTTCGCTTTTATAATATTAGTGTGATAAAGCAACCAACGCCGTCCTCAAATAATTCTAGAATAAAAATATTTGATTGCTTAGTACTTACAAGTTTAGTATTAGTGTGATAGAGCTTGTTCGGGAAAGTAAAATAACCACGCCTATTTCTGGTATTAAAAAAAAACATACCAACAAAGACAATGCGCACGCGCACAATTTTCTTCCACGCACCGCCGCATAATCGCGTGCACTCGTTGTATAACTGAACGCATGCAAGGTGAGGGAACTGGGCACGTAACATGTGTGCCAGGGTCGGCGAGGGTCTGCTGAATTCCATAGGAAACTCCAGTCTGGAGAGTGTAAGGCATTTCGGTCGTGGTCATGTGTTTCATCAGACTTATGATCATCATCATCATTTCAGCCGAAAGACGTCCACTGCTGGACATAGGACTCCCCCAAGCACCTCCACTTTGATCGGTTCTGCGCTTCTCGCATCCAACGGGTTCCTGCGGCCTTCACAAGGTCGTCCGACCACCTTGTGGGAGGCCTTCCAACGCTACGTCTTCCGGTACGCTGTCGCCACTCCAGAACCTTTCGGCCCCATCGGCCATCTGTTTTGCGAGCAATGTGCCCTGCCCACTGCCACTTAAGTTTGGCAATTTTTCGGGCTATGTCGGTTACCTTGGTTCTCCTGCGGATCTCCTCATCAGAGTTATGCATAGTTCTAATTACTCAGCTTTTTGTTTCAGGATTTAATTGCGTTGTCTGAGCTTTGACCTTATATGTGTATCGTGTTACCCAGTAACTGGGTTGTGGAGGTCAGATGCTTATCTGACCTCCGTAGAGTACCAGTATTTTACATGGAGCCTAGTCGCTCCATGAAAAATTCTGGTATTGCTGCATCCGGTTAGACTGGAAAACGATGCCAACATGTTATGCAAAGGTTGGCCAGATGATGATGATTATGTGGTCTTGGAAATGGTGTTAAGGTGGAACTAGTCGCGAGCTCGAACTCACTGGTGGGCATGGCCAAAAAGCACGCTGTCTCACCTGGCTTCGTGTCCGACAGAGATAGTATCAGTGATGAGCAGTTAGACACACACAAACACCTTATCGAACTAAAACGCGCGTAAAAAAATACGTAAAGTTCTTTGGAAAATCGAGTTTTATGAAAAAACCACTACATAAATCAATTAAAAATAAAGATTATTGAACACTTCGATAATTGAGCTTTGTCGGTACGTGCCAAATTGGTTTTGAAGATTTTACACTTCTTTTGTTACTTATTTACACCCAAAGTTACGTTAAAATTAGCAAGAAAACCGAATCTTTGTTGGCTCATAACTTTTAATTAGTTTTTATTTTACTATTCTGTTTCCGTACAGACACAATGAATAATAAGAAAAACGATATCATGTTTAACTTTGGATGTACAATGTCAAACAGTGGAGTATTACCCTCCCGAAATTTGTATGGAAAGAACATTGACTAGTGGCACCTCAAATATGTCTTTTTTCCATAAAAAAGCTCTCCATACAAATAATATATAAAATAAATAGCTTATAAATAGGTTTATTTGTACGACAATATTAATAAAGTTGATTCCAAGCTAGTCTAATAGACTATAGGCAATTTAAGTCTGACTTATTATATTAGGTGATAGATTTGTTATTGATTTGTTAGGTTATTACTAAGAATAGTGTCAATTTGAACTTTTACACAATTACGTACATAAATATATAAAAAATCCATACTAATAATAGATATAAATGCGAAAGTGTGTCTGTCAGTCTGTTACCGCTGAACCGATTTAGATGAAATTTGGTATAGAGATAGTTTGAGTCCCGGGAAAGGACATAGGATAGTTTTTATCCCGATATTCCCACGGGAAACTTACGCGGGTGAAATCGCGGGGCGTTGCTGGTAGTTAATACGTAAGTAATTGATATGTATGTAAAGGTTCGCCGATAGGTTTCCTGTTTATGCACTCTTTGCCACTAATAGGGGTTATTTATTACTATTTACTTACTAAAGCAGTAAGCGATCATTATATCATTATTATGTAAACTTTAACATTACTGTTGCATATTATAGGCAATACAATATTCAATGTATGGTACCCTAAACGGTCACTTTTGACTATTATTCATTGGTTTTTCCACTCTTGGCAAACAATACCACTCGTTTCAGTTTAAAGAGGACTGACGCCCGTAATTCAGGGTGGCGATTTAGTCACCTGGATCCGTCAAGGAGGTGATTCTCAAAAAAACTTTCGCTATGAAACTCACACCCGAATTGTAAAAAAAAAAAAAAACTTTCATACATGCATCGAAATAGTCGGTCTACTGTTGTATAGGAATTTGTTTTTATCTCTCACGAATCTAATAACAGTGTCGTAGCGAAAACTGTTTAGAAAGCAGCTGTTTAAAATGACGGATAAAATCACCCCCAAGATGGATACAGGTGTCTGAATCGCCAACCTGTATAAAAGCGTGGATCTACATAAACATTTTCTTCTTTACAGAAGCATCTAACATGCAGTCATCAATATACATAACATCATTCTTAATAACACTATGTGCAACGATGAAATACGTGAAGCAACGGCCGGCGCAGGCAACAACAATGTTCAGAGATGAGCAGATTATCTTCACATCTGCTTTCAACATCACCAGGTTACTGGTACCAGCAGAGGGCCCGAAGTACCTTCAAACAGAAGGCTCTGACATACCATCAATCTTCTTTACCGTGACAGATCCGAAGTTAGAAGGAGGTAGCTGTATATATGTTCTAGAAGGATTGGCAGCATACGAAGTCTTAGAAGGAGGGAGAGATTCAACTGCAGACTACAGTTTCGAAAGAGCTATATACTTTGGTGCAAAAGATGGTCTATATAAATATTACCCTGATACACTGTCTGCTAAGAAATTCGGCCCTTTTAGAGACGATATCATACAACTACAAAAAGCTAATGGTACTGATACTATTTACATACTAAACACTGAACATAAAATGTTCAAAATAGAAAAGAAAGGTACCGTTAAAACTAGAATAAAGAGCATAGGTTGTGCCTTACAATTTGTACTAGATACCTCTAATAATATTTACTATGTCGGATGTGGAGATCGTATGCCTCATATTATCAAGTCCAATGGTGATGTACTTAGTCTGACAGCGAGTGTTATGGAAGATTTTAAAGATCTAAAACTACTAAGACCTGCTTTCATTATGGAGAATTGTATACCTTTCTTTGGGGATGGAGTGCTATATATTTTATATTCAAACGGGACTTATGAGAAGAAAGATTTGATTATAAGAGAGAGACCATTAGCTTTTAGTGTAGATGCTGCTTTATATTTAGTGGCATCATTGAATGGGAAGATATATGAGTTTAATGTTATGGAGGTTTTAATTAGGTCAATGTTTGGTGTAGCGACTGAAAATCCGAAAGATATGACTAAGATTATCATGTCGATTATAGATACTGCCAAAGTATCTTTATTTGGGTTTCCATCGTCAACGCAGCTGTAAGTCTTCTCTTCGGTCGATGTATTTGACATTTAAAGTTTTAATCCTCGGCCACATAAAATGCAGATGTCTGTTCGGTTCTGCCTTACTCAGGGACATTATCTAAAACTGAATCAATTTATTAACTATAACTAATCTAGCACATCATCAACATCATCATCATTTCAGCTGAAAGACGTTCACTGCTGGACATAGGCCTCCCCCAAGCACCGCCACTTCGACCGGTTCCGTGCTTCCCGCATCCAGCGGATTTCTGCGGCCTTCACAAGGTCATCGGTCCACCTTATGGGAGCCCTTCCAACGCTACGCATATGTCAACAATTAAAATGTTCTCTCTTATCATCATCGTCATCGTCCTGTCTTTTCCTAACTATGTTGGGATCAGCGCCAGTCTAATCGAATGCAGCTAGTATTTTACATGGAGCGACTGCTATCTGACCTTCACAACCCATTTACTTGGTAACACGGTACCCCTTGGTAAGAATGGTTGTCAGATTTTCGGCCTTCTGACTATCCGATACGACTCTTGTAAATGTTATTTCTCATTCAGTCAAACTTTTGACTGATAGTTCTAAAATGTATTTGCCATAGTTGTCAATTAAAGTTACTGATTATTTTAAAGTGACGCCCTCGAGTCACAAGGAGTCACAAGTATACAGGATTTTTTTTAACCAGTGCAGTGTGCGACCTGCGAATTTGCATTCTAGACGGGGTAGAAATTCTTTGTCGGTTATCCATACTAATAATATTTTAAATTCGAAAGTTACTGTCTGTCTGTCTGTATGTTACGTTTTTACTCCTAAACCAGTGAACGGAGTTCAATAAAATTTGGCAGAGAGATAGATTGCATCCCGGGGAAGGACATAGGAAAGTTATTACCGACATACCTAGCGGGCGAAGCCGCGGGCGGAAGTTAGTAAAAAATATATTAGTTGTTCCATACATTTTGACCGTGTAGGGATTGCACTTTTTTATGAAACAGCAGATTGTTTTTTTGATAACCGACGAAAATTTTCTAGGATCATAATTGCTGAATTCATGATTACAGTTGGCACTGTTTTTTAAAAAAAATTGTGTAGGTTTTTTACCTACACAAATTTTTTTTTACACAACACCAAAATACCTACAATTTTAAACATAGCAACACTTACTGCGAACACACGTTGCAGGCGCAGTCAATTAAAATGGTATCACCATTAAAATTGTCAAAAACATCAACGTTTAAAATAATGACTGCAGCGCTACAAGGTTCTTTATAGCGCTTGGCCAAAATTGGAACTAACGCCGCCTTCTTGATTTGTCGAAAATGTTATTTTAAGGTTTTAAGTTTTGCTACGTGAGTATATTTTTATTGTAACCTACAATTTCATCATCATCATCATCATTTCAGCCGAAAGACGTCCACTACTGGACATAGGCTTCCCCCAAGCACCCCCACTTCGACCGGTTCTGTGCTTCTCGCATCCAACGGGTTCCTGCGGCCTTCACAAGGTCATCAGACCACCTTGTGGGAGGCCTTCCAACGCTACGTCTTCCGGTACGCGGTCGCCACTCCAGAACTTTTCGGCCCCATCGGCCATCTGTTCTGCGAGCAATGTGCCCTAACCACTGCCACTTAAGTTTGGCAATTCTTCGGGCTATGTCAATTACCTTGGTTCTCCTGCGGATCTCCTTATTTCTGATTCGATCACGCAGTGAAACTCCAAGCATAGCCCTCTCCATTGCCCTTTGGGTGACTTTTAGCCTTCTTATAAGGCCCATTGTGAGCGACCACGTTTCAGTGCCCTAAGTCATCACCGGCAACACGCACTGGTCAAAGACTTTCGTCTTGAGCCACTGTGGTATGTGAGACGAGAAGATATTATGTTAGAATATAAGATACTTTTATGTATATTCTGTATATTAATCTTATTAAAATAAGTTCTTAGTAGTAGTTTGTAGCAGTATTCATGTAAAATTAATTTGCACGCCCTAAACAGGCAAAATGTGCATTGAATCACCAACTTTAACAATTGGTAACACCAAAAAGAGATGGTGAGATGACCGACGCGTACCGCGAGGGCTGGTTCGAGGTGGCGCGGGAAAAGAGTTAATGGAAGAACTTGGGGGAAGGCCTTTGCCCAGCAGTGGGATAGAATAAGCTAAAAAAATCTCCTAGATTTTCTGCAAATAAATTATTCATATTCTTATTCACTACAATTTCCAATAAGAAAAAAAAAATTGTTTACCAATAGTGTGCCGCTGTCGATGTCATTCAGGCGCCAAAACACTGTATTTTGAACGTTGAAGTGTGATAATAATTGTTATTGTTTTTTTGCAATTTTTTATGTTGTTGTAAATATTTTAAATACTTAACGAATATGTTAAAAAAAATTTAGTCTTACATTGTTTTATGATAAAATCTAATGTGAGCATAATAATTAAATACTCATTATTTTGTAACAATTTGTTTCTTTGAATTTTACTACCCGTTAAAGCAAGTGTTTTACGATGCAAGTTTATTGTTGCAAGGTTGCCAACCTTACAATTAGTATCCTGCTATAAATACTGAATATATTTCTAAGAAAAAAATATAGTAGGCGAAACTACTATATACTACTACTGTAGACTACTTATTAAATATATATATTTTTTTATATATATTTTCATTTCAATACAAAATGGCGAAATGACCGCTTTATGGTCAGTATTATCACAATGGTATTTTGTAACCTTAATTTAGAGTGGAATGATTAATAGTTTTGAGACATAATAAAACCTATTAATAAAGGCTCAAAGTACTACAGACGCCAGCACAGCAAGCTATCCGAAACTGTAAAATTTTCCCAATCAACCTTGAACCTTATGCTGTGGGGATAAAGTTGCAAATCTATTAAAGAAATTTGACAGATTGTAGTAGCTTGGTGTGCTGGAGTCTGTACCAAAAATAATGAAAAAAAAAATTAGCATCTAAAATTTTTTTGCCATAATTAAGTACCTATATTTTACAGGCAATGACTTCGAAACTAATTTAATTATTTGATATAATAAAAAGTAATTTAAAAAAATTAAACCGACTTCAAAAATAAATCAACTCAAAATTATGAAATAACTTTAATTTCGGAAGTCGGTGTCTTGGGATCTGTATTTTAGTTTTTTTGCCACCGACTTCCGAAATTAAAGTTATTTCATAATTTTGAGTTGATTTATTTTTGAAGTCGGTTTAATTTTTGTAAATTACTTTTTATTTCGTAATTTTTAGTTTTTGCACTAGAATTTGACCAAGGTTTTGAGATGTTTTCTCTTTGACACTATACCCGTAGCTCGTATCAATACGCCAGCCTGTCACACTTACACGTATTCGTCCATATCTTGAAAATTACTGAACCGATTTTGATGAAACTTGCACTGTTCCCTAAGTTGAAGTAAATGTAAGCTAATACAAAAAAAAATGGTCACGATCCGATTAATAGTTGCTGAGAAATGCGTGGACAAACATACATACATACATACATACATACATACGTCTATGAAATTTTGTATATTTGTTTGGAAGCCTTAGTAGATTGTCATATGTGAATATAATGCAATTCCAATAATATTACATACATACGTAATGATGATAATTTTTATTGTATCTTCAACTCATGGTAGGTAGGTATGCCAGAGGCCACTGAATCTAACCGTGTAGATCCATCCGGCTTTATTATCATTTCAGCCGAAAGACGTCCACTGCTGGACATAAGCCTCCCCCAAGCACCTCCACTTCGACCGGTTATGGTACTTAATGAATTTGAAATTATATTGATAATAATATTTGTTCGCCTAATGGCAAAACATCTCTATGTTTTGCCATTAGGCGAACAAATCCTACCTACCTATGTAAACGTTGTAAGTGTTGTAACATCTCACTTTGTAACTCTGCTTAAGTTTACAAATAAAGATTCTGATTCTGAATTTCTGAAACAGGCTAACAGTGAAAGTAATTTTCGCATCGTAGGCCTGTGTGCCTCTCAGTGAGAAGGAGTGGGCTGTAATCCTCCATGAGGGCCCAGCAGTGCGGGTTGGAAAAACTAAACTAATATTATAAATTTGAAAGTAACTCTGTCTGTCTGTATGTTACCTTTTCACGCCTAAACCACTGAACGGATTTCGCAAAAATTTGGCAGAGACATAGATTGCATTCCGGGGAATGACTTAGGATAGTTTTATCCAGAAATCGAAACCGGGGACCTCATGCTTAGCAGTCGCGCTTGACCAATGAGGTTGTCATAGAATGAAAAAGTTGTTAAAAAAAATCTGTCAGTAGGTCATCACTCTTTTATTTTTGGTAACAGCGCGTTCGTTACATTATCCTAGGTTTTAATTAAATCCATTTGTTTAATTAAATTCATGGTTGTATTACATGGTGTGAATATATTTGGTTCATAATTATTATCATGACTATAATTGTAGACATTGATTTTTAGATAAGCTTTAGTTGTTCTTATTTTAAATATATCTATTGTCAGGGAAAATTGTTTATCAAATTGACACTCTACGTCACTTAGCTGTTCTATAGCCATTTTATACAACTGTCAAAGAATGATAGGGGGTGATTTGAATATACAGAGAATTTTAGTTGGTAGTCAATTTACTAAACAATTAATTTCTCTGACTTTACAAATTTTGATTAAAAATACAGAAAATAGGTTACTTTCCTCTTCTGCCGCATCACACCTTGTATTAATCTGTTCTAAATAATTTTTGATAGAATTTACGCCTTCAAATCGCTCCTGGACCTAGTCGCGATTGACTGAATAGAATCAGTCATACCGTCCAAGAATGACTTAAGCTCTGTTAAAACTTCACCTAAGATTAAGGTAAGAACATTGTACTCATAAACCTTCTTGTTGTAACCATAGTATTGAACGAGTGTAGCTTCCAACGAATAAGCGGTAGGCTTGACCCTGAACTCAAAGTCGCCCAATTCACTTGTACCATTCTCGTAAGCAATGTAAGACTTGTTGTCGACGATAACTGGGACACCATTTTCGATGACGAAAGGCGGGTTAATGATTTTAACGTAAGCTGGGTTAGCAGGAAGACCTTCAATCTTCCTGACTTCATCACCGACCAGCACGTAGACGATGTTCTCATTTGTGTAGAAATACAAATTGTTCTGGTAATCCAAAATGATTTCCTTGGCTTTGACTACTTTGTCGAGTACCTCCTTCTTCGTTCCTTCTTCTGTGACCTTGTACACAACATTATCAGCTGTCAGGACATAAATGACGTCACTGCCATTAGCTTTAGCGATACCAATGAGATCATCAGTCACTGTTCCGTATTTCTCAGCTTTGATAGTGGTAGCGTTGTATATGTAGATTCCGTCTTTAGCAGCGAAGTAAGCTGTTTTGGTTTCATCGTTAGCTGCAGCGGCGTCTCTTCCATTGTCAAGTAACTTGGTTGCGTGTCCTTTCTTCAGCATGTAGAGACCGCGGTCGACCTTCTCACCTTTTTCGTTGATGTCAGCTTGAACGATGAAGGTGATGGAGTCCGTGTCAGAGCTGTCATCATCTTCATCATCGTCGTCGTCATCAAAGTTTAGTGCGTTAAGGGGAGTTATTATTTTGACGATGTCATGTTCAGCGGTGTATACTACTAGTGACTCTGGGAAGAATTCGTCGGTGATGATGAGTTTTTCATCGTTGTTGGCGGGAGCTGCTGCAGAGGCGGGAGCGGCTGCAGAGGCGGGAGCGTCTCCAGAGGCGACAGCGGTTTCAGAGGTTGGAGCGGAATACGCTAACCCCGCTAGGAGACATGCCGTGAAGAATATTAGTAGCTTCATGTTGTGATCTGGAATTAAGAGAAAAACATTTTTAAATTAATCTTTAATTTACTTCAAGAATACATGGGACACAAAGCTTTGGGTCTAAATTAGAGAATTAAAAAAAAGGTTCTGTAAAAAGCTAAAGAGTTTGTTTTAATGTTTGAACGCGCTAATCTCTGGAACTACCAGTCGAATTTGAAAAACTCTTTTTGCATTTGATAACCCAATTCTTTAGGAAGGTTATATTTATAGGGTTTAAAATCACTAGCCGAGCAAAAAGTAAAAAACAACATCATCTGCATCATCTGCCTAGCCTTTTCCCAACTATGTTGGGGTCGGCTTCCAGTCTAACCGGATGCAGCTGAATACCAGTATTTTACATGGAGCGACCAACCACAACCCGCACTGGGCCCGCGTGGTGGATTACGGCCCACTCCCTCTCACCGCGAGGAGGCCTGTGTCCCAGCAGCGGGAACATTATAGGCTGATTATAGTATACATGGAGCGACTGCCTATCTGACCTCCCGAACCCAGTTACTGGGTAATACGATACCCCTTGGTAATACTGGTTGTCAGACTTTCGGGCTTCTGACTACTCGTAACGACTGTCAAAGATCAACGAATGACAGCCGGGACCAACGGCTTAACGTGCTTTCCGAGGCATGGTGGCGTCACGGTATGTAAAGATGGTCACCCATCCACAGACCAACTGCGGCAAGCATAGCTTAAAACACAACTTAAGTAGAGTGCGTGCGGGCGATGCGTTGCGACGAGGCGTCGAACCCTGGCAGAAGCTATTGTAGGAATATGGATGATCTTAGTTTTGCCGAAATCGTACATAATATTTAACAAGAACATAATATACATAAAAATAATGTTATTCTTAAAATTCCTGATAAACTTTACCTTTGAACTACTTAAATAGATTAAGACTTAAATTAGGTACCTAACTTCATATGCCAGTGATAGCACCATTTGAGTTAATCAAAGTTTTGTTTATAACTGTTGGAGTATAGCAAGAACAAATCGATCCTACTTCAGAACTATCGCCTTTCTCATTCTAACTCATCCATACTAATATTGTAAATTCGAAAGTAACTCTGTAACTCTGTCTGTCTGTCTGTATGTTACCTTTTCACGCCTAAATCACTGAACGGATTTCCCTAAAATTTGGCAGAGAGATAGATTGCATCCTGGGGAAGGACATAGGATATACTGTTGGAGCTGTTGACGATTGTAAAACGATCTTTGCAGCTGTATAAACACAATTTCCTGTGTATTGTATAATTGCATAGCACAGATGTGAGATCTATGTATGTACTATAGAGCTACCATTTACCGGATAATATGTCTTTCATTGACTTGAATGTGCCCTGGCGGCTGATAGTATGTCATGCTCACACAAATGTCTCGCTGACGGTGGCTTGGATCATTTAGCTCCCTTCAAAATGGTTGAGCTGCATGGTGCTGATCTATGCGTCATGTTCGTGTTAGGACTGGTCATCACTTAGCTGCCTCGGCTTATTTTTAATTATTTTATTTTTGGATTGTTGTTTTGTTACTATTTGTTACTCTGGACGCTTTTAACGCGTACGACTTTTTTACATCGTTCTCACATATAATTATAAATGCAACATTAATGATGTAACTAATATTTTTGTAAAAATATAATTTAAAATAGTGTCCATGGAGTTTCTTGCCTGTTCTTCTCCATGGGTACCTGCGCTTTGGAATGGGCAACTAGGTTCATATTTTCTGACTGACCGACTTCTTAACAATTCAAAAATGCCTGGTCAAATGGTTTAATTGAAATAAATGCTTTGAGTTTTTGAACTAAGTATAATTGAGGTTCGATTAAATAAGGCATTTGTAAAGTGAAGTATTTGGTGGCAATGACAATGACATCGAATGTAATGGTCATGGTTGAAGGGGAAATTGCAGTTATCATCACGCTTGTTGGACTGATGACAGTTTTACGTTAGAAGTTATTGTGTCCATGGTAATTTGTTACAACTAACCGAATATTCGAACTGAGGGGCCCGTGGCTAAATAATAACAGCCGCACAGCGATCGATCAGGTTAAGCTACACTTGCCGCGGTTGGTCCGTGGATGGGTGACCATCTTTACATTCCGAGACCCCTCCGTGCCTCGGGAAGCACGTTAAGCCGTTGGTCCCGGCTGTCATTCGTGGATCTTTGACAGTCGTTACGGGTATTCTGAAGCCCGAAAGTCTGACAACCAGTCTTACCAAGGGATATCCATATTACCCAGTAACTTGTGGAGGTCAGAAAGGCAGTCGCTCCATGTAAAATACGGTCAGTAACTGGGTTGTGGAGGTCAGAAAGGCAGTCGCTCCATGTAAAATACGGGTATTCAGCTGCATCCGGTTAGACTGGAAGCCGACCCCAACATAGTTGGGAAAAGGCTAGGCAGATGATGATGTTATCATTACTTTCGATGGGAATCATCGTTGAACTTCACTAGAGTGTACCTACCTATCCTTTTCAGAACATCATGAAACTCGTTCACTAAAGTCATAGTAATTTTGTAAATATGGAAAATTGACATAATGGGCCGTCCCATGAGTAATAGCTATTACAGCGAATGACCAAAGAGGAAATTGCCTTAATTATCTTGATCATCAGAATAGAAACCGTAACAGTAGTTTATTGCTATGCGCAGGATTATTGTTCAAGGTATAGTCTGTTCCAAAAGTAGGTGGTAAAAGTGTAAACAAACCCTGTTTAGGTTAAATTCTTACGCAATCATCTGCATTTATAAGATCTTAACTTTATACCTCATCAGTTTTTCCAGCAATATTGTTGTTTACCTATATAAAATTATAGGAAAAGGGAAATCATCTACTTTTACAATATTTGTAAATATGTGAGCACCATGTATCTATCACATAATTGATTTACCTGTCATTGCTTTATTTTTAATTCTTTTTACCTTTTGTGGTAGAATAATATTATTCTGGGTGCATCGACTTCACATATTATATACTTATAATTATACCTATATTAAATGAATACAAAACCTTGTAAAACATTTTAAAAGAGTAACGGTGGAGTTTCTAGCCCATTCTTCTCCATACGAACACTACCTTTTGGAATGGGCGACTAGAATCAATTCTATTTTGATCAATCCTTTTTTTTTTAATTAAACCGACTTCTAAAAGAAATTAACTCAAAAATAAGAATAAACTTTTATTTCGGTTCCCTAAGTTGAAGTAAATAAAAGCCTATTAAAAAAAATGGTCATGATCCGATTAATAGTTGCGGAGAAATGCGTGGACAAACAAACAAACATACATACATACATCATCATCATCATCTGCCTAACCTTTTCCCAACTATGTTCGGTTCGGGTCGGCTTCCAGCCTAACCGGATGCAGCTGAATACCAGTATTTTACATGGAACGACTGCCTATCTGACCTCTACAACCCAGTTATTGTGTAATACGATAACCCTCACATGCTCACAATGGGCCTTATAAGTAGGCTAAAAGTCACCCAAAGGGCAATGGAGAGGGCTATGCTTGGAGTTTCCCTGCGTGATCGAACAAGGAATGAGGAGACCCGCAGGAGAACCAAGGTAACCGACATAGCCCGAAGATTTGCCAAACTTAATTGGCAGTGGGCAGGGCACATTGCTCGCAGAACAGATGGACCGATGGGACCGAAAGGTTCTGGAGTGGCGACCGCGTACCGAAAACGTAGCGTTGGAAGGCCTCCCACAAGGTGGTCCGACGACCTTGTGAAGGCCGCAGGAACCCGTTGGATGCGAGAAGCACAGAACCGGTCGAAGTGGAAGTGCTTGGGGGAGGCCTATGTCCAGCAGTGGACGTCTTTCGGCTGAAATGATGATGATACCCCTTGGTAAGGCTGGTTGTCAGAATTTCGTTCACACTATGCATACATACATCTATACAATTTTATATATTTATGGAACAGGTGATATGGAATTAATATTAATAATAATAATGGAACTGCATTATAAGTGAATATAATGCAGTTCCATTATATTACATGACATACATACGTGTCGAATTGATAACCTCTTTTTTTTTTTGAAGTCAGTTATTTTAATATAATACAGACAACACATGAACACAGTTAATCGTTATATATACGTCAAAGTTTCTTGATCTTTGACATATAAACAGTATATAATCTTCGCCTGACTTTGAATATAATTATCCAGTTATGCCGGGTTTTCTAGAAGAACTTTTTATTGGATAATGCTTTTAAGGGGCTTACATGACCTAAAGCGCGGTCACTGTTGGACTGCATAGAAAAGAAAGAGAAGCGCGATGACACAAAACTGGTAATTTATTGCAAAATATGAAGAAATTATCTATTTACAAAAAATATATTTTGGACTACAAAATTAAAACATGTTGCTTGTAGAATAATCTGACAAGAAATCATAATGATTGTATGTTTAGTATGGTTTTTATTGTAAAAAGAAAGTGTTTTAAAGGTATTTTCATGTTTTTTTTCTATCGTATCAAATTAGTTACAGTAGATATTATGTTTTTAACACACTATCTAACCTAGCATAGAATTATATCCTGAAGAATATCATCATATATATTTTTCTGATTTTGTTCACTGTGGTCGATCTTAAACTTTTATTGTTTCTATAAAACTTGCGTTTTTTGTGTTAAGGTCCTTTAAGCCCCAGTGCTGCTAAAATTACAGGCACTTAAGATTTTGTAGAACATATGCATTTAGGATCTTGATGGTAATTCCATTTCCTCAGACAAAGTTATGCCAACATTCATCAACATCATAGGTAGTCACTTTAAAACCGTAATAAAACAATCCTATTTGGCGACAGCAATGAATTCGACTTAACCAAACCAAACCGATTTCAGGTTGATAACGTAATGAATGTTGTTGAACTGTCAAAATGAAAGCCATCGCTACTGATAGAGTGGTACGCAATTACCCTGCTCGTTTTCCCGATGTTTGTTGGCGATGAGAAAAACAAAAATAAAAAAAATGGAGCTTACCTCAATACGTGCTCACAGAATGACGGATAATATCAAACTACATAGCCAATATGCAGCCATAGTTAAATATAAAGTAGACTACGATATCTTCGGGTTAATTAAAGGTTTATCAGTTTGTTTGTTAAATGACCTTACTTTTGGTCGGGTTTTTTTTATGGAAAAGTCTTTCTGGGGAGTCGATAAGTATTTTGACGAATATATGCGTGATAACTTTTAGAGGTCAGGGATATTCGTAGCGAAATTGCTTACCGTTAAGATATACGAGATATATATATCTACATGTACAAAATTAAGGCAAAACAATTGAGCATCGAACCAAGACAGGCGCTTCACTTTGTGTAAATTTGTAAGGTCATCACTACTGCTCTCAAAAGGTGATTAAAAAGGTCTTAAAAACGAAAATTTAAGACATGTGACATCTACCAACCAGCGCGGGGCCCTCGTGTTGGATTACGGCCCACTCCCTCTCACAGAGAGGGGGCCTGTGTCCCAGCAGTGGGAACATTATAAGCTGATTATGTGAGGTGAAACTACCTGTGACATTATCTAAATGGAGTACCGCGTACTATTGAAAAGTCTATTATTAATAGTTCTACGACCAGTCCAGTCCCATTTTTCAGTCACTTTGATCAAATCGTTAATTTAGTGTCTAGTGTAAATAGTTTGTATTAGTCTGATAAATACATTTTTGGCTTTTCCATCATACATAATTCCACTCATAGAATGTCATCATGTCTAGGTCCTTTGTTGACTCTTGGCATGTTTGTAAACCCAATGATTCCTGGCCGACTGGACGACACTTCACGTGACCAGAGGGCAGGGCTGGGTCACTCTTTGGTCAAAGAATTAGCATTGACATCCTTAGTGGCAATGCTGCCAGTCTTCTGGGGACGTTTCCGCAAGACAGCGATGCGGACATTGACTTATATATTACTTAGACACCTAAATATCCTTTTGTTTTTTTTTATTTGTATTATTAGTTAGTCATTTAAGTTAGTACCAAGTTAGTTATCTTCTTATATAAAATTCAAAGTCCTGACTGACTGATATATCAACGCACAGCCAAAACCGCTGGTCATGAAATTTGGAGTCTTTGTGAATACACCCTCTTTGCCCGAAGAATTGCCAAACTTAAGTGGCAGTGGGCAGGGCACATTGCTCGCAGAGCAGATGGCCGATGGGGCCGAAAGGTTCTGGAGTGGCGACCGCGTACCGGAAGACTTAGCGTTGGAAGGCCTGAAGACCGCAGGAGTTTTTCGAAATTCCACAACTAAGAGGGTGAATGGGGGAGGGTAAATTTTCACGCGGACGAAGTCGAGGGCAGAAGCTACTCTATACATATAACAATGAAACATTAAAAAGTAAAGATCTCTCCAGTTCTTTCCTTTTTACAGAACTCTAAGATAAGGTTTACAAGAAGAGATTAACTGTTCAATATGACTTTCTTATTAAAATGTAAGACGTTGGCGCATAGGTCACTATATAACTATAGATTACTGCGAAACACGTTTTATCATTCAACGTTATACTACGAAACTTTTTTATCACACTAATATTATAAATGCGAAAGTTTGTGAGTGTGTGTGTTTGTGTGTAACTACCTAATAAAAAGCGGGAATAATAAAAAAAATCGAAAGAAGCCACAGAATTTAATTTTATGTACCTACCTATTACAATAGATAAGGTGCTTGCAGTAGGTATTCTATGTATTTCCTCTCCAAACTATAAATACATTGCCTGTTGCATTTTCCTTGTTTATTATGCAAATTATCAATAAAGTAATTAATTATTCTTAGAATCCTGTATGATACATCAGGTAGACTACCTATTTTACCTTTGATGCGATAATTATCTTGGGACAGGTCAACTCAAAGCTGCAATGGCTTTTTGTTCAAAAGGCCGTTCCAAACATGGCCCTGCATTGTTAGACTCACATAAAATCCTAATAATATAATGTTTGGACTTTTAAAGAGACCATGACCTCTGAGTTTGTTCCGGCATTTTTCATCTCAGGGACGAGACAGCTAGGAAACGCCGGCGGCGCTATCTTGTTTTACAATATGACCAACAAAATATTGACTTGTGAAAGTGTCTCAAAAGATCTACTTACAGGGCTTCAATTCCTTATTATTCCCCACGAATTCATACCACGTGCAAACCACACGTCAATATCGTGGCTTACGGACGGACAACACGTATTTTGACTGTTCAAACCACGCCATTGTGTCATCCAGAGGCGTCTCTAGCCCATGTTGCGCCCGTGTGCAAACATTACCCAAGCGCCCCCTAGTAAGCGCGCGGTCAAAATGGATGGGTATATAGTACAAGTAACAGCACATCAAGTTACCACAAACTGTCAAATTTCCCCAATGGATAATAAACTCTATTGTTTGGAGATGAAGAAGAAATTCGTCAGTGTTGGTGCTGTTGAATGTATTTAGAATTATACAGGGTGTTCTGGTGTTTACCCTAACAAGCCAAAACGTACCCATGTTAACATGTCTATTTATAGATGTTATGTTACACCCAAATTTTGAAATTTCTTCATTCTAATTACGACCTCATATCAAACAAAGTTCAATACCAATTGGGAACATTTGACAAATTTGGGAAGCTCACTGCGAGCGAGGCTCACTGTACACGGGTAAAAAGTATTTTTAGGAAGGAAAGAATGACAAGAAAAACAAAGCACACGTTTATGTTTTTTTTTTTAATGTTTTCTGTTTTCAGACTTATTTGGTAGCAATTTTTGACGAGTGCTCCGACGCGGTCGAAATTCGCAACAGTTGTGCTTGTGGCAGACTGGCAACTAATTCAGCTAATATCAAAATTTTATCTTACTTATTAGGTCAATTTCAATCAAAAGAAAAGCCGCAAATATGAAGTAAACATATTTACATGTTTACTCAAATATAAAACTTAATCCATTGCGGGAAGGCTTATTTCGCAAAATTACGTGTAGCGAGCGGTAGAACACAAAGTGCGGCACGCGCCACGCTTTTTTTTTTTCTGATTGGATATCATCGTTCCGGGCCAGCGATAACCCTTTCGGAAAATCTCGCTGACCCGGCAGGCTTCGGCCCTATGGGGCCCCTCCTCGATGCTGACATCTTTTTGAGGCGCGCGTGGAACACCTACGCGCCGTCCGGCACGGGCCTGGTCCTGATCGGACGGTGAGTTACCCATTACTCTCCGCCCGCAGGCCCGCACCTGCGGGGGCCGGGAGTCATCCCGTGGCTCCCGACGCCCGGAGCGGAGCTCATCCGTCCCGCCACCTCCTTCGCTAGCATGACTGCTTCGCAAAAGGAGGTGGCTGCCTCACACTCCCTCTCGCCCCGGACCATGGCTTGCACCAGGGCCGGACGCGAGAGGTCGCCGCCGCTGCCGATTGCCTCAACGAGGACACGGCGGTGCTCCGCCCAAGCGGGGCAGACCTCCACCGTGTGCTCCACCGTGTCCTCTGGGCGATCCTGGCAATGGTGACACCCGGGCGTTTCCTCCCGCCTGATGATGTGCAGGGACCTCCCGAAACTTCCGTGTCCGGTGAGGACCTGCGTCAGGCGGTAGGTGAGGGCGCCGTGGCGCCTCTCTAGCCACTCCTCAAAGAGGGGTCTTATCGCCGCTTTCGCGGTGTGCCCTGCGCTGGGTTGCGACAGTCGCTCCTTCCATGCCGCTATGAGATTGCGCCGGAGATCCGTCCGCTCCACAGCGATTTTCCGCGGAAGCGGAACTTCCCCCCGGCGGCGTAGTGCCTCCGCGCACCACTCATATACGCGCGCGAGGACTATCGCCTCCAGATCCCATGGCGGCAGTCCGGCAATGAGGCTTGCCGCCTCGCCCGAGATCGTGCGGTAGCCCCGATCTAGCCTTATGGCTACCACCTTCTGGGGCGCTTACTCACGCTTTTGAGAAATGCCGCGCGCTTGACCTTCGTCCATGGTAATTAGTACTTTATTTTCTATCCCAAAACTGTTGAATTCGCATTATTCGCAATATGATTGTCGGCGTGTTTTCAAACTAATCATTGAAACAGGTGCCGCCGAGCGATGCGACACTCGCTACTACACCAAATATAATCGTTAATAATGTTCATTTCATGTTGAAAAAAAAGTTAATATTGTAAAAGCCGCTCGCGCGCTCGTGGCGCGACTTGCTTTGGTGTAACTCGACAAATATAAGAAGAGCTCCAGATTCTATACAAAATGTATGCAAAGCGGAGCTCTTTTTACGCGAGTGGGGCTCCGTAGCGAGCGGCGCTCGGCGCCCCCTAGGACCGCTGCGCCCGTGTGCAACGCACACCCTGCACAATAGGTAAAGACGGCCCTGGTGTCATCCTACTATAATCACATTAATATTTTATAGGCGAAAGTTTGTGGGGGTGTGTGTGTGTGTTTATAAGTTTGTTGCTCCTTCACGATCAAACGGCTGGACCAATTTTGACAAAATTTTGTATGGAGGTACCTGACACCCTGGATTAACATATAGGTTAGTTTTTATTCCGATATTCCCACGGGATCGACACTTATGCGGGTGAAACCGCGGGGCGCTGCTAGTAGAGTGTCGTGATTAGCCAAGGAATGGACGTGGTTTGGAAGTAAGGAATTGTTAACTGGTCATAGTGACTTAGGGCTCCTAAATAATCATTTTATTTAATTTCACGCCTGTACTAATATGTATTACACCTACGCGATTTTGCCAGTTATGTTTATTTATTTAAGTCCCAGATGCGATATCCGATATTCTAAACCGATACATAGATACGATTTGATATAGTCTAAAAGCGATATTGCACATAATCACCAATTTATTTATCCTATCTAACCTTTATGCTAATCGCCAAAGCTTTACAAAACCGTGGTGATTTCTTCAAAATGTCTCGTGCAAAAAGTGGTGATAAAATAAAGATATAATGTGTTGAAATGAAACTAAATGCCAAGAAAATATAAGTTTATTTAGATATAAACATTTCTAGAGGATTCGAGCTCGGTTCATCGTTAGAGGTCTTTGAAGGATAGGCTCCTGGTGGACATGGCATTCTGGTTACCCTATGGCAAGAAAAGCGTAATGATAAATGAAAATGGTGGTTCATTCGTCGTAAATTCTTAATTTGTAAATTAAAATTATTAACATTAGTCTGGATTTACATCTATCAGCACTCCGAGCAACAAGAAGCGCAATACGAAAAAAGGTGCTCAAAAAAGGCCGCTTTGGCAGAATCATAAAAGGATAACATTATGAATCATATGAACAGTTAACTGTTAAGTTAATCGTATAAAATCCCATTGGTGAAGGATTTTTCAGTTATTTTTTTTTGTCTGTGCTAAAATACCAATCAATCCAATCCAAATCCAATCCCAGTCTCTTTGATTATACCTACGTAGTGCAGCGCAAAAAAGAAAAACACGAACTTTCTTCGCCATATTATAATTTATAATGTTATCCGTTTATGATTCTGCCAAAGTGGCCTTTTTAGGCCCCCAGGTATACTTGTAACGTTAGCGTTAGGGTAGGGGAGCCCACAGGATTTTTGAGCAAGCATACGCAGGGCGAAACGTTGATAGCTGAGTAGGTGCTGCATGATGAGGGAACACCGAAAATATATTTGAAAAGTTTCTGATGAGGAGCTCTGTGGTCAGGAGTCTTTCAAAAAGTGATCATCAGAGCCATTGATTTTGGTGTGATCGTGAGCAACCTTACCCTTAATGACTTAAATAGGCCAATCTGATGAAGAAATTGTGGGCTTTCCCTAAATCTAACGAATTCGAAAAGATAAGACAAGGTCAAGGGTAAGGGGGGCCAAAAAACGCTCAAAGCGCCGAAAGAAGTATTCAAAAGCCTGTTTTAAAATGTATTCGAGAATGCAAGAGCGAAACAAACTCGGAAATTTGGGAACCCCGCTCGTACGTAAGGTACGAAAGGCGTAGGTTATGACCAGATTCCAAAACCTAAACTGCTGTAAAACGAGTTTAAGATTGTCGTCTTAACTCGACAAAGAGAAGAGAATGTAGAATTCAAGCAAAAAGGGAACTTATCCCTTTCTGCTTGAATTCTACATTCTATTTATTCTTGAGCTTTTTTTCATAAGTCGACAAAGCAATTAAATCCTAGTTCTTTTGGAATGATCAAAAGAAAATGAAACCAAACCGAGAATTTGCAAAATTTTCAAGCTCGCTTCGCTCGCTCTTGCATTCTACTTCGTCATAGTTGCTTAGCCTTTCCTGCTTATATGTCGACAATGTAACTCTTATTTCTGTTTCAAAATATAAAACAAAACCTAACCTGAGGCGGGTTATTCAATCATTGTGCTCGCAGCAAAATCTTGGGCTACGACCGCGCCTCTATCACACATAATTTCTTGGTAAACACAAATTTTCCATCAGTTACAATTTGTATTAATGCATTGTGAACTAGCGGTGTTTTTTTTTCAAAAACTGAAAATTATGATAATTTATATAATAACGTTTTACATCCGCCATAGGTACTGTACTTCAGTGACATCATTTTAGCTCGATCCCATCGCACAATAATCCATTGTGTTTCACAGTTGGGCGTCCTATACAAAGGCTTAATACTTATCTAACAATCGTACGTATTCAATATTTTGTAGAAATCGTTTCAGTAGTACCTGCGAGGTGAAAAACTTATTTACAATCGTAGTGTGTGAAAAACCATTATGTTTACTGAACCTTTAAAGCTTTGACCTTGCCAAAGAGTGGCTTTAGACTGGATTTGGAACTAAAATAACTATTATTAAATATGAACTATAAAACCTATTAAGTTATTTGTAAGTCTGATAGGCATGACACTTGACCACACCCCCCCCCCCCAGTACTCCTTATACCGCATTTACACAATCGTGCTCGCTATTCGCCTCGTGGCTCGACGAACGATTCGACGAACCATGGGCCTTCGCGAACTACTGTTCACACATTCGCGGTGTGAAGTATTTTCACAACGCGAGCCACAATGCGAGCACGCGAATCGCGAGGCGAGCCACGAGGCGAATAGCGAGCCCACTGTTTACAAATGCGGGTTCGTGATTCGGCTCGTGGTTTGCCTCGCGGCTCGCGGTTCGCGGTCGGTTAGCGTCAACCGTCAACGGCAGAACACAAGTGGTATGTTTGTATGAAAAAGTTCTCTACTAACTTTTTAGACCTTTGTATCCTGCTTATGCGTATGAAGTTTCATTAAAATCGGTTCATTCATTTCGAAAAATAAGGGCTTGCAAGTTTGTATGAAATGCCGTACGGCGTAAACGCTCATAAAGTGAGGTGTCAACAGTGTCAAATCCCAAGCATTAGTTGGAGTGACAGCTCACTTCATCTAAGTTTTTACGTTGAGATTTTACAGGATAGACCGACTGGATCAGTCCAATTCATCATAACATCACGCCTCTTTTTCGCGAATTGGTTGGCAGAAGGGGGTAGTATATTTTCCCTGTAATTAATGTTCGATTGACGACTGTTATCTATTCTATGGTTCATTATGGCTGAGAACAAGTTACTGCGGTGCTATTCTGTAAAAATCTCACCGTGAAAACTCAGGTGAAGTGAGCGTGGAGTGAGCTGTCAATAGTGTCAATTCCTAGCAAAAACAAACTCACTTCACCTAAGTTTTCACGGTGAGATTTTTACAGAATCGACCGGCAGTCCGTTATTTAATTCTGATTTTGCATAACTGTCAAAATCACAGTGATATTTATGGTCGTAGCAATAAGGTTGTAATTGGGTTGCTGCCATTGCCAAGACTGTCAAAATCCAAATACTTATTCTTTATTTTCGTTGCAATAAGGTTGCTGCGGTCAGGATAAAATAACTTTAAACGAACTGTAAGCACATGCAGCAGATGCTCAGTTTTGAGGTAAAAAATGTATATAAATATGGTCCCATTAAAATAGCTGAACAAACTTTTAGAAATTATTCAGACCACCAAAATAAGGACGATGGTAAAAAAAAAAAGAAAAACGCACTTACAAGAAAAATAATCAGCAAACGAAAATACACTAATGTATGCAATTTATTATTTTAGGTCAAAATAAAATCACTTTAATCATTGTTTTTTTTTTGCTTGGATATCTTTGTTTAGAGGAACTGAGCGCTGTGTTAAAATTTGTCCATCTATTATACAAGCTATCGAAATAAAATAAAATTCATGTTTTAAGATATTTAAAATGCTGGGGTAATGGTCCTACGTAGGTGAGTAATAAAAAGCGAAATTAACTTAAAATAAAAAAACATTTATTTATAAAATCATGATATAGTTAAAACATATCAAAAATTCGTACATTCACATTTTAAGGCAACATCATCGGCTCTTAGCATTTTTTAATATTACTAAAAAATAAAAAAATATGTCAAAAATGTCAAACATCAGCCATTTAATGCTTGAGATTTTTGTCAAAAATTAAACTAATCGATCCAAAAAACTTTCAACAATTTTTATAAAATATTTTTATAATTATTTTTTGTACTAAATCTCTTAATAAAATATAATTTTACTTTGGAAAATGTGATAAGTTTGGGCAATAAATATTGTTATCACATTCCCCACTAAAATTTAAGTTAAATTAATAAATATTCTTTTGTCATTCATTTATTTCATTTCATTTATTGTCATGTATCTTTTTACTTAAAATGAAAATTGTGCAATTTAATTATTAAAAGATATTATTAAAAAGATAAAAGAAACTGAGCAAAAAACAGAATTGCAAAAAAATATTAAATTACTTATACTATTAAATTAAGGCAGTATCAGTTTGTATATTTCGAAAAAATAATACCTATTAACGTTGTAATAAATACTGTTTTAGCAGTAAAGTTATTTTGAGTTTTTCTTATTGCAAAAGAAAGAAAAAGTATCTATGAAAAAAGGAACTAAATATAAGCTGCAATTTTTTTTTGTTTTAATAATTATAATTGTTCTTTAAAGTAATTATAAATTACCAAAATAGAGCATTAAAAAGCAATAACTTAAATAATAACTTAGGAAATAAACCACACGTAGTTGGGGTGTCCGTAATATTTTTTCTTTAATAAATTAAAAAGAAAAAAGATCTTTAATTTAACAAAAAAAGAAACCTAGAAAAAAGATGTAAAATTCTCCAGGCAAAACACGAAAAGTAAGTAAGAATTTTTTTGTCAATTATTAAAAAAAGAAACCCCAGAAAAAATATTAAGGACTCGTCAACATAAAACTCATAATCTCGCTTTCTCACTTGGAGTGTACGAGGTTAAGAAATTCTTCCCTCGTCTTTGGGTCATCGCGGAAGACTCCGAGCATCGTCGACGTCACCGTCTTACTGTTGATCTTTTGGACTCCTCGCATGACCATGCACATGTGCCTGTGAAAATAAAAAATAACCATAAAAATCGTTTCCGATTTGGCTAACATAATGTAGGTAGTAAAAACGCTAAAACGATATCTTCATAATTCTCACTCGTGCAGTCGGTTAGAAAAAAATCGTACACAAATTACAGAATGGTAGCATCAAAAGAGCCTCCATCGTGAAATAACCATCGCCATCTCTTGAGTAAATCAATAACTATGTCATATTTCATACCCACTGGTCAATAATCTAACGTCGATTATAGCGCCATCTAGTATTATTTGTAAAACTAAGTATTCTCGATCTCAGTTTAGCCTGTTTTAGGCTAGGCTGGGTGAGACTGATGTTGATTCGCGGCCATTTTTAAATGGGCGATTTGGATGGCTTGCATGTATCCTTAAAGGGTTTATGTCAGAAAATAATTGTCAATTTATTCTGCCAAACGCAATCGCACTGTGATCGGGGTAATAACATTACTTTGATAAAAATCATGGTCTCTTTCATCTCATTATCCCAATGTTTTATGTATCTAAGTCAAATCTGTGGTGTTGAGACGCATTTATTATTTACTTATCCTCATCAAACGACGTCAGAAAGAGGTAATGTTGCCACTTAAATACTGTTTGCTCATCATAAACAGTAAGGCTCTAAAAGAACTGAAACCGTTTGTTGAAATGACGGAATGTTTGGATCATGACGTAAAAATAATTTTGACTTGTCCAAGTGGCGGTTAGTAAGTCAAAAAGTTGCAAGCTAGACAGAAGGTCAACAGGTAGAGATGAGAAATTAGAAATTAGCACACTAAAAACTTTGATGGATTTTAACACTATTGCAAACCAGTACGAGGATTTTAATACTATTGCAAACCTGTACGAAGATTTTAACACTATTGCAAACCTGTACGAGACAGGCACAGGGAAGTGGAGACTGACACAGTCAAAGAAACAGCATAATATGCCGAACATAGCATAATCAGTCTATAATGTTGCCACTGCTGGGACACAGGCCTCTTCTCGAAGAGAAGGCGTGGGCCGTAAACCACCATGCGGGCCCAGTGCGGGTTGGTAGATGTCTCCTCACAATGTTTTGCTTCACCGTTTTGAGAGCAGTGGTCATGAAATAATTTACACAAAGTAAAGCGCCTGTCTGGGTTCGAACTTACGATCTACAACTCGTAAGTCGCAGCTGTTACGACTGGGCCACCACTGCTTTCGCCTATACCGAGCAGTGAGTCTCAAATCATCCTGTGGAGGATGACGATGACACTATAATTTAGAAAGTCTAAAATACTTACACTCCTTCAATAACAACGGCGACGCCAGCCGGGCGGACTGCTTGTGTAACAGCTACGGCGATCTGTTTGGTCAAACGCTCTTGTACCTGCAGACGACGGGAGAAGATCTCCACGATCCTGGAAAAATTTAGGATAATATGGTGATATAGCGTGTTATGATATTAGATAAAGAAAGAGAAAGGGAAAAAGAGGAAAGAATACCGATAGATATGTAAAAGAAGAAAGAATAAGAATAAGTAAGGTTATGAAACGTTTAGAAACGGTGCTTGATTTGACCATTTTGTTCTGCGCACTAACGCATGTTTGCATACGTTTACTGTTTAGTCTGACGTAGTATAGATCACCCAGGGTATTGTTTTTGTAAATATTTGTATGTTATGAAATATACTTAGTATCATGTAATCTGTTCAACAAGCTTCAGTTAGTGTGATATTATTTATCAAAGTCTGTTTGCATTTAATATTTTATCTCTCACTCTTGAAAATTATCCATCTCAAAATCAAGTTTCATTATTTATATACTAGCTTCTGCCCGCGACTTCGTCCGCGTGAAATTTCTTGTACCCCCACCCCGTCGCGTCGCAACACTTCGTATTCGCTTACCGTTCACTCTGAGTTTTTTTCTTTTTGCTCGGCTCCTAAGGGTCATAGCGTGATGTTAAATAGCGTATAGCCTTCCTCAAGAACTGGGCTATCAAATGCAAAAAGAATTCAAATCTGACCGGTAGTTAAAGAGATTATCGCGTTCAAACAAACAAACTCTTCAGCTTTATTATTAGTATAGATAAAAAACTCTATGGCCCATAACTCCTTAATAGGTACCAACTCTTAACATCTTACACACGTGATAACTTTTAAACGAAATATCCGATTGAGATGAAACAAAAAGTATTTTACTTCTTCATAAATACTCTTGATAACATAATGCTTAATTTCGATAAAGATTAATAATACGATACATATTTAACGTAGTTTTTTTTTCTTCAGACGATTTAATAATTATTTTGAACACAAAATCGGTTATTGTGATTAAACCATGGTAGCTAGATATATGTTCTCGCGGACTTTTTTGTAGGTCTTAATGGGCTCTACAAACCCGTAGTACATTATTTTGTTCTATTGTCAATAGTTTTTGCAGCGCACGCAAAAATAGGTTTTCGATTTTACACCTTGTGTTACAAAATAGCAATTTTATTACGAATCCCTAATTTTGAAGAAATAAAATATAGCCTATAGCCTTCCTCGATAAATGGACTACCCAACACTAAAATAATCATTCAAATCGGACCAGTAGTTCCAGAGATTAGCGCGTTCAAACAAACAAACAAACAAACAAACTCTGCAGCTTTATAATATTAGTATAGATTTTTTTTATATGTATAATATAACAAAGCCTCAGTTCCTTACCTAGCCAGCTTGCTCAATCCCAGGATCTTGCCTTGAGGCAGATATCCGATGGACACCTTGCCGTAGAAGGGCACCAAATGATGCTCGCACATGGAGAACATTTCAATGTCCTTGACAACGACCATCTCATCGGTATCTTCGTCAAATATGGCGTTGTTTAGAACCTCTGAAAAATTAAATATAGGTAAATTATATAAAGATATATTTAAATAAGGTTAAAAGTTGGATATCGAGCGACACTAAGTCGGTTAGGTACCTAGGTACTGTAATCAATGAGCGCAAGACGGCGCGGCGCGAGCGGCGCGGGTGAGCGTATTTTTGTACGGACAAACAGGTAACTTAACAAGCTTATAACTTTGTGATTTTTCATGATACAGTTTTGAAATGTTGTACATAGATTCTTTACATAAAAATACTCGACACGTGTTTCGGGTTTCGCATATATGTAGAGATGCGTTTCTGTCAACATGCGTTTTCTTTCGAAATGCGTATTTGACCACTTGTGTTTCTGACGACATGCTAGTAATCCACTAAAAATAATGTTGTATAATTTGGTTACCCGGATCGACACCAACTTGGTCTCGTTAAAATTGATAACTTTCATTTGGAAGCTCTCTCATATGTGAAAATATAATGATGTAAGAACTTTTCTTATTTCGTCATGTAAAACATTCTGGCTGATGGCATTTTCTTATAAACAATTAATTCAATGCAGGTTTATCAAGTAAGATACTAATGAACATTAGCCCCAGGTAGCGCCTTTTTTTCGCGCACTGGATTTTCAACGCACCGCTCACCACCCAGAGTTGAAAATTCAACAATGGCGCCGATTCCCTTTTTCACAAACTAAACTAAATTTAAGTTCAGTGTATCTTTTTCTTTCTATTTTATTAAGAAAAGGACAGAAGATAAATATTAGTTTAGTCCTGTCAAATTAAGATACTTCTTAGCAAGTTTAGACGTGATTAAAAACATGGCTACTAAAAATACGTCAATTTACGTTAGGCGCTGACTAATTTGACAGGACTAAACTAATATTTATTTTCTGTCCCTTTCTTAATGAAATAGAAAGAAAAAGATGTACTGAACTTAAATTTAGTTTAGTTTGTGAACAAGGGAATCGGCGCCATGTATTTTTTGACGCGCTGGGATCCTCTCTGTTGGATTCTCAATGCTTGGCTCAACACCGAGAGTTGAGAATCCAGTGCGCGATAAAATCCCGCCATGGTATTTTGACGCCCGCGCGAACGTGGGTGGGCTTATGTATAGGTGATAAGAATCCCATCACCATTCCATACATTTCAGCAGCCTTTTCCAGTCCACATATCCTATGCTTTTTCCTCCTTTATTTACTGAAAACCTGTGTAAAATTATATCCTTCCTTTTTCCTTCTTTGTCTTAAACTGTAGTGCAAACTGTGTTTTTTAAAGAAAATACTGTATCAAACGAGTCTGCGTAGGATAATGGACTGACGGCGGAAAAAGTCATCTGAGACAAAATGGATGTGAAGGCAAAAAACTGGTATTAATAATACTAGTTACTTATGAAACTGCACTAGACAAGCTGAACCGTCACAATGTGCAATATGCTTGCGATTTAAAAACCGAGCAACCACAAAACAGGCGACCAAGAATGCCCTGCAAAGAAAATAGCTGCGACAAGATATGTAAATTCTATAGATTATAATGTCGTCGGTTATGGCCGCCAATGTTTATCTCTAAGCCTTATTTTTATTAGAAAGAATAAAGAAAGAAATAAAAAGTATTTATTGCGACTCGTACAGGAAGATCACAAACTAAACTAAACACAGTAAAATAAAAATGCAAGATAATAAAAAAAGTAACAAAAGGAAAATTAAACAGAAAGTCCTATACGATGGCAAAAGGCTCCTATCTCAGCATGATGCTGCGACATTTAAAACAAAGAAAATGTCACAGCGCTGGTATTCTGATAGGGCCCGCAGTGATGTCATGGGCATTATATATTTTTTTTGTTGTATATTATTCTTATATGTCTTTAATCATTATTCATCATCATCTGCCTAGCCTTTTCCCAACTATGTTGGGGTCGGCTTCCAGTCTAACCGGATGCAACTGAATACCAGTATTTTACATGGAGCGACTGCCTATCTGACCTCCTCAATTCATCATCATTTAAAATAGTAAAAACTAAAAATTAAAATTATTTTTACGTATTATAATAATACGTAAAAATAATTTTAATTTTTAGTTTTTACAATTCGTATTATACAATAAATCACATGCAATCTTAATATTTTGTTGACATGGTAAATTTTTCAAGTAAGTATGTATGACAAAGTAAATGCGACCTTATTAAAAGTGTAACATTGCAAAATCATAATAGTACATGGTTGCAAAAATGTCTTACGATGATGCAAAGAGGTAGCGTTATTTCTGTCAATTAGAATATAACTATAATTTCAAGTAGATAAATTACTTACTATTTGTTTAAGGAATTTTATATACTTAATACTTATATATAAGCACTTGAGTGAGATACCTGAGATACAGGTTTATTCCTAGTTCAGGTATAATCCAAATATTTTTACCTACATCTAGTATAAGGCCCTATTTTGTAAATATTTATGTAAATCAATTATTTCAATAAACAATTTCAATTTCAACTACTTATGAAAGGCTTAATGTCATGCTAACATACCTTCGAGGCTCTGGTCGTATCCTTTTGTGAAGAAGAGCATAGCTTTGGCGGCACGCTCCGGAGTCTTCAGCAGACCCGCCCTCTCTGGGTCTTCTCCAAGACCTGAAGAAAGGGAGAACATACGTTAGCGTATTACACTTATAATCATTAATTTCATTAATAATTTCGAAAGAGTGTTCAGACAAAAGTCACTGTCCTTAGTTTTTTTTTTTTTTTTTTTTTTAAACCTTTCCACACACATTTAAACTCACATACACAAACAGCCAGACCCGGAACAACTACTTGTAGGTCATACAAATATTTGTTCCGTGCGGGAATCGAACCCGCGACACGCAGCGCAGCAGTCAATCGCTTAACCACTGCGCCAACCGTGCCGTCAAATGCTATTACGTATGAGGAACAGGGCACGGAGAGGTCTTGATACGTAAAGATGGTCACCCATCCACGGACCAACCGCGGCAAGCGTAGCTTAACCTGATCACTCGACCTGTGCGGCTGTTATTACTTAGCCACAAGCCTATTCGAGCACTAGATCGAATAAACTTATGGTTTATTAACTCGTGGATAGAAGAGTAACCAAAAATATTTACCTGTAAGCAGTAGTCTGTAGGAGTTGGCCATGTCGGGGAGAAGCGCCTCCCTGGTGGGGGGTCTGTGGTCCAGTTCCAGGTCATGGTGGAAGGTGCAGTTCTCGTGACCTGGTAACAAAGGAGTAGAATAGGTTAGATGTGAATGTGGTTGGATATAATATAAGAGTGGGGGAAGACCAAGGAAACGATGACTGGACTGTGTGGAAGATGATAAGGCTAGAGAGGGAGTGAGAGTGACTGCTGGGCAAAAGACATGTTGCGCCGACTCGACCGATAAATGGGATCCCACCAAAAACATTTTCATGTAAAATGTTGCCAAGACGAGACCACATTATGGCTCGCACTGCCAAAAAGTTATCAGATCTCATGTAGAGCCAAGCTTCTAACTCTTTAATTTCACAAACTCTACACCTTAGTCAAAATATGAGGCTTGGCCGTTTCGCTACCATCACATGGGACTAAGGTGAAGGTGAAGGAGCTATGCAATTGAAACTTTATAGGTTTAATAAGTCAACCACTGACATCATATCCCGAAAATTTTGTTTATCTGGTATAATCCAAACCCAAGTTATGAAGGTTCAAAAATACGACGAAGTGCTTCGAGAAAAGGTAGGTAGTGCCCTTGCGCTTCGCTTGGCTCGTCTTGGCGGGGGCACTCCCGTGCCCCCAGATTCTAAAGAATTATTATGGGAATAGCGGCGCCCCGCGGTTTCACCCACATTACTTTCGATCCTGTGGGAATATCGGGATAAAAAGTAGCCTATATGTTAATTCAGGGTGTCAGCTATCTCCATACCAAATTTTATCAAAATTGGCCCAGCCGTTTGAGCGTGAATAAGTAACAAACATATACACACACACACACACACACAGTCACAAACTTTCGTCTTTATAATATTAGTGTGATTGTGTCTAATGTCAAAGTAGACGCCACAGAATATAGATAGACCTAGATAACGCAAGTATCACGAACTGTATGAAAACCAAACGTGCCATTTTTTGACTACCTACTATGACGTCATAACCTCGCACTCTCGCTCACGCTTACCCAGCCAGCAGTACACAGGACTGAGCGCGAAAGTGGCGGCTTACGATTTTTGAACGTAAGCTGGTGCGATTTTTGGCACGCGAAGTAGTTGCTCTTGCGTTATCTAGGTGTATCTGTGGTAGACGCTGAATGGACAAAAATCAATTCAGTTCACTTTTTAATCTTGCTAATATGGGATTTTTGCTCGGCTGTCAAATATTTAAAGTGCCTCATAATTGTTTGAAAACTGTCGTAGACGCTGAATAGACATGAATCAATTTAGATAATGCTGCAGTCTTGCTAATAAGGGATTATATTTGGCTGGCTGCAAAATAATTTAAAGCGCGTCGTAATTACTTTTTGTAATTACGAAAATAATTTCTTGCAAATATGCAAGCACGCACATTTTACTCGTAAAATCAGCTTTAAGTGCGATTTCACTTCATAATAATTATTAAGACATTTGGGAAAGTGAAGGACTTTCCCAAAATAATGTCCTAAATAAGTGTCAGCTTCAAAAGTTCAGCATATATCTATCCATAACCACTCTTAAGCTTCCGTACTGTATCACACTAATATTATAAAGGCGAAAGTTTGTGAGTGTGTGTGTTTATATGTTTGTTACTTCTTCACGCTCAAACGGCTGGACCAGTTAAGATAAAATTTTGTATGGAGGTAGCTGACACCCTGGATTAACATATAGGCTACTTTTTATCTTGATATTCCCACGGGATCGAAACTTATGCGGGTGAAACCGCGGGGCGCAGCTAGTGGAACATAAATCAATGCTATCGTAGAAGTCATCTAACGCTGTTCACAAGTCCGAAGTCCGTAAGATTGTCAGTCAAAATCAAACAGACGACCGCTATTCTTCCGACAGCTGTTTGGCGTCGGGGGCAAGGCACATCAGGTTATCAAATTGTCTATTTCGATACGATAGCCTTTCGAATGGATGTGAATAGCTATGCCGAAGAAGCTTCCAGAGAATCGGATACTTTCCTAAAACATCTTAAACTTTGCACTCGCGCATATTAGGTCTGCTACTTGACTCTTATCACTTTTGTTCTCAATAGTCCATTATAATATAAGACAGTAACCTCATAATAATAACCTCACATTTGACATTGATAATAATGTGTACACACTAACGGTAGGCTTTCATTTTGACAGTTCATCAACATTCATTGCGTTCTTTACATTGATGAGCTGACAAATTTTTCGAATATAATTAAAACTTTTCACACGTTAAATGTTAAAAAGACCGCAGATCTATGGGGTAATTCTGTGGATGTTGCTAAGTCGATTATAGACATTGTAGCACCTACTTTAGCTGTTATATTTAATAATTGTATTGACCGTGGTGAGTTTCCTGATCTTATGAAAAACAGTAAAATAATACCGTTGTTTAAATCGGGTAGTACATCAGACCCTACTAATTATAGACCTATTTCAGTACTACCTACCTTTAGTAAAATTTTTGAAAAACTTATTTTAAATCAATTGCAAAGATTTTTTAATAAAAATAAATTACTACATGACAAACAGTTCGGATTTACAAGGGGTCGTTCGACTACCGATGCAGGAGTTGAACTTTTAGAACATATTTATAATGCATGGGAGGACAAATGCGATGCTTTGGGCATCTTTTGCGATTTGTCCAAGGCATTCGATTGTGTTCTTCATGAAACATTAATCAGGAAACTGCACCACTACGGAATCCGGAACGCCTCTCTGGATCTTCTTACTTCTTACTTGAGTGATAGGATTCAGAGAGTTGATGTTAACGGAAAAAGGTCACCCGGATCTGTAGTAAGAATGGGGGTCCCCCAGGGCTCAATTCTCGGCCCATTTTTATTTATTATTTATATAAATGACTTGCCTTACCTCATAAGGGATGAACATGATATAGTGTTGTTTGCAGATGACACTTCACTTTTATTTAAACTCAAACGTCAGCAGCTGGTTACTGACAATGTAAATAACGCCCTTGCAAAAGTAGTTAACTGGTTTAATGTCAATAACCTACTTCTTAACGGAAAAAAAACGAAATGTATTAAGTTTACCATACCCCACGTTAGACAAGTAGAAACTAGTGTTCTCATTAAGGATGAAGAGTTGAAACCTGAAGATAGCACAGTATTCCTAGGCATAACGTTGGATGCCAAGCTTCAATGGGGCCCCCATATAGATAAATTGTCAAAAAAGCTTAGCTCTGCAGCATATGCCGTTAGGAAAATTCGTGATTTAACTGATTTAGAGACAGCCCGTTTAGTATACTTTAGTTATTTTCATAGTGTGATGTCGTACGGTATTCTGTTGTGGGGAAATGCCGCCGATATTCAGACAATTTTTATTTTACAAAAAAGGGCAATTCGTTCCATTTATAAATTAAGTCCCAGACACTCCCTCAGAGACAAATTTAAAGAGATTAATATAATGACTGTGCCTTCTCAGTACATTTATGATAATCTTTTGTATGCACATAAAAATATTAATCTGTTTAAAAAATACAGTGATATCCATAACATAAATACTAGGAACAAACACAAATTTGTTGTTCCTACAACAAGGCTCAAAAAAATAGGTGGCTCGTTTAGATGCCAATGTATACGTTTTTATAATAAACTTCCTAGCCACATTCAAGAACTAAGCCTCAATAAATTCAAATCTTTTATAAAGCGAAAACTATGTCAGAAAGCCTATTATACTGTAAAAGACTATATTGAGGACAAACAGGCTTGGGATTGAGCTGCTCCAATAGGTTTAGAATGTTGTTTTTATTTTTGCTATTTTACACTTTAATATTTTTTATTTTTTTTAAGTATCTATTTACTTAAATAATGACATGTACATTTACTGTATAAAGTATTATATGATTTTAATTATTGTGAATGTGAGGACTATGTGGGTAATTTTTTGTTTTTTCTCTCTTCGTTTTAATCATGATCTGGCAGTTTGAGTAGTTTATGCGGCCTACCCAAATGTCCTGTCTTTGGTATTGTTCGTCGAATCGTTGAGCTCCTTAAGTTCTGAGTTGAGCTGCACGGTTACTGACAAATGCGTGCACTGACTGGACAGGTCCGCTCAATCTGTGTGGTTCTTTCCTCAAAAGACCATTTCAGACACTAATCTACATGGTCCTCAAAGATTATGGCGGATTTTTTATATACACATTGACATTGATGAATTTTATTTAGACAATGACATGAATATTTACTTTGTAAGTAATTTTTATTATTATTTTTTATTTAATTATTGTGAATGTGAGGACTATGTGGGTCATTTCTTTTTTCCTTCTTAGTTTTAATCATGATCTGGCAGTTTGAGTAGTTTATGCGGCCTACCCAAATGTCCTGTCTTTGGTATTGTTCGTCGAATCGTTGAGCTCCTCAAGTTCTGAGTTGAGCTGCACGATTTTTGACAAATGCGTGCACTGATTGGACAGGTCCGCTCAATCTGTGTGGTTCTTTCCTCAAAAGACCATTTCAGACACCAATCTACATGGTCTTCACACGATCTGACCAAGATTTTGTCTGGACTTTAAAAGAGACTGTGACTTCTGAGTTTGTTTCGGCCTTTCTTCTCAGAATAGTCAGTTAGGAAACGCCGACCTCATCTAGTTTAAAAAAAAATATGATTGACGTGTAAAAGTGTTTGTACAAACCTACTTACAGAAATAAAAATCATTTATCATTTATCATTTATCATTTATAATGGATGAGCAATATCCTTCAGATAGTGACAATGATAGTGTGTTACGCAATTAGGGTTATGGGATCATTTCATCAACATCGGCGTAGCCTTTTCCCAAATATATATTTTGGGGTCGGCTTCCAGTCTACCGGATGCAGCTGAATACAGGACAAACGGTTCGGGTAGTCAGAAGCCCAAAAAGCCTGACAACCAGTCATACCAAGGGGTATCGCGTTACCCAGTAATTGGGTTGTGGAAATCAGATAGGCAGTCGCTCCATGTAAAATACTGGTATTCAGCTGCATCCGGTTAGACTGGAAGCCGACCCCGACATAGTTGGGAAAAGGCTTAGAATATTGGTTGATTTTTACGGCATGTAAGTTGGACATTCTTGAGCATTATTTTAGAGCAGTGGTGGCCCAGTCATAACGGCCTCGACTTACGAATTGTATGTCGGGGGTTCGAACCCAAGCAGGCACTTTACTTAGTGTAAATAATTTCATCACCATTGCTCTCAAAACGGTGAAGGAAAACATTGTGAGGAAACCGGCATGTCCTAGAACCAAAAATTCGAAGACATGTGAGATTTAACAACCCGCAATAGGCCTGCGTGGTGGATTACGGACCACTCCCTCTCACACAGAGGAGGCCTGAGTCCCTACAGTGGGAACTTATAGGCTGAATAATAATATGCTAAGTTAAACGTGACAAGGATACAAATTCCTAAAATATTACGCAACATTAGTCTAAAGTTGCAAATTATTTTTTGTACATTTGGCTATGTAATTATAGGTGTAAAACAAAAATTTGATCAAATATGTTGCAATCGTTCCGTAATGTTGCGTGTTCTTAAATTGTTATAAACATAAGTTATGTACCTATGTTAGAAAAAACAGTTGAAGTTCTACCTTGAATAAATTATGACATTGTCCAAATATAAATATTGTAATAAAATCGGGCTTAATAGTCGATTCACACGAATTAACTCGCCCGAAACGTGCGAATCGTCACTTTTAAATAATATTATTTTTTCTATAGGCGCGATAGATCTCGAGTACATATCAGAGGAAGTTTGAAAGTGGCACCGGTAACTGAAAAGTTGTGTGGGAATCGGTTGTCATGGTATGGGCATGTGTTACGAAGAAATGAGAAAAATGTCATTAGGAGAGTTTTGAGTATGGATGTCGATGGCTATAAGAGTAGGGGAAGACCAAAGAAACGATGGATGGAATGTGTGAATGATGATATGGTTAGAAAGGAGAATGATGAGGCACGATAGATCTCGCACGAAGTTAATTTATCTGTGAGTTTTATGGAATGAAGTTAAGAAAAAAGTACAGGGCAATATTCACAATGACCACTCAATGATTCCTTACTTCGAAACCACGTCAATTTCGCGCGTTTTCGTTCATTATAACATAGAGAATACGTTAGCAGGTTGTTGTCGTCTCGCCTAAAATTAAATTAACTTTGTGCGAGTCGCCTATACAAAAAATAATATTGTTTAAAAGCGACGATTCGCACTCTTCGGGCGAGTAAATTCGTGCGAGTCGACTAAAAAGCCTAAAATCGTAGTAATCTAGACAGCTCATGATTGTTTTAGAAATATACATGGTTACACAGACCTCCTGTACATGACAAACTGGACTGCTTCACTGCTGTTAGTTACATGTATCATCGTGTCGTGCTGTTCCTAATGTTTTAAGGACAATGTTACTAAATGAGTCCTCCTTTATGAGTCTTTGCTCGAAATATATTTTTATTTATTGATTTACCTAATAATACCTAAGAAGGGCCTTAACACATTTCTACTATTTTTACTATTAGTATAAGACCCTGTGGCATTCCAAAAATACGAATTCAGACTTAGAGTCATTATCTCCCTATACGTCTCTAATGTCATAACGCTATGTTATATAATAGCATAGCGTTAAACTAACGTTAACGGAACTTTAAACGCTAACGCTTGTTGTTAGCGTTAGCTAAAGTAAAAAACACGCACATTACAAGCTCAATAATGAGAGACAAAGTCGAAAGCCTTTGACGAATCTAAAATTAAAATATTCTTCCCAACAACTGGAATTGAACTCTCTCAAAACGAACAAAATTCTCAGTCAACTTGCGTTAAACAGTTTATAATTTATTATCAGACCTTCAATGGTAACATCGCATGGCTTTGTTTATATTCTAGTTCAAAAACAATATACATTTGGATATTGTTTTGTGAATACTGTTTAAGTTTTAGTTAAGAAGCCGTAGTATCGTTTAGTTTAATATTTGTGGTCCTTGAAACTGTGGAGGCATATTATAATGGTGTTCTAATATAGGTAAATATGGATATAATAACATAACTTACCTACACTATGATTGGATTCATGTGAAGGCGATGGAATGGTTGTTCAAGTAAACCAATTAGAGTTTTGAGTAATTTAAAATGTCTAAGGCCGAATTTCACCAAACTTTTATACCTACAATAAGTCTTAACCTGAGAATAAATTTTGAATTTTTGACAGTTTTTTCTTACTAGAACTGTCAGACGTAAATTTATTCCACGAATAAAAGATATCTGTCTTTGGTAAAATCAGCCCTAAAAGTAGTACGATATAATGCTATTAACGTAGTTGATAAGCGAGTAAATCATTCAATATTAAACGAAGACAAAATAAATAAACATGAGAGAATAGAAGTACAAGATAGAATGCATATACGATGAGAAAGAGCACGTCTAAAAAGATATATATTATAGCATCATCTAAATATACAAACCAGGAGTAGTAGATGTTCTAGGAGTCATAGGTGTTCCGGGGACCTCCAGTTCACTCTCAGCATCAGTCAAATGGAAACTCTTTAACGCCTCTGGAGTCTTCTTGTATTTACTGACAAAAGATCCCTTCACAGGACCATCACCATTTTCTTTCTCCTCCGATATTGAATTTCTGATTGATCGGGAGCTGACCCTTCTGATCAAAGACGAAGGAGGGACGATCGGGTCTGAATCCTTTCCGTTAACGGCGGCCATTTTGGTTTTTACTAAAAATTCGTATTTCAAAATTTAAATTGTATGTCGGTTGTGTATTTGAATTTGAAATACGTCCGTTTTGTGCAAATGTGCGGTGTGACTGAGTGAATGTATAAAGGAAGACCTCTGGGTTATCTCTTTAAAATTGTGACTTAATATAATTATTATGATGATAACCCGTGTCTCTTTATCATTTCATTATTAAATATAATTGTTATTTCGTCAGTTATAAATAATAATAATAATGTTTACGGCTGGAGCATGATTTAAATTTGAAGTATTTTTAGAATTAAGAGCAAATATATCCATATTTTTTATGTGCGTAATTTAGTAGCGATGTTTGACGAGTTTTTCGAGAGCAGTTGAGTATCAATGTGATTTAAGGTTCCGTATACCTAAAACTGAATTTTATAAACCTGTTTTAAGATCTACATCTTCAAAACAATATTTTGCATTACTTGTATTGTAACACAAAATTTTGTAAAATTAATGATAAAGCGACCCTATTATGCTAAAAATAGGACCTATTTGAAATAATAATATAATGACTAAGGCAAACGACTAAGGTCTCAAATGACTTGCCATAGTTACAAGTAGAGTAAATAATGTTTATATTATCGTATAAAAGCTTATTTCGAAATTGCAAACTAATCGTTATCAAGGCGAAGTGCATTGCCATTTGTGTCACGTGTCTCAGGATATAAATCTTATATTCTAATGCAATAAATAGTTTGACGTAACAGACAATGCGTTTTACAAACATACGTCACCAATGTTGGTTAAGCGTCATTTGGTTACCGAGACTGTTTGTTCAAACTATGAGAAAAAGGAGCTAATGTTGATTAAAAGGTAGAAACTTATGATATTTAAAGTGTAGATTTAAAATTAAAAAACAAAGAAAAGGGAAATAAACTAACTGCAATTTACTTAATAACTTTACCATAGATATCCGATCGATATCCGTGAACTTTACAAATGCCGTAGAAGACACTATTGGTAACAAAATATTCAGTCAGTCTGCCTAGCTTTTTCCCAACTTTGTTGGGGACAGCTTTCAGTCTAACCGGATGCAATTGCTATCTGACCTCCACAACCCAGGTAACAAAAATAATGAAAGTGAAAACGACAAAGATCAAACAAGTAAATCTCACGGATTTTGGTTAATTAATACCGTCTAAGGAACTCTAGAGCAGAGATAGTGATCTTAAGTCCAAATCTATACCAAAAAAACCGGTAGCAGCCGGTATTTTGATATGCAACCTTGATACGTTTTCGGTTCGTTTACCCACATATGAAAGTTGAGGTCGCAATCAAGGTTTGCTTCCTATTAGTGAAGTAGTGCGGTTTTCAGTTTCCGGTTTTGCATTGTTACGGTAATTGGACCTATTGCGAATTTTGATAACTTTATCTGTTGGTGGGACCTACCGATGGACCTTCATGACTAATTTAGAAGGAGTCGTGATGTCTTTAGGCTAAGACATGACATATAAGTATTTTTAATAATTGTTAGCAGTGGTGGCTCAGTGAAAACGGCCGCGACGCTTCGAATTTGTCGATTCTAGACATGACAACCCACACTGGGCCCGCCTGGTGGATTACGGCTCACTCCCTCTCACAGAGAAGAGGCCTGTGTCCCAGTAGTGGGAACATTATGGGGTGATAATGCTATGCTTAATGATTGTTAGATCTTTGAATGAAGACAAAGATAATTTGAAGAGTACTTAAAACAACTTGATAATTTTACATTGAAAATCAATGAAGTTACTGGGATAAAAATGAGAATTCCGTACAGTAAAACAAGTACACGAAAAACAAAACACGAGAAACACGAAAGTTATCTAAGAACTTTAAAGATAGGCTTGAAATTATGAAACGATTCCAAATAGTATCGTTAAATTAATCTGAAAAATCGGTCTCAAACAGTATAAGGTAAGGAAAAGTTCACATATTTCTTACATCTATTGTAGATCCGGAGAGAAAAGAATTGGGATAACAAATGGAAGGCTCAATGATGTAAGTAATAAGCCATTTAGCATCAAATACGGAAAGAGAAATCAGAGTAGCAACAATAAAAGAACGAAAGTGGTTGTTTATGTGATTAACCTAAAATTTAATGTTAAGCCAGCGACGAAATTAATTGAAATTCTTAGCACGTTCCAAATGCCTATGTCTGCTGATGGAGATCTTAAATGAGATGATCTAGAAAGATTTTGAGATGATTCAAATCAGACGTTTAAATAGTCGCTTATGGGACTGTCTTACGTGGTTGAAGTCACGTTTCTTAATGCCTAATTGGTTGCAATGCATGACAATTATGTAAATTTTATGAACATTGACATATGGTTTAATTTGCAATGATTGGCGCGGTAGTCAAATGCGATGACTATCTACTAGTGCTAAATTGAATTTAGTCCTTTTGACATTGTTCTATAAATGACTACAAGTAACTTATGACCACAATAAGAGGAAAGTTCTCAACTTTAATCTTCTTTAGTTAAAAACTCTTTGCTTAGACAGGGCTTTCGGAGTTTCGGCTATAATTAAAGCTCGAAAGTTAGTGTAGACTTTAGGGTAATGAAAAATCTTTTATAGTACCTAGACAACACTGTTAACAGTGTCAACAAAGATGAATTTTTAAATTGTTCGATAAGTTAATGGCTTTGTGTAACAAAGAGCAGCTAAATGAGCAGTAAAATGCACGTCTCCTTGCAGTGAGGGTGATCTTTGTAGTGCAAGGAGTGTGAGAGAGGAACAATCAGTACATTATAATCAGCATATAATGTTCCCACTGCTGGGACATATAAGCCACCTCTCTGTGACTTCTCACATATACCAACGCGGGATTACAGCCTACTCCTTCGAGTGGGCTGTAATCCCGCGTTGGTATATGTCATTGTCACATGTCTTCGAATTTTTGGTACTAGGACATGCCATGTCTCCATGGATGATGAAATTATTTACACAAAGTAAAGCGCCTGTCGGGTCTGGGGGTCGAACCCACGACCTAAACCTTGCAAGTCGGCGCCGTTACCACTGGGCTCCTGCATGGTAATCAGTGTTTAGTCATAGGTAATTAACGAAAATCATAAGGTATGAATATTACAATGTCAATGTCGATGTAAAATTAAATTAAATGACTGTCTAATTGTTTGCATGGAAATATACTTCAACATCATTAGATTCGTGAATACTTACAAAAAAATGTATGAGTAGGTATCATTGACATAGATAAAGAGGTTCCGTATGCAATAAGGATGTAGGTATATAGGTAAATTGTTTCGCTTAATTACGTAGGTCATTTGGGTGTTGAAAATAGATTATGGTTATAAAATAGGTTAAAAATCACTATGGTTCTTCGTCACTATGGTTTGGCCTTTATTGACAACGGAAGTTATCAATAAAGTGGAAAAATAAAAATGGAAAACTATAATATAATGGTTAAACTAATATTATTTATTATACTGCCAGCGGCGCTCCGCGGTTTCACCCGCATAAGTGTCGATCCCGTGGGAATATCAGGATAAAAACTATCCTATGTCCTTCCCCAGGACTCAAACTATCTCTGTGCCAAATTGCATCTAAATCGGTTCTGCGGTTTAAGCGTGAAGAGGTAACAGACAGACACACTTTCGGATTTATAATATTAGTTTGGATTTTTGATTGAATTTTTGTAAGCACACTGGACGCGTATTGTCGTCTCCGCCTTGTAGACATAAATATTTCTAGTGTTTATAAAAAAAAAAACTACCTATGTTTTAATACAAATTAAGGTTTCTTTGAAATCTATCAAAATCCTGAGCCCATCTAAATAAACTCCCTTTTCAAACAAATTGAAACTCAGGGGAGTGATATGAAGATTCGAATGACGTTATTGCGACGCACGCTATTTCGAAAAAAATTAAGAGTGGTACGCCAGTTCGAAAACCGCTATATCGAATGACGTTGTCGCGAACACGCTGATTCGAAAAACTGTTTGAATGGTACGCTAGTACGAAAGTCTTGGCATTGAAATCCACTGTTGCAAATAGCCTAATATTCCAATCTGAATTTGTCTGAGGATCGCGAGGTATAGTAATCAACACAGTAGTCAACAAATCAAAATTATAGGTGGTATATAATACTCATTAGGTACCAAAAGTTAACTTAAAATAATAGGTACTTCTTATTGCTCTTGTTTCCCAAACCCAATACATAGCTAAGGCTTTATCGGGGTCGCGAGATCGATCCTCAGACAAATTCAGATTGGAATATTAGGCTATTCGCAACAGTGGATTTCAATGCCAAGACTTTCGTACTAGCGTACCATTCAAACAGTTTTTCGAATCAGCGTGTTCGCGACAAAGTCATTCGATATAGCGGTTTTCGATTTTATGAGTTTTCGAACTGGCGTACCACTCTTAATTTTTTTCGAAATAGCGTGCGTCGCAATAACGTCATTCGAATCTTCATATCACTCCCGAAACTCAGACCAGTATTTTTGACATCAAATCCAGATGCAACCATTTAAGTACTAAAGGCTTGCTTGAACTTTGAACTTCATAAACGGATTTGCAACTCGACCATTGTTGTTGAACCGGGCTTTGACTCGTTTTGAGTGGTCCAAATGCAATTAGCTTGGCTCGACTTTGGCGAGCAATGCGTGTAAAATGGTTATAAGGGTAAATTTTTGTAATTAAAATAGTCGTGTTGACAGGCATAAACTGCCCTCCCATACCTATTAACACTTTCATTTGAGAACATTGTAAACGCCAGTTATTTTTAAAAGAGTAACCGTGGAGTTTCTTGCCGGCTCTTCTCCATAGGAAACGACCAATTGGAACCGTGCACCTATCTTCTGACGTTTCATAAGTACCCATGTTAATAAAATATTTTGAATGTTCGAAAAATTTGTCTGCTCAAAAACGTAAATCACACTAATATTATAAAGGCGAAAGTTTGTGAGTGTGGGGGTATGTGTGTTTATATGTTTGTTACTACTTCACGCTCAAACGGCTGGACCAATTTTGATATAATTTGGCATGGAGGTAGCTGACACCCTGGATTAACATATAGGCTACTTTTAATCCCGATATTTCCACGGGATCGAAACTTATGCGGGTAAAACCGCGGGGCGCAGCTAGAAATGCATTTTTTTTTTAATTTTTACTTGGTACTGCAATTATCCCGCTGATGGTAAATGACATTTATATCTGTAAATTGGTTTAAAAAACCCTTTTACACGAAAGAATTAAATTATGTTTGAAAACTAGATGAGTTCAGTGTTTCCTAACAGCTACTACTCTGAGGAGAAAGACCGAAACAAACTCAGACGTCACAGTCTCTTTTAAAGTCCAGACATAATCTTGGTCAGGCCATATGAGGACCATATAGATTTGATATGGTCTTTTGAGGAAAGTAGGTACCACACAGATTCGGGTGGACCTGTCCAGTCAATACACGCATTTGTCAGTTATCGTGCAGCTCAACAGACAACTTACGGAGCTCAACGACACTGGTTACTGGTTGGTTAGACTAACAGACCTTAACATACTTAGGATAATGATAAATCAATCAAAGGCACCTTAACGTCCGCCGACGGCAAGCTACCAGGAGGTCATGGATTTAACACATACTAAGTTTTATTAAACTTTTCTGTCAGAAAAACTATCGAAGATAGCAAAATATTTGTAACTATTTGCGGATGAATGATTCGTCTATGGAACCCCAAAACGAGTAGTCATCTATCATTTTTCCCGCGCATGCAAGCGTTTTTGTTGCATTAATAAATCAACAGAATACAATGATAATGTCTAATCATGATTATGTTAATAAAAACCCAACGTTAGCATATTCATGTAACGTGTGGTTTTTCACACATTATTATTAAAATATGGCTATATTTAATTTAAATGCAGGATCTGAACTAGGTTATGTTTTAGTTCCGTTGCCTTGTCTCTGATTTGAAACTAGAACAGATAAATCAATGCGTTTTACCGGGAAAATAATGACAGCTAGGAATGTTTTTTTTTTTTACTGACATGGTCATAGCATTATTCGGTTGAGGGATAACTCGTTAATTCAATCGCTTTAGAAAACTTTTTAGTATATTTTACCTTAAATCAGTTTACTTTTGGGAATCCACATAATTTTTTGCACGAAATAACCTCAAAATTTGGCAATTAAAATAACGTTAATACAAAATTCCCCTTCACTTAAAAGTACGGACAGCATAATAATAATAATGAATACGTTATAGTTCTAACGCTAGGTATCTAATGTCCTTGTTGCAAAAGTGAACGCGTGTCCTTTGCGCGGGCGCCGGTAGCGTCAACAAAAAAGTAGGGACACGAAAATTATTTTGTAAAAAAACTTTGCGGTTTCCAAGTTTTTTCTTTTATTTCTCAATGCCGAGGTTTAAACCGTCTTTTACTGATTGTATTTCCAGCTTGCCGAAATTAAAGTTCATACTTTTTCTTTTTTTAGGAACGAAAAGGGTCGTTTGACTTGTAATCTAAGCAAGTATGGAGGCCATATATTTTACCTTCGATGTATAGTGATTGAATATAAGATTGCTTAAATTGTAAAAAAAAGGTTGTCGGCAAGGGACTGCAACCGTTTTTATGACTTTTTTTTGTTTTTTTTTTATTAACAAAGGAGATTGATTAATATTATTATTACTGATCGTAACCAAAACGCGCTGGTTGGTAGCCACTTGGTAGCCACAGTTTATTTTCACATTCAATAGCAAAATCGAAAGGTCACAAGATGTCAAACCTGACAGTAATACTAGAATTTAGAATACAATTAATGTTCCGAAAAAAGGTGATATGCTGCACTTTAATGAGTTTGAGTTTTTTTTTTCAACAATTATTATTATTTCGAAAGGTTTAAAAAGAGACTGTCTCAAAGAAAATTGCATACATTATACATAATCGGCTTATGCTATATAACTAACGATTTGAAGTATTTTGCATTAGATTAACCTATTTAAAACTAATAAGACGTAATTATTACCTATTCATTAAAAAATATATCCATAAATTAAAGACTGTCATTATAATCCTATTATTTAAGCTTTCCATTATAATCATGACCATCCATACTATAAACTATAATATTATAAGTTCGAAAGGAACTCTGTCTGTCTGTATGTTACCTTTTCACGCCTAAAACACTGGACGGATTTCGATAAAATTTGGCAGAGAGATAGATTGCATCCCGGGGATGGACATATTATTATTATAATAGTTTTTGTCGTCATACCTCGCGGGCGAAGATGCGGGCGGAAGCTAGTATTACTATAAAATAACGAAGTTCTGAGGTAACAAACATAAAAAAAAATATTGAACCAAATTGAAAAACTCCTCCCATTTTTGAAATCGGTTAAAAAACAATCTTTCTTGCCAATCCCAAATATCTAAATAAATCATTCCGCCTAGTCTTTTCCCGACTATGTCGGGTCGGCTTCCAGTCTAACCAGATGCAGTTGAATACCTACCAGTAATTTACAGGAAGCGAATGCTTATCTGACCTCCACAACCCAGTAACTAGGTAACACAATACCAAGGGGTAAGTAAGATTGGTTGTCAGACTTTTGGGACTTCTAGTTAGAATTCCAAAAGTCCATTCGTAGATCTTAAACCCGTAAATGCTGCAAAGATCTATGAACGGATAGCCGAGACCAACGGCTTAGCGCGCTTTCCGATGCACGGAGGGGTCTCGATATGTAATAAACCTATGAGAGGTATGAGGATCACGGTGTAAAGTTCACTCATCCTCCATAGAAAAGGGAGGATCCTCCGATCAAACGGGTGTTATGTCTGGCGGGCAACTGCTCGATGATTCATTTCGGGTATATATGCTAGTTGCGCGCTAAACTCTGCTTGCGAGATGCAGGATTTTGCGTGACGTCAGTATGACGCATAATTCGCATGTGGCGTTGTATTGTATATACCGCTACAGACCCTCCGATCAACCTGTCCGGTTGTTATTATTTAGCCACAAGCCAAAAACTTTCATTTCATATAAAACTCTTTATGAGCAAAACGGTCTGCTCAGTTAAGGTTGTCCTCAAAGGAAATCAATTAGTTTATAACAACCCCCTTTAACCGGCTAATAGGGATTACCCCTTATCGTATGAAACTTAATATCATCATCGTGAAGGGTTCAAAGACTGCTTATAACTAACTTGGGAATTATTATAATTATGTTTATACGAAGATCACAGGGAAGACCTGGATGAGACTCGGTCAGATCAGCGGGGTAATTGCGTAACACACTAACCGTATCAAGAGCTTTCATTTTGACAGTTCAACAACATTCATTGCGTTATGTTCTGTAAATAGGATATCGGCATCACTTTTACACGTCCAAGGGCTGATTGTTCCAACGCTAGATAATTTCATCCGAGGAATAACTTTGACAGTTCTTCTATACAAAATCTGTCAGACGTCAATTTTATTCCACGAATAAAAATTATCAGTGGATTGAAATATCAGCACTAATTTTTACTAACAATTAGTCTGACCGTACCGTTAATTGCACAAACCGTGATTTTCGTTAACACTACTTTGAGCGCACCTCGACCAGTTAACTATATCCACTTTATATTTACCTAGGTATTATAACATAGAGGGGCCCGTGGCTAAATAATAACAGCCGCATGGGTCGATCGATCAGGTTAAGCTACGCTTGCCGCGGTTGATCTGTGGATGGGTGACCATCTTTAAATACCGAGACCCCTCCGTGCCTCGGAAAGCACGTTAAGCCGTTGGTCCCGGCTGTCATTCTTTGACAGTCGTTATGGGTAGTCAGAAGCCCGAAAGTCTGACAAGCAGTCTTACCAAGGAGTATCGTATTACCCAGTAACTGAATTGTGGAGGTCAGATAGGCAGTCGCTCCATGTAAAATACTGGTATTCAGATGCATCCGGTTAGACGGGAAGCCGACCCCAACATAGTAGGGAAAAGGCTAGGCAGATGAATTTGAACCAAATCAAAATTATCTATGGTAATTTCCCCTTAACTATTTTTGATAGTCATTGGGTAATAAAATGCTTAGCAATGGATATTAATGGGCTGATAACAACGATGAGTAATTTTGCAGTGATAGTGCAAATTATCTCACTGTTTATTCTATGATGTAATACACATACACAAACCCTTGCATTATTCCCATGGGGGTAGAGAATGATCTATCAAAATGTGCAGTATAATGTAAATATGCTCTATCTATTCAATTAGGGACTCAGTTTCATTTGTTGTGGGTATCAAAAAAGGGTGATAATGGGTTCAAGAGGCTTATATGGTTATTGGGGTTCAATTGACAGTAAGCTCAAAACACAACAAAATAGATAACAATAGACTTGTAATGCCTGACATGTAAAAGTAATTCCGCTATCCCATTTACAGAATATAAAATTTCATTTAATTTCATTTCCCGAAAAAATTTATAGTGACTTAAACCTTAGGCAGTCTGTATCATCATCATCATCATCTGCCTAGCCTTTCCACTAATGTGTTGGGGTGGACTTCCAGTCTAACCGGATGCAGCTGAATACCAGTATTGTACATGGAGTGACAATTCCTTGAGACAGTCTTTTTGGCTGCATGAAAAGGTCAAATATCACTTTAAAAACGAATTTGATTTTGAGGAATGCATTAAAACATTATTTACCAAAGAAATTAATTTCTAACAGAAACTATTTGATATCAAAACACGCTAATTATTCACAAATAATTATGAATGAAAACGTGGTACAGGCAAACCTTGATTTTTTTAATTGATTTAATCACGCGACGGTTTATCGAAAATAAAAACATTACGCAGTTACAAACAACTAAACATTACAAACCTAGGTCAACTTTTGACCTAGGCTTAAGACCGGAACCGGAATCAACATAAAAAGTAAATCACATTGATAATTAACTCGTGATAAATCTCGATAAACGAAGGCAAACACCTATTTGTTTATCTCACTATTCTTACTCACTTTCGATCAATGAAAAAAAAAAAACAATTTCACACAAAAAAAAACTGCACAAAACGAACGTTTTACAAAAAAAAGTATTTTAGTTATTTTGCTATCTCTACTTACGGTTCGCGGGTTTTTTTAAGAACAGAAAACACGGAAAAATAAATGAAATTTGTGTGGACGATGTGTCTGTACACACGACGATGGCTGACTGACTGCGTGAACCATTCAACAGATGATATTTGTACTTTAGCTACGTTTGTTGCGCATGCGTCAAAACTTGGGAATCGATAACTACTGTGAATGAGAGGTAACTATCGATATTCGCACCAGGTTTTGATTGGAGTTTAAAATCGAGTTTGTTAATTGGTTCGATTCGATTTGGAAGTCTGATTTGATTGAGTTTATTTTTACGTCGACATTTTTAACTAGGTGTGTCAAATTGAAAGGGAGGACATTGCTTAAACATACATACTGCCCTATGTTATTATAACCCTTAAAAGATTTGGTATTGTTACATACGGACTGAACTTGAATATACATGAATATGGACTTGGGCGCGACTCTACCCGCGTGAAAAGTTTTCGAGTTTTCGGTACATAATTATACTTACTGATTTATGTTTTCATGATACCAAGTTTTATCAAAATCGGTACTATTTTTTAATTGTGAAACGTGTCTCTAAAGAGATTTAAATTCACTTTCTTATTTACATTTTTATCAAAGATTAATAAAATCAATATTTTTTTTGTAAGTTACAAATCTAAAGTTGGATATAAAAAATGCCATTTTCTTAACCGAAGAGCAGATTTTTTCTTTTTTAGCATCTTCCGCAGTTTGGGACGAAAAGAGTAAAAATTTCAATACACCCTTATTTTCAAGGCAATTAGGGGTGTTTAAAAATCAAATGCATTTTCTGTCTTATTTAAACTAAGTATAACGTTTCCACGATCGATGTAAAAAAAGTTCCGTTGGTCTATTAGAAGACTGGTCTAAATTATACATTTATAACAGCTATAATTAATTTAAATTAATTAGCATAATTCACTAATACCGGTAGTCGATACCGATAAAATTTAATGTCAACAGTTTTTTAATAATGATGAATTTAGATATTTGTTAATAAAAGCATCCGTTAGGACTTTGATTTTAATTTAGTATTGCTTCTTAAAAATTTGGAGCTCGATAAGATGACGTAACATCACGCTTGTATTTCGAAAGGTTAGACAGAGGTGTTTAGCAGACCTACATTTCGTCAGTGAAGATCGGTATATTTTTAGCCGACTTTAAAAAAGGAGGAGGTTTTCAATTCGGATGTTTATATTTTCATTTCTTTCATTCTACCTTTTGCCCGAAGTTCCGCTCCCGTAGAAGGCCGAAATTATTCCACGGAAACGTACAGACGCCAGAACATCAAGCTACCCGAAACTGTCAAATTGTCCCAAACAACTTTGAACCTTATGTTTTAGCGATAAAGTTGAAACTGTACTAAATAAATTTGACAGGTTGTAGTAGCTTGATGTGCTGGCGTCTGTACTATCGAGATAAAAAGTATCCTTGTGTCAAATAGGCGTGAAAAGGTAACAGACAGAGTAAATTTCCTATTTATAATATTAATATTAGTATGGAAGTAAGGATATTTTATCATTCAACTTAATTTATCAATGTAAAACCTAAGTAATTATCATTTTATATGCTTGAGAATAATTAAAAAAATTATAATGGGATGCGTTGACACTATTATTAGGTATATCAACTTATGAATTATTTATATTATGTTCATAAATAATACAGTGTTGACGTGTTGTGGTAGGTTAGTCGCAATGTTATTTATTGGTTATTAAGGTACTTGGTTTTTTGTTTTTTTTTTAAGCCATTGGACCCGGCTGTCATTTTTGGATCTTTGACAGTCGTTACGGGTAGTCACAAGCCCGAAAGTCTGACACCCAGTCTTACCAAGGGGTATCGTATTACCCAGTAACTGGGTTGTGGAGGTCAGATAGGCAGTCGCTCTATGTAAAATACTGGTATTCAGATGCATCCGGTTAGACTGGAAGCCGACCCCAACATAGTTGGGAAAAGGGCTAGAAAAAAAAGTCTACTGTTCCCTACATTTATGTTTGTTAAGCTCGTCAAAATGTAGGGAACAGCTGATTTTTTTTCGCGATTTCAGGATTGGTCCCATAGTAAAAGTTGTTCATAATGATGAGTACAATGACCTCATAAGAGGTTGTTAATGTTTTACCAATAACCTTATATTTATTATTTTAAAAGTTTTTATACAGTTAGTGAAATTGCTTTCTTTTCTAAATAATTGCATAATATTACCAAGATTATATAAAAAAAGCTGGTGCAATAATGAAGATAAATGTTCCATCATTTATTAATTGGTTCCCAAATAATTTAGATAGTAATAAACCACCTTAACAATTGGTTACCAAATTACTACAGCTATTAGCAACTAAAAATGTCATAATGTTTTTGTATTAAGGGGCTACAGGACCTAAACACAAAAAACGCAAGTTTTAGAAACAATAAAAGTATATGATCGGCTACAGTAAACAAAATCAAAAAAATATATGATATTCTTCAGGATATCTAGGTAGATAGTGTGTGGAAAACATAATACAACTAATTTGATACGATAGAAAAAAAATCATGAAGATACCTCTAAAAACTTTCTTTTTACAATAAAAACCATACATTTATACATACAATCATTTTGATTTTTCGTCACATTATTCTACAAGCAACATACTAAAACACTAGTGTTTTAATTTTTTAGTCCAAACAATAGATTTTTTGTAAATAAATAAATGCTTCATATATTGCAATAAATTACCAGCGTTGTGTCATCGCGCTTCTCTTTCTTTTCTATGCAGTCCGACAGTGACCGCGCTTTAAGTCATGTAAGCCCCTTAAGAAAATATTTGGTGCAATATTAGGTTAATAATCCAGCCAATAAAATAACTAAGCATATCGCAGTCCACTGCTGGACAGCCTCTCCAAAGCTGCACCACAACACCCAGTCCTCCGCCTTCCGCGTCTGTGCCAGCCAGAAAAAATGCGGTTTTTGTATCTCGTGATTCTCGTGTTACTTTATAAGTATGTGGAATATGGATTTAACATTTTGGTATATGTTTTTTTTACTCTTTTTCTACTCTTATCACGTAAAAGGAATACACGATTCAATAAATTTTTCTCGATACAAAACAATTGCAAATTTATATTTTTTTTTTTTTACTTTTTCGACATCACGGCCACAAAGTAGACAAACGTTTGTCTACTCATGTGTCACGGCGTAACGCTTCAGAGTTATTCAATGGAATTTACAACAAAACATAGAAAATGATCATATCAAAGTTTACTCAAAGTAGTTTTAAATTTAATTCTTTTATTTTGTTAAAAAAGGAGTAAATTCGTTTTGCCACATACGTCGTTTTATTCCGAGCGCACGCACATTATAGCTATCACTCTTCTTTTGCGTTTCAAAAGTAATTGCATCAGTTTCGCTCGCTTAGTAGATCAGATTATTGCTGCGTAGTAGGTAATATAAAAATGCATCTTTTTTACACTCACACATAATACGACCAAACCGGTATTAGGCATCTCGAATGACACTATTAGGCTTCATCAAGTTAATACATATAAAGGTAGTGATTCAATCACCAATTACTGGCCATACTCCCAGATTACTGAGAATGAATGCCAAAAAACCCAATACCCTAAACCAAGATTTAGGAATAAAACCGAAGTTTTCAATTTTATTTAAGGTAATTGCTTAACGATGACGGTATCGAGATGACGACTAATAGAGAAGTAGGTGTGGATGAGAAACACTCCGTCGACCACATATAAATTGTGCTAAGGAGAATTTCATGTCATCTGCCTAGCCTTTTCCCAACTATGTTGGGGTCGGTTTCCAGTCTAACCGGATGCAGCTGAATACACTGGTATTCAGCTGCATCATAGAATAAACAGTGTGATAATTTGCACTATCACTGCAAAATTACTCATCATTGGTCAGCCCATTAATATCCATAGCTAAGCATTTTATTACCCAATGACTAAAAAATAGTTAAGGGGAAATTACCATAGATAAAATTTTGATTTGGTTCAAATTCATCTGCCTAGCCTTTTCTCAACTATGTTGGGGTCGGCAAAGTCTAACCGGATGCAGCTGAATACCAGTATTTTACATGGAGCGACTGCCTATCTGACCTCCACAAACCAGTTACTGGGTAATACGATACCCGTTGGTAAGACTGGTTGTCAGACTTTCGGGCTTGTGACTACCCGTAACAACCGTCAAAGATCCACGAATGACAGCCGGGACCAACGGCTTAACGTGCTTTCCGAGGCACGGAGTGGTCTAAAAACTCAGTTACTTAGTACTTATCTAGATTCTAATATAAGATTTGCGATTAAGAAGATGAAAATAAAAACAAACAAGTCTTAAAGAAACACAGAAAAAGAAAAAAAACCTAAATAGGACCCCAAAAATACCGTAATAAGGTTTTAAAAACCGGGAAAATTTGAATGCCCTAATTCCGTCAAAATGACGACATATTCAATACGTCATGTCATTGAAACTCGTCACGTTATTCGAGACCCGCACCACAAACGTTGGTTGTTGACATTGGCGCAAACGTTTGAGCCAATGAGTCAGCGTCTATGCCGAACCCGTACCACAAACGTTGGTTGTTGACATTGGCGCAGACGTTTAGACAATGACTCGACGTTTGCCGACACAAATGAAAAAAGTACCTAAACACATGCTAATAATAATTATCAAGAAATCGAATGTATGCGAAACGGTTTGACGTCACTTTTGTCCTGAATACTTAGTTTTGCTAACGTCACGATTAGTGTTTGAGAATTAGGCTGTTTTTCCTCCAAACCTACGCAATTAAATTGTGTAACGTAATCGGAAATATTCTTACTATTATAATAATTATCACCCACTTTCATTCGAAATAAGTAAAATTATTACATCACAAATGTAGGCACAGTTGTATTAAAACAGCCTATTGCAGTCCACTGCTGGACATAGGCCTCTCCCAGGCTGCGCCACAACACTCTGTCCTCCGCTTTCCGCATCCAGTCTGCCCCAACTACCTTATTAAGCTCGTTGCTCCATCCGTCCCACACTACGCTTGCCGATAAGCGGTCTCTACACCAGTTGCAACTATTCGCAGTGCTGGATTAGCCCCTAAGCAAATTAAGCAATTGCTTAGGTCATCACGTCTCGGGGGGCACCATAAGGCAGAAACAGCACCGAAACAGTATTTGGGCACATGTTTATCAGCAAGATATTACAAGAACCAAAAGTCACTACAAAAATACGAGGCGACTAGTGGATAGGAGGGCCTACAGGCGTACAGGCGTGGATTGCTTAGGGCATCAAGTAGTCTTGATCCGGCACTAACTATTCGATACTCTTCCGGACCGTATCAGACATTAAGCAATGTTATCGTAGGAGTCCTCTCTAAACGCTTTACATAAGTCCAAAACCCGAAAATTTTGTCAGAAACAACCGCTATTCTTCCGATAGCTGTTTGCTGACGGGGGCAAGGCAAATCAGATTGTCAAAATGTGTCATTTACGATACTATAAATAGCTATGCTAAACTCGTCTACTGCACCGGCAATCGGTGCTTTGACAAACATGGAAGGAGTTGTGTGACACACCTATGTTTCGCAATTAACATGGGTCATTTCACATATACATATTTTTTTATTATTCTCTGTTCTGTTAGTTTTTTTTTTCATGGTCTGGCAGTTTGAGTAATTTATGTGGCCTACCCAAATGTCCTTTCTTTGGTATTGTTCGTCGAATCGTTGAGCTCCTTAAGTCTTGAGTTGAGCTGCACGATTTTTGACAAATGCGTGCACTGACTGGACAGGTCCTCTCAATCTGTGTGGTTCTTTCCTCAAAAGACCACCTCAGACATCGATCTACATGGTCTTCATATAACCTGACCAAGATTATGTCTGGACTTTAAAAGAGACTGTGACCTCTGAGTTTGTTTCGGCCTTTCTTCTCAGAGTAGTCAGATAGGAAACGCCGACTTCATCTAGTTTAAAAAAAAACATGATTGACGTGTAAAAGTGTTTGTACAAACCTACTTACAAAAAATATAATCATTTCATCAATTTTCATCAAATCATTTCATTTCATTATAATAGGGAGCGACCCTATAATTGTCAATAACAGGGAACAAATAAGGCTGATTCCGAGAATTTCTTAATAGAGAAATCCCATAAGTTTTTAGAATAAAAACAACATACTAAATAGAGTTTCTGGAAATGTGTTAATTGTTTTCCAACGTGACTTTAACAGACCTAAAAATAAAATAAGTTTTTTGCGGTATTGATTTAACGGGTGTAAAAAGACACAAGTTAACGAAGCCGAGGAGTCACTCCAGTCATTGTAATTTTTTTTTTTGTATTGGACTATACCTGGGGGTTCCTAGGTATGGTCACGGAGATTTTGAAGGTCAAAATTCCAACTTTTTGACATTGAACACTGGGAACATTATAGGCTAATGCTATGTTCTTTCAATACGTTTGTGCCCTCATCATCATCATCATCATCATTTCAGCCGAAAGACGTCCACCGCTGGACATAGGCCTCCCCCAAGCACCTCCACTTCGACCGGTTCTGCGCTTCTCGCATCCAACGGGTTCCTGCGGCCTTCACAAGGTCGTCGGACCACCTTGTGGGAGGCCTTCCAACGCTACGTCTTCCGGTACGCGGTCGCCACTCCAGAAACTTTCGGCCCCATCGGCCATCTGTTCTGCGAGCAATGTGCCCTGCCCAATGCCACTTAAGTTTGGCAATCCTTCGGGCTATGTCGGTTACCTTGGTTCTCCTGCGGATCTCCTCATTCCTGATCCTCGTTTACGCCCTATTACAAAATAATTTTGTAACTGAATATAAATTGTATCGATAATAAATCTACGTCGAATGGCGTCCATTGTTTAATTTTTTACAGAGAGTATACGTGACTGCACGCAGATATAGAATTAAAGATCATAATTATTCTCATATGCATGTGCATAATTATCTTATAATGTTTCCACTGCTGGGACACAGTCCTCTCGGCGGTGAGAGGGGTGGGCTGTAATCTACCACGCGAGCACTGTGCTGGTTGGTAGATGTCACATCTCTTCGAATTTTTGGTTCTACGACATGCCGGTTTCCTCAAGATGTTTTCCTTCACCGTTTTGAGAGCAGTGGTGATGAAGTTATTTACACAAAGTAAAGCACCTGACAGGCTTCGAACCCCTATGATCTACTACAATTTGTAAGTCGGGGCCGTGGCCACTGGGCCACCACTGCTCCAAGACTGACTCCATTATACTTATGTTTTAAATAAATGAACTTTTTACCTGACCCGGTAAACCAATTTCAGCAACTGTTTGATCAATAAAACGAACGACAATAAATGTATGGAATGACGAATCAAGGAAAAACCGGTAAAAAAATAAACAATATGACAGCTGACAATAACGTCAAACACTTTCGTAAGTCAAAATGGCGGCGTTGTAAGGAACATTTTAAAAACGTGTGTATGTGTTTTAAGGGGTTTTTTAAATGTTTTCTGTCACCTAAGTGTCGTAAAAACCCGCGCAGATAATTTTACGGTGAAGTACCTACCTCCAGCTTTGACTTCCGCGGTCAATTCTTTGAAGTTGTTAATTTTACGTTAGTCTGTGGTTGGCTGTGTTAAGTATTAAATTTCCGTCCTTTTTGAGATGATTAATAGCATTATGACTATAATTATGAGTGATCATTTATTAATTTGTTTTAATACAGTCGCTTCTAAAAAATGACAAAAAAATGACAGTTTTACAAAAAAACGTACACGTGTAAAATATTGTTATTTACTAATCAATATTTTATGCCTCCAGTTTTATAAGACATCATCATCTGCCTAGCCTTTGCCTTTTCCCAATTATGTTGGGGTCGGCTTCCAGTCTAACCGGATGCAGCTGAATACCAATTTTTACATGGAGCGACTGCCTATCTGACCTCCACAACCTAGTTACTGGGTAATCGATACTCCTTGGTAAGACTGGTAGTCAGACTTTCGGGCTACTACGGGGACTACCCGTAACGACTGTCAAAGATCCACGAATACCAGCCGGGACTAACGGCTTGAGGTGCTTTAAGAGACGCGGAGCGGTCACGGTATTTATAGATGGTCACCCATTTACAAACCAACCGCGGCAACCGTAGCTTAACCTTTCGATCGACCTGTGTGGCTGTTATAATTTAGCCACGGTAACCTAAACTTCGTTCATTATGTTATAGTTCCCAAGTCCCATAAGGGCGATTTTTCTACATTAAACCGGAAAAATGCAGACTCTGAGCTGCTGAAAAACCCGATAACACATTGCTCGACTCAAACTGGGTTCAATAGGGAATTCCCTATGCATGTCAAAATAACCCCAACGCAAAACTTCCATTAGGTTTCCTACGAATCTTCAATTACTAAATCCAGTCAGGTACCTACTTACAGACGGTAATCATACCACTCAAACTGGTTATGACCGTTCTTTCTAGCTGGGGGGATTCCGTACACCTATTATACATTTTCCTGAGACGAGAAATGCAACCATTTACCTTGTTTTATGTTCATTTGGGATCTTGTCTCATCGTCGCATCGGCGTCGAAGAGGAAGCGACAACGATTTTATCGCTCAAGAAAGGTACAAAAAATTGTAGGTTTGAAACTCTGCAGACGTGACGTGTATCGATATTAACACGATAAAATAATAATATAAGATATTTGATGTTTTTTTTGGGGGTCGTTTTGGTACATACTTACATGAAGTATGAGTTGAGAAAATCTATTTTCATTTGTTTTATTCTGTGAAGCTAAGTAATAACAACCGCATAGGTCGATCGATCAGGTTAAGCTACGCTTGCCACGGTTGATCTGTGGATGGATGACCATGATCTTTACATACCGAGACCCCTCCGTGCCCCGGAAACCACGTTAAGCCGTTGGTCCCGGCTGTCATTCGTGGATCTTTGACAATCGTTACGGGTAGTCAGAAGCCCGAAAGTCTGATAACCAGTCTTACTTACCCAGTAACTGGGCTGTGGAGGTCAGATAGGCAGTCGTTCCATTTAAAATACTAGTATTCAGCTGCATCCGGTTAAACTGGAAGCCGACCCCAACATAGTTGGGAAAAGGCTAGGCAGATGACGAAGTACCTATATGTATACAAAAAAAACGTGAACGTGACTGACGTCACGCAAAATCCTGCATCTCGCAAGCAGAGTTTACCGCGTAACTAGCATAGATACAACGGCCCGACATGAATCATCGGGAAGTTGCCCGCCAGACAACACCGTCGTCTGGTCGGAGGATCTTCCCTTCTCTATAGAGTATGAGTGAACTTTACACCCTGTTCCTCATATTTGTTGCTAGCTCTACCCGCTTCACGTTCATAGCCGGTCGTTGGACGGTCAGTCATACTGGCGCATCTTACCTTTTGACGTGAAACGTGACTCCAAAAAGATAGCTGTAATTTACATATTTTGATGACGAAGTATGATTTATTTTAAGAGCGTTTACGCCGTACGGCATTTCATACAAACTTTCAAGCCCTTATTTTTCTAAATCATATGTATAATGAACCGATTTGAAAGAAAAGATACACTTAAGCAGGATACATACATACATATACATAATCAGCCTATAATGTTCCCACTGCTGGGACACAGGCCTCCTCTCGGTGAGAGGGAGTGGGCCGTAATCCGCCACGCGGGCCCAGTGCGGGTTGGCAGATGTCACATGTCTGCGGTGCTATTCTGTAAAAATCTCACCGTGAAAACTTAGGTGAAGTGAGCGTGGAGTGAGCTGTCAATAGTGTCAATTCCTAGCAAAAACAAACTCACTTCACCTAAGTTTTCACGGTGAGATTTTTACAGAATCGAACGGCTGATCTCGGTCTCAATCTGTCAAAAATACCTCAAATTTCGCAACATTTTTGACAAGTTTTTGACATTGATTGTCGCTGAGATGAGATTGCGACTAGATTTTGTACGTTTTTAATTACGGGAATTGAACTTCAGCCGGTCGATTCTGTAAAAATCTCACCGTGAAAACTTAGGTGAAGTGAGTTTGTTTTTGCTAGGAATTGCCACGATTGACAGCTCACTCCACGCTCACTTCACCCAAGTTTTCACGGTGAGATTTTTACAGAATAGCACCGCTGTTTTCAGTTCACGCGTTTATGTCCTAGGTTTATGTTCTTTTTTTATAGGTAGGTATATTAACTAAGAATATAGGTCAGTAATGGATACTCTTGTGGCTAGCTAGCATTTGCACAAAGGTTCAGAATTCAAGTGTTCTTAAATGTAATTTTATACGAATAGGGATTAGACTAGGGTGACCGAATGGAACGGATATTGAGGGATATTTCGTTGTAGTACAGCGAAATATCCCTCAATATCCGTTCGATTCTTGTTGTATTATTTACTCGTTATCATAATCTCGTTGTATTATTAAATACAACGAGATAAAAATCCTCATTTTTAATTACAGCCTATATCAGACAATAGACATTACACTAACATTATGAAGGCAAAATTTTGTGAGTGTGTGAGTGGGGGTGTGTTTATATGTTTGTTACTTCTTCACGCTCAAACGGCTGGACCAATTTTGATAAAATTTTGTATGGAGGTAGCTGACACCCTGGATTAACATATAGGCTAACTTTTTATTCCGATATTGCTACGGGATCGACATTTACGCGGGTGAAACCGCGGGGTGCAGCTAGTTGTTTATAAATCATTATTTTTATGTTATCAAATTATATAGACAGTACTCTCTGTCGTCTCGCTTGTTAACCAACAAGGCAATCACTTGTTGAATAATATTTATCTTTACGGCCATCGCCTTGCAATTCGGCAATCAATTGAATCACCAAGGTAGTTATAAAAACTACCGTGGCCGAGGCATTGTGAGACTGCCGACTAACAACAGAAATAACGCAAAAACGACGGGGTGTTATAAGTTTGACGTGTCTTTGTGTGTGTGTGTCTGTCTGTGTCATCGTAGCTCCCGAACGGATGAAACGATTTTGATTTTGTTTTTTTTTGTTTAAAAGGTGAATTAGTCGGAAGTGTTCTTAGCTCTATGCTTGATGAAAAACGGTCCAAGATGGCCGCTGCCACAAAATGGCGGATTACATATTTTTCAAATGAAAGACCTTGACTAGTAGCACTTTTTTTATCTTGTTTGTCTTTTTACGTTCATACTATATTTTTATTATTATTTTGTATTGGGGGTTTTTTAAATTTTAAATTTAATTTTTGTTTATTGACACTTCGATGGCAAAATTGACTAAGCGATATAGGGCTAACTGTACAGGAGAACTGCACTCTAATTGCGTAACAAATCATAATTTGAAACATTTTAAAGGATACTAGCTTCTGCCCACGACTTCGTCCCACCCGTCGCATCCCATCGCCCGCGCTATTACTTCGTTTTGGTTTAGCGTTCTTTCTGACTTTTTTTCTTTTTGCCCGGCCCCAAAAGGTCATAGCGTGATGTTAAATAGCCTATAGCCTTCCTCAAGAATTGGGCTATCAAATACAAAAAGTTTTTTTCAAATCCGACTGGTAGTTCCCGAGATTACCCCCTACATACAAACTTACAAATTTTACCTCTTTATATTATAATATTATAGTATAGTTAAAGATTAAGTACTAAAACATTGCTTCTTATGTATGAAAAAAATGTTTGCTCATCAACGGACGGACGGACGGAGCCTTAGTAATATGGTCCTTAGTAATTGGCACCCTTCGGTACGGTACTTACCCTAAATAAAACATAGTTTTTTTTTTTTTTTGACGTGACAACGTCTTAAATTAGGTTGCGACTGGGAGTCACTTATGAAAAAGTGTAACGCTCGGTAACGTTACGATGAGTCACCGAACGAGAGAGAGGCCCGCCGAATGCCTTGCGTCTCTCTCCCACTCAACTATGATCGGATGATCGGTCGTTGTCACGTAAAATCTTCGCCCGTAAAACCGACTTTACAGGCAACCATTTTTTTTTTGCGGATGGGAAATCATCAAATGACCCCTCCCGCTCTGGGTGGAGCGGAAGGGAGTGTCAGACTCTTACTGACTAAAACCCACCCGTGATCCTTCCTTAGCCCTTTATGTTCCGGGCCAGCGGTAACCCTTTCGGACAATCCCGCTGACCCGGCAGGCTTCGGCCCTATGGGGCCCCTCCTCGATGCTGACATCTCTTTGAGGCGCGCGTGGAACACGTACGCGCCCCCCGGCACGAGCCTGGTCCTGATCGGACGGTGAGCTACCCATTACTCTCCGCCCGCAGGCCCGCGCCTACGGTGGCCAGACTAGAAAAGTATTTTTTGGGATAAAGATTCCATAAAACATAGATGGAATCTTTATCCCAAAAAATACTTTTCTAGTCTGGCCACCCTGAACTTGAATGTGTAAGTGAGCATGAAGCGTGGGATGCAGACCCTCATAGATAAAGCCCCTGAAAGATTGTCTATATAATGCTATAGCTTCTGCCTGTGACTTCGTTCGCGATGAACATACTAAACCGAACAAGCACGCCAATACTAATATTATAAATTCGAAAGTAACTCTGTCTGTCTGTATGTTACCTTTTCACGCCTAAAAAACTGAACGGATTTCGATAAAATTTGGCAGAGAGATAGATTGCATCCCGGGGAAGGGCACAGGATAGTTTTATCCCGATATTCCTAAGGGATCGACACTTATGCTGGTTTTTTATAAAACTTCTTCGGTCCTCGGTATCGCTCGCGCTATGACTTCGTTTTCGCTTACTTTATCCTTTCGTTTAGCGTTATTTCTGATTTGTTTCCTTTTTAACCCCTCGACGCAAAAACGACGGGGTGTTATAAGTTTGACGTGTCTGTGGGTGTGTGTGTGTGTGTGTGTGTCTGTCTGTGGCATCGTAGCTCCCGAACGGATGAACCGATTTTGATTTAGTTTTATTTGTTCGAAAGGTGTATTAGTCGGGAGTGTTCTTAGCTATGTTTGATGAAAATCGGTCCAAAATGGCCGCCGCTACAAAATGGCGGATAACATATTTTTTCACAATTCCCTCAATATGGGTATCATTGTTTGACTACCTACCTACCCCCATTCGATAGTGTCGCTAATAAGGATCGAATTCTGGGAAATAATGACATACGGCAACGGGTGTAATAATACAGTGTGTTTTTTTTTTTAAATCTACGGGTTTGATTCCTAGCTAGAAATATTGATGTTTCAAAAATCCAATGTTGCAGTTTTAGTTTTCATCAAATTCCGACCCGAGACTCCTTCGAGTACTTTTCGCTATTCCTCATAGTTTCGGACTTGGCCATCCACGCACACTTGAATAATTCATGCTGTTTATATATACTTAGATAGATATCTATGTATAGTTGTATGTATGTATGTATCATAAATCTTTGTCTAGGAGAGCCTTGGGTCAGCGAAAGATATTGGGTAAACGAGATTTGTTGATTTATGTATTTTTTCTTTGAGCCTGTGGCTAAATAATAACAGCCGCTCAGGTCGATCGATCAGGTTAAGCAACGCTTGCCACGGTTGGTCTGTTGATGGGTGACCATCTTTACATACCGTGACCCTTCCGTGCCTCGTCGTTGGTCCCGGCTGTCATTCGTGGATCTTAGACAGTAGTTACGGGTAGTCAGAAGCCCGAAAGTCTGACATGACAACCAGTCCTACCAAGGGGTATCGTATTACGTAGTACGTCTTGATATGTAAAGATGGTCACCCATCCACGGACCAACCGCAGCAAGCGTAGCTTAACCTGATCAATCGATCTGTGCGGCTGTTATTACTTAGCCACAAGCCTCTGCTGCAAAATTAATTAATTATGCCAAATAAATATAATGTAATGATATTATGAAATAAACCACCAACCGATACAGTAACCAGGTCATAGGTATATGGAGGTGTTAGGTTACTGTGTTGCAAGATTTGCAAGTAACATTAAACTAATGGTTAACCGACTCCGACGACCACAAAGAGGTTATTGTTTGAAAGAATTGACTTACAGTTCGCGTCAAATAACTTTGCCTCTCTGAAGCTAGGCTTTTCGCTAACCGCGCATACGCGCTGATGTTCTATTCATAGGATTAACTACTGCGCAGTGGTTTGTTGCCTACTTCAGAGCGGCAAAGTTATTTGACGCGAACTGTACTTATGCTGTGTGACTTTTCCTGTAATTTAATGTTTTTTTCAAAATTGAAATATTTATTTATTTATTACTAGCTGCGCCCCGCGGTTTCACCCGCATACGTTTCGATCCCGTAGGAATATCGGGATAAAAAGTAGCTTATATGTTAATCCAGGGTGTCAGCTACCTCCATACCAATTTTTATCAAAATTGGTCCAGCCGTTTAAGCGTGAAGAAGTAACAAACATATAAACACACACACACACTCACATACTTTTGCCTTTTTAATATTAGTGTGATCTTTATTAGAGATCGATCGTGATAATTCAATGTCTTTGATCTTGCCCTCCGATCTTCGTCCAGCCTTGTCAATCCGGTCCGGTTCGGACTTTTCTACATGAATGGTTTAAAAAAAAACAATAGTTCAATGAGTTTTGAGAAAAAAAAGAAGTTTTTAAAGTAAAATATCCGAACTTTTTTACAAAAGAACTGCACTTGTCAGAACTTTAAAAATTTCGTAATGGTAACCCTTTTTTGCGGCAGAATTAATATGACTATCAACTTGACTTACCCTGGATGCTTATGGTGTCCATATCATAATCATTTGCATGGTAAATAGGTCAAGTGTAACTGCCCGTGACATGACAGCGGGCCCTACCAGCGCTGTGACATTTATTTTTTAAATGTCGCAGCATCATGCTGAGATAGGAGCCTTTTGGCCTCGTATAGGACTTTGTGTTTCATTTTCCTTTTGTTACTTTTTTTATACAAGGTGTTGATTTGCATCCTAGTCAAATTCAAGGACGTAATTATGCTAATGATTCTCGACCCAAATCAACAATAAAATGGGTAGTTTTTTTTTTCTTATTTACGGAAATCCGTAAGTGTGAACCAGCCGTATTTAAACGCGGCCCGTCTGTTACTAGCTTATAACCGCGCTTTCACACACAAACAAACGCCTTTTACTTTACTAAGTACTAAAATACTAAAGTACTACTCGTAAAGTGTCTTTTATGACAACCTCCTGAAATTTGACGAGGATGCAAATCAACACCTTGTATAACTTGTTTTTTTTTTATTTTACTGTTTAGTTTACCTTGTGATCTTCCTGTACGAGTCGCAATAAATACTTTTTCTTTCATTCAAGTTAGCCAGTAACTGTAAACGACTGTTGCTACAAAAAAAAAATAAAAGTCTACAAACTTTTGGGTGGCCTAATTAAAATAACAATAAATCCTTTATTTCGGTTAGCTCTAGGCTACATTAATTACGTTATAACAATGTGTTGAAACCATGAAACTAATCTTTGCATGATATACGATTTTCCGGCTGGTTTAATGCCACCCGGCGCGGTCTAGTAACTTCAAGGCTGGGTTATGATTAATATAGGCAATTAAATCCTCGCTAAGATAGGTATGATGACCAGGCCATTAGGACTTGAAGCGAGAATATTTTTTTTATGTTGCTATTTTTTTTTTTACGCTTGGCAACGGCTTCACAAGTTCATCGGACCACCTTGTGGGAAGCACAGAACCGGGCGAAGTGGGGGTGCTTGGGGGGGCCTATGTCCAGCAGTGGACGTCTTTCGGTTGATGATGATGTAGCTTGGCAAAACTCAGTTTGGCTCAGCTATTGGTGGATACGTTATTTCGTAATTTTCGAAGCCTGATCAATTAAAATCAGCTACTTTTCAATCACACTAATATTATAAAGGCGAAAGTTTGTGAGTGAGTGTGTGTTTATACTTACATATGTTTGTTACTTTTTCACGCTCAAACGGCTGGACCAATTTTGTCAAAATTTTGTATGGAGGTAGCTGACACCGTGGATTAACATATAGGCTACTTTTTATCCCGATATTCCCACGGGATCGACATTGACGCGGGTGAAACCGCGGGGCGCAGCTAGTCAGCAACAATATTACGCTTTTATATTGCTTGCATTTATGTCACAAAGTCTTTTGCAACAGTAAAATAAATAAATAATGTAATAAGTTACAATTTCTCATAACTGTTATATTTTACTAGATACCTATTTAATTTACCATACATTTTTGAAGTGAAAATTTCTTTTTCGAGATGGGAAAAACTATTGAACTCGAGCCACTGTTACCGTAAGCGACACCGCGCGTGTTTTGTTTATAAGACGATTCAAAAAAAAAATCCGCTTCGAATGTGTTCGACTGTTAAAAAAAAACAGTGGCACTCCCGGAGTGCCACTGTTTTTTTTAATAGCTTTTATTTGACGCAACAGGTCTAGTTCTAGAAATAGGATCACCATAAATAATAAATTATGAAAAGGATAAAAATACTTAATACAAATTAACTCACAAATTTCTTGTCAACGTACTTTAGCATTATTGTTGCTTGAATGATTCAGGCATTGCCTTGATTTTATTTTCATTGCCAAATTAACATAAAGAGTAAAGTTGTTTGTACTATCTATTATATAATTAGTTAGTAACAATCTTAGTTATTGACGTCGGTTCCTGAAGGCCTATTAAATTTAAACTGTAATCGAATCAATGCCTAAAGCTTTTTAACGATTTAATGTAATAATTTTGATAAACCGAAACACAGTAACGTAGTAAACATGATATTCAGTGACGTTTTTCTTTTGACTTTTATTGATGGCACAAACCTGGCCCTAAAGGTACATTAGAAAACCAGCGTTAGACAGCATCTGTCTGGCATTCATGCTCAAATTGACCTTCTTGGTGCAGCAGTGAGGCACACACTGTTGTTGTTATAAAACATTTCTCTTTTCTTTATTTATTACTTGCAACGCCTCGCGGTTTCACCCGCGTTAGTTTCGATCCCGTGGGAATATCGGGTTAAAAAGTATCCTATGTGTTAATTCAGGAAATGGTCTATCTGTGTGCCAATTTTCATCCAAATCTGTTGAACGGTTTACGCGTAATTGAGTAACAAACATCCAAACATCTTCACAAACTTTCACATTTATAATAATAATAGGATTTTTGTTTCATGAATTGTTGCTAAATGTAATAAACGTTAAGTATTCCTTTTTTTAATATCCTTTTTTATAACAACTTTTTTATTTAAAAAAAAGGTAATATTTGCATAATAAGCTAACAGACTTAAAATAATATTGATAATATGTACATACATGTGTATAAAAAAAAGGTGGACAAGAAATCATAGGGCATCAAAAAATTTGTCCGCATTGCTGTCAACAAGAAATGTGCCCAAAACGCTGGCATTCATTATTTATGTATCATCATCTGCCTAGTCGGCTTCCAGTCTAACCGGATGAAGCTGTATACCAGTATTTTACATAAAGCGACTGCCTATCTGACCTCCACAACCCATCAGTGACTGGGTAATACGATACCCTTGGTAAGACTGGTTGTCAGACTTTCGGGCTTCTGACGACCCGTAACGACTGTCAAAGATCTACGAATGACAGCCGAGACCAACGGCTTAACGTGCTTTCCGAGGCACGGAGGGTCTTGGTATGTAAAGATGGGCACCCATCCACGGATCAACCGCGGCAAGCGTAGCTTTACCATCGATCGACCTGTGCGGCTGTTATTACTTAGCCACAAACCCCTCTATTTAACCCCTCATTTTACCCTTATTTAACCCCTCATTATATTTATTTAATATTAATAAAAACCCCCTTATTTAACCCCCCCCCCTATTTATGTATATTTAACTAATTAATATCTACGAAATGTCCTAAAAGTCTTATCAACATGGTTACCGCAAGATAATGTAATAATCTTCTCAATTAGTGTTTATAGTCTTCAATTATTTTAGTATACAACTTGAACGTACCAGTAATTACTAATTACTGAGAAATACATTCAATCGTAAGTATGCAGGTTAAGGTAAATAGCAGACAAAACGGTTTTTTTTAAACGGCATATCTTTAGAATTAATTGTCATTGAATCTAAACACTGGAAACAACGTTTTTTTTAAATCAATTTAGTTTTTATTTCGGAGTATAATATTTACATTATACAGGCTGTAATTTTAATCACCGTTATACTTTTCACGGGTCATTGTACAGTCAACAGCAAAAGTAGATGATCAAAATCAGAAATTCAATACTAATGAACGGAGTTCGCGCAGAACTCTGCCACACAGCCACACAGTCTCTGCACACAGCTCAACAACTACAACAACAACAGCAACAGCTCTGCCATACAGTTCTGACGCGAACTCCGTTAATTAGTACCTATTGAATTTCTGATTTTGATCATCTACTTTTGCTGTTGACTGTACTCATCATCATGAATAACTTTTGAGGGACCAAACCTGAAATCGCGAAAAAAAATCCGCTGTCCCCTACATTTATGTTCGCATAACTCGTCAAAATGTAGGGAACAGCTGATTTTTTTCTTCACAATATCAGGTTTGGCCCCATAGTAATAGTTGTTCATAATGACGAGTACAGTCACGAGCACTAATATGCCAACACTTGGCAACTTTCAATGTCGATTTTTTCGTGAAATAACGAATGCAACGTTGAAATATGACACTTTACACAAACCTATGGGTTCGAAAATACTTTGTTCGTAATAACATAAAATTTAATTCAAAACTCAAGGAGAAAATTTTCTTTGATTATAGCCAAGTCTATACATACTTATTCTCGTGACTGTATGACCCCTTAAGAGGATAAAGGTGATTAAAATGACACCATGTATAAGCTAACAGACTAAAAATAATAATAATAATATGTACAGTCGCGAACACTAATATGTCAACACTTGGCAACTTTCAATGTGATGCGAGAAGCGCAGAACCGGCCGAAGTGGAGGTGCTTGGGGGAGGCCTTTTTTTTTTTTGCGGATGGGAAATCATCAAATGACCCCTCCCGCTCTGGGTGGAGCGGAAGGGAGTGTCAGACTCTTACTGACTAAAACCCACCCGTGTTCCTTCCTTAGCCCTTTATGTTCCGGGCCAGCGGTAACCCTTTCGGACAATCCCGCTGACCCGGCAGGCTTCGGCCCTATGGGGCCCCTCCTCGATGCTGACATCTCTTGGGGGAGGCCTACGTCCAGCAGTGGACGTCTTTCGGCTGAAATGATGGCCCCAGTAACCTCGTAATTTTGACGATGCAGCGATAGGTGCGGGTGGGTTTTAGTCAGTAAAAGTCTGACACTCCCTTCCGCTCCACCCAGAGCTGGAGGGGTCATTTGATGATTTCCCACACAAAAAAAAGCGATAAGTTATGGTCGTATTTGCTGTCGTCAATGTATAATTATTTGACCTAGATTTAGACGAATGCAATTTGTTTGTTAATTGAAAATAAAGATAAACACAGATAAAGTTATACTTACAAGGTGTATTTGAAATTACTGAAAACGTTTTATGGGTCGGGAACTCGGGACTTCATACGCGTGTGAATGAATTAAAAGTTCGGTACGATTTTTTTTTTAGATAAACCTCATTTGAAAACGATTTAAAATACGGTCTTTTTTGGACATAAATTGATTGTTTTTTGTACTAAATATACAGACAAAAACATATTGTTTGTGTGTTTTTAAAATCTCTTTCGGAATGATTTTTGATCATTAAAATCAATTAAGGTAATCTATTATCATGGAGGTCAATTAATTAAAATAAATTGACTAGAACTGACAAAGTATGATAGATAATGCTGTTTAATTAATTTTTATAATATCATATCATTATCAGACATAATTATTATGTATCAACAGTAAAACAAACAAGTAATTTTAAAAACAGTTTTGTGGTTCAAGTAACTTACAATTTCATAAAAAGGGATCTTAATACTAAGACTCCACTGTCCGACGGTCTGCCTGTCTGTCACCAGGCTGTATCTCAAGAACCGTGATAGCTAGAGAGTTGAAATTTTCACAGATGATCTATTTCTGTTGCCGCTATAACAACAAATACTAAAAACAGAATAAAATAAATATTTAATGGGGGCTCCCAAACAACAAACTTGTTTTTTCGGCGTTTTTGCCTTGTGGTACGGATTCTTCGTGGGCGAGTCCCACTCGCACTGGGCCAGTTTTTTAATGTAAAATCAACCCTGTATAACCCACTAAATAAAAACTCAAACCAATAACATTATGTATAATGTCAACAATGGAAATTTTTATACCAATGAAGTCAGGATCGGTTGTAACTCAATTAATATTCTTGATTGATTACAGACGCATAGGATAGTATAGTATAGTAATTACAATTCCTAAGAGCAATTAAAAATTACTTTGTATCAAGAAAACGGATATAAAATCATGACATTACACCATCAGGTTTTAATTAAATAAAAATAGTTAATATTTTTTGCAATAAATCTCTGACAGACCTATACAGGGTGAATTTTCAACACTAGAAATCTAAGGTGTCAATGTCTTTTTAGGGTTCCGTACCCAAAGGGTAAAAAAACGGGACCCTATTACTAAGACTTCGCTGTCTGTCCGTCCGTCCGTATGTCTGTCACCAGGCTGTATCTCATGAACCGTGACAGCTAGACAGTTGAAATTTTCACATATGATGTATTTCTGTAGCCGCTATAACAACAAATACTAAAAACAAAACAAAATAAAATAAATATTTAATACAACAAACGTGTTTTCTTTTCGGCGTTTTTGCCTTGTGGTACGGGACCCTTCGTGTGCGAGTCCGACTCGCACTTGGCCAGTTTTTTAAATATTTCTTATTTCTCTAAATGTCAGAAAAAAAATACAAATTAATTCAACAATGAATTACTTGTAAAAAAAATCCACTTGTATAATTTCCTAAGGTAGTTTTCACTTGCTTATAAAGGGTTATTGGTAAAACATTAACAACCTCTTAAGAGGTCATTGTACTCATCATTATGAACAACTTTAACTTTGGGACCAAACCTGAAATTATGAAAAAAAAACAGCTGTTCCCTACATTTTGACGAGTTATACGAACATAGATGTAGGGAACAGCTGATTTTTCTTTCGCGATTTCAGGTTTGGTACTGTGTAAGTACTCATCAATATGAACAATTTTTGCTATACTATAACCAAGTATAAATAAAAAAATAGATCTATACCTTAGGTATGACGTATCTATATACTTTAATAGTAGATTGTTTGCCAAGGAAGCAAACAACTATTTTGTAGGCGAGGGATTCAACGTCCGTTACTCGAGATTAAAATAGTTTTGCTCCCTAGGTTGACACTCTACTTTTTATCACCCTCTCTAATTTTTTATAAAACTAAGTGAAATCCAAATTTGAGGGAACATTGACAAACGAAAGCAGAATGCTTTTTTGGCTGGTTAAAGGTGATATAATTACAGATTATTGAAGTTTTAGTCAGTAGGAGTCTGACACTCCCTTCCGCTCCAACCAGAGCGAGAGGGGTCATTTGATGCTTTCCCACCCCAAAAAAAAAAAAAGTATTTTAGTATTTTTTTACAAAACGCATTGTTTTGTAATTTATGTGTCCATTATTAAAAGGATGCTGACCAAAAAGAAATTGAGATAAAAAAGTTAACCATAGTTATTCTTTCGTACCAAATAAGGTACAGGGTATCTTAAAAACAATTTCAAACGACTTAAATTCGCATTATTGCTTATGGAGTGTTAGAATTATCAGATCTAAGTATAAAGAAAAATAAAATTTTCTTAAAATAAAAATATTACTCCGACACCATTAATAAATACATAGGTAAATCAGACGATAATAAATAATGACTTTTTTTCGATGCCGTATTTAGAACAATGTCAACTCACATTCGTTCTACGTAGAATTAGAAAGATAATATAATCCATAGAAAAACAGTGAATTAAAATGGTTAATTTAGGAAAGTATTTTACTTCATAAAAGATGTTTTATTTTTTAAACTAATCACTGTTTTATGGTTTGGTATTCTCTGATAAAAAGACGTATTGATAGATAAATACTGTGACGTAGTATCAATTAGTGTTAACTTAGGTAGCATAACTGCAATAACGCAACCTAAACTTCAATGTCACTACAAATGACTTCAGTTATTTCATTCATTAAAATATAATCAAGTAAGTACGCTCAAGTTACCTTATTCAAATACCTACTTAAAGAATAAAACGTAATTATGAGAAACAAAGAAATAAAACTCACCGTTTCCGTTTTCGGTCTTCTTTTTGGCCATAATAACTCCGTTATTCTCAATAGTGGTAGAAACTCCGTTCAGCTCCCTCATTTTCACGAATTAAAAAGTTAAATTCAGAAACAAAAGAAAAGGACCGATTCGCGCGTTTTCAAACGTCACTTTGACACTTCGCTTTGGCGCCAACTGGTGGTACTGCGACTACGTGTTAACAGCCAAGGTAATATCGATCGACAAAAAAAGGAGAATGGTTTAATTGTTTTATTTTATTGTAAAAGGACTAGATTGTGAATTATTTAAAAGTTAAACGGAGCTGTTTATTGTACAGCGACGTATGAACAAATGATCGCTATGACTGTAAAGTTTCTTATATTTATACAAAAAATACGTAGTTTTCTGCTACAGTTAACATTGTGTAAGATTCGCTGTGTTAAGTCGGTGGTTTGTTGATTAATATATTTTTTTTGTTACACAATTTTTTTTTTTTTGATTGCGACATGTTTATCTTGTCTAATTAAAAGAGTAGCGGTAGAGATATATTTTATATTGTGGCCTTTGTGTCCAAGTGGTGACCGATAAACTGACCCACGCCGTGGTATACAGCCACGAGCACTAATATGTCAACACTTGGCAACATTCAATTGCGATTTTTTCGTGAAATGACGAATGCAACGTTGAAATACGACACTTTGCTTAAACCTATGGGTTCAAAAATACTATGTTCGTAATAACATAAAATTTCATTTAAAAATAAAGGAGAAAATTGCCTTTGAATAAAGCCAAGTGTATACATACATATGCTCGTGACTATACGTGAACGTGATGGTCTTAAAATATATCGGTATCAAAAATAAGAAATTTTGGAGATAGCTTTAAACGATAGTCTTCTATGGTTGTTTGTGTATCTCAGTCAGGGGGAGTACTCTTAAAGTCCGTAAAAAAAAAAAAAAAGGCGAAAAAAAATCAGCTGTTCCCTACATTTATGTTCGTCTAACTCGTCAAAATGTAGAGAACAGCTGTTTTTTTTTTCACGATTTCAGGTTTGGTCCCATAGTAAAAGTTGTTCGTATTGATGAGTAAAATCACGTGTTTAAGTATCGGTCACTAATTACCAGTCACCCTATATAATTGCCATCATTATGCCGAAAGTGATTAAAAGTGCGAGCAGGGATATAAGGTAAAGAAAGGCTATTTGGTGGGCTAAGGAAGGAACACGGGTGGGTTTTAGTCAGTAAGAGTCTGACACTCCCTTCCGCTTCACCCAGAGCGGGAGGGGTCATTTCATGATTTCCCATCCGGAAAAAAAAAGGTTATTTGGTGACGGAGGCAATTTGGTGATAGACTCATAAAAGTCTTCCAAAACGTTAACTATGCAAAGGATCAGTTAAGGCGTTCTGGTGGTGGTTGTGGTTGGGAAGAAGGTGTTAGTTTATCTATGTATGGTACGTGTATTTATTAGATCATAGGTTCTCAACGTGGGTGATAACTTTTAAGATTTTCAGGGAGACAGTAGAAGACCCGGAGAAAATTATATATCCTATCTTACGACTATATAATATAATCGTGGTGAATAGCTGTTTGAAATTCGCGACAGATAGTATCTAAGTAAAAAAAAAAACGGGTTCTAGAAAAAATTAAAAAATCTCAAAGTGGGCAAACATATTTTCAATATCTAATGCAGGGCAATAGCTATTGAAAACATGAGTCTGATAAGTTTGAAAACAAACTGTCGTTGTGGTGTAGGTATAACAACAAAACAATAACTAAGGAAGTTATATAATTCCATACATTTTACGGAAAATAAACAATTAATTTATCGAAGTACCTACTACATTGAGAGATAACCTTTTGTTGCTAACAAAACATTTTGTTGGATCGTGATTGTTCTTATATACGTAGTGTCGTTCACTTTTAAGCATAACCATAATCAGCCTATAATGTTCCCACTGCTGGGACACAGGCCTCTTCTCAAATTCAAATTCATTTATTTCGTGAACACATGGTAAATACAAAGGAAAAAAAGGTTACATAATGTCATGTGATAAATAAATAAAAAATAATAAAAAATTAATACAACAATAATCAAAATTAACAAAATTATTTAGTATGTCATAATTGGATTTAGTTAACAAGTATAATTAAAATTTGTCATTTAAATATTCGTCAACAGAATAATACACCTTGCTATTCAACAATTTGAATAGATTTCTTTTAAATTCGTTAATGTTAATACTTGAGATAACTTGTCCTGGTAACTTATTATATAGTTTTTGAGCCATTGCATAAAAACTGTTGCTATGAAATTGTGTTTTTGTTGCTAACACCTGCAATTTTTTTGAGCGCCGTTTACTTTCTTTCTCCTCGAGGGGAGTGTGCTATAATCTACCACGCGGGCCCAGTGCGGGTTGGTAGATCATATATCTTAGAATTTTTGGTTCTAGGACATGCTGGTTTCCTCACGATGTTTTCCTTCACAGTTTTTAGAGCAGTGGTGATGAAGTATTTACACAAAGCACCTGTCTGGGTTCAAAACCACGAACTACAACTCAACCTACAATTTAAGTAGGTACCTCTTACGTACGTACGTTACGTATCTTCGGAATCACGTGTCATATATACCTATATATGATTCTAATATAAAAGACTCCTTATCAGTCATTACGTAAAAATGTTTTATATAATAATATGTTGACCTCTTCGTTGGGGAGCACATGGCCGGTCTGGTTTCTTTACTTATCACTTATCACTAGAAGTTTAAGTAACGACATTGTTTTCAAGTGGTGGCTACAAGGAAGATTAGAAATATTTTTAATAAGGCCAACCAAATGTCGACTACTCGAGAAGTATGGAAGAAAAAGCCATGTTGCGCCGATCCTAAATACATTGGGATAAGGGTAAGTGAATGATGACGAAGATGGTGCTGAAGGAATGAAAGAATAATTATTACTATTTTAAATATTAGCATAGACTATATAAATATTATCATGTTAAGGATTTGAAATAAATACGACTCTAACCTAATATACAGGGTTATTGTTAAAACATTAACTACCTCTTAAAAGGTAATTGTACTCATCATTATGAACAACTTTTGCTATGTGACCAAACCTGAAATCGCGAAATACAATCAGCTGTTCCCTACATTTTGACGAGTTATACGAACATAAATGTAGGGAACAGCTGATTGTTTTTCGCGATTTCAGGTTTATTATACACCCAATTAAACACATCTGATATTTATAATAATATTGAATTGCTTCTTAGCCCTTTTTCTCTCTCCTAATTTTGCTGTGCCCGACAGGGGTCCATATTGATCTTTTACTTTGTTATAACATTTATGTAATACATATGGAATGCAATAAAGAATTGAGTATTGTAATGACGCGAAGCTGTCGACTATTTGTGTTCTGCTCGTGATTAACTCTATTTTCATTATTATTTATTATTCGAGTTATCTTATCTTTTTGCATGCTCGTGTTTCTGCAACAAATAAACTTATTTTAAATCTTTCTTTCAAGGCCATCTTCATTCCAATCTAGTGTTCCTACCCTTCCCGTTTTTTTCACATCTCATCCCGGTTCTTTCATTTTTACCCGACTGCGCGACGCAAAGGAGTGGTAATGTGTTCATCAGCCTATGTATGTATGTTTGTATGTTCCTTTGAAGCACTATACAGACCAAACGCCTGGGTCGATTTTTATGCTTCATACGTCAATCGATTCCTCTTAGTCCGGCGAGTGTCAATAAAGACATGACGTTAGTGAAAATTCAATATGGCGACTACTATGTAGGTATGTATGTCTTCAAAAAAATTTTTTTTTCTCAAAACCTATCGAGTGGGGTATCAAAATAAAGGGCTTTAAAAGATGATTACAAAAATATAAACAACTTATATGGTTAAAAGTAATTCGAAGTGACAAATCGTCAAAAACACGTACCAAGAACTAAATCGTCAGCGAAATCTTTCACATTTGTAAACTAAAAAGCTGGAAATAAAAAAAGTTATTAAAAAAAATAAAAACCCGACTGCGGTAAAAAACTTAAGTTAAAAGAACTGAAAAGCTAAAAACAAGCCCATTTTAAATTAAATAAAAGTTGGAAGCCCCATTTGAATTTGAAAATATAATAAAAATGGTATGGGTCCCGCCTGCTTCCAACTTTTATTTAATTTAAAATGGGCTTGTTTTTAGCTTTTCAGTTCTTTTAGCTTAAGTTTTGTACCGCAGTCGGGTTTTTATTTTTTTAAATTTAGGTTTAACTCCGAAGTTATTATATTTGGTCCTTTCATACATAAAATCATGCAGATGATACCTTTCTGACCTATTCATTAGATATTATTTTAAATTGTAATTATTAGTGCTTAGGCACTTGCAAAATGTTGAGCAATATTTTTAACTTTAATCAATTTGTGTACTACAATCGTTATCAATCATTCAACTCCTAACTAATTCGTTTTTAATAATAACGTGATTGCTTTTAGTTACGGCATCAATAAAGTCGTTAACAGCTTCATTTTCTGCTGATGTATGTCTTCTATTCGGCAGCTTTACATTACAATGAAACGTCTGAACTCAAAATTAATCAAAAGTGAAAAATGAATTAATTAGTGAACCAATCAAAAAATGTTGGATATCGCATATCTTTCACCCGCGCTCTGAAAATTTAATCAGCCTATATATTTCACACTGCTAGGACACAGGCCTCCTCTCTGTGAGGGAGTGGGCCATAATCCCCCATGCGGGCCCAGTCCAGGCTGGTGGATGTCACATGTCTTCGAATTTTTTGGCTGTAGGACATGACGGTTTCCTCACGATGTTTTCTTTCACCATTTTGAGAGCAGTGGTGATGAAATTAAATACACAAAGTAAATTACCTGATTGGGTTCGAACTCACGACCTACAACTCGTACGTCGGAGACGATACCACTCTGCCACCGCTGCTCTTCTTTGCTGGTTATACTTAATGCTACTTTTGTTGACGGACAAAAATGCTTTTTCTATACCTATTATAAAAAGGTAAAATTTGTGAGTCTGTAGCTAAGATCTTTGGAACGATTCCGAAAATGTGCTGATTATCATTTGTGAAGTTTCACTAGCTAATTTTATTTCACTAGACCATTATTTACACAAAGTAAAGCGCTTGTCTGGGTTCGAACCTACGACCTACAACTCGTAAGTCGCGGCCGTTACCACTTGGCCACCACTGCTCCAAATTATTTCATCACCACTGCTCTCAAAACGTTGAAGGAAAACATCGTGAGGAAACCGGCATGTCCTAGAACCAAAAATTCGAAGACATATGACATCTGCCAACCCGCACTGGGCCCGCGTGGTGGATTACGGCCCACTCCGTCTCACCGAGAGGAGGCCTGTGTCCCAGCAGTGGGAACATTATAGGCTGATATGTATGTATGTATGACCATTATTACACTTTTGCAAATTCTGTTCCCATAGTTTTATTAGTCTTCACTGGAATTACTAGATTTTAAAGGAAATATAAATTATTCCTTGTGAAGTGACTATGACTAAGTTTTGTATCTGGAGGGAACTGTGAACTCCCACATACAGAATTTATTTTCCACAAGATGAGTCGAATCGAAAATTTACTTCCCGTGGTTATAAAACAAAAAACCCATGATGAATCAACAGATTTGAGAAACCTCCTGAATGAAGCTGTATAGAGGTAAATGCTGTTGTATTTTCTCAGAAATAACAGGTTATAAGGACCAAAGGTTTACGAACTCGCGTCTCGAATTCTCGGTGCTTATTAAGTTACTAGGTTTTCCCCTCGTATTCGCCTTTGTGGAGGTTGGAATTTATGACACTGGAACGAAGGTACTACCGGGATTAAAAGTATGTCCTAACCCAGGTTTGCGTGTCTATCTATGTGGCAAATTTCATTCCCGGAAAACACGTTAAGCCGTTGGTCCCGGCTGTCATTCGTGGATCTTTGACAGGCGTTACGAGTCGTCAGAAGCCCGAAAGTCTGACAACCAGTCTTAACAAGGGGTATCGTATTACCCAGTAACTGGGTTGTGGATGTCAGATAGGCAATCGCTCCATGTAAAATACTGGTATTCTGCCTTATCCGGTTAATCTGGAAGCCGACCCCAACATAGTTGGGAAAAGGCTAGGCAGATGTAGTTTGTGATGACGAATGCCAAATATTATGACCAGGAAGGAAAATGAAGTCTGAAATGAGGGTTAGTAGCAAGAAAAAGACGCGTTAAGCTGACTGATACCAAATTAGTAGAGGTAAGCAGTGACTAAAAACCTTTAAGGAAAATATGAGGATAACTTTGTGACGTAAAATGTTATACCAATATGCTAGTATTGTAATGGTCATTATAAGGAAGAGCACAGATGTCTGAGATACAGATATTTTTATCTGGTTCAGACTTCACTATAAAACTAAGAAAATTTTAAATTGTCCTTCCTTGTGTAATATCTTTCTAAATGTAACATTTTGTGACAAATAAATTATTATTATTTCGTTTATTATTCTGTTATCTTATTCTATTATATTTTTAAATATTTCTTAAAATATAAAAATAAGTACCTACTTATAAAAAATTATATATAAATATTATTATTATTTATTTTTTAATTTACATATCTCGGGAAGTCGGAACCGGGACCCCAGTCCCGGTTCTTTGGAAGGCGTACGAGGGGCCGAACAACTCGCCCTTAGGAAATAATGAAATGCGGCACCAACCGACGATTATCCTTGTATGCACTATTATTAATGTAGGTACCTATTGTAAATGACATGAATAAAGGCTCTTTCAAACAGGCGCGACACGCGATAAAATCGCGCGCGACACAAATGCACCGCAAGTCGCGCAACGAGCGGTGCCTTTGTGACGCGCGCGATTATATCGCGTGTCGCGCCTGTTTGTAGGAGCCTTTAGACGCTCGCACGGAAACGTAACGCGCACTGGATTTTCAACTTTAGGTGTTGAGCCTAGCATTGAACATCCAACAGAGCGCATCCCAGGGCGTCAAAACCCACATTGTTGTTGGATTTTGAACTCTCGGCACTGAGTGTGTTGAAAATCCAGTGCGCGATAAAATCCCTCCGCGAGATTTTGACGTCCTTGCGCACGTTAGCTTAGTTTCATCAGGGGGCCTAAAAAGGGCCACTTTGACAGAATCATAAAAGGATAACATTATGAATCATAGTATGGCGAAGACTCGATATCCGTGGCGAAGACAGTCAGTGTTTTTCTTTTTTTCGCTGCACTACGTACTTAGTAGGTATAATCAAAGAGATTGGGATTGGGTTTGGATTGGATTGATTGGTATTTTATTTTAAAAACAATTACTCATAATACAAAACAGGTAATAGGTTTATTAGAGAAATATACCTAATTCAAAAAATTATGACCAATATGGCGTTTTAGAGAAGGGAAATAACATCTAAAATAGGAAAACCGCAAGTGAATGATGTGTTCTACGTGTGACGTCTTCTTCTGGGATAAACTTAGGTTTCGGGATCTTATTGCAATGTAGGTACGTCAGTTTTATTCGTCACTAGCGCCTCCGCGCCGCTCCACACGGGGGCAATGTGACGACATATCAAAATTCGTGTTTTAACTAAGTTAAATTTATATAAACTGAAATAGTGAAAAAAAAAATCTGCTGTTCCCTACATTATGTTCGTATAACTCACCAAAGTGTAGGGAACAGCTGATTTTTTTTCGCGATTTCAGGTTTTGTCCCATAGTTAAAGTTGTTCAAAATGATGAGTACAATGACCTCTTAGGAGGTTGTTAATGTTTTACCAATAACCTTATAAATGTGTGTTAAATTAATGTGCCATTAAAGCGGCACGCTGCTGTAACACGTTCTCTACAAATGTAAATCACAATAGGTACATAAAAAAAAAAATAATGAGCTGAGCTAAATTTCACAAACAGGCATCTTCAGATAATAAAGTCAACAAAAAATAAAACAACTTCAATGTAATAATCTTCTCTTATCTCCACTTATTTAATTATTACCTAATTTGTTGAAACACAAAATAATAATTCAATAAGTCTTTGTGATGGGTATAATTATTTATCTTAATAACTGAAATATTAATTATATTAATAATATATATTATTGATAACCTACCATATATTAATAATATATGGTAGGTTATCAATAAGCATTATTCAGTAGGTACCTATGTATTTTGCAGTTTTAAAATATAGTGGTGGATATAGTGAGGTTAGGTCTTACAGCCCGATTCAAACTTTTTATCGGCTTGGAACATGAGGCGAGTCCCTGCGCAGTATCATATTCACGTGTCAGCGGGGGTGAGGGGTGAGGTACTGCGCAGCGAGGCGCGTAGTTCAAAGCCACCATAAAGTTTGAATCAGGCCGTACCTACCCCCCGGTGGGTTCCCGCATTGTCGAGGCGGGGGTCTCAGTAGTCGTGGCTTGGTCACCCACGGTGAAGCGAAGAGGAACCCGAGGAGGGGCCGCTCGTCAGGGCTTTTGCCTGTAAGCCGACGACGTAGCGGCCAACAAGTAGGTTGCGGTGCCGCTTGGGCGACATCGCAACTGAGGCGGGCCGCGATGTTTATGGGAGGCATCGCAGCTGAGGGATGGAGGCTGCGGCGGGAGAGGAGTGTTGGTATGACGTTGGCCGCTCTCCCTATCCTCCGCGGCCGAAAATTGGCAGGCGGCGCGGGGCCAATGACTTGACCCGTCGGGGTGCCCAGACGCGGGGTCGTCTGGCGACCATGTGCTGGTTTTGGTTCCTTGGGTGGTCACGGCGTTCTGGTGCGCCGGTGATGGGGGTACTCCCCAGAGGAGGGTCCGGTGACGGACAGCCGCGGCGGGTTCACGGATGAGTGCTAACGCGTGCCCGGGTTCCCGCCGTAAGCGGCAGAGGAGGACACCGTGGAGTAAGTAAGATTTCTACCATTAACAATTTTCCATAAGAGATTGGTGGTTGGTGGTAGAAATCTTACTTAGAAAGATATAGGTAATGATTCTACTGATTATAATTCTCGAAATATGTACCTGTTAATGTCGCGAATCATATTTTGATTAAGATACAACCTGACACTGACCTGCAAATTGCAAAAAACGCAAGAAAATTTGAATTTCGCGGTCTACCACTATCTATTCACCCCTTACCTAAGTTTGACCGCGTTCAAAATCGACCGTCACGTTCATTATGTTACGTTTTGTTTGGCAAACTCGCCCTCTGTCGGCGCGACGACGCGTTCCGAATCGCCGAACGAGATGTATAAACGCGATGATCACTTTCGGTAAAGACGCGGGGTCTGTCTAGAAACTAAAGTTATCAAAACAATACTATTACACTTGAAGGTATGGACACAAAACCACCTTCAAGGCGGACACAGCCTTCGGATGAATCATTCAACAAATATTTTTATCACAGATAGACCAAAGGGTTTTTTGCGGCGTTCAGTGGTCATGCTTATACGGTTGATAGATTATGTTTACAATACCGTAACAGAAGAGGTTATAAAAGTTCGGAATACTCCAGAATCTTTGGCGACTACATGACCTAAAGCGCGGTCTTTGTCGGACTGCATAGAAAAGAAAGAGAAGCGCGATGACACAACGCTGGTAATTTATTGCAAAATATGAAGGGATTATCTATTTGCAAAAAATCTATTGTTTAGACTAAAAAATTAAAATACTAGTACAGTCAACAGCAAAAGTAGATGATCAAAGTCAGAAATTCAATACTAATTAACGGAGTTCGCGTCAGAACTGTGTGGCGTCGAAGTGATTCAAAAGTATTCTACGTAGTAAGTATTCTAAGTAGTAGTACTTCGACGCCACACAGTTCTGACGCGAACTCCGTTCATTAGTATTGAATTTCTGATTTTGATCATCTACTTTTGCTGTTGACTGTACTTTAGTATGTTGCTTGTATAATAATCTGACAAAAAATCAGAATGATTGTATGTATATTAGTATGGTTTTTATTGTAAAACGAAAGTTTTTAGAGGTAGGTATATTCATGATTTTTTTCTATCGTATCAAATTAGTTGTATTATGTTTTCAACACACTATCTACCTAGCATTATATCCTGAAGAATATCATATATTTTTCTGATTTTGTTTACTGTAGTCGATCATATACTTTTATTGTTTCTAAAACTTGTGTTTTTTGCGTTTAGGTCCTGTAAGTCCCTTAAAGGTGCTGTGATCCGTAAAATTCTGTTAGTGTTGTCCATCATAATCAGCCTATAATGGTTCCACTTCTGGGACACAGGCGTCCTCTCTATGATAGGGAGTGGGTCGTAATCCACCACGCGGGCCAAGGAGGTTGGTAGACGTCACATGTCTTCGAATTTTTGGTTCTAGGACAGGCCGGTTTCTCACGATGTTTTCCTTCACTATTTGTAATATGCAAGCATTTCCAAAAGGTTTTAAAAATGCCACTTTTACAAGCTACTGCTACTTTTTGATTTTAAGCCTCTGCAACCTCTAAATAGGAAGTTGGGGACACTCCCTTCCGCTCCACCCAGAGCGGGAGGGGTCACTTGATGATTTCATATACGCAAAAAAAAAAGGGGCAATGGAGAGGGCTATGCTTGGAGTTCCCTGTGTGATCGAATCAGGAATGAGTAGATCCCGAAGAATTGCCAAACTTAAGTGGAAGTGGGCAGGGCACATTGCTCGCAGAACAGATGGCCGATGGGGCCGAAAGGTTCTAAAGTGGCGACCGCGTACCGGAAGACGTAGCGTTGGAAGGCCTCCCACAAGGTGGTCTGATGACCTTGTGAAGGCCGCAGGAACCCGTTGGATGCAAGAAGCACAGAACCGGTCGAAGTGGAGGTTCTTGGGGGCGGCCTATGTCCAGCAGTGGACGTCTTTCGGCTGAAATGATGATGATGAGGCTTCTACTCGGTTCACCTTTTATACCATGTTCTTGTTCAGACGGTAGAAAACCTCAGCCGGTTATGAAATGAAATGAAATGATTTTATTTTGTAAGTAGGTTTGTACAAACACTTTTACACGTCAATCATGTTTTTTTTTTTAAACTAGATGAAGTCGGCTTTTCCTATCTGACTACTCTGAGAAGAAAGGCCGAAACAAACTCAGAGGTCACAGTCTCTTTTAAAGTCCAGACATAATCTTGGTCAGGTTATATGAAGACCATGTAGATCGATGTCTGAGGTGGTCTTTTGAGGAAAGAACCACACAGATTGAGAGGACCTGTCCAGTCAGTGCACGCATTTGTCAAAAATCGTGCAGCTCAACTCAAGACTTAAGGAGCTCAACGATTCGACGAACAATACCAAAGAAAGGACATTTGGGTAGGCCGCATAAATTACTCAAACTTCCAGTACACTTACAACGGTCTTCACACAATCCATCCATTGTTTCGTAGGTCAAACTATTATGAACCTACTTTCTGGGTGAAGGCTGTCAATTATGCTTTCACTGAAATGATTACAAAAGAGGAAAATTGGTACCTTCCGTTTTCATTGAGAAATCTATAGGTACTCTATACAAATAAATAAAGTTGAAATGTCTGTTTGTAATGTCAAAATAATAGTTTTTAACTAAAATGCATAATAATATGAAAGTATAAAGGTACGTGTAGAAAAAACAATTTTTTTTGTCTGTCTGTTTGTTTTGCTCGGCTCTCCGAAACGGCTGGACCGATTTTGACAAGACTTACACTGGCAGATTGGTAATGTTATAAGCAATAAATAATTTGTTTTAGAAAAATAATTAGGGTTACGCGCAAAAAAAGAAAACCCATGAAATCCAATAAGTATATGTAGGTATATCTTTTCACGCCTAAACCACTGAATGGATTTCGATAAAATTTGGCAAGGAGACAGATGGCATCCTGGGAAAGGACATAGGCTACTTTTTGTCCCGGTAGCACTTTCCCGTGGGATAATTTCCGAAATCCACGGGGGCGAAGACGCGGCCAGAAGCTAGTTCTTCATAAAATCATAGGGAAATCTTGTAATTTGTAATTAACAGTTACTCAGTTTTCCTTAACGAGAGTAGAACAGCTGTCAACGATGGTATTGGAGAAGTGAATAATTATATTGTTATTGACACGATACCCGTTGGTAAGACTGATTGCTGACAACCGGGTGAATTTTAACAAATGCCATTTTTTTGTCATATCGGTGAACTTTTTCATTTATATTTTTTTTGTATATTTTTCAGGTTTTATGTAATCTTTAGGATATTAAATATCCCCAAATTTAATATCATCAACATTTATAAGCAGAAAATTCAGTTTGAATTCTGGTTTCCACGGATATGACAAACCGGCACCGATTATTTTTCTGTACACCGATATGATAAGTTTATCCACCGAAATGATGTACATATCAAGCGATATGATAATCTATCCACCTTTGAACATAGTTAACTAGAAAATATTTTCTAGAGAAACCTTTAATGCGTTCAATTGTTCCACCTCACCATCATCATCTTAGCCTATAGACGTACGGTCGGCTGCAAAAATGGATGGGCAGTTCAGATTCAAAATCCTATGAATCAAGAAATGACGGTGTTCTTTTTGTCTCTTCAAACATTCAAACAATTTATAATTAATAGTTTCTTTTAAAGAAAATTGTTCCTAATTATTAACCTATTATGTTAAAATTGAATATCAATATCAATTTATTAATAAATTGATATTCACACTTGAACTTCAAACGTTCACAGGAAAATAGACATTAGGGTACCCATGGACTTTTGCAGGTGACTACATTACCGAATACAGACCTCACCTAATGATACATTTTATACATCTACTACCCAGTGGTATCGTGGTAATGATTTTGGCAATCTATGTAGGTAAGTATGATGTATGTATGTATGTATATATCATCATCATCTGCCTAGTCTTTTCCCAACTATGTTGGGGTCGGCTTCCAGTCTAACCGGATGCAGCTGAATACCAGTATTTTACATGGAGCGACTGCCTATCTGACCTCTACAACCCAGTTACTGGGTAATACGATACCCTTGGTAAGACTGGTTGTCAGACTTTCGGGCTTCTGACGACCCGTAACGACTGTTAAGGATCCACGAATGACAGCCGGGACCAACGGCTTAACGTGCTTTCAGAGGCACGGAGGGGTCTCGATAATTAATAGAACCCATCCAAGAACCGACCGCGGGAATAATGGCAGGGGAACAATAGGCAGTCATTACGGGTAATCAGGAGCCCAAAAGTTCAGACTTTTGGGCTCCTGACTACCCGTAACGACTGTCACACGATACCCGTTGGTCTGTAACTAACTGAGCTGTCAAGGTCAACTTGATAGCTCAGTTAGTTACAGACTCTTAGTAATGTTCCCGGATTACCACTACCTCATGCCAGACATGGCAAGTGGCTTTTTCATCGCACAAAGCGATCCCTTAGCTTAAACCGAAACATTGAGCTTGACCGACATTTTCTTACAATATAGTTTTTTTACAATCACTTTTTACCAGCGTTATGTTTTCACGGCCGATTATATAATAGCCGGTCTGTTGACCCATTGAGGCATGCAATCTAAGGCCATAGACCATTATGCCATTGTTCTTGAAATATTCTCAGAAAATTGTAATAAAATCGTTTTCTTCGGCCATTTTTCTTTGTTTTTCTAAGTGCTTAAGAAGATCAGTGACATGTACTCAAGGTATGGAGTCTTCATAAGTAGATAGATTAATAAAAAAAGTAAAAAAAAATTAAATCGACTTCAAAAAGAAATTAACTCGAAATTATGAAATAACTTTAATTTCGGAAATTATTTCATAATTTTGAGTTAATTTCTTTTTGAAGTCGACACACTAACATGTATTAGTCCATATCTTTAAAATTACTGGATCAATTTTGATGAAACTTGCACTGTTCCGTAAGTTGAAGTAAATGTGAGCCAATAAAAAAAATGGTCACGGTCCGATTAATAGTTGCGGAGAAATGCGTGGACACATACATACATAAATCTATAAAATTTTGTATATTTGTTTGGAAGCCCTAATAGATTGTCATAAGTGAATGCAGTTTCAATAATATTACATACATAGGTACGTGTGGAATTGATAACCTCCTTTTTTTTGAAGTCGGTAAAAACATCATTGAAACTTTAAATATTGCCTCGTTTAAGCATCTGGCTGCGTCGTGTGACGGGTCGTTGAGCTCCCTAAAATAGAGTTGAGCTGCACGATGACTGAAGATGCATGCATGCCGTCCGCTGGGACAGGTCAACTCAAAGCTCCAATGACTCTTTCTTCAAAAGGCCCTTCCAGACATGGCCCTGCATTGTTAGACTTTCATACAATCCTAAAAATATAATGTTTCTCGAATAAAATTTAATTTTATTAATAGAAAACAAACAGCTCATTTATCAAATAAAATTTCAGTCGACAACATCCATCGGTTTCTTTCTAAACTTCAACTATATCCGACGATCCTGCATACTTCTCTTTTGTTGACTGTACTGTAGCGGTATCAACAACGCCACATGCGAACAACGCGTCATACTGCATCGCGCAAGCAGAGTTTACCGCGCAACTAGCATAGATACAACGGCCCGACGTGAATCATCGGGCAGTTGCCCGCCAGACACAACACCCGTCTGGACGGAGGATCCTCCCTTTCCTATAGAGTATGAGTGAACTTTACACCCTGTTCCTCATACCTCTATAATCTGATCTCTTTGATCTATAAACTTAAAAATTGGCCCGAATACTTATTTATCTAAATAAATGAATAAACATACATTTTCGAAATTTTTAGAGGATAGTACGAATTTTTCGCGGATTCGTCGTCGCGGGCAGAAGCTAGTATGTACTATATCTATGGTCAACACCATGTCTGGTCTATCATCAAAGTCAGTCTTAATGTTTGACTGCCATAGTGTCAGTCACAGAGTACTTTGTGTCAGTGTCACTTTTTGTAGTATTTTGCAAGAGGATTATGTATTTTTATTTTATATTTCTATGATAATTTATATGGTTACTATTTATATAAAAAATGTTCACTGATGACACAGACTGCCTGTCCTGCTCTGACTGTAAATTGGAATTCATCGAGAAAAGATGGACAGATATTCTACTAAATTGGGTAATCTTTTTCTTCTCTGATATCAGCACAAACCATAAATAAGGTTACGTACGCACTGACTTGGCTTGCTTAGTGCCTAGAGCCCAGTGACTTAACATCCTAACAAACGCTAGGTGACTAGCGAAGACACCAAGCGCGCAGTGGTGCCGGTTGCCAAGATTCTAGAGCGTTCGTTACACTTCTCTACTCGCAAGGCGCTAAGCAAGGCACTTGTCAGTGCGTACGTAGCCTAAAGGGTCAAGTGTAAGGCCTCGGTCTCGAAGTCAGCGATTGCGGGGCGACGGCGGTGGCGCGGGGAGCGGTACGGCAACGCAGACCTGGCCGCGAAGCCAGCGGGCAGATCGCGCGTCCCTAGAGCGGCGTAGTGTTGTGTTATGAGGAATTAGTGTCTTTGTTCGCGAACGAAATGTCTAGACAGCGACATCTTTGTGATACAACATTTAGCAACTCGGTCGTTAAAAAGCAAAAAATATAAAATGCACAACACGACGGCAATGCAGACGCGCGGGCACCGCTAGACTGGTGCAGATTGCTCACACGCCGCTCCCCGCGCCGCTGCCATCGAGGCCAGTTCCATATAAATCTATGCTTTGAAATGCGCCGCTCCCCGCCCCGCCGCCGTCGCCGCACCGCGCCCGCTGTCTTCGTGTCCGTAGCCTAAAGACGGTTCAGTAAGGGTGGGAATGAGCCTTTTTTTTTTAACGTGGAGACATAATGTTTCCACTTCTACAGGAGTGAAAATGTGGAAACATAGGCTGATTAGAGAAGGTCTGTGACCCAAAACAGGCCTTGTAAAGAGAAGGAATAAAAAATTCGAAGACATGTGACATCTGCACTGAGGCCGCGTGGTAGATTACACCCCATTCCCTCGCGAAGAGTGGAGACCTGTGTTCCAGCAGTGGGAACATTATAGACTGATTATGCTATTGCCGTCAACCAAGCACAAACCTAGACTCCAACTGCTACTGAGAAACCCAATAACAGTTTTCTCGGCCTGGGAATCGAACCCAGGACCCCGTGGTCAGCGGTAGCGCTTGCAACCCCTAGACCAAAGAGGCAGACATTAAGAGGGGACGGGCCTGCGAGGAATTTGAAAACTAGGTATTTGAAGAAACTATTGCCGTCGCCTTACATCAAGTCTTCCCCCGTAGTGTGTGATAGGGACAACTGCAGCTCAGACCGAAATTATCACAAAATTTTTGACGAGATCGACGTTTCGTATTCCCCTTTTTTCTCCTCGAATATTGAGCCGATTCAATAATTTTTTACTTTAACGTTTTAAGAAAGAGTATGTTTAGGTTCCTATCATTTTGACGTGACAACGTCTTAAATTAGGTTGCGACTGGGAGTCACTTATGAAAAAGTGTAACGCGCGGTAACGTTACGATGAGTCACCGAACGAGAGAGAGGCCCGCCGAATGCCTTGCGTCTCTCTCCCACTCAACTATGATCGGATGATCGGTCGTTGTCACGTAAAATCTTCGCCCGTAAAACCGACTTTACAGGCAACCATTTTTTTTTATGTTAAAAACTTTTCTAATTTGTCTGGACAGTAGTCCTCTAATCACGGCGGTAAAAATAGGGCATTATTGTAATTTTTAGAGGGTTATATTTTCTTTACTATTTAGTGGAAAAAAAAAGGAAAATGACAGGGACGTATTTACAGCGGGTCCCCTATGTTGTTTCGAACGCCGCTGTTGCGACACACGCTGTTGCGAATTATTTTTCCACTGCCTCACAGGTTCGAAAGCTCATGGACTCGAATGAAGTAGTCGCGAAAGACGCTGTTTCGAAAAACATTTTCACTGCCTCATACGCTCGAATGCTTGTGATTTCGATTTATTTAGTTATTTAATTACTGCCTAAATATTTTTCTGTACACTTTATGACTAAATAAATAATTTAGTCATAAAGTGTACAGAAAAATAATTCGCAACAGCGTGTGTTGCAACAGCGGCGTTCGAAACAACATAGGGGACCCGTTTACAGCAGACCTAGATTTTATGAAAAAAAAAAAATTGCTCTAGAGGCATTACCTATTCAGGAAGAAAAAGGGGAATACATTTGTATGGAGAATCGCACGCCCTGGGGCCCAAGTCTGATATTTTTATAAATTCGTCATTCCAACGATCCCATTGTCATTTTGCTAAAAGTTCGTAATCTGCTAAATTCATAATGGTCGATCATTGGCACAGAACATATACGATACTCGTAACGAATTAAAAGCAATGACTGGACAATGACGTTCTAATCGTAGGTCACTGATCAAAGGAACTGTCAGAATTTTAGCAGATTACCGCTTAAGTCAGTAATTCATTTGTCCATTATGTACGAGATTACCATTCTATGCCATTTCTTTCAATGGAGTGTCAGTGGTTGACCATTGGAAAGTCATAATGACGTCATTATATTAGTAGGTTACCAAACTTGTCAAAATCAACAATTATGAAATCAATGATAGACCATTCTGACCCTATTGTAATAGCAGACTTGAGGCCCTGTTCCCTCATGAAAATGAAAATACCATTGTTTTACAGCTAAACAACTGTGTGCATCCGAAAGCTCCTATAAAAGAGCTAAACCTATGGAGTTTGGCGAAACTGTTAAAAAAATACAGAGAGGACATATTATTATGTCCGGATGAGATTGACGGTGTCATACTGTGTTCTGACGTTGAGGAATTTGTCAGGTATAAGTACCCGCTACTGCGACTAAGGTTGGTGGAAGACAGGTTCTTTTTAACACGCTTTTATTAACTTCACTTGTAACTAACTAACAAACAATGTGATAAAATCTTAGAAGTCAATTTTAACCTACGTCTAATTGTCGTATTGAAATAAAATTTTGCAATTCGGATGACAAAACTATAATTTGGTATTTTGGAGCTGATCTGATGATGGAGCCAGGAGTTAGATAGTGGAACTTTTTAGGGGCTACTAGTAAACCCCTCGAGTTTGAGGTTTTTCCAATATTTTATATAAATAATACTCAAAACCTTTAGGGTAGTTCCCGTGCACCTAGAATCATGTTTGGCAAGAAGCAATGTCGTGTAGCACAAGTAAAGGTAAAAATCCGAAAACCGTGAATTTGTAGTTACATTACATTGTTTTTTTCCCCGTGATTAACTATTTATATACCTACTTTGTACGGATCCCTCGGTGCGCAAGACCGATTCGCGCCGGTTTTTTTCTCTTTGCTCGGCTTGTAAGAGTCCTAGCGCAATGTCAAAACGCCTATAGTTTTCCTCAAGAATTGTGCTATCAAATGCAAAAATATTTTTTCGCTATAATCCGCTGGCAGTTCCAGAGGTTAGCGCATTCAAACGTACAAGCAAACGCTTCAGCTTTATTATTAGTATTAGTATAGATATTCGGATTCGCAGCACTGGATAGGGCTAAGTGGAAGGAGGGAAGGCAGGCCTTTGCCCTGCAGTAGGACAGAAATGGCTGATAATAAATAATTCGAATTTGGGTATTTGGCGGTAGCTATGTGTTAATTCCGGGACATGTTAGCAATCAATCAATCAACTCAGCCTATCGCAGTCCACTGCTGGACATAGGCCTCTCCCAGACTGCGCCACAGCACCCTGTCCTCCGCCTTCCTCATCTAGTCTACCCCAGGCACCTTCTTTAGGTCGTCCGTCCATCTAGCTGGGGGGCGTCCCACACTACGCTTGCCGATACGCGGTCTCCACTCTAGGACTCGCCTGCTCCACCGGCCATCGATCCTTCGACAGACATGGCCAGCCCACTGCCACTTCAGGACTTGTTATGTATAATATATACCGATATATGTAGAATTAGAGATAATTTATTTCTGTGCTTTCCAGATACTTTGACTTAAAACAAGAACAAAAGAAGATGTATCTAATGACCTCGATATTGCTGTTCCATTGTTGTGTTAGTGCTATAACCGGAACAGTGGATGAAGACATTTGCGCCTTTTTGAACAAAAATGATCAGGAACTGATTCTCAAGTTCTGTGAGAAATTAATGGAGATGGAAGTTACGTGTCATAACATTGAGTTAGCTGTTAAAGGTTAGAATTTTAATTCTGTATCTCCTAAAACCGATATCGCAGTCATGGCTGAGACTATGGAGGACCTCAGTACAATGCTCCGAAAGAGTGGGTCTTAAAATGAACATGGACAAAACGAAGGTCATGTCAAATGCCCATGTAACACCCACTCTCATAAAGATTGGAGACGCTACACTTGAAGTCGTGGGCGAGTATGTTTACCTGGGATAAACTGTCCAGTTAGGTAGGCCTAACTTTGAGAAAGAGGTCAATCGTCGAATCCGACTCGGCTGGGCAGCATTCGGGAAGCTACTCAATATCTTCTCGTCTCACATACCGCAGTGTCTCAAGACGAAAGTCTTTGACCAGTGGGATGCCAGTGATGACTTATGGCACTGAAACGTGGTCGCTCACGACCACGGTGGTTTATTTTTCGATCATTTGGATCAATCAACCCAAATCAACATCGTTGGATCGGTTCACTAATGAATTTATTTTTCACTTTTGATTTTTATTTTTTGTTCAGACGTTTCACTTCGTGTAATGGTTCCGAATAAAAGACATAAATCAGCAAACAATGAAGCTTCTAATATCACAACATATGGGGCTCACACCGCTCACAGGACCTAAACGCAAAAAACGCAAGTTTCAGAAGCAATAAAAGTACCTGTATGATCGACTACAGTAAACAAAATCAGAAAAATATATGATATTCTTCAGGATATGCTAGGTAGATAGTGTGTTGAAAACATAATACAACTAATTTGATACGATAAAAAAAAAAATGAAGATACCTCTAAAAACTTTCTTTTTACAATAAAAAACCATACTAATATACAATAATTCTGATTTTTTGTCAGATTGTTCTACAAGCAACATACTAAAGCACTAGTGTTTTAATTTTTTAGTCCAAACAATAGATTTTTTGTAAATTGTTAATTGCTTCATATTTTGCAATAAATTACCACGGTTGTGTCATCGCGCTTCTCTTTCTTTTCTATGCAGTCCGACAGTGACCGCGCTTTAGGTCATGTAGTCCCCTTAATTGTTCAGCACTTATCTTGACATAATATATATATTATATATGTCAAGTCAAGAAAAACATATTTTTATTGGAACTAATTTATTTATCGCGGCATGCGGTAGGAGTAAACGGGTAGAAATCATCACGCAACGAAAAAGCGTTATGCGTCCTCTCTAAGCGACTTTCTCTCTCTCTCTCTGCCTCGTGTCTCGTGTGTTCTCGGTCTGTGCAAGTAAGTAAGGCACTTCGTTCCTGACCGCGGACGCCGTGTTTTTTAAACATACAATTTATCAGATATAATTTGTCTTAGTTATCTTCAATTAGATCAATACACCAGAAACCTTTTAACATTGCAGAAGCCTTCGATTCAGTAAAACAAGATCCTAGACTCGATCACAGCCAGAAACCTTCAAAAATTAAATCGGAGCCGTCGGAGTCTTGTTACTCACCGACTGAAAGCATGAAGAAGAAATCTAATGCTTTGAAGTACAAATCGGCAGAGTCTGAGTCATTTGAACCATGCTCAACATCCGACGTGCCCTTGTCATCACTAAACTCCATGACTACCGACGCAGCACCAACAGAAACAATTGATGCTACATACCAGTCTCTTGAGTTCGATTCTTTTGAACAAGCCGCGTTGCCCGAACTGATTCCCTTTTTGGGTTCTGACAAATCACCAACAGGCAGTATGAAGAAAAAGTTTACAACAACGTTCAAATCGGTGGAGTACGAATCTTATGTACCGTGCTTATCGACGGATAGGTCTTCATATATTCCCAAAGTCCGAAGCAAATCTCCAACAGGCAGCTTGAAGCAAAAATTTAATGCCACTATCAAAACGTTTGAATACGAATCTTATATACCATGCCCAGAACCTGATAAATCCTATAACTCGAAGGCTTTAGGAAGATCGCCAAAAGGAGCCAAGAAGCAAGGATTGAATGCTAAATCCAAATTTAAGGAAGGATCTTACGAATCATGCTCATCCATCGAAACAACTTCTAACCACACGAAATCTTTAGACAAATCACCAACAGGGAGCCTGGAGCCAAGACAAAGTGCCAGATCCAAAGCTATACCTAGGTTCAAATCATATGAATCATACACATCGCGAGACAGATCTCCCAGTAACTCCGAGGCTGTGGACAAAACACCAACAGAAAGCCGCAAGAAGAAAAATCCAAAGACCAAAGCGGCTAAATATAGATCTAAATCAGCTGCAAGGCCTGGAATGACTTCCGTGATCTCCATCATGACTACTGGAAAATCACCAGCGGAGCCAAAATTTAACTCTTTGAAGTTTAAATCGTCAGTCACATTGTTACCATCAGTGGTCACAACTGATGCATCATATTCGGAGAATGATTATGTAGTAAACTATGGCTCCAGGTCTGATACGGAGGAAAAGTCGTCTTTTATTGCACATTCAAAGGCCAACCTTAATATTGCCCATTACGTTGACATAATGCAAACTGTAGAGTCTGGTAAGCTTGATGAGATTATTTTTAAACATCCATACCATCCATCATCCATCTACCTAGTCTTTTCCCAACTATGTTGGGGTCGCCTTCCAGTCTAACCGGATGCAGCGACTGCCTATCTGACCTCCACATCCCAGTTACTGGGTAATATGAAACCCCTTGGTAAGACTGTTTGTCAAACTTTCGGGCTTCTGACGACCCGTAACGACTGTCAAAGATCCACGAATGACAGCCGGGACCAACAGCTTAACGTGCTATCCGAGGCACGGAGGAGTCTTGGTATGTAAAGATGGTCACGCGAAGCGTAGCTTAACCTGACCGATCGGCTCGTGTGGCTGTTATTACTTAGCCACAAGCCCCTCTTAAATAAAAAAAATTAAACATTCATACATGAACTCGTGTTTTCCTTCCATGAGAGTAGGCAGAAGCTACAGAACGCCACCTGTTACGATCTTGGGCTGTCAATTTATTACGTAAGACAATTTGAGGGGGGAGGGGGTCGCAGGAGACGCCCTGGGCGTCGGGAATCGATAACCGATTCCCGGCCACCGTAGTAGGCGCGGGCTTGCGGACGGCGAGCAATGGGCAGCTCGCCGTCCGGTAAGGACCAGGCCCGGGTCGACGGCGCGTTGTGTTCCACGCGCGCCTCAAAAAGATGTCAGAACTAGCTGACGGGGTCCGCTAGCGGCGCTGCCTGCCAGGGTCGCGGGTTGTTCGAAAGAGGGGCATGGCAACTGAAGGAACACGGGTAGGTTTTAGTCAGTAAGAGTCTGACACTCCCTTCCGCTCCGCCCAGAGCGGAAAAAAGGTGGGAGAACACTCCTTTAGCTTCGTTAACGTTCATACATCTGGGGCATTCACTCTAGCCGCTTACAAATACTATGCACCTGTCCAGAAGAATATCACCATCTACCAAAGTTCCAGTATTGTGCACTAGTTTCTCGGCTCTCGTCAAAAAAAAAATGAAAAATGAAAAAAATTAAATAAAAAAAAATGAATGAAATGAATGAATGAATTCACTTATCGTTCTTTTTTACTTTTTTACCTGTCGCTCGGCTCCTAAGGGTCATAGCGTGATGTTAAACAGCCTATAACCTACCTCAAAAATTGGGCTATCAAATGTAAAAAGAATTTTTCAAATCTGACTAGCAGTTCCGGAGATTAACCCCTAACCTAAATACATACTTACAAACAATATTTTTTTTTTACCTCTACAAGAGTATTGACAAAGATTAATAAAGAATATCTTTTCTCTGATATCGTCAGAACATCGTTGCTTGTCAAACTGTGCCTGTAGCAGGTGCAGTCCCACCGGCCCATCCTGTGGGGATCCAGGAAATTCCATAGACGATTGTAATGCAGAAATGGGCACAACAGTGGATTCTTTGTCGGATGTATATTATGAACACTCTGTGCCTGGGCCTGAGAAACCAGAACCGACATCGAAACTGAAACCAAAACGGAAAAAGAAAACAAATTTTCCGTAAGTTGTAAAGAACCCTAAATCCATACTAATATTATAAATTCGAAAGTAACTGTGTCTGTGTGTCTGTCTGTCTGGCGCCTAAACCACTGAACGGATTTCGATAAAATTTTGCAGAGAGATAGATTGCATCCCGTAGTAGCATAGCATAGTTTTTATCCCGATATTCCTACGGGATCGACACTTGGCGGGTGAAACGGCGGGGCGCTGCTAGTAATAATTATCAATGCGAAAGTTAGTCGGTCTGTTACCTCTTCACGCTTAAACCGCTGAACCGATTTAGATGAAATTTGGCATAGAGATAGTTTGAGTCTCGGGAAAGGACATAGGATAGCTTTTATCCCGATATTCCCACGGTATCGACACTTAGGCGGGTGAAACCGCGGGGCGCTGCTAGTAATATCCCTTCGCATGTGTGTACAGGGTATGTACCGATAACAATAGACTTTCTATTGTGTCTGTTAATTGGACATGCGACGGGATAATATTAATGCGAAAGTTAGTCTGTCTGTTAAAGTGCTAGTAAAAAAAACTATAACGTTTGTTGAGCTTCTTTACATTGAGGGAGGGCCCCATCCCTTGAATTTGCCACGGGCCCCAAACGGTATAGTTACGCCACTGTGGGTGTGGGGCAGCGCCAACAGCATCCTGTCTCGTTTGTGAACCACTGCTGCAAGGTTTCGGCTGGACCTGTCAACTTGCAGCAGTGATGTCACAATCTGTTTTTGGTTTAGTTTTTGTCTTTGCAAGTGTATTACTAACATAGTTTGTAAGTAGGTATATTGTTAACAACACTAGGAGTCTTGATCGAATTAAAAAGGGATAAAAAGTAGCCTATATGTTAATCCAGGGTGTCAGCTACCTCCATACAAAATTTTATCAAAATTGATCCAGCCGTTTCAGCGTGAAGAAGTAACAAACATATAAACACACACACAAAGTTTCGCCTTGATTTCAGGTCTATAAAACTTCAGTGTAGCAAAACGTGTAAACTTGTCACGGTGGTTGTGATATTGTTGACAATCATAGGGTTACTGGCATTCCTACTAAAGTTTAGAAATAGTTCTTTATTAGATCGACTATCCACTGACGATAAAGTGGAAGGAATGAGTGCCAATCAAGAAGCCAGGTAATATAATTAAACTTTTCCTTTACCTTACTAATAAACGTTGTAAAGCGTCTGTATAGTTACATAACGCTTTGTCTTCTTCTTTCGAAAGTCAAACTACTAACGACTGAAAGAGAGAAATCGGTGTGTAACTATTCATCTTATCTATATTATATATTATATCTATATAAAATGGTAAACTGACTGACTGATTGTTGATATATCAACGCACAGTCTAAACCGCTGCTCCTAGAGACATGAAATTTGGAGGGTGTGTTCTTTGTGAAGAGTAGGTATCCACTAAGAAAGGGTTTTTCGAAATTCCACTCCTAAGCGGGTGAAATTTGACGCGGACGAAGTCGCGGGCAGAAGCTAGTCTGATATAATACGTTTATTAATGGTAAACTGACTGACTGATTGTTGATATATCAACGCACAGTCTAAACCGCTGCTCCTAAAGACATGAAATTTGGAGGGTGTGTTCTTTGTAAAGAGTAGGTATCCACTAAGAAAGGGTTTTTCGAAATTCCACCCCTAAGCGGGTGAAATTTGACGCGGACGAAGTCGCGGGCAGAAGCTACTCTGATATAATACGATTATTAGTGAGGGGGTAATAATACAATACAGCTGATATAGTACCTACCCTTGTCCTCTTCTAATTTTATGTATTTTTCTCTTTTTACGTACTTTCTGTGTAAATAAATAAAGTAGTTCCTGCCCGTGACTTCGTCCACGTGAAATTTCTTGCCCGCTTAATTTTCGCTTAGCGTTCTTTGTGACTTTTTGGTCTTTCACTCTCTTGAAGCTGTGAAATCAAACTTCTAAGTTAACGTAAAAAAAAAGATACGGCCGTTATATGCCGCAAACACATATTTCGACACTCTCAAGGGAATCAAAATTTATAGAGTACTTCGCGTTGACCTAGAATTAGAAATTTGGCAAGGTCATGTTGCACAATTAAAGGAAAAAATCCGAAAACCGTAAATGTGTAGTTATCTACATTAAATAAATAAAAAATCCCATGATAAACTATTTACATACCTACTACGGAACCTCGGTGCGCGAGTCCGACTCACACGCGACCAGTTTTTTTAATAATCTGCTCTCATTTCTTTTCACATACCTAATATAGTTTTCTCAGGATATTCCAGCTGAATTCCTACATCTGCAAGCAAGGGCTCTGTCAGAAGGTTTACGAACCAACATCAGAATACATCTATTCATCGCTAAGTAGATGCGTACTACTTTGCATGGGTCCACAACTGTGGCCACACCCCATAGGTTACACGTACTACAGCAAGAAGGTTGTAGTCCTCGCAACAAACAGGCTTGAATACAAATTACAATCAGTACCTTCGGAAGCAGTCCACATGTTCCTGGCAGAAGCATTCAAACTCTTTCTCGGAGATCTGGCGAAACTAGAAAGGTACACCCAAGATGCTAGAAGAATGAACATAACAAGAGATTCGATGATCAAAAAGATGTACATACAAATGGATGTAGAAACTGACCCTGATCCTCGAATCAGGCTGGATACAGAAGAATCGTACACGATAAAGGTCGAGACTGTAACGAACCAAGTGGTCATAAAGCTGCTGTCAGCGTCATTCTGTGGTATCAGACATGCGCTTGAGACTCTTAGCCAATTGATCTTACTGGACCAGACTACTGGGAACCTCATAACCTTATCACAGATTATTATCAAAGACGCTCCCAGCTACAAATACAGGGGCTTAATGATAGACACTGGAAGGAACTACATCCCAGTCCCAGATATCATGAGGACTATAGACGCAATGGCCTCAGTGAAGCTCAACACTTTTCACTGGAGAATTTCTGACGTCACCAGTTTTCCTCTACATCTGCCGGCAGTTCCTCAGCTTTTTGAATATGGATCATATGCTAGAGATCTCGTTTACACCAAGGACGATGTCAAAGCAGTTGTGAGGAGAGCTGGGATCCGTGGTATAAGAGTTCTATTGGAAGTAGCGGCTCCAGGACCTGTTGGAAGGGCCTGGTCTTGGATACCAGAAGCCACTTGCCCTGCGAAGAGCAAGAATTTCACTTGCAACAACGTTCTTTGTCTAACATTAGGAATCCACGAAGCGGTTTTTGATATACTTCAGATTATATATTCTGAGATCTTGGAGATGACGAAGGTTGACGATGTATTTCATTTGAGTGATAGCGTTTTTTCTATTGCTAATTGTATTTATTTGATGGAGGAGAGGGAAGGGTTTCTTGACAAGGCTTTGGAAAGACTGAAGCTGGCGAACAAAGGCTTCTTGCCGAAATTACCGATTATTTGGTATACGACGCATTTAACGAAGGATTTGGAAGCCAGGACTTGGGACAGGTAATGTGATATTTATTTAACCGGCTTCAAAAACAGAGGTTCTGTATTCGACCCGTATGTATGTATGTATGACCGCGATTTTCTCAAAAACTAATGAACCAATTAAGTATAAACGTTGCTTAAAGTTAAGATACTTTTGTTTGAATGACGAAAAATATTTGGCTAATCAGACGTTAATCATAACTTTAAGCTGCGTTTATAAATGGAAGGGCTTAATAGCATAAATAAAAATATTTGTAGGATTAAAAAATAAGGGCATTGATTATGACACAGAATTGTTAATTTTTAAAGTCCTTCGTGCATTTATAGAGGAAAATTCAAGTTAAATACTTATCAAAGGATTAACAGAAAACTGGAAAAAATATTAGCTTCTAATTCATTTTCATGTATTTGTAGATTTGGAGTGCAACTAACAGAATGGCAGCCGAACCCTTCAGATCAGTTTCTTAGCAGATTCAAAGCGATTCATTCAAGCAAATGGGATCTATCCTGTGAGATTAAAAAGCAAAGGTGTAAGAAATACAGGTGAGAAAAGTTTTAGTCAAAATCAAAAGTCATTTATTCAAATTAGGCTCAAAATCAGCATTTTTCGAACGTCAAAATTACATAAGACTGTAGGTGTAACTACGCATCATACTGACGTCTCACTCACTCTCGTACTCACGTCGGTGTCACCAGTAGAGAGGTATGAGGAACAGGGTGTAAAGTTCACACATACTCTCTAGAAAAGGGAGGATCCTCCGCCGAAATCGGAGTGGTGTCTGGCGGGCAACTGCCCGATCATTGATGTAGGGACGTTGAATTTTTCAGGGTGAATTTTCCAAGTGGGCGTGGATGCCCAAATCCGAAACTATGAGGAATAGCGAAAAGTACTCGAAGGAGTCGCGGGCTCGATTTTGATGAAAACTAAAACTGCATCATTGGATTTTTGAAAAATCAATATTTCTAGCCAGGAATCGAACCCGCTGATTTTGAAAAATAAAAACACTCGTCTCTTTTTATTAAATTAGTATGAGATACGTGTGAATTAAGATGGACTATTTTATGTCACAAGTTTAGTATCGTAATGTACTATTTCGATACTTCGATACGATAGACGGCCGTATGGTTGTGAATAGCAATGGATTTCTCGCAATTTTGATCTAATTTCAAAGGGACTTCCTAATTAGATTACTAATAAGTCAGTTTTTAATTTTAATATTTTGACCCTGACCTTGGTTAGATTAGGATCGTTTTGGTGTGACGTCATCGTTATGCTGATTTGTTCCGGCAATTATAGTTTGTGAAACTAGTTTGAAATACAGGCTTTGTTTGCTAGCTTTGGACAGGATATATTTATTTATGTTTAATTAAAAAAAAATACAATAATTCTTGTTTTAATGACAATATAAAATTGTACCTACTTAATTGAAAAAAACGTCGTAATAATAAAAAAATAACGTCAATTCTGAAAAGAAAAGCATCTTTATGGTGATTTAAAATGGTAATCAAATCAAATACTTAATTCAATTTGTATTTTTCCATTCGTACGTTTAGTGTAAACGGCTGTTTAGTGAAAATGAAAACAAATGGTGTTTACATTTTCACTAAACAGTTTTACAACAGAGTATAGTCGCCTTTATGTAACTAATACATCGATCACTATTAAAAGTGATCGATGAATTAATAAAAATAACAAAATGATTGCTTACTTGTACAAATGGACATGTAAGTCTTTACTAGTACATAGTAATATGTAACACATAAATAATAATAGTTTGCAAGGTGAACCAGTTTAGTTCTACGTGTTGATCCATAGATAACAATTGTGCAGAAGACGTCAGAGTCTGTTGCCTTAGGACATAATTGTTGGTAGCCGTAAATAAATTAATCGTTTAAAAAACATTAGAAAAACACGCTTTTATAAATGCACGTAAAAAAAAAAGGAAACCTCATCGTGTTCAAAGTCCATTACGTGGCCTTTCTCACAAGTGCAAACACGACTATGATACGATATTCTATCATGGAATGCCATGCGGCTTCATCATCAGACCTTGAAACCTAATCGTGGTCAAAGTTCATTACAAGACTTTTCTAAGAAATCCAAAACAGCTATAATACGATTTTCCATCATGAAGTTCCAGTTCATATCTTCCGGCTCCATCATGAGATCAGTTCGACAGTACCATATTATTGTATTGTCATCAGAACTACATACAGCTGCCAATTTTAATTACGCTACGACCCTTGGAAGATGGTTAAATTAGTTACCTTAGAGTCCATTACATAGTTAGTTACATACAGGTCGACCTAATAAAAGCGTGTTAAAAATACAGCGTTCAGAAATGCATGGTCATATTTAAGGGTGTAGGTATCTGTCGCAGCCAACTGGTTTAATTAGCCGTTTAGTTAACGGCCTAGCCTTTTAACTAAACGGCGGCCGTTCAATTAACGGCCTGAATGATATTCAATGCTATAGTTTAGGTTGGAACTGTAACCAATCACGCGAGAGCCGAATTGGTCGCAGTAAAAATCTCACCGTGAAAACTTAGGTGAAGTGAGCTGTCAATAGTGTCAACTCGTACCAAAAACAAACTCACTTCACTTATGTTTTTACGGTGACATTTTTACAGAATCGACCAGCACATCTTATTCCTACTTCTCATTAGTTTTCATTGTCAGGACTTGGCAAGACATGTATTCCTGGAAGTCTTGGCGGAATCTTGAGGTGTTCACCGTTGAGGGGGGCGAAGCTATCCTATGGACTGACCTTGTTGATACGGGTAATTTTATTAATCTTACTAAATCATCATTCATTTTTTTTTGTGAGTAAACCTTTATTATTTATTTTATTTAACATCATACACAGCAGTTTTCTACCAACTGTAAGGTCAAGTTTTACTAAGCCTCCAACAATATTTACCAAGACAAAATCAAGAAGACATCCATCTATACAACATATAATTATGTTACGGCTAATGACCGAAGTGCGGCTACACCTAGTTTTAGCCGGCCGAAGTGCGGCTACACCTAGTTTTAGCTGGCCGAAGTGCGGCTACACCTAGTTTTAACCAAACCTAACCTCGCGGTACCCTTCGCTCGCTCTTGCATCCTACGTTGACGGAGCCCCGCGTCGCGGGGCTCCTTTTTCTGTGTAAGGGGTTTAAAGGAACCTAACCAAACCGAACCTCGGGGTGCCCTTCGCTCGCTCTTGCATCCTATGTCGCCTCCCGAAATACACACGAACCGCATGTGGCCTGCTAAAACTAGGTGTGGCCGCACTTCGGCCGGCTAAAACTAGGTGTAGCCGCACTTCGGCTATTAGCCGTGACATATACATACAAATAAATTAAATTTAAGTGTCTATTTGTAATGTCAAAATAACAGCATTTTACTAAATGCATATGAATGTTTAAGCGGTAAGTACCGTTTAAACACAACAAAAAAAAAAAACTAAGTATTTTTACAATAACAAAAAAACGATTTTTGAAAATTTCATCTGTCTGTTTGTTCCGGCTAATCTCCGAAACGGCTGGGCCGATTTAGATGAAATTTGGTATGGGGATACTTTTAAACCTGGGGAAGGACATAGGCATTTTATCAACATACCACGCGAGCGAAGCCGCTTGCAGAAGCTAGTTACCAATAAGTTTAAAACTTTGAATACCACACATATTATTACAGGCACAGATATAGATAGACCTAGATAACGCAAGTATCACGAACTGTATGAAAACCAAGCGTGCCATTTTTTTACTATCTACTATGACGTCACAAGCTCGCGCTCTCGTTCACGCTTACCCAGCCAACAGTACACAGGACTGAGCGCGAAAGTGGCGGCTTACGATTTCTTATCGTAAGCTGGTGCGATTTTTGGCACGCGAAGTAGTTGCTGTTGCAGTCTTGCGTTATCTAGGTGTATCTATATCTATGATTACAGGTAATCTGGATTACCACCTATGGCCACGAGCGGCAGCGGTGGCGGAGCGGCTGTGGTCTGATGTCGCTCTCAATGGCACTGTCACCGGTCAAGTCTATGTCCGACTGGACAGCCAGAGGTAACAATACATTTTAAGAGGAAACAGCAGGGTAATTGCGTAACACACTATCAGTAGCAATGGGTTTCATTTTGACAGTTGAACAACATCCATTGCGTTATTTACGTTGTTGAGCAAACACATTTTTCGAACTTATGAAGCAATATATTAGCAATATGCTTCAAAACGTAGACAGAGTAAACTATAGACTTCTGCTTATCTTCTTTTTCATTCGCACAAGTAAAAGAGAAATATATTAACGTCACTAGCATAGAAAAGACGCGTGTCGGCTAAGCACATCAATGTGCACAACAAGTTTGACGTTTATGAATGAAATAATAAAAATTATGAATGAAATAATAAAAACTACTCCGCGATTTAACGGAAAATAAGATCTTTTTCGTGCATAATTCAATAATAGTACATTTGCGCAACTGTGAAAATGGTAAGGTGCAGTGTAATAAACTGTAAAAATGATAGTAGGATGAAGATTGCCGGAATTTTTCGTCCCTTTCGGTGACACGGATACCATGAGTCTATAGATTACTCTGTATACGCTTCAAAATGATTCAACTTGATAGTAATAGTGTGTTACGCAATTAGGGTGCAAGGCGTGCGATTCTCCATACAAATGTATTCCTTTTTTTTCTTCCTGAATAATGCCTCTAGAACAATTTATTTTTCATAAGATCAAGGTCTGCTTTAAACACGTTCCTGTCATTTTCTTTTTTTCAGCAACTAATCAGAAAAAAATATGACCCTCTAAAAATTACAGAAAACGCCCTATTTTTACCGCTGTGATTTGAGGACTACCAGACAAATTAGAAAGGTTTTAACATAAAAAAAAAATGTTAGGAACCTAAACTATACTCCTTCTTAAAATGTTAATGAAAAAAATTATTGAATTGGCTCAGTTTTAGAGAAGAAAAAAGGGGAATATAAAAGGGGTAGACTTGAGGTAAGGCGACGGCAATAGTTTCTCCAAATTCCTCGCAGGCTTGCTAATCCGTTGTCCTAGGTGAGCGACGGACGCGACACGTAGCGAGCGACGCGACGCGACACTTAAGCCGCAATTATATTTAGCCCGCGCCGCGTGTCGCCACGCGTGGGTAAGCTATCGGTTACATACATTTAGTGCGTGGCGTGGCGACACGCGGGGCGGGACTAATGTAATCAATCTACTAAATGTATGTAACCGATAGCTTACCCACGCGTGGCGACACGCGGCGCGGGCTAAATATAATTGCGGCTTTAGTGACGCGTCACGGGTCACGGGTGAAACCGCGGGGCGCTGCTAGTCTTTATAATAATTATTTATCCCTACAGATGGCGTATGGTGCTAAAATCCGTGCAGGTGCAACCAATATGGCCGTTGTATTGCAGTTTTAGTCCAGGAGTGTGTTTAGAAAAAATAAAATACAAATAAATCTGTTTTGTTGAATTTTATTTTCATTAAAACAAGTAATTTATTCGAGTGAGATCTTCTTAGCGTATCAATATCAATGGCAAAAAGTTTACACATCTTTGGCCCAAAATTCAGCTAGGTACGCGGAGTCCTCTCACTGGCGCAGTCGTAAGATCATAAGTGGGACATTGTCTGTGGGGAGGTCGGAACCTCCCCACAGACACTGGTCGCAGTGAGATAGTATAGTATAGATCTATTTATCTTCATTTCTTACTAAAGTCACTGTCTTTTTAATAGCATTATAGAAGTATGAGGAACAGGGTGTAAAGTTCACTCATCGTCGATAGAAAAGGGAGGATCCTCCGAACAGACGAGTGTCGTGTGTGGTGGGCAACTGCCTGACGATTGATGTCAGGACGTTGTACCTATACATGCTAGTCACGCGGTAAACTCTGCTTGCGCGATGCAGGATTTTATGAAGCAATATCCTTCAAAATGGTTCAGATTGAGATTGATGGTGTGTTACGCAAATAGGGTGCTGTTACATTTCAATACGAGTGCTTTTTGCTCCTCCAAAAAATGTCTGGATTATCAATAATTGTCTTCGAAGATGTTTCCCTTATCAATTCAAAAATGTTGTAATAACTTCCAGCAACAACCAAGAAGAATCCCAGTGACATCATAGAAATACATGAAATCAGTCTCCATTTATATCTACCTAAGCTCTGATGCTCCCAGTTCACAAGGAGATCAATAAAAGGAGGATATATGAAGACTGCTGGAATTGTACTGAACGCTCCAAACTGAAAGAACAATAAAATTTATGTAAACTGTAGATACGCCAGAAAAACATACCTACTTACCAAAAAAAATATCAAACACTACAAAAGATAGGTACATATGGCGGCCATATTGCTTTCTGCGATCTCTTCCAGGCAAGGAAAAGAACATGGAAAAGACAGTGATTTCCCTGGACATTAAATGGATTGCTGTTGGTGCAAATCTATAATTAAATAAAAATCTGTTTGTATATTTGTCCTCTATGCGTTCCGAAACCATTGGTCAGATTGTGATGAAACTGTGGTAGGTGTTCTGGGGACGCCCGTGAATTCCTAATTATTAAAACATGGGAACAAAAAACCATTAAAAAAATTAAGCCATTCGAGGTCAGCTAGTAAATAGATAATACATATTTTATTCAGTATTCAAATCGGTGAAATATTTACATAGTTTTAGAAATATGTAATTTACAAAGTTATAATAATTTTAGATAAACCTGTATCACAGGCGGCATGACTAGATATTACTTTATGGTTATTGCAAGACAATAATATTCTTAACAATATTAATTAACATTAAAAGTCTTGAAATGATGACAAAATTTTAATACTTATTTTTTTTTTTTTTTTAAAACGTTGCCCCACCCTAGGAATTACTCCTGTATCGTGGGTGCGTTTACAAACATTTAAATTCACATACACAAACAGCCAGACCCGGAACAACTACCTGTAGACAATACAAATATTTGTTCCGTGCGGGAATCGAACCCGCGACACGCAGCGCAGCAGTCAATCGCTTAACCACTGCGCCAACCGTGCCGTCAATTATTTAATAAGTACCTAGTTTACTTATATACTATATTCACCTTAAAGATCAAAATAACACAAAAGTCTTTTAAATACATGATTTTTTAGTTTGCGTAAAATAGTTTCTTGATTTTTATAACCTACTAGATGACCCCGGCGAACTTCGTACCGCTTCAGAATTTTCTTTCGTGAATTGTCCCCATGTTTTAATAGTTATTCTGCTATTCGGGGCGGAAACAACCTGGGTTCAATTCCCGGGTCGGGCAAAGTGTTATTGAGTTTTCCATTAGGAACTTCTTAGTAACAGCCCGGAGTTTGGATGTTGTCGGTGTGATACCCCCGTGCCTCGGAAAGCACGTTAAACCGTTGGTCCTGCGCCTGATCTCTCTCCGGTCGTGTCGGATTGCCGTCCCATCGGGCTATGAGAGTGAGGGAAGAGGGAGTGCACCTGAGTCTTCGCACACACTTGTACACTATAATCTCTCCCTCTAATAAGGCTAGTCTCCGTTGAGATTGGCCGCCAAGGCCGAAATACGGTCTGGAGGACTTGAATCTCCAAAGGGGCATCTCCCTGCAGGGAGTACACATTCGTGGTCCACTCGGACAGTCTCCGGACACAAGTGGGAAGATCACAGATATAGATAAACCTAGATAACGCAAGTATCACGACTGTATGAAAACCATGCGTGCCATTTTTTTGACTACCTACTATGACGTCACAAGACCTATTAGTGATGGGCCGCGTGCGGCACCCGTCTTGCCCCACCCCCGGGGCCTAGCGCCAGCGCTCACGCTCACCCAGCCAGCAGTACTACAGGACTGAGCGCGAAAGTGGCGGCTTACGATTTTTGTACGCAGGTCCTCACCGGACACGGAAGTTTCGGGAGGTTCCTGCACATCATCAGGCGGGAGGAAACGCCCGGGTGTCACCATTGCCAGGATCGCCCAGAGGACACGGTGGAGTACACGGTGGAGGTCTGCCCCGCTTGGGCGGAGCACCGCCGTGTCCTCGTAGAAGCGATCGGCAGCGGCGGCGACCTCTCGCGCCCGGCCCTGGTGCAAGCCATGGTCCGGGGCGAGAGGGAGTGGGAGGCAGTCACCTCCTTCTGCGAAGCAGTCATGCTAGCGAAGGAGGTGGCGGGACGGCTCAGGGAGAGAGCCTCCCGTCCCAGCCGCCGCGGAAGACGCTCCGGGCGTCGGGAGCCGCGTGACGACTCCCGGCCACCGTAGGCGCGGGCCTGCGGGCGGAGAGTAATGGGTAGCTCACCGTCCGATCAGGACCAGGCCCGTGCCGGACGGCGCGTACGTGTTCCACGCGCGCCTCAAAGAGATGTCAGCATCGAGGATGCATAGGGCCCCATAGGGCTTTAGCCTGCCGGGTCAGCGGGATTGTCCGAAAGGGTTACCGCTGGCCCGGAACATAAAGGGCTAAGGAAGGAACATGGGTGGGTTTTAGTCAGTAAGAGTCTGACACTCCCTTCCGCTCCACCCAGAGCGGGAGGGGTCATTTGATGATTTCGCATCCGCAAAAAAAAAAAAAACTGGTGCAATTTTTGGCACGCGGTTACTCTTGCGTTATCTATTTGTACTTATATCTATGGAGAAGATCATGCGTGATACGTGATAGGTGCAAACACTTACGATTCCCATCATCCTTGTGACATTAGGTAGAGCATAAGCCATAGGAATGAGAGCAACCACATGGAGCGCTCTATATACCCTCTCCCAGAACCAGTAATTTGACAGCTTATGGTGTCGCCTTAGGTAATACCATTCTATATCAAAAGCCAGATAGAAATACAAGGCAAATACTACGTATTGTGTTATGCATACGAAAACTTTTACTATTACTGCAAAGCTGAAAAGAATAAAAAATACCAATTTTAGTAAAATATCGCGAGTAAAATAGCAAATAGCGGTTGGTCTGTGGATGGATCTTCACCGAGACCCCTCCGTGCCTCAGAAGCACGTTAAGCCGTTGGTCCCGGCTGTCATTCGTGGATCTTTAACAGTCGTTACGGGTAGTCAGAAGCCCGAAAGTCTGACAACCAGTCTTACCAAAGGGTGAGATTACAATCATCATCATTATTATCATTACTCTATTACCCAGTAACTGGGTTGTGGAGGTCAGATACGCAGCCGCTCCTTGTAAAATACTGGTTTTCAGCTGCATCCGGTTAGAGTGGATGCTGACCCCAACATAGTTGAGAAAAAGCTAGGCAGATAATGGCAGATGAATAGGATTTTTTTAGGACAGCCTCGGGGTCAGGGGGTCTACTCCCTAAAAACGACGTCCATATCTTCGGGCGTTTCCAACTCCGTATCACTAATGGACATCCGTATCCGATTGGTTCGGTTTCTGAACTAAAAATTAATGACAACACGATTTGACATTTGACAGTTAATCGTACGCCCGCGCCGCTACACGATGTGTTTTTGACCGTTGGAAAAATTGAATTTGACACTTGTATTGCCGGATCACCTACTTTTGGACGGGCCCTGTCAAGAAAGGTTACGTACACACTGACAGATAAGCCATCTGTCAGTTAGCTTAGAGCCTTTTAGCGACTTGCGAAGGCGCCAAGCGCGTAGTGCTGGTTGCAAAAATTCTAGAACGTTCGTTTCACTTCGCTACTCGCAAGGTGACTCGGTAGGTTCTAGGCGCTAAGCAAGCCATGTGTTAGCGCGTACGTAGCCTTAGAAGGTTGACCCCTTGGACTTGCCTGGTTGTTGGCAAGAAGCTCGTCCTCTATTTCAAGAGACTTATAAGTAAACAAAACTGTCGAAATATGGGTGTACTATAGATACCACCGTTAGAGGGAAATGACAATATTTATGTAAGTGCCACTGAATTGGTATAATATATGATACTAGCTGCGCCCCGCGGTTTCACCCGCGCCTTATCACCTAGGGTTATAAAAATAGCGTACGATCTATTTTCAGACATACCAAATATAAACAAAAAATTTCATTAAAATTGGTCAAGCCGTTTCGGAGGAGTTCGATAACAAGCATTGTGACACGAGATTTTTATATATGAGAAGATATACTTACGGTGAAAATGGAAAGTGTATTGTGATGGGAGCTACAGAATATTCTCCATAACTCCAGTAGCCAAGGACGCCTACTGTCACCATCGCTACGGTATATATTGGCATGGCTAGAAAAGAGAAAACGCTATTGAAATGCACCATCAGAGTCATCGCCATCATCATCAACTTCAGCCCGACATCGCCCACTGCTGGGCAAAGACCTCTCTTTTCTTATGCCAATCCCCTCTCTCCTGTGCCAGTCTCAACCAGGTTCTACCCGCAATGGTAACAATTTCTTACGCCCATATTTAAGCTGGATGACCGACACTTCGTCGTCGAAGCGTACATACCAAGTTCCAAACGTCGTGAAAGGTTTACGACATCGGAAAATCGAGTTAAGAAACTGGTCAGGACATCTGGGAAGGCGCAGTGATGATTGTTGGAGTAAGGCAGTGACCGAGTGGCGTCCAGTCCAAGGACTGGAAGGCCAACAGAATACCCGACCGTAAATATGAGTATAAGGTATAAGTGACAAAGACGGCACTCGAAAGGCGAATTTTACGTGAAAGTTGATGCTGAAAGTGTAAGTTCCTTTCTCCCGTCAATCTTCTCGATAACATTCACTCCCTTATCATTCATAAATTATCCCTTTTCATACAAAATCCATACATCTTATCCTTGGTCTCCACCTGACACCTCTCTCTATCTATTTTATCTAATGTAATCTAACTAGCCTGTATTGTCCCACTGCACTCCTCCTGCCTCTCCTTTTTTCTCATAATTCTGTCTTTAGCTACCGCCAGTCCTTTCGGTAGGAGTCAAGCTCGTCTCGTCACTATTTTATCACAGCCTTGCAAAAACATTCTCATCAAAATATTGACAATTGTGCATCGCACTTTTGGTAACCAAATGAGTTTTAATAGGTCCTGCAAGAACCCAGTTAGCTTAAACACATCATCCAAGAAAAACAAGAAAAACCCTTACCAGCCAGAACAACCATATGAAATTTCTTCGGCTGTTTCATGTTATTCTCAATCGGGAAGGCGTAACAGATTGGTTCGAGCACGAATGTGCAAACGCAGGTAAATTCCACCAATCCAGTCACACCCTTGTAGGGTGATCGATCCATCGGACTGTCTTTATTATCATGTAAGCTGTACCATAGTATAACTAGAATAAGGGCCACTGAAAGTCAAGGAAATTCGATGTTTAGCAAAACTATTGTTAGTAGTATTATAGAGGTATGAGGAACCGGGTGTAAAGTTCACTCATCTTAAATAGAAAAGGAAGGATCCTCCGACTAGACCGGATCCTCCAGGTGTCGTGTCTGGTAGGCAACTGCTCAACGATTGAAGTCGGGACTTGTACTCATATGCTATGCGAAGTGGAGATTGCGACGCCCCCGAAAGGGAAGCAGCAGAAGGCTTGGTCATTTGGTTTGCTTCCATAATGGGTGAGGGTAATTTGAGCGCGCGTTACCTACGCGCGCTCATGCGAGTGGTTGCTTGTTGTATTCTGTAGGCGCGCCACGAGCTGATTCATATCGCCGCTTTCGTCACGACACCTTGGCGGTCTGTCTTCGCCAGGTGAGACCTCCAGTTTCCTGGGGGAGGCCCGGCGAGAGACGACCAGCGACATAAGTGCCGACTCTACGCTCGTACAGAGTATGGGTGAGTTGCTCCAGTCCGCCCCGCTTCCAGAGTTAGTTGTTCGCGGTCCTGGCTAAGGAGCAGTCGTGTGTTTGTGAGCGGTATTGTGTTGTGTAACATCGCTCAGTGTCTACGTGAATCGCAGCCCGCGCTGCGCATCATGTGAGTACTTAATCTAGTTGCGCGGTAAACTCTGTTTGCGCGATGCAGGATTTTGCGTGACACACAGTATCATAGATTTAGTATATACTAGCGTAAATCTATGGTTAGTATATTAAAATCAAAACAGTTGTTTTATGACAGTTGTACGAAGTCAGCAGTCTGGTGTCAAGTGATGACTGTTCATCAGTTTCTCGGATAATATTTATGGCTGGCCCATTACCACCTAAAAAGGCAGGTATTTAGTCGATCTCACGAAATAACTCTCGCAGACGCTGCTCTACAGTTTACGATGGAATGTTGCTCAATCTACTCAGTCTATCACAGTCCGCTGCTAGACATAAACCTTTTCCAGGATGGGCCACAACACCGTGTCCTCCGCCTTCCGCATTCAGTCTGTCCCAGCTACTTTCTTAAGGTCGCCGGTCCATCTACCTGGGGGGTGTCCAACGCTACGCTTACCGATACACGATCTTCACTTTGGACTTGCCTGTTCCACCGGCCATCGGTCCTTCGATAACCATGGCCAGCCCCCTGCCACTTCAGCTTGCTTACTCTGAATGTTGCATGGTTTTTATGTTATATTAATAACAAAAATTACGTACCACCAAACAGGTCACAGATCAACGCGAATGGTGCAAGGCTCTTCATATCTGTAACCATGCAGATAATGGCACACGGTACCATCAGTGAAAGAATAACCATCTTGATGGATGGATTGCCTCCATCGCTGATTGTACTCTCTCTGGTTATCAGCTCCTGCAGATTCCGAGCTATCATGATAACCAAAACGAAGCAGGAACCGTAGAGGTGGCACAGTAACGTTGCCTCCACCAGACATCTGGAAGCATAATCATTAATCAGCCTATAATGTTCCCACTACTGGGACACAAACACTTGGCCCCTAGTACCCGCCGGCCCGCCTACCCTTGACTACGGACCGACGACCTTGTGAAGGCCGCATGAACCCGTTGGATGCGAGAAGCACAGAACCGGTCGAAGTGGAGGTGCTTGGGGGAGGCCTATGCCCAGTAGTGGACGTCTTTCGGCTGAAATGATGATGATGATGACTGGGACTCCTCTCGGTAAGAGGGAGTGGGCCGTAATCCCCCACGCGGACATTTAGTATATGTCACATGTCTTCGAAGTTTTCGATTCTGGGACATGTAGATGTCGGTTTTATTACAATGTATTCTTTCACCAGTTTGAGAGCCGTGGTTATGAAATAATTAACACAAAGTAAAGCGCCTGTCTGTGTTCGAACCTATGACCGACAACTCGTTAGTCGCGGCCGTTACCACTTGGCCGTCACTGCTCCTACTCCTGATATCTGGAAGATGACCGAAAAAATCACAGTGGTTTTTTTTTCATTTTTTTTCTGATCTTAGGGCTGCAAGTCGACTTGCTCAGTTCAAGGAAACCTCAGAACACGGAGACACCCCTGTGGCCGTTGCTAGAGATAGCATCGCCAACCCTGTTTTTTTTGGGTGCTATATAATCAAATTACGTCTCCTGCTCTGGGCGGAGCGGGTGTCAAACTTTTACTGACTAAAACCCACCCGTGTTCCTTCAGTTGCCTATGCCAGGGCTACGGTAACTCTTTCGAACAACCCGCGACCCTGGCAGGATCGTCAACACTTTCTCTACCAAACCAATCTTGTCACCGTTTACTCACACCATGTATCTTAAGAAAACTCACGGAAATACCTTAACCTCTAGTCTACTCATGACATTATCATTAGCTGAAAGAAATTGACTGCTGGACATGGGCCTCCTTAAAGTATTGCCACAACGACTGGTTCTGCGCTTCTTACATCCAGTGGATTTCCACGACCTTCCCTAGATCATCAGTGTATCTTATATCTATACTAATATCTATACAAATATTATAAAGCTGAAGAGTTTGTTTGAACGCGCTAATCTCAGGAACTGCTGGTTTGAATTGAAAAAATATTTTTGAGTTGGATAGTCTATTTATCGAGCAAGGCTATAGGCTATATAACATCACGCTACGACCCTTAGGAGCCGCGCAGCGTGTGACACCGCGGGGAACAGCTAGTTAATGATAATTCTGGGGTTATTTCTTCTACTTATTCTGCATACCTGGAGCCTGCTTAGTTGGTCTTGTGGAGTTCTGGGTTTGATTCCCGGTGTGTGTCCCAAAGTGTTATTAGGTTTTTCCTTTGAGAATTTCATATTAGCAGCACGGAATTTGGATGTTGGTGTTGTAAGACCTCTGTGTCTCGGATAGCAAGGAAAGCCGTTGGTACTGCGCCTGATCTCTCCCCAGTCGCGTCGGATTGCCGTCCAATTGGATTAGAAGATTATAGGAACAGAGAGTGCACCGTGCACCTGTGTCTGCGCAGACACTATAAGCCTCATGCGTACTTGGCTTACCTCAAAAATAAAATTCGGTCAGTTGGGAGGATATTATTTTTTACCCGACTGCCCCAGAATGTGGGTCATCATCATCATCATCATTTCAGCCGAAAGACGTCCACTGATGGACATAGGCCTCCCCCAAGCACCTCCACTTCGACCGGTTCTGCGCTTCTCGCATCCAACGGGCTCTGCTTGGAGTTTCCCTGCGTGATCGAATCAGGAATGAGGAGATCCGCAGGAGAACCAAGGTAACCGACATAGCCTGAAGAATTGCCAAACTTAAGTGGCAGTGGGCAGGGCACATTGCTCCCAGAACAGATGGCCGATGGGGCCGAAAGGTTCTGGAGTGGCGACCGCGTACGGGAAGAATGTGGGTATTTTTTTTAAATTATTATTACCTGAAGCCTCTAGCCGCTTTCCGAAGCTTTGGCCAGGGTGACAGAAGCATTGCAGTCTCCATTACAGCAGGGTAGGTTAATTCGTGCGTCTCCACACGTCCGTACAACTTCTGGGCTGACCATACAAGAATCTGTGACGTAGGAATTATAATTAGAACTCTTTTTATCCGACTACCCGACAGCAAAGACAGGGCTATGTTTTTCACGCATATGTATCTGCCGCAGTAAGCGAAAAGGACGAATATCGGCCAAAAATTTAAAGGAAAATAAACCTTAACCTTCCTTCCTTCCTTCCTTCCTTTTTCCTTCCTTTTTTCCTTCCTTCCTTTCATAACAAAGAGTATTTCTATTCTATTCCTTACTAAACAAATAAGGCACATTCATTAAGGCTCATTTTTCTCTATTCCCTTTCCTCATATGCGACCCTTTTACTTACGGCGGCAGGTATGTAAAATGACTTCTCGTGTCGATCTGTGTGACCATGTTGTTTTTCCAAACTACTATAATTTTCACCATCATTTAGAGAATTCATTTCGGATGGTTTATGTGTATTTATGCAATTAATATAAAACTTAGATATACATCTAGCGCCCGCGACTTCGTCCGCGTGAAATTTCACCCTCCCCCCATTCACCCTCATAAGAGTGGAATTTCGAAAAACCCTTTCTTAGTGGATACTACCTATAGGTACTCTTCACAAAGAACACACCCTCCAAATTTCTTGTTTTTAGGACCAGCGGTTTAGGCTGTCCGTTGATATATCAGTCAGTCAGGACTTTGAATGTTATATACATGTTTATAGATATGAAATCTCCATATTTTGTCAAGTCGCAAAAATCGTGCGATGGACGCGGGTCGCTAGTAGGTACATAAATAAATAAAACTCACACAGACGCAGTAGCTGACAATGGCAGAAAGAAGAATATTCATGGCCATCGCAGCAAATAGTCCACATTCCATGTAGGCCGCATGGACTACTACTAGGCCACTGCCTAAGCCACACATGAGCATGTGTATTACGGACTCTATTAAACTGGAAAAACAAATTTTTGTTGGCGCAATTTGAGTCCACGCCGTTTGTTTTCATGAAAACGTTTGGTGCTGTAACCTAACCTACCTTAGTAAGAGTTCATTTAGGCGGTAGAGGAGTTCATCTAGCACTTTTACGGGGTGTTAACACTATTACGGCAAGCTTGCTCTGTCCCAAATAATTAGAGGTGGAGACATTTACATCAAGCTAATCTGACCTAACGATGGTATTCCATAACTTAGCGAGCAAAGTTTCATGACGAACGAGCAAAGCGAGCCCACAGTAGGTAGACACCAGAGCGCGCTTATTCAAGTAAAAACCGAGTGAAGCGAGCTCCTCCACAAGACAAGCGAGTGGAATACACAAGACCACTTACAACGTGCGAGTGAAGTGAGCCTTGAGTGGCATACGCTCACTCTCGAGACGAGTGAGCGAAGCGAGCCCGCGAACCCACGTAGGTACGCCGCGAGTGAGCAGAGCGTGATTAACTGATTACTAACAACCAAAAAGTTGGAAGGGAATCGTTTGTCTTAGTATGTGATAATAATAATAGGTATTGAAAGTAATTGGGTTATACGTACTTGTTTGGCCTAGTCAAATATGATCTTTTGCTACAATAATCATAGTTTTCTGCATCGACTTGATTATTTTTTGGTGCGAACCTGGCTTTTGCATCGTTTACACTAATGCTGCTGCTAGGGATCTATTGAAAAACAAAGAGAACGTTTAAATTATCTGCAGAACTGCTACCACCGCCAGTGGCACAGCTTCACGTCACCACGGCGTCATACTAGAGAATCTGATAAATGGTAACCCGCATAATAACTTTAAATCACCTAAAGTGATTACACACATTTGTCTTGCCGTGAAAAACAACGGTATTTTTGCCGTGTTTAAGCACGATCATCAGTGTTGTATGGATCACTATGGAAGCTTGTTGAGCAAACATTGCAGATGCACTGCAAAAACGTGGCAGCCGCGACAGTCCCCTAAGCGTCGTTGTTGTTGTTGTTGTATTGGATAATACAGACAGTCCCAACAGTCCCCTAAGCGTCGTTGTTGTTGTTGCATTGGTTAATACTTACAGTTGGATCCATGATATCCATTTATAAGCTGGAAGCAATTAGATAATAGTCCCTGCACTGGCCAGTACCATTGATCGTGCAATAGTTTGCAATAAAAGCAAGAAATACCATTGAGAAGTAACTGATCATATTCAGTCTATCAAAAACACAAAAAGTACTCTGTGCTGATCACTGACAAGTTATCCTATTGTCAACACTTTCAGTCTATCAAAAAGTACTCTGTGGTCAACACTGACGAAGAGGTTTTATTTTTTTAATATAAGGTATGCTTAAGTATTTTATTGTCAATGATTTCAGTGAATGATTATGATGGTACATACTAATTCCGTGTGAAGAGTTATAGTGTCCAAACAAACTATGCCGAAGGTATGCGACCGAAATTCCGCGGCTGATTTTACGTTCCGACGTATTCGGCTAATATACCGAATTTACGCGGCAGAAATTCAGTTGCGCAACTTTGTGTGTATTCAGTGTCTCGAGCGCTGTTGTGGCTTCGTGTCGTGTAATCTAAACAGCCAGACAGACAGACGCCAAACAAAGTGATCCTCTTAGGGTTCCGTTATTACTTTTGAGGTGCGAAACCCGAAAAATGGACTATTTTACAGTAATAACAACTGCAGAGGCTTTAGAAGAATCGAACCGAACCGAACTTCGGTCGCGTATAATGTGTGCTCTACAGAACGTTGCCGCCCAATTGCCGCTGAAGTTACGCCGGTTGAAGTTCGGCTTTACACTATAACGCAACGTAATTTCAGCATAATGTGTCATGTCAGTAATTCAAATAGCATTGCAGGCGTAATCATGCCGAAATTCGGTCGCGTACCTTCGGCATAGTGTATTTAGACACTTTATGTCTATGGTTAGCAGAGCTTCATGTTGCAATTTATAGGGCTTTGAAGGTCCGTGGCATACCTACATTCTGCCATTTTATTTATTTTTCAAAATGGCGGCCACGCTTGAAATTTATGTAAATCGATAGCTGACAAATTATTCAAATTCATGTTTCCAATTGATGTTATTTCAAGTTAAACAAATATCAACTTTATTATAGTGAGAATTAAGTTGATTTCAAAGTACTATTGACAAAAATTGTAGCGTAAACTGAACTTTTTTGTGTAGGTACCTATTAAAGTAATTTTTCCATTAACTCATATTTGTTTATATATTTGGAAACTAAAACGCGAACGCAGATTATGCATACTATTTTCATTTCTCTTTTTATTTTAAAGGTTGTTTATGGTAACAAAAAATGAAACAATCGGTTTAATTATATTTACAAACATTAATCATTTATTCATTAAAGAAAAAATATATCACCCTCTTTCAGTTTTAATATAAAGAAGGCACAGTAGTGTATGTGAACATATATTTTACAATACATTGATTTATTGTATCGACAAAACGTCTAATCAGATTGTTAAATTCTGTTGTTGTTGTTGCTATGATTTAATTGAACCCTAAAATAGAGACAATTATTTATAGGGTATGATGGACCCTTATTCAATCTGGTTTTTCGACTCCGTTGACGATCGAAAATACGAAGATTTTTTCCGATTTCGAAACGTTTCTAAAACATTGGAAATACAGCGTAGGACGGGACGAAATCGAAAAATATTTTTTCGTAGGTATTTTTTTTGCTGTAATATTTCGAAATTAATTCTATTTCATTGGGTTTCCTTTAAAAATTACGTTTAAAAATGTTTGTTTAAAAAATTCAAATAATCGCCTTTTTCGCTAGGTCAATGGACGATAAATATCGATTAATAAAATTAACAATTTTAGCTGCAAAAAAAAATTACGTTTTATTTGTAATTTTTATTCTTCCCACAATCTACTTCTACTGGTACTTGATCACTTATTAAAAACCTTGCTGCTGTAATACAAAGTAAGACTAGTATGTAATATGTTTTCACTAATATTTTAAGTTATAATGGAAGAATGCAATATTCTAATATTTGTAAAGAACTAAGCACCTTTGTATGGAACTATTGTATTATTGTAATAAATTACAGGCACGTTTTTATTAAAATCTACATTTATAACTGGTAATATAATTCTTATTATTATTTCGATTAACACTTTGAACGCGTCTACGACAAAAAAGAAAAGAAAATATATTTAAATTGGTAAGCACAGTTTTAAAAATAATAATACACAGTTCGGCACAGTTTTTAAAATAAACACAGTTGCATTTATTAAAAGTTATAAGAAAGGATGTACATTTTTCATCGTGTTTATGAAAAGCTGTGTTTTTTCTCTAAATGTATGTAAGTTAAATAGAATTTACTAACAAAAATTGACACCTAAGTAAATGATTGTGATATCTGTGTGAATAAAAAGGAATATATTTAGAACTTGTGCGTTCAAAGGTATTATGGCAGCTAACTTGACTTGTAAATATTAGTCACTATTTATTTTATTAAAACTATCGATAAGTTTAGCTGTACGAAGATTCCTGATACACAAAGATGAGAAAATTACTGAAAAAAGGACATTTTAAAGGATTTTATACATAAATTATTAAAATAAGTTGACGGTTGCAGTTCCCAGCAAATCAATTTTTAGAATTGTCAGTCACCAATCTATATCAAAAGACAAAGTTACCTAAAAAAAATTTTTTTTAGGTTTGTTAAGCCAAACTTATCTCTAGACACTATTATCATTTTAAACTATTATTATTGTACTTTTTTAACCATTTACATAGAAAGCGTTAGCATTATAAAATAGTGTGTGACCGTCTTTAACAATATCATCAAAAAGCGATTGGTACTTTAAACCTACAAATTAAATATTTTTTTTAATAATTAATAAGCATTTAATTAATTGTAATACATATTTAACATAAGCTTACATATATCTAATGTGATCTTAATTACACTTTGGTAATATTTACCTATTAAAAAACTATAATAATGTGAGAAAAATCGACTAATTATTAATAAACTAAAAGAAACTATAGCAGACTAAAAGATATACTAAATCCTTTAAAAGTGCAGATTTCTTTTCCAAATTTAGGGAAATAAAAATACTAAAAGGGAACGTCATTTCGTAAAAGATACAGTGATTAGTACTAAATTCACTGTTTTATTAAAATTATAATGAATTTTATTAAATATTTACATTACTAAAACTGGTACGAAGTGCTGTCATTTTTCAAAAACAATTTTCTTAATTAAAATAAAAGCTCTGTATTTCATAAAATGCTGCGATACAATTTGGAAGAAAAAGTACAGATTTTCGAACAGGAAAGATTTCGAAATCCGTTTTTTAGTCGAAGATTGCTTTTTTTTTATTTTTGTGCCGAAAATTATCAAATTTTAAGTATCTTCGCTTTACATAAGTTTCAAAATTTTCACTTACGCTAAATTAAAAATTAATTTCCTTACCATTTATTCTGTACAATAATATATAATGAAAACTCATGGAACGGAGACAAAACAAACAAGAAAAACTGTGTTCAATTCAATATTTATGATATGACCAAAACAAAAAACAAACAAGAAAAACTGTGTTCAATTCAATATTTATGATATGACCAAAACAAAAATTACTATTACAAAGAAAAAAAAAACAAAAAATTTAAAGAAAAAAAAATTACTTTTTTTTTCAAAATTTTTGTTAAACGAGGAGAAAATTTTGAAGCGTTTAATAATTTTAACAGCATAGCTACATCGTTTTGTCTCGGATAAACATCGAATACTTCTGATAACAATAAATAAGTTATGCTAGTGAGTTTAAAGCATTCGGACAAGGAGGTACATCAGGATTGTCGATAGCGCGGTGTATACTGGTCGAATGGAATGCGCAGCATTTTTACGATACACTGAAAAAAAAGGAAAAAGAATACAAATTATTACGTGTTAGTACAGTTTTTCTCCTAAATTATTACTGAACACATTATTTTTATTATTTATTATATAAAAATAAATAAATCAAAACAAAACAACAAAAATCACGAAAATTACCTGAAGCAGTCTGGATATACAGCGACTGAGGATCTTCTAAATAAAACAGAAGAAAAAGCCAAATAAAACATGATAGTCAACACAAAACATAAAATTAAAACACAGCAAAAAAAAAAAAAAAACATTTAGTTAAAAGAAATCGAGAAAAAATCCTTGTCATAAGGAGTTAAAATTTGAGTAAAAAAGTGTAATAAAAACATTATAATTAGATTTTAGTTATGTTTGGTTAAATCCATTGTTAAATGACACTCGTTCAGGTCCATCATATCATTTAATTTGAACGCCATATCTGCGAACCGGATGCAGCTGAATACCAGTATTTGACATGAAGCGACTGTCTATCTGAGCGCCACAACCCAGTTACTGGGTAAACCATACCCCTTGATAAAACTGGTTGTTACGACTTTCGCTTACGACTACCCTTATTGACTGTCAAAGATCTACAAACAGTGCCGGATTAAGACTACTTGTTGCCCTAAGCAATCCACGCCTGTAGGCCCTCCTATCCACTGGTCGCCTCGTATTTCTTCAAAACATCGACGAGCGATTTATAAAGATTGGCGCACATCTCTAGCTAGTGACTTTTGGGTCTTGTAATATCTGGCTGATAAACAGCCTTGCCTTTCATGTGCTAACTTTCGGTGCTGTTTCTGCCCTATGGTGCCCCCCGAGACGTGATGCCCTAAGCAATTGCTTAATTTGCTTGGGCTAATCCGATATGGATGGACATGGCTGTCATTCATAGATCTTTGACCGCGAATCATATTTAGATCAATATACAATCTTAACTAACCTGCAAATCGCGTAAAAAAAAAAAACGTAGCAAAATTTTTTTTTTTGTAATTATTTTTTTGTTACGTATCTACGTTAATTTTTGTTTTGTTAGAGCGCTTTTGCATTGTAAGGTAGCGGTTACCACATGGACCATTGGCCAATACATGATCTGCCTAGCCTTTTCCCAACTATGTTGGGGTCGGCTTCTTTGGCCAATTGCCAAAGTTTTACACAAAAAAAAAGTTTCCAAAAACTTACGGATTTTAACAAGAGCCGCTTCGGTACCTCCCCAACTCTTGGTGTTCCTGACTTTCACAGCGGCCATGTATTCACCAGGCTGCAGCTGTTTGTCTTCAAGGGTATAGCTGATGTCGTACTTATTGTGCTTGCCAGCTGGGACTGGTACACTGAGCGTCGTCCATTCTCCGTCCTAGAGAAGAAATTTGAGAAATTAATTGAAAATAATGGGTGTTGTGCGAAACTAGATTGTTCGTTTTTCATCACTCTAACTGCGATGAATGTATGTTGGTATATGAAATGGTTGTGATGTGGTCTTTACACAGGTGATGATAGCCGCTTGATTTTCGTCACATGGCGAAAATGGCCATTCGGCTAGGCCGCGGGAGATTAAAATCCAATAGTGTCAAACCCTAGCATCAGGGGGCCTAAAAAGGCCACTTTGGCAGAATCCTAAAAGGATAATATTATGGACAGTTAACCGTTAAGTTAATCGTATCAAATCCCATTGGTGAACGATTTTTCAGTAATTTTTTTTGTCTGTGCTAAAATACCAATCAATCCAATCCCAATCTCTTTGATTATACCTACGTAGTGCAGCGAAAAAAAGAAAAACACAGACGGTCTTCGCCATAATATTATGATTCATAATGTTATCCTTTTATGATTCTCCAAAGTGGCCTTTTTAGGCCCCCAAGGTGAAGTGACAGCTCACTTCAAGCTCATTCCACCTAAGTTTTCACTGTGAAATTTAAATAGATCAGCTGGATTTTAGTCGCTAGACTTACTATATGAGCGCTACGTAACTCCACGATTTTATTCATCTGCACAAATCCTAACCAAAAGAAAACCACCCCACGAAATTGATTAATGAAAAACAAAATCAGAAAATTATAGCTTACCTCATTGTTAGACTTAAGCTGAACTTCCATCTCCTCAACCGGCTGATGTGAGTGCACAGTCCAGGTCATCCTAGGTCCGTCCACATCCAGGTCTTCAACCACAGGGCTCTGGACCAGCTCTATAGAACGATTGTGGGTGCCGTAGCCATTTTCAGCCTGGAAATGAATAAAAACATATTGCATATCAGTATTGGGTTGATCGATGAAAAGGGGAACATTGATCGGTGGTGACGCTGTAAAGCACCATTTACATGTTAAACTACTTGATGTATTGTAGGCGAAATATCGTGACGCAGTGGTGGCCCAGTGGAAACGACCTCGACTTACGAGTTGTAGGTCGTAAGTTCGAGCCCTGACAGGCGCTTTACTTTTATATTTCATCGCTACTGCTCTCAAAACGGTGAAGGAAAACATCGTGGGGAAACATGTCAAGCATATCCTAGAACCAAAATTTCGAAGGCATGTGACATTTACCAACCCACAGTGGGCCCGCGCGGTGGATTACGGCCCACTGCCTCGCAATCGATCTCCCTAGGCCTGTGTCCCAGCAGCGGGAACATTATAAGTTGATTATGTACTGGCCATTCACTGGCCCTTCCCGTGTTTTAAATTAATGTCGCCATTGTTCCGGCACGTTGTATATTTTTTCGTGTTATATATGCCATCGACGCTAAGACCACGAATGCCAATCACCACTTTACCTCTACTAAAAACTATAGCCTATCTAAAGCTTCTTACCTCACACGTGAAGGTACCGAAGTCAGCGTCAGCACTAGGAGACACAGTCAAGTTCGAGTGTGATCCCCGGGTGCTGATGTCGTACTGAGTGGCGCTGTCTTCGATCAGTACACCGTCTTTGTACCAGCGGAAGTGTGGCCTGAAATCAGGTAGAAAAACTGTGAGAATAGTGCAAACGTTCTAAAAGCTGGCTTTTTTATTCGTTTAGATAATGCTTTGACGGAGTTTGAGGCTTCTCTAATATATTATATTGTGGAAGATGAGAAGACCAGGAGGGGGGAAGACCTTTATAAGGCGGTGCAGTGTTGGCACCGGCCCTTTTTCACATCGAGACATCGTGGGAGTAAGACTGTTAGGACGTCACTCCGTTGGTTGTTTTTTTATTATAACGTAATTATTTGTGCCATTATTGTTACTTTGTGTGTTCGCCATTTTTGTTATTGGATTTCTACTTAATTTACTTATTGTATTTGCATAATTATTAAAAAAAACTCACTTCTGATTTAATTTCCAAAAAAATTTTTTTTTAAGTTTTTGTCGATTAACATCTTCACAATGCTATTAGGACTTGACCGCGATCTCTTTAATAGAGATGCCGTTTTTCTCCTCACCATAGCGTGGAAGTCGTGAACACGCGTCTGAATGAACATGCCAGAGGCACTTCCAAAGCGCGGCAGCCTCAAAAGCATTCTGAAGCTATTCTTAGATGGCGAAAAATTCGATATAAGTCAGATGTTTGTAGGCAGCACACAAAACAATAATACATTTCTATGGTAAATGGAATTTGAACTTTGTCTCCTGTGATATAGAGTTTGTTTTTCCATAATGGAAAATATTTCCTAGTTTTGTCGTTTACCTGGCATCTCCATGAGCGGCGCACTGCAGAACTGCTTCGATCTGGATGTCAGAGTTCACAACGCTCTTCGGTACATGAACTTGAGGTTTGCCTGTAGTCAAAACACACAAAACTAATATAGTAATGTGAAAACATGTATACACACACCGGTTTTCGCGCGAATGATTGGCACAGTTGGTTATTAGGTACCTACAACTTTTCACCAGCTATTTTAAATTCCCATGTAATATTTCCACTGTTCCGTGTTATTTTTTAATTAAATTTTATACAACACTAGCGGCCCGCCGCAGCTTCGCCTTATCAGGTGGCAATACCGAACACAAAAAAAAGAGAATTACACAATTTGGTGCAGTCATTGACATTTCGGCGACTTTGTTTTATACTATGTATTTATGGATAAATATTGCCGCAGGAACCCATTGGATGCGAGAAGCACAGAACCGGTCGAAGTGGAGGTGCTTGGGGGAGGCCTATGTCCAGCAGTGGACGTCTTTCGGCTGAAATTATGGTGATGACTACCGTGCATCCGCGATTTATTTGCCAAAAATGTAAACAAGTATGAATTAATGGAAAAATAACTTTAATTCCTACTCAATAAAGTTCAGTTCACGCTACAACTTCAAACATTTTTCTGAAACTTTGAAATCAACTTAGTTATCATTGAAATAAAGTTGAAGTTTGTTGAACTTGAAATAGGGTAGGGGTGTGCAACAATGCGCACTTTTACTTTTATGTTCTTACCGTTGACCATCACGCTGGTCTCCGCCTGGTCACTTTCAAGCTTGTTGATGGCATAACAGTAATACTGTCCAGAATTTTCTCTCTTGACATTCTTGATATGAATAGAGTAGAGGTTGCCTTCGACGTGGAACTCGGCGTCCTTCTCTGTTAGACGCTCGTTCTGTAAAAGAGAAAGAGAAGGTTTTAGTTTTGTGTAGTGTGCCTTGAAAATGGCATATGTGGTGAAAAGGAGGAGGAGAAAAGTTGTTTGTTGCGCCACTTCTTCCCAGCTTAAGCACTAGGAAGCTGTGATGGTGGGGCGTTTTAGGGGCTTGACTTATGTAATTTTAACGTTCAAAAAGTGCTCATTCTCAACCGAGAATCAGCACTTTTTGAACGTTAAAATTAATTAATTAATGAGATTCAAACTAGGCTTATGTTTGAATTCCATTTTGATTTATGGAAAAGACTTTACAACTTTATGATTGTAACGGTCTAAAATATTGGCGCCGATTCTGTTGTTCACAAACTAAACTTAATTTAAGTTCAGGCATCTTTTTCTTCCTAATGCATTAAGAAAAGGACGGAAGATAAATATTAGTTTAGTCCTGTTAAATTAGTAAGCTGCTGACGTAAATTGACGTATTTTTTAGTATTTTTTTTTATCTCGTCTAAAGTTGTCTATGGAGTATCTTAATTTGACAGGACTAAACTAATATTTATCTTTTGTCCTTTTCTTAATGAAATAGAAAGAAAAAGATGCATAAACTTAAATTTAGTTTAGTTTGTGAACAACAGAATCGGCGCCATTATAATGCTTAAATCTTCCACATTCGGTAATTAATTCACAGTTAATTTTATACACAGTTCAAATAGGACATCTCTGAAATGCACACGCCATACAAATAATAAAACACCAGTTTCTCAGAAAGCAGTCGCCGCGGTCTAAACTTAGTGTTATTTTGTTTTGTATGACAAGTAACGGAAGTGGAAGGTTTAATAATAAATGTAATGGCTGGAAACTACCGTCGTCTCTTGCTGAATATTCTTGTGTAATCGTTGGATATTTTGTAGTTGATATTTCTTGGTAACACATCGGATTACAGCTACGTGAACATAATACAGCATTTCATTTAGTAAACACACCTTCCAATATATAAATAAAAGGATAATAAACGTATTATTGAAATCCTGAACAGCTTCTCCCGGTGTCCACCAAAGGAAAAGCTGTTCTCCTTTGGTGGACACCAAAGGAAAGGCTGTTCTAAGGATTTTATGGTTTTAAGTAAGCGGGTACTCCCTCTATGCCTGGAGGCTTCTATTTACGTTTATATTATTTATTTCTGCTGGATATAGTTTTAAATGTTTTTGTATATTAGTAGTATTGTAGGTATTGCACTTTCTATGAAACAGCAGATATTTTTTTTTGCTATCTGACGGAAATCTTCTTCACTAATTTCATGGTTACAGTTAGCGCGTCCCAGCCACTACATATTCTAATATAGATTTTGCCATAACAGAAACATTAAGTATGTAGCGGTATCTACAACGCCACATGAGAACAACGCGTCAACTGACGTCACGCAAAATCCTGCATCTCGCAAGCAGAGTTTACCGCGCAACTAGCACAGATACAACGGCCCAACATGAATCATCGGGCAGTTGCCCGCCAGACACAACACCCGTGTGGTCGGAGGATCCTCCCCTTTCTATGGAGGTGGAGTGAACTTTACACCCTGTTCCTCATACCTCTATAAATAGTAACATAAGTTTTTGCCCGGAAAATTCTTAACCGGAACAGACTACTTGTAGGCGCGATAAAATGGAACACTTACTTGATCCTTCTTGGTCACCGACCACAGTACAGTGGGCACCGGAGATGCGGTAATGTAGCACGTTACTGTCAGGTCAGCACCCACTCCCAAAATACCACCGTTGGAGGCCGTCATGTCTGGAAAATAAGTTGTTTTTGTTAACCATAGGATTATTAAGCTATCGTAAAAATTACGACGACAAAATCACGATTTCTAGAATAATCTAAATTCGCTCCTTTCCCGCGATCCCCGCTTCACTGTACGTCTGTACCTTCCTAGTTCCTACTTCGTTCGATCAGTGTGCCACGCGCTGTCATTGTGGTCGGGTGTTCTGTGTAATAGGTACCTCAAGATCCACTGACTTCTCAATATAAACCCCGAAAACTGCATAAAGGAGACATCATCTGCCTAGGCTTTTCCCAACTAGTACGGGTCTGCTTCCAGTCTCACTAGATGCAGCTAAATCAGTCTGAGGCAGTCGCTCCATGTAAAACACAACCCAGTTACTGGGTAATATGATACCCCTTGGTAAGACTGGCTGTCAGACTTTCGGGCTTCTGTCGACCCGTAACGACTGTTTTGACCCTTTAGACTGGCTGTCATTTGTCTTCTTTGGAAGACAAATGACAGCCGGGACCAAAGGTTTAACGTGCTTGAGAAGCACGGAGGGGTCTTGGTATGTAAATATGGTCACCCACCCACAGACCAACCGCGGCAATTACAGCTTAACCTGATCGATCGACCCATGCGGCTGTTATGACTTAGCCACAAGCCCCTCAAAACTGCATAAAGGAAACATAACATTAAAATTTACTTACTTATAATCTTGGGTTTCTGCAGAACTAGAAGCGTATGGTTGATAGCCACGGGTGCCTTCTGCACCGTCTCACATCTGAAGACTCCGCTGTCATCTGCTTCAACGTTCTTTATTATCAGGTCCTTGGAATCTTCCGCTCTGGAAATGGAATGGTTGCATGAGTGTCATTTTTGCTTTTTATTATGAGAATCGTATTCTTTTAACTTAAGTTTTTTAATGCAGTCGGGTTTTTTTATTTTTTTAATAACTTTTTTATTAGTGATGGGAAAATCAAATCGATTCAAAGACGCCACCGCGTGTGGCACCCGTCTCTCCCTACCCCCGGGGCCTAGCGCCAGCGCTCACGCTCACCCAGCCAGCAGTACTACAGGACTGAGCGCGAAAGTGGCGGCTTACGATTTTTGTACGTAAGCTAGGCACGCGAAGTAGTTGCGTTATCTAGGTGTATATCTGTGGTCGTAGTATTATGCTGAGCGATGGCCGTTTTGCGTGGTCCTCGCGCCGCAGACACGACTGTCTCTTCGTCGCCCGCAAATTCTCACAATTACCAATATTCGCAAACCGGTTGGCGAATCGGTCTTAGAAGAACGGTTGCGGACTCGTTGCGGTGCGGTTCCGGGCCGTTACTGCGCTGGAGCGGTGCGGTTTTAATTAGTGATGACCTTAAGACTGAAAACAGCTAAAAAAACTTTGATGTGTCAGTCAGTGCGATTTAATTTTAAACTTACATGGAATATCTGACATCGGTGTGGAGGTTTATGTTTCCCATGAAGTACTGTTGGTTGTTCTTGTGCCACGCCACCACGGTACCCTCTGTGAAGAAGAACAAAGAAAAAATATTTAAAGAGGATTCAAAGGGTCTTTGCGTAGTTATGTTTATAATTTCGAAGTGTTAAGTAAAATAGTAGAATACTAGCTGCGCCCCGCAGCTTCCCGCATAAGTTAAATATCGGGATAAAAAGTATCCTATGTGTTTAATCCTAGTTATAAACTATCTGTGTGCCACTGCCAACTTTTTGAAAAAAAAAAAAAAACTTTCATCCAAATCCGTACTGTCGTTTTTGCGTCAATAATTATTATCACAAATCACAAATGAATAATTTGATTCCAAGATGTCTGCCACAAATAAACCAGGTTTCCTTACTGGTAAAAGCAATAAAATATAACTAACATTGTGACAGACACACCGACATTACCATTTACGATTGCACTTAATTACAAAGATAGCCAAATCCGTCCGTTAACCGTCTGACAGTTAGCCGGAACTTGCGCACGCGCTTTGGCGCCAACCGGAAGCCCCACCATTTTGTTTTTAACATTTTTTATTGCGCAATGAATCATGGCTGATATTTTTTTGAATTTGGAACGGGAAAGGAAATGTTTTGATATGTATTTTGGGAAGGAGGACGCGTTTTCATGTAGCCTGAGCGAATTTGAATATCTTTTTGCATAGATGACCGTTGCTTCGTGTGTGACCCGTATCTTCCTGTTAGGTACCTAAAGTAAGTCTAGAATTGTTATGGCTGCGTATGGCTGCGTGTGCACTGACAGGTGGCTTGTTTAGTGCCTACATCCTTACATACAGCGAAGGCGCCAAGCGCGCAGTGTGGCCGTTTGCGAAAGTTCTAGAGCGTTCATTTCACTTCGCTACTCGAAATGTGACTCCAATGCTCTCTTATATAATGTAACCTTGGTTAATGATAAGGATGAATATACTCACTCTCAGGTGTAACCTTGCACTCCAGTCGCACATCTGCTCCAGCTTCCACTTCATACTGAGTTGGAGTCGTTTCTATCATGGCTGGGGCCTTCTCTGGCTGGGGTTCTGAAATAGAATCGGTCGGTTATATTCAAGCGCATAATTCAATAAAAAATAAAAATAAAGTGGGATGTTTGTAGTGTGTGATATCGACGCATAAACTCATCATCTGGCTAGCCTTTTTCCAACTATGTTGGGTTCGGCTTCCAGTCTAACCGGATGCAGCTGAATACCAGTATTTTACATGGAGTGACTGTCTATCTGACCTCCACAACCCAGTTACTGGGTTATACGATACCCTTTTGTGAGGTTGTATCGCAAGATCCTAGTGGGAACAGACCAACATAAATATGTTTTACGAAACTACAAAAGATTGTAGGTCCCGTGTAAAGGCCTGCGCAGACGACAGACGACGACACTTCTTGGCTTTGTTCAAAGGCGATTTTCTCCTTTATTTTTGAATGAAATTTTATATTATTTGGAACATAGTATTTTCGAACCCATAGGTTTATGTAAAGTGTCCTATTTCAACGTTGCTTTCGTTATTTCGTCAAAAAATCGCAATTGAAAGTTGCCAAGTGTTGACATATTAGTGCTCGGGACTGTACAAAGTGATCTATTTTAAGTTCGCGGACAAAAGTCCGTCGTCTGCTCGGGCCTTAAGGGGGTCGCGGGCGTACAGTCACGAGCACCAATATGTCAACACTTGGCAACTTTAAATTGCGATTTTTTCACGAAATAACGAATGCAACGTTGACATACGATACTTTACATATACCTATGGGTTTGAAAATACTATGTTCCTACTAACATAAAATTTCATTCAAAAATAAAGGAGAAAATCGACTTTGAATAAAGCCAAGTGTATACATACTTTTGCTCGTGACTGTACAGAGTAGGGACTTTTTCCGCCCACCAAGTAACCCAGGTAAGACGGTGGCACAGTGGTCACGTGCTGCCATGCATAGCGAGGCTCAGGGGAGTCCCCTTTACAGTCTCCCCAGGGATGTGCCTTACAGGCGTTGCACGGGGGGTTCCGGAATTGGTCTTTTAAGAGGAACCGGGACCATCCCTATGTGCCGATGGTGATCACCGGGGTGGTTTTAGTGAGGTAAAAATCCCACACTCCCCGACCTCCCTCCCCGGAGGTCGTGTACCTTTTGAAGGTTTCCGCCCGACAAAAAAAGAGGTCTCGTGTAAGTTTAAGGGATACATATATTAGTAGTTGATCGTTACACGATAGTTTTTTGTGCATAAGCCAAAGTTGACAACCCTAGCGCGACCGCCGAGCGTAGGTATGAAAAGTGAAGTACATACATGTGATTGCCTTCTGTACTATCTGTATTTTGTGTTTTTAGCAGCGAGATCTGCTCGCTTCTCATTAATCACCGGTGGCTGTGGTGGTACAGGAGTCTTAGTGAAGGTGATGAGAATGTTATCATTAAGATTTGATCTTATTTACCTGATTGTTCCGTATCGTTCATCGCTTCATCGTCAGAGGCTTCATCTCCGAGTTGAGGATCATCGTAGTTGACGTCATCCACCGCTTGCCGCCGGTGCCTCGAGTAGGCTTCTGTAACAATAGAAAAAGTATATTATTAATTGGAGTTTTTAACACATGACCTTTCTTGGTCCACTTGGGACTCCCTGAACCGTCTCTAGATACAAGTGGGAAGATGTAACTCCAACCTGGTACAGTGGGGCTGCCTCGACGGCACGGATGTTATATGGATATGGAGCTGTGTCGCAAACTATGCTCCAGCTTCTATTCTGCGCTGTGTGTTCCAAAACATGCAGTCAAAGTGACCTCTGCGCTGCCACCGACGACGCTGTGGAAGTGGCGAAATTTTGGACCAACAAGATTTGAAATACAGCCGCGGCAGCGACACGAAGAAGAAGAAGAATACATGACCGTTGGGGTAAACATGTTCTTGAGTGGAGACCGCGAATCGCCAAACGTCATTGCGGACCCACCATACCACTGGCCTTACCACTTTTTTTTTTGAGTGGTTAGTCGAGCGGAAGGTAGTGTCAGACTATTACTGACTAAAACCCACTCGTGTTCCTTCCTTCACCCTTTATGTTCCGAGGCAGCGGTAAGGCAGGCTTCGGCCCTAACGGGCCCCTTCATTGATGCTGACATCTCTTTGAGGCGCGTGTGGAACACGTACGCGCCGTCCGGCACGGGCCTGGTCCTGATCGGACGGTGAGCTACCCATTACTCACCGTCCGCAGGCCCGTGCCTACGGTGGCCGGGAGTCGTCACGCGGCTCCCGAAGCCTGGAGCGTCTCCATACCTCCCTGAGGGTATGGTGGGTCTAAAACTATACCACTGAGAAAATAGTGTTGTGGACTGCAAGAGCATAATTATGGGCATATGATGAGAAGGGACGAAACGCATGTGACTAAAAGAGTGATGAATATACATGTTGATGGATGGAGAGGGAGAGGAAGGCCGAAGAAAAGATGGATGGATTGTGTGAGGAATAATATGAAAGAGAAGGGAGTGAATGATAGCGTGACGGTTGACAGGGGGAGAATGGAAGAAGAAAACGTGTTGCGCCAACCCCAAGTAACATGGGATAAGGGCAGGAAGATGATGCTGATGATGGACTACAAGAGCATAAATCATTCAGGAGCTATACTTAGGCATGTCTACTTATTTACCTTACCAAAAAGAAACTAGTCAAGTATATAATTTTATATAAGCGCTGATTAATTTGACAGGACTTAACTAAAAATCTTCTGTCCTGTTCTTAATAAAATAGAAAGAAGAAGATGCACTGAACTTTAGTTTAGTTTGTGAACAAGGGAATTTGTACCAATGTGTACCAAAATAATTATCTAGCAGTAAAAGAAAAACAAATGAAAGGTTTAAAACAACGTGGTAGCCCCTATGATTCAGTGCTAAGTAAAACCTATTTTAGTTAACTTGCTGTAGGTATTTATTTGAAACCAGTATCGGTAAATAGGTTGGTTGTGTTCTAAGTTAGGAGTTTGTAGCGTTAGAATCGAAGAGCAGTTTGTGTATAGGAAAGGACTTCAACTAGCACTTTCTGATGAATAATGTCTATTATTTTGACAATTCGACGGTATTCATTGCGTTATTAACGTTGTCGAGCAGGCGAATTTGTCAAACATTATGACGCAACGGTTACGAATCGTTAGCTGGTATCAAATGTTTCAGTCAAGTATCAATTAGAACCGTAACGTTACAAATCGATTACGAGTTCAAAAATAACTTTAATTTCGGAAATCGGTGGCAAAAAACTAAAATACAAATCCAAAGACACCGACTTCCGAAATTAAAGTTAAAGTTTTTGGAAGTCGGTTGTTTTTTTTGTAAAAAAGTTTTTATCGTTAAAGAAGAATGGGCAAGAACCTCCACCGTTACTCTATTAAAATGTTTAACAATATTTCTAAGTCGCCCACAACTTCAAACTTGAACCCAAAATACCTCGTATTTAACCAGTAATAGCTCTAAACATCTAAAATTGTATTCCAATTGAATTCTGTTTACTTTACCATTTAGGAAGCAACATTTTACAATGGACGGGCACAGACATGACTCCTAAGTCTGTAGCCTGTATGGACTGGTGACATGTGCCGGTAGCACAGACCTTATCTTCGGAATTACAGACATATTTTAGCATTATTTTAGCCTAACTTTATACGGAATAAATACGGATTTATTGAAGTTTACGGATTTATTGAACTGTTTTGGTTATTGCAGAATTATCATTAAGGTAAGCTTTTGCAAGCTTTATTCGTGTCTGCTTCCTATTAACTAGACTATTTAAATCTGATACTGTTTATATATTATTATTTAATTCAGAGAGACGTTGATCTTTATGCATGTTATCATTCATAATACAATATTTTCGAGACGCTGTTCATCTAAAGCCACTACCAATTTTTTTTGTATAGTATTTTCATAGATGCCCAAAGTGCTAATGACGATATCAAATCAATAAGTCCAAATTCCGATTGTCGATGGCCGGTGGAACAGACAATTCCTGGAGTGGAGACCACGTATCGACAAGCGTAGTGTGAGACCTCCAGCTAGATGGAGCGACGACCTCAAAAATGTGGCTGGAGTAGACTGGATGCGGAAGGCGGAGGACAGGGTGTTGTGGCGCAGTCTGGGAGAGTCATATGCCCAGTGAACTGTAATAGGCTGAGTTGATTGATGGAAGTATAAGTTTCACAAAGATCAGTCTCGGAAATTAACTACCTAAGTAAGTATGAAGTAAATTGATGAAGCCACATTGGAAATTTGCCAGGTTCTAAACGAAACTCCAGAACCAAGACTCCAACTCCTAGTTGTCATTTCTTTCGTTTTTCTTTTGTTTTCATTTTTGTAATGTATATTTATTTCATCTCTTATTTTGATTGTTGTTTTTATTAATAACTGATCGTATGCTGCACTGGCTGACATCATCACGTCAACGCCGTCTGTCGCTGAAAACCAGCGCTTGTGCTGTCTCGATAGGTTCTTAGCTTTATGCTGAGCGATGGCCGTTTTGCGTAGATGTGACGCATGTTTTTTTGTTTTTTTTTATGCATCATGTTTGCCACAAATAAACGGAAGTATTTTCTTACTGTTTTCATTTATTTCATTTCCCCCCACAATTGTCACTCAATTAAACTTAAACAAATGGCCACAGCCATTCTCCTAACATTTCCCTAACCAGTATAACCGCATAATGTAAGGAAGCGCTCTCGGTGTAATTACGGGCGAAACCGGGGCATATCAATTAGTCTTATTAACGGACGGACGGACAGTTTTGTGGTAGTTTGGATTATAGGTCAGTTAAGCTTGTACATCTGTTTTATTAGCCTATTTTTGACCGACTGTAGACATTAAAGAGGATAAAGATAGCGGGCGCTAACCATATTGTATTCAGAGGCCTTAGTGTGAGTTTTTTCGACTCACGTTCGATTCCGAGTGCGTTAGAATTTTGTATGGGAAATTAGGTTTCTCGTAGGGACCACCAGGTGGCGCTATACATTTTTCCATATAAAATTCTAACCATCTGCTTAGAAATAGTTTGCTAATAGTTTAGTTAGGTTAGGATATTATATTTTCATTTATATATATAGTTTGTTAGTTAATTTAAGGCTGATTTTTTTAATCATCCGATAACTTTATTCGAGGAATAATTTTGTAATTTTGACAGTTCTTTCATACATATGAAAAAACTGTCAAACGTCAACTTTATTCCTACGAATAAAAGTTATCTGGCGATCGAAGCAACCCTTAGTTAAGTTTGTGCATTTAAAAAATAAACGCTATGTCATTGTTTACATGAGTTGATACGTGTGGACAAATCTGAGCGGAAAAATGAGACTTTTTGCTTGTTATAATGCTTGATAGGGCTTAATTAAAGTGGAAAAACGTATCGGATTTTTGCATCATCTTACCAAGTGAAAATCTTATGAAACTGCCAAAGGGCGGAAAAAACGCGCGCACGCGGCGACGTTGCTACGATCAGTGGAAATAAGCGCAAGAATACTTGCACCACACCACAACACGTCACATCGCAGCATATTACATCACATCATATCCCATGAAACAGCGGCGGCCCTAGAATTTTTCTTGGGTGGTGCAAAATCTTAACGAGTCGCCCATGTATGTACCATGTTCCTATGATATACCCATAATTTTGCAGTTGCTTGCTTGCTTGTGGTCAATCAGCTTTATAGTAACTTACTATCATATAAAGCCGATCGTCGAGGCGCTGAAATCAACCGAAATGCGACTACTTACCAGTGATGGTCGCATTTCGGTTGATTTCAGCGCCTCTCCCCGCCCAGTGCCGTCGGACCGCTCGCACCGCCCTAGGGCCGCTACCGCCATGTCATGACATTACATATCATCACAACACATTACATCACACCACAACACATAAATGCATAAATGATGGTACCAACAAAAATTAAAGTATTGATTGATTAAAATTAATATTGGATTTTATAAAGTTCTAGTTAAATTGTATGTCCTTTGCATATTATCAAAACCAGGAACTAGTCACATCATGTATAAAGGAAACGGTCGTGTTCTAATGTGCGCATGAGCAGGTTATAAACAAGAGGATCCCGTCAATAGAGTTGCGCAAGTACGGTTGTAATAAAATTAACTATTTCCATACTGATTGAGTTAAAGAGAATGAGGGGAATACAGATATATATTTTTTTTCTAGCTTTTGCCAGCGACTTTGCCCGCAAGGAGGCCGAAATAAAAAGTATCCTTTATGTAAATCCATGCTATAAACTATCTGTGTGCCAAATTTCATTCAAATCATTAAACAGAGAAGAAGAACGCGCGTGTTTGTGCAACAAACATCCAAATATTTAAATTTAAGTAATTATTAGACGGATAGTTTATAATACACACATCAAAAGTGTCTAGGGATCAAGCATTTTTATGCGGATTTCTTGAGATTGAGATGTGGCTTTGTAATAAATTTATGATTTTATAAATTTATATGGATCCTTTTTTGGTGCATTTCATAATTTGAATCAGGAACTGTGAATCAAATTCGAGTAAAAGATGAAAATCAGCTGTCAATATTTTCCCTATAAAAACATACAACGCATTGAAGACATTATTAGTGCTACTGTTTCCCTACTACTGATTAAAACCAACGTTATTATGGAGCGGCGACGTCATTTAAGCAGGGAAGAAATGCTCAGAGCCGTGGGAATGATAGAAGCTGGTTCCCGGCAACGTACTGTGGCTTTAGCTCTGAATACAAGTCAGAGTGTTATCAGTCGACTTTGGACACGTTACCGAAGCACTGGTACCGTGGCTGAGCGCCATGGAGAACGGTATCGCTGCACCACACGGAGACAAGACCGATACATTCAAATCTTAACTCGAAGAGCTCCAACAATAACCGCCATGATGTTAGCCGTGAGGCTTCATCACTCTTCAGGGAACTTAATTAGCGACCAAACAGTCAGAAACCGCTTGCATGAAGTGAACCTTCATTCCCGAAGACCGCTACGGGTACCACCTATAGCAATGCACAATCGTAGGATTCGATATCAATGGGCTCTTGAACACAGAAATTGGGCAGAAGAACAATGGCGTTTCGTGTGCTTTTCTGATGAGTCTCGTTTTGGTTTGAGACCGGATACAAGACGTATACGACACTGGAGAACCCCTGGACGCCAACAGCGATTAAAATCCTGCCAGGAAGTCCATCCTTATAGTGGTGGAACCATCATGGTATGGGCGGGTATTTGGATCGGCGGAAGAACTGAGTTGATTTGGATCAGAGGCAACCTCAACGCTCAAATTTATGCTGAGACGATTGTATCAGACGTCATCGTTCCTCTACAAGTGCAAATCGGTCCCTTATTTCAGTTAATGCATGATAATGCACGACCGCACACCGCAAGAGTTGTAAGACAGACTCTCGCCGCAGCTAACATCAATGTCCTGCCCTGGCCTGCTCAGTCGCCAGACTTGAACCCGATTGAGCATGCATGGGATATGCTACAGAGAAGAGCTCTGCCGAATATGGAGGGTATCCAGTCGCAAGAAGACCTTTTTTTGTTGTTGCAACGAACATGGGCGGCCATTCCACAGCGTGATTTGGATGAACTCATTTTGAGTATGCCAAACCGATGTTCTTGTGTTGTTAGTGTTCGCGGTAGAAACACGGATTATTAATTGTTTAAGTTACCCAATAAAATTTTAAAGAAAACTGTTATTTCAGTCTTTTTTTCGAACTTTTGTGTTAGTGGTTCAAATGTCAAAAATCCCTTTATTAGGAAAATGGCAAATTTCTTTATTAATGCAAAGGTGACTTGGTTTATCGTTACTGTGACAAACGAAAACACTTTATTTGATGAATCCTTAAAGAAAATTTTAATTAATATCAATCAGGAGAAAAGTTATTGCAAAAATATATGTTGATCCCTAGACACTTTTGATGTGTGTATTATAGATATTAAGGTGGATTGGTCTGAAATTCTAATTGGAGAGTTAGATTTAAAAGTTTTTTTGATTGTCTCTATAAAAGCGGAACCCAGTGCAGGACAAAAGCCTTTTCTCTAAACATGCGCAACTTTTGAAGAGTAAGTATATATTTTTTTTAACTATATTTTTGTCATTAATTTTTTTCTAATTTCAGCACAGCGGTGTCATAAACGGTTTCAATTAAACGATATCGTGTAGCCTTCGAACTTATGTCATGGAAAGCCAAATGATCGTTTAATTTTCTTAGGTACGGTCAGCAACACAAGTCGATTAACACTTCAGTTTTATTAATCTCAGTTATTGAGCAAAATATTTGTTCAAAATTGCAGCAGAATTAAAATGAAATTTTGAACAAATATTTTGCTCAATAACTGAGATTAAAAAGACTGAAGTGTTAATATTTTGCTCAATAACTGAGATTAAAAAAACTGAAGTGTTAATCGACTTTTGTTGCTGACTGTACCTATATCTAATTCACATTATAAGTACCTACCTACCTCAACTTCTAAGGAAAACAAGTACTACAAGGTTATGAACTATCATAATTTTCACAGTTACTCCAACAATTACCAAGGTACCATCAATATGCCATGTCTGACTTCGACACGCTGTCTTGGCCACCATAATAAACCCATTGGTATGCACCACGGAACCCGCAGACACGACAGGAGTAAGCTCTTTGTATATAAATGTCACTTGTGGGTTTAGCGGTGCGGTGGTAGCTTTTGAAGATATTGTGTTATACAAATAGGGAAAAGTTGGCTGTTACAAACTTACCTACATATTTACGCTCAGAATTCGTTATCCATACTATACTAATATTACAAATGCGCAAGTGTGTCTGTCTGTCTGAACCTCTTCACGCTTAAACCGCTGAACCAATTTAGATGAAATTTGGTATAGAGATAGTTTGAGTCCCGGGAAAGGATATAGGATAGTTTTTTATCCCGATATTCCCACAGGAGGTGGTCCGACGACCTAGTGAAGGCCGCAGGAACCCGTTGGATGCGAGAAGAGCAGAACCGGTCGAAGTGGAGGTGCTTGGGGGAGGCCTATGTCCAGCAGTGGACGTCTTTCGGCTGAAATGATGATGATGAATCCCACAGGATCGAGATATGATGTAAAAAATAACCTAGAAAAGTATGACTATAATGTCTAATATTTACTAGCTGTACCCGCGACTTCGTTCGCGTGGGTGTCGGGTAGGTACAAGTAACGTGCCGCTTAGAAAAGGTGTAGGTACCACTCCTCCATTGAAAAGGAAGAATATTTTTTTTGTCTTATAAAAATATTTCTCTTAAAATGTCGCAAAAATGTGAATACCTCCTAGTTTCTAACTAAAAATGAACTAAGTATGAGGTATAAGTCTGTTCATGCCATAAAATTAAACATGACCCTAAAAGATAAATCATCTAAAAAAACAAAAACACATCATCTAATCTGAACCACAGTATCTAAACGTTGCAAATTAATTGCAACTAATAATGAAAAAGGTCACTCTGACGAATTCGTGAGTCCATGACCCAATTACCATAGACTACGAAGCATAGACGAATTAGCCCATAGAACGTAGAGCGGCCACATAAATATGGCATTATTTATGGCGGATTATCACGGAAACGTCGCATTTATTTGTCGCTGGCTGATATAGGTATTAAGACTATAGTCGGATACTACGTAATATTCGCCTTTTACGTCAGTTATGGATAGTGATTTGAAGTCCTGATATTATTATAATTGGGTTAATTGCTATTGGAAAACTCATTTTTATCACAATCTGCGTTTGTAATTGGTCAAGTTAATCTAAAGTTACTGCTGAATTATATTTTCTGGAATCATTTTAAATTTTTTAATATTCTAAAATCAAAATTGGTGACGTATGTAACAAAATACCAAGGCCACATTAGATTATCAACATCTTCACCTTTTTATTTTCACTTTACTTTTCTATATATTTTTTTGTGTTTAATTTTTTGCCCAATAAATACTTTTTCTTTCTTTCTTTAACATTAATTACAGAATATTTTTTTTTTATACATTTTTTTGTGTTAGGTATATGGTGATGATGATGACCTAAGTTCTCCATTGAAACTTTCTCTGGATTATGTTATCTACCAAAGTTATCCATAGTGATACCAATAATCTTTGTTTTACATGTAAAATGGGAAGCTGAACAAATTATAAAAGTACTAGCTGCGCCCCGCGTTTCACCGCGTAAATGTCGATCCCGTGGGAATATCGGGATAAAAAGTAGCTTATATCTTAATCCAGGGTGTCAGCTACCTCCATACAAAATTTTATCAAAATCGGTCCAGCCGTTTGAGCTTGAAGAAGTAACAAACATATAAACACACCCCCTCACAAACTTTCGCCTTTATAATATTAGTGTGATTATGTAAAGCCACGAAATATCTTCAAAGGGCCAATAAACCTATTCGTAGGATATCGTTTATTGCATCATTATAAGTTCCAAACAGACAATAGAGCTTAGTAAGATTTAAGATATTGTATATAAACTTGTTAAAGGTTTTGTATGGATCAGCACGATCCTTAGTTAGTTAAAAGGGGTCAAAATTGTACTTGAAATACTAGAAATAAATACTTTGTACAGCACTTGTTAGTAATATTTGTCCTTGTGTATCTGTATCTAATCTTTTTATCATCTATCAATTTATTTTTGAGACGACTTCCAGTCTTGCCAAATATGAATGAACTGCTAAATCTAGACTGAGTGATGACAGTTTCAGACGATTATCCAGTCTGGTGGTATACAACATTATTTTTAGAATATATGCGAAACTCGAAACACGTGTTTTTATGTAAAGAATCTATGTACAAAATTTCAAAACTGTATCATGAAAAATCACAAAGTTATAAGCTTGTTAAGTTACCTATTTGTCCGTACAAAAACATGTTCACCCGCGCCGCTCGCGCCGCGCCGTTTGCGCTCATTGATAATAGTACCTAGGTACCTAACCGTTCGGCGCGGAGATTGGATAACCTACTTATTGTCGCTCGGTGTCCAACTTTTAACCTTTTTTAAATATTTTTGGGACAAAATATAACACGGGGTAAAAATTATTGGAATCGATTCAGTTACTTATTCTGAACAAACTATATGCAGGTTTCGCATATACTAAAAATAACGTTGTATATTAGATAAAAAACCAAAATTATTATGTGTAAATCTGAGACTGAAAAGCTACGTTTTTGAACTCACAACTATTTAATGTCTCAAAAAACAGACTAACAAAATCTAGTTTTCCCTCCAGTTCAGTAAAGTCTAAATATAACGCCATGTCAAAACGGAGCCGGGCAGTGAAAGTGGGCGTGCAGTCGGTGGCAATAATATCTAATAATAGACAAGAAATTATTTAAACAGCTGCGTAAGCGCATGATTCATGGATTATGTAAATAAGTGGTAATAAGGGTAGATGATCTCTTTACGTGTGTAAGCCCTTTTGATTTGGTTGAATATTCGTAATTATAAAATTTGATATGTAAGTATAAGATTGTAGGAACTGATTCGAATCCAAGACCCTAGAGGAAATTTAAATAAATTTAAATGGAGCAATAAAGAAACGTGTGTCATTTTTCTAGTTGTGTTCGGATGCCCAACTTCACAACAATAAGAAATACCGAAGTATAAAAATAAAAATTAACCCCCTTACTAATAAACGTTGTATAGCGTCTGTATAGTTACACAACGCTTTGTCTTCTTCTTTAGAAAGTCAAATCACTGACGACTGAAAGAGAGAAATGGGTGTGTAACTATTCACCTGATATACCTAATACGTTTATGGAATAAACTATATAAAATATTTACACGCATCATTTGGTTTAAAAAATATCACTCATTTCAATTGTTGTTTAAATTCACCTGCCTTGAGGATGCAGGGTTATCAATGTTCGTGTTTTCTCTGTGTGGTTTTTGCCCTGCAGTGGGACATAATTAGCCTGGTATTATTACTCTCATTTGGCAGTTATAACAATTTAATTTAAAAGATTATCAATGGATCAAATCCTAGGATTAAATATTATATCGCAAACCAAGACAACCACAAAATCAAAAACAATATACCACCAACCAACCAACATTTCTTCACAAGGAACGTCACACTAATAAAAATCCTAAAAACACGTCCACGTCTCAACACATTAGTGCACGTCCTTACTCATATAAATCTCCTTTAAGAAGTGAAAAAAATCCAAACAGTTAACCAAGACCTCCCCTGCTTCCCTTAACATGAAGATTTAAAGGGAATTCAGGGAATAATCTGGTGTTGTACAAAGGTCTACGAGAAATGGTCGCTAGCAAACGCGGGAACTTTTGACATGGTAATAAATTGGGGTTGAAAGGAGCTCTGTGGTTTTCGAAATAGGCGATAGAAATGTCAGGACTGTGGGTTAGTTTATTTGTGGTAGAAAGTTAAGATATTGTGACTTTTAGATAAGTTTTTTTTTGCAGGTTTCATTTTTTGCATTTTAGTGGCATCACTCTTTTTCCGAAACGGAAAACGAAACTGTGAAGGAATACATCGTGTGGAAACCTAAAAAGAATGTTCTAGAACCAAAAATTCGAAGACATGTGACATCTACCAACCCCCGCACTGGGCTCGCGTGGCGGTTTATGGCCCACTCCCTCTCCCTGAGAGGAGGCCTGTGTCCCAGCAATGGGAACACTATAGGCTGATTATGAAACTATTTTTCCAAATATGTATGTATCGTGAATAATCGTGATGAATTAATTTGAACTTGAATTTTTTTTTCCATGTTTTTCATATAATATAAATACTTAATCTATGCTTATATTTAAAATAATAATAATAGAGTAATACTTGAAGTTAATTTAATCTTAACTTAATCTTATATCTTCATGTGAACCTTTCATATTATATAGTTATCAAGAAAACAATGAATTTCCTTCGACAAAGCGAAATCTAAAAGATGGTATAGCTGGAAAGGAAGTGAACATTGAGATGATGGCTGATCCTCGGAAGAAGTAGACCTGCTGCTGACCACAAAATAATTGGAATAAAAGCAGGAGAAAGCAGAAAGCTAACTCCAAAAATAGATAAAATACTTTGGGAAAAACATTACGTTACGCATTCTATAACAGTCTTCGTCGAAATCCCAAATACCCACACCATTATCGAAATCCCACCCACCTCCATTATCGAAACGAAATGTAATTCGCTATCGAATCTCTCTAGCACCTTACAAGCGCCAAGTTCAACAAACCGACTCCTGCGCACGTCATTGCTATAATCTCGTTCCTTTATCGTACTCATAGACTTGTGGACTATTGTATATGCGTGTGATATTGTTCTTTAGTTCATACCTTGAGCTAACTTTACTTGGCATTTTTTTGTGTTGTGATTTCGAAGGCTAATTTAAATAGATGGTTCAAAATTTATTTTTGGTCAGGTCTGTCTCAAGATTTATAGACACTTTCAATAATGTTCTCTCCCATTACTTAGGTTTTTGATTGAATCTTGGACGTCATAAAATCGAGATGAGATTAGAAGATATTGGCGCCGATTCTGTTGTTCACAAACTAAACTAAATTTAAGTTCATGCATCTTTTTCTTCCTATTTCATTAAGAAAAGGACAGAAGATAAATATTAGTTTAGTCCTGTCAAATTAGTCAGCGCCAGACGTAAATTGACGTAATTTTAATAAGCAATTTTTTAATCTCGTCTACATTGTCTATGGAGTATCTTAATTTGACAGTACTAAACTAATATTTATCTTCTGTCCTTTTCTTAATGAAATAGAAAGAAAAAGATGCCTGAACTTAAATTTAGTTTTGTTTGTGAACAACAGAATCGGCGCCAATGCCTTTTAATTGTGAAGTAGTAGACAAAGGTGATCGTGAGGAAACTGCCATGTCTATAGAATCAAAAATTCGAAGGCATGTGACATCTATCAACCCGCACTGGACCCGCGTGGTGGATTACGGCCCACTCCCTCTCACCGAGAGGAGGCCTGGGTCCCAGCAGTGGGAACATTATAGGCTGATTATGTTATGTAGGCAGAGGTCCTTAAACCAGGTCGTCTAACTGCTCATTCTAATACATTATCAGGGAAATTAATTGTCAAACTCAAACTGCCATCCTACGTCAATTTGCCGTGTAATAAGCCAATACAAAGAATGACAGTTGTGTTTCGAATCAAACTCAAACTCAAAGCATTTATTTCCATTAAACCTTGTACAGGCACTTTTGAAATTGTCAAAATTAAATAGTATGTCAGTTAGTCAGAAAGTTGAAGCTAGTTGCCCATTCCAAAACGTAGATCTATATGGAGAAGAACGGGCAAGAAACTCCATGGACACTCTTTTAAATCAAGATATTACAAAATCCTGGGTGCATTATTCTTGTTGCTTCTATGTATATGTGAGAAAAATGTAAAAAAAGACAAATGAAGAAACAATTCAAAATATAAGATTAAATTAATTAACCAGTCTCAACCGGAAAACGGACTTTACATAGGCACTCGATATACTAGCTGATGCAACTATTGATCCCTATACGTGTTTACCAATACAAAGTGGGTACATAAGTACACAATATTAATTCAAGTGAAACACTTGAGTTAAGTTCTACTGTGTTCTATAAATAACTTAGCTGATAGTGATACAGGAAGTTATTAAGTATGTTGAACATAATATGTTGTAATTATACATGTAATTGGATCGATTTTATCTTTAAGAAGTGATTTGAATTTTCCAAGATGAAACTAGCTATTTCATTTGCTAGGTATTAAGCTACTTCTCTGCCAAAATTCACTAAAATCGGCTCAATAATTTTGCGACAAAAGCTTACTAAAACAGACCAAAAACAAATGAAGCATTACTTTAGTCATGCTGTCTTACTATTTGCAGTGAAGCAGAAGAAACTCCTTTCGATCAGCTTATAGAGGTATGAGGAACAGGGTGTAAAGTTCACTCATACTCTATAGAAAAGGGAGGATCCTCCGACCAGACGGGTATTGTGTCTGGCGGGCAACTGCCCGATGATTCATGTCGGGCCGTGGTATCTATGCTAGTTGCGCGGTAAACTCTTCTTACGCGATGCAGGATTTTGCGTGACGTCAGTATGACGCGTTGTTCTCATGTGGCGTTGTAGATACCGCAACAAGCTTATTCACATTCCCAAAGAAAATAGGTTACCGTGCCATTACAAAATCCTAAAATATTTCTGCATCTATTACCATTATCTTACGAAACTGCATTCCGTGCTATTTACCTGTTTGCCTAACCTTCACCCAAAACTGATCGGGCTATAGGCCGTTCAAATAAAACGCACCGTCGAAACCACAGACCGACCAAACCAAACAGAACGGATTCGTTCTTTCACTGATTTTCGATAACACCTATAGCGTTTGATGGCAAATATTTGTCTATGATTGTGTGGTGGGAGGTCAGGAAAGCAGCGGTTTTGGTCAATAACAATTAATGAGCTTTGAAATGCTGAGTTGCTCTGAACATTATTTGTGCTGCAGTGCAGAAAGGCAAACGTTTTAGACGCTGTCAGTTATCATTTTGGTATAAATGGAAATGAAATTATCCGGAAAAGAACCGGAGTTACCGACATAGCTTGCAAAATAAGCAAGCTAAAGTGGCAGTGGGCTGGCCATAATCGTCGAAGGACATGACCGGTGGAGCAGACGAGTCCTGGAGTGGAGACCGCGTATCGGCAAGCTTATTGTGGGACGCCCACAAGCTGGCCCGACGACCTTAAAAATGTGTCTGGGACTGACTGGATGCGGAAGGCGGAGGACAGGGTGTTGTGGCACAGCTTGGGAAAGGCCTCTATGCCCAGGAGAGGACTGCGATAAGCTAAGGAGTTGATTGATTGCATACTATTTTTCTGTTTCCCTAGCGTGTGTATAGTTCTTGCTCTTGTGGTTTCGTGAATTAGCTGTAGAAATCACTTCCTCTACTAATCTTGTACCCAATTTGATGTGTCAAACAGGTGACTATCGTCCAAATAGATGGAGACTCACTATGATAGTTTGCTTACCTATACTTGAGACATTCATGGAGAGGGGTCCATGGCTAAATAATAAAAGCCGCACAGGTCGATCGATCGGGTTAAGCGACGCTTGCCGCGGTTGGTCTGTGGATGGGTGACCATCTTTACATACCGAGACCCCTCCGTGCCTCGGAAAGTACGTTAAGCCCATATCCGTGGCTAAGCCGTTGGTCCCGGCCATAGATATCCGCTCCCGGCTGTCATTCGTGGATCTTTGACAGTCGTTACGTGTAGTTAGAAGGCCGAAAATGAAAACGCAATTCCTGCAGATTTTCAATGAGAAATTCCTACCAATTAAAATATCCAAGTGTTGTTTGCTAATGCATCTGCATTGTAATAATCAGTTGATTCATTGAAGTAACAATCAACAATTTAAGCGCTCTCTTTAAATAAGAGCAGTTGTATAATTCTGATGTCATGAAACGCAATAGATTGAAGTTCAGTTGGCTTTTGGTAATAATGAATTTCACAAGAAGGTTTCGAATCGGTTGAATTTCTGAGGCCCTTTCATACCTACTAAGGAAAATCCATATAACTAGGGACTGAAATTGTACCGACACTTATGTCAAAGTCAAGTAATTAGGCCACTTTTACAAGAAAATAGAATTGATTCTAGACATACATACCTTTTATATAATCAGCCAATACTGTTCCCACTGCTGGGACACAGGCCTACTTTCTTCGAGAAGGAGTGGGCTATAATCTGCCACGCGGGCCCAATGCGGCTTGGTACCTAGTTTTTTTTTTTTTTTTTTATCTTTATTTATTTACAGGGTTTTTTCTATAAAGAATATGTCACCCCGATTATTGAATACAATAAATATAACAAACTAACCTACCCGCAACCTTATACCCATAATAATAATATGATATAGTGTTCTGGCCTCATCTGACAATGGTGGACCAGGACGCTATTATAATAGCCTACATTAAAATTATTGTCAAAAGCTTGACGTCTTTGGACTCCAATACGACTACATTCCGTCAATATGTGATGCACATCTTCTATGACTCCACAGACAGCGCAATTGGGTGAATCAACTCTGCGCATCATAAAACCAAAACTATTGAGAGGAACATGGCCGGATCGGAGTCTCAAAGCTATCACGACTTCTTGCCTATTCATCCTGCCCTCGCTGAACCAAAGCATACGTGGAAGCGATGGCTGAATCGTCTTGTACCAAATGCCCTTCGTTAGAGATCTTTTATCAAAATATTCTGACCAGGATTGAATACATCTATCTCTAACTAGCGGTAAAAGTTCAGTATGCCATGGAGGACAAGCATAAAATTCTCCATCAGACGCGGCTTCATTTGCCAGACGATCAACCATCTCATTACCATCGAGTCCAACGTGAGAAGGAATCCATTGCAATACAATAGTTTTATGTTTGGCAACTAGTTCAGTGATGGCCCCTAAGTCACATGTCTTGGAAATATTGGTTCTAGGACATGCCGGTTTCCTAACGATGTTTTCCTTCACCGTTTTGAGAGCAGTGGTGATGCAGTTATTTGGTAAATAATTTCATCACCGATTCTATTCGCCCCTTCCAAAATTAATATAGTTTCGTATGGAGAAGAATGGGCAAGAAACTCCATAGCTACTCTCTAATAAAAAGTAATTTAAAAAAATTAAACCGACTTCAAAAAGAAATCAACTCAAAATTATGAAATAACTTTAATTTCGGAAGTCGGTGTCTTGGGATCTGTATTTTAGTTTTTTGCCACCGACTTCCGAAATTAAAGTTATTTCATAATTTTGAGTTGATTTCTTTTTGAAGTAGGTTTAATTTTTTTAAATTACTTTTTATTTTGTAATTTTTAGTTTTTGCACTAGAATTTGACCAAGGTTTTGAGATGTTTTCCCTTTGACACTACACCCGTAGCTCGTATCAATACGCCAGGCCATCACACTTACACGTATTAGTCCATATCTTGAAAATTACTGAACCGATTTTGATGAAACTTGCACAGTTCCCTAAGTTGAAGTAAATGTAAGCTAATACAAAAAAAATGGTCACGATCCGATTAATAGTTGCTGAGAAATGCGTGGACAAACATACATACATACATTCGTCTATGAAATTTTGTATATTTGTTTGGAAGCCCTAATAGATTGTCATATGTGAATATAATGCAATTCCAATAATATTACATACATACGTATCGAATTGATAACCTCCTTTTTTTTGAAGTCGGTAAAAATGTTTACAATATTTTGTAAATTAATTAGATTAATATATTTGAAGACGATGTTTTTTTTATATATATTAATGTTTTTTCCTATTTTTGTGGTTAGTTTAATTTGTCCATTGCGAGTCTCATTAAAAACATTATCTTCCTTTGTTTTATTGATGGACGTAGAATAAAATTACTATAAGTACTCAATAGATTACCCCCTTACTAATAAACGTATTATATCAGATGAATAGTTACACACCGATTTCTCTCTTTCAGTCGTCAGTAATTTGACTTTCGAAAGAAGAAGACAAAGCGTTGTGTAACTATACAGACGCTATACAACGTTTTTAGTAAGGGGGTACGACTGATAACTTTACGATGGCTAACATTATGGGAACTGGTAACTACCAACCCATACCGCCAAAATTGATGGACCCATTCAATGCCTGTTTGTAACACCATTTCATAGAAAACGCCTAAATGGTGGCGTATAACATAAACTTTTATGCGTTATAGTAAAAAGGTCGTAAATAGCCCGCCGATATAAGGAAGTGTCCTATATTCGGGCACATGTAGAACGAATTTGTTCATGGTACAGTTTATAGAGAGATTTTGGGAAGTGAAGATGCATGATTTGTACTTTGGATTAAGGGGAAGTGATGATGGATGGTATGTTGTGTAATTTGTGTGTCTGCACAGGTCGATCGATCAGGTTAAGCTATACTTGCAGCGGTTGGTCTGTGGATGGGTGACCATCTTTACATACTAATTACAGCTTTAGAGAAAGTGCAAAAAGCATTCCTCAGATACCTTTACAAGCATATGTACGGGTTTTATCCCTTCTTGTATCCCACTAAATTCCTGTTGGGCTGTTTGGGTTTCAATTCTCTAGAAGTAAGACGGTCGCGCGATCAGATGATAATGATATTAAAAGCTTTTCGGGGGATTATCGATGACCCTGAGTTGCATAATGTAATCTGCAATCTATTTGTCCCAGACAATTACTGTCGCGGCAGGAAACACCGCTTATTGGCTGTTCCAACTTCCCGCACAGTTGCGCACTCCAAGTCACCCATCCCTCGGGCATTAGGCGCTATTAACGCTCTCCTGGACTCAAACACAGATCTTGATATGTTTGCGGATGAATGGAAGATGATATTATCGGAATGTTTGAAGTTTTGTGAGAAGAATGCATGACTGAGTTGAATCAATTATACTTTATGTCAAATTATATTAAATAGTGTAATTGGCTTCGGCCGTTCTATTTAAATAAATAAATAAAAAAAAAAAAAAAAAAAAAAATACCGAGATCCCTCCGTGCCTCGGAAAGCACGTTACGCCGTCGTTACGGGTAGTCAGAAGCCCGAAAGTCGGACAACCAGTCTTACCAAGGGGTATCGTATTACCCAGTAACTGGGTTGTGGAGGTCAGATAGGCAGTCGCTTCATGTAAAATACTGGTATTCAGCTGCGACCGGTTAGACTGGAAGCCGACCCCAACAAAGTTGGGAAAAGGCTAGGCAGATGATGAATGATTTTCGATTGCAAGAATACCTCCTCCACTGTCCGTCTGTCTGTCTGTCTGTCACCAGGCTGTATCTCATGAACCGTGATAGCTAGACAGTTGAAATTTTCACAGATGATGTATTTCTGTTGCCGCTTTAACAACAAATACTAAAAACATATTATAATAAATATTTAAGGGGCCCGCTCCCATACAACAAACGTGTTTTTTCGGCGTTTTTACCTTTATTTTTTTGCGGATACAAAATCATCAAATGACCCCTCCCGCTCTGGGTGGAGCGGAAGGGAGTGTCGGGCTCTTACTGACTAAAACCCACCCGTGTTCCTGCCTTAGCCCTTTATGTTCCGGGCCAGCGGTAACCCTTTCGGACAATCCCGCTGAAAGGAGTTTTTGCCTTGTGGTACGGAGCCTCGTGTGCGAGTCCAACTCGCACTTGGTCAGTTTTCTCTTTCGTTTTCCTCTGTCAAAAACGTACAACAACTTACAGTAGGTATACAATCTATGCATATTGTCCTTAATCCCTAATCTTAACTTTCTACCCTCCATAATATGTATTTAGATGCATCATACTCATATCAGTTTACTAATCAGGTACTACAAGTTCAACTAGCCTTTGTCACCTTTGTATTCTGACTAATTGGCGGCTAATGACGAGATGTTTCATACAATAGTTTATCTCCAGTCTAAACAGGAAGTTCTAGGAATGTTATCAGTTATCCGTCATTATAATTAGGTAGACGTAGGTGTCTGAGTCATCGGTAAGAGCTGGGATAAACAAGATTGCTAATCACACTAATATTATAAAGGCGAAAGTTTGTGAGTGTGTGTGTTTATATGTTTGTTACTTCTTCACGCTCAAAGGGCGGGACCAATTTTGATAAAATTTTGTATGGAGGTAGCTGACACCCTAGATTGACATATAGGCTACTTTTTATCCCGATATTACCACGAAACCGACATTCACGCGGGTGAAACCGCGGGGCGCAGCTAGCGAGTACATATTAATAAGAGGAAGTCTGAAAGTGGCTCCGGTAACTGAAAACTTATATGGAAATCGGTTGTCATCTTATGGGCATGTGTTACGCAGTAGGAATGAGGAATGAGGAATCAAAATTGGTCCAGCCGTTTGAGCGTGAAGAAGTAACAAACATATAAACACACACACACACACTTGACCCATTATCAATAATTATTTCATTGCTACTTTGACTTGCTTAGAAATATGAATAGATAGAAAGAATTCTCTTCTACACCATAAAAACACGAAGTAACCTATCGACTGCCGCGTACCAGTTCACGTAAGACACTTTAGCTAAACCCTTAAAAAAAACTCTATGTAAACTAAGCTCATTACATATTCTCACAGTCAAGCATAGACTAAACAAAATTCTCGTCACTTCCTCAGTGATGTCACCGCCATCCCATAGAGAAACTAATTATAAACAGTAATAATATTTAGATGGCAATGTCAGCTTTTATGATCGACACTTCCTACTGGTTTATCTCAACGACGAACTTTGGTGGCTATTTGAAATTAGAATCATCTTGCTATCTGAGTTTTGATTCAAGCAAAGACTTTTGCACATTGTCGTCACTTCCAAGGGTTTCGTGAAAAATGTTTAGTAAATTATTTGTTAAAAAAATTGTGTTGACTTTTTCTGTCGCTTCAACTATCGTCACTTCCAAGGGTGTCGTGCAAACGTTTAGTAAATTTTTTGTTAACAAATGTGTGTTGACTTTTTCTGTTGCTTCAACTTATGGTGTACAACTGTATATAATCATATAATATGGTGCATATGGTGCCTATAATGTTTCCAATGGGGATGTTATCCACGCGGGCCCAGTGCGGGTTGGTAGATGTCTCATGTCTTCGAATTTTTGGTTCTAGGACATGATTTCCTTATGATGTTTTCCTTCACCCGACTGTGTAAATCAGGCTTTAGTTTCGACCAAGAACTCAGCCACTTTGACAGCGTTAGCAAAGGTTTTTCATATTAGTTTTGCAGCAACTTTTCTGACCGGCTTATATTTCGACCATTTAGTTCAGTGCTATATTTAGTTGATACTAAAGAAGACTATTATAGAATCCTAGGCAGATTAGCTAAAAATGTGTCAGTTTCCAAGTCCCATGATCATGCAGTGGGCACCAATGTGTGATTTGACGTCACATCTACCGTCACATCTATTATTAGAAAATTAATAATCCAAAATGATGCCTCTGTGTCACGGAAATAAAATTGACGATGGAAGTGACGATCTGACAAGTTTGAATACAAAATTAGCACTTCCGTAGATTTGAATACGTACGTGACATCATATTTACATACTCTTTCTTCACGTTATATTTTGTGAGTGTACTCGTACAGACGCCAGCACATCAAGCTACTACAACCTGTCAAATTTCTTTAATAGATTTCCAACTTTATCGCTAAAGAATAAGCTTCAAAGTTGATTGGGAAATTTTGACAGTTTCGGGTAGGTTGATGTGCTGGTGTCTGTACATTGTAAATATGTCACGATTGTATTGCTCAAAAAGTAGGCACATTTCGTCGGTTATAAATCTTATGTAAATTGAGGGCAAAACTATTGACATTGTCTAGGTACGAATTCAGACTCGGGGATCCTTTGCCTGGCCTGAGCATTGAACCGAGAACTGCGAGGTATATGACCTTTCCCAGGACTCAAACTATCTCTATACCAAATTTCATCCAATCGGTTCAGCGGTTGAAGCGTGAAGAGGTAACAGACAGACACTTTCGCGTTTATAATATTAGTATGGTTGTATGTAACTGACGTATAATACAAAAAACACTCGATGTTTTGATCAAGTGAAAAAAAACAGTGGCACTCCAGGAGTGCTGTCAGAAGTGAAAACTTGAAAAATCATAGTAATTTTATAAATATGTTTGAAGGTCATTCTTCCCAAAGAAAATGTACCGCGCGTTGATGTCTTTATAATGGCCAAAACTTAAAACAGAGGTGTCGGTTACGGTAACAGTGTCGCGAGTTCAATGGTTTTTCCCATCTCAAAAAATGCCCAACGCAATGATATTATAAGTGTGTAAAGTGTAAAGAAGATTTCACTTCAAAAACCGCGCGAAGAAATTTTTTTTTTTAAGAACTTCACTAGGAATTTCTCGTGTATCGTGGGTGCGTTTACAAACATTTAAAGTCACATACACAAACAGCCAGACCCGGAACAACTACTTGTAGGTCATACAAATATTTGTTCCAAAGTCAAAGTATTTATTAGTGCGATTTTTGGTGATATAACAGGTCTTACAGACATTTTCTAGAATCTCAAAAATCTACCCTTTACCATACACTATTAATTTAACAATATTAGAAATTAATTTCCGTGCGGGAATTGAACCCGCGACATGCAGCGCAGCAGTCAACATGCCGTCAATTCGGTAGTCCTATAAGCTTTGTGAGCAAAATATTCCACTCCCCAGTACCTATCGCTTCTCCTGATTTATTGCCATTTATACTTTATGCGAAATACATTAATTGGTGTCATAAAATTCTTTTTTCCATCAACTCGGTCCATTGGCACAATTTCCTACTAGCCTCGACCTATTTCTATTAAGGCGCGTTTGCATTCTATGAGTAAGCTCTCTAGTAAACGATATGGGAAAGTGACAAGCGATTTCATTCTTTTACCTAATAGGTAATATGAGCTGGTGTCCGCAACTCCACGTCAATGCGCGTATTTTGCATACATTCTTTTACCTTATATAGGTACCTACTTTATTTTATTTTTTTAAACGTTGCCCCACACTAGGAATTTCTCCTGTATTGTGGGTGTGTTTACAAACATTTAAACTCACATACACAAACAGCCAGACCCGGAACAACTACTTTTAGGTGGTTTTATTATAGGTGCATCGTCTTTACATACAATTACAGGTATAATTAAAGTAAACAAAATATTGTAAAACATTTTAAAAGAGTAACGGTAGAGTTTCTTAAACTGTAAACTACATACATCGTTACTTTTGTAACTACATTGTTATATCACACTCTACCAACTTACTTGACCAATACTTGACTATTTACTTGACCAAAAGTAAATAAAGCACTCGCCTGGGAATATTAGTGCTGCACCAAATATTAATTTACATAGTGATGAGACAATATTATTTGCATAATCGACTAAAAGTTGATGGAATTAGTCAAGAGTGATGTATGATTTGATAATTATTTAGTCGATTTTAATTAGTTTTTAGCGTGTATGGTTATTTCGCTAATCTAGCACCTAACTATAAAGGTCGTTTTGTATTTAATTAGACTGAGTATAATATTACTCAGGAACGTAATGTAACAACATTAGGTACGTTAGTGAATATAATTGTGATGTCATGGTAAGATACGGAGGGGTCTCAATATGTAATGGATGCCCACCCATCCATGAACCGACCGTGGCACGGATAGCTTAACCTTCAGTTTGCTACGACCCCTAATTTCATACCTAGACATGTGTAAAAATACTGTGAGGGGCCCGTGCCTAAACAATAACAGCCGCACAGGTCGATCGATCAGGTTAAGCTACGCTTGCCGTGGTTGGTCTGTGGATGGGTGACCATCTTTACATACCGTGACCCCTCCGTGCCTCGCCGTTGGTCCCGTCTGTCATTCGTGGATCTTTGACAGTCGTTACTAGAAGCCCGAAAGTCTGACAACCAGTTTTACCAAGGGGTATCGCATTACCCAGTAACTGGGTTGTGGAGGTCAGATAGGCAGTCGCTCCATGTAAAACTGGAATTCAGCTGCATCCGGTTAGACTGGAAGCCGACTCTAACATAGTTGGGAAAGGGCTAGGCAGATGATGACATAGTATACATACTAAATACTTTGCTAGCTATACAATCAAGTATTTTCTAGCTGAACAGACAGCTGTGCTGCTGGGGAGTTTGTTGCGCCACTTCTTGTCCCCAGCGAAAGCACTAGGAAGTGGTGAAGGGCGGGCGTTTTGGGGGACTGTCTTTTGTAATTTTGACGTTCAGAAAATGCTGATTCTTAGCCTAGTTTGAATGGCTTTTGATTTTGAAATTACTATCACTCACATAGCAAATAGTAGCCCACAATGGGTGTCTTTGGGGCAAAACGCCACGGGCCCCCAGCCAGAGGGGGCCCCCGGCCCGAGAGGGCCATGAGCACAGGAGGATCCTAACATAAGGACAGAAGCAGTCAGGTGTTAAATTTTGTAGGGGAAAATAAGAAATGTACGCGGAAGAAACCGCGGGAGAAGTGTTAATAAAAAAAAAAGTAATTTTGGTTGAGCTTCTTTACATTGAGGGAGGGATCTATCCCTTGAATTTGCCAAGGGCCCCAAACGGTATAGTTACGCCACTGGTAGCCCATAATGTTCTCACTAATGGGACACAGGCCTCCTCTCTTCGAGAGAGTAATCTACCACGCGAGCCAAGTGCAGGTTGGTAGATGTCACATGTCTTCGAATTGTCTGTTCTAGGACATGTCGGTTTCCTCACGATGTTTTCCTTCACCGTTTTGAGAGCAGTGGCGATGAAATAATTTACACAAAATAAAGCACCTGTTTGGGTTCGAACCTACGAACCTACAATTCGTAAGCCGTTACCACTGGGTCACTAATTACTATCATTATCAGTTGATAGCTAGATACTGCCCATCCTTTAACATACACCCACTAATTCCCATGACCTAAAAAAAAAATAACTAATCCGACCTATTTTGAATCTAGCACTCACTTTCTCCCACTCTATAAAGCGCGCACTTTCTTGTTTAAACAGTCATGTGTACCTTGCTTAAGCTATGACGTCACATTCCATAATGGCGGCCGTGGAATAATCCCGTTGAGTACTGTCCTTCATTTTGTTTAATGATGGTGACGAATAATTTTCTCTGAACTGTAATATTAGATGGTATTTCCATTTTGAAAATGGCTTGTCCGGGTTCTTGTGGAGCAAAAATATTTTTATTGGACTTAATCTTATCGCGGAGTTTTAGGTAAGTACAAGGTTTGAAATATTTTAAGAGCTTTTTATTTATTTTATGAATTATTAGCTTCTGGAAGCTCGCGACTTCGTCCGTGTAGAAGTCAACTATAGGTCCAAACATAGTACAGTATACCTTTCTATCAGCGAAAGAATTTTTGTAATGGTATCAGTATTTTCAGAAATGACTTACCTCTTACACATGGTGAAATTTTTGTTTAGCCCCTAGTGTGTTAGGCAAGCTTATTAAGTTCGATAACAATAGAAAAACTAATGTGTCTCATTATTAGACATTTCATTAGTGACAGTTGAGCTCGTAGGTTATTAACTGAAAACAAACTAACAGTTTTCCGAAATGAACAAGTTTTGAATGGTTTAACAAAAAATAAAATGCTAATATATTAATTTAATATAATATTTATAACTATATTAAATAATAATATATTATATGTTATTATTATAAATTATTATTTTTATTATATTTATTACCTATAAAATATATTATTTAATAATAATTAGTATTAATTCCATCCATTTTTCACTAGCCATAGACAATACCGCCTTTTAAGTAGGTCGAGAAGAAAACTGCTGCCTAATGATAATTTCTATAATAATATTTTCAACACTCAACAAGACATCAAAGCGTACAAAAACAATGATGATCTTACTCCTGGACCATAAAAGAACTAAAGACTCCTTTCAGGGTCATCAAACAAATAAATAAATAATCAAATCCCTTGAACACATGGCTCCATTTTACAGCCGAGCCCTGTAAGAAAACTTTAATAGATTTTATTGCCCCATTCATTGTACGATGCTGGTTTTATACGAATTTTATTGGCATTAGGTATTTTTAAGACGGTCGTGTATATCGTAAAGACAGTTCTGGTAGATTTATTTGTTTTTTATAGCAACAATGAGGTGTGAATTGGGTTAAGGCGAGGTGTGTCGGTTCTATTTGATGATATAATTATTATGGGTTTCTAATTAGTTGTTGACTAGATGTATTTCTTGTTTTAATTTATTTATTTTGAATACTTACTTGCTTTTTAGAAATTTAAATGTAAATAATTTTGATTTACCTACCATTTTTTGTTACACATTTAATGATGATGCTTATGAAAATTCTGAACATTGGTACCTTATCAACAAAAGTCGTATTTAACTATTAGGTAGTTTTAATTTAATATTTTACGTCATATTGCCGAGAATTTTCTTTTATGCGCAACTCTAACTAATATTATAAAGAGAAAAGATTTGATTTTTTGTATGTTTGTTTGTTAAGCTTTCACGCTAAAACGGCTGAACGGATTTGGATGAAATTTGACACATGGGTAGACTCATGACCTAGAGAAGAACATAGGCTACTTTTCATCCTGGATCGCAGAAGTCGCGGGCAACATCTAGTTATGAATACATTTCTTTGCTAACCCCTTTATTAAAATCAGCTATTACAGACATTATCATATAATTAAAGGTAATTATTTTTATCGTTCAATTGAAACGTAATCAGGCAGTATTTAATCGATAAAAATGTTAGGTAAATCAGACCTATATATTTTCATTTATCTAATTAGTAGGTACTACCTACAACCGTGGGAACTTTTAAAACGATTAATTTTATTTCACATCATAATCGTATAATTGCAAGTAAAATAAGCGCCTATAATTTATACGTTAAGCGAGTTTAATTCAAATACCTAATCGACTATAATTTTTAATTTATTTTCTTTCGTACTTTTGTTAATAAATATTTTTTTAATAAGCTCTCACTCGTATGGATCGAAGTTGGAAGTTTATTGATTTATTATTATTATTTATGTATTTTTACTTTTTGATGAATAAAACTTATTAAATTGTTATTATTTACGATCGGTTAACATCTGACAATCAGTCTTACCATGGGGTGTCGCATTACCCAGTAACTGGGTTGTGGAGGTCAGATAGGCATTCGCTCTATGTAAAATACTGGTATTCAGCTGCATCCGGTTAGACTGGAAGCCGACTCCAACATAGTTGGGAAAAGGCTAGGCTGATGAGATGGTGATGACCATAAATCCAACTTTAAAACAGGAGGTCGTTCTGAATTTGTCTTTATATATTTTTCAGAAGCTCACTTTACGGAGGGTACGTTAATAAAAGTTTATAATGCAGTCTAAAACAACTGCTGCACTGACCTAGTACCATAATATTAAATGAAGTCCAACCCACTAACATTAACCCAGAGCTTTATGGGACACTTTCCACCCCATTATGTATTTCGCACTTCGCAGCTAGAAGCAGTGACGTCACTTGTAAGTGTGCAAAACTGCAAACATTACTTAAGTACAGTCGGCAAAAGAGTTAGATAGACGGGCAAAAAAAAAGTCATGTATAGATGACTAACCAAAATGTGCCCAGCACGCCACGGTTCGACTACATGACAGACTTTGACGCCGAGGGCACGTTTTTGATTGTTTGTCGTGTGGCGGTCAAAAGATAGTAACGTTTATGAATAAACCCCATAATCTACACAAAGGCATAGCCAGCATGAAAGGGCCCGCTAGGGCCGAAGCCTGCCGGGACAGCGGGATTGTCCGAAAGGATTACCGCTGGCCCGGAACATAAAGGGCTAAGGAAGGAACACGGGTAGGTTTTAGTCAGTAAGAGTCTGACACTCCCTTCCGCTCCGCCCAGAGCGGGAGGGATCATTTGATGATTTCCCACCAAAAAAAAAAAGGCAGAAAATATTATTTTTTTATAACAGCGCAATCTTTTTATTTGTAAGTTAGCTGCCTGATTACTTGCTCCTTAACTTGACTGTACCTACATGAAAAACCCATTTGTTTGATAACCATGACCTGATTTTGCCATGTGCAGTCCATGTGGATGGCATTTGGCTGGATTTGGCATGGTTTCTGGATAATTTTAGTGCACTAAAATTCTGTGTAAATATTTGAACTAGGTGAGTCAGGCATGGGTGAAGAATCGATGATGTAATTGTAGGCCATGTGTGAAATTACATTGATAGTAAAAATATGGATATCTTTTTCTTCCATAATTTTACAGAAAATATCTACAAGAACTGACTAAATACTAAAGAAAGTCACGCGAACCCAGAATCCATCCATACTATAAATCACACTAATATTATAAAGGCGAAGTTTTGTTAGTGTGTGTGTGTTTATGTTTGTTACTTCTTCACGCTCAAACGGCTGGACCAATTTTGATAAAATGTCGTATGGAGGTAGCTGCCGCATGGGTCGATCAATCAGGTTAAGCTTCGCTTGCCGCGGTTAGTCCGTAGATGGACGACCATCTATACATGCCAAGACCCCTCTGTGCCTCAGAAAGCACGTTAAGCCGTTGGTCCCGAGTCCCGGCTGTCATTCATGGATCTTTGACAGTCATTACACTCATCAGAAGCCCGAAAGTCTGACAACCAGTCTTACCAAGGGGTATCGTATTACCCAGTCACTGGGTAGTGGAGGTTAGATAGGCAGTTGCTCCATGTAAAATACTGGTATTCAGCTGTATCCGGTTAGACTGGAAGCCGACCCCAACATAGGAAAATGTTAAGCAGCTGATGATGATGAGACCAGCTGAAATACCAGAGACAAAGCTGAAAAGGCTCATGTGCCTGTAATGATACTGGCACTCATGCCAGTTTTTATGATTAACTAGCTGCACCCCGCGGTTTCACCCGCGTAAAGATCGATCCAGTGGGAATATCGGGATAAAGATAAAAATAAATAATACAAAGGCGAAAGTTTGTGAATGTGTGTTTATATGTTTGTTACTTCTTCACGCTCAAACGGCTGGACCAATTTTGATAAAATTTCGTATGGAGGCAGCTGACACCCTGGATTAAAGTATAGGCTACTTTTTATCCCAATATTCCCACGGGATCGACAATTAAGGCCTGCGCAGAAGACAGACTTTTGTCCGCAGACTTAAAATAGATCGCTTGCATTTTACGCGGTACTTTTAATCCCTCGTTTGCGTTACTCGATACAGTTGTAAGCGATCTATTTTAGCGGACAAAAAGTCCGCGGACAAAAGTATACGAAAAATTTCAAGGCAGGGGGGGGTCCCTACCACCCTGTATACCTACTACAGAAATGTCGATGTTTTGTCAAGTCGTAAAAACCCTGCGAAGTACTATGAGTAATAAATAAACTCCGCCCTACACCATACTTAGGTCATCCGACATTCGAGTCCCAGTAGTTAGGTCGCTAGGGCATGATGTCATTTTGTTTAATATGCTATGGTGGACACAGCGGGAAGCTATAATAACCTATAATAATTCTATGTTATATTATTATATTACTAGCTTCTGCCCGCGACTTCGTCCGCGTGAAATTTCTTATTCTCCGTCCCAGCCTCTAATGTTCCCACTGCTCTGGGACACAGGCCTCCTCTCTGTGAGAGGGAGTGGGCCGTAATCCACCACACAGACCCTGTGCGAGTTGGTAGAAGTCACATGTCTTCGAAAATTTGTTCTAGGACATGCCAGTTTTCTCACTATGTTTTCCTTCACCGTTTTGAGAGCAGTGGTGATGTAATAATTCTACACAAAGTAAAGCGCCTGTCTGGGTTCGAACCCACGACCTACAACTCGTAAGTCGCGGCCGTTACCACTAGGCCTTGGTGTTCCGCCAAATATTTAATTAATTGGAGGGGAAATCACACTAATATATAAAGGCGAAAGTTTGTGAGGGTGTGGGGGTGTGTTTATATGTTTGTTACTTCTTCACGCTCAAACGACTGGCCTAATTTTGACAACATTTTGTATGGAGGTAGCTGACACCCTGGATTAACGCATAAACATCCCCAAATGCAGTACCTACATCACTAATTTCATTCCCTCACTGTCAAAATATTTTGCCAGCCCAAGGCTCCTAATAAAATTGGGCTCTGTTACATCTTGCCCTCATTACATGACACCAAGCAAATTTGTTCAAGCACTATTAACTTTGGGTCAGTATAGCAGGACCGCTTGACCTCTCCTGCCCTAGTTCTGGTGCAAATAATTGTCTTGTCTAGTACATATTCTGGTGTATTTGGTACTGGAAATAAGTATGGTAAAGGCGGTACCTGTGAGTAATACGATTGATGATTTGTCTGGTTTTGTACCTAGCTATAAAAGGGCCAAGTCCTTTGCGGGAATCAAACTATCTCTATACCAAATTTCATCTAAATCGGTTCAGCGGTTTTAGCGTGAAGGTAATAGACAGACAGACACACTTTTGCTCTGATTTACTCTGTGTATTTTCTTTCAATCAATCACGGGAGTCACGGGTTTTAGGTGTAGGTACAACGCTCCAAGAATCTTTTGGCGCGTGGGCAAAATCGGAACTAACACCGCCATCTTGCTTGCAAACAAATTGTATTGCAATTTGTGTGACAATTTCACTGATGTTTACCAACAACGACCCCCATGTCAATGTCATTCGACAATGACGAAAAAAGAACCTTGTGGCCGTAGACAGAGTAATATATAGAATCATGGTATCCGTGTCACCGAAAGGGACAAAAAATCCGGCAATCTTCATCATATAAGTATATCTCATATATATATCATCATATCATTTTTACAGCTTATTACACTGCACCTTACCATTTTCACAGTTGCGCAAATGTACTATTATTGAATTATGCACGAAAAAGATCTTATTTTCCGTTTAATCGCGGTGTAGTTTTTACCGACTTCAAAAAAAGGAGGTTATCAATTCGATACGTATGTATGTAATATTATTGGATTTGCATTATATTCACATATGATGATCTATTAGGGCTTCCAAACAAATATACAAAATTTCATAGACGTATGTATCTGTATGTATGTATGTATGTTTGTCCACGCATATCTCCGGAACTATTAATCGGATCGTGACCATTTTTTTTTTATTGGCTTACATTTTCTTCAACTTAGGGAACAGTGCAAGTTTCATCAAGATCGATTCAGTAATTTTCATGATATGGACTAATACGTGTAAGTGTGACGGCCTGGCTTATTGATAAGAGCTACGGGTGTAGTGTCAAAGGGAAAACATCTCAAAACCTTGGTCAAATACTAGTGCAAAAACTAAAAATTACGAAATAAAAGTAATTCAAAAAAATTAAACCGACTTCAAAAATAAATTAACTCAAAATGATGAAATAACTTCAATTTCGGAAGTCGGTGGCATAAAACTAAAATACAGATCCCAAGACACCGACTTCCGAAATTAAAGTAATTTCATCATTTTGAGTTAATTTCTTTTTGAAGTCGGTATAATTTTTTTAAATTACTTTTTTATTATTTCATTCATAAACGTCAAACTTGTTGTGCACATTGATGTGCTTGGCCGACACGCAGTAAGGGACAGACATATTCTTACTCTGTCTCTTTTCTTTGCTAGTGACGTTAATATATTTCTCTTTTTCTTGTGCGAATGAAAAAGAAGATATGCAGCAGTCTATAGTTTACTCTGTCTACGCTTGTGGCACTCTACATTATTATGTATTTATTTATTGTATAATCTGTATGATAATCATATATTCACACGCTATATCAAACCAGTATAATAATATGGGTTAGCACAAGGATATAATACAGCTAAATCATCACGCGGGACACAGCAGGGAGTCGGCAGATGATTGGGTCAAACCGTACATTGTATATATTTCTTCCATAGACAACCAATTGACTTTTATTTGTCGGCGGTATGAGATGAATTATGGTATTTGGGGTTCCTTGACGAAAGACTGGATGAAAAATCCTTAAAAAAAGGTTGGTTTATATTTTTTTATAAATGTATGTTTTTATTTTATAAAAACCTTTTCGGTGTCAATTTTCTCCATAGGTAGGTATAGTGCTGTTTTTTTAGTGGGTTGTGTGAATTACCTGTAACAAAGGAAAAATAATCATAAGTAAATACATAAGTAGATGAACTCACACCTTCTTCCCTTAAGGTGGCACTAGTCGATATTTTATCCATACAAATTTCGGGAGGGTATTACTCCACTGTTTGATATTATACAGAACGCCAGCACATACAGCTACTACAATCTGCCAAATTTCTTTAATACATTTTCAACTTTATCGCTAAATTAGAAGGTTCAAAGTTGATTGGGAAAATTTTACAAGTTTCGGGTGATGTGCTGGCGTCTCAGCTTGGCTGGCAAAGTTACTTTGGTTTGTAGAGACGTTCTCTCATTTATAGTAGACTACCTTCTGCCCGCGACTTCGACCGCGTAGACTTTCTTGTTTAGACAAAAGTATCCTATGACTCGGCAATACTGTAACTTCCCAATAGTAAAAAATTTAGTAGTTCCGAAGATTATCCCATACATACTTAATTATAATTTTTACGTCTTTATAATATTATAATACCTAGTTATTTTGTGTAAAACTTAATGGATTCACAAAGTACTATGAGTGATCACGATCAACAATAGATGATTTTTATTTATTTTTATCTGTTACTCACTAAAGATACAATCCTATCCAAAGAGAACATTACACCTCTAAGCCACAAGGCTTAGAGCTTAATATTTAATCAGTTCTATAATTAAAATCTCCTTAGGAAATTTGACATAAACCAACTGTTTAAATACCTAACCGGTGGTAAACTCAGGCCTAAGTTTCGCCTATTTTCCATAGACAATAAGCCATAACCAAAACAACACATAGACAATACGACTATTAAATAGGCACGAAATCATGCCTAGGCATTACAGAGCTCTAAAAGTCTAGATAAGTTAGGAATAGTCACGAATCTTGACTGAATAGACATGTATTTATGGATTGTATGTCTAAATATGGAAGTGAGCCTTTGTGACAAGATTGATAGCTGTAGTTAGAGAGGATTTTGTCATGCCTAGTCAGACCAAGTCATCAACTTGGTACCTACTTATACGAAAGCACTAGCTGCGTCCCGCGGTTTCACCCGCGTAAATGTCGATCCCGTGGGCATATCGGGGTAAAAAGTATCCTATGTGTTAATCCTGGTTATAAACTATCTGTGTGCCAATACGTCTACTAGTTAGATTTCTACCACCAACCACTAATCTCTAAAGGAAATGTGTTAATGGTAGAAATCTAACTTAGAAAGATTATATTAATGATTCTAATTCTCTAAATATGTAAGAACCTGTTATTGTCGCGAATCATATTTTGATCAAGATACACATTGCAAAAAACGTAAGAAAATTTGAATTTCGCGGTCTCAACTACCCATCACTAGACATGCACTTGCAGCTAAATCATGTCGGAGTCAGACTAATGATTGCACTAAACATGTTCAAATCATGAGATAACTACAGCTTTATAGCCTCATATATTTTTCAACTTACGAAATATTATCTGTGATAAATTATGACAGCTGCAATAAATACTGTCTGACATACTGGTAATTATAACAAATACGACACGCCTTTGTTTTGTCTACTATAAGTTAATGCTCACATAACAAGACATGTGTTTTTTCAATAATTCACTAGGTATCCAATTTCACAAAAGTATGAACATCAACGCATAAAATATAACCATAAATTCAGCACATGATAGAACGAGCATTTCTAGAAGATGCCTTTTCACTCTTGCTCGGAAAACTGACGGGTTATAGGGAACAAAATGAAATGAAATTTACAAGTTATACTTTTCGACCTTTACTTCTTCAACAAAATGCCCTTTGCTTAGCACGAGCCGAATCAAAAAAATAAATAAATTTAACCTTTAAAAATTTATTAAGTACATTTGCTTCAGCAGAATAGCATTTTTAAACCACTAAAATCCGCTAGGGTCGCGGGTTGTTCGAAAGAGATACCGTGGCCCCTGGCACAGGCAACTGAAGGAACACGGGTGGGTTTTAGTCAGTAAGAGTCTGACACTCCCTTCCGCTCCGCCCAGAGCGGGAGGGGTCATTTGATGATTTCCCACCCAAAAAAAAAAAGGTTTGTACTTAAAGCTACATGTAATGCTACATCGTAGTAAAAACAAAATCAAGGTAAACAATAAAATATACAACATAAGGCTCAACTCACACCAAAAGAGCGTCTAATACTTATTATCGCAACATTCGCAACCGCTCGGTAGAGAACGCCGTAATTTCAGCGGCGCCGCGGGCATCCGCGCGACTCGTTCGAGTTTCTCATGCGATAATAAGTAATAAAGTAATGAAAATAAAGTTAAAATTCATATGACACTGAAACTGCGCTTCGCTGCGCTTCGACGCTCTTTTGGTGTGAGTTGAGCCTAATACCCTATTTCGAAATTTGGTAACTTCATCTCAGTTGATGTATGCTAGTTACTACGTAAGCTGCATTTTACGTTGAGCATTCAGTGTGTTGTAGTGGGACTTAAGTTTTAACTTAATATTTTAACTTAATTACATTCCCCTAGCTTGCAATTTTTGTCGTAAGTCCGTGAATTATATTCCCGTCGACTGCAACTTTTGTTCTCCGAGTTTCTATGTGCAATCAATCTTATTATACCCTTATTATTTTAATCATTTTTATCCTTTCTCTGCAAACGTATTGACATCATAATGACACATGATCTTTAATCACGCAATTATGCAATTACAAGAACTTGCTAATTGTCGGTTTTACATAAAACAATTGCCTAACGCGTCTTAACGACTGTCACAATTTATACCAATTATCTAGTTGTCGGCAACCTTTGCCCAGCTGTGGCTGTGCCTCCTATCTCAAGTACTAACTGTAATTTATAAGTGTCGATGCATTTTTATTCGAGCAATTTAAGTTAGAATTGTTACGCGTGAGTGAGTTGGTGTTGAGTGGATTTGACAAGCTTATAGCGGATTGATGACATTGATTTTTTTAATTAATAATTGAGATAAGATAATAGCCCAAAAAACTAAGGATATTTTGACGTGACAACGTCTTAAATTAGGTTGCGACTGGGAGTCACTTATGAAAAAGTGTAACGCTCGGTAACGTTACGATGAGTCACCGAACGAGAGAGAGGCCCGCCGAATGCCTTGCGTCTCTCTCCCACTCAACTATGATCGGATGATCGGTCGTTGTCACGTAAAATCTTCGCCCGTAAAACCGACTTTACAGGCAACCATTTTTTCTCTCTGTCTTTCTTCTTCATCTGCAATCGGCTTTCTCAACCATCAGCTAATATTAGAAATGCGAAAATGAGTTTGTTTGTTACGCTTTCACGCTAAAACGGCTGATCGAAATTTGGCACATGGGTAGACCATGACTTGGGTAAGGACATGGGCTACTTCCCATCCTGAATCACATACATAGTCGCGGGCAACAGCTAGTAATCAGATAATCTGATGAAATTGAATAATTTCGTGAGAGGTATCCTACTGAAAACCTACTCTCCCTATCTTCAAATAAAGTCGGTTTTACGGGCGAAGATTTTACGTGACAACGACCGATCATCCGATCATAGTTGAGTGGGAGAGAGACGCAAGGCATTCGGCGGGCCTCTTTCTCGTTCGGTGACTCATCGTAACGTTACCGAGCGTTACACTTTTTCATAAATGACTCCCAGTCGCAACCTAATTTAAGACGTTGTCACGTCAAAAAGTAGTTTCTAATCTCACTGATCTATTTTATTTTAATAAGGATATGACAATAATAATTTCAATAAATTATCCACTGCATGGCAACGACCTCTTCTTGAACAAGACAGTAATGAACTTTGATCTTCAATTCGTGATACTTGCTCACGTTCGATTTCAAAAAGTTTAAGTGAACTCTAAATATTTTTCGCTATCGTTAATTTGAGGTTTCTACACAACATGGCACGATAATATACTAGGACATTCTAGTTGGGCGATGAATGACATGATTGATTCTTGAGAATCACGGCACAACAATCGTAGTATTCGTAGTACACTCCAATATTTATGAGATTTGAACAGATCACGAGATTTAATACCTAAACTTGACGTTTACTAAGACCAAGAACTCAAGAGCGTCTCTTTCAACCGTACCCTACTTAAAACTAGTTAAAACTACTATCATCATTTCAGCCGAAAGACGTCCACTGCTGGACATAGGCCTCCCCCAAAAGGGGGGGGGGGGTTGGCCATAATCGCTACGCTTGGCAGGCGGGTTGGCGATCGCAGTATGGTATGGTGGTGGAATACATAGAGAACGCTGCTGCCCATTCTCTGGTACGACCCTTAGTCATCTTTTACGACACCCACGGGAAGTATGGGGTAAACTGCTATTCAAAATATTTATTCAACTCGTGTGAATCTCAACACTTGCACCCCACACCAAGTCATCGGCGACTCAGTCCGTCAAACGCGGTTGGTTCAGCTTTTCAATTGAGTCCCATCATCTCGTGAGTCAAACGCATGCGTCATTTATGAGGTATGCTCCTCTTGGGACCTTTTTTTTTGCGGATGGGAAATCATCAAATGACCCCTCCCGCTCTGGGTGGAGCGGAAGGGAGTGTCAGACTTTTACCGACTAAAACCCACCCGTGTTCCTTCCTTAGCCCTTTATGTTCAGGGCCAGTGGTAACCCTTTCGGACAATCCCGCTGACCTCCTCTTGGGACCTGACAATGTAATGTGCATCAGTAATGATAATATAGTAACAGTTATCGGCAAAGGTCATCATGCGAGCGTTTTCTTCAATTTTTATACGACCATGGTATAAGTTTTGGACCATAACGGAAGATCAACTTAACAAAAACTAAAACATATTTTGAAGGAAAACATCGTGAGGAAACCGGCATGTCTTAGAACCAAAAATTCAAAATATGACATCTACAAAACTGGCCCCGCGTGGTTATTACGGCTCACTTCATCTCAAAGAGAGGAAGCCTGTGTCACATCAGAAAAAACAGCTAATTCTTCCTTGTCGTCTCGTAATTTAATCAGCCCATCATCGTTTAATTCTGTCTAATCATTTCATGAGTCAGTTCTATGTGTCATTTCTATGCTATGCTCCTCATAAAGTATTTTATAGGTGCTGTGAAGTGCATAGTGCATCGATAAATAGATGACTTTGCATTATTTATCAAGATGACTAATAAAAAACACATTTGTTTTTGTTCCTAAGACATCGATATCTATAAATCTGTTTAGTCCCTGGTCTGTCACATATCACCTGTTTGGTAATAAATTGTGTTTGACATCATGCTTTCTCAATATGGACATAAATGTACCTCAGGAGCAACCTGGGCAATCAACCTCTCTACCAGCCTTGGTGACTGGCTAACATTTTTATCACGACATGCAAGTTCATGCAGACACATTTGAAAAAGGTAAAACCAAGATTTTGGTTCCACCTTTTCCTACTATTTTAGTACAATTTAAACTAAATCTGGTAAGTTTGGAATCCCACGAGAAATTTCAAGAACGATAACTTAAAAATCAGATTTCATCAGGGGGCCTAAAAATGCCACTTTGGCAGAATCATAAAAGGATAACATTATGAATCATAATATAGCGAAGACAGTCCGTGTTTTTCTTTTTTTCGCTGCACTACGTAGGAATAATCAAAGAGATTGGGATTGGATTGATTGGTATTTTAGCACAGACAAAAAAAAAATAACTGAAAAATCCTTCACCATTGGTATTAGATACGATTAACTTAACAGTTAAGTGTCCATTATGATTCATAATGTTATCCTTTTTTGATTCTGCCAAACTGGCCTTTTTAGGCCCCCTGATCTTTATCATCTTCATGCTTTTAGAATAGAATAAAATAGAATACTCTTTATTATGTACACCATATAAATTACAGACATAATTATAGAAAATGTACAAAGGGTGACACAATGGGTGGTCTTATCGCTAAAAGCGAACTTTTCAAGACAAAGCCCAATAGCCCCAAAATCCAAAAGCCCAATTAGCCCAATTTATTATTAATCGTACCGCAGGTAGAGATGTATAAAACTTCCACCAGCTGTCATCTCAGTTTTCTACCCTTTTTATTGCCATATGTTCTTTCACACAAACTATTCAGCAGAATAGAAAACAAATGGCGTAAAAATTTGTTATTTTCCATACAAAACCTTTCAAAAATTGGGCGTAACACCGAACACCGAAGTCCAAAGCAGAACGTAACAACAAGTAACAATTCATTGTCATAATATCAAATCTGTTAAGATCTGTAGTGACATGCACTCTGACGCTCTCGGGATACTAAACTATAATTATAGTAATATGTACTGTCATGGTGATGTTCTGTAGAGGATGCGTTATGATGGCATGTGCTTCTTACTAGTACGTCTTTGGTTTTAGAGTTTTTAAGACAGAATCCAGCATAGCTGTTCAACAACCATTCGACACTTTGTCGAATCAAAAATGACACATTTTCAACAAAAAATTTGCCTTACCACCGAACGCAAACAGCTGAATATAAAGCTGTCGGAAGAATGGCGGTTGTCCATTTGGAAATTTTCGGGTTTTAGATTTATGAACAGCCTTTAGAGAGGATTCTTTTGAAAACATTGATTATGGGGTTACCTAAATCGCGGTCACTGTCAGAAAAGATAGAGAAGCGCGATGACAAAACGCTGGTAATTTATTGCGAAATATAAAGCAATTATTTAATTACAAAAAATCCATTGTTTGGACTAAAAAACTAGTATTTTAGTATGTTGCTTGTAGAATAATCTGACAAAAAAAAACAGAATGATTGTCGTGATGGTGTTTGGGGCTGGTGGAAAATGTCCTGAAACAGTAATGATAAATGGTGTACCGTTATCGAGAGTGCACTCTTTCAAGTATCTTGGGCATGTTTTGACCACTAGCCTCAAGGATGATGACGATATCGAGAGAGAGCGGAGGGCACTGTCGGTCAGAGCGAATATGATTGCCCGCAGGTTTAAGCGTGCTTCTACAGAGGTTAAAAAAACACTTTTCAGGGCCTTCTGTTCCTCATTTTACACCTGTAGCCTGTGGGTACATTTTACGCAAAGATCGTACAGTGCCCTTCGCGTGCAATACAATAATGCTTTCAGGGTGTTGATGGGGCTGCCTCGCTTCTGTAGCGCATCAGGGATGTTTGCGGAATTGCGTGTTGATTGCTTTTATGCATTAATGCGTAAAAGATGTGCGTCCTTGGTGCGCAGGGTGCGAGCCAGTTCCAACAGCATCCTGGGAGCATGCTGTATTGTAAGTCGTTGCTCCAGTATCTCAGCTGGAGTGCGGAAGCAATGATTGTTTTGGTGTGTTTGTGTAATTGTTGTTGTAATTGTATCACTAACATAGTTGTAAGTTTATTTTATTGTTACTAACACTGTATGAGTCTCATAGTTACTTGTAATAAAGAATTTATTATTTATTATTATTATTATTGTATGTATATTAGTATGGTTTTTATTGTAAAAAGAAAGTTTTTAGAGGTATGTTCATGCATTTTTTTTTCTATCGTATCAAATTAGTTGTATTATTTTTTCAACACACTATCTACCTAGCATATATCCTGAAGAATATCATATTTTTCTGATTTTGTTTACTGTAATCGATCATATACTTTTATTGCTTCTAAAACTTGCGTTTTTTGCGTTTAGGTTCCCTTACTCTATTCAGCACGGAACGCCCGGTTAGACTGAAAGCCGACCCCAACATAGTAAGGAAAAGGCTAGAGATTTGAAAGATTGGGATTACGAGTTGATTCGGGGACTTGAGTTATTCCGGTCTGATCCCCTGAACCCCCTCCCCCCTCCTCGATCCCCGGCTAGTTCTTCCTCTGTTTCTACCAATTTTGTATCACCAATCAACCAACTGACTTATACCGTTTAGCTTCGTATTCTATCTTCTCCCATTGATTTTTTTTAAACATGAAAAATTGCATTTAGTCACACTCAATTTCTCTCAGACCGGCCAGTTGACAACCGCAATTGTTCTCTGCAACTAGGTTAATCAAATGTTATAAATAGACACTATGAAACATTTCTATTGGTCTTAAAAATATCGTATACATGAGTACTTCAGTATAACCTAGTTTTAAGACTATATCTTCAAGTAATGGTTAGTTTTCATTAACCGGTGAGGAATGGATTGGACCTATTGGCAATGTTACTTAACAAAATATTTGTAAATATCTATTGTTCATCTGCCTAGCCTTTTCCCAACTATGTTGAGGTCGGCTTCCAGTTTAATCGGATGCAGCTGAGTACCAGTATTTTACATGGAGCGACTGCCTATCTGACCTCCACAACCGGTTACTAAGTAATATGATACCCCTTGGTAAGACTAGTTGTCAGACTTTTGGGCTTCTGATGTAACAACTGTCAAAGATCCACGAATGACAGCCAGGACCAACGGCTTAACGTGCTTTCCGAGGCACGGATGGGTCACGGTATGTAAAGATGGTCACCCATCCACAGATCAACCGCGGCAAGCGTAGCTTAACCTGATCGATCGACCTGTGTGGCTGTTATTACTTAGCCACAAGCCTCTGCCTAAATAAAATCTTGATATGATCACTAAAAAACTGGCCAAGTGCGAGTCGGACTCGCACACGAAGGGTTTCGGGTTTAGAACTAAAGTTCTTAGTAGGTAATTGATTACAATCTAGCCTAAATAGACTAATAAGCAATTTAACTCTAACTTAATATTTTACGAGATAGATTATGTTATAACTAAGAATAGTGTCAATTTGCACTTTTTTAAAAGTTGTAGAGAATTTTATGAGCTTTCATTTGGTATGAGAAAATTTCTCCCTAAGACGCACCGTTTTTGACATATATGCGAAAAACCCAAAAGTGGGAACATTGTGCGTACTCCGGCTTACTTCCTAGACGTCAAGACTAGTATGTTCACTCTTCAAGCACCCTGAACAAGTGCTCACGCACTCTACAACTCCTTTATTGACTGGACTATTAATATTTCTTATCAATTCAATTGTTTCTGGAATAGTTAGCCCTTTTCCAACTTTCAAAACAAAATATCGAATTAAAAAAAACTGGCCAAGTGCGAGTCGGACTCGCACACGAAGGGTTCCGTACCACAAGGCAAAAACGCCGAAAAAAACACGTTTGTTGTATGGGAGCCCCCCTTAAATATTTATTTTGTTTTGTTTTTAGTATTTGTTGTTATAGCGGCAACAGAAATACATCATCTGTGAAAATTTCAACTGTCTAGCTACCGCGGTTCTTGAGATACAGCCTAGTGACAGACAGACGGCAAAAACGCCGAAAAAAACACGTTTGTTGTATGGGAGCCCCCCTTAAATATTTATTTTATTTTGTTTTTAGTATTTGTTTTTATAGCGGCAACAGACATACATCATCTGTGAAAATTTCAACTGTCTAGCTACCGCGGTTCTTGGGATACAGCCTGGTGACAGACAGACGGACGGACAGCGAAGTATTAGTAATAGGGTTCCGTTTTTACCCTTTGGGTACGGAACCCTAATAATGATAAAAACCAACCAATGTAAAGTACACTCGACACGATAAAAGAATGGAGTAACATTTTTTTCCACACAAGTGTTCCACAGTGATATCTAAAGTATGTTTACTAAAGCATTGTATACGTTTTAAAAAATCGTGAGGTTTTTATGGTCATTTCATCAAGATAACGTTTCATAAGAGATAAAGTGCGTTTTTTGGGCCTCTCCAACGTATTTTATGATATTCTTATGAGGAATCGTAATATAACGTTTTTATGGATGTGAATTCTTATTAATTTTACAGTTGTTTTTAAATGTAAAAAATTCTGAGAAAGTGGAAAAAAAAATACACCTTGTAAAGATAATAGTGATCTGTTAAAATTAAAAGTGAGAGTTTGTCGTAAAATAAAGTGCTTAGTGGTAATTTCATATTATTAATAGAATAGAATAGAATAGAATAGAATGCATTTATTTGTCAGAATATTGTACAAAGTTGTTATGTGCATTTAGCCTGCATTATGTATTACGATCATAATATTCTGCCGTTTCCGGCGTACAAATATGATTTGTAAAATTATGGGTCATCATTACATTAAAATTAAATTATAGAATTAAAATTAATAATAATTAATATTAATAAATATAATAATATTAATATTAATAATATTAATATTAATAATATTATTAATATTAATTAATTATTCACTTCTGGGCCTGCTTGGTGGATTTTCTAGCAATTACCTATCTATTTACTCATAAATAAGGTTGAGTACCTACTGCAAATAGAAATACAACCAAGTTCTGCATTCAATAATTAGTTTTACCAATGTTCATTTTTCGTTTCGTATAAGTAGTACTTACAGATATTTCAGACGGAAAGTCAAGCTTAGTTTACCGTATCGTTTATCTCCTGGAAAGGACCTAGCTCTTACAAATGTGTGTTCAAATGAACATAATATATTTTTTCCGCTGCGCTTTCAGAAACTAAATAGATTTGGCAAAAAAAAACAAGTCTATTTTTGGAATTTGGCTCTTGTCCGCGCCTTAAGGTGGCAGTAGTCGGTATTACAGTAAAATACATAATCAGCCTATAATGTTCCCACTGCTGGGACACAGGCCTCCTCTCTTCGAGAGGGATATTAAAATATCAAGCCTTAAAAAGTTATGAGCTAACAAAGATTCGTTTTTCTTGCTATTGTCCCAGCAATGGGAACGTTATAGACTATGACTATGCATGCACTTTAAGACATCATTACAGGTACATTTTCCTACATGATTAGGAAAAATCATGCAGCTGTTTTATCTGACCTTCACAACAGTTACTGGGTAATACGTTACCCCTTGGTAAGACTGGTTGTCAGACTTTCGAACGACTCTCAAATATCTACAAATGACAGCCAGCAACAACACTCCTACCACCCCCTACCCACCTATTGTCCAGTAACTATAATGCTGTAGATTTCACACTGTAGCTGGAGCTTTAAATATTGTAATGCATTATGCAGCCGCTTTTCAACCAAGAAAGTTCAATCGACCAACATTACAATGCATATCAGAGATCGTTCATTCAAATTAAAGTGTGACCCACTTTAAGTGGCAACGTTATCAAATAAGTGTTGAGCTGTTGAGTCAGAGAGCTTATAAGAATAGCTTCTTATGCTCAACTGCAATACGAGGTATTTATCGGGAGTCGTGATCGTCAGCTTGTCAACAAGAAAAGAGGTGTTTTTTTTTATGTTTGGATAAAATTTTAAGTTTATTGTTTAATTTATTTATACAGATAATATTTACATAATCTACGTTTATATTTAAAACAATAATATTATGTACATTTATATGAAAAAATAATCAAAATGATCATAGGGCATCCAAAAATTCATCCGCATCGCTGTCAACAGGAACAGTGTCCAAAAGGCTGGCAGCATTGCCACGTTGTATGGCAATGCTAATTCTTTGGCCAAGAAATATGCCAGCCCTCTGGTCACGCGAAGAGTCGACTAACCGCTTGGCAATATCTCGAAAAACCAAGTGGGCACTCGGACCCCATGGCCCTAGTGTTTCAACCCCAAACGGCTCGAACATATACCTAACTCCCAATCAGGTTGGAATACTTTCGCCGTTTGAGGTTTTCTGCACCTGCAGCAGCCGCCCCAGCACAGCCCACCGTGCTAGGAAGATGGGATGGCGCAAGGGTGTCGACACATGTTGCATCTTTTAAGTTGTGTTGATGATTTGAAAGTATGAGTTCATTTTGGTAGACACTGTTCCTCCGGTATGATAATAAAACCTTATGCCAGCGGTAACGGCCGCGACTTACGAGTCGTAAGTCGTAGGTTCGAACCCAGACAAGCACTTTACTTTGTGTAAATAGTTTCATCACCACTGCTCTCAAAACGGTGAAGGAAAACATCGTGAGGAAACCGGCATGTCCTAGAACTAAAAATTCAAAGACATGTGACATCTACCAACCCGCACTGGGCCCGCGTGGTAGATTACGTCCCTTTCCCTTTCATAGAGAGGAGACCTGCGTCCCAGCAGTGGGAACGACATAGAGTGATTATGCTGGGACAATGTTAAGTGTGTAAGATCGACTGACCGAATGTATTTTTTTTTTATCTCTTATTCCAACTAGGATCTTTAATCTCAAGACCCAGTGGTTTGAAATTACATACCCGCCATTATCAGCAGTATCTCGATAATTGAATTTTGAAGCGAGGTCATAGAGTAGGTAACACTAGCCATAATACGTAATTAATATTAGTATAAACTCAGACATTTTTCTCGCGTCAAGAGTAGGTAAGTACTCAAGAGGCTTGGGAAACTTTTTCAGGAAGAAGAAATGATTCGGTAATTCCCCAGACTTTTTTTAAGGAACCCAAATGGATGGCATGCCGTCAAAATATTAGGCCGAATCAGGGGGAAACCCCGGACCGAATGAAAATAATCGTTACATACATAAGATCGTATATATAGAGTAACTAGCAGCGCCCCGCGGTTTCACCCGCGGGGCGCTGCTAGTTACTCTATATATACGCAAAAACTATTCTATGTCCTTTCCCGGGACTCAAACTATCTCTATACCAAATTTCATCTAAATCCGTTCAGCGGTTTAAGCGTGAAGAAGTAACAGACAGACAGACACAATTTCGCATTTTATAATATTAGTATGGATTTTAAAACGGATAATTGAAATACTTGTTGCCAAGGGATACCGTGTTATCCAGTAACTGGATTGTGAAGGTTAGATAGGCAGTCGCTCCATGTAAAATACTGGTATTCAGCTACATCCGGTAAGACTGGAAGCCGACCCCAACATAGTTGGGACAAGACTAGGCAGATGATGTCGAACTGAAATACTTGTTGAGAACTTTTACATTAAAAAACTTGCTTTGTATTTCCTAGCCATTGGCGTTTCACAGCTATTGTTGGATAAGCTTCTCCTTTGTTGAAAATAGGAGTAAAGTTAATATTATCTAGGAATAAACCAGAATACAAATCTAGGTAGCTTGAAATCTGGATCTATGAGCTATAATAGAACCCTTGCGTAGGTTGAAACCAGTCTGTTCCTAAAATGGACACTTGTATAGCTTTTATTAGGTTCCAGAAATAGGCTTTGTAAGGAATCTAAAATCATTTGAAAACCTTTCTTAAAGTGGTTGGCAGTAATCCAACACCCACCATTGCTTATTGCATCCGCCATTTTCAGCTTTTGTCTAACGACAATTTATAAACTCTAAAATCTCAAAAAAAAAAAAAAAATTGTTGATCGGAAATCATCAAATGACCCCTCCCGCTCTGGGTGGAGCGGAAGGGAGTGTCAGACTCTTACTGACTAAAACCCACCCGTGTTCCTTCCTTAGCCCTTTATGTTCCGGGGCAGCGGTAACCCTTTCGGACAATCCCGCTGACCCGGATAAAATCTCTACTTGATGATCGAAAACTAGATGCCAACAACAATTCACACTTGACGGTAACTGATAATTAAAAAGTTCAAAATCTAGTAGCAATCTCATCACAGCGACAATCAATGTCAAAAACTTGTCAAAAAAAGTAGAGAAATTAGAAGTATTTTTTGACAGATTGAGACTGAGATCAGCCGGTCGATTCTGTAAAAATCTCACCGTGAAAACTTAGGTGAAGTGAGTTTGTTTTTGCTAGGAATTGACACTATTGACAGCTTTTTCACGGTGAGATTTTTTCAGAATTTTCAGAATAGCAACGCAGGGGCCTAAAAAGGCCACTTTGGCAGAATCATAAAAGGATAACATAATGGACAGTTAACCGTTAAGTTAATCGTATCATAACCATTGGTGAAGCATTTTTCAGTTTTTTTTTTTGTCTGTGCTAAAATACCAATCATTCCGACCCAAATCCAATCCCAATCTCTTTTTTTAAAGAGATTAATATAATGACTGTGCCTTCTCAGTACATTTATGATAATCTTTTGTATGCACATAAAAATATTAATCTGTTTAAAAAATACAGTGATATCCATAACATAAATACTAGGAACAAACACAAATTTGTTGTTCCTACAACAAGGCTCAAAAAAATAGGTGGCTCGTTTAGATGCCAATGTATACGTTTTTATAATAAACTTCCTAGCCACATTCAAGAACTAGGCCTTAATAAATTCAAATCTTTTATAAAGCGAAAACTATGTCAGAAAGCCTATTATACTGTAAAAGACTATATTGAGGACAAAAAGGCTTGGGATTGAGCTGCTCCAATAGGTTTAGAATGTTGTTTTTATTTTTGCTATTTTACACTTTAATAATTTTCTTTTTTTTTTAAGTATCTATGTACTTAAATAATGACATGTACATTTACTGTATAAAGTATTATATGATTTTAATTATTGTGAATGTGAGGACTATGTGGGTAATTTTTTGTTTTTTCTCTCTTCGTTTTAATCATGATCTGGCAGTTTGAGTAGTTTATGCGGCCTACCCAAATGTCCTGTCTTTGGTATTGTTCGTCGAATCGTTGAGCTCCTTAAGTTCTGAGTTGAGCTGCACGGTTACTGACAAATGCGTGCACTGACTGGACAGGTCCGCTCAATCTGTGTGGTTCTTTCCTCAAAAGACCATTTCAGACACTAATCTACATGGTCCTCAAAGATTATGTCCGGATTTTTTATATACACATTGACATTGATGAATTTTATTTAGACAATGACATGAATATTTACTTTGTAAGTAATTTTTATTATTATTTCTTATTTAATTATTGTGAATGTGAGGACTATGTGGGTCATTTCTTTTCTCCTTCTTAGTTTTAATCATGATCTGGCAGTTTGAGTAGTTTATGCGGCCTACCCAAATGTCCTGTCTTTGGTATTGTTCGTCGAATCGTTGAGCTCCTCAAGTTCTGAGTTGAGCTGCACGATTTTTGACAAATGCGTGCACTGATTGGACAGGTCCGCTCAATCTGTGTGGTTCTTTCCTCAAAAGACCATTTCAGACACCAATCTACATGGTCTTCACACGATCTGACCAAGATTTTGTCTGGACTTTAAAAGAGACTGTGACTTCTGAGTTTGTTTCGGCCTTTCTTCTCAGAATAGTCAGTTAGGAAACGCCGACCTCATCTAGTTTAAAAAAAAATATGATTGACGTGTAAAAGTGTTTGTACAAACCTACTTACAGAAATAAAAATCATTTATCATTTATCATTATCATTTATCATTTATCATTTGATTATACCTACGTAGTGCAGCGAATAAAACAAAAACACGGACTGTCTTCGCCTTATTAAGATTCATAATGTTATCCTTTTATGATTCTCCAAAGTGGCCTTTTTAGGCCCCCAGACTGTGAACGTTCGTAAAATTATACGAATCGTTCATAAGTCATTCAATAAACAAAAACACATCAGCAAAGAATTTAAAAACGAAACCAGGCTACTGTGTAACTCATTCAACTTAATCAAAGAATCTATGAATGAAATATATTCGCCATATACGTATGTTACAAACCATCTCCTGATACAGGGCGTAGGCAAAAACAAGGATTGTGTGCCAATTGAACCGGGTAACCGGTTCGCTATCCTGGAGAGCCAGGGATGGGAAATGTATCGATAGTTTTTTGGGTTATATATATATAGCGTAATATCGACTGTGGATATATCGTCTAGAATTACATAACACATTATCAGACCTTGTTCCCCTGAAGTGTTTGACAGAGGTCAAACCAAACCCAATAAAACTTTGCCCAACTTAGGTATCAAACCCAAGTCCTCATGCTCAGTAGTCTCTGGAATTGAAAGACGTTTTATACTTTTCAGTTGCAACATAATATTAATGAGGTCTCGAATATTTAATGATATTAGCTAATAATTATGTTACTTAACAAATTATGACAGTAGGCGGTGTTTTCATTGTTCCTACGTAGATGTCATCGCAATCTAAGATCCCAGAGAGGAGATAACTAATTAATAACACTCTCTCCTAAATACATCGGGGTAATTGCGTAACACACTATCAGTAGCAATGGATTTCATTGTGACAGTTCAACAGCATTCATTGCGTTATTTACGTTGTTGAGCAGACAAACTTTTCGCACGTATTATGAAGCAATGGATTAGCAATATCCTTCAAATGATTCAGTGATCTAGTTATGAGAGCAGCGCTTCACAAAACAGTTTTTGTACACCTTTTATACTTTGTAAGTAAGTATCTCACATACTAGAGAACCTTTACGTGCCTAAGAGCTGATTTTACCATAGTTATGAGTCAGTTATCTTTTATCTGTGGATTAAAATTTACGTCTGACAGTTCTAGTATGGAAAAACTGTCAAAATATCAAAATTTAGTCTCAGAATAAGACTTTTTCTAGGTATAAAAGTCTGGTGGAATTCGCCCTTAATAAATTTTATAACTATATTATTTAACTACATTTTAAGCAAATACCTTAGCTTAAAATATGTAGTTCTCAAAAGTCAAGGTAGTGTCATATACCATAGTTCAGATACTTATGTCCTTGTTAAAAGAATATGAGATAGTTTGTCTTTGCATTTAGCCCATAATGCTACAAATTTAGTTGCAAAAAACCTGAAACATTACACTAAATCCAACTGAGAAAATAAACTTTTACTACTTTAACAAACACAAACGCCATGACATTTATCTGACATTTATTTTCATGTTTATCTCTGGAAAACTATAGTTTCACGTCTCGCTCAAACTCAAACACCAAATGTCACTTTGACATAATTTGCAAAACTAGTGACATTTCTTGTTATTTTCCTTTCTAACACCATTAGCATATAGTACAGGTATTAGTCCCTTCGGAGTCACAAGTCGTGACGAATGCTGCTTACAACACAACACGGCTTAACCGATTGAATATTCAATCTGCGATTAACGGAACGGACTTCCTAACTACTCGATTAATAGAGATGTCGGTTTGATTTGTGAATTATCGTAGACTTTTGTAAATTTTGAAAAACGACTAGGTAAAAGATTTATGCTGGCTATTGGCATCCTCTAATTGGCCTATAGAAGTCCACTGCTGGACATGCCTCTCTAATATCGTTTAACTTGATCTTTGACTACAGCCATCCAGCTGTGGCCAATGCCACTTTGCGAACATCTTTCATCCTTATAGCCAGAGAGGTTTAAATTGGACCTGACTAAACCAGTTTTTTCATCTAGATATGATCTAATTTCACCAAAAAGTTAGTCTACTCATTTCGATTACAGATTTGATTATTCTGGATTTTAATAGCTAAACGAATATTGAAGTATTGATTAGCTAAGAATGTTCCTCAAAATAAAGAAACAAAGAACATTGTTTGACCTATTTCTGCTCATACTGGATGATCACGAAAAACAAGAGCTATGCTTCGATAAAACTGGTCAGGTGTGGTCCTTTGTAAGATATTTAGAACAACAAATCAATACAAAATATCGATAAAAGTAACAGCACTATTGCAGAATGCGGTGCAGTGACTCTATGTGAATGAACACTACAGTTTGTCTCGAGTTTATAATACCGATCATCCATCCCTTTCATACGCCCACGACTCCAACAAGAGCGAAAGAGACAGCACAAGTCACGTAAGGATTATAAAGCCGTAACTCGAACAAGGTACAAGCATTTCGGGATTAAAAAACAACAATGAGACTGTAGTTTTGTTTTCTTATTTGTTACCTCGTTTCAGTTACAAAAAAAAACAAAGAGTTGAAAAACGAAACAGTAGCAGTATTCGGTTACTGTATTTTTTTACACTGTGACAAAAAAATGTGGCATTTCGACTTACTTCCCGATCACATTTCAATCATCATTTTCCTGACTTTATACCAATTTATTTGGGGTAGGCACAACATGTTTTTTTCTTCCATTCTTCTCTATTACTTAGTCGTCATCTCGGTAGTCGCCCCCTTTCTAACCATAACATCATTCACAGAGTCTATCCATTCAATGTCAAAAAATTATTAGAGTGTAATAAAAGTACACACACATGAAATCATAACCTGCCTAGCCTTTTCCCAACTATGTTGGAGTCTAACCGGATTATACCAGTATTTTACATGGAGCTACTGCCTATCTGACCTCCACAACCCAGTTACTGGGTAATACGATACCCCTTGGTAAGACTGGTTGTCAGACTTTCGGGCTTCTGACTACCCGTAACGACTGTCAAAGATCCACGAATGACAGCCGGGACCAACGGCTTAACGTGCTTTCCGAGGCACGGAGGGGTCACGGTATGAAAAAATGGTCACCCATCCACAGCGTAGCTTAACCTGATCGATTGACCTGTGCGGCTGTTATTATTTAGCCACGGGCCCCACACACACATAATCAGCCTATGATATTCCCACTGCTGGGACACAGGCCTCCTCTCCGTAAGAGAAAGTGGGCCGTAATCTACCACCTACCACGCGGGCCCAGTGCGGGTTGATAGATCAGATGTCATATGTCTTCGAATTTTTGGTTCAAGGACATGCTGGTTCCCTCCCGATGTTTTCCTTCACCGTTTTGAGAGCAGTGGTGTTGAAATAATTTACACAAAGTAAAGCGCTTGTCCGGGTTCGAACCTACGACCTACAACTCGTAAGACGCGGCCACTGGGCCACCACTGGGTAATAAAAGTATGATATTACTAGCTGCGCCCGCGGTTTTACCCGCGTAAGTTTCGATCCCGTGGGAATATCGGGATAAAAACTATCTCTATACCAAATTTCATCTAAATCTGTTTACGCGTGATTGAGTAACAAACATCCAGACATCTTCACAAACTTTCACATTTGTAATATTAAGTAGGATAGGATAAAGGATAACACAACGCAGACTAAACCTCAAGATACCAGTACACCAACTAATTGGGTTGCGGTCAGACATTTGCTTGAGTAAAATACTGGTACTCGACCACATCTGGTTATACTGGAAGCTGAGGTGGATAGTTAATCATGCTGTGACGTTGGGCTGTGGTTACAGCGTTAAGTTTTGACGTAACATTTTTTTTTTTTGTTGCCCCACACTAGGAATTTCTCCTGTATCGTGGGTGCGTTTACAAACATTTAAACTCACATACACAAACAGCCAGACCCGGAACAACTACTTGTAACTACAACTACATTGCGTCTTGACTGTGACTCGTATACACAATATTCGCAAGAAACGCATTTCATTTTGCATGTAAATATCGTAGCAAGCGGCTCATTTTTTTAAATACACGCCACATAGTGGTCTATTCTTGTAAACGTATGGAAGTACTCGCTTACGTCTGTGTGTGTAAATGTAAATATTCAATGGCAGATTTTATTTGGGGATTATGTGTCGAATTGGGTGGATTTTGAGGCAATGTTATGAAAAAATTCAATAAAGAGTAATGTCCGATAACCGCGTCTACTACTCCTACGACATATTAATGTGCCAATTACACATAAAACCAAATAAACTAAAAATGTTGACATCAGCGCCATCTAGCGGGAAAATGGCCAAGAGCAGATCGTATCATCCTCCTTAAGGGGGAAGCTCTAAGGTGGCCCGCGAAATTCAAATTTTCTTACGTTTTTTGCAATTTGCTGGTCAGTATTAAGTTGTACGTTGATTAAAATATGATTCGCGGTCGTAACAAATATGTATTTACAGAATTATAATCATTAAAGTCATCAACACAACTCTCTAAAACCATGTAATCCCCAAATGTCAAGATTTCATGAAATAGTCATTCTTGGGGATTACATGGTCTTAGAGAGTTGTGTTGATGACTTTAATGATTATAATTCTGTAAATACATATTTGTTACGGCCGCGAATCATATTTTAATCAACGTACAACTTAATACTGACCAGCAAATTGCAAAAAACCTAAAAAAAATTGAATTTCGCGGGCTACCCTGGCGCTTTCGCCTTAATGTGCCAATTACACATAAAACCAAATAAACTAAAAATGTTGACATCAGCGCCATCTAGCGGGAAAATGGCCAAGAGCAGATCGTATCATCCTCCTTAAGGTATAATCAGGAAGGGAATATCGCCGGTTATATCGTGCTTTGCAAACAGATTGATGATCGGTGGCGATTTGACGGATAAACAGCGCAATTGGCACGGTTTCCCTGGTATTTTAGCAGTCTTATAAACTGCGATCCAAAACGAAGCTCACGAATGTTTCCCAGAAAGCTGCCAAGCTTGAGTGGGACTGGACCGGACATGTCCGCCGCATGTCAGATGAGAAATGGGCTGTAAGAACCACCCATGTTGGGTCCCATTAAACGTATATGACAACAACGTGACAGGTTAAGGCGAAGATGGCGGGACGTCATTGACTCCTACCAAAAAGACTAGCAACAGACAGAATTGTGTGTTATAAGATCATATAAGAGCAGTTGTGACCCAGTAGTAACGGCCGAGACTTACGAGCTGTAGGTCGCAGGTTTGAACCCAGTCAGGCGCTTTACTTTGTGTAAATTATTTCATCACCACTGCTCTCAAAACGGTGAAGGAAAACATCGTGTGGTAGCCGGCATGCTAGAACCAAAAATTCGAAGACATGTGACATCTCCCGCACTGGGCCCGCGTGGTGGATTACGGCCCAATCCCTCTCATTGAGAGCAGCACCCTAATTGCGTAACATACTATCAATCGGAATCTAAATCATTTTGAAGCAAATTGCAACATGTAAATAACGCAATGAATATTGTTGTTTTGTCAAAATGAAACCGATTCCGATTGATAATGTGTTACGCAATTGCCCTGCTGGCCTGTGTCCCATCCCAGCAGTGGGAACATTATAGGCTGATTATATTATAGATATTAAAAGTGGGCCCATAGTCAGCGGTAAATGATTCTACTCTTGTTGAATACAACATTATTTTTAGTATATGCGAAACCCGAAACACGTTTCTAGTAATTTTATGTAAAGAATTTCAAAACTGTATCATGAAAAATCACAAAGTTATAAGCTTGTTAAGTTACCTGTTTGTCCGTATAAAAACATGCTCACCCGCGCCGTCTTGCGCTCATTGATAATAGTACCTAGGTACCTAACCGTTCGGCACGGAGATTGAATAACCTACTTAGTGTCGCTCGGTGTCCAACTTTTAACCTTTTTTAAATATTTTTGGGACAAAATATAACATGGGGTAAAAATTATTGGAATCGATTCAGTTACTTATTCTGAACAAACTATATTCAGGTTTCGCATATATATATGCCAGAAACATATATGAAAGATTGGTGGTTGATTGCATTCCCAGGATATACCGAATAATTTTTCGTGAAGACTCCTTTCATTTTCATGTACTCCATTTGGTAAAACTATATTAAGTATATAGGTGCCATATTTCTCCCCTCTTGTTTACAATCGGGAGCCTAATACCAGTAGTCGATCGTTGACAGAGTTTCTCAACAATTTACTACGTTGAGCTTTTATGTAAGGAATTATGAAATAACATTTATGACACTTCCCGTGACTCAAGGGCTGGCTTTTACCTTGGCCAGAGGCTAAGCATTGCCATACAACGTGGTAATGCCGCCAGTCTCTTGGGTATATTACCAGTCGACAGCGATGCGGATGAATTTTTTGACGCTATAATTATTTTAGTTTGTGAATAGTTTAGTAATTGCGCCCCGCGGTTTCACCTGCATAAATGTCGATCCCGTAGGAATATCGGGGTAAAAAGTCCTATGTGTTAGTCCTGGTTATAAACTATCTGTGTGCTAAATTTCATGCAAATCCGTTCAGTAGTTTTTGCGTGAAAGAGTAACAAACGTACAAACACACTCACAAACTTTCGCCTTTATATTATTTTGTGATTAGGTATCTGAATAAAAAACAAAATAAACTTGGATGAACTGAAGGTACCTATGTGGGAAAGGCGCAAGTGCATTATGTATCTGCAAATCACGTTATAACAACATGCAAAATTTCAGCCATCTTACACTATTAGTCACATCTTTCAGCACTTACAGGAAGTACCGTGGAGGTCTGTATTACCACACAGAGTTCAAATCACATGTTGGGTTTATTCCTATTAAATTTGCGTAATAAGCCTTTTTAATAATACTGTTCTTTTACCAACAAATGTATCGCAGATGTCTATAACTGGGCTGATTTAGGCACATGTCCCATCCAACGAGGAAGCGATTAGCTATCGACTTATTTGCTCGCTCAAGAAATTTACAATAAATGTATGTAGGTCCCGTGTCAGTTAAGAGATCCATAAATTAACGCTTGCTCGCTGACTGTTCAAATTGCCAGCGAGAACTGTCTCTTCAGTATTTTGTCACAGCGACAAGAGCTAACAAAGAAAATACTCGCTCAGCGACTCTCCTTTGGCAGGTAGACTTCTCGCTGAGAGACTCTCGCTTGGCACATACTACACCTGAATGCCTGATCTCACTCCGGTCGTGTCGGATTGCCTTCCCATCAGACTATGAGAGTGAGGGAAGAGAGAGTGCACCTGAAACTGCACACACACTAGTGCACTTGTAGCGGTATCTACAACCCTACATGCGAACAACGCGTCATACTGACGTCACGCAAAATCCTGTATCTCGCAAGCAGCCGAAGGCTAGTCTTCGTTGAGATCCGAACTACACACTCGCTGCTCCAATGAGCAGACTCACCGACTCGCTTCTAGTTACTAGCTCTACTCGGTTCTCGCTAATCGTCTTTGGTAGGACAAGTGCCTTAAGGACGCTAATTTCATAGTCTGGTAACCATGATAAGTTTTTTCGGCTAGTTTAGGCTTTAGGCTATAAATATGGTAATAAAGAGTTCATTCAGGAGTCAAGGTTGCGGCTAAGACATGTAATTTTGCCGTTTTGAGTCTTTTATTGGCAGATGTTTTTCAGGGAATGAAATAAAATCTTTCAAGGACTTTATTAATGTTTTATGCCTGAAATGAGTCAATCCATAGATACTATAATATTATAAATGCGAAAGAGTGTCGTGTGTGTTTTTCGAAAAACACTTTGTATCCTGCTTATGCGTATGAAGTTTCATTAAAATCGGTTCATTCATTTCGAAAAAAAGGGCTTGAAAGTTTGTATGAAATGCCGTACGGCGTAAACGCTCTTTTAATTGAAATCATACATTCATTCATTCACTTACAGGCTGGGTCCAGCCGGTCGATTCTGTAAAAATCTCACCGTGAAAACTTAGGTGAAGTGAGTTTGTTTTTGCTAGGAATTGACACTATTGACAGCTCACTCCACGCTCACTTCACCTAAGTTTACACGGTGAGATTTTTACAGAATAGCACCGCAGAAGCTTCAAATGTTGCACAAGAGTGTCACCGAAAATGAGCACTAAGGAAGGATTTTTGAAAATTCTTCCCTTAATTGAATTAAATAAAGGACGATTTTTACCAATGGGAAAACCCACATGACTTGAAAATTATTATAAAATCAGGACTTCAGGAGGAATGACAATCAATAGACAATTCCGAATTAGTTTTAAAAATCACGTTTGTAGTTCAGTCATTTTTTTTTTTCTATCAAATCCTAGGCCAATGAAAACAAAACAACTCTTCAACATTTCTTTAAACAAAATATTAGTACCTATTATTAACACCATAACAGTTAAATTAAGACTAATTTCAAACTAACAAAACTGCATATTCATCGCATGCAATATATACTACATAGTTTATTCTAATGACACTGTTTCATTTGTGGATTAATTTTATGATTTGCGTGGGGCGAGACACTTAATATGACTGCCATGCTGTCTGGCATACCTACCAGAAAAACATTCGTTTTCTTTTGACTGAATGTAAGTTGTACACTCATTTATGCTAGAGCTAGACTATTAGAGTAGGTCAGACGTACGTACGGCGACACGATGACTAAAATCTTAAATACTAGAATATCTAAAACATCTGTGTATTTTTTGTATAAAAACACAGATTTTAAGATAATCTAAAATCTAAACTATTCTATCCTATAAATATTTTCACTTAAAGAAAGGCTAGAAAAATAAATAGATTTATTTTTTTAATGAAAAAGTTCGCTCACGCCCACCAAAACAAACTTTCTCTTTTCAAAACAAAGAATATTTACAAAGCATGCTACGACTGCACCATTTAAACATAACTAAACAGAATGCAAAATGCAACCAACTCGTTTGAGTAGCGTTCCCCGTGAACGGGACGCGCGAACCCAGGTCAATAACCCCAAGATGGCGTCAAAATAGAACGAAAGAATACCCGCCATTTCTAACCTCGAAAATTATTGTAAATGTGTAAACAGTTCACACGTAGCGTAATGATGACGTTAGACTTTTGTTATTTCAGCCCACCCGGCTGTTATAAGTACAAAAGAAATGGTTCACTTTGAAAGATTGGCTACTTGTCACTTGAGTTTAAGAGACACTTGAAGTTATAATATCTGGCGTGTGTAATAAATTATTTTTAAGCACACATAGATTGGATGGTGTATATTTATATGAAGTAACATAAGATACTGAGGACGAACGAAATGAAGCAGTGAAATCCTCGAAAATATTTTTGAATTCCTTGAATGACATTTAGGCCTGATTTTTCAATAGTCAGATATTTTTTTATCTGAGCAATAAATACTGCGGTTTGACAGCTTTTGTATAGAAAATATGTCAATCTGTCATAATTATTCTTCAGTTTTAAGTTATCTGACTATTGAAAAATCGGCCCGTAATAACATTCATTTACATTAGGTCTAGAAACATTCAACACAAAAATATTCAATGTTGGAATAATATTTACGGCAGCCAGCCAGTTTCATAAGTAGTAAAAATATCGAACGTTTAATTTTAAATTCCGACTCGAACACTATTTTTTTTTTCGTTCCTCTCAACAAGCAATGACAACCACTCATTCTTCCGATAACAATATCGAATCGATAAATCGTAATCGATGTTTGATCTCGATTGACACGATTAAAACTTCATCCCTTTTTGTGTATTGAGGTCAAAAAACTCATTCAATTGGTGTAATGAAAGTATTCCAAAGCATGCGGGCTCGCAATGGTAAAGTCAAATTTTTAATGAAATGAAATTGATTTGAATCTCGAGATTACGTGTTAGAAGTTGTCATAGACAATGAGCGTAGGGAGGGGACGTCTTAAATGTTACTAAGAAGTCATTAGTTCTGTGATGCTGTCAAGTGGTTACTATAAGTCACTTATGTATGCATTTGGTGCCAACTGTGCCAAGATGACTTACTGTTTATTTTATAAATACACGATCTTTCGCCCACGACTTCGTCCGCTTGGATCTCCGCGATTAATGTTTCAGACAAACGGACAAAAATTCAAAAAAATATAGGTACTATCGGCATCACATGTTCCCACACTCCGGAACATACTTAGACTAAAGGTAACAATTGAAAAAAACTTTTTCGGCATCAGACATTTAATAGCAATTGCAATTATTTTTCTAAAATATTCAATGTACGGACGCCAGCACATCAAGTTACTACAATCTGTCAGATTTCTTTAATAGATTTTCGACTTTATTGCTAAAGCATAAGGTTCAAGGTTGATTGGGAAAATCTGACAGTTTCGGGTAGGTTGACCTGCTGGCGTCTGTACCTATAATTTTGACGTCGTTGCTATTTTAATAAATGTATAGATTAATACATTTTAAACAATTTTACGAACTAGATTTTATCAATCTTTTCTATTAAGATTACTTACTTAAAAAGATTAGTAGATAAATTAAAGATAGCTAATTAGCCTACAAATGACCAATTACCATGCTTGAATAAATTGCTATGTTTATATCAACTGACTTTAAGTTGACAGAAGAAATAAGACTTAGGTACCTACTACATTTTATTACTAATTAATTCCAAGATTATATTAAAACCTCAAACGGCGAAAATATTCCAACCTGATTGGGAGTTATATGTTCGAGCCGTTTGGGGTTGAAACACTAGGGCCATGGGGTCCGAGTGCCCACTTGGTTTTTCGAGATATCGCCAAGCGGTTAGTCGACTCTTCACGTGACCAGAGGGCTGGCCTATTTCTTGGCCAAAGAATTAGCATTGCCATACAACGTGGCAATGCTGCCAGCCTTTTGGGCACTGTTCCTGTTGACAGCGATGCGGACGAATTTTTTGATGCCCTATGATAATTTTGCTTATTTTTTTCATATAAATGTACATATTATTATTACGAGTATTTTAAATAGATTATATTCAGATAATTTTGTTGAACACATCGTCATCCTCCTGATCTCATTTTATATAAATATTATGGCTATTCTCGAAATGTCACGCATTCCTATGGCCCTACGTTTCCCTGAAGCTGTTTAGGTTATAAATGTCAGAGACAATATTCAGAGGTTTATTTCAAATAGGACTTTCTAATCGTAAAGATTGTCGTAAAAAGTATCTTATTATGTGAATTTTAAAATTAAATTGTATTTTCAACAATATAGTCATGTATTTATTAAATTATCTAACCTACAAGAATTTATTTTGATAGCAAAACATGGCAGTTCTAAATTCAATGTTATTAAGCTCTCCAGTCGGGCTTTTATAAATATCACCGCGATTAGGTGAAGTGAGTTGATGTCAAAAATTCAAATTAACAACAAAATAATTCACAAAAATATGACTTGAAGAAATCAAATAAAATTCATTCGCCCTTTGAAGAACTTAAGAACAATTGACAGATTTATAACAGCTGTCAAATAATAATGTTAATTATGAAAACGTAAACAAAGTTCTGTCAACGATTAATAAAGATTACGAAAGGTCTATTGTCTATTTTTGTAAACATTTTGTCTGTTCACAGTTACGTAGTATGTCTGTCAGGAAGAAGGGATCTAGCACCTTGGGTAATTTATTTATTTTACTAATTACTTTTGGAGAGAATTGCTTATTAAACAGATTTTTATGATCATGTTTTGGAAAGTCAAGTAAGTATACATATATGAAGATAAAAGTTTAGGGTGTAATAAATGTCGAAGGATATTAAAATTGTGTTTTCGATATCTCTTTTTTTCTAACTATCACCTCTAGGGAGGGGAAAAGGATAGCCGAAAAAAGATCGATAAAAAGATCTCTCTCTTTTTCATTGTGTGTCACGTAGGTGTTGATTTGAAACACCAAGTAAATTAATTCAGTTGCTTATTTCGTTATCATTGTAATTGTTGCACAAGCTCATGGTTCAAGTAACCTAAAACTTTTTTTAGGTTAACATCAAACAATTGTTTCTTCACGCTCCGCTTATTTAGATTAAAATTAGAATTGTTTAACAAATTAACACCACTTACGTGGCATTTTGATAGTGGAATTGACCTAGAAGTGTATACATGGGCTTTTTAATTTTGACGGAAATATAGTGAGGTACCCTATTCTTTTTGGTAAATCGACGTGGGAAGCATAATTAACGTCCCATTAGAAATGATTAATTATACTTTTAAGAGTAAATAGCAACTGTTTGTACAGTCGAATTATTCATAGGCTTGGTACATGCAAGTTAATTTATTCAGTTTTTACTATTTTTTTATTTCCTCATATAATAGAATAGAATAATCTTTAGGCAGATTCGTCTCAAGATTAAGTTGTTGCAGGTTTTTTTTGTTTAACTCTCATAACTTTTTTTATTTTATTATATTTTGTTGTGTGTATGTATCTAAGTATTTATTCTTATATTCTAGTTAGTTTCTAAGTTGTTTTCTGTATTTGCACCTACTGTGTATTGTCTCTGCATCACCCTAAGGTAGACTGGTAGAAAATGCCCAAGGCATTAAGTCCGCCTTTGTACAGTTTTTACTTGTGCATAAAGTTTAATAAATAAATAAATATTATGTACACCATATAAATTACAGACATAAATATAAAAACTTAACTGATTTTTTTTTTAAGAGTCTAGAGTCTAACAAGAAGTTTAAGAAAAATAGTAATTGAAAAAAATTAAACCGACTTTAAAAAAAAATTAACTCAAAATTATGAAATAACTTTAATTTCGGAAGTCGGTGTCTTTGGGATCTGTATTTTATAGTTTTAGTTTTTTGCCACCGACTTCCAACCTTCAAACATACATACATACATACATACGTCTATAAAATTTTGTATATTTATTTGGAAGCCCTAATAGATTGCCATATGTGAATATAATGAAATTCCAATAATATTACATACATACGTGTCGAATTGATAACCTCCTTTTTTTTGAAGACGGTAAAAAGAAAACTATTCTAACTAACAATTCTTCAGGTGTCTAATAAGAAAATCTAACATCTCACGTTATAGAAACAATTTAATCCGGTCCAAACATCCAGAATCAAAGTTTCATTCACGAAAAGTACACGTAGGCGAAGATTCTTCCCCAGAAGATGTCGCTAATAAAACTGGTCTAGTCACATTCAAAGATACCAAAACGAAAAGGAATTGAACACCCACGTGCGCCTGCGATCCAAATGATAAAATGGAAGCGTTGGGTTACCCTACACTTTCTATTTTATCTTTGAAAGGAATTCGGTAAAATTTTGTAAAAGCTTGGTTAGATTCGGATTAAGATGCACAGGTTTTAAAATAACGAAATAATTAATTAATTAACCGTTCGTATTGAACGTGGCCCCACGTGAGACACGAAGGACGTTTAATGGTTTCTGTAATTAATACCAATAAGTAAAAAGCATAATCAAAAGAAGTAAAACAGTCGATAATTCTTGTAAATATTAATTACATCACTATCAATAACTCTATGCCTCTTTAAAACACAATTTTCCTATAGGAATAATTTTATAATGACATCTCTCATCTTTTAACAAGAATTAAATTAGAAAATCAACTAATTTGACGGCATGATGCCATGATGGGGCAAGAATATTAAAACCTTCACTACCAAGCCTCCGTATAATTAATAAATTAGTAATTAATGAATACCTGTAAAACGGAGGATGTCCAATTAAGAATCAATGTATCGTTTCTTAGAAATCAAGTAGTTAAAATAGAATGAGAGCCCGTTTTATACAATTACATTAATTAAAGGGGTTAATTAACTGGTATCCAATTTAGTATAAAAGCATCAATTTGTCTATGCCTCATCGCAGAAAAAAAAAGTTCGAATTTTATTAATGGAATTATTGGTGTTCGGTTTTTTAAATCTTATAGGGTCGGGGGCGACCAAATAAATTTTCGAATTAATTCGATTAATTTTTAAAAAGGTAATTACTTTAGAAAATTTAGTAAGGTATAGTTTTCCAACTAGCATAAATTGTATAACAATACTAGTACCTAATAGCCTACTTAAGATAGGAATGCTAGATGCCTGGGGCATTTGGCAATAAAACTTTCAGGTATGCGGGAAAATGTTTCTAGAAATCACTAAATGGTTAGAATTACTTTACAGATGTTTGTTAACGTTATTAAAGAAGTCTAGAAACCATTAGAATTCTACCTAATGATTAAATTAAGGGATAGTTTGTCATGTATAAATTACAGGGCCAACATGACCAAAGATCGCACAAGACGAGTAGGTTTGGAAGGGAAAAGGGGAGGTCCGGGAGGAGGGGGCTCAATAATATAGCCCAAAAATAAGAGTAAGGGTATTTTTTCATAAAATTCAAATATCATTCAGTGTTAACTTAATAGCCCAATCATTCTGTTGACTACCTTTTTTTTTCTCTCACTATACCGCTTCTGTAAAACGGTGGCATTCCACCAAATTCCCGAGCCCATATTGTTTTAGTTAGAGGGTTATTAACCCAGCTAGGGCGCGCCTGTTCGCTCATACGCACAATCGATACTATTTATGTTTTTTTCTCCTCACTATTTTTGTTTATGTTTGTGCTGTTCTTTTGTTCAATTTTTTTTTTATTGCACATTTTAATTATAATGATTTATACTTTATGCGATCCGAATAACCTAAAATGATGTATTTCTAATATTTCTTAAGTATTTTATGTTTTGTTTTTGGTGTTGTATTAAATGTGGACGGCAAATCTAGAACACATATGGAATACAACACATATTTATATGGTGTACATAATAAAGAGTATTATATTCTATTCTAGAACATTCTACAGTCTTCTTTGGGTTTATTAGCTGCTTATTTTGTCCAGAAATAGCTATTCCTAACACCTTATGTACTGTAGAACATAAAAGTTCACGGTTGTCATTTCTATAGGTATTCTTCTGGCACGTTGCCTTGTAACTAATGATAATTCTAAACTTCCGATGAAAAACAACGTTTGACAAATACGAAGGCAGGAAGAAATGTTTTTAAAACAAAATATAATTAGAAGAACTTCCCGTGGGACTCGTGTAAGCATATAATTCTTTGATTTATTATAATGTATTTTTAAGTTATTAACCATGAAAACGTTCAAAGAAATTCATCGTGAAAACAGAAAAACAATGTTATTGGTTAGATAGGTATATTTACACTGAAAAATAATCAGTATAATTTCGTAAGACATTTGTTGCTATTCATATATGTACTTAGCTATCCTTGTTTTGAGTTTACCTATAAGAAAATTTCATACGTTTTTAAATTAGATCTTAGGAGGAAGGCAAAGTAAGATGAAAATACTCAAGCGTTGAACAAATGTTTTCGGCCAGTTCCCCAATGTCCAGTCAATCCACCCTTTAAGAACAGAGGAACCCAAGTAGGTACACACACAACCGGATACCCAGTGTAACTATAAAAAGATTACCGTAATAAGAAACATACCAACCTCAAAAGACCGATAGATTTGTTTCGATATATCCATTCAGAATTATTTTTAGCTACATCACTACTAACAAAAGAAAGGGAGCTTACTCTATGGTACAACGATCTTTTTTCAAACCTTAACTAACAAAAACTTTGTAGCTGGCCAGATAGAGTTGAAAATCGACTCGTTGTAAAAGTAGCTGTAAAAACTAATTTTGTCTATGGGTTTAGGAGGGAAACACCGAAATCACATTGTCAATCGTCGCGCCAAAGGAAGCCGTGTTATTTTTAGTCGATTCAATTAAGTATTTTAATTGATTTCACAGATGCTCGACGCTTTCGATTCTGGGAATAGATTTTGTGCTGAGTCATCGTACTATTTTGTTGGGATCGTTAACAATTTAACGGTTTTTTGTTCAATTATGGGTGAGAAAAATAAGCATTGTCGATTTTTCTATTGTTGAAGACTGCTTCTTCGTTGATGTAAACAAAAAAACGTTGATTGACGGAGTGATGGCAAGAAGGGTCGGTGATTTAGGTACTCAGTTTAACATACAGGATAGGCAGCCAGAAGAAGAAATGTTTCCGTATCAAAAGAGTTAAAGCCGAATTGAACAAAACCTAAAACTTTCGAATGACCGGCATGTCCTAGAACCAAGAATTCGAAGACATGTGACCTCTACCAACCCGCACTGGAACCGTGTGATAGATTACAGTCCACTGCCTCTCACAGTCACACGTTTCAGCGGCACTGAACCGTGGTCGCTCACAATGGGCCTTATAAAAAGGCTAAAAAGCACCCAAAGGGCAATGGAGAGGGCTATGCTTGGAGTTTCCCTGCGTGATCGAATCAGAAATGAGGAGATCTGCAGGAAAACCAAGGTGACCGACATAGCCCGAAGAATTGCCAAACTTAAGTGGCACTGGGCAGGGCACATTGCTCGCAGAACAGATGGCCGATGGGGCCGAAAGGTTCTGGAGTGGCGACCGCGTATCGGAAGACGTAGCGTTGGAAGGCCTCCCATAAGGTGGTCCGACGACCTTGTGAAGGCCGCAGGAACCCGTTGGATGCGAGAAGCACAGAACCGGTCGAAGTGGAGGTGCTTGGGGGAGGCCTATGTCCCGACGTCTTTCGGCTGAAATGATGACCTCTCACAGAAAGGTGGCCTGTGTTTCAGCAGTCACATTATAGTCTGATTATGCTTATGTTCAGAAGATGACCTTCATCGCACAGGTCATTAGCCGTCTCGTCTCATAAAGGAATAGGAATAGATGACTCTTCACTAATATATCTGTCTAAATGCATTTCCCTACCAACCTTGTCCCCATTGGCAAGTGCACAAGCTATTAATTTATTTAAACCAGAATACAGCACTTATTTATTTTACTGGACTCATATAGAGCAACCGTCATCTCTAGTACGTCACGGGATTACACGGTTCTAATATTAAAAACGAATTTGTTTTGGTAGGTAGTGCCGATTTTAATAAGAACTTTCATATGTATGCACGACGACATATAAAGCTATACATTTCCAGTATAAGCCGACTCCTCAATGTACGAAAAGCCTGTACAATGGAGGTCAGCTAAAACTGGAAATGCTATAGCTTGATGTGACGTCGTGTGTACCAGTGGGAAAAATAGTCCACGATAGAAACCAGCACCCTAACTGCGTAAGAAACCAAATTTAATCATTCAACGAAACATTCGAAAAATTCGAATCATTTTGAACGATATTGCAAATCTATTGCTTCATAATGTTCGAAAAATGTGACTGCTGAACAACGTAAATAACGCAATGAATGTTGTTGAACTGTCAAAATGAAACACATTGCTACTGATAGTGTGTTACGCAATTACCCTGCTGTTGCGTTGCTGATTTGATTTATTCTAAGCAAAGATTAACAGCCTTCCTTATAAAAATAATCGTATACCTGTTTCTCTTCATAAATGCTATAAATAGAGATCCTTTTCATTCATCCATTATTAAAAAAAAAAACCGACATCATTATTATTAAATCGAATTTTAAATGTAATAAAAACCATAGACACAAATTCATTTGTCGATAAGTACAAATTCAACTATAACTTGCCCCTCACTATTAAGGGGACTACAGGACCTAAAGGCAAAAAACGCAAGTTTAATAATGCCTAAAAGTATATGATCGACTACAGTAAACAAAATCAGAAAAATATATGATATTCTTCAGGATATAATGCTAGTTAGATAGTGTGTTGAAAACATACAACAAATTTGATACGATACAAAAAAATCATGAAGATCCCTCTAAAAACTTTCTTTTTACAATAAACACCATACTAATATACATTCTAATTTTATGTCAGATTATTCTACAAGCAACATACTAAAGCACTAGTGTTTTAATTTTTTAAGTCCAAACAATAGATTTTTTGAAAATAGATAACTCATTGACATATATATTACTAGCGTAAGGACCGGGCTAACGGCGCGACTAAATGGCACCAACGCGCTGGCCCTAAAATGACGGTTTTAGGGCCAACGCGACTCAGTTGACAGTGGTGCGCGCGAACTTCGAACTTCGAACGAAGAACTTCTATGTAAAATGTTCAGACGGGCGTATCCTTACTTTTGAAATCATTGAGATAACTGCTTCATATTTTGCAATAACCAGCGTTGTGTCATCGCGCTTCTCTTTCTTTTCTATGCAGTCCGACAGTGACCGCGCTTTAGGTCATGGAGGACTACATGACACGATACTATTGCACTATGGTAGGTGGCCTAAGCCAATTCCTGGTCACACTGTAGCCTCTTTGTCTACCTGCAAACTAACAAAGATACAACTTCTCTTTATCTAATTAAAACCTTAGTCATGCTATATCGATAGTTTTTTCCGACTACCCTCTTGAATATTAATCAATAATATTATAAGCATAGGCTTACTATCATTTAGTAACCACTGTATTTACACCTGCGGTAGATGTCTATCTATGTAAATTAATAACCAGCGAAAGTAGATCTATGTTGTCGTAATATTAATTTGCTACCAGAGGTCTTGGTAGAATGGTTGGTCTGGTATAACAAGACCTCTGTTGTTGAGTAATTGTATTGGAAATATGGGTCTAATAAATCTGGCTATGTAATTAATAACTTTGATTCAATACTCGACAAATATAAGCTGATCTGTAGTGTACAACAAAATGTTAGTTATGAAAGGTCAACTTTATCTGGAAATGGTAATTTTCAACGCTTACAGAATGATGATGCAAGCTAGTCATTGATAAAATATACTGTTTATTATTCATCATGTGGGATCTTCGTTGGGAAATGTAGTTGCTATGATGAATTAGATATGAATACACTAAGGTATTTAGGGGCATGGAGTGGGTAGTAAATGAAGACATCACTCGTGGAGAAAATGATTAAAGAGTGCCGAACAAGAGTGCATAATGAGGGCTTCGCAGTCTGTGATAGTTTCAGAATAGAGTAGGTATGACATAATTTGTAGCAATATTCTTCTTCTTAGCGTGTCGACGGCAATCTAAACGGCCCAGAAGGGCTTTGGATTGCCCTCGTGATGAAAGGATAAGCCAATCAGAGTAGAAAACATGCTGATTACCCAAGGTGCGCTGGACGTATAGAAGCAGTACTACAGATTATATTTAGACGACCATTTATAAAATGTTGGCTTGATTAACTTTGGCCAATTAAATGATTCAGTAAGTTAGACGTCGAGAGCAAGAGAGTATCTAGCATAGGTATAATAATCAATTCGACATTTGTGTTGTGGGATACCAGGTTGGACCGAAGTTTTTTTTGCTTTCGCTTTTGTCACTACACGCTCAATATGTTACACTGTTTCGACCTAGCTCTCATTCTCCCAGTGTGCAGTGTATAACGAGCGAAAAGGAACTTTGTTCCAGCAAGTCGGTCTCGGGAAAATCACCGCCGCCGTTGCTATTATACCAGGGTGTTTGGAAACTGAGTGCAAAGCTTTAAGGGAGTGTTAGTTGTGTGTCTTAAACGAAGTATCTAACAGCAATAAAAAAAAGAATATCAGATATTTCCCACCGATCCCAATTGTCATTCCATTTGCTCATTACTCTGTGGCAGGCGATCGTGGAGTTAGGCATTTCCTGGTTCCTTTATTGAATAGCGTGATGATAATATAATCTTGATGCTAATAGCCTATTAGTTTTAACAGTCTTTTAATTGTATTTAATGTCGGTAAATAAGTACCTACTTAGTGAGAAGACATGGTAAGCAGCTTGGCTATTAATTTTAGATTTGGTGTGTAGGTAGCTCCACTAAGTGTCTTTGAAGTAGTTAATTTGGTAATTAGTACCTATAATTATGCACTTTTTTTTTAAACGTTGCTCCACACTAGTAATGTCTCCTGTATTGTGGGTGCGTTTACAAACATTTAAACTCACTTAAACAAACAGCCAGACCCGGAACAACTACTCGTAGATCATACAAGTATTTGTTCCGTGCAGGAATCGAACCCGCGACACGCAGCGCAGCAGTCAATCGCTTAACCACTGCGCCAACCGTGCCGAAAAACACGTCAAACGTGCTCTAAGACATTGTTCTTGCTCGGTTACGGGTTTATTATTTACTAGCTGAACCCCGCGGTTTCACCCGCATAAGTGTCGATCCCGTGGGATTATCGGGATAAAAAGTAGCCTATATGTTAATCCAGGGTGTCAGCTACCTCCATACAAAATTTTATCAAAATTGGTCCAGCCGTTTGAGCGCGAAGAAGTAACAAACATATAAACACACAAACTTTCGCCTTTTTTTTTTTTTTTTTTCGGATGGGAAATCATCAAATGACCCCTCTCGCTCTGGGTGGAGCGGAAGGGAGTGTCAGACTCTTACTGACTAAAACCCACCCGTGTTCCTTCCTTAGCCCTTTATGTTCCGGGCCAGCGGTAACCCTTTCGGACAATCCCGCTGACCCGGCAGGCTTCGGCCCTATGGGGCCCCTCCTCGATGCTGACATCTCTTTGAGGCGCGCGTGGAACACGTACGCGCCGTCCGGCACGGGCCTGGTCCTGATCGGACGGTGAGCTACCCATTACTCTCCGCCCGCAGGCCCTCTCCGCCCGCAGGCCCAAAACTTTCGCCTTCATAATATTAGTGTGATGTGATGTACAGTCAGCGTCAGAGAAATGGAACCCCCCCAAGACTTAAAGACTATCGCCCGAGCACGCTCGGGCCCGCCGTCGCTCGTCGCTCGAGCGACGCGGCGGGCGGCGGCGCGGGGCGCCGGCGCGTCACGTGAGCCTTGAGCAGCTCCCTCCCCCGCCGCCGCACCCATCTCTGCCCGAGCGCATCCAACGGTCCGCCTCAGATATTATTTGCAAGTTTCATTCAAGTTTTTAATAATTCTCGGCTTCCTTCTGGCCGAACCGTATACCAAGAATAACTTACAAAAAGACACTTTGCGTGCGATTAAGATACGAACCCGCATCACCAGGCGCCAGCCGATCATCGAGACCGTGTCTTATTCTACTAGGCTATTGGCTCAGTTGTCAACCACAACGAAAATTGGAATAGTATTACTCCATAAAACGAACAAGGTTATTAACGGTCTAATCTTCTAGATAATAAGGTTTAAATTTCAACTTTCGTTTTATATTTAATACCTTAGTTTTACAAAATGCAATACGCATTAACTCCTCAATTAACTAAAAGATAAGGTTGAAATTAGCTTGTTTGGTTGAATATAATGTGTCGATTCCGATTGTTGCACTACCGTAATTTTACTTCAGAAACTTAACTGCTGTATGAACTGCGAGTTAAGGTTGAATTTAGAATACTTCTTCGCTTTATTTAGTAAACTGTGATTGAGGGTATAATTATTTTTTAAATGGTTTCGTTTTCGTGCCGATTCGCTTGTGTGTAATTATCTTCGTCGTAATATTATCAAATTTATTAAGTTTTTGACCAGTTGATTCTATTAACCGTTGGTATGGTTTGATTAACAACTTTTTTGAAGGCTAAAATTGTTGTTATCTGGGAACAGGAACAAAGCATAAAGAAAATAGCACGAGTTATGGGCATAACGGTAAGATTTATGTTATACTTCCACATAATTATTACCTATTTATTGTTGCAATAATGTTGCATTATTACTTACTAGTTGGATGTTTTTATGTATTTCTAATATTATTATTTTCATTGCAGAGAAAAACAGTTCGTAGATGGATACAAAGGTATCAAGCGACGCGCGACGGGTGATGTGAATTAATGTGATCGCCAAGGCCAGAGAAAATACAAATGGAGCGACAACGTAATATTGTGAAAGTTCATTTAGTGGCACCCTTCAAAACTTCAAGAAGTGATAGACTGTGACATCCTCTCCGTTATTATAAGGCAATTTACTCGGCAGATTGATTGTGTAACGTATCTGATAAAATTGCGTTGGAACATATATGAGCAAGTGTTATTAATTCCCAATATTTGTGGGATCCTTATCTCGTAGTTAATCAAAAACAAACAACCTTTATAATTATTATCAATCCAGATAATCTGGTTTACAAGTATTCTTGTAATGTATTAACGATGCACCATCTGACCTCACATATTTTTTTAATGTTGTGTTAAATAAGGGTTATTAGAAAATGTGATAAAAGAGAAAGATGTATATTGCTATACTATTATAGTTTAGCATGTTGATTCTTCCTCTGTAATTCACAGACACAAAAGACAAAATTTCTTTTTTTTTAAAGGTTTTTTTCCGATAAGTAAGTATAAAAAAAATCTGTTTTCACAACTTTAAATAAATAAATATTATTGTAGTTATGTTTCTATAAATATATATATAAACGAACCTTTATCTAATGTTAAACGTTCTAAACCTCATCCAGGGTATCTCTTTTGTGTTTAGTTAATATTCTAACGGTCTTATTCATAAAAAAAGCTTATAGAAGGTTTAAAGCACACATTAGTTAAAATGCTCATTAAGCCTTTAAAACGTTCGATAAAATTTTGTATTCATAAACGCTTCATAAACGTTCGATAACTAAAACGTCCTATAACTTCAATATAAATATAAATGTTGCCATTTTATTGAAGTCATCCAACAAATTGGCCAAAATATTGAGTCGTCAAACGAGAATATCTGTCTACGCACCGAATAATTGTGACCATAGACATTATGACGTGCGGAAAACTAATTTATTGTCTACGGTTTCGACAGTTTTGCCGCGTTAACGTCATAACATAGTTTTTGACAGTGAATTTGTTAATGTAATTTTATTGTCAGGCGAGCGAAAACCTTTGAATATTTTTTTGTATTTAAAAGAAATGGAATTAAGAATGGAACTAGAAAAGAGACTAGTTCCAAGAAAGTGCAAAGAAGTGAATACTCGTTTTGGTTGGAGGACGATAAGGTTTGTACTGTTACAACTAAAATGTGTTCAAAGTAAGTTTTGTTTTGTAAACAATCTTTATTTCTTATACTTATTCTTGCTTTTGCTTTTCCTTAGATCTTTGGAAGAATTGGTCAGGGAGAGAGTTTCCATAATAGAAAATGAAGGTGGACGCTGATGATGGCGCCAAACAAGTAGCTGAATTCTGGGCACAATAAGAAGATAGAAAATAAAAACACATACTGACTGACACCAACGCGAAAAAGGGGAAAAAGGCGGCCTGGCATGATTTACGAATTAGGTGCCTATCCTATTTACTTATAAGTTACAAAGTTCCTGAGTAAGCATGTCAAGAACTTCGTTTGATGAAGAGAAAGAATTATAACATTAATTTTGTATTTCAGGACAGTAGGAAGAATGGTGCTTCACTACAAATAATAAACAGAAGAGGTGGCATAGATAGCAAATGAAAAGAAACATTTTAAAAATGTTGTTCTGCTAGCACAAGTTCTAGAAGCCGAATTAAAGTTTAGAGTATTTTAAAAATAAATAAATTAAACTGATATCTGTATATGTATAAGCTTTTTATTAATGCAGTACTTGCTAAAATGTTTCCTCTTTATCTTCTTTGTGTCGCGGGGACGACTGTATTTTAGATCTTGTTGACCCAAAACTTTGTCACTTCCACAATGTTGTCAGTGGCAGCGCAGAGGTCACTTTGACTGCATGTTTTGGGACACATAGGGTAGGATAGGAGGCGGAGCATGGTTTGCGACATAGCTTCACAACCACTCCCTGGAGTATCTTACTGGAGCATCTCCCTGCAGGGTGTAAACCTACACGATCCACACGGAAGTCCCTGAACCGTCTCCGGACACAAGTGGGAAGATGTACCTCTAACCTGGTAAAGTGAGGCTACCTCGGTGGAATGTTTCCTGAAAAGTTTGTAAAATAGGTAGCATTTGCATTTCCCCTTGCAACTTCTTGGGGTGACTGTATGATATTCATTGATATTGCTACCTACCCTCTAACTGAATGTCTCCATGGTCAACTGCAATATTGTAAAGGACTGCTCTAGCCACTATGGTTGTTGCATGTTAAAGACATTGAAAGCGTTGTTTCCACAGCCCAAAGCAGCAGCGTCCCACAGTAATTCTTCTTGCTATTCCTCATATCCAAGACAAACTTACGAATCTGCAGAAAATGCATTTTACAGGGAATGATAAGTTTTTTTTAGTAACAGGTACCTATACCTAGGTATATAGGTACCGTGGTACATTTGGTTTTAAAAATACTATTTTTTTAAGATTAAATCTTACCAAACAAACCAAACCAAATGTACCACGGTACTTAGCTGTTACTAAAAAAAACTTAACATTCCCTGTAAAATGCATTTTCTGCAGATTCGTAAGTTTGCCGTGGATGTGACGAATTATGTCCTTCGTTATATTTTTCCTCGCTTCTATTTTGCATTGTAGTTATATAATAACTAACTAAATTGGTTAAACAGAAGTGCAACTTATATTAAATACAACTGCTTAAGTTACATTTGTATTGTAGGTCAAATGTCATTTTCTATCAGCTGGTAAGAGTCGGCCATTTTTTTTTCCTTATAGTACTGTTATAGTAGGCTTCTGGGTTTCATAACTTTATAGTAGGTTTATAGAACGTTTTAGGGCTAAAATGCGTTTATGAATAACAATTTTTGACAACGAGACATTAGCAAGACTTTAGATGTTCTATAACTTATTATGAATAAGACCGTAAGTAAATAACCCCAATTTAACACAGATAGAAAACTGTATACTCAACCTGGAAGTGGATTCCATGAAGTCCTAGAAATGTAATTAGAAAAATAAATGAATATTGTTTATCAAAATGCCTAGCTTTTATTACAAACCTCCATTTGATTTCTTAAATAATAATTAACGAAAATCACATAATAAAGAAACTAAAAAAAGGGTAAATAAATAAATAAATAAAATAAAGGAAAAAGAAATCTTCTCATCCGCGGATTTGAACTCGTGACCACCGCATCGCCAAGCCGCAGTGTTAACCATTAGACCAACACGCCACTTACGTTACATTACGAAAAACTTAAATAGGTTTGATGTCAATACCAAGGGGGGTACCTTATTTGTGAAGCGAACTGTACATACTATAGGGGGTACAGATATTGTGAAACTATGATTTTATCATAGATCTATGGGTAACTTACATTTGTAGAGATGCAGAGGGATTCGAAAGGAAATGTGTGGTTACCTGTAAAGAGAAAAATAAACAATTTAGTCCTGGTATTAATATTCATCAACACACCAGGGTGCCTAAAAAAACCGACTTCCAAAAAAACACTATAAAGTGAAAAATAACTTTAATTTCGGAAGTCGGTGTCTTTGGATCTGTACCTATTTTAGTTTTTGCCACCGACTTCCGAAATTAAAGTTATTTTTCACTTTGTAGTGTTTTTTTGGAAGTCGGTTTTTTTTTTGTTATTTTTTTTTTATTTTTCGCTTTTAAGTGGGTCTGTTTATAATGTGTCTAAGTTACAATAGCCTAATGTCAACTTGCCCAACGCCTTTTACAAAATATTGCTTTTCCCGATGCAGGGACGAGTTGAGGAGTTCTCCTAGTATTCCACCATCAGCTCCATTTCACCATTCGCATTGTGACGAGCATAAATTGCTTAGCAACCATATTAAAGTAATCGAATCGCAACCCGTGAAATACTTATTATTAAGTAGTTCCGTTGGCCGTCTGTGGTCTTCTTCATCAGTTCCACTTCACCAAATGGTGGTTTCCGAGAGCAAATGCATGAGTTACTGTAAAAAATACCGTAATCGCTATAGGTGTCCCTATAATATTTGAGGAATTCCTCGCGGATCTCATCATCAGAACTGGATTTTGATAAAAATGGGACCAATCTGGAAGTATATCCTTTTAAATAAAAAAAGAATTTTCCAAATCGGTCTATAAATGACGGCGTACTGAGGTAACAAACATAAAAAAATACAACCGAATTGAGAACCTCCTCCTTTTTTTTAAGTCGGTTAAAAAGGCCACTTTGACAGAGTCATAAGAGGAGGACATTATGAATCATAATATAGCGAAGACAGTCCGTGTTTTTCTTTTTTTCGCTACACTACGTAAATACAATCAAAGAGATTGGGATTGGATTTGGATTGGATTGATTGGTATTTTAGCACAGACAAAAAAAAAACTGAAAAATCCTTCACCAATGGGATTTGATACGATTAACTTAACAGTTAACTGTCCATTATGATTCATAATGTTATCATTTTACGATTCTGCCAAAGTGGCCTTTTTAGGCCCCCAGCTATACCTACATAGGTGGCTGGAAAATCGGCGCACAAACTGAAGCCATGACAAAAAACAGAACATGAAATCAGAACATGTTTGATGTTTAATGACCGCTAGCGTAAAAAGGAATCGTCGGTTCAAAAAAAAAATCGGCTGTTTCATAGAATTTGGGACGTATTCCACATTGGGCACCCGCTTAAGGGTGAACTGACCCTAAATGGCACCTGAGTGAATGCACACACATGCTCATTCACTAGGTGCCATTTAAGCGGGTGCCCAATGTGGAATACGTCAGAAAATCTTTAGTCATGATTAAAGTTAATAAAAATTAGACCACCTAATCTATACGAATTATGATCTGGATTTTGAATAAAAGACTGAGCTACATCCAGTCACTTGCAGTTATACCCGGAATGATACAATAAATCTGGCCGGCTTGCAGCCCGACATTGCCTCTAAAGTTTCGACCTTCTGATTTCATTAATGGCGTCACTACTAAAAAGATTACCCCAGTAAATTATTAACTAAATAATTTGTATATTGTCATATGTACCCAAGAATAATGTGTGTAAAGTGTATGTTGTAACCAGTTAACTACATATCTGTTATAAGCTTTGAAAGGTGTATCACTAGCCTCATAAAGTGCCTAAATTAATGAGTTAATGTAACTTAGGGTAAGTGCATTTTGTTTATTGTTTCTATTGGTAAATAAAGATATTTGAAAATGAAAAAATGACCCCATGATTCTGTTTGCAGTTCTCACGAGGCAAATATTTGGTGTACTTCGTGTACACAAGTACATAGTGTATTGGGCGACAGGGTTTGCTGTGTACTCGGATTTCGCTAGTACAAACTGACGCAATCTATATAGGGGTTACTGTTACGTGTGAATCTATCTACTGTTTTCCGTAGATTAAGGGGCTTACATAACCTAAAGCGCGGTCACTTTCAGACTGCATAGAAAAGAAAGAGAAGCGCGATGACATAACGCTGGTAATTTATTGCAAAATATGAAGCAATTATCTATTTACAAAAAATCTATTGTTAAGACCAAAAAATTAAAACACTAGAGCTTTAGGTAGAATAAACTGACAAAAAATCAGAATGATTCTATGTTTAGAGGTAACTTCATGATTTTTCACGCTTTAACTGCTGAACCGATTTAGATGAAATTTGGTACAGAGATAGTTTGAGTCCTGGGAAAGGACATAGGATAGTTTTTATCCTGATATTCCTACGGGATCGACACTTATGCGAGTGAAACCGCGGGGCGCTGCTAATTAATAATGAACCAAAAAAGTGGCTCCGAAGGTCAAAGTTCAAACCAATCATACAAACTTCTTCTTGGACCTATTTCGATACAATTAATACTGCAACGCTTTGCTTGAAAGTTATGATAATATATATTAGCTGCGTCCCGCGGTTTCACCCGCGTAAATGTCGATCCCGCGGAAATATCGGAATAAAAAGGAGTCTGTATGTTAATCCAGGGAGCCAGCTACCTCCATACAAAATTTTATCAAAATTGGTCCAGCCGTTTGAGCGCGAAGAAGTAACAAACATAATTATAAACACACTCACCCTCACACTCACAAACTTTCGCCTTTATAATATTAGTGTGATTAATTTCCTGCGTGCATATCCACATTACCCATCCACATTACCCACTGACTGGCTAACAGACTGGTTGCTTAGCTACCTTTCAGCTTAGCGTAACTTGCGTAACTTAAGGCACGTTTACACGAGAAGATTTTCTCGCCAAGCTCTTCTCGAGCTCATGACTGTGTCTAACAAAATCTCTACGTACTATAATTTTATCATACGAGTGTGACAAGTTAGTCAGTTACCTGATTAGTCTCGGGAATCTATTCTCGAACTCGGAAATTCCAACTCATACAGAAACTTCTAATTATTATTTTAAGAGGAGTAAGTAGCTATCATTGCCTTTAGATGCCTCTAAACATGTGACTATCCTATCAAACGTACAATTTACATGAATCGACTTTTTTATCGGCTTCCGATACACAAGGCGAGAAACTCTCATTGTGAACTAGCCTTTAGCCGATATTATGTTTTATAACTTGACACCTACTACGTTCATAAGTCAAAGCTATGATTTTAATGGAAAAGCAATCTTAGGCTATTGAGTAATCTTATGAAGTTTTGATATATTGGTGTAGCAATTTGCAATAAACGATCCTGTAAAGTGCATAACAGTCACGCTTCGTAGCAGAAACACATCTGATGGTAGTTCTTGCTTGGAAGATTTTGTCGCAAGAATCTCCACTTTCTATTTGGCAGTATTTGTATAACAACAAAGCCGACACGATGCAATTCCTACACATATTTGGCTTTCATTCAGTCCGTGCCGATCGGCAAACTGCGTTCGGAATCTAACCTCCCTTAATCACGTTCAGGTCGGCTCGGCAGAATTCGAGCTAAGCCGAACGGCATTTTCCCGAATATAAATCTACATAAATATTCGATTTTGCTGACCGGTTGTGCCGAATCAGGCCGTGCTCAACGTGAATGTAGTACACCTTAGATGATAGAGAAGTAGGTACCCTAATTCTAGGCCTGACTGACATTTACTACAGAATGAATTAAGAACAAAGACTACAGAAGTCTGAAGGCCAAAGCTTGTTCTTTGTCAGAAATGAAACAAACATGAGCATTTGAACAATAAAACCATTGAGCTGATCGGATTACAAGCTGGTCACCATAAATTATATTGATTTACTATGTTAAAGAGCTTTCCTGCCACATAGTTGAATTTAAGCTTCAAAAAGTGGTGAAATTGGAGTGTTAAGAAACTATAAAAGTGTTACGATTAAATAAAACATCTTGACTAATCCTCGACTTATTGGTTTGAAATCACCAACACGCGGCGAGCAAGTGTGGTGATGTTCGTTCTTTCACTGTTTGAGAGGCCTTAGCTTTGTCCATCTACAGCTGTGCAGTCCACTGCTGGACATAGGCCTTTCATCAAATGACCCCTCCCGGTCTGGGCGGAGCGGAACAATCCCATTGAAATTTGCACGCCATTCTGCTAGATTCTCGGCAACTCTGCTACGAGCCTCCCTGCGAAGATCGTCGCTCCACCTAGCCCAAAGGGCGACCTTTCCCCACCTTGATGATGATAATGGGACTCCCTTTTCCGCACTTAGACTCCCATTCGCTCCGTTGTGCGTGGGGATTCTGGCTAACAGGGCCAGCCTTGCTCCGCCCAAAAGCACAGAAGCTTCCTGGGAGTTTCACAGGCTTCGCGGAGCGACCTCATTGTTCCGAGGATTTCTGCACGTTGAGAAGCCACGGTCTCGCATTCCAGGATGACGTGGGCGGCTGATACCTCGGCGGTAAGGCAGCCACTGCACCTTTTCCTACCTTACATTTGCTCATTCGCGGTCTCCACGACGCTCTAAAAATCCGAACTTTTTCAAAGACTCGATGTGCCAAATAGACACGACCGGGTTCTGACTTCCGACTGTATCTACATCCAATTTATTTGGAGTCGCCCCAGCATGTCTTCTTCTTCCATACTTCTCTATTAGTCGTCATCTCGGTAGTCGCCCCCTTTCTAACCATATCATCATTCACACATTCCATCCATCGTTTCTTTGGTCTTCCCCTACTCTTATAGCCATCGACATTCATATTCAAACCTTTCCTCACGACAAGAGTTATGAGATAACAGAGCTGCACCAACTAAATCATCTTTATCGAAGAACTGCATCCTGTCTTTGACCCAAATAACTACAACACTGAAAAACTGAACATTCTCACTGGCTCTGTAAACAAGTATTACATAGTGTGCAACTCATTCACAGAGCTAAATAGGACAGCGGAAGTTTAAACTAAACGGTTACTCAAGCTGCTAGATACGCGATAGTGAGGCTAGAAAATAGATGAGTTTATAGAGGTCTGAGGAACAGGGTGTAAAGTTCACTCAACCTCCATAGAAAAGGGAGGATCCTCCGACAAGACGGGTGTTGTGTCTGGCGGGCTACTGCCCGATGATTCATGTCAGTGGCCTTAGTGTGAGTTTTTTCACTCACGTTCGATAGCGACCGCGTTAGAATTTTATATGGAAAAAAGTTATAGCGCCACCGGTGGTCACTAGGAGAAACCTAATTTCTCATACAAAATTCTCACAAAAACTCACACTAAGGCCACAGGCCGTTGTATCTATGCAGCTAGTTTCGCTGTAAACTCTGCTTGCGCGATGCAGGATTTTGCGTGACGACAGTATGACGCGTTGTTCGCATGTGGCATTGTAGATACTGCTACAAGTTTATTGCCGACTTATGACTTGTAGGTCGTGGGTTCGAACCCAGGCGCTTTACGATATGCTCATTCTTAATTTCCAATCTTTATGTAAAACTTTACAAAATATTTACCTAAAATAATGCCATGCCAACCTCATCATCTGCCTACCCTTTTCCCAAGTATGTTGGGGTCTGCTTCCAGTCTAACCGGATGCAGCTGAATACCAGTATTTTACATGGAGTGACTGCCTATCTGACCTCCACAACCCAGTTACTGGGTAATACGATACCCCTTCCCTTGGTAAGACTGGTTGTCAGACTTTCAGACTTCTGACTACCCGTAACGACTGTCAAATATCCACGAATGACAGCTGGGACCAACGGCTTAACGTGCTGTCCGAGGCACGGAGGGGTCTCGGTAAGTAAAGATGGTCACCCATCCACAGACCAACCGCGACAAGCGTAGCTTAACCTGATCGATCGACCTGTGCGGCTATTATTATTTAGTCACCGGCCCCTCAATGCTATACGAACCTGTCGTACTAAAATTACAAATTAAACTACAATCACTATTTCCTGACTTCACCAAACAGACCAACATACACATCGTTTCACCCCAAAAACCTAATTTCCTGGCGAAATGTAACCTCGATGAAAATAGCCTAAACCAAACACTAGCCTAACTTGACCTCTCCTTTTCTACATTCCCATCTAGCCTGTAGCTCAAATTAAACTGGGCGATTTAGTCATACAAGACAAGAATAACCAGTTTAACTTGGTCTTCGATTAAGTGTATATTGAACCATTTCACAGTTCAAGTTATGTCAGTTTCTAGTACAAGACTCATCCGTTTTGTGGATAGTACAGACAGATTGTTTGTATTTTAAATATAGATTTGTGTAATCATAGAATTGGGTCGAAATTTCGCTGTTTTTAGGGTTCCGTACCTCAAGAGGAAAAACCCTTATAAGATCACTTTGTTGTCTGTCACTCTGTCAAGACTCTTTTTCTCAGGAACGTGTGGAGTTATCAAGTTGAAATTAATTTCAAATATACAGGGCGGCAATCCCTTGAATCAGTGAAAAAATCAAACTTCTAAGTCAACGCAATCAAAAGATATGGGCGTTTATGTTCCGAAATAAAAACCTATAGGGTATAGTAGGGTAACCAAAACCTAGAATCATGAAAGACAAGAAGCAATGTCATGTAGCACAAGTAAAAGAAAAAATCCGAAAGCCGTAAATTTTTAGTTGCATACCTAAAATTTTTTACGGAACCCTCGGTGCGCGAGTCCGACTCGCACTGGACCGGTTTTTAGGGTTCCGTACCCAAAGGGTAAAAACGGAACCCTATTACTAAGACTTCGCTGTCCGTCCGTCCGTCCGTCCGTCTGTCTGTCACCAGGCTGTATCTCAAGAACCGCGATAGCTAGACAGTTGAAATTTTCACAAATTATGTATTTCTGTTGCCGCTATAACAACAAATACTAAAAATAAAATAAATATTCAAGGGGGGCTCCCATACAACAAACGTGTTTTTTTCGGCGTGTTTGCCTTGTGGTACGGAACCCTTCGTGTGCGAGTCCGACTCGCATTTGGCCAGTTTTTTTTATATTATTTGTTTTTAATTCTGTATTGGAAATGGGTGAGATTAGGAAAATTGTAAGTATGGATGGATTTATTGCAGGTTTGTTTTGGAGTAAGTCTTGGTCTGTTAGAATGGCACTCGTGTAAATAGGTAATTCATTCGTCTCGTGATCACGAAAGTAATCACACTAATATTATAAAGGCGAAAGTTTGTGAGTGTGTGTGTGTTTATATGTTTGTTACTTCTTCACGCTCAAACGGCTGGCCCAATTTCGATAAAATTTCGTATGGAGGTACCTGACACCCTGGATTAACATACAGGCTACTTTTTATCCCGATATTCCCACGGGTTTGACATTTACGCGGGTGAAACCGCGGGGCGCTGCTAGTCTTAATATAAAACTGGCACTCCGTGAGTAACTTTAGTCAATGTCATTTTATGATCTGCAAAAATCATAAAAATCAACATTTGAAAATCTTGTACAAACAAATCGTGTGTTTTGTAACGGCATAAATCATACACATGTGCGAAAACATAAGATGAAGAGAGACAGAAGGAGAACTTTTGCTTCGCACGGATCTAATCTGCGTTCGCGATTCATTTGCCAAATATGTAAACAAATATGAATTCTCGCCTCCTGCGGCTAGTATTCTTTATAAGGACTTGTATGGGTACGGGCTCACTACATCAACTCCGTAGCGTCACGAAAGAAATTCACGACAATTCCAAGCATTCATCAAAATCTCTTGTGAAATGAAATTAAATGAAATGGTATTTATTTCTGTAAAAAGATCTTCTAAGACACTTAAAGTAAATTTTTGTACAGAAGCCAGCACATCAACCTACCCGAAACTGACAAATTTTCCCAATTAACTTTGAACCTTATGGTTCAGCGATAAAGTTGAAAATCTATTAAAGAAATTTGACAGATTGTAGTAGCTTGATTGTGCTGGCGTCTGTACATATTTTAAAATTAGATATTTATCTGTTTACCAGTGACTTATCCCTGAAAAGAAATGCCGGATCAAACTCAAAGATTTTAGTCTCTTAAAGTACAAACATTATATTATTAAGATGTTATGCGAATCAAACAAAGCAGGAAGGCCCGTTTGAAGAAAGATCCATTGCAGCTTTGTCTATGATCTTTTCACTTCCATTTGTCTGAAAATGACACTTCTGTCCTGTGCAGCTTTGTCTACGTGTGTGAACTTTTCACTTCCATTAGTCTGAAAATGACACTTCTGTCCTCACAGTTTTCATGTGCCAAATCGTGTTCAGATGTTTCTCACAACGTATCAGTTGCGTCACCTTTCTAACTTAGCTCTGATGTCATCTGTCACTCCGTCACTATTAATAGGTATGTGAGTGTGGCAGTTAAAGGGTTATTGCATTTTGTAAGTGTGTAAGTACCCTCAAGTCTTGGTCACGGAGCTTTAGAGAATTAGTGTTTTTATTTTTATTTTGCAGCAGATTTAGAGACTGCCCAAAAATGGCGACCTCTTCAATATAGTACCTACCTACATGTTTTTATAATAAGTATTATATTTGTGTCAATTTGTACATAATATTGTCTGTGTGGTGCCGGACTTAAAGAATAACACCACCCCATACTTCCCGTGGGTGTCGTAAAAGGCGACTAAGGGTCGTACCGGGGAATGGGCAGCAGCGTTCTCTATGCATTCCACCACCATACCATACTGCGATCGCGAACCCGCCTGCCAAGCGTGGCGATTATTGCAAATCCCCCCCTTTTGGGGGAGGCCGTGGACGTCTTTCGCCTGAAATGATGATGATGATGTATACATAATATACAGGAATATCAAGTACATAAGAGGAAGTTTAAAAGTGGCACCGGTAACTGAAAAGTTGTGTGGGAATCAGTTGTCATGGTATGGGCATGTGTTACGAAGAAAATGTCGTGAGGAGAGTTTTGAGTATGGATTTCGATGGCTATAAGAGTAGGGGAAGACCAAAGAAACGATGACGAATAGAGAAGTATGGAAGAAAAAGACTTGTTGCGCCGACCCCAAATATATTGGGATAAGGGCAGGAGAATTAAGTTTTTTGAGAAATAAAATTTTATTATTATTATTATTTATTATTATTATTAGAATGATGATGATACAGGAATATCAAAAATCTGCAGTTTTATTTTGTTTTCTGATAATTTTGGGTAGATCCATCTCCCTTTCTTTATACCTAGATTCACTATCTTAAGATTTTAGACAAAATTTTGTCTGGCGAATTGTGACATATAGCGAAACGAGATGTTACTATTCGGCTCCACACCGAAAAAGAAACATCTAAATTAACACATCCTATCTAAGAGAGCCGGGTTTGTAACTTAGGACCCTACCACCTCAGACAACTTTCTCTAATTAAGATTGTGCATTTTATTAAATAAATAATCTCGTAAGCCCAAAATATATGAGTACAAATTATGTTTATTCACAAGCAAACACCACAGATGATACTAGTCAACAGTGTCAATATGATTAAGGACATAAGTGACCTCGCACGTCGAATAGCAACTTAGTGCTTCGTAATCGAGTAAACATTACAGAAAAACAAACATCAAATTGTGTCATGGCGGATTGAGAAAAACACATAATATCATAATGACACTTCGATATTTACGGAGATTAGTATGATGTAATCATCTATGGTTTCTGTGTTTTTTTTATAGATTTTGTCTATGAAAAAGGGCCTATTAGATGATGCGTTGGATTCGAATTTAGAGGTCAGTTTCAATAACATAACTCAGTACTAAGATGGTGATTTATTAATAGCAGTAATTTAGTGTGACACTATAATTTTTTCTCGTGCTGGAGTGTCATAACTGCCCGTTCACTTGCACCTTGGATGACCTAAAGAATTCCACAGATGCCACAATCAACGGCCACCTGCTGGGCTCAATCAATATAAAAACAACGAAGACGACTACCATCGACATGAAGAATAAGAAGACTTTTCAGATATCAACAACAACATTCAACAAACAACAACTACATTGTCAACATTTTTTAAGCTTGAGTATGAGGCTTTTGACTACGTTGTGTGGTGTATATTTTGTCTTTTTTTTATTTTTTTATTTGCAATGTGCGTTTTGTTTGTGCAGAATAAACCGTTTTTCTTTCTTCTTTTCTTTCTTTTCTATATTAAAAAATCTTAAGAAAATATGCAGTAACAATATGGAGGTCGAGGTTTCTTTGCTGATTGGTTTTATGTCTGTGATTTATATGGTGTACATAATAAAGAGTATTCTATTCTATTCTATTGGTCGCTTATCATAAATTGACAAACATTTAATCATGCAAATTATTGAAGTTTTTTATTGATGCTATAATCCATTCAAAATTGAAATCAACTCATGCACTTCCATATAAATTATAGATTACTATCAACCCCCTATTTGCCGCCCCATTGGTTTTGACGGTCCAGGTGCAAAAACACATAAATAACTCACCGTTAGCAGTTTAGAGTTACGTGGCAAAATTCATTCATTTTCGCTTGGTAATATTGCCAATTATGACTGTATTCAGGGGGTTATTTTTTGTGACAGATGTATCAACAAACGTGTGTGGTTTTGTAAGTAGAAATGATGAATCAGTTTTGTTTGCACGTCTTTATATTCAATGGAGAATAATGTTGATATTTAAACCCACAAGGCAATATGATTATAATTTATGATAAATTCGCAAATAATAAATAAATATTTAGTAATTAAGTTTAGTTTAATTTCTAACCATGAAAATTACTATCATTCATTTAAATTTAAATTTTCATAACTAAAAACTGAAAAGATTGTTTCAAAAATACCTCAGATATAAAAGAAACAAGAATAGTAATCTTTCTTAGCATTAGCGATTTATTGCCAAAAATGTACACAAATATGAGTTTATGGAAAAATAACTTGAAATCCTACACAATAAAGTTCAGTTTACGCTACAACTTCAAACATTTTTATAAGTTTTTCAATAGTGCTAGTCACTCTGAAATCAACATATTATTATTAATGTTGATATTTGAAATAATATTAATTTGAAAAAAGTTGGAACAGACTTTAGGTGGCCTCACTTAGCCAGATAGACAGACGACCTGAGGAAGTCGGGAAACAATAGGCAGGAGTATTGTGGTGTGACCTATTGACTTTACATAGGAAATGCCTATATCCGGCGGAGTGGGTACAATCACTACTGCCGGTCGATTCTGTAAAAATCTCACCGTGAAAACTTAGGTGAAATGAGTTGGTTTTTGCTAGGAATTGACACTATTGACAGCTCACTCCACGCTCACTTCACCTAAGTTTTCACGGTGAGATTTTTACAGCATAGCACCGCTGCACGCTGTTAGTAGTGTCATTCAGTAAAATGTTACCGTAAAAACTCTTACTGAGAGAGCATATACCTACTGATGTGTCATTAATTTCAGTCCCGAGCATCAGAAGATCAATCCCCTTATTTAAAAACGTTCAAAATCTAGTCGCAATCTCATCGCAGCGACCATCAATGTCATCAAAAACTTGTCAAAAATGTTGGGAAATTAGAGGTGGTTTTGACAGATTGAGACAGTCTGATACCGGACTGTGAACGTTCTTAAAATTAAGTACGAGAGTTGCGCCTTTGGTGGGATGACAGCTCACCTCACTAAATTTTTCACGGCGAGTTTTTTTTAATAGACATGGGGCCCAAGTCTGCTATTTTTATAAATTCGTCATTCCAACACGACCCCATTGTCATTTTGCAAAAAATTCGTAATCTGCTAAATTCATAATGGTCGATCATTGGTCGATCAATGGCACAGAACATTATACGATACTCGTAACGATTTAAAAGCAATGACTGCACAATGAAGTTCTAATGGTAGGTTACTGATCAAAGGAACTGTCAAAATTTTAGCAGATTAAAGCCTGTCAGTCATTCATTTGTCTTTATGTACGAGATTACCATTCTATGCCATTTCTTTCAACGGAGTGTCAGTGGTTGACCATTGGAAAGTCACAATGATGCCATTATATTAGAAGATTACACAACTTGCCAAAATCAACAATTATGAAATCAATGATAGACCATTCTGTCACTATTGTACCTAATAGCAGACTTGAGGCCCAGATGACAGTTCACTTGAAACTCACTTCACCTAGGTGAGATTTTTACAAAACAAGCCGATGATATAACGTCGATTGATAGATTATTAACTCATCTAATACCCCACACACATCGGTACATCACATATTAATTTTATTACATGACTCAATGAATGATGTATCAATAATAAAGTTATAAAATCGCCCACAATCACCATAAAATAAACAACAATACAACAATAGCATATTTTAAAGATTTAAGTACCTAGTAAAGTTTGAATGAGAAAGAGATAGCTTTCCTCACATAAAAATATAATCACAAACAAGAATAACTAAGATATTATTTATTTATTTTTACTGTCAGAGCATAATATTGAAAAATCAAGTGTACAAGACGACCAATCGTGATGCCCAGGCTATGCGAAGAATAACTTGTCATTTTTGTTCCATTTTTTTCTAGGACATTCGTAGATTGAAATCGATGTGTTGTTACAGGAAATTGATGACTAAAATCGTGTAAATACTTCCCAAAAGCACACGAAACCAAACAGATAGAATCTGAAAATAAGTATTTCAAAGCATTTTACATAACCCTTTTAAGTCCATCAAACACGCGTAAAAACGTCTCCTCTTAACTCACAGGTTGACAAAAACCATAGACAATCAAGAAATACAAGCCGAATCTATTTCCATAGACAACCGATGTCCGCGTTGGCCCACAGCCAACATTCTATCTAGTCTACGGCCGGAAAGCATTGCATTCTATAAATACCATAGACTTTGATGTGTTTCGATCTTGTTGTCTGTGATTCTGGAAACTTGATTCTTGAGGATGTGGATTTAATTTCCAGTTTAAAGTTTTTTTTTTTTTTTGTAAAAAAAATAAATCACAAAGTTCTAGAAAAAGTCATCTATGTATCCGTCTGTCAATGATACCTTATCTATTATTTTTTGTTTTATTTTTTTGTCGATGTAACGAATGTTAACTATAATCAAAGGTTAGCTCTACTGTCTAAAAGCTTTGTTTTGTACGCCAGGATAAAGCTGAGTGCTATTTATTGAAACCTTGCCAACTCGTCGCATCTTTACATACTGCAAAATGAATGAAACTACTATATTGTTGAAAAAACAGAAACATAGAGAGATTACTTACTTTCTTTTAGTACAGTTTTATCTTTGTAACATTATCTACTTAAAAACGTGCTAAACTCACCAAAAATTGTTATAAATTCCTAAATTACAATATGCCATATAACATATATTGTTTAATTTGTTTACTTAATATAGTCTGTTCGAAAAATATCTGATGAAAATTACAACAAATGAAGACGTACTGTGAATGTAAAGTTTTAGTGCCACTTACAAACTCTAGGGCCATGGGGCCGGAGTGCCCACTTAGTATTTCAAGACATCGCCAAGCAGTTGGTCGACTCTTCACGTGACCAGAGGGCTGGCTTATTTTTTGGCCAAAGAATCAGCATTACCATACAAGGTATCCTTTTATCATTCTGACAAAGTGGCTTTTTTAGGCCCCCAGACAGGTAGTCCATGTAAAGTACTGATATTCATCTGCATCCTGTTAGACTGGAAATCGACCCCAATATAGTTGGAAAAAGGCAATGATGACAGGTCGAATCTGTCACACACAGAGAGGCCGTGAAAAATTCATTGTACCTATTCAATAATAATCAAATTCTGCGAAACATTGCACTGACCTGAAACTGTTACAGTTTTTCATAAACTGTGTCACTTATTTCGGGAGGTGAACGTATGTGTTAAAATTAAATGGTGTGTGTACCCATTGTTGTGTACGTTACGGTATATCTGTAACGAATCAGTGTGACTGACTGACAGTTGTCTGTATATTTTTATGTAATTTTTTTGTAATGTGCGTTTTACTGATTTATTCCGGTCTGATCCCCTGAACCCCTCCCCCCACCCATCAACCCCCCCGAATATTTTTTATGAAAGATACTGAGGAAGAATTGGGAAGATGAAACGCGGGATCACGTGAGGTGGTAAAAATGGAGGGACGCCTTTGCCAAAAATAAAGAGGGACAGCATCGTTATCAGACGAAGGACGTCCACTGCTGGACATAGGCCTCCCCCAAGCACCTCCACTTCGACCGGTTCTGTGCTTCTCGCATCCAACGGGCAGCATTAGGGGCAGCATAATGCTAACAAAAAAAGATGCAATGAAAACACACACGCACATCGCATGATACTATGAAAATGAAAAACAAACGTAAAAAAGAAATGATATTTACATCTCACACGTGTAGGTACCCACATCTCACACAGTTTTACGATTTTCATCATGAGTCAGGTATTACTCATCACTACGCTTATAAAATGTCTGTTTGTTCGTTTGTTCTAGGGTTGCTTCCTAAAAAAAACATTTTTACAAAAAAAAACACTGCAAAGTGAAAACTAACTTTAATTTCGGAAGTCGGTGTCGATGGGTTCGCATTTATTTTAATAATAACATATTATTAAGAGCGTTTACGCCGTACGGCATTTCATATAAACTTTCAAGCACTTGTTTTTCGAAATAAATGAACCGATTTTAATGAAACTTCATACGCATAGGCAGGATACAAATGTCTAAAAAGAACATTTTTGAAAAATTGTGTTACAGCGAAATTAGACCGATTTTCCCATAGAAACAGAGATATCCAGATACCTTTTTTAAAATAAGACATTTCGAAAATGGTCTAATTTAAATGTTTGTAAACGCACCCACAATACAGGAGAAATTTCTAGTGTGGGGCAAGGTTTAAAAAAAAATAAAATCTATTAAGCCGCACTGGGCCCGCGTGGTAGATTACAGCTCCCTCTAGAAGAGAGGAGGCCTATGTCCCAGCAGTGGGAACATTATAGGCTGGGCTGTTTATGCTTTAGAAACAAATTATTTACACTTTAATGTAACAACTTATATGACACTTTAAATCAACATACAGATGGAGACATCGTTCCTAATCTGACTAGTCCAAATTATCAAATATATTTCGCAGTTCCACAAAAAAATCATCTCTACAAAGTACACCCATATCACACCTCCAAACGACTCAATAGATGATACAATTCACACTCGAACCACATGCAACAGGCCATATGTTGCGGCACGTGGCGTAATGGGATCCGCCCACCATGACTGCATAGATAACACCATTGATTAGACCTTAGACCATAGAGGCATGTTTGTGGATGGATAGCGGATCGTTAGGGAATTGTAATTTGAAGAAGTTGTTGCGTAAATTATTATTTTTTTTTGTTAGCCTATTTTATGTCCCACTGCTGGGCAAAGGCTTCCCTTTTTCCTTCCAAACCTCCCTGTCTTGTGCGATCGCTGGCCATGTTGGCCCTGCGAATGATATTAGATCGTCAAGCCACCTTCGCCTTGGTCTACCTCGACGGCGATGTCCTGCCTCAGGCGTTGCGTAAATAGATTTGGCAAATAATTTTGTAAAAATAGGCTTTCTATGAACTGCCGAGCCCACAACCAGTCTTATCAAAAGGGTTCCTAGCGTTTTCCCAACTATGTTGGGGTCGGCTTCCAGTCTAACCGGATGCAGCGGAATACCAGTATTTTAAATGGAGCGACTGCCTATCTGATCTCCACATCCCAGTTACTGGGTAATACGATACACCTTGGTAAGACTGGTTGTCAGAATTTCGGGATTGTCAAAGACCGACGAATTACACGCGGGACCAACGGCTTAACGTGCTTTCCGAGACACGGGGAGCTCAGTATGTAAATATGAGCACACATCCACGGACTGACCGCGGCAAGCGTAACTTAATTAGCTGATCTATCGACCGTTGCTGTTATTACTTAGCCACGAGCCCCTTAAAAATCACTAAGTATAGTTTTAATAAAGACTGCATCAAAACCTGTACAAGTTAAAAAAAAATACTGAAACTTTTGAAACGAAAATACTCCATATTTTTTCCTTCTCAATAACAACCACAAAAAAAAATACTAACATCTGTGATCTTACTTTCTAAAAACCATGTCAACACTTTCCTTACCTACAGTTCCCATTGACTCAGTCACCCTATAAGGAACGACCACCATCTGACGACCCCGTAAAAAGAAATACAGAAGTATATTAAACAACCACAGTTCTAAGTTGTGAAGCAATTAGAAAAACTACCCACTTACTGCATACTGAATAGCACAGAGAAACAGCTTTCATTGATCAATTAATATAAAAATACTCACTTTTCTTATACGGGCAAAAGCAATAAGTACTAGTTTATTTTATTTTATATGGGTCGCTGTGACAAGGTAAGTAGTGATGTGACTGTGGAGGAATATTTTATCGATGTTTTTATTTTTTATGGAGAATGGCATTTGACATAATTATTATACGAGTTTACAGTATGCAAATATAGTCATAAGTTTTTATGGAAAAACCCAAAAACACTTTGTCTACCCAGGAATCAAACCCAAGACCTCATGTTTGGCAATGGCACCTGCGACCAAGTGACCAAGGAAGCAGTCAATATGAAAACTTTAGGTTAGGTTTTTTTAAATAGTCCCAAAAAGTAACATCAAACTCACAAACTAAAACACTAGATACCCCTTTTAGGAGAGAACCCTAGTCATAAAATTGATTAGGATTCATAGTTATTTTGTCAGACAATCTAGGTAATCCATTTGCGATATTACCTGCCAATTTAGTAACAAGTAATCTATGTAATTTTGTGAAAAATAAGCGTGGGCAAAGAAAAGTAACATGGCGATCACGATGGTATATAATTTAACGATATTAGCGAAAGGTTTAATCTATTTTATTGCCCTTTTTACTGTAATCATACAGTTTATCAGGTTTCATATTTTCCTTTTACTCTTTTAAATTGGTTTTCTTGGAGCTGAGAGTGATGGGAGATTCTTTTCAATTTTGATAAACTCGAACTTGCTAATAATATTTGAACTAAGAAAGCTAGCATATTTTTTTTAAGAACTGATATACTTTATTATTATATTTTTATCTTTATCTGAGTTGCAAACGAACATACCTATTTTATTAAAGATGAAAATTTAAAAGATGTTGAAGAGATGTCAGCGATAAAAACCTATACAGGGGTCAAAACTTATTCACAAACCCATATAATGAGAATCTCACATAAGAGTAAAGAAAACTTCACGAAAGCCAATACAAAATGGCGCCTGATTGAGTCAATGAAAACTAAAACTGAAGAAAAGCAACTGTAAAAACAAAATACAATTCATTGAATGAACAGTTTAACGTAAACCTCCTTGCACTAAAACTTCAAACACATTGAGCCCAGTCTAACATTTCAAAACAAAAAGCTAAAACGGTGATTCACTGGAAACCTATTAATAATATTATAATATAGTTGCTGTAACTATGTAACGAGTACCAACAATTTCACGGTTGCATTCAGCTTTAAATAACTTCATTACCTAACTTTTGAAGGGTATTTAGTTAATTTAAAACGGTCTGCTTCCTTCCTGTGAGAGCAGTGGTGGCCCAGTGGTAACTGCCGCGACTTACGAGTTGCAGGTAGTAGGTTCGAACCCAGACAGGCGCTTTACTTTGTGTAAATTATTTCATCGCCACTGCTCTCAAAACTGTGAAGGAAAACATCGTGAGGAAACTGGCATGCCCTAGAACCAAAAATTCGAAGACATGTGACATCTACCAACCCGCACTGGGCCCGCATGGTGGATTATGGCCCACTCCCTCTCACAGAGAGGAGGCCTGTGTCCCAGCAGTGGGAACATTATAGGCTGATTATGCTTCCTGTCTGCCTATTGGTTTACTTACTCAAATCTTCATACAAAATATTAACAATGTCAGTAAGGTGGTCTAGAATGCAAGTATAAAAAAAACTAATTTGGTTTGGATAGGATCAGAAAATATATGTAAAAATGTTTCGATCCAGTTCTATGCTTTTCTTTTTTCAGATAACATATCATAAAGCCTGCGTTCCCCGAAGGGTGAGGCAGAAATTTACCTATAATACACCCACGTTTCAACAGTTATGTTTAAGTCCCATGTAAAGTCTTCGGGCTACTATTAAGAAATTCCAGCTGGAAAAACCCAATAACACTTTTCCTAACCCGGGAATCAAACCCAAGACCTCATGCTCAACACTAGCGCTTGCGAACACTAGACCTACAAGGCAGTCAGTCATATTTTTATACAATCTAAATAGTTTCTATAACATGCATAATTATTATAGTTTTTCTCTACATAAAATCGGTTTTAAACCTGACACTGACATTAAAATAAAATTAGACATAAATCCAATCATTTATGTATCAACCCATAAAACTTTAATATAATCGTAGAAACTATCGATACCATCTGTCCCATCACTAGTAACTCTTTAAGGTAAGAACAGAAATCAAAGACTAGCCTGGCCTCCATATAGGGCCTGTGACACTTACACTGGAGACAACTGGGACAGGCATAAGTAGGACAGACAGACGTATAATGGTTATTTTTAATACTTATATTGTTATAACGGCCGCACTCTGAGATGATAAAGAAAGAGAGATAAAATTATTACTAGATTTTTTTCAAAGAGAGTTTTTTTTACAGGCGACGCAAGCCTATGCATAAATACCTTAACCTAAACATACATATTTTTATTATTATAAAACAGTACTTCACTAGCTAGAGGGGCCCGTGGCTAAATAAATTCACAAATTCTGTTACTGTGACAAAACAACTGCACAAGAGTAAGCTAGTGAAGTACTCATCATCTGTCTAGCCTTTTCCCAACCATGTTGGGGTCGGCTTCCAGTCTAACCGGATGCAGCTGAATACCAAGATTTTAAATGGAGCGACTGCCTATCTGACCTCCACAAGTCCACAACCCAGTCACTGGATAATACGATACCCCTTGGTAAGACTGGTTGTCAGACTTTCGGGCTTCTGACTACCCGTAACGACTGTCAATGATCCACGAATGACAGCCGGGACAACGTGCTTTCCGAGGCACGGAGGGGTCTCGGTATGTAAAGATGGTCACCCATCCACAGAAAAACCGCAGCAAGCGTCGCGATCGACCTGTGCGGCTGTTATTATTTAGCCACGGGCCCCTCAGTGCTCTAAGAAAACTGACAACAGAACTTGAACAAATTGGTTAAATCCTTCACTAGCCATTCTGAATCCGCCAGTAACTTCATTATAGTACCATTTGATGCCTATCGATTTAATAAAACTCACATTACAATCGACGATTTCTATCTATGAAGAACAGACTATTAAAATCTAGGTTTCTATTCCATTCAGCTGATAGCTAAGTCATTATTTTACCCCTTAAATGGTATCAGTTAATATCAATTATACTAAACGAGGACCAATATTATTATAACGTAAAAAAAATCAACAGGTGTGTAGATATTAATTAATAGTTTTTTCTACTAAATAGGTTGATTGATGGTTGATAGACAGGCTGACGGGCCATCTGGTGGAAAGTGATTTCCACCACCTTTTTATTTATATTTTTTTCGCAAGGAATTCTTCAAAAAGCGCCCGGGCTTTGGGGAGAAAACCGGAGGCTTTTAAACTCACTAAAAACAGGTGGTCACCATCTGCACATGGAAGCGGGTACCGTTACCTCTCAAAAGACCGATCCGAAACCCCCTCTGTGCAACTCCTGCTAGGGCACATCCCTGGGGAGACTGTAAAGAAGTCTCCCCATTCCCCGGGTTTCCACCACCTATGGACAACTGGGCAATTGCGAACTAAGGGGTTCTAAGGGGGGGGGGAACTAAGGGGTACTAAGGGAGGGGGGTTGGGGGGGGGGGGGCGAAGGGCCCAAGCCCGCCGGGTCAGCGGGATTGTGCGAAAGGGTTACCGCTGGCCCGGAACATAAAGGGCTAAGGAAGGAACACGGGTGGGTTTTAGTCAGTAAGAGTCTGACACTCCCTTCCGCTCCACCCAAAGCGGGAGGGGTAATTTGATGATTTCGCATCGGCAAAAAAAAAAGAAAAAAAAAAGGGGTTTGCCGATGCATTGTCGACCTTAGAACTAAAGTCAAAATGTCTCACACGCCAGTAATTTCAAAGTGAAACATAGCATTGTTGTAGAAATAGGAATGAACTTCTATGAGGCTTGAGCTTTTAATAAAGAAGGACTTTGATCAGATTCGATAAATAGACTCCAATTTTGGCCTATAAACGTTCAATTGGTACTCAATTGTAAATAATAATAAAATTACTGATAACATTACTTTTTACGATAAGACTCTCAAATCTTATTTTTTATTTATCCTTTTGATAGATTCTTATTTTGTAAATGTGAGGACTTTGTAGGCCTTGTAGACTTTAGATCTGTAGACCATTTTTTATTTATCAAGTACCTGATACTTGTTGACAGGCCTACGCTATCCTCCCATACCTACCTACTGTAATTTGAAAATATTGTAAAAGCCAATTATTTATAAAAAGAGTAACCGTGGAGTTTCTTGCCGGTTCTTCTCCATAGGAAACGACCAATTGGAACCGTGCACCTAGCTTCTGACGTTTCATAAGTGCCCATGTAGGCTTATGTGAAATAAAATATTTTGATTTTGAATCGCCGAGACTTAACTAAACTAGATCACAGTCTATAATGACGTCAAGTCATCATCATCATCTGCCAAGCCTTTTCCAAACTATGTTGGGGTCGACTTCCAGTCTAACCGGATGCAGCTGAATACCATTATTCAGCTGCATCTCAATTTTATTATTTACAATTGAGTATCAATTGAACGTTTATAGGCCAAAATTGGAGTCTATATTTTATCGGATCTGATCAGAGTCCTCTATAAGAAAAGCTCAAGCCTCTAATAGAAGTTCATCATTATTTCTACAACAATACTGTTTCACTTTGAAGGCTATGGCCGCTTCTGAAATAACTGGCGCGTGATTATTCAGCTGCATCCGGTTAGACTGGAAGCCGACCCCAACATACCTAGTTGGGAAAAGGCTAGGCAGATGATGGATCAGAACGTATTATAGAAGTAACTGCCACCTAACCTTTAGCTAAGCTTCAGTGTTCCGCCTGCACATACCGATACAGCAAAAACCTGTCCCGCATATAATTACATGTATATTTGAGTTATTCAAATATGGCGTTATTTCGAATTAATGTTAACACAAGTGTTAGGCTCGTCGCGTAGTTCAAATGCATTCCTTCGCGCATATGGCTGCGTGCATAGAGTAAGGTTGAAACAGAAGCTACATTCATTGCTGAAAAATTGCTGCAAAATATGAAGCAATTATTTAATTACAAAAAAACTATCGTTCGGACTAAAAAATTAAAACACTAGTGTTTTAGTATGTTGCTTGTATAATAATCTGACAAAAAATCAGAATGATTGTATGTATATTAGTATGGTTTTAATTGTAAAAAGAAAGTTTTTAGAGGTATCTTCATGATTTTTTTCTATAGTATCAAATTAGTTGTATTATGTTTTCAACACACTACCTACCTAGCATATATCCTGAAGAATATTATATATTTTTCTGAATTTGTTTACTGTAGTCAATCATATACTTTTAGTGTTTCTAAAACTTGCGTTTTTTTGTGTTTAGGTCCTGTAAGCCCCTTAAAAACGTTAAAAATCTACAGTCTGTCCGTCTGGAGAATGCATTCTTGGCACCTGTCAGTGCGACAATTCTAGTGACTAATAAAGATCAAATTCGCAAAACAATCTCATTTCAACAACAATCAATGTCAAAAGCTTGTCAAAATTGCGTAAAAAATAGAGGTATTTTTGACAGATCGAAACAGATTAGAATCCAAAAGTTAAAAAAAATCACGTATTCCACATTGGGCACCTACTTAAATGGCACCTGATTGAATGCACCTGACACACAGCGGCACATTCACTCAGGTGGCATTTAAGCGGGTGCCCAAGGTGGAATACGTCAAAAAAATATGGGAATTGTAAAATAGTTTACATTTTTGTTTAACCTTCTCCGAATTTCTTAGCCTTTCGTCATTCAGAAACATTTAAAGCAACAATTCAACGTTAACGAACTACATTATTCATGAATCGGCAAGTTTCCGCACAGAACGATTAATATTTATCTGACCTTATTCCTTGGGATACCTCCAGATTTCTAAAACCACTTCGATAATGATCTCAATGTTACTGTCAGGAGAAAGCTTTTCCAATTCATATTTATTACCCTTCATATACCCACGAGTAGACTCTTCAATACTTATTTCAAAGTCATCATCATCATCATTTCAGCCGAAAGACGTCCACTGCTGGACTTAGGCCTCCCCCAAGCACCTATAGTCGCCTCTGTTAGTCGTCATCTCGGTCGTCACCCCCTTTCTAACCATATCAGCCTTCACACAGTCAATCCATCGTTTCTTTGGTCTTTTCCAAAATAAGCACAGATTTATGTACAGTCACGACCATAAGTATGTATACACTTGGCTTTATTCAAAGCCAATTTTCTCCTTTATTTTTACCGACTTCAAAAAAAAAAGGAGGTTATCAATTCGATACGTATGTAGGGTCAGGAAGGCAACAGTGACTCACTTTTTTTTCCAAAGCTTAAAAAAATAGATATCGCTTTAATATTGGCCTAAAATTTGCCCACATTTTAGATACACTATTGATCTGTAACTGAGCACTCATGATTCTCCATTATTTACTACTTATGTCAAAGTAGGAACCTAAAACAAAAAAATTATAATTGAGCCACTGTGGACAACTAGGTGTACACACTGACTCACTACTGTGGTACACAGTGGCTATAGTGGTACACAGTAACTCGGCAGTATTTATAAGAAAAGAAAATGCCCATTTCACGTAGTTATTTTTATTAGAAACAATAACAAAACTGTTACAAGCTATTCTTATTATAATCAACACGACTCTTAGGACTTTTATTGCTAAATAATAAGATCTTAAGTCATCTCAGTCTCTTCGTTAACAATTTTAGTATTTTTATCGATTAACAACCTATGGTAACTATTAAAATCAAAATTATTTTATTTAATCACAGTTCTTGGTCTTCCAATAATACCTTTTAAGTGTAGCAAACGGTACATTAACTCTTGTTGATGCTTTTCTTATAGATTCTCCCATCCTTATGAACTGCAAGCCTTCTTTCATTTTCTCATGCGAAGTGTTCCCTATTTTTCTGTCGGTTTTTTTCTGTGTCATTCTATAAATAAAATAACAAAATTTGATTTAAAAGTTAGAAAAATATTGAATTCCTATAAGCTACAAAAGTAATTAAATTGAGAAGGCATTTTTAAAGGTACACAGTGGCTCATGAGCCACTGTGTACCTTTAAAAATTGAGTCACTGTGTACTTCTACGCCACTTTGAAAATATTTGATCAAAACAACCGAGTTGTAAAACAAAAATGTCTAAATACGGGTTATAGACAATTGATACAAGACCTACCATCCGATAAATATAATGGCTATTACCTATAGCAACAAACAAACATATGAAAACAATCGAAACTCACCTTAAAAAGTAATTTAGTGGGCGCGAGAACAAAAAACACTCCCTCACACTTCCGCACGGCGCTCGACCGCCGAGCAAACTGGTTTAAACGTGCTCGGATACCAAGACCTTCGAATCGGTAAAAGAGACAAATATATATTCCTATCCCTTCAGGTCGACACATGACTGAGCCACTGTAGCCGACCGAGTCACTGTTGCCTCCATGACCCTATGTAATATTATTGGAATTGCATTATATTCACATATGATGATCTATTAGGGCTTCCAAACAAATATACAAAATTTCATAGACGTATGTATGTATGTATGTATGTATGTATGTATGTATGTATGTATGTTTGTCCACGCATATCTCCGGAACTATTAATCGGATCGTGACCATTTTTTTTTTATTGGCTTACATTTTCTTCAACTTAGGGAACAGTGCAAGTTTCATCAAGATCGATTCAGTAATTTTCAAGATATGGACTAATACGTGTAAGTGTGACGGCCTGGCTTATTGATAAGAGCTACGGGTGTAGTGTAAAAGGGAAAACATCTCAAAACCTTAATCAAATTCTAGTGCAAAAACTAAAAATTACGAAATAAAAAGTAATTTAAAAAAATTAAACCGACTTCAAAAAGAAATTAACTCAAAATTATGAAATAACTTTAATTTCGGAAGTCGGTGGCATAAAACTAAAATACAGATCCCAAGACACCGACTTCCGAAATTAAAGTTATTTCATAATTTTGAGTTAATTTCTTTTTGAAGTCGGTTTAATTTTTTTAAATTACTTTTTTTTAATGAGATTTTATGTTATTACGAACATAGTATTTTCGAACCCATAGGTATGTAAAGTGTCGTATTTCAACGTTGCATTCGTCATTTCACGAAAAAATCGCAATTGAAAGTTGCCAAGTGACATATTAGTGCTCCTGTCTGTATGTTGAAGCCAAAGAAAATAGTAACAGAAATAACAAAACAGCATCAACAGGGCCCAAATTCGGTATGGTAATTATTATTCCCCGCGTAATCACGTGCAAACCACGTACGGTTGTCAAGCGTGGTATTTTGACAGTTCAAACCTTGCCAACTTCGCGTTCACTTCGCGCGGTTTCGGTCATTGTGTCATAGAGAATACGTTATTAGCAGATGTCGTGATTAACTAAGGAATTGACGTGGTTTCGAAGTAAGAAATCATTAGAAATCACTAAGGGTGGTCATACTGAATTAGGGATGAAGAGTCTCTGGCCGCATTCCGAATTAGCTATAATCGCTCACAGCGCTGGCATCATCTCACATGCGATCCGATTTAGATGTTACGATTATGACAGCTGAGAGCTGTCAACAATTCGGATCGCTCGTGAACGCGCTCACAGTGCTTACTCAATGTTATTACAGTATTTCTTTCTATACACTAAACACCACATTTCTTCTTCAGTTCTTTTTCTTTGGTTAGGTGGTGACTGTCAGCCAGAAGCACAATTTCGAAAATGCCACGTGTTAGTTTAATTTAGTTAGTTATGATGCAACTCTAAACACACACTGACACATCCTCACACACACACACTGTCATTTTTGACAGCGCTCACGGTGATATTAATAAAAGGCATGGTCGGCGTTATTGCACAAGATGGCGCATGTCATGACGTCATCTATGACGATTCACGGAACATTGTTATCACGCACGCTTGTTCCGAATGTCCACCCAACCTCACCCGCACGCACCCTCTGTATCTCAGACTACTCTGTGATCTTATTACACAAACATACCACGGTCCTCCCGTTTAACACATTTTTATACTATTTTTATAATACAATTTACTTGAGTTCTACCGTTCGTAATAGACCATTGTTTATGGTTTTTGTTATCGTTTTGAGTTCGTTCCCATGATTGTGACAATTGAACGTTTATGTAGGTGAATGAAGTTTAAATGTTAAATAGATTTCACTGTTTCTCTGGCTGTCGTTTTGATGGTATTTGCAAGGTGTTTGAACAAAGGAATTTATTTAATGACATTTTGTTTTGATGTTGATCAATAAGATTAAAAAAAAAAACCCGACTGCGCGAATGTGAAAGATTTCGCTGACGATTTAGTTCTTGGTATGTGTTTTTTACGATTTGTCACTTCGAATTACTTTTAACCATATAAGTTGTTTATATTTTTGTAATCGTCTTTTAAAGCCCTTTATTTAGATACCCCACTCGATAGGTTTTAAGAAAAAAAAATTTTTTTTGAAGACGTACATACATACATAGTAGTCGCCATATTGAATTTTCAGTAACGTCATGTCTTTAGTGACACTCGCCGGACTAAGAGGAATCGATTGACGTGTGAATCATAAAAATCGGCCCAGGCGTTTGGTCTGTATAGTGCTTCAAAGGAACATACAAACATACATACATAGGCTGATGAACACATTACCACTCCTTTGCGTCGCGCAGTCGGGTAATGACATAACATCGCATCTGCATTCCCCGAAAGAACGAGCCTATTTTGATCCCTATATCTTGAAAAGCTAAATCAGTAACTCAATGTAAACCACTTACATTCAGCAAAATCTAAAGACAGTAGGGCGACGTTCCTCAGTACAAAACAAGCCAAAAAACTTCACCCAGCTTTGAATCAGTTCACGGAAAGCTTAGGATTAATCATCTTGATGGTAGAAGAGAATCTGGCAGTGCGCCACACGAGGAATAGCGGTTACATCAGGCTACGTCACGTTTCGAATATCGATAAACATTACGTTGAAATAACAAATGATATTGACTTTTATTAGCTATAAAAACTGATGTTTTTCGTACTGTGAATTTAAAGATAGCCAAGATAGAGATTATTTTTGGGATGAGGAAACTAAATGCAAAAACAAAGTCTTCTTAGCGTGTCTATGGCAAAAATAACACGAAAGAATATACAGTGTAAGTCTTCATAATGTGCACATATCGAAATGAAGGAAACATAGCTTAATTTTATCGACGGAAAAAATATTTAAAAAAATAAAAAAATATTTAAAAGGATCTTTACCTGCTAAAGTATGATGATTGCAAGGCCTTTCTTTAACAGTTGATAGGAAATGTTGTGATTGAGTCATAAACATGGTATTTTAATGTTTAGAAATCTGATACGATGGAGAATAATTTAAAGTAATAAAAAATGGTAGGTAATCGGGGTTTTTATTGAGTAATTTTACAATTATTGTAAAAATTTATGAAAAAATATCAGATTTTTGTTAAAAAAAAACCGTAATTCTCAATTGAGGGGCGATTGCTTACACAGGGGTCACAGCAGCGAAAAAAATTTCAAAAATATTAAATTTTTTTTTTTTTTTTTTAATATTTTTCCGTCGATAAAATTAAGCTTAGTTTCCCTCATTTCAATATGTGCACATTATGAAGACTCACACTGTATATTTTTTTTAAGTGAAAACTTCTTTTTGAGATGGGAAAAAACCATTGAACTCGCGCCACTGTTACCGTAGGCGACATCGCGTGTTTTGTTTATAAGACGATTAAAATAGTACCCGCTGCGGATGTGTTCGGCTGTCCTCGGAATGTACTCGGTTTTAATGTATATCCTATATGTCAGTGAGTGATGGCAAAGTATTCTGTTTGTGTTTTGTTTTCACTTCTGTCGGCATTCCCGGAGTGCCAATGCTTTTTTTATTTGTTTTGCCCAAAATTCAGCAACGCTATTACCGTTCGCTGACGCAGCCATTAGGCTGTCAATGGGATATTAAGTGCCCAAAAGGCTGTTTTTAGTGTAAATTTAAAATAGGTTGTGTTAGAAATAAATCCAATTTGTCTACCAAAGCTTTAATTTCTAGATTGATCTATTCATCTATGTCTACTGCATTTCTATTTTCGATCATCTATCTTTCTACCAATGTCTTCATCCATTTCTATTATTAAATCCAACGTCAGTTAGTATTCAGCATAGCAACTGATCTCCCGACCAACAGCTTACACATCGCATCCTGCACCGAAATAAACCCCTTGTCAAGGTTATATAAACAATATCTCCTTTCATCCTCGTGTATACAAGAACAGTTACTAATATTATGTATGAAAGTTTACAATTTAAAACGGTTCGAGGAAAAATATTTAACGTTGTTAGTAGGTCAGTGTGGCGAATTGAAGATCGTAACGTTATATATGATGTACAGTTTTGAATCAAACGGAGTTGAGAATGAAGAAGAGTTTCCTGTTTTTAAGAAATTTTTTGCTAATTTAATATAAATTATTAAATATTTTTTAAAAGAATGCAGAATGCCAACAGACCATAGCCACACATATACCACCATAGGCATTTGTTTCGGCCATAGCGGCCAATCTCAACAGAGACTAGCCTTCGGCGCGAGATACATTATTTATAGTGGCAAATCTCGCATCTCTTTGGGAAGGGAGCCCCTAAATGCCATGTAAACTGACTAGTATTGGCATTAATCACCACGATTGTCAAATAGATAATAGGCCGACTGCTTAACTGAGACGTTGCCTGAGGTAGCTGCGAGATGCGGGAGGGTGATAGTTGTCACAAGTTGACGAATCACTGAGCTCTCGCATCACGTCACCACACCCCTCCCGCTGCTGCTGCCTCAAGCAACGTCTCAGTTAAGCGGTTGGCCTATAGCTATATAGTTATATAGGAACATATATAGCTATATAGGAACAGGGTGTAAAGTTCACTCAACCTTCATAGAAAAGGGAGGATCCTCCGACCAGACGGGTGTTGTGTCTGGCGGGCACATATCGGGCCGTTGTATCTATGTTAGTAGCGCGGTAAACTCTGCTTGCGAGATGCAGGATTTTGTGTGACGTCAGTATGACGCGTTGTTCGCACGTGGCGTTGAAGATACCGATACAGTTATATATAGCTTTTACAGAATTGCTGGCAAAACCCACTTCTATCTTCGAATTGGGATCCCCTAAATGCCATGTATTTGCCATGCCATAGTATTGGCATTGATCACCATGCATTGCCAATGGATTAGCGGTCGCAGCTAGTTTAACAATCTTAGCCACCAACCAACACTAATCCAATATTCCTGTCGAGATTTGCCAATTCTCTCCTAAATTACACAGTCTACAATAAAATATGCCTGCTTGTATAAAATATGCGCTTGAATTCCTTTACTAATTGGTTTACATCAATTAGCACAATACAGATGATTGGTCGCCATTCATTTGTTAACGAGTGCTGCATCTATCGACGCGCTGTCATTGGTGTTTACTTTACGTCTCAATTAAAATGGCGCGACTTTAATTGATACTGACAGCTGATGAGGGAGCTGCAGTACCAGTTAATTAATACTGGAACAATAAAATAACTTTTATGTTCGTTGCATATTTTAATTTTTCTTGTACGCAGTATATCCTAAGTGAATTGATTTTTCTTTGCCGAATGTAAGATTGAGGCAAGTCGATTTTACTTTGGAATATGAAAAGTTTATAGAGGTATGAGGAACAGGGTGTAAAGTTCACTCATCCTCCATAGAAAAGGGAGGATCCTCCGACCAGACGAGTGTTGTGTCTGGCGGGCAACTGCCCGATGATTCATGTCGGGCCGGTGTATCTATGCTAGTTGCGCGGTAAACTCTGCTTGCGAGATGCAGGATTTGCGTGACGTCAGTATGACGCGTTGTTCGCATGTGGCGTTGTAGATACCGCTACAAGTTTATAAGGGTGCATCTTGAAATATGATGCCTTAGACAAGCGTACCATGTGACATTATAAAAGAATTATACTTAGAAAGTAGTGGGAAAGGGCAGACGGAAAACATAGTCTAGCTGGTGTCAGAAAGATAAGTGCAATAAAATAACCCCCGGGCCACGATATATATAACAGAACGTCTGGCACAACCTGGACAGTCAGCACCGCTATGAACTCTGCTGATTGGTCTGTTGATTCTTTTTACCACAGTATCTGCAACTATCGTAAATTTGGCGCCAAAATAAGAGTATTAGGTAGGTAATGATAAGAGGGGCCCGAGGCTAAATGATAACAGCCACACAGGTCGATCGATCAGGTTAAGCTACGCTTGCCGCGGTTGGTCTGTGTATGGGTGACCATCTTTACATACCGTGACCCCTCCGTGCCTCGGAAAGCGCGTTAAGCCGTTGGTCCCGGCTGTCATTCGTGGATCTTTGACAGTCGTTACGGGTTATCAGAAGCCCGAAAGTCTGACAACCAGTCTTACCAAGGGGTTTCGTATTACCCAGTAACTGGGTTGTGGAGGTCAGATAGGCAGTCGCTCCAAGTAAAATACTGGTAAGCAGCTGCACCCGGTTAGACTGGAAGCCTAGGAAGGCTAGGCAGATGTAACGGTTACACAAACAGTTTCAGTACAATATATTAGAAATAGCGGCCGATTCATGCTCGTGAGTCGGTTGGCGCGGATCCTGAAATAATTTATATTATAGTCGTATACGGCGCACATGTGCTGTAACGTTAGACGGGTTGCGCAAACGCAGCGTATGTGCGTTCACATTGTTTGGAGGTTACGAGAAATTGGTGAAGAGAAAGAGAGGAATATTTTAATCGTCCAAGTAAGATTCTATTGTATTCCTAAACTGCCTATATTTCTTGGAGCAGTAACGACCTCGTCATAATTATGACGTCATCCACCTCGTGATTACGGTTCTGGATGAGTTCCGATTATCGACATAATGCGCCGGATAAAACTTATAATTATTTCGAAGTGAGATAATAAAAGGATAATTATGTAATTTGTAATACCTTATCACAAGGCATAATATAATCTCAGGTGTCATTATATCCACTCTAAGTTGAAATTGAAATACAATGCAAGTGACAGTATAGACAGTGGCGTAACTATAGGGTGGCATTGGGGCAAAATGCCACGGGCCCCCAGCCAGAGGGGGCCCCCGGCTCGAGAGGGCCATGAGCACTGGAGGATCCTAACATAAGGACAGAAGCAGTTAGGTGTTTAATTTTGTAGGGGAAAATATGAAATGTACGCGAAAGAAGTCGCGGGAGAAGTGCTAATAAAAAAAAAACTATAACGTTGGTTGAGCTTCTTTACATTGAGGGAGGGCCCCATCCCTTGAATTTGCCACGGGCCCCAAACGGTGTAGTTACGCCACTGAGTATAGAGTAGTCTAGCTTTATCTAGACTAATCTAGATTGTATAACAAGGACATCTTGTGATACAAAAGTCCTTATTTCCGCTCTTTACCACTCATTTCTGTCAAAATATCATGGCATATCTTGCAATATCGTATCTTTCTCCGTCCTTACAGACAGAGCAGTGATGGCTTAGTGGTATCGTCCCCAACTTACGAGTTGAAGGTCGTGATTTCGAACCCAGGCAGGCACTTTACTTTGTGTATTTAATTTTCATCACCACTGCTCTCAAAACGGTGAAGGAACAAACCGAGACCGGCTGTCTTAAAACCAAAAATTCAAAGACATGTGGATTGTGGCCAACTCCCTATCATAGAGAGGAGGCCTGTGTCCCAGCAGGTGGGAACAGTATAGGCTGATTATGCTCCGTCCATACCGTGCCGTACAACACAAGGACGCCCCCCATTTCTCCGTGAGACAGCGGAAACGCGCTCCATAAGATAAACTTCACACAGAAATTGGGTCGAAGACTTTCTGCGATGTGTTGTCCATTTCCTCTTTTTATGGGACATTACAAGCGTGTCATGTATGTGTATAATCACGGTGTGGACATGAAAGGGGTCGGCAGTGGACTTGGGTGTTATTGAGTTTTTTTTTTACTTTCTTTGTGAAAAAGGGGAGTTTGTTTGGGATTCACATATGGTTTAGAATGCCTGAAGGGTAGGGTAGATGTGTTTTTGTTATTCACCTAAGGTTTTAAGTGAGAATGTAATGGAAATCGTAAGCGTTACTGATAATGCTGTGATCATAGCTAAATTCTGGGATTGCCATCTAAAAAAGCTGAAAATATTATTTTGATCTGTGATTGATTGAATTAGCCTTTTCCGAACTATGCTGGTGTTGGTTAGGTCGGGACGGGTTCCAGTCTAACTGGATGCAGCTCAATACCAGTATTTTACATGGAGCGACTGCCTATCTGACCTCCACAACCCAGCTACTAGCTAATACGATAACACTTTCGTAAGACTGGTTGTCAGACAGTCGAGCTTCCGAGGACCCGTAACGAATGTCAAAGATCCGCGAATGTCAGCCGGGACAACGGTTTAACGTGCTTTCCGAGGCACGGAGGGGTCTTGGTATTTAAAGACCCATCCACGGACCTACCGCGGCAACCGACTCGATCGACCTGTTATTACGTAGCCCAAGCTCTCCGTTTAAGAAAACATATTAAGGTAACCAATTTGTTCCACAAATCAGTTACAAAAGCGACTCATTCTCAAATTACTCATTAATTCCTTGTAAAGATATAAATAACTCCAAATTACCATGAAACAACATTATGCCTAAAATAGGTACCGCCAAGAGTTCTGCTTACCCAGAAAAGGAATAAAATACCTACAAGTTCAGTTGAAACTTGTCCCTGAGCTGACCGTCAAAACGGTTGAATGATACAAAAAGCTGTTACAGCCAAAAATTAACAGCACCCATTTTGGTTTGCTGGTAGGGTTACCACTTACCAGGTTTGCAAAAAAGGCGGATACATTATTCGCCCATGTAACTCGCCCAAACACTCATTTTTCATGTGTAGTTTTTAAATAAAATAAGGTTTATTATTAAAGTTTTTTTTTCTTGTTTATGATGCAATCTGTCCATTTACTGACATTCAGCATCTTTTGTGATATGCTAATTAAAGTATATTTTATTTTTTGTTATAGCGGTATAAATCGCACAACATGCAGCGAGCAATCGACTATGCTCATACACGAGTGACACGCGTCAACTGAACAGCAGAAGTAACTGCAGATGTCAACGCGTGTCGGGGGCTGCAGTCGACAACATCATAATCAACCTATAATGTTTCCACTGCTGGGACACAGGCCTCCACTCTGTGAGAGGAGGTGAGCCACCACGCGGGCCCGGTGCGGGTTGGTGGATGTCACATGTCTTCGAAATTTCCACAACATGCCTCTCGTGTATTTGAGCACCGTACCGTATCATCGACGGCTGCATGCTGACATGCGTCATCGGCGAGGCAACTGCACTCCTTATCAATGTCCGAACCTTTACTCTCTTCCAGGAGTTCCCTTGACCCTACAATAATTATGACAGTTCCACTGTCAAAAAAATATCGTCAAATTTTCAAGGGTGACAACCCTGCCCTGTATTTAGGCGACAAAGCGTTATTACCAGTAATTGAGCTTGGAGCACACCCACGTTCCGTCAAGCGTGAACGGCAAATAAAGATATCGTAGCAGTTCAGCATGATGTGGTGTCATTGTGGGACTGTCCTTACCTGGAACAAAAAAGGTTGTTGTTAGAAACATATTCACTGAATATATAAAATAAAATATAATAGAAATAAGTGTGTTCATAAAACTTTCTCAGGACGTTTGAGTGAAATGAAATTGTTTTTTCTGTAAATAGGATCTCGGAATCTCTTTTACACGTTATATAACGTGTAAAAGAGATTCCGAGATCCTACTACAAAAACTATTGTATAACAGAAAAGTAATGAACAGTGAATACATTTTTCACCTTACGCCCATGTGATGGTAGCGAAACGGCCAAGCCACATATTTTGACTAAGGTGTAGAGTTTGTAAAGTTAGGGCGTGTAGAGTTAGAAGCTTGGCTCTACATGAGATCTGATAACTTTTTGAGCCATATGTGGTGTCGTCTTGGCAACATTTTACATGAAAATGTTTTTGGTGGGATTTCACATCTTTTTGAAAGTTGCTTATGAAATAATTTTTTTTTTGGGGGTTTCTTTACTAAAAATCCTGAAATATGTATTTTATTATTTATTACAAGGAGTCCCTATATCAATTTTCAGAACTCTAGCATCAAAATTTGCGGAAGTCTCTTACAAACTTCCATCCCCTAGTTTAAGGGGTTGGAGGGTAAAAGTTCCAAATCTTAGAATTGTTTGTGTACTATTACTAGCTTACATACCAAATTACAGCTTTCTAGGACTTCAGGAAGAACCTTAGAATATTGATGCTTATGAAATAAAAAAATATTTTTTTGGGGGGTTGGGGGGTTATTTACTGAAAATCCTGAAAATCGTATTTTATTATTTATAACAAGGAGTCCCTATATCAATTTTCAGAACTCTAGCAACAAAATTTGCCGAAGTCTCGTACAAACTTCCATCCCCTATTTTAAGGGGTTGGAGGGTAAAAGTTCCAAGTTTTAGAGTTTTTTTGTTGTTTTTGTACTATTACTAGCTTACATACCAAATTTCAGCTTTCTAGGACTTCAGGAAGAACCTTAGAATATTGATGCTTATGAAATAAAAAAAAAAAAATGGGTGGGTTGGGGGGTTATTTACTGAAAATCCTGAAATAAGTATTTTATTATTTGTAACAAGGAGTCCCTGTACAAACTTCCATCCCCTAGTTTAAGGGGTTGGAGGGTAAAAGTTCCAAGTCTTAGAATTGTTTGTGTACTATTACTAGCTTACATACCAAATTACAGCTTTCTAGGACTTCAGGAAGAACCTTAGAATATTGATGCTTATGAAATAAAAAAATATTTTTTGGGGGGTTGGGGGGTTATTTACTGAAAATCCTGAAATACGTATTGGCGGGGGCACTCCCGTGCCCCCAGTTTTTATTATTTGTAACAAGGAGTCCCTGTACAAACTTCCATCCCCTAGTTTAAGGGGTTGGAGGGTGGGTAAAAGTTCCAAGTCTTAGAATTGTTTGTGTACTATTACTAGCTTACATACCAAATTACAGCTTTCTAGGACTTCAGGAAGAACCTTAGAATATTGATGCTTATGATATAAAAAAATATTTTTTTGGGGGGTTGGGGGGTTATTTACTGAAAATCCTGAAATACGTATTTTATTATTTATAACAAGGAGTCCCTGCATCAAATTTTCTGAACTCTAGCATCAAAATTTGCGGAAGTCTCATACAAACTCCCATCCCCTAGTTTAAGGGGTTGGAGGGTAAAAGTTCCAAGTCTTAGAATTGTTTGTGTACTATTACTAGCTTACATACCAAATTTCAGCTTTCTAGGACTTCAGGAAGAACCTTAGAATCTTGATGCTTATGAAATAAAAAAAAATTTTTGGGGGGTTGGGGGGTTATTTACTGAAAATCCTGAAATACGTATTTTATTATTTATAACAAGGAGTCCCTATATCAATTTTCAGAACTCTAGCATAAAAATCTGCGGAAGTCTCGTACAAACTTCCATCCCCTATTTTAAGGGGTTGAAGGGTAAAAGTTCCAAGTTTTAGAGTTTTTTTGTTGTTTGTGTACTATTACTAGCTTACATACCAAATTTCAGCTTTCTAGGACTTCAGGAAGAACCTTAGAATATTGATGATCATCAGTGAGTCAGTGAGTAAGTGAGTCAGTGAGTAAGTGAATCAGTGACGAAATCGGGGTATTTTAGATATCAATAAAATCTAAAGTATAAGAGCTATGCAATTGAAACTTTATAGGTTTAATAAGTCAACCACTGACATCATATCCCGAAAATTTTGTTTATCTGGTATAATCCAAACCCAAGTTATGAAGGTTCAAAAATACGACGAAGTGCTTCGAGAAAAGGTAGGTAGTGCCCTTGCGCTTCGCTTATAAAAAACTGGCCAAGTGCGAGTCGGACTCGCACACGAAGGGTTCCGTACCACCAGGCAAAAACGCCGAAAAAAACACGTTTGTTGTATGGGAGCCCCCTTAAATATTTATTGTGGCCACAGAAATACATCATCTGTGAAAATTTCAACTGTCTAGCTATCACCGTTCATAAGATACAGCCTGGTGACAGACGGACAGACGGACAGTGGAGTCTTAGTAATAGGGTCCCGTTTTTACCCTTTGGGTACGGAACCCTAAAAAATAAGCTAGGTGAGGTATTTCATAGCCTCTCCATGCTTTAATTTTGCACCAACATTGGTAACAAAGCTTACAAACATACAAAAATCCAACCAAACGATGACTTTGTCAATGATGTCAGTATATATGTCTGCGATGCTGCTGATGCTGCACTGACTCCAAATAAATTGGCAAAAGAGAAGGTGGATAGTCTGACCTGGGTTTTTTTTCTGCAGCATCAGCAATCACTTGGTTTTAGGGTTCCAAAGCAGGAAAGCTCCTTACAATACGTGACTCGTATCGAACAGCAAATATTTTAGTAGAATTATTTTTTAATAGCAGCGCGCCGCGCTTTGACCAGCATAAGTGTCGATCCCGTGGGAATATCGGGATAAAAACTATCGTATGTCCTATTTCGGGACTCAAACTATCTGTACACCAAATTTCATCTAAATCGGTTCAGCGGTTTAAGCGTGAAGAGGTAACAGACACACTTTCGTATTTATAATATTAGTATGGATGGATACAGCAAAAAAAGTAAATAACGAAACTAAAGAAGAAACCCAACTTTGTCTGATACGCAAAACACATAAAAAGATAGTCAAACGTTCAAAGTAATTTGAGCCCCTACAAAATCATGCATAGCCCTAGAAACATAACTTTCAATGTATTCTCTCCAAGCTACAATTTCTTGAATAACTCCAGCATATTACTACAGGTTTAACTTCCCACTCCCGTGATTAAGAATCAACTAATGCTATATCTTGAATAGGTAACGTAGGCGTGATATTTTGTTACCCATCACTACTTATTACTTGTGCAATTTTATTACTTAATCCTAAACGATAATAAGATTCTTATGGCTTTAACTAGTGACAGACATAAAAATGGAAGAGAATGTTGTAGAGTTCTGATTCGTTTTATTCATTGGTGTAGGTCGTAGCAGTCTTGAAAAGCTTTAATGGAGTCAATGACGAGCTCCTTCCAGGACTTTAGGTCGACTCAGGTCAATGGCAACAGTAAGTGTCTTAACTTGGTCAAAGTCAAAGCATTTATTTCAAATAGGCACATAAAAGACACTTTTGAACGCCAAAAATTACAATAAACTAGAATTGATTCTAGTCGCCCCTTCCAAAAGGTAGTTTTCGTATGGAGAAGAATGGGCAAGAAACTACACCGTTACTCTTTTAAAATGTTTTACAATATTTTGCATATTGCTTCAAATGGCTTGGTCTGACCAAGCAGCAGGTGAACGCCTTTTTATGATTCAATTCAAACTCAAACTCATTTATTTCACCCAAACGAATTATTACAATCATGCACTTTTGAATTGACAATTATCTAAATACGAAGCTATTACAATATGCTTCACCACCAACTTTTATTGACTATGATAAAAGAATTATCCATGTTCTTTTCAGTCAAACACAGTGTCTAACTTTTAAGTTACCGTAAATAAAAATCTGTGTTGCTGCAAAGTTCTGGCTTTAAAAAAAGAAAACAATTATATTTTTTTTAAACTATCGATACTGTTATGAATGTGTACCTACTTGTGAACCTTGCTAAATATAGCTGAATAAACCTTCCAGAGACTCCCAAGAAGTAAAAACATTGTTGCCAGTAATTCCACCAATATTTTGACCACACTGTCCAAAGAATTTCCCCGAAATTATGGTCACCAGAACCCCATGCTAACGGAATATTTTTTGTCCAAGCACATGTCGTTTCGGACCACTGGACAGCTGACCTCTTTATGGGGTCAAGTTTGATCAAATTGGACCCCCAAATTGTAAATTGTTGGCTTTTATATCAATTATATATTTTATGGGCTAGAGAAATTGACTTTTTTATAGTCTATCGATGATATAAATTAAGGAGGAAGGATAGTTTTTGAAGTATCTATTGTTTTCATTATGTCTTCATAAATGAGACGAATAATACAATAAATATTTAATTGATCATGGGTGTCATTTGCCTGTTTTAAAAATAATTGTTTAGAATCCCGATATATAGTTGCTATCAAAATACGAATTTTAATATTGTGCACTTTCATTCGACATTTTGTTTTAATCAGCATCTTAAAATTGGTCAAAACTTTCAAGAGGCTGTTCCCAAAAATGACAAAAAGATGTCACTCTCAGATGGACTGACAAATAAAAGAAGTAAGATGAATCAGACACATATCATTATTATGATATGGGTCCAAGAATTGGAGAAATAGTGCACAAAGCTAAAAATATAGGTAAAAATATTAACGTAGTTTTATAATTCCTTCAGCAAAGAACAAAGCCGATTCATAAAATAATGATAACATTAGGTAGGTATCGATCGTACAAAGGTCAGCAAGAGAAACATCAAAGAATCATCTCGATCCTTTGATCAAATTAGTCGACTCGATCAAGATCAAGTTCCGCTCGAAGTCATAAAGAAAACCTAGTCAGATCATAGGTGAACACAAAAACTGTTACACCATATGATCGCACGGCTTATAAAACCGGTAAACAACAGATGAGCGAACTCAGATCTATGTCAAGAACAAACGGCTGGTCTAGTAAATCACAAACATAAATCTTTAGTCAGACACACTCAACCATGGATTTCCTATGAAAACATGTAATTCAGTATTGGAAACTACAAATTACTGTATTGTAGAATATTGTCTGGGAATTCAATTGGCATATTGCTAGAATTATCAAATGTTTATTTTAGCGTATATATGCAAGGAATCCGCAAGATGTGAGAAGCACAGAACTGGTCGAAATGGCGGTGCTTGACGTTTTTCGGCTGAAATGATGATGACAATGCAAGTATCCGTAATGACTTTACTAAAACGATACAATAGGTTTTGGAATATTGGTTAAATACTACAAATATAACTGAGAAAATGTGAGAGTCCCTAAGTCCCTACGTACTGTACATCTCTGTTTGGCTCTTCGAAGTCTACAAGCATGACGTTAAAATGCTACGAAAAGAGTTTTAAGATATATAGTAGCGCACTAGCATCGGCAAAAGATTTCAAACTCTCGATGTTCAATGCAAGAAATAGAAAAACCAGGACTACTCATTTCAATGATATTAATGAACAAACAACTTTGGAAGAAGGATAAAAGTTACCACAGCTGCAAACTTGAATCAAAACAGAATTTAAAAGTAACCAACCCAGTTCCAAAATCCATTAAAGAAACAAAACCAAAACAAAACAAATATCCATTCAATCCAGCTAAAGAAAAATCTACACCTCCCAGAAAATTCCGTAAATGAGTACAAACCTACAAATCAATTGGAAAGAACTTACATAAATGAGTGTTAAAAGCTAATAATGATATTAGTGTCGACACTCAACAGAATTAGGACTGACCTGACGATAAATCTACAAGACCTATATACCTGGCCTTGTCGATAATGGGAATAATGGCACGAGATTGAAGCGGTTCGCTCAAGTTATATTTTGATTTCAGATTTCTGTTCGTTTTGAAGCTGTTAATGAGATTAACCAGTTCAAAATATAGATTTAGAGCATATAAGATGCTGGACGTAAAACTCAAGGCATTAATTGAATTTTTGCTGCAAATACTTTCATAGATGAACTAAAGTGTAGCGTTAAAAATACTTACAATTTTAAAAACAAATGAATTCGCTTTCGAATTGTGTGCGGTCACTTGAGTGAGGTTCCAAGTTTTTCCGAATTAATCTCGATTTATTTTAGTGTTATTATTGGCAGACTTATATAAAATTAGCAGCACCTCGCGGTTTCACCCGCATAGGTGTCGATCCCGTGGGAATATCGGGATAAAAAGTAGTATATGTCCTTTTCCGGAACTCAAACTATCTCTATACCAAATTTAATCTAAATCGATTCAGCGGTTTAAGCGTGAAGAAGTAACAGTCACCCTTTTCTCATTATTTTATAATATTAGTATGGATATTACTGTAAAGTTTCATCAAAATCCGTTCAGTACTTTTTACGTAAAAAAATAACAAACATCCATCCATCTTCACAAACTTTCGCATTTATAATATTAGTAGGATAGGATATTTAGATCTTACCTCATGAGTAAATGGGATAAAACGACCTAGTGATCGATTTGGCAAGGCACCAGTCGGTACATTAGTTCAGACTAGCTGCGCCCCGCGGTTTTACCCGCGTAAGTGTCGATCCCGTGGGAATATCGGGATAAAAAGTAGCCTATATGTTAATCCAGGGTGTCAGCTACCTCCATACAAAATTTTATCAAAATAGGTCGAGCCGTTTGAGCGTGAAGAAGCAACAAACATATAAACACACTCACAAACTTTCGCCTTTATAATATTAGTGTGATTTCAGTTTCGTGTTGAAATCTCGTGTTTATTTTTACAAGGTAATCAAAGGAAGATTAATCTCAATAATTATTATTGGTGCTGTTCTGATAAAAGCTCATCATCTGCCTGCCTTTTTCCAACTATGTTGGTGTCAGCTTCCAGTCTAACCAGATGCAGCTGAATACCAGTAGTAGGCAAGGAGCGACTGCCTATCTGACCTCGACAACCTAGTTACTGGGTAATACGATACCCCTTGGTAAGGCTGGTCGTTAGACTTTAGGACTTCTGTATACCTGTAACTGCTGTGCTGTCAAAGATTCACAAATGATAGCCGGGACCAACGGCTTACCTTTCCGAGGCACGGAGGAGCCTTGGCATGTAAAGATGGTCACCCATCTACGGACGCACGGTCACTCTGATAAAAGTTGCTGACCCAAAACTGGATCAAAGGTACATTAGTTTGACTCTAAAGAAAGGAATCTCTTAACAAAATAATCCACGTCCAATCCAAAGATTTAAATCGTTAGATTAGATTTTCCTTTACCGCATCAAAGTGATAGTCGCGTTTGACTCATAGACGTCTCGACTGCCATGGAAACACTATTATCATTGTTTGAGCTAAGGCTTCTCAGTATTGACACTTTCTCGCGCGATTATACACGGTGAGGTCAAAATCTAACGATTTAAATCTTTGAGGAAAACCGCTTCCTGCTTCAGCTCTCAACCTAGTTAGTAAAGGCTCTTAAGTTGAACTTAAACTTCACAGGAATAACTATTGGTTTGAAGTTTACAATTTACCGTAGCGCTAAAGGCTTGTTAAAGAACAAGGTCACCATTCTATCTCTTCCGTGAGTGTAGGTAATAAAAGGACTTGTCTTACATCACAGTTATAACGGCAGATCAACTACGAATATACTCCTGAATCCTAATCTAAATCATTTTGCAAGATGTTGTTAAACCATTGCTTCATGTGTTCGAAAAAATATTCTGCTCAACAACGTATATAACGCAATGATTGTTGTGAAACTGTCAAAAATAAAGCCATTACTACTGTGTGTGTGTTACGCAATTACCGTAAATGTAAAACCAGATGCCCTCAGATTAGATGGAAAGACTATGGTTGAATGGTGGCTGGTAGAAGCTAGATGAGAGTAGCCAAGGATGATATAAATGGCATTCGTTTGCAGTCTATGTTCAGCAGTGGACATTAAAGGTATAGGCTGATGTTACCCGGCGCCAGTAGCATCGAGACAGGTGGTTACATTTTGTGCAATCCGCCACGCTCATTGGTGATCTTAAACCAGCTTTTATTTTAGTCGCAATTATCGTATCTTGTCATTACAAAAGATATGGTTAATAAGCCTAACGCTCCGATGCCTGAAGCAATGGCGAAAATTGACAACTTTCTATACGCTTTATTACGAGGCTTTTGACTACTTTGTATGTGTTTATTTTATGTCTTTTTATTGTTATGTGCGTTTTGTTTGTGTAGATTAGACAATTTTTCTTTCTTTCCTAAGCGACGGAGTGCAGTGGTAGCACGAAAATAGCACCATTGATATACTGTCTCCTATTTATACTGTGCTCAGGTCGTTGACAGTTATACAATCCCGATAATATCAGAATTTGATTACCGATGCATACCATTCAATTCACTGTGAACTTTATCTAGTTACAGATCACATAGGCTTATCTGATATCATATAATATATGATTACAATGTAAGATAGCAGAGTTGTCTGCAAGTTCCAAGATTTGAATCGGAGAATCTTTGAATCAGTGTTGAATGCAGTATTATCGGATTTGCACGCTTTAGAAGTTATAAATATCGTGTAAAACATGCTTGAAGAATAAGTTTACAAAGTAATAATACTTACAACCCATTACTAATAACCAAAGATCGGAGTAGGTAGATTGATTTTTGGTACTTGTGGAGAAAAAAGAAAACATGCTTAAGTCATTTTCCCGGAAAGTAATTCCGGTATTTCCGGATCCAATGAAGTATTGTTAATGTTGGTAGTGATTATTATTACTACTCAATTCAAAATTTAAAGGAAGGTATCAAAACTAAATTATTTTATTATTTATCCGTTTTCACGTAACGTCCAATTCAATCTACCTACTCCGATCTATGGTAATAACACAAGGGCCGCGGGTAAGACATACATTACATACATAAATGAGCCAAAACAGCACAGGTCATGGAAGCATGGCACAAAAGAGTATATGCACACGTACAACAAGGATGTCAATGATAATGATGACGATGATTATGATGAAAGCATAAGTATAAAAACTAAATAAAGATGAAAAGGATGAGTTATTTATTCTAAGGTGAGTGCTGAAGACCACTAAGAAAAAATAACACAAGGCAAACCAACCAGCAGAGGCCGGTGGAGCTGACGAGCCCTGGAGTGGAGACCGCGTATCGGCAAGCGTAGTGTGGGACGCCCCCCAGCTGGATGGACGGACGACACATAAAAGGTGGCTGGGACAGACTAAATGCGGAAGGCGGAGGACAGGATGTTGTGGCACAGCCTGGGAGAGGCCTATGTCCAGCAGTGGTCTGCGATAGGCTGATTAATTGAACCAGCAGAGGTGGTGGAGTAGATTGAGTTGATAATATATTACAAATGATATAATGATAATGAATTACAAAAAACGGCTTTTGTGTGATAATAAGATATGACGTCTTTAGCGGCAATTAAAACCAATTTCATTCATAAAACCAACCCATTGAATGACAAGAAAATAAAGAAATAGTTTTCTTTTGCGTCATGATATGACGCACGTGACATCATTAACATTGAGATTTATTTAAACCAGATTATTGTAGACTTCTTCATTACAAGCTGTGTGCCCGATGCCATCCATCGACAAAAACAAACTTTCATACAATCTTTCATCCCCTATTTACCCCCTACAAGGAACTCTTGAGCATAAGGAACAAATCAACATGCGTTTCATTAATAGACGCCACAATTTTTGATGGACCTAATCACCAAACAAAAAAAAAACTATCTCGACTGAATAAAAGACTGTGAATGAATTAATTTGTGATTTTTATTTAGAGAATTGTATAGCTAACAGTCATTACAAATTCACTTTAAAACCATCTTCAGACAAATTAATTACAATAAACCCCAATTTTACTCCCAAAACCATATTCCCTTTTAAATTAGGTTACGATTTTCTAACACGAAATCTGGCCCATATCACTGGGAACAGACTCACCCAGTTTACTCCAGACTTCAAAATACAGAATGATCTAATACAAATATTTTTACACTTCGAAGTGCGAAAAATTTATAGAAAAAAACGATGTCGGTTGAGAGCATTGAACTATTGCCCCAAATAACTTGTGTGATGGTTTTACCATGAGGGTGATACGTATTCTTTCAGAGTATTTTGGTGTGATTTAGTATGTCTGGGGAGTTAGTTATGGGATGAGTTTTTTGGTATTCAAGAGTGCTTGGTGATTGATGAGTCTGATTTGGTGGTCGAAGGGCGGGAAATTTACATTGCTCTCTGCTTAAAATTACTTTTACTTTTGGATCTAGAAGCCAAACAAAATGAATCATTCATTTTCATATAGTCCAAGATGATACTAAGGTGTATGATAAGATTATTTTGACCAAAGAGTAACAGTGGATAGGTTCCTCTACAGTATCATCATCAACAGCATATACCACAAAGTTGTAGACATATTTAAGGGCACAGAACTGAACAGCTTTCTCCGTAGCAGCAAACTCGTAATCGTTGAAGTGTGTTGGTTCCATGGAGAGCTGTTCACTTTGATGGGTTGTATCCCGAAATATGATATGCTATATAGTAAACTATATCCACTGCTGGACATATGCCTCTTCCTGGCTGCGCCACAACACCCTGTCCCCCATCTTCCGCATCGAGTCCGTCCCAGACACCTTCGGTCGTCGCTCGTGGGTCCATCTAGCTGAGGAGTGTCCCACACTACGCTTGCCTATCATATAACTATTGCTAAAGATGATGATATATTTTAGCTGTGGGTTTTAAAATTGTGGTTTAAATAAAAAAACCGGCCAAGTGCTAGTCAGACTCGCACACGAAGGGTTCCGTACCAAAAGGCATAAAACGCCGAAGAAAAAGTTTATTTTATACCCCTTTAAATTTTAACTTTATTTTATTTTAATTATTTGTTGTTATAGCGGCAATAGAAATACATCATCTGTGAAAATTTCAACTGTCTAGCTATCACGGTTCATGAGATACAGCCTGGTGACAGACATACAGACAGACGGACAGCGGACTCTTAGTAATAGGGTCCTGTTTTTACCCTTTGGATACGGAACCCTAAAAATAAATAACCTAGCTACTAATCAGGAACTGGAAGATGGCCAAGAAGCACTAAATATACAGACGATCCTGACTGTGACAGGAGCCGTTAGATGTAAATCTAGAACTGTATGTGACAGCCATTTTGTAATGAAGAGGAGATGACATCACAAGGAGACAAAAAAATCTTCAGTTTAACAATAATTAAAGTACAATTCCTGGTAAAGGAAACCACGATAAAAGATAAAAGTAATTACCTACTTACTTGTGGCTTGTGGTTTTCCTGCACCCGCTTCAACCTCTGATTCATTCATGAATGTTTCCATTCATTCATTTATTTAAATAACTGACTATGTCTTGAGGTTTTATTGCATTGGATTTCCATTATATTTCGTTACTAGCTTCTGCCCTTGGCTTCGTCCGCGTGAAGTTTCTTGTTCCCCCGACCCACCCCGTCGCATCGCATCGCCTGACCGCGCTATTACTTCGTTTTTGCTTAGCTTTTTTGGTCTTAACGTGATGTTAAGTATTGAGTAGCCAATAGCCTTCCTCAAAAATTGGGCTATAAAATGCAAAACGAATTATTCAAATCCTACCGGTAGTTTCAGAGATTACCGCGTTTAAACAAACAAAAAAAAAACAAAACAATATGTTCTATTTTATAGACAGTTAACTGCTATGTTAATCGTAACAAATCCCATTGGTGAAGGATTTTTCAGTTATTTTTTTTGTCTGTGCTAAAATACCCATCAATCCAATCCAAATCCAATCCCAATCTCTTAGATTATACCTACGTAATAAAAGAAAATCATGGACTGTCTTCGCCATATTATGATTCATTGTGTTATCCTTTTATTGTTCGGTCAAAGTGGCCTTTTAGGCCCCCTGTTCTATGCTAATTGGGCCCATAGTTCATCCTGCCTTAATTGTTACCGCAATATCTAAGGAATATAAATACCTGTGCCATATATCTTAGACCCATTATTTTTAATGGACTTTTACCACCTCTTCTGTAGAGGCTATTTGGACCCCCTAAAATGCAGGAAGACCCAAACCACCAAAAAAAAAACAATTAAACCAATTTTTCAATTTCCCAAAATTAATCTTTAACATCGCGATCACCACAAATTGTTATTTAACAAGCCCTTCGTATTTTTTCCTTTTTTTCATAAACTATTTTCGCTCTATTACCTTTGCTGTTGTCCGGAGTTAATAGCCCAGCAAATGTGGACACATTATTGCGTTCATTGTGGATTAGGGTGACCATATGGTCATGGAGAAATTTAAATAAATAATCCTAATTGTAAATGCAAATATGGATATGAATAAGCGTGCCTTTCATTTCGTTTTTTTTTTAATGAGGGCTTGATTAATTGTGGTCGTATTTTAATCTGACACCCCTATAATATAGTTTAATGCTACGGTTACGCATTATTTTTAACTTAAAATTAAGGGGCTTACAGGAACTAAACACAAAAAACGCAAGTTTTGGAAACAATAAAAGTATAATTATGATCGACTACAGTAAACAAAATCAGAAAAATATATGATATTCTTCAGGGTATATGCTAGGTAGATAGTGTGTTGAAAACGTAATTTATATAATTTGATACGATAGAAAAAAATCATGACGATACCTCTAAAAACTTTCTTTTTACAATAAAAACCATACTATACACACAATCATTCTGAGATTCTCATTTTTGTCAGATTATTCTACAAGCAACACACTAAAATACTAGTGTTTTAATTTTTTAGTCCAAACAATAGATTTTTTGTAATTAAATAATTGCTTCATATTTTGCAACAAATTACCAGCGTTGTGTCATCGCGCTTCTCTTTCTTTTCTTTGCAGTCCGACAAAGAACGCGCTTTAGGTCATGTAGTCGCCTTAATGTTGGCTCATTGCTAGTAATACCTTCAAGTTTTATGACAAAAGACCATTTCTTTTTTTTTTGTAAAAATCGGTTAGTAATTTTAATAACGTTCACAGTCTGATCTCAGTCTCAATCTGTCAAAAATACCTCTTAGTTCCATATTTTTGACATTGATTGTCACTGAGATGAGATTGCGACTAGATTTTGAACGTTTTTAATTACGGGAATTGGCCTCCGGGCTTAAATCAAACTCGGTTTTCGAATCGCTGAAGTACAGTGAAACGCTGTAAGAATAGCAAAAAAAAAAAAATCGACCCGAATTCAGTCAGATGTAATTTGATATTCAAATAAGAAGAGAATTATTCACAGCTGTTGAATTATTTAACTATTGATTGCTATGCGAACTACAAATGCTGTCAATGACCTTAGATTAAACGGCGCTTGTCCTAGTCTATCGATAACATTACGTAGAATGTTAACTGAATCTATTGAATGAATGAAGACGTTACAAGAGATAGTTTCTTATAAAGGCTGTTTTTTTAGAGGCTGTGAACTTTAAAATTATTGGCAACACTGTATTCTGTGACAGCCGATTTGACAGTTCTACGTCAATTTGAAGTTAGTTTGGTTGGAAAATTCGTCATGGATAGACTCATGCCGGAGCAACTGTTGCAAATAGTTCTTTCACCCGTTATAAAATATTGCTTTATTTTCTCTCGATAAACAAAATATCATCGTCACACCTTGGTTTCACTGAATGATTGCGCAAAGGTGTATCCATTATTATAGTACAGAAGTCAGCCCATCAAGCTACCCGAATGCTATGCTTTAATGATAAACTTGAAAATCTATTAAAGAATTTTGACAGATCATAGCAGCTTGATGTGCCGTCTGTACATAGAATATCCCGTAAAAATCTCAAATAACAGTCCCTCTAACAACTTGTACTAAAACCTCCCGCAAGTTGTGACAATTGTGACAATTGACATGACATGCAGTGCTTAATGTTCTATACAACAATAAACGCGCGGCGTTTCCTGTGCTTTTGTAATAAAACATTATTTAAATAACACAAATTGCTGTTAGATAGAGTTATTGTTGCATTAGGGTTAATTTTAAAATAAATACCGTGGTCTATTATGGTTTCTGGGTATCGTTTATGTAATATTTTCTATTAAACAATTATTCAATGTAGCATGAGAACAACTACGAATGACGACAGTGTAGCATCATCATTTCAGCCGAAAGACGTCCACTGCTGGACATAGGCCTCCCCCAAGCACTTCCACTTCGACCGGTTCTGTGCTTCTCGCATCCAACGGGTTCCTGCGGCCTTCACAAGGTCGGCTGGCCTTCCAACGCTACGTCTTCCGTACGCTGTCGCCACTCCAGAACCTTTCGGCCCCATCGGCCATCTGTTCTGCGAGCAATGTGTCCTGCCCACTGCCACTTAAGTTTAGCAATTCTTCGGGCTATGTCGGTTAGTGTTACATAACAGCCTATAATGTTCCCACTGCTGGGACACAGGCCTCCTCTCTGTGAGGGGGAGTGGGCCAAAATCCACCAAGCCGGCCCAGTGCGGGTTGACGGATGTCACATAAGAATTTTTGTTTCGAGGTCATGCCGGTTTCCTCACGATGTTTTCCTTCACCGTTAACAAAAGTTCGATGATATGTGACATCTACCAACCCACACTGGGCGCGCGTGGTAGATTATCCCAGTCCTTCTCACAGAGAGGCGGGATCCCAGAAGTGGGAACATTATAGGCTGATTATATTTGTAATGTAAGTAAAGAACTTTTTAAAATCTTGAAAAATCGACACGTGTCTTCGCGCACTTTTAACCGTTCATCCCAGCTGCAATTCGCATTGCAACAGTAAATCATTGCTGTCAATAATGTCCTGTGGTCGACCTAAGAATAGGACACCCTATCTACCCGTTGGCATGGCGTCGTAAAATTGCGAATAGCGGATACTTGGAAAACAGTCCTGTTATTTAAGTAAAACGGTAATTGTTTTATAACTTTCTATAAAGTTCCAATAACCGGTATATTAAACGAAGATTAAGGATTCATGATACTTTAGATTCGAATTTGTAAATATAACATAATATTTATCACGCCTTGTTTTGAATATGAATGTCGAAGGGTAAAAACGGGACCCTATTACTAAGACTTCGCTGTCTGTCCGTCCGTCTGTCTGTCACCAGGCTGTATCTCAAGAACCGCGATAGCTAGACAGTTGAAAATGTCACAAATTATGTATTTCTGTTGCTACTATACCAACAAATACTAAAAACAAAATAAAATAAATATTTAAAGGGGGCTCCCCTACAACAAACGCGATTTTTTGCCCTTTTTTGATCGATATCAATAATGGCAACAGGTAGGCACTTGAAATATTCACAAAATACTCAGTTGTATTTTTACTTTAATAATAAATCATCATCATCATCATCTGCTTAGCCTTTTCCCAACTATGTTGGGGTCGGCTTCCAGTCTAACCGGATGCAGCTGAATACCAGTATTTTACATGGAGCGACTGCCTATCTGACCTCCACAACCCAGTTACTGGGTAATACGATACCCCTTGGTAAGACTGGTTGTCAGACTTTCGGGCTTCTGACTACCCGTAACGACTGTCAAAGATCCACGAATGACAGCCGGGACCAACGGCTTAACGTGCTTTCCGAGGCACGGAGGGGTCTCGGTATGTAAAGATGGTCACCCATCCACAGACCAACCGCGGCAAGCGTAGCTTAACCTGATCGATCGACTGTGCGGCTGTTATTATTTAGCCAAGGGCCCCTAATAATAAATAATATAATTAAAATAAAATAAATATTTAAGGGGAGCTCCCATACAACAAACGTGTTTTTTTGGCGTTTTCGCCTTGTGGTACGGAACCCTTCATGTGCGAGTCCGACTCGCACTTGGCCAGTTTTTATTCACCGTAAACCGTAAGTCACACGGAAGATCTTTTCAATAATTTCTCATTTATCATTAAAATACAATCAAGAAGTTGCGGAAAATTACTCCCACTTCCTTAATTTATTTTATTTTACTGGCAATGTTTTATTTTATTATGTCTGTTATTATTACTCGATTACGTTGTAAATTCCGTTAACTTTAAGTGTTAACATTATATTTTATTCTCAATTATTGATACCGGTGCAACTGCAGTTATAAAGTGATTTTAAATCTTCTGAGTTTGTTTCGTTCAGTTGAAAAATAAGCAGAAGTACCTACAAATCATTTGAATGAAAACAAAAGGTGTATTTTAATTATACCCTAGTATATAAAGTTGTCATATCGGTTCGTGGATGGGTGACCATGCATTACCTATCGAGAATTCGAGACCCTTTGCCATTGTCCAGGCTGCCATTCGTAGATCATTGATAGTCGTTAAGCTACGCTTGCCGCGGTTTGGTCCGTGGATGGGTGACCATCTTCACACACCAAGACCCCCCCGTGCCTCGGATAACGCGATAAGCCGTTGGTCCCGGCTGTCATTAGTGGATGTTTGACAGTCGTTACGGGAAGCCGGAAACTGACAACCAGTCATATCGTATTACCCAGTTACTGGGTTGTGGAGGTCAGATAGGCAGTTGCTCCATGTAAAGTACTGCTGCATCCGGTTAGACTGGAAGCCGACCCCGACATAGTTGGGGAGATGATGAGCATGTTGTGAACACAGGTTTATTTTGATAATAAATTAGCTCTCTTCTGTGACAATAATTTAAAAATTCCTTTATATCCAAGTAATAATGACGCCATACTACGTATCTAAACATGAATGTAATCTCTATTGTGAAACTAACTAGCAAGAAATTAATGACTTGTAAATAGTTTTTTCTGTATATTTTCTCAAAGTTCGCAGAGTTTATCAGTAGCATTGTTTGAAGAAGTTACACTCAATAATACATTATACTTATAAATGACGTAACGGTCTGTGTTTGTAGGACACGGGAGCAAATAGTCTATGGTACAAAACATAAGATTGAGCAGTCAAGCCATGCACTTCGGTGCATTTTTGGCAATGATAAGGAAATAGCCAAAGAAAATTTTGTTTGACAAAATCTGCTTTATCTAAGTACCAAAATATATATTTGTTTTAAAAGATGGTAAAAATATATACACTGGAAACTTCTTATAGTAAAACTAAAAAACTATTAACATAAAAATATAATATCCTAAGCTAACTAATACTATTAACAAACTAAAATATGACGTCGAAAAATATTTAGACGAAAACTATACACTTGTGGATAACAAAATACGCCATTAGTTGAGCTCCTTAGGTCTTGAGTTGAGCTGCACGATTTTTGACAAATGCGTGCACTGACTGGACAGGTCCTCTCAATCTGTGTGGTTCTTTCCTCAAAAGACCACCTCAGACATCGATCTACATGGTCTTCATATAACCTGACCAAGATTATGTCTGGACTTTAAAAGAGACTGTGACCTCTGAGTTTGTTTCGGCCTTTCTTCTCAGAGTAGTCAGATAGGAAACGCCGACTTCATCTAGTTTAAAAAAAAAACATGACTGACGTGTAAAAGTGTTTGTACAAACCTACTTACAAAAATAAAATCATTTCATCATTAAGATTCTCTTGCCCGTAGTTATTAGGAGACATAAAGCAAAGCTGAAATGATTGGCATTAGGTACTATTCTTTAAAAAGTCACTATAGCCAAACGCTGCAACTAAAATAAAAACAGAGTAACATCAATGATAATGGTATGAAAGAAGTTTTTACACAAGAAGCAGTTTTTCCATTTGTTCCGGCTGTCAATCGTAGATCTTTGACAGTCGTTGTAGTAGTAAATATTATTTTGTAGTCTGTGGGTAGTAAGAAACCTAAAAGCCTAACCACATCCAGTAAAAAGATTTTGGTTTGTTAGCCTATGTCGTGTCCCACAGCTGGGCAAAGGCTTCTCCTTTTTCCTTCCATACCTCTCTTTATTAGATCGTCACGTCACACCACCTTTTTTTGTGGATGGGAAATCATCATCCCGCTCTGGGTGGAGCGGAAGGGAGTGTCAGACTCTTACTGCCTTTTACCTTCGCCGCGATCTACCTCGATGGTGATGGGACATTCAGGCGTCCAGAAAGTGACCATCTTTGTCCATCTCTCTCCTCTCCAGTAGCAGGATTGTGAACTTTAAATAGGCAGTTCCTTTAGCTGGAAACTGACCTCATCAAAGACTAGACCATGAGATACTTTCACTCACAGCACCGAAAAACCGCTCGCCACTCATAACTTGCGCCTCACCGGAAACGGTCACCCTAACCCTACACCCGTTCCACTAACCACTATGTACCGGACACTAATTACATTAATTAACTTCATAAGTATAAATTATAGGCCAGCATACACGTGGCTGACGCCCTTCTGGTTGTACAATCACGCCTCTTTTGCATATGCGGTGCGTAGTCAGCGAAACTAAGTATGGTAGATAATAGGTCAGTTGGAACTAACCACGAGTGTGAACCGGTATTTTTGTTTTAATGTTTCTAATAGCATAGAGGGGCCCGTGGCTAAATACTAACAGCCGAGCTACGCTTGCCGAACTTGGTCTGTGGAAAGGTGACCATCTTTACATACCGAGACTCCTCCGTGCGTCGGAAAGCACGTTTAGTCGTTGGTCCCGGCTGTCATTCGTGGATCTTTGATAGTCTTTACGGGTAGTCAGAAGCTCGAAAGTCTGACAACCAGTCTTACCAAGGGATATCGTATTACCCAATAACTGGGTTGTGGAGGTCAGATAGGCAGTCGCTCCATGTATTCAGCTGCATCCGGTTAGACTGGAAGCGGACCCCAACCCAACACAGTTGGGAAAAGGCTAGGCAGATGATGACGTTTCTAATAGCATAGTAATTTTCCTCTAGTCACCTTTTAAGCGTTTGGCTAAATATATCAATTGTCGTGCCCCTAGCGCGCGGCTACAAGTCGATAAAATGATACCAACAATAAATAAGGAGGAGTAATCGTTGAATAGAACGAGAAAATCATGCATGTTCTCTGTCGCAGAAATACGACACGAGCGGTAGGGGCACGGAAATATGTGTCGCTTATATGCGACACAAGCGAAAAGATTATTACGTCAGTACAGTAACTGGCAGCTGGGCTGACAGCCCTGGGTATTTGCTGCCAGTCCTCTTAGCATAACCAGCCTATAATGTTCCCACTGCTGGGACACAGGCTCTCGGTGAGAAGGAGTGGGTTGTAATCCACCTCGCCGGTCCAGTGCGGGTTGTTTGATGTCACAAGTCTTCGAATTTTTGGTTCTAGGACATGCCGGTTTCCTCACGATGTTTTCCTTCACCGTTTTGAGAGCAGTGGTGATGAAATTGCCAAAGCCAGTCCTCTTGTTATCTTTTAAAACTATTTCTGTAATTTTAACGTCTCCCTACGAGTAAGTATACCTACATCTTTATCTCTCTTAACTTTAGTTACTATTTAAACGATTTTATTTAATTTGCTCAATGGGCCACTGCAACTCCCACGTATTGACGAAACACAGAAGGCGTGGGGGGGTGGTCGCAAACCAGGCGGGTGTTAGCCCTATCGCCGCAAGGGAAGAATTGGCCAGACTATGGTATTGGCCAAATTATGGTGATGGGTGTGACTGTCCAGGATGCGCCAAGCGCTCGGTTCAGTTGAGTAACTGGCGGAACAAACTGCGCTACACGAGGAGGCTTCTTCATACATCCCAAAAAAATCCGGCAGCAAAGTGGTGAAACCAAAGCTAACGGGGTGGTTAGGGATTCTAAAATGAGGACGTGGTGGGTCGCCAGTTGCCAAGAGGTGGTGAACCACTTTGCTATCGGTAGTAAAGAAATAAGAAAACTTCCTTACGTGGTAACGTGGTGTCCAAGACTACTTTTTTCACTTTTACGTGTTAAACCCAACCACATAGCGAAAGTATTTAAAGAAATAGCTCGAAGCTATACCATATATTTTAAACTACTCCTTAATTACCCAATAACGAACGACCTTACCAATTTTACTGCAAATAAAACATCGAAATGCATATTATAATTCTACATGTGCATATTGTCACTGGCATCGCTCCAGACTTATGCAATGTTCCCGAGTTATTTATACACAAACGGACAGACCAGTTATTGGTATATTAATGTATACGGAAGCTTTTTGAGAATGTTGTTCTATTAATCGTTAAAAGAATTTGGGTTAGGAGATAAACTTAATAATGGTGTCCATACATCATCGTATTTTAAATATTTTGTTTTTGAATGACTAATTTTCTTCGATCTGTTTAAATATTTTGCAACGATTCCATGGGATATCGAGTAAACTAGGCTATGAATATTTATATATCTCTTCCCGACATTGAAAATAAGAGAGTAGCGGAAGGAATTCCTTCGTAAAATCAATAATATCTAAAATGTTTAATAGGAAAAGCGTCCAGCTTCTGTGGGTCAAGTTATCAGAAATATCAACACCATTTTGCAATTTATAAAATCGCCCTTATTTTCCAAACAGCACGGTTTAATACGCCATCATCATCTGCCTAGCCTTTTCGTCAATAATGTCTAGACAGTCGGATGTGAATTTTTTTTTTTTCATTTGGTAGTACAATTTTTGAGGAAGGCTATATAACATTACGTTAAGACTATAAGGAGCCGAGCAAAACGAAAATCGAAAAGAAGTAACAGCGCAGGTAGACGATACGAAGCGACATCAAGAAATTTAGCGCGGACGAAAATATTTATATTTATATAATTTACAAGCCTAGAAACAAATACTATGACGCTACTAGAGCCCAGATGTACAGAAGATATAATATCACGCCAAAATCTTCGCATACTACCCAGACATAGTATTTCATCGTAGTGATAAATTGCATTCTTGGCTCTCAAATTACCATTCCCTTTCAGTTTTGTTTAAAAGATCGTATAATTATATGCAATTACTTTTGGTTACTTGCCAATGTTTTTGTTGATAGCCTGATAGTATTTTAATACAATATAGGAGAAGTTGGTGCGTCTTTTATCATTACTTTGTTCTGAAGTATATCTTTCGCATGACCACTTCTATGTCCTTTTTCTACGATAAATATGACATGTCTCGTTCCTTCCAAAGTGACATTTTGTTTTCTACATTTTTGACATCGCACCGTCCGGTAGGAATCTTTCTGCAAACTGTCATTTTCTCTATTGTTTCTTCCGCTTCTGCGCAGGTTATGCTTCGCGTGCATAATCATCATCTACCTAGCCTTTTTCCAACTATGTTGGGTACGTTTCTGTCTTACCAGTGTTTCACATGAAGCGACTCCCTATCTGTACTACACACCCAGTTGCTCGATAACACGATACCCCTTGGTAATACTAGTTGCTTGACTTTCGGGGATTACGCGTGCACAATTATGATGACCTTTACAACTCAGCATATTGCAGTCCACTCAACTGTTGGACATTTTCTTCTCCCAAGTTACGCTGGAACAGAAGGTTCTCCGTCTTCCGCATTCAATCTGCTTCAGCTGCCTTTTTAAGGTCGGTCTACCAAGCAGAGATTTCAGCAAAAAATCTAAGACCACAGCAAAATTCGTCGCGCCAAAGACTTCTACAGACAATATTGGAATATCCTCCTTTAGTTTTAAAGGCCGAACGACTCAATGGGCCGTACCGTCTAAAATTACTATCCGTGACTGCAATACAAAGTCAAAAACCCTTTGTAATGTTAAAAAAAAAACCTATAAAAATTGTGGCCCGCTCGCTTCCCTCGAATTAGATAGCATCGGTTCTTGCATCAAAGTGCAGCCGACAGTTCTTTGTCTCTTTCAATCGTATAGTGATCATCTTTCGTCTTTGTCTTTCTTAGTTAGTCCGATGATTTGATGTGGTGGACCATCATGGTGATCATGAGTAAGTATTTTATCTTTTCGACTGTTTCCCGTTTGGGGGTAGGCGGAATTACAAGTGTAGGTACTTTAAGCTGTGTCGTAATGAACGATGCTTTTTTTTCTTGATAATTGAAGCAGGAAACATCATGTTCTGGATTGGGTTCATACTTAATAATATGATTCATCACTTTCTTGGTTTTAATCATTTGTAGGCAAGAAATTTTCGGGTATAAATGACAAGTAATATTAAATATGCGTTGGCAAATGTTGACATCATTACTAAACTTCATCATCTGCCTAGCCTTTTCCCAACTATTGGGGTCGGCTTCCAGTGTAACCGGATGCAGCTGAATACCAGTATTTTACATGGAGCAGGAGCAACCGACGACACAAACACAACCGAGTTACTGAGTAATACGATACCCCTTGGTAAGACTGGTTGTCAGACTTTCGGACTACAGACGACCCGTAACGACTGTCAAACATCCACGAATGACAGGTGGATCCAACGGCTAAACATGCTATCCGAGGCACGGAGGGGTCTTGGTATGTGAAGATGGTCACCCGTCCATGGATCAAACCGCGGCAAGCATAGCTTAACCTGATCGATCGACTCGTGCGGCTGTTATTACTCGGCAACAAGCCCCTCTAATTACTAAGTAGGTACTTATAGGGTGAAAAAGATAATTTTTTAAAAGCATATCTTACAAAAGGTCATAATTAGCTGTAGAGAAATGTGGGAGGTGCCAACTTATCTAAACCGATTCAAAACATTTGGTTGTCAATGTCAATCCATAGGTTCGGACAGCATTATCTAATTTTTATGACGTCAATCATGACGTCAGTCATAAAAATACTGTAGTCATCATTGTATTAAAAAATAATCCCGCCCAAATATTTTTTTATCACGAGATTATGATGAAATATTATCAAAACCATTACGTAATGTTTAAAAAAACTGCGATTATCTATTTATTATTAGAAACATTAGTTATTAAAAAATCAGTCACGGAAATAAGAAATTAAATTAAAACCTCATTGGAGGCCTTTTTCTTTTTAATCTTTTTAATTATAAAACTGGAACGCACCATCAAAGTGCAATCAACTGCAGATACTCTGTCCTTTTCTGGTTCGTATGTTTAGTGTTGTTGACTCTTTCTGTCTTCACTTCCCTGGTCTTTAATATCTTGTCTTTATTAGGCTGTTGGATAGATTGTGACTGATCAGAATTTATACTTGTTTTTATTTCTTTTACTTACTTCCTTTCAAGCAGTAGTTTTATTGAACAGGATTTCAATTCGTTAATCCAATTCGACTATAAGCCGATCCAATTTACTAACTAATTTGCCGCTAGCCGTTGGTCCCGGCTGTCATTCGTGGATCTTTGACAGTCGTTACGGGTAGTTAGAAGCCCGAAAGTCTGACAACCAGTCTTAACAAGGGGTATCGTATTACCCAGTAACTGGGTTGTGGAGGTCAGATGGGCAGTCGCTCCATGTAAAATACTGGTATTCAGCTGCATCCGGTCAGACTGGAAGCCGACCCCAACATAGTTGGGAAAAGGCTAGGCAGTTGATGATGATGATGACATGATCTGTGGCTCATACACAACATGCCGCTCGTGTATTTGAGCATAGCACGCGTCAAAAGCAGTTGCCTGTGCCACGAAACTGACAGTGAATTAACAATGCAACAAATATTCCATAACAATTCTGACACTGACAGCTATTGAACGCGGTTTAGATGTGTTGGCTGCGTTCAGTTTCCAGACACGTGAGTATCGTCCCACAAACTTTTCTAGCCCGGTGAGGGAGTCGCTGATGTCGCATTTGGTTGGCATTTCAGCAGGCAGGCAGATTGACATTTCAAAATGGCGTCGTTAGTTCCTCTTTTTGCCACCGGGCCAGATAAGTTTGTGGCACTATAAGAGAATTAACGAAGTGTCCAAGATGACATCCACACAGTCTGCCATAAACAACGATTAAACAAAGCTTTTCTTTTCACTTTCCATAGAGTAAACACTTTCTTTTTAACCGGTTGTATTATTGTTGTGTTTTCTTCTTAAAATGAATGTGTGGGTGACATTATTCAATGGATTACCTAATATTGGTGACAATAATATATATTCATAAATTCGTGTTTGTACCATTTTGTATGAGGTTACAATGTGACTTTTATTTTAGCAGATGGGCTTGTTTTTCAATACTAGGATGAGCACTACGTCCCTGATTAAGTCAACAATAGTCCAAGATGGAATGTGTCTAAAAATACCTGTTAGATAAGTTAAATAGGGCTTTTTACGATCGAAGAGCGATCCGAAAGAGCGAAGCGAGGCGAGCACTACTTCCAAAGGCCAGGCGATTAACTAAACGGCTAATTTAACCAGTTGGCTGCGAGATATAATTATGTCAGCTGCGCGGTAAAATCTGCTTGCGCGATGCAGGATTTTGGGTGACGTCAGTGTGTTGCGTAGTTCCCATGTGGCGACGTAGATGCCGCCACAAACTTATGAAGATTTCGGTTACCCATGTTGTTGTTGTTGTTTTGAAGCAAGTTACGAAACACCTAATTATGAACCTGCATATTTTAAATTAATTGTTCCGAATTCCAGTCAATTTAACCGAACAAGTTAATTAATGCTTAAACTTCACGCTAGTACCTTGGGACGTAGGCAGTGAAAGATAATACAGTTGATTAATTATCAGAATGCGTAACGAGGCATCAAATTAAAAATACCTTCGGAATAATTATATTGTGTGTTGTCAGTCAAAATCAAAGTTGATTGAAATTTTTTGTGATGTTGGTTGAAAATAAAAGAAGATTTTGTTTATATTATGTAGATTTCAGAACTGTATAACCTTTATGAACTTTACTGGTGAGAGGTGACTTTTACCGTTTTAAAAGACGCTTCATTGTGATTGAAAGATTGTAAATGAATGAAAGATTTTGCTTCCAAACTCTAGTTTTACTGGTGAAACCTGCAAATTGGCCCAAATCAGAATAAATACCTATCTCAATGTTTTGGAGGACATAAGGGCTCTTTTGGTGGATGTTGTCGTCAGTCACGCGAAACGACCTGGATCACCTGGATGAGGGACGCACGAAAACGAAGAAAGGGGAGGTGATTCCGGGCTGAAATGCTGATGATGATGAAAGGGCTCTCACATAAAATAAAAGGACACAGTGGATCGCTAGGCAACGACGCAGCTGACGAGCTGGCCAGAAGGGCTTCCAGTATGTCAGTTTATGGACAGAAACCTGTCGTGCCCATCCCCTTCAACCAACTACGCAGGTGGCTACAGGAGCACACCAACACACAAGCAGAAAGCTGGTGGACGTCGTCACCAGGCTGCAGGCAGTTCAAAGAAGCTATGCCATTGGATGGCAGGCTAATCAGGCGCCTATTACGACTGGACAGGAAAGGCCTGCGCCTGGTGACGGGGACCATCAGAACTTTTACACATTAGGCATAACAGACAGTCCCCTGTGCAGGGTTTGCATGGAGGCTGATGAAACCATTGCGCATGTGCTCTTTGAGTGCACAGGCGTCACCCAGATAAGGTCAGAAACCCTCGGGACACCCAGATCGTAAACAGATGTTCTCAACAGACCAGGAGACTTGATCAGCTTCTGGAGGGAGGTGGGCTGGTTGGAATAACCACCGACGGCCGCCATGGCCCACGCACAATGGTCCATTGAAGAACTAAGTGCGGAAACCAAACCCATAACATAGAAAATAGCAGGGCTCTTACAGAAAAATAACACTTTGTTTTAGAATCCACGTAAAAAACAAAAGACGAAAATGACCTAGTTTTTTTTCGAAATATAAATGATACATCACCACAATAAAGAAAGTACTAAAGAAAATAGATAAAGTCCACAATGAATGAGTCTTTGATTGGGATCTTGATATACTATCAGCTGTTGGAGAAATATTTCTCTGTACTCCTTATCAGAGGGCAATGAACTCGTGTATGTAGTATGTTATGTAGCAGACGGAATTGAAAGCAACGAGACTATTCATAAAGAGCGTTTTTTTTTCTAAGATATAATATAAGCAATCTTGTGTAACATCTGAACAGAATTATAATAAAATAATTAATAGTTTAAAAAACACTAGAAAAACACGCTCTTATAAATGCACGTAAAAACAAAAAACTGGCCAAGTGCGAGTCGGACTCGCGCACGAAGGGTTCCGTACCACAAGGCAAAAACGCCGAAAAAAACACGTTTGTTGTATGGGAGCCCCCCTTAAATATTTATTTTATTTTGTTTTTAGTATTTGTTGTTATAGCGGCAACAGAAATACATCATCTGTGAAAATTTCAACTGTCTAGCTACCGCGGTTCTTGAGATACAGCCTGGTGACAGACAGACGGCAAAAACGCCGAAAAAAACACGTTTGTTGTATGAGAGCCCCCCTTAAATATTTATTTTATTTTGTTTTTAGTATTTGTTGTTATAGCGGCTACAGAAATACATCATCTGTGAAAATTTCAACTGTCTAGCTACCGCGGTTCTTGAGATACAGCCTGGTGACAGACAGACGGACAGACGGACGGACGGACGGACAGCGAAGTCTTAGTAATAGGGTTCCGTTTTACCCTTCGGGTACGAAACCCTAAAAACTAATCGTGGTCAAAGTTCATTACAAAACTTTTCTAAGACATCCAAAACAGCTATAATACGATTTTCCATCATGAAGTTCCAGTTCATATCTTCCGGCTCCATCATCAGATCAGTTCGACAGTACCATATTATTGTATTGTCATCAGAACTACATACAGCTGCCAATTTTCATTACGCTACGACCCTTGGAAGATGGTTAAATTAGTTACCTTAGATTCCATTACATAGTTAGTTACATACAGGTCGACCTAATAAAAGCGTCTTAATTATTGATTGAGATGCGTTATCGATGCAAATAAAGATGAGAGCCGCCCATATAGTTTGAATTGGGCTGTATTTACCTAGTGAACTGCTAATAAGGTAGGTATAAACTGATATGTGTATTCCTGTTTCCCAGTTAATGTTAAAACTTATCTACTTACGTTAAGAAGTCTTAATAAAACTTGGTGAAAGTCGAACTTTGCTTACCTGTAAACAAAACAAAAGAGAATCATTAGTGACTTGAAAACTTTTAAAGAGGTTCTAAACGGTATTGCAGTGCCTCCGGCATGTTTGCCGAGGCCAACGTCGACAGTTTTGCGACAATCATGCGTAAACGTTGCACCTCGACCCTAACTCGCATGCGAGCTAGTTCCAACAGCATCTTTAGCGTCTTTGGTATTAACGGACCGATGGGATTCTCCGATGCTTGAGCGCTGGATGCGGCTGCACGCAGTGAAGTAGCATACATGCGTCCTGGTGTCGGATTGTCGTAAAATCTATGTTTTATTATATTTGTTTTGTTTACTAACATTAGCTCTTAAGTATTTCTGTGTTACTAACAATTTATATGGAGAAATCTGAAATAAATTATTATTATTATTATACTAGCTGCGCCCCGCGGTTCCACCCGCGTAAATTTCGATCCCGTGGGAATATCAAACACAACCCCACTCACACTCACAAACTTTCGCCTTTGTGTGTGTGTTTATATGTTTGTTACTTCTTCACGCTCAAACGGCTAGATCAATTTTGATAAAATTTTGTACGGAGGTAGCTGACACCCTGGATTAACATATAGGCTACTTTTTATCCCAATATTCCCACGTAAAACCGCAGGGCGCAGTTAGTGTAAAATAAAAACAAAACTGGCCCACAAAAAGCCGAGATTTATAATCCAATATCTTAATTTAAACAAAAAAAAAAACCAATGAATTTGTATCATTAGTTCTACACTACAGAGGGTTCCCTATTAGGACAGTATGGGGTACAAAATAGGGTCATTCATTTAATTTTATCAGCTTAATAACGACTGTTTCACACATCATAAAGAACCCTATCTGTTTTATAATAAATTCTTGTTAAAAGATGTTCATTTGTTTTTGTATTATCTAAGTTTTCTGTGTCGACTTTCCTTGTTTTAAGGTTAAACAAAAGTTCTTAAAATATTTATTTACCTACACTGACAGTAACAGTAGCAATGGCTTTCATTTTGACAGTTCAACAACATTTATTGCGTTATTTACGTTGTTGCGCAGGCAAATTTTTCGAACATACGAAGCAATGGATTAGCAATATCCATCAAAATGATTCTGACTGATGTATACGTACCGGATGTACCTACAGTTAACAAAACAGATAAGTATGCAGAATCGTTGGATATAGTTGAAGTTTAGTAAGAAACCGATGGATGTTGTCGACTGAAATTTAATTCGATAAATGAGCTGTTTATTTTTATTCGAGAACATCCATCGGTTTCTTACTAAACTTCAACTATATCCGACGATCCTGCATACTTATCTCTTTTGTTGACTGTACATCTAAGTAACTTAATTTAAAACACTACAGCCCATCTATTCTGCTGTCACCTTCTAACCAAAAAGCTTGAATATATAAAGTAGCGGATCTGATAACACCGGTCAGTTTCCGAGAAATGTCCAGGTAAACGGATAGGCTGAATGTGCTGTTTTTTTGCCGTCTGCCACTTATTGTGGCACGGGTTTTTTTTTGCAGCCATCTTTGTGATCGATGGTACTGAGAAGTTTGATTTGAATAAATAGTTTGAATATAGAACTACATAGAATTTTTAATACCGTAGGACTATTATATCATTCGGGTATATCATTGCTATTCGGTACAAGGTATTTTGTGATAGGTAGGTACTTTGTTCGAGTTAGGTTTACATTAGAAATGGATCGATTTGGACAGCAATCTTTACTAATATTATAATTCATATCAGCCTATACTGTTGGAACACAGTCTGGACCTCCTCGGTGAGAGGGAGTGGATCCACCACGCAAGCCCAGTGCGGGTTGTTAGACATCACATGACATGTCTTCGAATTTTTGGTTCTAGAACATGACGGTTTCCATAAATAATATTATAAAGAGGTAAAACTTGTGCCGATTCCGAAAATTCTTTCACTGATGGGAAACTAGAGTATTGCAGTGTCTATGATATATTAAGAAATTTCACGCGGACGAAGTCGCGGACAGAAGCTGGTCCATCACATCACACTAATATTATAAAGGCGAAAGTTTGTGAGTGTGTGTGTGTTTATATGTTTGTTACTTCTTCACAATAATATTATAAGTGCTTCTTCACGCTCAAACGGCTGGACCAATTTTGATAAAGTTTTGTATGGAGGTAGCTGACACCCTGGATTAACATATAAGTAGGCTACTTTTTATCCCGATATTCCCAGTAGTAAAAACATTCCTAGTAATAAAAATAAAAAAATGAACAGGAAATGCGTCAATGTTTTTGTCCCCCAAAAAGTCAAGTTTTAAAAGCCAAAGCTTGATGCTAAACTCGAACTCAAAGCATATTTCAAATAAACCAATTACAGAATTACAGACACTTTTGAATTTTATCAAGGGGTCGGTCTGTCAGAAAGATGAAGATGGTCATCTATACGCAGGTATTGGAAAAGAACACTATCTATTGGCAGGCTAAACTGACCCTTAGCTTAACCTAACTCAGTCTCACCTTTCTGCCCACCCACAAAGTAAAAAACACATCGAACAACATCAACTTAAAACATAAAATTATCCCAAACTTAACAGGACTATACCCGGAGGCATAAAGGAGTCAAACATTACTTAAAAGCACGTAAAGTATAGATAAAGGGTTCTACGGTGTTCTGTGCCATAACTCATGGGTTATGTGTCATTAAAATATTAAAAACAATGGTGGAAGGTTGAAGGTGGGTATTTAAAGGAATTTCTTACACTTTTGGTAATGGTAGGGAGAAAATTGTTAGATGTGAGTTATGGCTGATTTTTCAATCGACAGATAATTTTTGTTCGTGGAATAAAATTGACGTCTGACAGTTTTTGTATGGAGGAACTGTCAAAAATTCAAAATGACTCCTCGGATAAAGTCATCTGGGGTTGGAAAAATCAGTCCTTAGATGTGTTATTGGTAGTGTTCTTTATAATTATTTTTTTGAGTTTTTTAGACGATCATCACCTACTTAGACGTGTTCATGTTGAGATGCAATAGTTCGAAAATCTGACGATGTTTCTTTATAGAGCAGTGAAAAATTAACTGCCTTTTTAATGATATTGGCATTGGCATTTTCAGTATTCCCAAAGTTGTGTCGCAAATAAAAAAGATTTCTGGCTTTTTTTTTTCTAAGATGATGATATTTGAAATTGCCTAATGTTTTAAAGATACTTGAAGTTGAGATAAAAACTCTTTCACGCGTGACGGAAGTTTTAACGTGAAAGCATTAAAAACAAAATACAAACGTTCGAAAAATCTAATCTTTTTTTCTTTATATAATTAGATAGAAATATAAAAAGATCTTACATCTCTTATTAAAGCCTCAAGCAAGTCCTTACCCTCTACTTATTCTAATATCTTCACTCCCCCACAATACTAACAATTTGAAATTCAAATACACAATTTCCTTAACAAAAGTAATTACCACGATTCCTGGGCACGGATCCCATTTGACTTCAAAAAAAGATGGTTCTTACCATAATCTTGACGTTAAAACATTTGTGTGTGCGACTGTAACTCTGTGGTGGTCTTGAATCTGTGGTAATTTGTAACACGAAATCGTTATGGGGATTGTTCAAAGAGCATGGTCATGGTTCCAATTATTGTTAAGTTATAATTGAGGAGTGACGCAACAAAAGCCGTAATTAACCAGGATATTATTACGATTAAAAAAAAAATTTTTTTTTTTTCGTTTTTCAATGTTGAAAAACACTTTCCAATACTAACAAACCGCTTCAAAAACCAGTAATTCCTACTGAAAAAAAAATGTTAATAGTCGATGGTTTGATCAAAATCCAACAAATACATCCCCTTGAAACACTATGCTGTAATAAATCATTTTCTGAAAAAAAAAAATACAAATGGATTTAACGGTTTTTGATTAGTTACTCCTCAATTATGATGAATATCATGGGATATAAAAATTATCTAGAAGGTTTATTTTGAATTAATTATTGATAAAAAAAAAATATTTTATTTCTGTAAGTAGGTTTGCACAAACACTTTTACACGTCAATGGTCAACCATGTTTTAAAACTAGATGAAGTCGGCGTTTCCTATCTGACTACTCCGAAAAAAAACTCAGAGGTCACAGTCTCTTTTAAAGTCCAGAGTCCATCTTGGTCAAATTGATCAGGTACAGATAAGTCTGATAGTGTTTACTCCCGATTAATTAACTTTTTTGGACGGGTAGAAAGACATCGGGATAAGGACAGCTGTCAAATCGTGCCGCCATTTATTCTTACTTCGGGCTCCCAAGTAATCAATCAACAACCTAATAATATATAAACATACATAATTATACACCCAAAAAGCACATCTATTATTATCTAATAATAATAATAAATTATTTATTTTACAAAAACATAGCACTTTGCACTGAGCAAAGCTGCTGCTTTTGCTGTGCTTTGCATTGTTTGAAATTTATATTTAGGTACATTATTATGCAATTTATAATAATATTGAATTTCTACTTAGCCCTCTTCCTCTCTCCTAATTCTGCTGTGCCCGATAGGGGTCCATATTGATCATTTACTTTGGAATACCATCTATGAATAATTGAGTATTGAGTAATCATAAGACCGTAGGTGATACGAAGCCTACCTCGTGTGGACATGCCCGTAATTTCGGCCAAAACTACGTGTTCCATCCGTGCTTTGAGAGTGGACCGCCGACAAACTGTTTTACGTTTTGGCAAACGCTGATTACTGTATAATGTGTTATTTTTTTTGAAAACAATAAACAAAAACCAGACAGACAAACGTCACAACACCATAATGTAAGCGATATAAACAAAACTATTATCTCCTTCCGTCGAAAATTATTACCTTTTCAGAAGACATCGTGAAATCCCTCAAGCCATTTACAAATTCGTGACAACGGATGCAATCTCCGTGACCACGAACTGTAGGTACCTATACAAGATGTTTATTTCAAAGAAATAAAAGGACTTTTTTCAATGGTCTCGAAAGTGGAAAAAAAATGGACAAAATTCGGGTGAATATCGCCATTGTTGTTATAAGTTGTAGGTAGGGTATGAAATATGGGACTTATGTAAACTTTCTAGACAACATGTTTTCTACATTTTCCGCTTACTTACTACCGTTTATTAACCGTGTTCATAATTTTTTCTTTGAAGAATCTCCTATTATGGTCAACCCAGATGACAGAGTTTTGGTCAGTGGGTCGTGTTAGGGGCGGATTTAGAGTTTTTCCTTGATCTTATTTATCCTTTTGATAGATTCCTATTTTGTAAATGTGAGGACTTTGTAGGCCTTGTAGACTTTAGATCTGTAGACCATTGTTTATTTTATCAAGTACCTGGTACTTGTTGACAGGCCTACGCTGTCCTCCCATACCTACTGTAATTTGAAAATATTGTAAAAGCCAATTATTTTTAAAAAGAGTAACCGTGGAGTTTATTGCCGGTTCTTCTCCATAGGAAACGACCAATTGGAACCGTGCACCTAGCTTCTGACGTTTCATAAGTGCCCATGTAGGCTTATGTGAAATAAAATATTTTGATTTTGATCGACTTTGCTGTGCACAGTTTAAAACTTTAAAAGTTGGCGTGCTAATAGCTTAGGTGTTGGTCCGTAGTTTGTTACACAGTCCATTCAACACTGCCTGTGATGTCAAAAAATTATAAGAATTGTATCGTACTTAAATAATGTTCTATTGAATTTCTAATATTGTTAAATTAATTAGTGTATGCGGGGTAGATTTTTGAGTTTCTATAAAATATCTGTAAGACCTGTTATATCACCAAAAACCGCACTAATGACTTTGAATACGTTCCCGTAGAGATAATTTCCAACCTCCACGCGGCGCAGTCATGGGCAAAAGTTATTCCACTATAAAAATATCGTAAAATCTAACCTACATAGATAGATAGATAGATAACACGTTTATTCAGTGCAACAAAAGACACAATACAGGTATTAAAAAACATAAAGGTGAAATAAAAAATAACAAAGATTAAAAAGATAAATTGACCCATAGACACCTAGCTCTTAAACATCTATAACGGTCGATCACTACTGGGCGGTGTGTGTCTCATGGTTGCACTAAATGGGAGTCCAGCTCAGCATATGCCAGGTACAATACCTGACGCTGGTATTCTGCTGCATCCCGACACAAAGATCACGTCTCATACAGCCACCGTTCATTTGTCCATCTGTCCATCCATCGTTGAGCCCCCAACAACAATAGGATGCGCGTGCGTCCATCACCTGCCCGGGCGGGTGTGGGCATAAAGGTGCACATAAATCTTTGGCAGGAACGTGCTGTATAGTGTGGCTATGGTTTTGAGAGGAAGAGGGACAGTCCTGGTATGTGCTTGTTCTTTTTTTTTTCTTTTTTTTTTGTGTGGTAAAGAGAAAATTTTGTGATGGGTCTGTTAAACTAAACAATTAGAGCTATCAGAAAAAAAAGGAATAAATATATATATTATCCATAGAAATATAAACAGGTATCAGGAACGCATTCCCTCGACCGCCGGCTAAAAATACAAATACAATAACAAAAAAAAAATAGAAACATCCGAATTAAGAACCTCCTCCTTTTTAGAAGTCGGTTAAAAATACATTCCTTACAAAAGCAAAAGCATGGAACCTCCCCATTTTGCGTTTAATAAAAGAGTATTTATTTTCGTAAATGCTATCTACTCGACATCCGTTTTATTTTATTCGGAGAAAAAAAAATTGAACTCGAATTATAATGTCACATGATTAAGTGTCATTTCAAAATTAATTTTTGCGTGAATGAATGAATCTCTACAACATAATTACTATTTTTTTTATTATAGCACATAAAAATAAAGACTAATAAGATAGCATAATTATTGAATTAATTAGAACTTCGTGTTGATGACCCTTCATGGTTTTAACTGTCATGGCGCCCTTTATAGTAATGTTTCTTTCTCATGCAAACGTACTTATTCGCCTGATTTCGTTTGAAGTTTAGTCTTTTATGGAATGTTGATGACTTTTGGCTTCACCCTGTTTAATTTGCAAGGTATTTGCAGGCTTTTAAGTAATGTGTAAATATTAATTTTGGTAATGCATTTTTCATATAATAACTTGCATGCAAAGTCTATAAAGACATAATCTGCTAGGTATTAGACATGCAAATTATACATAAACTATATTTATCGAAATATTTTACACAAAGTAAAGCGCCTGTCTCGATTCGAACCTACGACCTACAACTCGTAAGTCGCAGCCGTTACCACTGGGCCACCAATGCTCACATCATTGCTCTGTGTTCCAAAATGATAACTATAAGTTCATATAATATCCAGTATATTTTTACTTCTCTCTAATGTATATAACAATAGCTAATACCTACCACTATTTACACAAATAAATGACAATACAGTAACCTAACTTAACTAAAAAATGGCGTGGAAAAATGTCTACAAAATTATATTGGCAAAAAAATAAGTACTTGGAATGTCTCTCGAAATTAAGTCACCTTGGTCACCCTCAGTACCTTTCCATAGTCATTATAACATACATGAATAGTACCAATTGAAGTTACCTTTACAGTACCGAGTCTTTTGTGTTATTTATTTATTTCTTTGACGATTCATGGAAGCAACGTTTTCGAAGGTTCTAGTACGTTGTATTAACAGAGTGGAGTATTAAGAAAGTGCTTGCAAAGGCTTTTTGTTAAGTGCAAGCATGGTGGTTTTATTTAAAGATGGTCTAGGCAAGTTTTGAGGAAGATAATAGACATATGGATGAGAAATTTTTGATATTGGCGTTAGAGAAACTATAAACAAGGTACTAGCCGTTGCCCAAGACTTCGTCTGCGATCCTGAATGAAAAGTAGCCTATGTCCTTCTCCAGCAGGGTAATTGTGTAAGGCTCAGTGACAGACGGACCGCATTTCAACTGCAATCCAACCGTAAATTTGCAGTTCGGATGCAGTTTGAATGCAGTTGACACGACTGCAATAGAACTACAAACCAAACGTGCAGTCCCATTGCAGTTCGCATGCGGTTGCGGTTGCAGCCTAAGACACTATCAGTAGCAACGGCTTTCATTTTGACAGTTCAACAACATTCATTGCGATATTTACTTTGTAGAGCAGATACATTTTTCGAACATATGAAGCAATGGATTAGAAATATCCTTCAAAATGATTCAGATTGAAATTGATAGTGTGTTACGCAATTAGGGTCTCATCTATCTGTAAAATTACGTTAAAAAACAAACAAAAACACTCACTTTTCCATTCATAATATAAGGATTATACTAGAGATGTAAAAAGGGCCCGTGGCTAAATAATAACAGCCGCACAGGTCGATCGATCAGGTTAAGCTACGCTTGCCGCGGTTGGCCTCTGGATGGGTGACCATCTTCACATACTGTGACCCCTCCGTGCCTCGGAAAGCACGTTAAGCCGTTGGTCTCGGCTGTCATTCGTGGATCTTTGACAGTCGTTACGGGTCGTTAGAAGCCCGAAAGTCTGACAACCAGTCTCACCAAGGGGTTTCGTAATACCCAGTAACTGGGTTGTGGAGGTCAGATAGGCAGTCGCTCCATGTAAAATACTGGTATTCAGCTGCATCCGGTTAGACTGGAAGCCGACCCCAACATAGTTGGGAAAAGGTTAGGCAGATGATGATGACAAAAAAAAAAAAAAACTCTTAGGTACCTTTTGGTACCTAATTACATTTTGGTCCTAGATGAAGCTGAAATTTAATATCTGGCGGCCATCTTTGGAAATGACAACAGTAACAGATACAAAGGTGAATATAAATTTAGAAAACCATCCATTTAGAATCTTAGACAAAGATTTTAACAATGAGGCCCTAAGTATGTGTGAACTGGCCTTTTGAGGAAAGGGCTTTCAATATTACTTTCTCGAAATAACTTCATGTGTCAGTTATGACACAGTATAAAGATCATACAGTATTGTATCTCGGCCGTAACCTTGAAATAAATGCCTACAGCCGCGCGGTACGTAAACATGCGATAGGGCTGCCCGCCTCCAGCATTTTAATTACATTTGCCTACTTTGTGTTTCCATTTAGTTTTGTTATTGTATTTTACTGTGTGTACATAAATATTAATAATAAAAACCACGTCTTTACTTTGAATTTTACAAACTAACAAAACAAAACACACATGCCCCGAGGTTTTAACACAAGTTACCTATTTCACTCGTGTCTATCACTTTCCTTTACTCTATTCACTTTATTTATTAATCCAGACATCTTTTTTTTCGGGAGATAAAAGGAAATACTTATCCATTAAAAAGACACACATTATGTACCTACCTACTAGTAAGTAAAATTATTTTATAGTCTTACCTTTCAGAGTTTCCAGGTAATCTAAAAAAAGTTATCTCTGGATGCGTTATTGACGAATTCATGCAACCAAAAACAGCACAATATATCCTACTCGTCATATTAAATATGTACTTCAATTTATTTTGCGCGGTTATTGTTAAAAAAAACAACACACCGTCCGTTCGTCACTGCGGCACAGTCGCGACTGTCTGCATGCCAAGCGCATGCCGAGGTCGAGGCGCGTAGGTATAGCTCGCGTTTCGTCCGTTTGTATGAAGTCGAAATACTGTATATCTTTATACTGTGGTTATGATGTCGTATGTTCGCTTAATTAAGGGCCTCAGAATGGGACTCATCACCATTGACAAAGGAATGTTTGTCATCATCATCATCTGCCTAGCCTTTCCCAACGACGTTGGGGTTGGCTTCCAGTCTAACCAGATGCAGCTGAATACTAGTATTTTACATGGAGCGACTGCATATCTAACCTCCACCAACTGATTAATCCAATACTCCTTGGTAAGACTGGTTGTCAGATTTTCGGGCTTCTGACTACCCGTAACGACTGTCAAAGATCCACGAATGACAGCCGGGACCAACGGCTTTTCGAGGCACGGTGGGGTCTTGGTATTTAAAGATGGACCCATCTACGGACCAACCGCGGCAAGCGTAGCTTAAACTGATGAATCGAACCGTGCGGTTGTTAATTACTACAAAGTTGAAATAATCCTCGATTATCTTCCCACGCCCACATAAACACGAACCGCGTCTTCATCTCAAGGACCACACATGAAAGAGTACTCCTACACCTCTGAGGATTACTTGAAAGGTGGTTCTACAGACGCCAGCACATCGACCTACCCAATCTGTCAAATTTCTTTAATAGATTTTCAACTTTATCGCTGAAGCATAAGGTTCAAAGTTGATTGGGAAAATTTGACAGCTTCGGGTACCTTGATGTGCTGGCGTTTGTACAAACAAAACTCAGAACTTGATCATCGTTTGTTTAACTATCGCCCACAGAACCTACTAACCTTTTAAAATCGTTTTAGCAACTTCCATAAAAGATTCATAGTTATGTACTCATGAGAGCAGTGGTGGTCCAGTGGTAACGGCCGCGACTTACGAGTTGTAGGTCGTAGGTTCGAACCCAGACAGGCGCTTTACTTTGTGTAAATTATTTCATCACCACTGCTCTCAAAACGGTGAAGGAAAACATAGTGAGGTAACCGGCATGTCCTAGAACCAAAAATTCGAAGACATGTGTCATCTACCAACCCGCACTGGTCCCGCGTGGTGGATTATAGCCCACTCCCTCTCGAAGAGAGGAGGCCTGTGTCCCAGCAGTGGGAACATTATAAGCTGATTATGGTATGTACGTATGTACAGTCAACAAAAGAGATAAGTATGCAGGAACGTCGGATATAGGTAGTTGAAGTTTAGTAAGAAACCGATGGATGTTCTCGAATAAAATTTTATTTTATTAATAGAAAACAAACAGCTCATTTAGCAAATTCAATTTCAGTCGACAACATCCATCAGTTTCTTTTTTTTTATTACTAAATGGGCCCGCTCTTGACCCCGATCACGCCTGATGGTAAGCGATAGATGAGGTCTATGATGGAACGAGCGTGCCCAGAAGATGCCTGTTCACTCTTGCTTTGAAGGCAGACGGGTTAAATGTGGGAACACATCGGTTTCTTACTAAACTTCAACTATATCCGACGATCCTGCATACTTATCTCTTTTGTTGACTGTACATTCAATCGAGAGGAGACGCTCGTGGCTAAGTATTAACAGCCGCGCAGGTTGATCGATTAAGTTAAGCTACGCTTGCCGCGGTCGGTCCGTGGATGGGTGACCGTCTTTACATACCAAGACCCCTCCGTGTCTCGGAAAGCACGTTGAGTCGTTGGTCCCGTCTGGCATTCTTGGATCTTTGACAGTCGTTACGGGTCGTCAGAAGCCCGAAAGTCTGACAACCAGTCTTACCCAGTAACTGGCTTGTGGAGGTAAGATAGGCAGTCACTTCATGTAAAATACTGGTATTCAGCTGCATCCGGTTAGACTGGAAGCCGACCCCAACATAGTTGGGAAAAGAACATTCAATAAATCCCTTTATCTCTGGCTTTAGCTCGTAATTATGTTGTAATATCCTCAAAAGCCACTAATTCACAATCACAAAGACGAAAGAACCCTTTTAAAATAAAATAAAATATCCCAAAATGGCGCCAGACAAAATTATAAGGCGGAAAACCTATGTTCCCGTCAAAATACAAAATCAGACCATTCTAAACTCTACCCTTTCTGTGTTAAAATCTTCTTTTGTTTGCAACACCTTGATTATTTGCCTTCCGATCAGGTATCAAGTCTCAGGAATTTGTGAAAGAAAAAATTAACAGCAAAAACTCGCGGTTTCTTTTGTGGCCCGAAAAGTTAAAAGATTATACAAAGTGGGCAAACTTCGATGTTTGGTACTGATTTTATCGCCGTTTTAAAAAGAAATAATATGAATTGGACTTGACAAAAACTTTGTGGATTTTACACATTCGATTTTGAACCCAATGATGTCAAAAATAAAGTAATTTTTTGCTTACATTGAAGTCAAAAAGAAATTCGACAGCGTTTTATTTTTATCTCCAACAAGTCCGTGAATTGCTCTTGCTAAATGCCCGTTAAAGTTTTGATGACTTTCTCGTGTTTTTACTGCACTTCTAAAACACTAAGAGATGTGACAACGATAGTTTTTTTGGCTAGTTAATGGCCCATTAACTTTGGACTACTGAACAAACCTTTTACTTGAAAGCAATAAATTAAGTGTTAATTGGTATAATTATTACTTTCATCACAGTTCTGGTGCTATAGTCATCTTCTTACGTATTACTCTTGTCAATTCAAGCAGTAATTATGCCAAGATAAGGTACACTTATATCAAGATCAATGCGTGTGTAATTTCGATCAGCTTGTTAGCCGTTCGCGTTAAAACTGTAATTACACCAGCATCAACTTCACTGGTATAACTCCAACAAGAAACTATTAAAATCAGGTTTAAAGCTCGAGCGATAGCAATTTAGAGTAAACTTGTACTAAAAATTAACACTGCAGTGAGAATTGATGTAGAAAAGAAACATTCTTACCCAAAAAAAAAAGTTATAACCACAATCATAACAAAAAAAACGCTGTTTTCAACCCCATAGTTTTTTTGTAAAAAAAATATGTGTAAAAAAAACTTAAGTATTTAAGTACTAAATCATAAAAGACAAGGGGTTGACACGATTACAATAAGTTACATGAAGATAGGAGAAAACAAAAGAATTTCGGATATTCAACAAACAACAAAAAACTGGACGTTTTACGATATTCCCTAATTCGATCACCGCAGGGAGCATGCCATATAAAAAGTTTTGGAATAATACAATAAGTTTTATTTAAATATTATTTATATCAACTCTAGGCATGCTTGAAAGGTTCCAAACTTTTGCTATTTTTTTTTCTCTCTACTTTAATAATTACTATGAGACTACCGAACTAAATTAAAGTATTCAGTTATCAATACAGCTGTCATTTGTTTAAAAAAATACAATTATCTTCTATACGCAACAGACAGAGCTAGAAATATTCTATGACCTAAGATCGAGATCCATAAACGTCACTTTGCATGTATTGCGACTAAGCGTTATTCCCGTCCCTGTCCCACAACTGTCAAACCACAAATACATAAATAGGGATCAAGTCTAAGTCAAAGACGTGCTAAGTAACGTTTATAGATCTCGGCTTAAAATTATGATTACCTACTTAAACTTTAATGCTCAAACCTCAACCGCAAATTCTGATTACTCTCAATATTGTCCCCTCTCGTGGCGACAGAAATTCATTTTCAGAGGTCTTTTCTTGGTAGATATAATAATAACTTCACTCATGGAAGCTCTTTAGATGCACTCCAAAACATAAAACTGATGAATATGAAAAAAACTGGCCAAGTGCGAGTCGGACTCGCACACGAAGGGAAGGAAAAAAAAAACGTTTGTTGTATGGGAGCCCCTCTATATTTATTTTATTTTGTTTTTAGTATTTGTTGTTATAGCGGCAACAGAAATACATAATTTGTGAAAATTTCAACTGTCTAGCTAGCGCGGTTCTTGAGATACAGCCTGGTGACAGACAGACGGACGGACAGACAGCGAAGTCTTAGTAATAGAATAGAATAGAAATTTTCTTTATTAGAGTAACTCAGACTCAAAAAACAAACAATATTGTTAGTAAAACTTATGACTAGGTATGTTAGTAAGCACAGACACTAAACAAAAAAATTACAAAATAACGGTGGTCACCGTTGCGACATCCCATGAGAGACGGCACAACAGTGACCCACGTAAACACAGTCTAGGCGACTCGCAACCATGTTTAAGACACTGTTGGAGCTGCCCCACACCCTGCGCACCAGGGAAGCGCACCTTTTACGCATTGTTGCGTAAAAGCAATCTACATGCGCATCCGCGAACATCCCTGACGCACTACAGAAACGGGGCAGCCCCACCAGTATCCTAAACGCGTTGTTATATTGAACGCGAAGAGCGCTGTACGATCTTCGCGTATAATAGGGTCCCGTTTTTACCCTTTGGGTACGGAACCCTAAAAAGACTGACGATTCTACTCATCACCGTTTCAAAAACCCACAACGTATATTTAATTATGTTAACGTAGGTCTAAATGAGGTCAGTAATGACATGTGGAATATAATGTAAGTTGCCCTTTCGTTGCCTGTCATGGCGTCTCTTGGGGCTAGAGGCTTTTAATTAGGCGCCCATCAAAATGATGGAGGTATTGACTTTGACATTTCGACGATCATGCTTGCTTGAATGGCTATTGTTTTCATCCATTAACTGTTTGAGAGATCTATGTATTTAAAGTTTTCTTTCTCTAGCATTAAAGTTAAAGTTTAATGCAAGAAGTTTACGTTTCTCGGGGTTTTATAAAGAAGATACGTTTAAAAGTAAATTTATGGTTAAACAGTCGCTAATCGTTTCTTAACTTTCAGCAACGTTTATGAATAAAGGGGCAATTGACAATACGGTTAAAGCTAAAATAGTTTAATTACGGAAAAAAAGTAGCTCGTAACGTTTAGTTAATTAGATACTCAAATCATCCATACTATCCATCCATACTAATTAATTATTATAAATGCGAAAGTCTGTCTGTCTGTCTGCCTTTTAATGCTTAAACCGCTGAACCGATTTAGATGAAATTTGGTATAGTCCCGGGAAACGACATAGAATAGTTTTTATCCCGATATTCCCATGGGAACGACACTTATGCGGGTGAAACCGCGAGGCGCTGCTAGTATGAAATAATATGACATCATCATTCTCTTGCGCTTATCCCAATTTATTCGTTGTCGGCGCAACATGTCTCTTTCTTCCATACTTCTCTATTAGTCGTCATCTCGGTAGTCCCTTCCTTTTCTAGCCATAATTGTCATCTTTCACAGAGTCCATCTTCGTTTGTTTGGTATTTGCCTACTATTATAGCCGTTAGACGTTCATACTCAAAACATACTTAAATACTACATATAGAATTATCATTCCTTCTAAACAAATTAAGGTTCTGAATTATCAATATGCATACATTTGCAAGCGCCATGTTACCCGATACCCAATACCAACCTACCTTATCCATTCTACATCTATTAAAAATAAATTACCAACTCTGCGCACAAAAGCAGTTTTTACACAAATCAGAGCCAATCTCTATACTTTAGTCTATGACTTTATCGGATGGCGCCAACAATACAGGCTGGTAACACAATACTGCACGATGTCTGTTCGATATTCGAACAGCTGCCTACCTAACGGTATGTGACCGTTAGCGCACACAGTCGGGAAATTCGCGATATTACTGGTTTTGTAGTGACGGCATTTTCGCTTGACATGTTTAACATGACAAATATTGACTTTATCGATTTTATTTAACTAACTGACCTGGTAAATGGTGTCCTGTCCTTTCAATAATTCATACAAATATCCGATATACAATGGACGTTCAGTTTTGCTGAATTTGAACATTTTCCAAGATTTTTTTCCAATTTTTATTTTCATAAAAAAAATGTATACTTAAAAAAATAGCTGAATCGGTCCAGCCATTCTCAAGTGATGCGCTCCAAGGAACAGAATTTAATTATTATTTAAATATAGTATACCTATAGTCGGACTTTTAATTAGCTGCAGTAAAATGACAGCTTACGCGTTACTTAAATGACTGAAATAGGCGTCTTTTTGTTTTTTCGCGGTCATCAACCAAATCTTGTTTTTCTAGCACAGAATAGTGTAACAAACGAAACTCATATCTCTAAAACTTAGTCCGAAATGAGTTACTAAGAAGTGTCATTTTACTGCAGCTAATTAAAAGTCGGACTATAATGTATATTGTCGAAGTGAATATCGGTGACCAAATCATAACCTCCGATATTATCACATGGAATTAAAACTGAAAACACTATGGCGAAGGAAAAATCTTGTTAAAACCAAGTTTTTAAAAGCTTAGAAAAGCTCCGTACCTTAAAATTGATTGTAAAGTTATCACGTTATTGTTGTAGTTTTTTGGCAGAAATAACAAAAGCCAATCAAATAATAAAAAATTAAAAAAAACCGGGCAAGAGCGAGTCGGACTCGCGCACCGAGGGTTCCGTACCATCATATGTTTTTAAATTTTCACCGGCGAGCTACATAATAGATCTCGTTCATAACAAATTTCGGTGGAAGTTTACATGATAATATTGATAATGTACATCATATATTTTTTTAGTTTTATCGTCCTCTTATAAATTTTAGAAGTTACAGGGGGAGAGACACACATTTTACCACTTTGAAAGTGTCTCTCGCACAAACTATTCAGTTTAGAAAAAAAATATATTAGAAACCTCAATATCATTTTTGAAGACCTATTCATAGATACGCCACACTTATGGGTTTGATGAAAAAAAAAATTTTTGAGTTTCAGTTCTAAGTATGGGGAACCCCAAAATTTATTGTTTTTTTTCTATTTTTTTGTGAAAATCTTAATGCGGTTCACAGAATACATCTACTTACCAAGTTTCAACAGTATAGTTCTTATAGTTTCGGAAAAAAGTGGCTGTGACATACGGACGGACAGACAGACATGACGAATCCATAAGGGTTCCGTTTTTGTCATTTGGCTACGGAACCCTAAAAAACTTAATGTTATGACAACAGAGGACAATTCTCGTAATTTAAAGAACGTTCACAGTCCGATCTCAGTCTCAATCTGTCAAAAATATCTCTAATTTCCCAACATTTTTGAAATTTTTTTGTCGCCAAGTTAAAACCGAGACTAGATTTTAAACGTTTTAAATTACGAGAATTCATTGAATAGGACTTTCATGAGTATAAGATATTTTGTCTACTATTGAGACAACAACTTCGGTTACAAAACAAGCAATTTCGCCTTTGTATTCTAAAACCATGACTTGAAAAGCCCACATTCTATTCACTCAATCATACAATATAGGTAGGTTGCACTTCAAAATGTCAAAATACCCATAAAAGTATGAAATATTAATAATAACAAAATGTAACAATCACGCCTATAATTTTATTTTATTTGGGAATATAAATGGTTACACATCACAATGATAGAACATAAAGTATAGAACTTAAAACTGAAATGGTAGTATATTAATATATAACCAACTACCTACATTTTCCACATAAAATAAAAATGTTAAACAAACACGAACGACGTGCGATATATACAGGGTGGTCAAAAAGTCGTGGATCAAACGAAATAGGGAGTTCTAGGAGGTCATTTCCAACGCTTTTAAAGTGAGAAATAATTTTTGGCAACGCTTCAAAATTTTTGGAAATAAATTAATTGCTCTTGAAATTTAGTACCCAGAGCCGCAATAGAACTTTTGTAGTGCTATTACAATATCTAGTAATAATGCAACACCGTTTGTTTTATATCGCATTTTTTTTAAATTAGTCATATTGTAAAAGAACTTGGTAGTAAAGAAGATAACTCATGTCCAGGTTCGAGGTCTTCAGCGGGATTCGAGATGGAAAACTCTAATAACACCTTGCCCGCGCTTGCGATTGCTAGACCAACGAGGCAATCTTTGTCAGTTGCACGTCAAAATGTCAAAATAACCATAAACGCATGAAATATTAATAATAATTTGTATTCATAACCATTCGTGCCCCAAAACTGAGCTCCCCACAGCATTTAATGAAGACATAACTCGTAATGACGATTGTAATCAAAATGCGGCAGATGTCGACGCCATATTGTTTTTGACGTCGCATGTCATGAAAGTTTTTTTTTAAGTTACACATGATTGAGCAAAGGAATGCCTTGTGCGGAAGCTGAAAATTACTTTTTTAATGGTTGTAGCGTGGAACGAAAACGTGAGTCACGATCACGACATAATTATTTTGGCAGAAATCTCAATTTACTTATTGGTTATGGTTTGTTGTTGTGTATTGACAGTAGTCCCTATATTTTTGCAGCTAACAACAAATTGCCTAATTTGACTAATTTGTTATAAAAAGTGTAGTTGTACCAGCACCTGCTTTGTGTTACACACTATCAATCTCAATCTGAATCATTTTGAAGGATATTGCTAATCCATTGCTACATAATATTCAAAAAAATTGTAGACATTTTTTTTGAATATTATGTAGCAATGTGGTTTGATTTGTGGGTCAGATTAAGGACTTGTGTTATGAATATTATAGTTTGAGAAGGCTTTTTTCATTCGTAGTTTTTTTCTGCCTGACTTTTTATTGCTGAACATAGGTACTTGCAATTACTAATACTAAGAACGGTCAGAAGTGAAACTGCGGGGTAATTGCGTAAGACGCTATCAGTATCAATGGCTTTCAGTTTGACAGTTCAACAACAATCATTGCGTTATTTACGCTGTTGAGCAGGTCTGCTCAACAGCGTAAATAACGCAATGATGTGTGTTATGAATGAAAAAAGCCTTCTCAAACTATAATATTCATAACACAAGTCCTTAATCTGACCCACAAATCAAACCACACGAATTAAAATAAAAAGGAACTGATTAGCATATCTTCCTTCATTTTTGCATACAAACATTCTTTCCGAATGCTGTCCCACATTTTTTACGACTTATTGTTTTATCCATTGCCATTCATAACTTGCCATCAAAAGACATGGAAACATGTCGTCGAGTCGAATAAAAATGTTTCTTTGTGACTACTATGCATATAAAACTACGTCATTGTCTTTGATAGAATCTAACGGTTCCAAATGACGTTTAGCACGGACCATAGACATTAAATTGCAAGGAAGAGAGTTGTAATGCATCCTTTCATTCCATATAAGGATTTGTAGAATACCTTTAGAGAAGTCATTTCATTCAAAAGGTGTCTTCCTTAATAGTGTCGAGAGAGGTTTCATTGAATTGGAGTCTTGTGGTTTTACTGAACAGAGCAATCAATGGGTAGGTTAAGCATATTTTTTTGTATGAAAAACTTTTCCTGTTTCTGATATTCTACACGACCATGAAAATTGGCGGAATTACCAGAGTGTTTAGAATTGCGGGAGTGGATGCCCAAAGGGAGTTCTTCGACAAGAATTTCTTCTTAAACTGACTCGATTAAAGTACAATACCTAAGTATGAGTCTTATTTAGAGAAAAACTGCTAAAGAGGTGTTCATAATGACGGTCTTAGCGCTATACCGAAAGTTCCAGTGTTCCTACTGCTGGGACACAGGGCTCCTCTCTTTTGAGAGGGAAAGGACCGTAATCCACCATGCGGTTGGTAGATGTCACATGTCTTCGAATTTTTGGTTCTAGAACATGCCGGTTTCCACCCAATGTTTTCCTTCGCCGTTTTGAGAGCAGTGGTGCTGAAATAAACTAAGGGACTGGGTTTGAATCTACGTTGACATTTAATTCACTTCCAAATCTCTATGTGACATACCATCTTACATCATCCAAGATAATAGAAACACATTTATTTCAAACCAACTTACTTGGTCTTACCATAATCCTACAGAATTTCCCATATAAGTAAGTTATGTGGGTAGATAACTCATGGGGACCATTGTGGCTATGGTTTATGACGTCATAAAGACCATACAGTCATAGAGGCTCAGTTGAGCCTATTGTTGTCTAAGATTGATAGAAGATTGTCATCTTGGATGAGATGATATTTAACTGTAGGAGTTTTATGGTGTGTGACAGTTTTGAAATAGATTCCACAGTTTTTAGGAAAAAGTGCTTCACAAATGATAACACACTAGTTATGTCAATAAATTATCGACTATAGAATGGATGCCTATGTTCAGAGGTAAACTTCGTCAGGCTGAGTTAATTGATTGATAGAAAGAATATCAATAAATTCTACCCGAAATAAGCTAAGAAATAGACAAGCGATGTGCACAAGTTGTACGCTTCAATACATTCCTGCAACTTATTATTTTCTCACGAAATGTCTAGCACAGACGGCAGCACATCAAGCTACAATCTGTCAAATTTCTTTAATAGATTTTCAACTTTATCGCTAAAGCATAAGATTCAAAGATGATTGGGAAAATTTGACAGTTTCGGGTAGCTTCATGTGCGTGCGTCTGTAAATTGTACTTACATTTTTTGTGAAATAAAGTGAGGATAGCAATAAATATATTTAGTGTATGTGCATGTCTTGACATACCCACAGACAGTTTTCGGCAGAGTAAACTTATGGCACGCGAACGTATTTTGCCATGTTTCCAATGCCACGTTTCCTATGTGCCTTTGTAAGCCGAATCCTATGGCCTTGCATGTTTCACAGATATTTCTGATATAAGATTATGTATATTGTATACTAGCTTCTGCCCGCAACTTCGTCCGCGTGAAATTTCTTGTTCCCCCGACCCACCCAGTCGCATCTCATCGCCTGCCCGCGCTATTATTTCGTTTTTGCTTAGCGTTCTTTCTGGCTTTTTTTTCTTTTTGCTCGGCTCCTAAGGGTCATAGCGTGATGTTAAATAGCCTATAGCCTTCCTCAAGAATTGGGCTATCAAATACAAAAAGATTTTTTCAAATCCGACTGGAAGTTTCAGAGATTATCCCCTACAAACAAACTTATAAACTCACTACCTCATCTCTACTTCTTTTCTAACTATTACCTCTTTGTTGTACAAAGAGATAATAGTATAGAAGATTCCGGCAACATTCAAGACCTACGCACGACACATCCTGGAGTAAAGAAAATCTTTGGCACCAAAATTCTCTCCTACTTTTTGCATGTCTTTCATTTTGACAGTTCACCAACGTTCATTGCATTATTTACGTTGTTGAGCAGACATATTTTTGAACATATGAAGCAATGGATTAGCAACATCCTTCAAAAGTGTATTACGCAATTAGGGAGTTGCTATGCTATATCTTCCTAGCTATGTATTTGGTCGCTCCTAAAACTTACATAAACAAACGACCCCTGTAAAATGGGGTGACCAGGACTATTTTATTACAACCCCTAACATACATTACTGGTAATAAAAACCTCCGGCGGACATACAATTTCAGTTCTACCCCTCTTTCATAATAATCAATATGAAAGGTTTGATGTGAATTTGTTTTTGTTGATTGGTGTTTACAGAATGGGCCATGATGGTCGTATTTTACCTTTTTATATTTTTAAGGTTTTTAAAAGTTTACATTTTAGAAATTGTAATTCATTATTTTTAACCCCCGACGCAAAAACGACGGGGTGTTATAAGTTTGACGTGTCTGTGTGTGTGTGTGTGTGTGGGGGTGTGTGTGGGGGTGTGTGTGTGTGTGTGTGTGTCTGTCTGTGGCATCGTAGCTCCCGAACGGATGAACCGATTTTGATTTGGTTTTTTTTATTTGAAAGGTGTATTAGTCGGGAGTGTTCTTAGCTATGTTTGATGAAAATCGGTCCAAGATGGCCGCCGCTACAAAATGGCGGATAACATATTTTTTCACAATTCCCTCAATATGGGTATCAAATGAAAGGGCTTCAATAGTAGAATACTATACACTATAACAAATTTTAAATCCAAGATGGCCGCCACAACAAAGTGACGAATTACAATTTTTTTTTTCTCAACTCCCTCAATATGGGTATCAAATGAAAGGGCTTGACTAATAGAATACTATACACTATTAAAAATTTCAAATCCAAGATAGCCGCCACCCAAAATTTCGAATTACATTTTTTTTTCACAACTCCTTCAATATAGGTATCAAATGCAAGGGCTTGACAAGTAGAATAATTTACACTATATTGAAACTTGAAAGGGAATGAGGAATATTAACTACCTAACGAAATGAAAACTGAAAACTTGAAAAATATAATAAAACAAAAAATCTGTTGTCTTAAAAAATTTTCTTCAACTATAAATTAATCAATATTTTTTGACGGAAAAAAAACCTGATTAAACACCAAATTACCAGAATCTTAAAACGGAAGAAAATAAAAGAAATTAAATACAAAAATTAAGGAGTCCCTACAAAAAGCATGAAATAAAAAATTAAATTAAAAATTTAAAAAACCCCCGACAAAAATAAAATTAAGGAATCCCTACAAAAAGCATGAAATAAAAAAATAAATTTAAAAAAATCTTATGGAAGTCGGGGGACCTCAAAATAGAAGGTGTTCCACAGAACGGTCCCCCGACTTCCATAAGATTTTTTTAAATTTATTTTTTTATTTCATGCTTTTTGTAGGGATTCCTTAATTTTATTTTTGTCGGGGGTTTTTTAAATTTTTAATTTAATTTTTTATTATTATTTATACATAGAGAACTATTTTGTTCTTAAGAGCTGAACAGAAAAAAATCTTTGATAATATTTTATGAAAAAATAATCTTCATTAAATTCTAGGCTTTGTGTTTGTTCGTGATAATGGCGCCGATTCTATTGTTCACAAACTAAACTAAATTTAAGTTCATGCATCTTTTTCTTTCTATGTCATTAAGAAAAGGACAGAAAATAAATATTAGTTTAGTCCAGAAATAGCCATAAATCTATCTCACCCAAAATAAACTGCTTACTTCAAAGATTCCTACACATTTCAGCAAAATTCTTTCACAAGCACAATATATGCAACTATTTCTCCATTTCCCTTTAGTTTTCAGGGGTGGTTTCCTAAACCCCCACGTTTGACGGCGGCGCCGCCATGACGCGCCGCGTTGGTATGGCAACCAGCCTTGTTTGGGTAAGCAGTACTTAAGTAATATGAACTTATTTTTGGGACACCATCCATCATGCAATATGATTTATGTGCAGTGACGTTTTTAATTATTTATGTTATGATTGAATGAGGACATTTTTTTTTTGTTGTTAATACGGGAAGAAACTCCAATGAAATCCAAATCATTTTTTTTTCTCATTCGATATTGAGTAATTCGTCATGGCAAGCTTCCGAAGTTCCGTACTTCGCGATGATGAACATTCTAAATTAAGTAATTCGTCATAGCGTACCTTCGAACTCGCGTAATTCGTACTTGTAAACTTTCTGAATACAATACATCGATATCTCGAATAGAATACTCTTTATTATGTACACCATATAAATTACAGACATAAATAGGTATAGAAACTGTACAAAGGGTGACACAATGGGCGGTCTTATTGCTAAAAGCGATTTTTTAAAGACAATCTTTGGATGGATTAAAAAGGGGAAGGACAGACAAATACTGTAGGTAGTCTGTGGTGTACCATTTACATAATACAATAAATACATACATAAAGTATATTATACTAATCTAAATAACATACATATAATAATAAACATGAAACAGGAGCAAAGAAAATATAATGATGATGTTTGTGGACGGGTTTTTTTTTTTACAATATACTCGCCAAACTTTCTAGTTTGATGGCGAGAAGCGCCTGTTAGATACACATGATACACATAAAATAGTAAAAACTAACGTTTTTATGTAAAAATAACGTTTGTATAAAGACGTAAACGAACCAAAATGAAGCGGTAAGGGTCTTAGCAGTCAGTAATCTGTAGTTTCTGCTTACCCCTGTGGGATAAAGGCGTGAGTTTATGCATGTATGTATTAGGCCACAGTGTATTCCTCACCACAAACCATGGTCACCCTACATTTGCACTCATATTTCGGGTGTCCAGAGAAAGTATGCCACGCGTGTTTGTTCAAGTCTACAGGATGTGTCTGTTAGTGTGCTGCTAATGTTAATTACTTTCTTTTGCGCTGTTTTACATCATCCTGTGTGTGGTTTGTGTTGTGCTAAATTGTGTTTATACGATTTGTCTCGAATTGGAAATAGATCTATGTCTAGAATCCTAACTAATCCATATACTATAATATTATAAATGAGAAAGTGTCTGTCTGTTACCTCTTCACGCACCGCTGAACTGATTTAGATGAAATTTGGTACAGAGATAGTTTGAGTCCCGGGAAAGGACATAGGATAGTTTTTATCCCGATATTCCCACAGGATCGACACTTGTGCGGGTGAAACCGCGGGGCGCTGCTAGTGAGTGTTGTCATAAAGGAGACAAGACGCCTTTGGCTGCCTCGTCTTATCTAGTGGTCACTATCGCGACTGTGAGCATGGAGCCCTAGGTTTGATTTCCAGGTCCAGAAAACTGTTATTATATTCTTTCATCAGGAATTTCCCAGGGCTCGAGAATTGTGACCGCTTTATAGCAATAGGCTCGCCCTATAACATGGGACTTAGAGACCACTGGTAATATTAGTGTGCTATACAAGTATACCCTGCTTACCCTTTTGGGAAAAGCAAGCGGTTATAATGTTCAAATTCGATTTTTTTTTAAATTTAGAAAGCACCACTGAACAAAATTTAAGGGGAGAGACGACCTTTCACTACCGCACTTGATCATGTGAAGAGTGATTGATTACTTAGATATTTAAATATCGAATCAATAATATGACGGCACGGTTGGCGCAGTGGTTAAGCGATTCGATTCCCGCACGGAACAAAAATTTGTATGACCTACAAGTAGTTGTTCCGGGTCTGGCTGTTTGTGTATGTGAGTTTAAATGTTTGTAAACGCACCCCACAATACAGGAGAAATTCCTAGTGTGGGGCAACGTTTTATAAAATAAAAATGTATTTCACATCCAAAGAATGTCGACGAACGTCATTTCATACAAAATTTCAAGCCCTTGTTTTCCGAAATGAATGAACCGATTTTAATGAAACTTCATACGCATAAGCAGTACAAAGGTCTAAAAAGTTAGTAGAGAACATTTTCGAAAAATAGTGTTACAGCCAAATTAGACCGATTTTAAACTTTTCATAGAAACAGAGATTTCCAGTTATCTTTTTTTAAATAAGACATTATCTCTTCTATGCGCTAGTGTCTTTTTTCTTCTTTTTTTTCTTTAAAAAAAAATATGATTGACGTGTAAAAATGTTGTGCAAACCTACATACAAAATAAATACCTTTATCATTTACACGGCCCACGGCTGTCAAAATTCAATTAAAATCAATCGGATTACTGGTAGACGTTGTGAAATCGATAAACAAGACATTTTTCACATGCAAAAGACATCACATCATACGTTCGAAGAATAGAGGATATTTGCCAAATAACTTAATTTAAAATTCAAGCCACATCTCAACGTCAAAAAAATAAAACCACAAACCGAAAAAATTCAAGAATAAAAATCTAAATTTCTGAGAACAAAAACCGAAATGGCTCCATTGTTACCGCCACCCGTAGACAGAGTAATCTATAGACTCGTGGTATCCGTGTCACCGAAAGGGACAAAAATTTCCGGCAATCTTCATCTTATTATCATTTTTACAGCTTATTACACTGCACCTTACCATTTTCACAGTTGCGCAAATGTACTATTATTGAATTATGCACGAAAAAGTTCATAATTTCCGTTTAATCGCGGTGTAGTTTTTATTATTTCATTCATAAACGTCAAACTTGTTGTCCACATTGATGTGCTTAGCTGACACGCAGTAAGGGACAGAAATATTCTTACTCTGTCTCTTTTCTTTGCTAGTTACGACACCGCCACCACTAGAAGTGGCATAAGTCTGACGTTTGGAATATTTTCACGTAGACACAACATTGTCGATTCATGCTTGCTTTGATCTACAAGTATGTATGGTGATTATAAGGATTGTGAGAGTGACAAGCTATGCTATAGCTACAAAGAGGCTAGTTGTGCAAATAATTAGCTCTTAAATGATTTTCAATAAGTTGATTCTAATTTTTTAAAGCCTTTTATTTAGATGTTTGTTTTCTACGTAAAATATTCTGAAATATTCCATATTGATTTTTTTTTTTGGCCGCTCATTGTGTCACCCTTTGTAAACTTTCTACATTAAATTTATATCTGTAATTTATATGGTGTACAGACCTAGACGCCAGCACATCAAGCTACTACAATATGTCTTTCTTTAATAGATTTTCAACTTTATCTCTACAGCATAAGATTCACATAGGGGTGGTCCCAGTTCCTGTTAAAAGACCAATTCCGGAATCCCCCCGTGCCCTGAGGAGACTGTAAAGGGGCGTCCCCTGAGCCTCGCTATGCACGGCAGCACGTGACCACTGTGCCACCATCTTCCCTGGGGTCTATTCGGGGGGGGGGGCGCTATTCGCTCACCCCCACTCTGTGCGCCCGCGACCCCAAAGGTCCACCTACCTAGTTTGGTAAGCGGGTTTCGGCGTATTAGGCGCCAAGGCGGTTGCCACCCCGACGCCTCCTTCTCCGAGCAGGATCAGCCCTCTCCCGATCCCGCTCGGCGGCCTCCTTCTTGACCATCACGGTCTCACAGAAGGAGGCTACTACCGTCCAATTCTGTCTCTGCCAGCAGAGACAGGTCTCGCCCGATCCTGGCAACCAGGACCTGCCGCTCGGAGGCCCACGCAGGGCACTTCTCGAGCGTGTGTTGTGCGGAATCCAAGCCTGGGAGAGGCCTATGTCACGGTAACATTACCGTGCCTATGTCCAGCAGCGGACCACGATAGGCTGAGTTGATCAATTGAAGCTTACCTAACGGACAGCATACTAAACGTAGCTTTGTAAATTAAATAGCTTCACCATAGCTCTTCTACCACAGTATGCAACATACCTTAACAGTTAAACTTCTCCTACATTAATAGTTAAAAGTTCTCAAAAATTCTCAGTACCTCGCATTTAGTTAAAGTTGGCGTGATGTGTGTTAGTTATTCAGTTATTTTGAGACCAGATAACGTTATTGGCGTCGTGTGATGAATAGGTAATAGACGATAAACGGGTTTTATTAGTCAGTAATGTGATGTCTTTGATCTATGGTCAAATCGTTGGGTGTATAGAAATTGCAGGAAATTAGGGATTTTTTGGCATTTTCGTTTTTTACACGGAAGGTAGCCCGAAGGTTTTATTCATTTATCCATATTCCATACTAATAGTAATATTATAAATTCGAAAGTAACTCTCTCTGTCTGTCTGTATGTTACCTTTTCACGCCTAAACCACTGAACGGATTTTGATGAAATTTGGTAAAGAGATAGTTTGAGTCGGAAAGGACTTATGATAGTTTTTATCCCGATATTCCCACGGGATCGAAACTTACGCAGGTGAAACCGAGGGGCGTAGCTAGTGAAAAATAATAATAATAATCCTTCCATGCCGTTTTAATTTGAAATTTAATTTGATAAATGAGCTGTTTGTTTTCTATTACTAAAATTAAATTTTATTCGAAAACATCCATCGGTGTCTTACTAAACGTCAACTATATCCGACGACCTGCACACTTATCTCTTTTGTTGACTGTACCTACCTACTTAGTCTACAAAACGGGGAATTACCCTTTTCTTAAAAAAATCACATTACTTTTCTCACATTATCATAAATTATGCATAACAACGGCAGTATTTTTCTAATTTCGTATGCATGCTTAGTTAGTTATTGACACAACAAACAAAATTACATCAGAAGCCGCACCTATTAGACTAACAAATTACTTTAACAAACAGACTAACATCATTTACATTAATTCCTCACTTAATTCCCGCTGTTTTTGACAAATACTACTTGAACTATTAGTCCGTGATTTAATTTGCATAATTATAACCTTTGGTGTCATACCATCACGCTGATACTACCCGGAACGTAAGGCAAAAGTGTAGGTCAATCAAGCTACTACACCCTGTCAAAATTATTTAATCGATTTTCAACTTTATCGCTAAAGCATGTGGTTCAATGTTGATTGGGAAAGTTTGACAGTTTCGGGTAGCTTAATGTGCTGGTGTCTGTACATCATTTCCCCGGTTAGGAGTGTTTAAGAGTAAATAGTCATATAAATAGTCGCGAGCTCGAATTCACTGGTGGTCATGGCCAAAAAGCACGCTCTCTCACCTGGCTTCGTGTCCGACAGAGCTAGTATCAGTGATGAGCAGTTAGACGCTAGTCTACACGAACAACGTCTAGTTCTCACGCACAGAAACACCGTTCCGAACTGAAAGGCGCGTAAAAAAATTCGAAAAGTGCTTCAGAAAATCGAGTTTTATGAAAAAACCACTGCATAAATCAATTACAAATAAAGTTTATCGAACTCTTCGACAACTGAGCTTTGTCGGTACGGACTTGGTTTTGAAGATTCAGTTCTTTTATTATTTATTCACACCCAAAGTTACGTTAAAAAAAAATAGCAAGAAAAACGAATCTTTGTTGGCTCGATAACTTTTTAATAGCTTTTTATTTTACTACGAGTATTATTCTGTTTCCGTACAGACAATATTAATAATAAGACAAAACGATATCATGTTTTTGCACAATATCAAACAGTGGATTAATACTCTCCCGAAATTTGTATGGACAAAATATCGACTAGTGGCACTTTAAAAGACCCATGTACCTAATAGGGAGCGAGCCATCGCCATTAACTAGATCATTAGACACGAATCTGGTCTCCAGACTTAGCATGATAATCAGCCTATAATGATCCCACGGTTAAGAAACAGGCGTCCTCTCTTCCAGAGGGAGTGGGCCGTAATCCCCCACGCGGGCCCAACCCGGGTTGATAGATGTCGCATGTCTTCGAATTTTTGGTTTTAGGACATGCCGGTTTCCCGACGATGTTTTCCTTCACCGTTTGAGAGCAGTCGTGATGAAATTATTTACACAAACTAAAGCGCTAGTCTAGGTTCGAACCTACGACGTGGGGGCCGTTACCACTGGGCCAGAACTGCTCTCTCCAGACTCCAGACTGCTACTGAGAAACCCTGACCTGGGGATCGAACCCAGAACCCCATGTAGATATTTGCTTTTGCAACCACTACAGCAACGAGGCAATCACCTAATGCGGGCGGTGAACTTGATCGTGAGTGGCCGGCATTATGCGGGCCATACACGTCCGCTGCCAACTTGACGGTGAACTTGATGTTCACCGTCAAGTTTGCAGCGGACTTGAAGCCGCGTCCAGTAAACTTGACGGTGTATGACTATGGGGTATGCATGATAAGTACTTACTGGACGCGGCTTCAAGTCCGCTGCAAACTTGACGGTGAACTTGATCGTGTATGGCCCGCATTATGGGTGGAGATTCGTTTTTTTTGTAGCACCTCGTCATAATCGTCATCATCTGCCAAGACTAAACTAGGTATGTTAGGGTCGGCTTCCAGTCTAACCGGATGCCGCTGAATACCAGTTTTTTAACTTTGTCTTTTTAAGTGTCTGTGCTTTGTCTGCCAGTCAGTCATAAGAACAGTTCCATAAAATGACTCAAAGTAATAAAAAAAACCGGTCAAGTGCGAGTCGGACTCCCGCACTGAGGGTTCCGTACAAATTTACGGTTTTCTGATTTTTTCCTTTACCTGTGCTACATGACATTGCTTCTTGCCAAATTTCATGATTCTAGGTCAACGGGAAGTACCCTATATACATTTTGATTCCCTTGAGAGTGTCGAAATATTCGTTTTTTGAGGCATAAACGGCCGTATCTTCTTTTTACGTTACCTTAGAAGTTTGATTTGTTCACAGCTTCAAGGGACTGTAGACCTGACTACATGTTTTTAATTTCAATTCGATACCACCACGCGGTCCCGAGATAAAACGTCTTGACAGACAGACGGACAACAAAGTGATCGTATAAGGGTTCCGTTTTTTTTCCTTTTGAGGTACGGAGCCCAAAAAATACTAGAAAAAATACCATAATAGTTATATTAATGGCCACTAAACGGCGATTTGCATACCAATCGATCATTGTAACTCAACCCAGTGGTGCGAGACCGAATCGATTGTTGAAATCGATTCAAGTGACGCGTCATCCTGGTGAGTGAGTTTCAATGATCACCGCTATTTTTATATTCAACTAAATGGGTATAATAGAAAAATAGACACATAAAAACAAAGTACAATGGATGGTTCCAATGGTTGATGGTGGTTCCTTGCTTAAAAGGAGATCTCCAAAAATACGTATATTTATAAATGCCCATTGTAATTGAAATAAACTTTTTTTTTATGGTATGTTACGTTTCCATTTTGATTAATAACCTATCGATACGCGTGTGATTTCAGAGAGGGCTGGCAGAAGTGTTTGAAAGGCCAAAAAATCTATGTCATTATCCATTTTGTCACATCACACTATCACAATCTATATATATATAAAATGGTAAACTGACTGACTGACTGATTGTTGATATATCAACACACAGCCCAAACCGCTGGTCCTAGAGACATGAAATTTGAAGGGTGTGTTCTTTGTGAAGAGTAGGTATCCACTAAGAAAGGGGTTTTCGTAATTCCACCCCTAAGAGGGTGAAATTTCACGCGAACGAAGTCATAAGCTAGTAATAATATTATAAAAGCGAAAATTTGTGAGTGTGTTTGTATGTTTGTTACTTCTTCACGCACAAACGCCTGGATCAATTTGGCTAAAATTGGGTATGGAGGTAGCTGACATTCTGGATTAACATATAGGGTACTTTTTATCCCGATATTCCCACGGGATCGAAACTTATGCGGGTGAAACCGCGGGGCGTATCTAGTGAAAAATAATAATAATAATCCTTCCATGCCGTTTTCGGTAACGGCGACCACTTCAACATCAAAAAAAAAAAGAAAAATAGTATTGAAAAGTAAAGTCGTTCCGAATGGTTAAGAATGCACAATTTCTATGCGAATATGCGATACGTTCTAATCATAGCATAGGTTTTAAATCAAATGCGCAGTCCGTTTTTGACCTCAATGCCAAAGTATATCAAGGCTAAACAAAGTCAAGATCAATGATTTTTTTTTCTCATTTGTCTGGCTAGTAGAGTAGGTAAGAAGGTTCGTAAGTGCTAAGATCGAGATATTAACCTTTTGACTGCCACAGTCATTACAGATGACAAACCAAAATGTGCCCAGCCCGCCACGGTTCGACTACCTACATGACAGACTTTGACGCCGAGGGCACGTTTTTGATTTTATGACGTGTGGCGGTCAAAAGGTTAAATATGAAACGTCACTCCAAAAGAAAACTAATTTCCGTGACCAAAAATGTCTCAAATTTTGTCGATTTCATGTCGTCGTGACACAAGTCTTGTCACAGATAAGTGCAAGCTTGCTAAACCAGTTTATAGGTACTTAGGACGCCATTTGCCATTTCTCATACCTACGTACGTTGTATAACATAGGTAGTTTACTATAGGTAGAGGTCAGTGTCATATCAGTTACATGGCAAGGTGAAAAGGACACTAATATGCATTAGCACTTCTGACCCACGATAATATGGCGCCACGGCGTTTAATTACAATAATATGTCGTTTATAGATAAGCTAATGACTTTATATGCAACTAAGTCGATAGAAAACTATTCCGATGTTTTCATTAATATAAAATCCAATGCGTAGGTACACATTCAGCCTAAATATTGGATCGAGCTTTAGACTGACCCCTTATTTACAGTTGAGTTTCCTGTAGTGCTTCCAATCTTTTATGAATAATCTAGCTGTCAAACCTTACCTACTTAAGCGTGTAAATATCACCAGCCAATTAAATTAATTGACAGCCTATTTGAATTTTCGCTTTCAATAACCACGAATAATTTACAGGAGCAACGAGTAACTAACTTAAAATTGTAATTAATAACGAACTATCATAAACAAAAGTAACAAATAAATCAAACACAAATTAAAACTACCAAAAACTACGTGTTAGGTACTTATTTAGAATGAGTTATAGAATAAAAATATAGTAAAAAAAACTGAACGCATCGGAAGTGGACCATAAATCTTTTGACGTTTGGACAAAAAAGCGCGCGCTTCGAAACAAAGATGGCCGCCGAATTTGAATGAATTCTCATCACGCGACAATCGTGTTTTTAATTGTTACACCTTTTGAAATATAGCACTTTTCCTGTATTTTTGATTTGTAAAGAGATCTATGACACTATTATCAAGTAATTTTAGTGTAAACTCCATTGTTTACGAATAAGTTACACTGCTTTTGTTCATATGGGTTCACTGAACCCTCCTAACTACGTTTTCAAGAGCTCTTGACTTAAACGTCAGTTGGTTTTTGGGTATTGACTTAAACGTCAGTTGTGTATTTTTTTTACAAAAAATCTTAAACAATAAAATTGCAGTTTTTAGGGTACCCCTAAGTGGTGGTAATATAACACAAAGAAAGTGTAATAAACCTGACCAAAAAAAAAAAACTAAGATGTTTGCATGCCATAGTTTAGATTTGAGTGGGTCTAGTTAGGTGACGCCTAGTGTTTTAATTTACAACCAGTGTCATGACGTGCAGCCGTCGACTATTTCTGCTTTGTACTCGTGATTTTAATATATTTTGTTTTTATTTTTCTTTATTAGAGTTAATTATCTTTTTAACCGACTTCAAAAAAGGAGGAGGTTCTCAATGAGGACTGTATGTTTTTTGTTGTATGTTTGTTACGCGATTAAAAAAAAACTTTTTTTAATGGATAGGGTATGCTTCAGGGGTGGTTCCATTTAAATTTTATTAACTTTGCTTTGTTAGTTTTTGAGTTAGCTTCAATAATACTTATTTTTGCCACTTAGTTTATAGGTACTGATGATGTTAAATTAACTTCCTGTCACAAATGAAAAGGGAGAGGGAGGCATTTGCTCTGCAGTGAAACAATACAGGCTAGTTAGATTTGTCAATTAACAGTAAGACTTTCAAACCATGCTTTGTCCTACCTACCTCACTAAATCTAAGGCGAGTACTACAAGCAGGTACCAAAACCCACTAAATCAAAGCAGACATAAGCAATTAACACTAACAAAAGTGAACTGAACCAAGTGAAACTCCTTATTAATCACTAAACAAAGCTAATACGCACTTTCACTGAGTTGCATTAACTGGATGTTTGAAAGACGCATGCGTCAAAAATTGCGCTAACGGGCGGGTAACCGACCAATACGACCGACGTTACTTGGCGGACCTGGGGGTCTACTCCGAAGTGGTTGATTGTCGTGTCGGCCGAATGTTCGGTCATTTTCTGATTCGAATATTGTTGTCCTACTACGAATTAAAAAAAAAAAAGGTAAAAAAATGGTAAGGGTTCTAAAAAGGTTCGGATTGACACAGTTTGGTCGGGACCTATAGTCAATATAGGAAATGAAAGGTAGTAGAAAATGACCGAACATTCGGCCGATACGGTGGTTAACCGCTTCGGAGTAGACCCCCAGAACTTCGCGCAGAAGGCTGCGCACGAACGTTTTTTAGGAACCAAATGGTGGCAAGAGGCGAGTGTGAGGTATTAAATCTGAGGACTGTTTTGGTCATCAAAGATCACCAAAGGTTAATGCTTTGCAATTACCTATTACTGAAAAGATGACTGTGGTTTTGTGTGACGAATAAATCAACACAAAAAATCCGGCCAAATGTGATTCGGACTCGTACCTACACGAAGGGTTCTGTTCCAGCGCAGTACAATATTTAACAATATTTTTTTTTATTAAAACATGTTTTGTTAATTTTTAACTTTTTTTTTATTTTTTTTTATTATACTAGAATCAATTCTATTTTATTTACTCTAATTTTTGACGTTCGAAAATGCCTTTAATGTGCCTATTTGAAATAAATGATTTAACTTTGAATCATTTGTTGTTATAGCGGCAATAGAAATACACATTCTGTGAAAACTTCTACTGTCTACCTATTACGGTTCATGAGATACAACCCGCTGATAGACAGACGTACAAATAGACTGAAGCTTAGTACCTAATAGGGTTCCATAGCTCCCTTTAGGTACGAAACCCTAATTAGCTTACAAAGTAATCAATCGCATCACTTGACTTGCGTTTAATTTTGACGCTTCGTTATTTTTTTTCCCAAAATCCTGGCGTCAATCTGTTAGAGAGACAATAAAGTCACGGAATTTTAGAAAGCTTCCAGTGGCGAAGGTTCCATACAACTCGATTCCTACCGGCTTCAATTTGAAAAATGGCACAGTTAGTATTCTATAGACAAATAATTGTCTGTGTGGTGCCGGACTTAAAGAATAGCACCGCCCCATACTTCCCGTGGGGGTCGTAAAAGGCGACTAAGGGTCGTACCGGAGAATGGGAAATGGGAATGCATAGAGAACGCTGCTGGCGTTCTCTATGCATTCCACCACCATACCATACTGCGATCGCCTTTTGGGGGAGGCTTATATCCAGCAGTAGACGTCTTTCGGCTGAAATGATGATGATGTGACAAAATATAATCATTATTAAAGATATTTACTCCGGGTAAACTCTTACAAACATTGATCCTTCGCTACTGAAAGCTGCCACATACTCCGGACTCATGACTTGTCCATATTATGGGAAGTTCACAGCTGATATAAGTGTTAATTGAGTTTACGTCAATTACGATACGATGTTTGATGTTTTTGAGATTAACCGATTGTTACAATTTCTAATTAGCGCTTTCGGTTTCTTTAGCGTAAATGTAGATTTACAACCTACTCATACTGTGGGAGAGCAGTGGTTAAGACCCCAACTTAACGAGTTGTAGGTCGTCGGTTCGTTCCCAAACAGGCGCTTTACTTTGTCTACATTATTTCATCACCACTGCTTTCAAAACGGTGAGGAAACCGGCATGTCCTAGAACCAAAAAGTCGTTGACGTGTGTGACATCTACCAACCCGCACTGGGCCCGCGCGGTCGCGTGTTAGATTATAGCCCACTCCCTCTGACAGAGAGGAGGCCGTGTCCCAGCAGTGGGAACATTATAGGCTGATTATGCTAATGCATTCTGTGAGAAGTACAAAGCATTTACTACTCTTTAGCACAAGGGATCCTAGTAAAAACTCTTAGATATTAATAATGGAGAAGGCAATGACACAAGAAGACCTGAACAGGGTGAAGTTAGTCCTATAAAACTTTTTGAAGTGAAAACTTCTTTACGCGCGTTGGGCATTTTTTGATATGAGGAAAAAAACATTGAACTCGCGCCACTGTTACCGTAAGCGACACCGCGCGTGTTTTTTTTATAAGACGATTAAAAAAATACCCGCTTTGGATGTGTTCGGCTGTCCTCGGGATGTACTCGGTTTTAATGTATATCCGATATGTCAGTGAGTGATGGCAAAGTATTCTGTTTGTGTTTTGTTTTCGCTTCTTTCGGCACTTCCGGACTGTGCCACTGTTTTTTTTTTTAAGGATTTTATTCCTTGCACACACTCCATCATTCTACTTATCTTCACTTTAAGCTACCTTAAACATGGATTTTTTCCTACCAATCCTTTCCCAGGATAATGCTAGATCATAATTCAAAAATGCAGGAAGAGAAACAGTGGTACACTTTACTATAATTATAAGACGACTAGCGTCGCCAGATGTCCCGGTTTTGGCGGGATGTCCCGTTTTTTAACCCTCTCAGAATGTGTCCCGCCAAACGCCTGAGCGGGACGCCCAAAATCCCGCTTTTTCATGAAAGTTACTGTGCGACGCATTTTTTTTTTTGCTATGCTTTGAAGTCTTTGACTTACTGATCTCAAGAAAAAATAAACCAAAGAATTCAAGACCAATTTTTAGGATTAGGATTACGTATGATTTCTTGATAGGTACTCGTTTTTTGACGTGACAACGTCTTAAATTAGGTTGCGACTGGGAGTCACTTATGAAAAAGTGTAACGCTCGGTAACGTTACGATGAGTCACCGAACGAGAGAGAGGCCCGCCGAATGCCTTGCGTCTCTCTCCCACTCAACTATGATCGGATGATCGGTCGTTGTCACGTAAAATCTTCGCCCGTAAAACCGACTTTACAGGCAACCACTTTTTCTTTTAAAAAAAAATATAAGTTCCTAATAATAACAATATAATATTTGTTTATTAACATATGGTTTGATTGATCTCAGTAATCTGTAGTTTTTTAATAAAGGATTTTAACTATAATTTTGATTTTTTACTACGTCCCGATTATTTCATCCCAGTCCCGCTTTTTTTACGTTTAAGTCCCGACATTTACAAAAACGGATCTGGCAAGCCTAAAGACAACATTGACACATACTAAGCAGTAAATAATACTGTCAACTTTAATTACCTATACTTACCTAAGCTCACCATACATGGGTTTATGACACACGACTAAGAAAATAAACACTATGTATGTAAGACTTGTATGTGTGTATGACTCAGGCGCATCTGAACGCGGAACTAAACGTTCAATAAGCTCTATTGGAGTTGATTTGCTATACTTTAGTGAGTGTCGCGGGCGCACGTATCAGGTTTAATGTTGCAGACTTACGAGTGAGCTTTTATGGCTAAACAATTTCAATATGAAAACATGTGCGCAAATCGTGTAATATTATTATAATAATTATTTTTACTACTAGTCATCCGGACCGTATTTCGGCCGGGTTAGGGGGCAACTCGTCCACTTCGAAACTGGGACCAGGGACCAATTCCACCTTTTCTTATTTGATTAGGGGGCAACTCGTCCCACTTCGAAACTGGGACCAGGGACCACCTCCACCTTACCATGGCGACCAATCTCAACGGAGACTAGCCTTCGACGCGGGAGATAATATAGACATTACAGTGAACAAGTGTGTGCGCAGACACAGGTACACTCTCTCTTCCCTCACTGGTATTTTTTTACCAATACAATATTGGAACTTTGGAAGTGAATCAATATTGATCAAAATTTTGTTAATTTCTTAATAGGGCTAAGTTAGTACCTTTTTGATGATAATAATTAATATTGTGGCTATCTTATCTTTCAATGCGGAATACCGCATAATTTGTGTTCAGCTTTTATGATGTGATGAATATTAATTGTCTGCCCTATTTTATCCTCGAAATTTCTAAACATACTTAAAGAAATCACCAAATACAGCCCGATTCCAACTTTATGGCGGCTCGGTACATGAGGCGAGTCACCGCGCAGTAACAAATTCACGTGTCAACGGGGGCGAGGGGTGAGGTACTCCGCAGCAAGTAACGCACTTCAGGGCCTTCAGACCCGCCATAAAGTTTAAATCAGACATTATTTCCTCTTAATTTTGATTTCAAGAATAACTTATATAAAGGTTAATTATTTTACCTGCATTTGTAGGCAGTCCAGCAGTAGACTTACATGACAGTATGCCGTACTTGGTGGAATAATGGATCGTCATTTACCTGCAACAAAAAACAAAACAATAATTTAAAAAACGCACATTAAAGTTAATGAAACTTCACACCTTATAGTCTAGCATTAATTTCCTCAGACCAGGTTTTACTCCAGTTAAAAGGAACTGGTCACACCCGTTAATGAGAACCGCCGGGCCCTTAATCCGTTAGGTAAATTACACACTGAGGCATCGTAGTTTAGCACCCACGGGTTTAAACGTGAGAAAATGTCCCTAGGTACTATAACATTACTAGTATAGCTTGAATTATAGCTATTCCTAGTGGTAGCAAGCGAAATAATAGGAGGATTTAGCGTCAAAATACAAATTATTTACCTACTAGCTTCTGCTCGCGACTTCGTCCGCGTGAAATTTCACCCTCTCCCCATTCACCCCCTTAGGGGTTGAATTTCGAAAAATCCTTCCTTATTCCTTGTCTACATTATAAAGGGAACCTCTGTGCAAAATTTCAGCTTTCTAGGTCCAAGGGTTTGGGCTGGGCGTTGATGAGTCAGTCAATCAGTCAGTCAGGACTTTTCTTTTTATTTATATATAGATTTCAATTAGACTCATAAATCAGCACCCTATTTCCGTAACACACTATCAAGCACAATCTGAATAATTTTGAAGGATATTGTTAATCCATTGCTTCGTATGTTCGAAAAATTTGTCTGCTCAACAACGTAAATAACGCAATGAATGTTGTTGAACTGCCAAAATGAAAGAATTGCTACTGTCAGTGTGTTACGCAATTACCCCGCTAAACTAATTTTATAAAGAGATTTTTTTTGGATTTTTTGTTACAAGCTTTCACGCCAGAATGGCTGAATGGATTTGGATGAAAGGAGATGGCCAATTTACTTAGGGCACTCTGCCTAGCATGTAAAAATTCATGTACATTAACGAATTTTACTTTATTTTGAACTTAATAAGCCCTAAAACTAACTGTAAAAGTTACATAATCCAGTAACTTCAGATTTCTTAGAAATTAACAAAAACATATTTTGGTTATGAACCTACTCGGACTCTATAACTAAGTAGTAGCCAGATTATTCTGCTTGGGTAAGTTGTCATGATCAATGGATGGGTGATCATTTTCTTGTCGATACCCTTCCGTGCCTCGGGAATGTAGGTATGTGAAGCCGTCGGCCCTGTATGTAATATCACTCAGGTCTTGTCAGATTGCCGTCCCATCTGACTATCACAGTAAGTAAGTCATCTGAATATCATAGTAAGAAATAGAAGTATAGTCTCAAGTTTAAACCCAGAATTACCAAGACTTCAGAAATCATGTAAGATAATATTGAATTATCATTTTCTTTACCGTGAAGGAAAACATTGTTAGAAATCCAGCTCTCTCTCTTGTCTGATGTGATGTACATACTATGTAGGTATATAATATAATCTCATAATCTAAACCCTGTGAGAGTAAGTAGGTAGTGGGGCAGTAATGGAATAATTAAGTAGATACATATTAACATGTATAATTGAAGTCTTGATAAAAGGTTAGGTAGTAGCATAAAGGATTGCAGTGTTAAAATAAAAACAAACATTCATTTGAATAAAATATTTAATATTCAATAATTCTAAAAAAAATATCGTCTAAAAATGATGCTGGTGGATTAATATTGGTCTGATATCTTGCCCACCCTAAATACCAGATCATTGTCATCACGTGGCAACAACACCCTACCGTCCTATTACCGACCAAGCAGTTGCAATAGTAACCCAAAATTGATTCGAGTGGGCAGTTGCTGCTGGGCTCAACATCAAACAAAATATATGTATAATATATCCTTTGACTCGTATGCCTAGACTTTATACGCCCCCTTAATAAATAGGGCGTATTCCCTCCTGTATGTAGGACCATCTCCTGGGAATGATCCAGTTCTGGACACACTTCCACCTCATAAACTCCATTTTGTCTGATGTGTTCCCCATAATATGATCGTGCCTGTTTCACTTGGTATGGCCCTAATGCGAATAACAACAACTGATTATAAGAAAATATTGGAAACCTCTCCAGTTGCGGTAGATTACCGTCAATTCTTGTGAACATAGTTCTTCTCCTATTTATATTAAATTCGTTCACCAACTGCCCCAGGTGATTTGGCACATCCATAAACCGTAACGCCCTTTGAATAATTTGTTCACAATTAGGACTATCTATGAGACAAGGATGGAATTTATTTAAAATAGCTGCAGCTATTTTAAAATCAATCATTAAATGAGTAGCAGCTAGATTAAAAAACCGTTGCCTAAATAATTTAAAGTCCCTTTTAAACCTACCATTAACAACTTCGACTACCCATCTGCAAAGTGTTACCCTTCTGCTTTTATTAGCCTGGGAATAGGTTAATTGAGTTTGTCCTTGCTCTAGTGATTCTGGTTTAAAAACTCTATAGTTATAACGTTCCAAAGTTGGTATAGCATCGCGAAAGCCACGATCTAAGATAAATATATCATTCGCTCTAAAAAGTCTACGGTAAGCACCATTTTCATTTTCAAACAAATTGGTCATGATATCTGCATCACTCTGAGTTGCGGGAAATGGACCAACGGCGTCAATAATATGACCATCACATGACACAATCAAAAATGGTTTCACTAAGTTGTCATATTTGTGTAAGCTATAAGTTTTTTTTTGAAACATATAGTTCGCACTTTTCTGTAGGTAAATATATGTACCATCAAATATGATTATAGCAGACCTATTCTCAGGTGCTGCTTCTGGGTCAGTAAAGAGAGCAGAAGGAATTCGTAAATTCCTGGCAACAATTTCGGAATGACTTATATGATTGACTCCTAAATGCTGTGGTACAAAATTCTCATACATGCAAGATCTAACTTTTTTCATTTTAAGTTCTAAAGTAGCTCTAGGAATATTAAAAATTGTTGACAATCTACGGTTACTTTCACCAGACCTTATCTTGGCTAAATATATGGCTAACGCTGTTTTTGGTTTCCGTACATTAAGTGCTGGCAAACTATTCAATAAGCTAATGAACTCGGTTACAGTAAGTCCTGTCCAATAATGACACACATGGTTGGGCATTGCATGGATATTTTCAAAATTAATGTATTCACCAGTACATTTACATATTTTGATTATATCCTCTATTTGACTGGCATTAAAAGAAGAAAATGACAAACTAGTTTGGGGCAACTCATGCCACTGATTTGCATATAAATGTGACTCGCATACTCTTGAACTACGAGGAATATAAAAATTATGATCATTGATTAAAATTCGTTTTACAAAATCAGGTATTAGATAAAAGGATCTATTATAACATCTCATAAATACACAATGGGCAGAGGTATTTGAAGCCCGCTTATAGTTAGGTAATGTAATTAGTGTAGTACTACGAGTTGGTGGTAAAACAGCCGGTGGAGGTAAGATGGGGGGCTCTGGTGGTGGTGACATTGCATTTTCATTTTGTATGTTATCTGCAGGTTCACCAGTTTCTTCTCGAGCTGAATCTTGAAGTAATTGTCTGTTAGCCCTCATCCAGCAGGGATGACAAACATAGTTCCTTGTTATTCCCTAAAACAAATAATATTGGCATGTAACTAATATAGCTTGTGATAGTTTAATGGTGTGAATGTTAAAGTTTTTAAATCTTCTCGGTCTTGCATACATATCAGACATACATCTCTGACTCTCAGAACCTTTATACATGACATTTTATAATAATTTATCACTTTTCATATAAGGTGAAAGAAAATCATATGAGAAACCCTTGCAAATGCCTATGAGTTATTCATAATAAATAGATATCTTTGGACATCCCACATAAGGCCATCTGTTCCCAAACTAACTCTGCTTAATGCTAATACTGTGGCAACCAGATAACTGATAAAAATAAATATTTTAAAATACATACATATATAGATACATAGCATACAGACAGCACTTATACTTGTGCTCATTATGCGAATATTTCACAAGGGAAAACTTTGGGAATTGAACCCACAACCTTCAGCTTAACAGTCAAGATCGCTGCCTACTAGAATAACAAGCCATAATGTTCTCCAAGGTGCGAAGTCAGGCATTCTGCACTGGCAAATGATATTAGAAAGGGGAACATTATGTTTTTTGCTATCCACTTATTTTTGTATTATTTCCATAAATCATTACTTTACATTACACATGATAATAATCATACCTGAAATCTTGCAGTAAAAGAAAATTGCAGTAGAAGTGGTGTCTCTGGTTCAATAATGTGATGTCTTATGTCCCTTACTGATCGGCCACAACCAAGGCACACCATAGTGTGGCCCAGTATTCTATGATTGGCACCTTCTGAAGTTAGCAGCAAAAAGCATGGGTGACAAATATGTCCATCTTCTGGAAGCTGAAAGGCAAAGTAGATTATTAGTTTAGGTATATCAACATTTTATTTATTGTAATATGAAGAAGGTTCTAAATAAATACTTTTTTAAATATTTAAAGGTGAAAATCAGTTGTATAAGTAGAAATAATAATTACTTGTACAAAATCATTCGCTGTGCTGTTTAGAAAACTCAAGAGAACATGTTTTATGTATCTATAGGTTTTCATAATTTATTTTAAACATACATACCTGAATTGTTAGCCATTGAACAAGCATTCTTTGGATAGGAATGTCTAACGAAGACACAACATGTCTTCTTACCCGTCCCGTAGCTATACCGCAGTTAATACACCTCATTGTGAACAATGTCCGGTCAGTGGGTCGTCTTAGGGGCGGATTTCCAAAACGTATTTTCCAAAACGTAAGCACAATCAAGTCCGTATTTAAAAGCACTAGATAATCGTTGGGCAATGGAATCAGTCCGTGTAGAATAGCAACGGTCGTTATGGAGAAAAGATAATCGCAGTCACACAGTTTACAAACAAACAGAAAACAAACGTACGCGCAAGTTACGAGATGTCAAACGAAAACGATCGATATGGCGGATGTCGAGCGATTGTCGAAGTCGAACCGGTCACTGTCATGTCGTTTCGTTTCGTTGTTACAAGAAAAAAGTTATTTCAAATAAATATTTCATAGCATTCGAGTGATTAACAAAATATGTTTGTTTATTATGATTTCGATAATGAATAATCATTTTACAGTCAGAATAATTTATAATATTACTCTGATGGAACATTAATATTTTAGCTTTACAGGGAATGGAACGTTTATCCAAAATGCGCGTTATCTCGATACGCCGGAAACGCAACACAACTATTTAAGTTTAAATATTTTTCCAGGAGTTGTACGAAAATGTTAAGAGTTTTATAATTTTTATTTCTATTTTTATTGATTTATAATTAGGCGTCTATTAATGTACATGCCATTGAGTAACTAGGCTGAAACTGGCCATGTCCTGGCACATGGGAACCATGACCTGGTCAATTTTTATTCCGATATTACCATGGGATCGAGATTTACGCGGGTGAAATCGCGGGGCGCAGCTAGTTATCAATAAACAAAAATTACATGACATTTTTGACAATACATTACTAATTTAGACACATGAACACTTCTTTCAACTTTCATAAATGTTGCAAAACCCAACCAAACCCTGCCAATGGAAACTAGTCACAAACTAAAAACAAATATTGACTAATTCGTTCCACACTGACCTTCATAGGCACAGGTTAACAAATAGACTAGGCCTATTGACCAGGGTGTACCTACGGTGTGTCTGCAGAAACAATTGCGGTCGACAAATGTTTATGCAGCACCGTGTGTACTATGTGTGACAATTAGATTGATTTGTTAGAACTGTTTTGCTGACTGTATCCATTATGGTACCATAGACTGACGATACTCGCTAGGCATTTAAAATTTTCAATCAGTTAGGTACATAACAATTTAGAAAGATTCTAGCATGCAAATGAAAGAATTATACGCTCGAATACTTGTACAAATCATTATTTTACACGTTAAAATTGAAACTTGAGACCACTTTTGTGTGTGAGAATGCAAAACCCCTTTTCCCGCCGTTTTCCTTCCAAAGTCATCTATGAGTTGCCACAAATCAAAAGGATAAAATATTTTAAAATGACAATGTTGCAAGCCACAAATAATATTAGTTAAATAGTTGATTATTATGTATGCTAACACAAATGTGAAAGTTTTTTTAAGTGATAAAATCGAAACAAAGATAATTTTCTTTATTTTTCCTTAATTATAACGCTGTTGTTTTATATTATATCAATGACAATGTTTATTGACAAGGTTCTTTGCATTATGCATACCTATTATGTTAATGATTTAGAATTCCTAATTATTAGTCATAATTGTATAGGTAATGTATAAACTTTAATAAGAAAAATACTCTATGAATCACTATGACGTATTTAACTAGGTACTTACTCATTTATTTACAAAATAGTGACGCCATCTTCTAAAAGCGACACATTTAAAAAAAACAAAATTATTATTCTATTTTTACAACTGACACTTTATTTTGCAAATGCCGGCACTGACTAAAATTTACGCATATTTTCACTTGTAACTGTACAATGGCAAATAAATTGATGAAAAATATGTACCTATTAATGTTATTTTAATTAGTATCCGTTTTTCCTATTTATTTACAAAACATGACGTCACCGTAAAACGTCATCAATACATAATTATAAATTAAAGTCTCTTTCCGCGTCTGTGTGACCGCATCGTTCTTCTAAAAACATACGGTCGAATTGAGAAACCTCCTCCTTTTTTGAAGTCGGTTAAAAATACGCAACGGATTTTGATGCGATTTTCATCATAATTTAGATAATGTATTCGGAAAGTTTAGGTGTAATAATACAGCAATATTAAACTTACATTTAATAAGGAAGTCACGAAGTTTTGTCAAGTCGTAAAAACTTTGCGAAGATTTTAATAAAAACAAAATACTCGCATTCCAATTTTAAAACTGATGGTCTCAATTGCAAATGGCGGTCGAAGTTACTCTAGCACCGTAGACAATGACTCAAATAGACGCATTTATTTCCACTTGCAACACTAAAATGACAAATAAATTGAGCAAATTCAATTGCCACGAATTGCCATGGGGGATGTGACCCGTGTCACTTTTCAATTTAGACATATTTGACCTACCCTAACACTTGGTTTAAATTGGCAAGCCCGCAGATTGAAATATATACCAGGCAATCATTTTAATACATAGATTGGCCAGGGGGATAAATGAAGACATTTATTTTGGCAATATTTTTGCGCTTTATTTGAATGTTATTAAATAAATACCTAATGGATTGCAGATAAATTACCTACCTATTCGACAGGTAGGTAGGTAATTTATCAAAAAAAAAAACAAATCAATCAATCAATAATTTATCAAATGCAAGTAAGATTAAGCTACGCAAGCCGCAGTCGGTTCTTGGATGAGTTATCATCATTACATATTGAGACCCCTCCGTGCCTCGGAAAGCCGGCTGTCATTATTAGATCATTGACAGTCGTTACGGGTAGTCAGAAGCCCAAAAGTCTGACTACCAGTCTTACTAAGGGATATCGTGTTACCCAGTAACTGGGTTGTGGAGATCAGATAAGCAGTCGCTCCATGTAAAATACTGGTATTTAGCTGCATGTGGTTAGTCTATAAGCCGACCCCGACGGCACGGTTGGCGATTGACTGTTGCGCTGCGTGTCGCGGGTTCGATTCCCGCACGGAACAAATATTTGTATGACCTACAAGTAGTTGTTCCGGGTCTGGCTGTTTGTGTATGTGAGTTTAAATGTTTGTAAACGCACCCACAATACAGGAAAAATTCCTAGTGTGGGGCAACGTTTTTAAAAAGAAAAAAAAAAACATAGTTGACCTATTTGGTGAATTTCAATGGTTATTTCTGGTAAAAAAAGGCTACCAAAAATAAATTAAATAAAAAGGGTTGGTATCGTAACAAAACGAACAAACTAAAAAGTAATTAATCTAAACAAGTTAGATCAATCAATCAATCTTTGAATCAATCATTCGATTAATTGGTCGTAAATTAGAACGCTTGTTACACCTTTAACAGGAAGATTGACAATTACTTAGTCAATAACCTCCTAGAGTAACGTTGTTTACTTCAGAACAGTAATATGTAAAATAAATAAATAAAATAATCTTTATTTCGGATAAGCAGCATCCATATGGGTTAGAAAACAAAAAAATAATTTATAGATACTTACCTATGTTAGTAAACTTACTATAGATCTATTTGGAAACAAGGCAGTTGTTCTAAATACATCTTCGAACAACATCACCTAATAACGGAGACTCGCATCTCCCTGCTATGGTCTTTAGGATGGAGTTGGAGAGTCTTAGGTCAACTGGACCCACTCGGAACTGGTCCCGCGGGTCCAGTTGACGTAATCATTTATTTTATGTATTTTTATTGGTTAACTGGATCCACATTCAAACTTAGAAGAACATTTAGGTATCTATTGTTTAAAGCTACCCGTGGATACCCCGCGCTCTGCAGAGCAAAGAGGCAGATTTCTGTCTGACGATCTGACGATTCCTGTCTGATTTCTAATAATAATTATTTCTAATGATTTCCAGTAATATAGTGTTTATTTTATGTAAAGAGGTACTGGTGAATAAATTAATTATTAATATTCATAAGGAATGAAACACGTGTTTATCTTGACACGTTATGAAATAACTAAGTTAAATTATGTAGCCATATTTTGTAACTAGCTTCTCGTCGTGAGTCGTGACTTCGTCCCCGTGAAATTTCACCCTCCCCCCATTCATCCTCTTAGGGGTGGAATTTCGAAAAACCCTTTCTTAGTGGATACCTACTCTTCACAAAGAACAGACCCTCGAAATTTCTTGTCTCTGGAGCGGTGAATGCTTATGCGAACCCCGTACCCCCGGCCATAGGTACCTAGAGGTGGAACACCGCGGTGGTCTTAGCCAATTCCAATTTTAAAACTGACAGTCGCAATTGCAAATGGCGATCGAAGTTTCTCTAGCCAACCAACGAATCGTGTAGACTCATAACCGTTTATACCCATAAGCTTAACTTACGTACGTATGATTGTATATGACTGATGTTAACCCAAATGCCTTTAAGTTGTGAACCTCTGAATAGCAGAAATAAGCGAAGGTGTGCACCGTTACGTGCACTTAGAGGGGCCGGAGGTCGAGACTCAGAAGTTGATGGGATATTGTGGTAAGAAGCGGAAACTGTGAACCTTCAAGACTTTACATTTTAGATGGATCTGTGCTGATACTAGTTTATTGCAACAGTTAGTCGCATATGACAGCCATTATTTTATGGGGTGGATGAATTGCAATGGAAAATGAAGTTGTTTTAGTTGGAGCAATAAAATTGGTCAGCCTCAGATCTATTTTATTGGTCCGATGGGGCAGCTGCTTTTTTAACGATTTTATTGCCATGTAAAAGTGGTACATAATGATGAGTAGATACAATGTATCCTTTTCAGATTTTCAATTACACCTTTTTTTTTTTTTTTTGCTGATGGGAAATCATCAAATGACCCCTCCCGCTCTAGGTGGAGCGGAAGGGAGTGTCAGACTCTTACTGACTAAAACCCACCCGTGTTCCTTCCTTATCCCTTTATGTTCCGGGGTAGCGGTAATTACACCTTGTAGAGAGTTCAATCATGTAATGAAAGAAGGTACAAGTTCAGTAAATTGTTCGTAACCACGTCTAAAATTACTTGTGAGACTTTCGTTTTCAAAATTCTTGTACTGAAAATAATTAGTTACCTGAATTAGCTGCCTTGTTATTTTTCTTAATGAGTACCTACCTTATTTTTTTTTTACGAAATCAAAATTGTACAATCTTGTTCGCACGATAAACAACAGTACATAGTTCAAACTCTTCTGAGTCCCCTATACGTCGTAATATCACTTCTACTTGAACTCAAGTACCTCTCAATGCAACGTTACCTCTTAGGTAGTAAATATGTAAACATTTAACTTTAGTAGTTTTAGTACCTACTACGTAGTTAATAGCTTTATCAGCATCTGCACCACACCTTGGTGATTCATAAGCCTACATATTAAAGAATTTCGTGACTGGCTGGCAGACAACACTCAACCAAAACTGGTAATTTAGAGGATTTTTTTTGCTATTACTGTCCCACTTCTGGGCAAAGGCCTCCATACTCTCTTCCCAACTCTCTCTGTCCAGAGCTGCCAAGGACCAATCTTTATTGAAGGAGTCCAGCTCATCCCGCCATCTCCGTCTGGGCCTGCCGCGATGTCGTTTGTGGGTCGTATGTTTGGCCCATTGATCGTCTGACATACGGCAGATGTGTCCAGTCCAGTAAATTTTGGGATAAATATTGATGAAAACATGCTTGGTCTAGTACTGATAGGGAGTTTTTAGAACGGTAAAACGGTACCTACCGTTTTTAGTTATGAGATAAAAAGAACACCTTGTAAATGCCCTAAAAACAAATGAATAGCTAATCAAACTTTCAATCATAACGCTGACATAACCACAAACAAACAACATTGTGGTCAGAATTAAATTATTTCTACTCGTATTTCATTCAAAATGTTGCGGTTTCAAAATAGAACGCCAAAATAAACCACAAAGTTAAAATTACGTGCAAGGACTTCCCTGTTTTGAAATATACATATTTTAATGTAGTTTCAGCAGTTGGTCCCGGCTGTCATTTTTAGATCTTTGACAGTCAGAAGCTCGAAAGTCTGCCAACCGGTCTTGCCACTATGATACCCAGTAACTGGGTTGTGGAGGTCAGATAATTAGTTGCTCCTTGTACCCAGCTGCCAACCTCAACATTGTTGGGAAAAGGCCATAAAAGTTTAATTGATTAATCAGCATTAATGACTATTTCATGAAATCATGACATTTGAGGCTAATTTGCTGATTCAAATGATTAGAACTCTGTAAAGTCATATATGTTACGGTCGCGAATCATACATTTTAATTAACATACAACCTGACACTGTCCTGCAAATTGCAAAAAACGTATTGAAGAAAAAACGTAAGAAAAAAATTTGAATTTCGCGGACCACCCTTACGCTTTCGCCATTAATATGCTATTCTGACCTGACCCTTCATCATCATCAGCCTATAGCAGTCCACTGCTGGACATAGGCCTCTCCTATTGCACGCCATTCAACTCGATTTTCGGCAACTCTCATCCAGCTGCTACCAGCCATCCTGCGAAGATCGTCGCTCCACGCCGCTCCGCGCCTGACCCTTATTGACATAAAAATACTTTGCCAATGCTATTCTGGCTCCACAAAGATGAATTCCCGGCCCCCTGAATTTGGCCCTCCCTAAACTAACCCCTCAGAGTTAGCTAATTGAACGATTGTATGTCTCGTGGGGGAGTCGATATCTTCATTTTTATGGGTATCGATTGACCGTCACTTTCGAAGTCCTATTGATTAGATAGCCATTCTGGTATTTATGGGGTCTGACAGCTATTTAGATTCTACAGTAGTTGCACCGGGTGTTGTACAAATTGGGTAAGGTTATAGAAACAGAAATTTTAAGTAGGTACTTTTATAAATCAGAACTTGAGAATGGCGTAGACTACAAAGTCAAAATCAAATCATCGATTTCATTTAGGCCAGCAAACGGTACTGTTGAACACCAAAATTCTCAAGAAGAATGAATTGATTCTAGTTGCCGTTCCAAAAGCTAGTTTTGTATGAAGAAGAACTGGCAAGAAACTCCATGGACACAGAAATCTAGAAAATTCGCACGATTTTGATGCTTTTTTTTTGCGTCTTTTTCTACGGTAATAGCAGTTAAAACACGTCTTTTGATTTTCGAAAAGTCTTTTTCGTTTTGAGTTTTTGGATACAAATGTAGGTACATGTTCATCATAAAATCAGCCAGTTAACTTTTAAAAAAGCTGCTTCTACAACTTGGACCTGACAATGAAGTCTCAGGCAAAAAAGTACATGATTTTTGTCACTTTGCCAGACACCTCAGCAGAAATAACGATTCGGCTCTCTTTAGCCTCCTAAAATGATTACCCAGTCGCATTTTCAATCACAATCTACGGCTGCAGGTGGGATAATTATCCATTATTTGCTGGTAACCGTTTGTAATGCCATGCATACCCAAATTCTCATACAATTTATACACAGCAGGACTCAGTTAGGACCCTTCAAAAACAGTTTTTACACCCGCATAACCTAAAAACGAGTTAAGGATCTTTAATTATAACAAATGGTACTCACTCATTACGACTATCTCTGTCTATTAACGTACGTGAGAAAAGGACAGATCAAGTCCTGAAGTTTCGTGGGAAAGAATGTTTAAATAGTATTTATTGCACTTTGTTTATATTATGCGCTTAGTTGACGAGAAATTGGAGTCAATTGCGTCGGGTTTGTTTTGAGCATAAAGTGCTTGGGTTGTAAAAGCTAATTCGAGAAGTGTAGTGTGATATTTGTTATGTCTAGGTGATGAAAATCATGGGAATATACGACTGAGGATATTATTTCAAAACCGTATGTATCACATAGATTAAAAGTAAAATAAAAAAAAAGTAAAAATATCTGTTTATCAAATTGACAGACTACGTCAATTTGCTGTTTTGCAGCAATTAACAGTCTTACGGTACTATACGGTCAATTTAAATTGGTAGTTGATTTCCCTAACTTTTCTTAAAAGAAATCACTATAAAATCTTGTTGGGGCAATAGAATTCTATGGTTATGGTTGGGTCCACGGAATAGATAAATATCTGTTCCGTGGTTGGGTCCATGCTAAAAAATAGTACTTAAGTCAAAAGACAGCAAGCGAGTACAGCAAAAGGGAAAATAATTTGACTGTCGAAATGTTTCATGGGTGAAAACTATGTTTTCTTATCGAATGATCCGGATAGTTCATAGTTCATACATATTATACTAGCTACTTTAGCATACAAAAATATTGTAAAACTTTTTAAAAGAGTAATGGTGGAGTTTGTTTAGCATATTTTGTCATCCAAAAGGTCTTATATGTTTGAAATGAAATTATTTGACTTTTGATTAAAATCCATGATTGTGTGGAATTCGTGAATCAAGCGCAAGTAATAATTTTATAATAATAATAATAAATAATATTAAAACTTTATTGCTTAAAAGATTACAAAGATTTTACATTTTAGACTTTTTTTTTTGACATTTTAGGCTTTTAGAAGGAATAAACTAACAATATCCTTTTAGCACCGCAATTTAAACAACACAATTTAAAGCTTAGCAATTTCTGAGAAAATCACACATGACAAACACATTTTTATCTCGCGCCTACCGTACCGGATGCTGTAGAGAGCAGATTTTATTGCAATTCCTTTTGAGAAAGATAAAAACTGTTGAGTTGGAAAGTTACGAGCCGACTGTGCAGAAATGGTGTTATGTGTTTCAAGAATGTTGATGGAGGTGAAATAGAATTTATTGGTATTTGATCGTAGCGATATAATACTTAGATCAATTTCTTTCATGCTCTCATGTCGGGTGGAAAGTAAGCTTATAGTCAAAATCATATAAAGAGAAGATGTGTAAAGTCAACTGCCTAGTCTTTTCCCAACTATGTCGGGGTCGGCTTCCAGTCTAACCTAAAGGAGCTACTGCCTATCTGACCTCCACAACCCAGTTACTGGGTAATACGATAACCCTTGGTAAGACTGGTTGACAGACTTTCAAGCTTCTGACTACCCGTAACGACTGTCAAAAATCCACGAATGACAGCAGGGACCAACGGCTTCACGTGCTTTCCGAGGCACGGAGGGGTCTTAGTATGTGAAAATGGTCACCCATCCAAGGACCAACCGCGGCAAGCGTAGTTTAACCTGATCGATCGACCCGTGCGGCTGTTATTACTTAGCCACTAGCCCCTCTGCTCAAGCTCAAGCTGAGAGGTAGGTATGTGTGATGAGATAAAGGTACCTACCTTATCACAAACATATCCTTTTCAAGGAGAAAGCCAATTTATGGGGTAGGTTTAAGGTAGGGTCAAGTTCAGCGTATTAAAGACTTTCCTCTACAATATATTATAATAACTTTACATAAATCAATGGTCGCCATATTCTAGCATAAACGGTGAATCTTATGAAGAAAGCTTTGTTTATTAACTTGGGTTTAATAGGAAGAATTATTTTATAGTAAAGAAAATAAAAAAATGCCTAAACTCTGTTTATTAAAAGGATCGTAGAGGTTTTGACTTGTTCAACAACATGATACTTTTCCCCCTCCTGCCCACTACCTACCACCAAAGGAGCATCTCCATGCAGGGTGTAACTTTCCGTGGCCCACTTGGAAGTCTCTGAACCATCTCCGGACACAAGCGGGAAGATGTAAGTCCAACCTGGTAAAGTGGGGCTACCTTGACGGAACGGCAGAAGGGTGTGATTGCGGAGCTATGTCACAAACCATGCTCCACCTCCTATCCTGCCCTCTGTGTCCCAAAACATGCAGTCAAAGTGACCTCTGCGCTGCCACCGACAACGCCGTGGAAGTGGCAAAGTTTTGGGAAAACAAGATTTAAAATACAGTCGTGCCAGCGACACGAAGAAGAAGAAGCTGACAAATTTTTAGAAGATATGAAGCGATAAGCCCAAATGTACATACAAATAGCAGTTGTCGATAAACTTTTGTCCAATGATCCAATCTACACATAAATTCCGGCTTTTTTCGACCCCAAATCAATGTCAATTGAAGCCACTAAAAGTAAATTTCTTCAATAAAAAACCGCATCAAATTCGTTACAGTCATGTACATTATAATGTATAGTATACATTGTATGTGTGGCTCTCCCCTTACGAAAGTCACGTCGATTCGATCTGCATTCTTGTGCAGTGATTCAGTGACGGTATTGGAGGAGTAGCTGTAGATATGCTATGAGAAGATTTATTAAGCTTTAGAGAGGTATTGAGTGGTGTAGTAAGTGATTATAAAGCGGTGTTGTTGTTGATATTTTTTAAATATTTGACAAAAAAATTCAAATCGCACATGATTTGAAAATTTTTGTCAAATATTGAAAAAATATCAGCTGTTTCATACCACGAATTCATGCTAAGTTTTCTCGTCGCTGCTTACACCGTCTATATTTACAAAGGAACGTATTTAATTAACTAATTTTACTTTAACCAAATCTAAAAATAACAAAATTAAATCTTAACTAAAACTATACAAAAACTAAAAAATAGCGTCAAAATATTCATCCGCATCGCTGTCGACTGGTAATGTACCCAAGAGACTGGCGGCATTACCACGTTGTATGGCGATGCTTAGCCTCTGGCCTAGGTAAAAGCCAGCCCTTGGGTCACGGGAAGTGCCAACCAGCCAATAATAATAACAAATAATAATTTAAGTAATTTACAGGAATTAAAGATTAAAGTAAAATTGTAAAAACAACAAAAAAATTATAATAAATAAATAAATTTAAAAAAATATATATATTTACAAAAATAATTTATGAAAGAGTATATTTTAATGAGTTGACTCCCAGTAGGTTGCTTTCACAGAAATCTCTATTTGGTTTCAATAAAAATAATTTATCACGGTCGCACTTCTGATGTCTTGACCTCAAGGTTTCGTAGAAAAACCAAAACTTATAAATTCTACTTTATTTTCCACCATAACTCGATGATATCTTCATCTTAGTTCTCTAACCTTATCCCATTTTTCATCATTTCAAGAGTGTCCGTGGAGTTTCTAGCCCATTCTTCTCCGTGGACACCTATTACACTTTGGAATGTGGAACTAGCTTCATCTTTCTGTCTAACCGGGTTCTTGCCAATTCAAAAGTGCCTGTATTTACTGACTCTTTTGAATTTACACAATGGCCCAAGATCGTATCGTATCGTATAACATAGCTCCCTACATCTAGTGTCCCACACCCTTACCATGCACTTCGTTAGCTCCGTCTTCACTAGATATTTTGGGGTGATCTTGTTATTTTTCTTTATAGGGTGCAGAGAGATATTTTATTTGCTTCTATTACCATAGCTATCTAGTTTTTTTTATCGTTTTACGTCTGGGGTTGTCGGAAGATTGCGTTCGATTTTATATTTATAGGAGTCTGGGATCAAGATGGCGCGGGAAGAGCTTGACTCCTACCGTAAGGACTGGCCAAAGACAGAATTGTGTGGAAAAGGGAGAGGGAGGCCTTTGCCCTGCAGTGGGACAGTACAGGCTAGTTAGATTAGGAGTCTGCGATGGATTTTTTATACTTTGCGATAGTAAATTATTGAGTTTTAAAGTTCGGTGGGATAACGACATAAACTTTTAAGTATTTCTTTTGAAAATATAAAATTAGTCTTTTGCTTGTTCTAAAAGCCATAGGGAGATAATGCTTTTTTCGCGGGTAGGTGTACAAATACAATAGACGTGTCTCTGTTTTTGATTTTTTATTTAAAATAGAAATACATAAAATTTGGCTTATATTTTTATTAACTATAATTGTGTAAGCTCCATTACACGGGTACTCACGTTTGTGGCACATTTATGTGACCAAGCAAAAAAGTTACACCACCTGCCAGCTCATCATCTGCAAAGTCACTTCACAATCACTTTAGTTCACTGGATCACTATGTCGTCTCAATTTGCCGAGGTGTTGTCAGCACAAAAGTCCCTGGAAGACAAATTCACAAGGAAGATGGAGGCACTGGAAGCCCAAATTCAGTGTGCAGGACCTACCAAGGATACTGTGGCCAGGGTGGCTGAGGAGTTCCGGACCTTCAGGGAGCTTGTTTTCAGTATGCTTGGCTTGCTCCGGACTCAGATTGGTGAGTGTGCTAAGCATCTTGATGGATTGGAGACAAGACATAGGAGGAAAGCACTGATATTTCAGGGTATTGCTGAAGTTGACCATGAAGACAGCGCCGCAGTCATCTTGGATGTTATCTCCAATAAGTTAGCCATCAGGGACTTTTCCGTATCCTCCATAAAGGTCTGTCACAGACTTGGTGCCGCCAATAAAGAACATCATAGGCCCATACTGGTAAGATTTTCCAGCTATGATGATAAGTCAGTTGTGTGGAAAGCCAAGACACGATTGAAGGGCACATCCATCTCGGTCAAGGAGTTCTTGACAAAAGTCCGGCAGTCCATCTTCGGGAAAGCGCGTCTACACTTTGGAATGCGGTCGTGTTGGACTCAAGACGGTGTTATAGTTCTGAAGGCCTTTGACGGAAGTAAACATAAAGTTTCTTCAATGGATGAGCTCAGTCCTCTGCTTGTGAAGTTTCCGAAGCCTCAAGATCCAAAGGCCCAAGGCACAGGAGATAGCCTGCAAAACAGAACGGGTCAATAATGGTATCATGTTTTTTTTTATTTACCGAACAACGATTTGCATGCAATTGTTAATGGAATTACTTACAGTTTCTTTATCTATGTATTGAGTAGTTCTTCCAATAGTAATTTTGTTATTTCCCCATCTGTTGTGATATTAATTTGGCTAATTTCGAGAGTAATAATACCCACAAGTTTCATATTAATAATAACCTTTTCAATTTTATTTTTTTGTATGTAAACTCAAACGTCAATCATGTTGTCTGTCATCTGTCATTCTCATTTATGCCAAAGTATAGTCCACAGATTAAGTACGACAAGGAGGCAGGCTCGAAGTTTGATGTATTCTTGTTCGGATACGTTCATAATTTTATCTAGCCTATAAAATTAATACCGTAATGTTTTTGTGTGTAAACTTTGTATTTTTCTCTTAATATTTTTTTCTTTTTTTGGTTTTTCGCATGACTTTTATTATGTTTTGTTTTAAGTAGTGCCATGTGTTTCTTTATCGTAAAGCTTTACCTATGTTTAAAATAATAATTAGGTGATGTTGTGAGCTGGCGGGTGGTGCAGAGATGCAATCGTCGAACCAGTCATTCGTGTTTTGTTTTTATCGTTATATTAATTATATATTTACTGATATTTATTTTATTCACTTATATTTATGAATTCTGATAACGAATCTTTTTATTCAGCCAACGATTCTAGTACATCTTCCAGCGATGGAAGTTTTTGTTCTATTACAGACACCTTAGGTGTTCTTTTACGCCAAAATTTCAGCCAAAATTCTGGCCGGCTATTTAACGTATGCCACATTAATGCTCAGAGCATTCCTAGTCACTTCAACGAACTTTACGACACTTTTACCGACAATAACGTTCACGCCATCCTGATTTCCGAGACTTGGCTCAAACCTAACCTACTATCAACCACTTACCCTCTCCCCGGTTTCGTTCTTCTTCGGAATGACCGGATCGGTAAGAGGGGGGGTGGTGTAGCCATCTACCTTCGTAGCGAATTCCCTTATAAAGTTTTAGCTTCTTCTTCTCCTAATGAATCCGCTGAGTTTCTCTTCCTCGAGGTTTGTGTCAAAGGAGCTAAAACCGTCCTGGGTGTCGTCTATTGCCCCCCTACCATTGACTACTTCACTGAATTCGAATCGGTTCTGGAATCTTTGGGTTCAGAGTATGCACATCACATTGTTATGGGGGATTTTAATACCAACCTCCTTGCCCACAACTCCCCTCGGTCCCGTAAACTCCTGCACCTCGTCGAGTCAGCCAGTCTGCATGTATTGCCTCTCCAACCTACTCATCATAATATTGCAGGTGATGATTCATGGCTTGACTTGATCCTTACTTCTAATCCTTCCCTAGTTTCCTCACATGGTCAACATGATGCTCCTGGCTTTTCCCGTCACGACCTTATTTTCCTATGCTACGTCCTTAAACCCCCTAAACCTAAACCCACGTTCCAGTACAGGCGTGCCTTTGCACGAATGAATGTCGAGAGGCTTCAACATGATGCATCCAATATTGACTGGTCACCTCTGGAAGCAGCTGCTTCGGTTGACGAAAAGGTTAGTATCTTCAACGATGTTGTGGTCAAGCTATATGACGCCCATGCTCCTGTCAAGAAAATAAAGATGAAGCGTCCGCCTGCTCCTTGGATGAACAGGGGAGTACGGATGGCAATGCGACGGAGGGACCGCGCGTTTCGCAAATTTAAAAAGGATCGTTCGGAGGACAATTGGACCTTCTTTAAGGCTGCTAGAAATCGGTGTAACCAGATGATACGCAACGCTAAACGCCGCCACATTCTAAGTAATATCACTTCTTCTTCTCCTGCCGATATTTGGAAGTTTCTTGGAACTTTAGGAATCGGCAAATCGCGAAATTCAGACCTTCCTAGCACAATTGGTTTGGACGATCTAAATCGCCATTTCTCTACTGTTCCAGCATTAGATAGTCTAACCAAATGTCAAACTCTCGACTACCTTGCTGGTCTGACGCGTCCCAACATTAACCCCTTTGTCTTCACCCCAATCGACCCGGGAGAGATCAAAAAGATTATCCTATCCATTAAATCCAAAGCCGTGGGTTGCGATAATATCAGCCGCCATATGATCGTGACGGCTCTTGACCAATTCCTCCCTGCAATCTCCCATATCATAAACTTTTCCCTTTACACCGGTGTTTTCCCTTCCCTGTGGCGTAAAGCCCTTGTTCGGCCCCTGCCTAAGATTCCCAATCCCTCTCTTCCTAGTCACTTTCGCCCAATTTCCATCCTTCCCTTTCTATCTAAGGTGCTCGAGGCCAGTGTTCACAAACAATTCTCCCACTTTATTCACCACAACTCCCTCATCAGTCAATTTCAATCCGGTTTCAGGCCCGGGCACAGTACCGTTACAGCTCTCCTTAAAGTGACCGACGATATAAGGCGGGGAATGGAAGACACTAAAGTCACAGTCTTAGTGTTAATTGACTTTTCCAATGCTTTTAATACCGTCAGTCACGAAATCCTTTTATCGATCCTGTCCTATCTTATGGTCTCTCCAAGGGTATTGGAATGGTTTTCCTCCTATCTTCGGGGACGTCAGCAGTCTGTTTATGCTGGAGACTCTTCGTCAAATTGGTGTGATCTTGCAGCTGGCGTCCCGCAAGGCGGTATATTATCTCCTCTCTTATTCTCCATTTTTATTAATCTCATTACTACCCAGCTTCGAACTGCGTATCATCTTTATGCTGACGACTTGCAGCTCTACTGCCGGGCAGGTGTCGACAACATACCGGATGCGATTGACGAGCTAAACCGGGATTTAGATGTCGTTAAAAACTGGTCTGACCGATTTGGGGTGGCCGTTAACCCCACCAAGTGTCAGGCTATCGTAGTAGGCAGCCCCTACAGCATGAGGAAGCTGAATGGATTGACTGTGCCACCTGTAATCTTCGACAAGTCAGTCATCCCGTTTAGCTCTGATGTTAAGAATCTTGGTTTGCATGTCGACACTTGTCTTGACTGGCGAAAGCAGGTCACGACTGTATGTAATAAAGTCACCGGAACGTTGCGGTCGCTCTATCGGTTGAAAAACCTTCTTCCTTCACACATAAAGGCAATGCTTGTACAATCCCTAATATTTCCCATAATTGACTATGGTGATGTGTGTTATTATGACCTGAATGCAGATCTCCTCAATAAACTTGACCGTCTTCTGAATAACTGCATTCGATTCGTTTTCAATCTTCGTAAATATGACCATGTATCCGAGCATCGGCTGCTTTTAAAATGGTTACCCATTCGCCAGCGCAGAGAGTTAAGGGCTCTGAATACGTTGTTCTCTATTCTTGATAATCCCACTGCTCCTTCTTACTTGACTTCCCAAATTCAATATTTATGCTCTGCCCATGCTAAGAATCTTCGATCCACTAACAATCGTCTTCTACGATGTCCTTCTCACCGTTCTGGCTTCATTCGGTCTTCTTTCTTTGTCCAAGCGGTCTTTCTTTGGAATGCGCTCCCTCTGAACATCAGGATGGCAACCAGTCGGTTATCTTTTAAAGTGAAGGCACGTGAACATATCCGTCAAAAGTTGGCCGTTACATCTCAGCGCTGATTTGCTGGATTCGTTTTCTCCTCTACCGATAATTTGTTTCTCCTCAAAGATTTTGTTTATATGTATGTATGTATGTATGTATCTATCTATGTATTAGTATTTATTCTTGTATTTTATAGACATTTCCTAGCTATTTATCCCTTTTGTTGCACCTGCCATGTTTTGTCTCTGCATCACCCTAAGGTTGACTGGTAGAAAATGCCTCAGGCATTAAGTCCGCCTTTGTACAGTATTTCTTTTACTTGTGCATAAAGTGTTAATAAATAAATAAATAAAATAAATAAATAATGAAGATTAACAGCGAATTTTGAAAATCAGAAACTTTGGCAACTAATTATGTTTTTTTTTGCTAGATCGAAACAGGACACTTTAAAATGTCCAAAGAATTAGTTAAAAAAAATATAATAATAAATCTGCTAGCCTTTTCCCAACAATGTCGGGGTGGGCTTCCAGTCTAACCGGATGCAGCTGAATAACAGTATTTTACATGGAGCGACTGTCTATCTGACCTCCACAACCCAGTTACTGGGTTATATGATACCCCTTGGTAAGACTGGTTGTCAGACTTTCGAAAAAGTAAACAGTTTAATCTTTAAAAAGTTTTAATCTTTAGCCAAGAAGAGGGCAACAACTTCGTTTCAACTAACAGCCTATCGCAGTCCACTGTTGGACATAGGCCTCTCCCAGGCTGCGTTACAACACCCTGTCCTCCGCCTTCCGCATCCAGTCTGTCCCAGCCACTTTCTTTTTAACAACTTCGAAATCAGCCTATAATGTACCCACTGCTGGGACACAGGCCTCCTCTCAATGAGAGGGAGTGGGCCGTAATCCACCACGCGGGCCTAGTGCGGGTTGGTAGATGTCACATGTCTTCGAATGTTTGGTTCTAGGACATGCCGGTTTCCTCACGATGTTTTCCTTCACCGTTTTGAGAGCAGTGGTGATGATATAATGTACACAAAGTAAAGCGCGTGTCTGGGTTCGAACCTACGACCTACAACTCGTAAGTCGTGTCCGTGACCACTGGGCCACCACTGCTCTAACTAGCTCTTTAACAACTTAAAAAAAAACGGTTTACCAATCGTCACCCTATGAAATCTTCCCAATCAATCTTAACCCTATAGTCATCTAATTACCTTACTCACTAACCCGTAAACGCTGCACTGACATCACCATGACATATTGAGAAAAAAAACTACTTAGACAAAGTGCTACAAATTAATTTCTACGGTTTGTTTACGGATAAAAATAGAGAAGGTAAAAATAACTTTGTTTAAAAAGGGTGCTCGGTAACTGGTGAGTTATGGCGTTATTGTTTCATGTTTTGTGTTCAAAATAATAAGTTTATAAACTAAAACCCGACTACTGAAAACTTTTGAACAAAAAAAAACCGACTTCCAAAAAAAACACTACAAAGTGAAAAATAACTTTAATTTCGGAAAAAATTATCAGCTGTTTCATACATTTTGGTCAGGCAGGTATTGAACTTTTGTATGAAACAGCTCATTCTTTTTTCGTGATTTCAGAGTTGGTCGGTGGTCCCGTAGTGAAAGTTGTTCATATTCATGGGTAGAACACCCTGTAAAAATTTGGAACTGGTAAAAAAAAATATTTAATAAAATTTACCCCAATTGTTAAATTTTAGGGAATTTTAAATAAGAATTTTGGAGTTAAGTATTCAAATAATGAAATCAAAGCACTCGATTTGTAAGTAGAACTACAAATTTGTCTTCCATAGAGTACGTTTTCTGGTCCCTTTGTTTACATTTTCGTCAGACACTTTTGGAAGACACTATAGGAACTGTCATTCGTGTCGACCATTTTGTTAAAATCGCATAATTATATCACTTTACTCAGTACTTTACACCACACGTTAACATTAAAGGGTTATAACCCTCGCGCTGACGGACGGCTCGCTTCGTTAACCCTAGTTACGTATTAAGTGACGAACGATACGGTTATTTTACGGTTTGTTTGTGGTATCGCTTATAGCATTATGGGGTTAAACTTCACAGCTGATCAGGGTGATGTGTGAGTCATGTTTTATTTAAAAAACCGGGCAAGAGCGAATCGGACTCGCACACGAAGGGTTCCGTACCACAAGGCAAAAACACCGAAAAAAACAGATTTGTTGTATGGGAGCCTCCCTTAAATATTTATTTTATTCTTTTTTTAGTATTTGTTGTTATAGCGGCAACAGAAACACATCATCTGTGAAAATTTCAACTGACTAGCTATCACGGTTCATGGATTCAGCCTGGTGACCGACGGACAGACGGACAGTGGAGCCTAAGTAATAGGGTCCCGTTTTTAACCTTTGGGTACGGAACCCTAAAAACTGTAGACGTTTTTTGAGGTTATGGTCCGTAAAATCATGCATGTATAGTTGTATACCCTGAAGAGGATAGATACAGAACTAAGGAGTTACACCTACATTTTAATAATAATAATAATATTTATATTATTTTATTATTATTTTTTTTTTTTTTTTATATTTCTTTATACTAATATTTAAAAATATAATTTATAAGAATTTAATTGAATAAAGGAGATAATAATAATAATAATTTATTTCAGATTCATCTTTACATCCATATTAAGTCCCATGTAGGTAATAGGGGCGAGTCTGTTAGACTGTTGCCATTAATCAAGCAAAAATCCAGACACCTCACCGGGATATTTCTGAGAAATTCCTTACGGAAAAACCCAACAACTCCTTGCCTGGTCTGGAGATAGAATTTCGGGTTTGCAAATTGCAGGAGCTTCGGGCTATAAAGGAACCTTTAATCATGGGCCATTTGGAAGGAGGCGTTGAAATCATTTATGAGATTTGGAACTGGTCAGACATTTTAGAAATAAGGAATTTAATTCTACAGTTTCTTAATCATTCATTAGCATGTTCTCTAAAAGTTCTGGAACATTTTTGGATGCCTATTCCTTCAGTTATCATCCTCTGCCTACCCTTTTCCTAACTATGTTGGGGTCGGCTTCCAGTCCTACTGGATGCAGCTGAATACCAGCACTTTACATGGAGCGACTGCCTATCTGACCTCCACAACCCACTTACTGGGTAACACGATACCCGTTGTCAAGAATGGTTGTCAGACTTTCGGGCTTCTGACTACCCGTAACGACTGTCAAAGATCCACGAATGACATCCGGGACCAACGGCTTAACGTGCTTTCCGAGGCACGGAGGGGTCTTGGTACTATGTAAAGATGGTCACTCATCCACAGACCAACCGCGGCAAGCATAGCGTAACCTGATCCATCGACCTGTGCGGCTGTTATTATTTAGCCACGGGACCCTCTTAATGGTCTTAGTAATACCTAAAAAATATATTAGGACACAATATTATGTTTTTCTCATCTGGCAATTCCTAAGTCAGGATCAATTTAAAACCATTCATCTGTCAAACTCTAAAACCACGGAATAGATAAATTATCTGTTCCGTGTCTAAAACCACTGAAACATAATTCTCCTCGCATAGTATTATACTACCCGATTCTAGTCGCAATTACGAGGTGACCTTCGCTTCACTTTTCTGTAGACACGGAAGCGCCTTCATCAGTCGCGCCAATTAATTAATTACAATTGATAACTAACACACATTCGCTAAAACAGAGAACACAGTACAAAAAAGATCCGAAGTTCTATTATGGTGAATGGATAGTGGTAGACCGCAAAAACGTAAGAAAATTTGAATTTCGCGGTCTCAACTACCCATTCACCTTAAGAGTAAACTAGTCGCGAGTTCGACCTCACTGGTGGTCATGGCCAAAAAGCACGCTGTCTGACCTGGCTTCGTGTCCAACAGAGCTAGTATCAGTGATGAGCAGTTAGATGCTAGTCTACACGAACAACGTCTAGTTCTCATGCACAGAAATACCGTTCCAAACTGACAGGCGCGTAAAAAAAATCGAAAAGTGCTTCGGAAAATCGAGTTTTATGAAAAAAACATTGCATGAATCAATTACAAATAAAGATTATTGAATTCTTCAATAACTGAGTTTTGTCGGTACGGACTTGGTTTTAAAGATATTACAGTTCTTTTATTACTAATTTACACCCAAATTTACGTTAAAAATAGCAAGAAAAACGAATCTTTGTTGGCTCATAACTTTTTAATGGCTTTGTTGGAATTTTTTCTATAATGGAATTAATATTATTTCAAAACGATATCATGTTTAACTTTGAATGCACAATGTCAAACAGTGGAGTAATACTCTCCCGAAATTTGTATGGAAAACATATCGACTAGTGGCACTTTAAGCTTTCGTGTCGACGCGAATTGGACGAGAATGTGTCATGCCGTGATGATGATGAGGTACTAAATAAAGGTAACGGGAGTGACTTCATAGGATGTGCGCATTTTGCGCATGTATCGTGAATGTTTAAGATTTTGTGAGAAAATGGATGAAAGACAATAAACTGTTTGACATTTTTTTTTGTCAATTGATTTTTTTTTCTTTATTTTACAAGTTTCATTGCCATTGTCATTATTGGATCTTTGACAGTCGTTACGGGTCGTCAGTAGCCCGAAAGTCTGACAACCAGTCTCACCAAGGGGTATCGTATTACCCTGTAACTGGGTTTTGGAGGTCAGATAGGCAGTCGCTCCATGTAAAATACTGGTATTGAGCTGCATCCGGTTAGACTGGAAGCCGACCCCAACATAGTTGGGAAAAGGCTAGGCAGATGATGATGATGACAATTGTGTTGTGTTTTGTTTGTTAATTTTGTTTTTCTTGTATATTATCCCAGACTGCGCCACAACAGCCTGTCCTCCGCCTTCCGCAATTAGTCTGTCCCAGCCACCTTCTTTAGGTCGTCCGTCCATCTAGCTGGGGGGCGTCCCACACTACCCTTCAAATCAAATCAAATCAAAATATTTATTTGCTAGAATATGGTACATAGGGTGTTACAATGAATTTGTTTCAGCATATCCTGCCCTAACATGGCGTGCAAATGTCACAATCAGCGATGTCAATTAATCTAGCTTACAAATTACAGGTTCTATTGACTTGTCTTCTAAATAGTCCTTAATGGTATAATATCTTTTAGATAGTAATAGTTTGAAAAGTATTTTTTTAAATATTGTCAACGGTAAGTCTTGCAAACTATTTGGTAAATGATTGTAAATAATAATCGACATGCAGTATACATTTTTCTTAAATAATTTTAGTTTTACTGGCGGCAGCCGAAGTCTATCTTTATGCCGTGTTCGGCTATTTGGCCTGTCCGTGCTTGTTTCATATAAATTGTAGTTCCTCTTAACAAAAATACATATTTCAAAGATATATAAACATGGCAAAGGTAGAATATTAAGTCTTTGAAACAACAGTCCTTGCCGATACGCGGAAAAAACACTTGATAGCTTTTATAATTTTCCCCTAATTTTCTCGTATTTATTTTTATAAGATGATCTCGAATCGGGCACACCGGTTCTTTACTGCCTTGGAGAAATTTTAGTTCTGGTTGTCAGCGAAAACCATTTACAATTCTAGAGCCAAAAAGTGTGACATAATCGACCTTATGGCTCAGAATTCGGTTCTCTTCTGCCCCATTGCTAGGCAAAGGTGTCTTGGTATCCCTTAATAATAACTACAAGGATTTGGAAATCTGTACGCAATTTGTGCAGTCGCTCCTTATAGGTTCAGCTGCGTACCAGTAGGTACTGATTAGCCGATCCCAACATTTTAAGTTGGGAAAAGTCTAAGCCGACGCGACGATGCGAAAGTTAAAGATCGGGTAATTTTGTGATCCAAAAGTTCTTGAAAGCAGGATCATAAATGTGCAGTATGTGATCTTTAAGACACATTCTAATTGACTGTAAATCGATGACTGTACAGATTGGTATTTCTGTGTCAATCGTTTTATTGCCTCTTGTGCCAAAACAAAACCTCTTGTATATTGACATTGACCTCTGCAAGTAATAAGTATCAATAAACGATGCACCTACTATTATTTGTGTGATTCATACAATATCTTTTGTACCAATCTGAGAGCAGTGACTCAGTTTTATGATGCTTAGAGATTGGGAAATCGGACAGTTACAGAATTGTCCATTTTTTTGAATTAAATTTTTTTAAATTGTCAGTGTCGTACGTCTGTCTGTCTGTCTGTCACCAGGCTATGCAGGCAGGGTATCTCATGAACCGTGATAGCTAGACAGTTGAAATTTTCACAATGATGTATTTCTGTTGCCGCTGTAGCAACAAATAGGTACTAAAATCAGAATAAAATAATTATTTTCGGCGTTTTTGCCTTGTGGTACGAAACCCTTCGTGTGCGAGTTCGAATCGCACTTGGCCAGTTTTTTTATTGCTGCTCTTGACCTTGTATTGTACCTATCGCAATAAAAAGTAATTAAATCCGCTATTTTCAAAATCGAATTTCCCAAGTAGGTAGTTTAAGAAAAAACAAAAATAGTTTCGATCCTATAGACTAACGTTTAACATCACAGATTTAAAAAAAAAACTTGCAAAATACAAACTAGAAAAGTAACAATTCTGTCATAAAATCAAAACCATGTAAAACATCAAATTAAAACACCATGGAAAACATCACAAATTACTTTTTATGACCTTAAACAACCTTTCATCAACTAGTAGCGTTATGTCAAATTTCGCGCCAAACCGCCATCTTTGTCACGCTTCTAAACACGCACGATAAAAAGTAATTGTTATTGAGTTGTTATATGAAAATTCTCGTGTCACGCTAATTAGAGAGTCTAGTCTAATATGGCCTTTGCCAGGTGTTTATGAGTTCAATGTAATTTAATGCTGTCAAGGTGGTCTGTTGAAGTTGGTCTTCTATTAGGTCGTGAGATGAAGCTAAATCGTTTATAAATGTTGGTTCAAAGATTTGACTCACATATCACATAATCAGCCTATAACGTTCCCACTGCTGGGACACAGGCCTCCTCTCTGTGAGAGAGAGTGGGCCGTAATCCACCATGCGGGCCCAGTGCGGGTTAGTGGATGTCACATGTTTTCGAATTTTTGGTTCTAGGACAAGCCGGTTTCCTCATGATGTTTTCCTTCACCGTTTTAAGAGCATAGTCTCGAACCCAGACATGCACTTTACTTTGTGTAAATTATTCATTACCACTGCTCTTTTTTGAGATGGGATAATAGCTCAATGGGATAAAATCATTGAACTCGCGCCACTGTTACCGTAAGCGACACCGCGCGTGTTTTGTTTATAAGACGATTACCTAAAAAGTACCCGCTTCGGATGTGTTCGGCTATCCTCGGGATGTACTCGGTTTTAAGGCAAGGTATTCTGTTTGTGTTTTGTTTTCACTTCTGTCGGCACTCACGGAGTGCCATTGTTTTTTTTTTTTTTTCTTTTCTCAGTTAGAATCATGGTCTGGCAGTTTGAGTTATTTATGCGGCCTACACAAATGTCCTTCTTTGGTATTGTTCTAGAATCGTTGAGCTCCTTATGTTCTGAGTTGAGCTGTACCACGGATATCTATGAGCTGTACTATTATTGACAATTGAGTGCACTGAAAGACAGGTCTTCATTCAATCTGTGTGGTTCTTTCCTCAAAATACCATTTCAGGCACCAATCTACATGGTGTTCACACCCTAACCCTAAAAAGCACAAAACACCACAATTCTTTGAGTATTCTCCAACTTTCTTCGAAACAAACTGTCCAAAATATTTGCATGACTATAGGTCATTCATTATTACAGAAATGCTACGGTAATTATTCGCGAGCGTGAACCGACAAGAATGGATGTCACGCCGGGGGTAGCCACCCCCGCGAAGACTCGTGGCTATAACACCAATCTTGTTTGAACTAAGTATGCTTTGTTTCTGTTTGGGAAATCCTACTACTACAAATAATTCAACAAAGTAACAAGTAAGAAACTCAAACTCAAAGCATTTATTTCAATTGAGGCTACGCTTATGGAGCAAAATATGTATTAACAAAATTTTCATTTTAGTTTGGAGTTTTTGGATGCAAGGAAAGAGCTTTCATGACGATACAATCACACTCAAACTCAAACTCAAAGCATTTATTTCAATTAAGCCTTGTTCAGGCACTTTTGAATTGTCAAAATTAAATAGTCTGTCAGTTAGTCAGAAAGTTGAAGCTAGTTGCCCATTCCAAAAGAGAAGAACGGGCAAGAAACTCCATGGACACACTTTTAAATCAAGATATTACAAAATCCTGGGTGCAATATTCTAGTTGCTTTTTATGTGAGAACAATGTAAAAATACTGGCCAATTGCGAGTCGGACTCGCACACGAAGGGTTCCGTGCCACAAGGCAAAAACGCGGGAAAAAAACACGTTTGTTGTATGGGAGCCCCCCTTAAATATTTATTTTATTCTGTGTTTAATTGTTGTTGTTATAGCGGCAACAGAAATACATCATCTGTGAAAATTTCAACTGTCTAGCTATCACGGTTCATGAGATACAGCCTGGTGACAGACAGACGGACAGACCGACACACAGCGAAGTCTTAGTAATAGGGTCCCGTTTTTACCCTTTGGGTACGGAACCCAAAGAGACAAAAATGAAGAAACAATTCAAAGGGTTTCCAATTCCCGGGCTGGCCAGCCAAATACGGCCTACGTTTATTTTTATAGTTGTTCTGGAGTTCCGGGAATTCCCGGGTAGGTGCTTACTCGTATGAGATTTGTAGTCCGACACAGGACAAAAATCCTGAAGCCAGATTTTTTTTATTTTTCACAAAGTATGAAATGACATTCCTGATTTATTAATAAACAAGCAATTGCCCGCGACTTCGCCTGCGATCCAGGATGAAAAGTAGCCTACGTCCTTACCCAGGTCATGTTCTATCTGTAAGCCAAATTTCATACAAATCCGTTCAGCCGTTTTAGCACGAAACGAAAACAATCTCACTTTCGCATTTATACTATTACTAGCTTCCGCCCGCGGCTTCGCTCGCGAGGTATGTCGATAAAAACTATACTATGTCCTCCCCCGGGATGCAATCTATCTGACAAATTTTATCGAAATCCGTTCAGTGGTTTAGGCGTGAAAAGGTAACATACAGACAGACAGACAGTTACTTTCGAATTTATAATTTAAGTATGGATAAATACACCTATAATATAATTATTATAATACTTAGGATTATTATAAGTACATATCCAGTCCAGTATCACTTACTGTAATTTTATTGTGTAACTATTTTTGAATCACAATCGCCAAAAATTACCTGAAACAGAAAAAAAAACAATGGTTAGGAACTAATTGTTAACAAAATTCAGTGAATTGTGGTACCTACCTGTCTCCTAGATTTAAATTATTAACAAAAAAGTTCAACGATTTCATAAAAAACGCGATAAAGAATGGATGTCCTACCTGTTCTACTCAATATTTTGCAATAGGTAACTAATACCTCTGTTTTGCACTTCAGCAAAAACTTACAGGAAGTTACAATTCTGATAAGCAATTTCCACGACAACAAGAATTTAATGATATTGCAGAGGTAACAATACCATTGTTTTATGTTCTGTAAACACTTTGGCAAAACAGGTTAAACAAAAAACTACTTATTGATAACGTTATCGAAGAAAAACACGATTGGAATTGGAATGTCAATCAAACATTTTATTTCACTTATACTATACCTACATGGGCACTTATGAAACGTCAGAAGCTAGGGTGCACCGGGTGCACGGTTCCAATTGATCTTTTTCTATGGAGAAGAGAGGAGAAGAAACTTCACTGCAACTTTAAAAACCCAATGGTTTGAACTGGTTTGAACCCAGCTAGTCTTTTTACAATATTTTTATTTTTCAATGAATATTTTTTTCTTTTTTGGGGGGGGACCTTGTGAAGGCCGCAGGAACCCGTTGGATGCGAGAAGCACAGAACCGGTCGAAGTGGAAGTGCTTGGGGGAGGCCTATGTCCAGCAGTGGACGTCTTTTGGCTGAAATGATGATGATGATGATGATTTTTTTCTTTTTTACAAAAGGACATCACCCATTCTGGGATACTTTTTTATTTTTATTGTTGGCCAATAGTAATTAAGTACTTATACATTTTTAAAGTACATATTTTACGAACATAGAACGCATTATTTTTTACTAACCATAATGTAAACATTATTCTTTTCTACATTACCTTAAAGCTTTTACTTTAATTGAGAAACACAAAGTGATATTATAATTATTATAACAATGAAAATGTAAACACGAAGGTGTTAAAATTAAACAGCTCACTAAACATTAAAGGGTAGTTAACACCTGTAATTAATAATGTAAACGTTTTGTTAATTAAAACTTCAGTTTTTCTTTAACGACTTCCATATAAATACACTGCCTGTCATTTTCTACACGAACGCGTTCGAGTACTTTTTGTTTTAACTTAGGCATTTATTTGGCTTGAGGCATAATTTATGCCACGTGTCGTGTACAGTACGGCCGATTTATCTTGGCAAGTCTGAACTTCGCGCAGAAGGCTGCGCAGTAAGATTTTTTAGGAACAAAATGTTGACATGAGGCGAGTGTGAGTTAGAGAACATGCGCGAAAGTTCTTAAATCCTTTTTTTTTAGCGGATGGGATATCATCAAATGACCCCTCCCGCTCTGGGTGGAGCGGAAGGGAGTGTTAGACTCTTACTTACTAAAACCCACCCGTGTTCCTTCCTTAGCCCTTTATGTTCCGGGGCAGCGGTAACCCTTTCGGACAATTCCGTCCCCCTTATCTCCGAAGTTTGCAAAGAGAAAAATCGAAATTATTCTATGTGATGTGTTATTTAAAAAAAGATAACTGGAAATCTCTGTTTCTATGGAAAATTTATAATCGGTCCAATTTGGCTGTAACACTATTTTTCGAAAATGTTCTCTACTAACTTTTTAGACCTTTGTATCCTACTTATGTGTATGAAGTTTCATTAAAATCGGTTCATTCATTTCGAAAAATAAGAGCTTGAAAGTTTGTATGAAATGCCGTACGGCGTAAACGCTCTTAAAATTACGAGAATTGCCACTGGCATCAAGATTTCGCCATCATCGGCAAGAAAATCTATTTCTACTTAATAAAGTAACCAACTAAGGACCACACATAACGCAACGCCAAAACATACGTCTCACATAAAAAAAAGATCAAAATATCAGTTATAGTTATTTTTATACCAAACCACGACGAACCGATAAATAAACATATTATCCTAATTTAATTCTACCAAAACGGTTCAACATAAACTGGTTATCATAACCCACTGTTAATATTACGGCCGTAATTTATAAAAACTCCAGACATTTTTCATTTTAACGGTATTTTTGTTTAGTCTGCGACTTACGTAGGGGACTTTTTTAGGTTATTAATTTTATTTTTCGAAGAATTAATAAAATTATTACTGTTAGTTATTTTGCGTGTTAGACATAACTGGCGAAATTTGAGTGTTCCTACGTATAGTACAGACTAGCACACTACTACTACAATCTGTCAAAGGAGATGTTCCAAAAATTTATGGAGCCTGGGCTAGCACTATGTACACTAAATGTAAATATCGCTATACAATATAGAAACCGTTTCTTAATGTTAATTTTCTCTAACTTAACTTAACGTTTTAATGTACATTAAAATTAACCCTGTCAAGGAGAGCAACTCAAAATAAATATGGTGGATCAGCAATATGTGAAATGTCACTATGACAATGACATTAAATTGATGTGTCGTAATATCTGTGAAAGAAAACAAAACACGAATTCCGAAAATACATGGGTTTTGACTAACATTCAAAATTGAAAACATACCAAAACAAAAACAATCACTAAAAACTCCGAAACACATCCAATTCAACACGCGGGAACACAACAATCCAAAGACAAAGTCAAACTGTCAAAGAAAGACGTCACTCACGAAACTTAAAACTGTCAAAGTCGTCGAACGTCATGTCAAACAACTGTCATGGCTACCTTAAAAATAGGGTTTATCTTATCAAAAAACTTCCCAAATAATCATTTGTACTTTTCTTCAAATTAATTTGTTTGCATTTTTATGAAAATCCGCTATTTTTTTCCTATTTATCTATGTAGTGTACATGGTGGTAGCCCAAAATCAAACATCTCCTTTCTTTAATAGATTTTCAACTTTAACGCTAAAGCATAAGGTTCAAAATTGATTTGGAAAATTTGACAGTTTCGGTTAACTTGATGTGCTGGCGTCTGTACATCATCATCTGCCTAGCCTTTTCCCAACTATGTTCGGGTCGACTTCCAGTCTAACTGGATGCAGCTGAATACCAGTATTTTACATGGAGCGACTGCCTATCTGACCTCCACAACCTAGTTACTGGTTACCACGACACCTTTTGCTAAGACTGGTTGTCAGACTTTTGGGCTTCTGGCTGCCCGTAACTACTGTCAAAGATCTCCAAATGACAGCTGGGATCAACGACTTAACGTGCTTTCCGAGGCACGGAGGGGACTCGATGTAATGGATGGGCTGGGCACCCATCCACGAACGGATCGCGGCAAGCGAAGCTTAACCTTCGGCAGGTGTGACCCGTGTGGCTGTAATGTTTAGCAGCTCAAAGCAGCTTGAGAACATCACACTACTATTATAAAGGCGAAAGTTTGTGTGTGTTTATATGTTTGTTACTTCTTCACGCTCAAACGGCTGGACCAATTTTGATAAAATTTGGTATGGAGGTAGCTGATACCCTGGATTAACATATAGGCTAGTTTTTTCCCGATATTCCTACGGGATCCAAACTTATGCGGGTACAACCGCTGGGAGCAGCTAGTAAATTGATAATAATAATAAGGTATGGAATAAAATCAGCTGTTCAAAATCAAAATGGCGGAAGGGAAGGAGCAAGTTAAACGGGTCTGTGTGTAAAGTCAACGATCATTTATCAAGATGACATTTAATTGAGAATCCAGATATACTTTCAAGATTAATAAATGTCGTGATATTTCTTTGTACACTGTCACTATTTGTAGAACTGAGTGGAATAATAAAACGTTACTTGACTTTAAGTTCCCATAACTTATTATTTATTAAACTTAAAAGTTCTCTGACTGGCTGCTTGACTGACAACGCCTAAAAAGGCTTCGACCTTACCTAAAGATAGAAACTATTCGAATTTTCTTAACGGAGGGTAGCCCGCGAAATTCAATTTTCCTCACGTTTTTTTGCGAAAAAAAAAACACCCAGCGTATGCCCCCTTAAGTAGCACATTCACGATAAAAAAATAAAAGCTATTTTTTTTACGTAAATCTATTTCTAAGTCATTGCAATAGAACTCTTATATAATCATTGTTATAAAGTATACATTAGAATGATTGCCGATTGTATTAAAAAAACTCACAGCATCTGGAGGTACGGTTACATTGCAAATTACGTCAAAAAAAAATATTATCGTAAATCTGTTCCTTTAACCAATTATTGAACGAAGAAGAATTCTTCGATAAACTGTTTTAAAATCTGGGAGTGTCTTTTTTATCCAGCAAAGGACTTTGACAGGTTCTAGTTCATCGTGAGGAAACCGGCATGTCCTACAGCCAAAAAAAAATCGAAGACATGTGACATCTACCAACCCGCACTGGGCCCGCGTGTTGGATTACGGTCCACTCCCTCTTAGAGAGAGTAGGCTCGTGTCCCAGCAGTGGGAACATGGCTCTATCATAGTAAACTAAATACATTTTTTTTTTAAATCCACGATAAAAACGTGTTCATCGCTATGGCGAAACCGCCAGGGTGGCCCGCGAAATTGAATTTTCTTATGTTTTTTGCAATTTGCTTGGTATTAAGTTGCATTGATTAAAATATGATTCGCGACCGTAACAAATATATGTATTTACAGAATTATAATCATTAATGTCATCAACACAACTCTCTAAGACCAAGTAATGCTACTGAATGAAATCTTGACATTTTAGGACTGTACTAACTTAAAAAGTTGTATTACTGATTCTAATGATTATAATTCTGTAAATACATATTTGTTACGGTCGCGAATCATATTTTAATAAACGCACCAGCAAATTGCAAAAGACTTAAGAAAATTTGAATTACGCGGACTACCTTAGCGTTTTGATTATTTCAATAAGAAGGCATCCACCAGGAGTAGTAACAGTTAAATACAACCCGAAATAACTCAAATACGATATCGCAAACCACCATAATTCTTACCCCGCATACTCCACATCTTATGGGCTTAAACTTAAGCTATCGACGTGCTCAAGCGCCGACTTAAGTAAGTCAACAGTGAGTCACCGAGCAAAATATTAGCCCTTTGTAGTTTACGGGCTTTTGCAACGAGAGACTGGACGCATTTACACCGGTACGTAACATTTTTAACGTTTGAAAAGAGGTTTTATATTATACGTAACATTTTTAACGTTTGAAAAAAGTTTTTAAATTTACCGAACCTTTTTAACGTTTGAAAAGAGGTTTTATTTATATTTTGTATTTTTGTTGGATGCTGTTTTCTATCTTGTGATTTGGTCTTTGTAAAATTAATGACTAACTATTTGTAGTGTGGGACGCCCCCCAGCTAGATGGACCGACGACCTAAAGAAGGTGGCTGGAAGGACTTTATTTATAACTAGCCGCGCCCCGCGGTTTCACCCGCATAAGGTTCATGTGGGAATATCGGGATAAAAAGTACCTTATGTGTTAATCATGTTTATAAACTATCTGTGTCCCAAATTTCATCCAAATATGTTCAGTAGTTTTTGCGTGAAGAATTAATAAACATACAAACACTCACTAACTTTCGCCTTTATAATATTAGTGTGATCAGCCGGTCGATTCTGTAAAAATCTCATCGTGAAAACTTAGGTGAAGTGAGTTTGTTTTTGCTAGGAATTGACACTATTGACAGCTCACTCCACGCTCACTTCACCTAAGTTCTCACGGTGAGATTTTTACAGAATAGCACCGAAGGTACTAGAATTAGTCGGAGGAGGCTATTTTAGGTGAGTAACTTTTATGCACAATTTTTTTTTACATGAGCTGTCACACCAAATGCACTGCGGTGTAAATGCACCCGGTTTATATTAAGAACGGTGCTTAAAAAAACAAAAGGGTGCGAATTGTTTTCGCAAAACGACCAGCTCATTGTCAACAAACGATTTTGACGTTTATTGCTCACACAATAAAGATTTATTTTATGCGCACAGTGGCTCGTATATTTAGCTTAACGGAAAGTGATTTTGAGAAATAACACTGGGTAATTTTATTTTTCTCTTTTAAGAAGTGTGTGGTTTATTAGCTCAAGGAGTCTTGAGTTTCAAAATGTCTGAATTATCGTCATGGACACGAGTAGACTTCCGCGTAAAAAAATGACACCATAAAAACCACGTATCGACAAGCGTAGTGGGGGACGCCCCCCAACTAGTTAGACCGACGACCATGAGAAGGTGGCTGTGACAGACTGTACGCGAAAGACGGAAGACAGGGTGTTGTGGCGCAACCTGGAACAGGCCTATAGAGGTATGGGGAACAGGGTGTAAAGTTTACTCATACTCTATGAAAAGGGAGGATCCTCCGACCAGACGGGTGTTGTGTCTGGCGGGCAACTGCCCGATGAATCATGTTGGGCCGTTGTATCTATGCTACTGTTGCGCGGTAAACTCTGCTTGCGAGATGCAGGATTTTGCGTGACGTCAGTATGACGCGTTGTTCATATGTGGCGTTATAGATACCGCTACAGGCCTATGTCTGGACTGCCATAGGCTGAACTGATTGTTACCATAAAAGCAGTATTAATGGCAGCAATAGCCCAATTGTTAAAGAAAGAGCTAGCAAGTAAGATTTCGGGCGTTCTATTTCAAGCCCATCTGTTGAAACGCCAACATAAATCGTCCAAGCCCAAGTGTTAGTTGTAGGAGGTAACAAAACCCAGATTTTTCCCTCCTCATTTCGATATCATCCCTTTGCCTTTTACATAACCCACGACAGAAAGGGGCTGGGTTTTCTGTATCCCAAAAGCATAATAATTATAGTATTTCTGTTGACTTCTTAATTCCATCTTCAATCTCATTAAAATCGATTCTTAACTTGAATGAATGAAATAATGTGATAACACCTTTATTTACCAAAACTATAAAAGATGTCCTTCACACACTTCGTGTGCGTTAGTCATAGCAAATATCAAATATGGCGGCAGAAACATTCCATATTTACGCATTATACTCAAATATTTATTGCATGATCTATATCATTAGCATGCTTACTCTTCGAACTCCAAAATACAGGAGCGGGATTACTGACGGAACACATACCTATGTAGGTACAGTCACCAAAGGTGATATAGTTGAAGTTTAGTAAGTAGGTAAGAAACCGATGTATGTTTTCGAATAAAATTGAGTTTAATTAATAAAATCCAAACAGTTCATTTATCCGCACTGTGCAGTGCGGATTGGTCACACATGTCTTCTTTCACCGTTTTGAGGGCAGTGGTGATGAATTAGTTAGGTCTAGAACAGATTTTTTTTTCCAAATTTTCGTTTAGGCACAGACACAGGCCTCCTCTCTGTGAGAGGGAGTGGGCCATAATCCACCATGCGGGCCCAGTGCGGGTTGGTAGATGTCACATGTCTTCGAATTTTTGGTTCTAGGGCATGCCGGTTTCCTCACGATGTTTTCCTTCAAAACGGTGAAGGAAAACATCGTGAGGAAACTCCCGATGTTTTCCTTCACCGTTTTGAGAGCAGTGGCGATGAAATAATTTACACAAAGTAAAGCGCCTGTCTGGGTTCGAACCTACTACCTGCAACTCGTAAGTCGCGGCAGTTACCACTGGGCCACCACTGCTCTCTATGGCTGGCTATGGGCTGATTATGATTTATTTATTAATTTCTTCAATTTTTTTTTTTTTGTTTGGTAGCTTATGCTTTCTTACTGCTGGGCAAAGGCCTCCCCCAAATCCTTCCAGGAACTCTTTTCCCGCGCCACCTCGAACCAGCAAAAACCAATTACAGAAATTAAAGACACAGTTTGTATGATGATTTAAAACTTAATTCGGAACAGTTAAACGTGTTTGACTAAGCATTCCCTTCACCATAATCCATACTAATAATTATAAATTCGAAAGTAACTCTGTCTGTCTGTCTGTATGTTACATTTTCGCGCCAACCACTAAACGGATTTCAATAAAAATTGGCAGAGAGATAGATTGCATCCCGGGGAAGGGCATAGGCTAGTTTTTATCGCGATATTCCCACGGGAACGACACTTATGGGGGTGAAACCGTGGGCCGCTGCTAGTATTCCAATAAAATCTGTCTAGTAGATACTATAATAAAACATTAATAGTAGGTCTACATTCATAACAGTCTTTATAGTGACTCGTTGGCGCAATATTTGCGTCTCGGAGATAAAATATGGCGTCGAGGGATGTGACGCAAGATGACAAACCAAGGTACAAATATAAGAGATTGAAAGTGGAAAGGAATCCGCCATGTTCATCATCATCTGCCCAGCCAATTCCCAACTATTTTGGGGTCGGCTTTCAGTCTAACCGGATGCAGCTGAATACCAGTATTTTACATGGAGTGACTGCCTATCTGACCTCCACGACCCAGTAACTGGGTAATACGATACCCTTGGTAAGACTGGTTGTCAGACTTTCGGGCTTCTGACTACCCGTAACGACTGTCAAAGGTCCACGAACGACAGCCGGGACCAATTCCGAGGCACGGTGGGGTCTCGGTATGTAAAGATGGTCACCCATCAACAGACCAACCGCGGCAAGCGCAGCTTAACCTGATCGATCGACCTGTGCGGCTGTTATTATTTAGCCACGGGCCCCTCCACCACCCCACCCACCACACCACTCCACTATGAACCCATTATGTTATTAACAGAAATAATTAATTATCATTCAACGAAATAGTGACCCCTTTCTAACTCGTCTGCCCCGTGTCTCCACCCACCACAAGTAATTAGGGCCCCAGATATACATATGTTATCATTGTTACGACACGTTTGATAACACGCCTTAAATCTTACGTCTTCCGCGTTTTGTAGGACGGCAGTCGGTATACCTACGTTGTAATCAAAAGAAATGCGGGGTAGTTGCGTAACACACTAACGATAACAATATGGCTATCATTTCGACAGTTCAACAACTTTAATTGCGTTGCCCGTGGCTAAATAATAACAGTCACACAGGTCGATCGATCAGGTTAAGCTACGCTTACCGCGGTTGGTCTGTGGATGGGTGGCCGTCTTTACATACCGAGACCCCTCAGTGCCTCGGAAAGCACGTTAAACCGTTGGTCCCGGCTGTCATTCTTAGATCTTTAACAGTCGTTACGGGTCGTCAGAAGCCCGAAAGTCTGACAACCAGTCTTACCAAGGGGTATCGTATTATTGTGGAGGTCAGATAGGCAGTCCCTAAATTTAAAATACTGGTATTCGCCTGCATCCAGTTAGACTGGAAGCCGACCCCAACATAGTTGGGAAAAGGCTAGGCAGATGATGAGACCAGCAGGACTACCAATGCAGGGCTCAATCGACCCTGTAGCGTCACACAAATCATTCAGATTTAGAGCTTCTAGAAAGAACTTGTAGCGGTATCTACAACGCAACATACGAACAACGCGTCATACTGACGTCACGCAAAATCCTGCATCTCGCAAGCAGAGTTTACCGCGCAACTAGCATAGATACAACGGCCCGACATGAATCATCAGGCAGTTGTCCGCCAGACACAACACCCGTCTGGTCGGAGGATCCTCCCTTTTCTATAGAGTATGAGTGAACTTTACACCCTGTTCCTCATACCTCTATAAACTCTATTAACAAAGTATAGACACTGCTATCTCCTTTAACGCACCCCTATAGCCCAGACATTCGATTTAATGGATCATATACGCACATAAATAACATTGGTTCAGTCTAATTTTAGCTGCAACCATTCCACCGACACCACATTGGATGCACGGCTGTAAATCCTCTTGAGACACGACCAATAACGACTTGGATACAGGCGGCTAACTGGAGTGGATTTACATATCTATGTATGAAAACTCTGTTAGCATTTACACGTCAATCTATCATCATCATTATGATCATATAGTTTTTTAATGCATCCAAAGGTTGTCTTTAAAAGATCGCTCTTAACGATAAGACCGCGCATTGTGTCATCCTTTGTAAAATTTCTACATTATTATATCTGTAATTTATATGGTGTACATAGTAAAGAGTATTCTATGTTTATCTTTATCACGTTGGCAGTTTTTAGCTGAGTTCGCCTCTACCATATTCTTCGTCGAAACGTTGAGCTCCTCAAGGGGCTTACACATAAACACAATAAACGCAAGTTTTAGAACCAATAAAAGTATATGACCGACGAAGAATATCAAGTACAAGCTTTAGAACAAGCTGTCAGTTTTCGAGACTGTTTACTTACTATACCCGTATGATAAAACAAAACAAAATATTAGAACTGGGTCGCTCAAATTCATTATAACAGTAATAACATGTTACCACACACAATGAAATTACAATATAAACAATACGCGATTCAGTTTTAATGGATTCATCAATCAATCATTCGATTTACGTCGGATTGATTCATGAATTCGCGATTCGATTTTGATTGCTTGCATTGTCTTGGATTCAATCAATACGGACATGAAACGAAGTTTTTAAATGTATGAAAATAAATTTAAGAATTCATTTTCTCATACATTTTGTATTTATTGATTCTGAGGCGGTACGAGGTTCGCCGGGTCAGCTAGTTTAACTATAAATAAAAGACGTTTATCACGTCAAGGGTCAAACTAAACAACTTTAACCTAACAGCTTATTAATCATATCTTCAACCAGCTCATTATTGCCCCAAGGCATCCCACCCACGCGCAAACAAAAATTGTTCTTATCCATCATAACATAATCGAAGTTGCGCCATTTAAAAATGATTTCAAAACTTTGATGACAAAATGACAACCGGCATTTCGTTTAAGAATCTAGTCAGATTGCAAAATATCGCGTAATCTTGTAATATTTAAAGATGTTGATAATAATACGAATATACTTACGTATGCGGCTCACCGCTTATCATTTGTTTGATAGACTGTTCGGCGACAGTGGCGCCGATTCTGTTTTTCACAAACTAAACTAAATTTAAGTTCCTGCATCTTTTTCTTTCTATTTCATTAAGAAAAGGACAGAAGATAAATATTAGTTTAGTCCTGTCAAATTAAGATACTCCATAGACAACTTTAGACAAGATTAAAAAATTGGCTACTAAAAATACGTCAATTTACGTCAGGCGCTGACTAATTTGACAGGACTAAACTAATATTTATCTTCTGTCCTTGTCATAATGAAATAGAAAGAAAAATATGCCTGAACTTAAATTTAGTTTAGTTTGTGAACAACAGAATCGGCGCCGGCGCCAGTGTTTTGTTATTTTGGGTAAATAAACGAGGTATTCCACTCAGAGCACCACACCACGGATATCAAGGGATATGTCATGGAGGCGTGGCACATGTTGCCTCGATCCGATCAAACTGACCAAAAATTTAATTGCGTACACACTACCAGTAGCAATGTGTTTTGTCAGTGCAACAACATTCATTGCGTTATTTACGTTGTTGAGTAGACACATTTTTCGAACATTTATGAAGCAATGGATTAGCAATATCTTTGAAAATCATTCAGATTGAGATTGGTGGTGTGTTACGCAGTGCAGAGTTGCAAGTGTGCATTCAGTGTCTTTACACTTATATCATTGACTCAATTGACTGTATCTATACTTTCTAGTGCCCGCCCCTTTTGAGCATGTGTACATTTACAATAACCCGAGGGCCACGAAATGCAACGCTCCAAGCGAATTCGCTTTGCGCTGCAAGCGTCAGCGTCGAGCATCAAAATCAAATGTATGACTATTATCTACAAGGCCACAGAGTAGCGCTGCAAGCAGCAGCGGAATTTGCTACGAGCGAATTTGCACGAGCATTGGATGATCCGACGCGCGTTTTTTATGAGCATCGAAAACAATTGTATGAGAAAATTTGACAGCGACATTTTCACTTGTAATGTCGACGCGTGCTCACTCTGTACTCACAGAGCATGTAACCTTTTTCTGTACTGAACTGATTCATCCCCCCACCGACGTACACGCTACAAGCGAATACTTGAAGTTCGTGGCCTTGCTTTTGACGCTTAGAAATGACGCTTGTAGCGAATTGACGCCTCAAGCGTGGCGTTATTTTCGTGGCCGAGGCATAAGATAGCACAGTGTTACGCCTATTTTCCTGCGTGTGTGTCAAAAAAGCATTCTGTGGGCCGCATCTATTTCTTTTGTTTTTGTGTGATTTTCAGGAGTGGGAAAAAGGTGGCGACATTTGAACTCGAACAAATACAGAGTGAAGACATATCTCTCGGATATCTATGCAGGCAGGGCTCTGAACCGGTTTAAAAAGAGCGGTTAATTTCGATTAAGTACCGGAAAATATATCGTTCCTTCATTAACCGGTTAAACAAGTGAACTGTTCTTATGAAACCCAAATGATAAAGGTTACCGGTTACTTAAGCACAAACGGTTTTGACACCTAAATTAACCGGTTAATTCCGTAATAAAATTTTGTAACTAAATGATATCGCAACGTCCAGAGCGTGCTCGCGAGAGTGGCGGGGGCCGGGGGGGTCTAACTTGGTTTAAACCGGTTAATTTCCACTATCAAAACCAAAATTCATGAAGAATCAGTTTCCTGCATAAACCGGTAAAGTGCAAACCTTAACCTAAATCAATTTCGGTTTGGGGTCAATGACCGTAACCGATTAAGAATTTCAACCGGTTTCCGAGCCCTGATGCAGAGCACTGAATTGAACCGCACTTGGACGAACCGCACCTGAGCACTTCCACTAACCGCGCTGAAACAAAATTTAGTAACGTGCGGTTCGGTGGAACAATACGACCTAGCCGATGAAATATCAGGGCAACCTAAAGAGTTCCCGACAACTTCGCTCGTTCCACTAAAACCCCCTAGACCAGTCCCCCATGAGACTACACAGCACTCAATGTTCCACTACGATACCCTGGGGGATTATACAAAACTCCAATTTCCTTTTGAATCCCCTAATTTCCCGCGAAAAAAACATTGTAAAGCCTACCCACATAGAAAAACTGTATGATTGATATTTGATATACAGAGACAAATTTTAACACAGCTTATCACAGTACGTCTTTACTAAAGATACCTATCCAAGCAAAAAAAAAACACTGATTAAAGTGATTTTATTTTGACCTAAAATAATAAATGCACGTTAGTGTATTTTCGTTAGCTGATTATTTTTCTTATAAGTATCTATGCGTTTTTCTTATATATTTTTTTACCATCGTCCTTTTATTTTGGTGGTCTGAATGATTTCTAAAAGTTTGTCCATCTATTTTAATGGGACCTTATAGATATTGTAATGAGAATGACATTGTTTTCCAGGTATTTTCCATCTTCTTAGAGCGTCAATGTCAAAAATTTAGTTTTTTTTTCTTTTGTTTGGCCCAAAATTCAGCAACACGGATAGCGTTCGCTGACACAGCCATTAGGTCCTCACGTGTGCAGGTGACAGGGCGTGCGGTGCAAGATGGGAGTTCAGCCATTGTCTGTGGAGAGACACCGCATACACACCGGAGGTCAGTGCTTTCCATACAGGCCGCAGCAAGGACAACCTCCACAAGTGGGGGTTCCACTTGTGGCGGTTGTCCTTGCTGCGGCCTATTTGGGTCATCATCTGCGTAGCCTTTTTCCAACTATGTTAGGGTCGGCTTCCAGCCTAACCGGATGCAGCTGAATACCAGTATTTTACATGGAGCGACTGCCTATCTGACCTCCACAACCCAGTTATTGGGTAATACGATACCCCTCGGTAAGACTGATTGTCAGATTTTCGGGCTTCTGACTTCCCGTAACGACTGTCAAAGATCCACGATTTAAAAATATATATATACAGGGTGATTGGAAGATGGGTGCAAAGCTTTAAGGCGATGATAGTACAGGCAATTCAGAACCATTTAAGCCATGGTTGTCTTAGACGAAGTCTTACTACTTTTTTTTTACCAATTTCTTAAGATTTTTTTCGAAAATTCCCAAAGTTTTAACTAAACTATTTATTTATGGCCAAATTGAATGATAAACGAATTCATTTTTATTGTATTTAATTAAAGTAATGTGTAAGCAATCTAGCAAAACATATTTTAGGCCTCTGTGTCGTTAGATATTTTTTTTACAGATATTTAAAGTTCATAACAAATTTTAAAATTTATAAATACTTTTTGTAAACCTTATTTTAAAAATCACGGAGCGTGCTTTTTTTGTTCAAACCTTTTTGAAAACATACTTGATAATCGCTCTTTCTTTTGAGATAACATTAACGCAGATATCTTACATATTATTGAAATTAGGACCTGAAAACCAATTTAAGGGAGAAATTTTAAATTTTAGGCAGTCTAAATAAAACAACATTTGAATTAAATTTATTTATGTTTCATGGTCAAAATGTTGTCCGTGATTCCCAATACAAGCACGGCTCCGTCTTCTCACTTCTGTTGTTGTTATTTTCAACATCATCTCCAGCTTCATTGTTTCAAACTCTGAATTAATTCTCTCTATCAGTTCTTCTCTCGTGTTTATTTCAACATTCGTATACACTAGCTCCTTGGCCCGGCCCCACACGAAAAAGTCCAGCAGGGTCAGATCTGGTGAGCGAGCGGGCCAAGTGATGGGTCCATCTCTGCCAATCCAGCTGTCAGGAAAACAATTACTTAAGTGTTCCCTTACATTTAACATCCAATGCGTTGGACAGCCGTCTTGCTGAAAGATGACTGTACTGTCTCTTGCGAATATCGGGACACCGGTTTCCTCTATCAGCTCTGGTAAATCCACTTGTAGAAAGTGCAAATCATTTTCACCATTGAAAGTCTCCGGTAAGAAGTGGGGCCCAATCAACGTCCTGCAAATTACTCCAGCCTCCAGAATTTCCTCTGAAACGACACCTGCTTCTTAAAATGTGGATGGTTGCCTTTGGCGGCCCATTCATGAAGGTTATGAAAGTTTTTAATGCCCTCCCTAGAAAACTTTAATTTGAAATCAATCTTGTGGACGGATGAAAGCAAATTTTCTAGGGAGGGCATTACAAACTTTCATAACCCACAAAACACATGGGGAACACTTAAATAATTGCTTTCCTGACAGCTGGATTGGCAGAGATGGACCCATCCCTTGGCCCGCTCGCTCACCAGATCTGACCCTGCTGGACTTTTTCGTGTGGGGCCGGGCCAAGGAGCTGGTGTATACGAATGTTGAAATAAACACGAGAGAAGAACTGACAGAGAGAATGAATTCAGAGTTTGAAACAATGAAGCTGGAGATATGATGTTGAAAATAACAACAATAGAAGTGAGAAGACGGAGCCGTGCTTGTATTAGGAATCACGGACAACATTTTGACCATGAAACATAAATAAATTTAATTCAAATGTTGTTTTATTGAGACTGCCTAAAATTTAAAATTTCTCCCTTAAATTGGTTTTTAGGTCCTAATTTCAATAATTTGTAAGATATCTGCGTAAATGTTACCTCAAAAGAAAGAGCGATTATCAAGCATGTTTTCAAAAAGGTTTGAACAAAAAAAGCACGCTCCGTGATTTTTGAAATAAGGTTTACAAAAAGTATTTATAAATTTTAAAATTTGTTATGAACTTTAAATATCTGTAAAAAAAATGTCTAACGACACAGAGGCCTAAAACATGTTTTGCTAGATTGCTTACACATTAATGTAATTAAATAAAATAAAAATGAATTCGTTTATCATTCAATTTGGCCATAAATAAATAGTTTAGTTAAAACTTTAGGAATTTTTGAAAAAAATCTTAAGAAATTGGTAAAAAAAAAGTGGTAAGACTTCGTCTAAGACAACCATGGCTTAAATGGTTCTAAATTGTCTGTACTATCTTGGCCTTAAAGCTTTGCACCCATCTTCCAATCACCCTGTATATATTATATATTCTACTTAAGTAACCAGTGGAGAACGTGTCAAAAATCGTGTCAAAATAAACGAATTCAACAACTAGCCTAAGTTTGATTGCTGAATTAGTTTATTACATTGTAGACCTAGCTTTAAATGGTGTGTGTGTGTGTGTTACTAATTTATTCATGTCTCAAGAGTTACTATGTGCATATTAGACGGCTTTACCCAATCGCGAAAAAAAATCCGATACACGCTGTATAATCGAAGTTTTCCATAAGAAAAAAAAACGAGAGATCTTCTAAATCACTATAATTTTGTGACTTCGTGAATAACCCCAGCTGTTTGCAAAGAAAGTCTCCGAGATAGCGACAAGTCTCTTATCAGTCATGCGTTATCAAATCACGAACGTTGCGCAAGATGAGATTCCGGTTTGACGAAAAACAAGTTTGTCTTCTATCTACCTACGATAAAAATAGTTTCGTCATTAACATTTGAGGCTACGGTTAAGGAGCAAAATATTAATACAATTTAAATTTTAGTTTAGAGTTTTTGGGTGCAAGGAAAGAGCTTTCATGACGATACAATCACACTAATATTATAAAGGCGAAAGTTTGTGAGTGGGTGTGTGTTTATATGTTTGTTACTTCTTCAGGCTCAAACGGCTGGCATTTTGACAAAATTTGGTATGGTGGTAGCTGACACCCTGGATTAACATTAGGCTACTTTTTATCCCAATATTCCCACGGGATCAAAACTTATGCGGGTAAAACCGCGGTGCCCAGCTAGTATATTATACAATGTGATCGTTATTTTCTAACTGAACAGACAGCTGTGCTGCTGGGGAGTTTGTTGCACCACTTCTTGTCCCCAGCTAAAGCACTAGGAAGTGGTGAAGGGCGGGCGTTTGGGGGGACTGTCTTTTGTAATTTTGACGTTCGGATTCTCAGCCTAGTTTGAATAAATGACTGTTGATTTTGATAACCATTTTGAAAGGCAACAAAATGTAAAGAATCACGAATAGAAAAATGTAGCCGTCCCAACTCAAATCAGCAAAAAATTAGACAGAGCTATTTATTTATTAGTCATGCGCATCGACGTATGCGACTGTGTGCATGAGTAGATTTGTAACGTGACCACAATTTTCTCCGTCCAATCAATATAACAAAACAATGTTTATACATAATAGTAAAAAATCAGTGTATGTAGATTATAACATAATATTCTAATTGGAGTGATTGGTGGTGTGCGTTAAATTCCGGAACATGTTATGTACCTATATAATTATGTAAATACGATATTGAAATAGCAGTCCGAGGGCCACTAACAACTTTGCTGACCGAACTAAACGCTAATATTTTTATGTAAGAAACTATTCTCATAATCATAAAGGTTCTTAGTCGAGAAATTAAGAAATATATTAAGCCCATCTGCAATTCCTCTAATCTGTTTGCGCAGGGCCCATGTATTACGAAATCATTAGCACCGAAAGAAAACCCAACTATAGTAAATTGTTTTCCAAGGGAGCAAACAACTATTTTAAAGGCGAGTGTGTTTCTTTGAATCCAGAGCGGAGCGAAGGATTCTAGACTAGAATCCCGAGCGCAGCGAGGAATCACTTTTAGTCTCTAGGGATTAAAGAGCTATTTTAGTCCCTGTTTACGAAGAATACACTAGCTCTTTTTGAATATCATTTTTTTTTAAGTCAATCTATGTAGATTCTTGAATCATACTCAGGAATCTCAGGAACTCAATAGCGTCCTCATTATTTAACACACTCAAAACCACAATAGCATTAATTTGACAGTTGAACATCATTTAATAATTCATTTAGCTGTCAAATACGGTGTAACATACATTTTATAACTGTCAAAATGCATTGTCACTATCAAATTAAGTTGCATAGACCATAGACCACACTGCAACTCTATTGTCTATGTATCAAAGAAGTAATAAACAAAATAGGTTAACAGTACTACGCACTAACATGTAATGTGTACGTAATTGTAATTAATTAAAGTATTGCAAGACAATGCGAGCTGTACGCTTAAACGTAGAATTTTAATGTTCTTATTTGCATACATTAATTAGTCAAATGTAATTTATATTGCCATAGTGACGAGGAGAGAACATGGTCTATTGTTTTGAGCACATTTTACATTATACAAAGTGTTTTTTTTATATCCCATAACTCTATTAGGGGGTCATTGTACTCATCATTGCGAACAACTTTTACTATGGGACCAATCCTAAAATCGGAAAAAAAATCGAGACGAGTTAAGCGAACATAAATGTTGATTTTGTTTTCGCGATTAGGTTTGGTCCCATAGTAAAAGTTGTTCATAATGATAATGGTCCCATAGTAAAAGTTGTTCACAATGACCCTCTAGAATTATGGGATATGAAAAAAAACACGTTGTATAATTTATAGCGTTTATTAAGACTGTTTATAAGGCGAAAATAAGAAAAATGAAAGAAGGAAAATGGGCGGCCATAATTCCTCACAAATCTCTTAGGTCTATAAAGAGTTATCTGAGCATTCGGTGGAGATTTAGGTACGTGAAGATCCAAGAAAATTCTCAGGCCGGATTTTCCAAGTCTCGAAATCAAGAATCACGGAAATAAGTAGGTATATCTAAGTCCGAAATTGTGAACTTTCTGTTGTTACTGTTTACCGAATCCCGGTTTGATAAAGTATGATCATCTTTAAACATATTTAACCCGTAGGTAATGTCCCACTGTTGGGCAAAGACCTTCCTTTCCTTTTTCCACACACGTCTGTCACTACCAAGGCGGGTCTGTCCTTTCGGTAGGTGTTAAGTTCGGCCCTGCATCTTTTTTTTTTATTTGATATGGCTTTGATCTTGACTCTAGTCTAGGTCAGAGGTGACAGAGACAAAGTCGACGATGGAGTGAGCTTACCCAAAGGAAGCCTGTTCACTCTTACTTTGAAGAGATTCGGGTTGTATGCGTTCGGAAACACAGACGCAGGGAGAGAGTTCCACTCTTTTGTCTAATAATAATCTAAATTCTTATAAATATATACCTAAAACTCAAAGGTGACTGACTGACATAGTGATCTATCAACGCACAGCCCAAACCTCTGGAGGGATCTGGATGAAATTTGGCATGCAGGTAGATGTTATGACGTAGGCATCCGCTAAGAAAGGATTTTTCGAAATTCCACCCCTAAGAGGGTGAATGGGGGGAGGGTGAAATTTCACGCGGACGAAGTCACGGGCGGAAGCTAGTTTTTTTTTTTTTTTTTCAAATATTCTTTACCATTCACACTACCTAATCATAGTGCATTCACACTACCTTAACATAGTGTAAAGGATGCTTTAGATTTACAGTTACTATAGTTGTACTATGAAACATGGCAACCTGCCAGGACATGCCATACGTTTCATTTATTCTGAAAATGTAAACAAGTTTCTCGAATTGAAGAATTTAAATTAACTCTTATTAATTAAAAAGCTTTTAAGTAAAAAGGTTCAATAATTCTAATGAGTCATCATCTGCGTAACCTTTTCCCAACTATGTTGGGGTCGGCTTCCAGTCTAACCGGATGCAGCTGAATACCAGTATTTTACATGGAGCGACTGCCTATCTGACCTCCACAACCCAGTTACTGGGCAATACGATACCCCTTGGTACGACTGGTTGTCAGACTTTTGGCCTTCTGACTACCCGTAACGACTGTCAAAGATTCACGAATGACAGCCGGAAAAACAACAGCTTAACGTGCCTTCCGAGGCACGTAGGGGTCGGATGTAAAGATTGTTACCCATCCACAGACCAACCGCGGCAAGCGTAGCTTAACCTGATCGATCGACCTGTGTGGCTGTTATTATTAAATCAAAAAATCAAATCAAATCAAATCATTTATTCGCATATATTATCTTTATATTATTATCTTTACATACCGTGACCCCTCCGTGCCTCGGAAAGCACGTTAAGCCATTGGTCCCGGCTGTCATTCATGGATCTTTGACTGTCGTTACGGGTAGTCAGAAGCCCGAAAGTCTGACAACCAGTCTCACCAAGTAGAATAGAATAGAATAGAATAGAATACTCTTTATTATGTACACCATATAAATTACAAACATAATTATAGAAACTGTACAGAGGGTGACACAATGGGCGGTCTTACATACTACTTGTAATTATATGTGAAAACGATGTACCTAGAATAAAATCCCTGTTAGCCTAATTCCTAATTACCTAAATCTAATCAGAGTTAGCTTCGATTTATCACCTTAGATTGCTAATTGCCAATCTCTTCACAGAAACCAAATTACGCTAAGTGTGCCACTAATCATCAGTTATTATAGGTTTTAAGAATTTCGAGTGAAACACGAAATGTGCGTGTCTTATAACCATGAACGCTGCCAAGCCCATTTTGATGATAGCCGTGAATATGCGAAGAAGATTGGATGCGGCAGTTTAAGATTTTGTAAAAGAACTTTTGGAGTAAGTCAGGTAAAATCTTGTTCTCATTTTGAAGCAAGAAGTACCTAGCCAATCAATATTTATTACTAGCTGCGCCCCCGCGGTTTCACCCATGTAAATATCGATCCCGTGGGAATATCGGGATAAAAAGTAGCCTATATGTTAATCCAGGGTGTCAGCTACCTCCATACAAATACAAAATTTTATCCAAATTGGTCCACCCGTTTGAGCGGGAAGAAGTAACAAACATAAACATACACTCAAAAACTTTCGCCTTTGTAATATTAGTGTGATGTGTCGATCTTTTGCTCAAATGAATAACTAATTTACTCCAAAATCCTTTCCCTATTTGGAACAACATTCTATCAACTTCACGCCACGCCCGACTCAAACAAAAACAAAAGAAACTCCATTATAAATGCCACATCCAAACATTCAAGTCTACCGTTGACACTTACAAATGTACGGGCGATAATATACAGCTAATTAATTGTATGGGTTTCTTGAACCCTGAGCCGCCGTGGGGCAGTATTACCTCGTGTTTTGAGGTATAATATGTAGGTATAGCTTTCCGTTATATGGAGAAATTTAGTAACTTGCTCATGGAGCGAAACTTAGTGATTTAAGGCGAAAGCGTCAGGTTAGACCGCGAAATTTTTTACGTTTTTTGCAATTTGCTGGTCAGTATTAACTGGTATGTTGATTTAAATATGATTCGCGACCGTAACAAATATGTATTTACGGAATAATAAGCACACACACACAAAACCTTATAAAACATTTGAAAAGAGTAACGGTGGAGTTTCTTGCCCATTCTTCTCCATACGAACACTACCTTTTTGAATTTTATTGTAATTTTTGACGTTCAAAAGTGCCTTTAATGTGCCTATTTGAAATAAATGATTTGACATTTTACTTTGTGGGACTCTAACCCACTAAAACAGTGTCCTCCTCTGCCGCTTACGGCGGGAACACGGGCACGCGTTAGCACTCATCCGTGAACCCGCCGCGAGTCAGGAGACCCTCCATCTTTAATTTCATCTTAGAATTTAGGTAACATAACATCTATGGTCTCGCCTGATTTCCCCGAAAGATTAAGCAAAGGTGTATCTATGGGACACTCAAAATATGCCAGTTATGTGTAAGTCCCATGTGATAGGGGAGGACCCTATTGTCATCAACCGGACACAAACTCAGGCTCCAGGCTGCCCCGGGAATTGAACCTAGAACTAATATAAAGGTATTCATGAACAAGTTACTAAGATATTCCGATCATGTGCGAATGCGAGAAAGGGGGCGCCACCTCTGCGTGCACTGTAGGCCAAAGAGATTAGATTGACGTATTTAATATTTATGGTACTGTAAATAGTTTGGGCTTTTCCCGATATCTTGTTAAGTTTAAAAAGGTTAGAAAAACAACAATTACTAAATGATAAAAAAGAATTAGGTACTGAGTGTGTTTCACAAAATATCCAATTGAAATTAAAATTCCTTTCGCTTAAATTCCTGATGAACAAAAATCCATAAACTTTTTGCCCTACCCGGGAACGACCCGAACCCTGGACCTTATGCTAAGCAGTGTAGCGTTTGCGACTAGACCAACGGGGCAGTCAGTAACAGACAAAATTACTTAAAAATAAACCCAATGATGAATCAGCCACAAAAAACTTACGCGCAAAAAATGGGTACAATCAATACAAACATTGCAAAAAGACTTAGCCGCCTAGCTGTCTGACTACACCATAAAAGCTTTTTAAAGCTAGGTGCACATTATAGCCGCGGCGGACCGCAGCGCGCCGCATTCCAAAAATGCGCCAAAATACAATAAGAGCCGCGGCAGGCCGAACCGGCGGTACCGCAACGTAACAATTGTTACTGACAAATTTAAATTTCAAATTAGAACTAGACTGTGTCCAGTCCAGTGCATTGAGGCTGCGCGTGCGCACATAATGATGGGTGGGCCAAGCCGCAACGCAACGCATTACAAAAATCCTCCTTCATATCTTTCACATGTTTTGCGGGCCGCATCGTATCGCGTAATGCGGGCTTTACACCAGGTGACACGACAAAATTCAACTGTCTAAATGGCAATTCGGCTTGCAACCAAAATCGCAGGGTCCAAAGTAGAGTAGGTTTCGATTTTTGTCACGGGTGACTAAAATCGACCCTGAAAATGCTGTCGCAGGCGATCGCCCCGCCGCATGAAGGTCAACATTTTGATGCAACAGGAACTAGTCACAGTGCGATTTTTATTGGCCTGTGTAAATGGGGTGGCGATTGGACTTGTGAGGCGATTTGGTAAGCGACCAGCCGCATGCCGAAAATCGACCTAGTGTAAATCCCCCATTATTGCGGCTGGCTGCGAAAATACGCCTGTCGATGCGGTGCGGCCCGCATATATGTGCGCAAGCCTTTAAAAAGCTGCCACCTTGACTAAGGTAATTGGTTTAAAAAAATGACTTGTAATGAGTAGGTACCTTACATTTTTATTATCGCCATTACACTGTCGTGCAAATAAATTGTGAGTGCATCGTTACAATAATGATTATAGGGGACTGTTTTTTTAGGGTTCCGTACCCAAAGGGTAAAAACAGGACCCTATTACTAAGACTTCGCTGTCTGTCCGTCCGTCCGTCTATCTGTCACCAAGCTGTATGTCAAGAACCGCGATAGCTAGACAGTTGAAATTTTCACAAATTATGTATTTCTGTTGCCGCTATAACAACAAATACTAAAAACAAAATAAAATAAATATTTAAGGGGAGCTCCCATACAACAAACGTGTTTTTTTTCGGTGTTTTTGTCTTGTGGTACGGAACCCTCCTTGTGTGAGTCCGACTTGCACTTGGCCAGTTTTTTTTTTATATCTGAGTATTCTAATCTAATCTAACTAGCCTGTACTGTCCCACTGCAGGGCAAAGGCCTCCCTCTCCCTTTTCCACACAATTCTGTCTTTTGCGAGTGTGGGTCAGTCCTTACGGTAGGAGTCAAGCTCGTCCCGCGCCATCTTCGTCTCGGCCTGCCGCGATGGCGTCCATCTTAGTATTATAAGTTTAAAACACTCTCTCAACCAAGAAAATCAACAACTGCAGGTTAACCAATAAGGCTATTTACTATCGCAATTCCTGTCATTACCAGCCGGCATAGTAATTTAAATAAATAAATTACACTCATTATAGGAAAATTATCATGTTTTAACTCGGACAGTCTACGAGTTGAAATACAAACATTAGTCTGTAACCAGTTTTAAGTCATCAATCCATACTATCCACACTTGTATTATAAATCGAAACTAACTCTGTCTGTCTGTATGTTACCTTTTCACGCCTAAACCACTGGACGCATTTCGATAAAATTTGGCAGAGAGATAGATTGCATCCCGGGGAAGGACATAGGATAGTTTTTATCCCGATATTCCCACGGGATCGACACTTATGCGGGTTAAACCGCGGGTCGCTGCTAGTTCTTTATAAAAGAAAATACCCGCGTTTAATGACATTGCATTTGAAAACCACATTTCAATCATTGTCTATGGTAACCTACTTTTGAATTCGTTCTAAATCACCTAAGTCCGTCTCACGATTCACGAAAGAAGTCTCGCAGACGTGGCGCTACGGGCTGTGCTACGGGCATGAAACTGAATCACACATTTTTATTTGTTTATCTCAACATCTTAGGCAGGACGGGGCCCTAATTCAGTATGACCACTTAATGATTCCTTACTTCGAAACTACGTCAATTCCTTAACTAATCACGACATCCGCTAATAACGTATTCTATAATAATATAATAATAATAATATTCCACAACTATCACACAACGCCGTCTAGTCTCAAGCTAAGCAGAGCTTGTGTTATGAGTACTAGACAACTGATAAACATACTTACATATTTCTAAATACATACATATATAGATAAATTACACCCAGACACAGAACAAATGATCATGCTCATCACACAAACATTTGTCCTGGGTGGGAATCGAACCCACGACCTCCGGCATAGCAGTCATAGTCACTGACCACTAGACCAACAGGCCATTCTATATGACACAATTGTATACCAAACCGCGCGAAAAGACGCGAATAAAGCGTGGTTTGGACTGTCAAAATACCACGCTTGACAAACATACGTGGTTTGCACGTGGTAAGATTAGTAGGGTTGTTGTAGAAATGTTGTTGCTAACCATAAAATAATAACTATTTTATTTTCACTTAATTGCCGACTTCTTTCGTGAGACGGACTCTAATGCAAATTCGACCAATTTTATGCGCATACAGACAAAAAAAATATCTAGAACTGTCTATAAAATAATGATAATACAATCAAACACGTCTATTCAAATTACTAACCTTGAATAAAATCCACTTCCGACTTAAAAAAGTTTAAAGTAACTAGGTTTTACTTTTTGCTGAATTGCAATGGACTATATCAATAGGTAACAATAATGGCTAGAATGAACTCCACCTTCATTGTTATTAATCTATTCCACTTCAAAAAAAACTATTAAGTATGTAGAAGATTGTCAAAACTGCAGCACAAAAAAAACTATAAAATTCCGTTCTCATAACAGCATCCGACCCCACAAAAACCTAATAACGTGACCCAAAAACTAATTTCCCGAACCGCACACGTTAAAGAACCCTCGAGTTGACATCTGTCATGTTGACAGACGTTGAGACAATAATTTTGACAGCGGCTGTCAATGAAAGCTTGCAATTAGGGTTCTGTTATGAGTATCTGTGTTAATACTGCACTTAAAATGTCTACACTTCGAATGTAAGCTTACTTTTATGTGTTTTGTTGTTGGCTTACAATGAAAGTATTTGATTGAACGAATTTGTACACAGTTTTGTGCACAATGAAATTGGAAATAGCTGCAATTTTATTATTATTCTGGCTTAGAGTCGACTTTGTAAAGATTCCTTAGTTTAAATGGCTATATTATTATTTTATTATTATAATTTGCCACCGGCGCGGCGTGCGTGTATGGCAAGATGTATGAACGTAAACGAAGAAAAAGGAGTATTGTAAGGATCGTAGCAGGTGGCGTTCTGTAGGTTTTGCCTACTTTAAATGCGCTTCACTTTGAACACACGAAGAAGTGAAGTGACTTTATGTGTTAGTTCAACTTTTAAACGATATATAATTATATACGGTCAAAAATAGAACAAAATTCGATTTTCCTGACGAAACCGAAAATCGGTTCCCTAAGTTGCCTTTTGTATGTTATTATGAGGTATTATTCCTCGAAATGCACAAACTTTGAAACGCACCAAAATTATTCATCGAGAAAAAAAAATATTATAAGTAATAAAAGTAAAAATATTATAATTTTATTCCTCTAAATGCATCAACGATGAATGAAACATAGAATAGAGCATGAAGACGTTTCATTTGGTGCGTTTCAAAGTTGGTGCGTTTCAAGGAATACCCCGTTATTATTACCGTAGCAAGTTGCTCATTTCTTTTAAAAACGTTACGTTCTCAATCAAGGACAGTCTCATTCTTATTTTGATCACATAAAAGAACATTTTTCCATCGACACGCATTGTAAAAAAAAACACGTTTATAAAAATAAATCCGAGCCCACATCATCATCACATCATGCACACATTATACATTTGTATCTATTTACTCATTCAGAAATTGTCTGAATGGCTGGCCGAGTGAATTATTAACTTGCCCCAACCTTCACGGTGTTGTTGACTCTTAAAACTAAAAATAGACACACGCAGTTTCGTAACTTTTTATTTTTTTTTATGTTAATAAATCTGTAAGAATAAAAATACTCCTTTTGCCGTGACCTTCTTCGTTTTATTAAAGAGAATAGACATATTGATATTTGCAAATATGGCCAATCTGTCCGGTCGAAGTAGAGGTACTTGGGGGAGGCCTATGTCCAGCAGTGGACGTCTTTCGGCTGAAATGATGGGCAATACATAATAGGTGTTATAAAACATTGAAGTTCAGCCTTATTTTTTATCCTTATTAGGACGGTGGTTTATGGTGTTTTTAAATTTTAAATTATTGTGGACGTGTTCAGCAAAAATGACAAGATTTTATACAAACTTTCCTCCCATATTTGACTCCTTTTGGGGATGAAAAATAATTCCGTTGTTACTAACTTTCTTTGTTTAGGAAAGGTTTTTTCTTGTGCGAAATATCATGCAGACTCAGCGGTTTAGGCTGCACGTCGTTTGTCAATGAATGAAGTAAACCTAACTGTAAAAAAAAAACCTAAATTTAACAATAACTCTTTGAGAAAATTGCAAAGGCCTTGTATCTAAAACATAACTAGACAACTTACCTAAACATTTTCTATTTACAGTTGTTTCATTATTCACTACATCCAAAACCAAATATTTAACAATAACTTCAAATTCTTCTCTCTTCTTCTCTTTTGTGTTTTCTTCTTCTTTTTTCAATACCTTCAAATTTCCTTTCAAATAGATAATATGTGCCTGAATCACCTGAACTGACATATTATACCTATGATGTGTCACACTGTCTGTTCTGTAACTTATAAACGTCCGGAGCAACGGACTCTTAAGTGAAAATAACAGGACTTAAGTACCTGACTCCTTGAATAAACACTGAAAAATATACGTTTTATCAATGATTCATTCATTAATGTTTGTGTTACACTTTGTAAACTAACACACGGTAAGTGTTACAGACGTTAACTGTCATGAATGTTGATCTTCATAAAAATCTCGAAAAATGAAGAAACGTTAGGAAAATTTGATGTTTATAAATATGCTAGCAGCGCACCGCGGTTTCACCCGCATAAGTCTCGATCCCGTGGAAATATCGGGATAAATAGTAACCTACGTGTTAGTGCTGGTTATAAACTGTGTGCCAAATTTCATCCAAATCCGTTCAGTAGTTTTTGCGTGAAAGAGTCACAAACATCCATCCATTCATGCATCCTCACAAAATTTCGCTTTTATAATATTAGTAGGATTTAGAAAAATCTCATCGTGAAAACTTCTTGAAGTGAGCTGTCATTTTACTTGATGCTAGGGAATGACACTATTGACAGCTCACCTTACCTAAGTTTCCACGGTAAGATTTTTACAGAATACCTACATTAGTTAAGCTACGCTTGCCGCGGTTGGTCCGTGGATGGGTGACCATCTTTACATACCAAGACCCCTCTCCGTGTCTCGGAAAGCACGTTAAGCCGTTGGTCCCGGCTGTTATTCGTGGATCTTCTTTGACAGTCGTTACAGGTTGTCAGAATCCGGAAAATCTGACAACCAGTCTTACCAACGGGTATCGTAATACCCAGTAACTGGGTTTTGGAGGGCAGATAGGCAGTCGCTGACAGCTGCGTCTGGTTAGACTGGAAGCCAACTCCAATATAGTTGGTAAAAGGCTAGGCAGATGATAAGACTCTGAGAAAGCGGTGTTTGGTAGTCTAAAATCGACAACACACAAGGAGCAAGCCTGGCGATCAACGTGTGGGAAGCAGCCTGGGTTCGTACCTGCCTGGTGTAAGAAGCTTGTCTATGGACAAGCCTAAAGCCCAAAACATTTTCGGGGTTACCTTATATAAAGGTGCTGCCTACCATTTTCCAAAAACATGCACTCGAAGATCCTAATTCTAGAGCGATGTTCAAACATGACATAAGATCTCGAATCATAACTGTCAGATTCGATGTAAATCTCTATTCAAATCAAGTTTTAACTCGATATTCAAAATGTGAGCAGAAACCTATACTTACTCGAAGATCCGTATTCTAGAGCGATGCTCAAACATGTCATAAGATCTCGAATCATAACTGACATATTCGATATAAATCTCTATTAAAATCAAGTTTTAACTCGATATTCAAAACTTGAGCATCGATCTTATATACAGGCCTAAAGCACTAGACATATTTTTTTGCTGTAAAACTCGACTTCGTAATTTAGAACTGTCATTACGTACTCACAGTTGGCTGGTCACAACGACCTAGAAATCTAAACTAGTCTGTTACTCATCCTAGAACTTTAAATTTCCTGGTATTGTTTTATTTTTGATGATGCTACTGTTTAGATTACTGGGTTAAAGTTTTATAGCTATGTCGGTTTTGTGTCATCCGTTTTTTTGGGTATTTTAGTGGTGTGAGAAGCTGTTTACACAATGGTTCATGACAAACATTGTTACGTCCGGTGAATAACCGCTTTTCTGAATTAAATGAATCATACGGAAAATAAACAAAACCTTGTAAAAATTGTTTGTCAAACAAAAGCTGTTGGAATATACACGTGCATGGCCTTTAGAACGATGCTATATGATTTGAGGTGAGTATACTAAATGAAATCTGTCAGTATTCCATAGAGACATCTGAGTCAGGAGACCATAGAAATGTAGTCCTGACTGAGCATCATTCTACCTAGAATATGATCCGCCGAGTAGAAACTCGAAAGATCTAGAAAATGTGTGAAAAAACTCACCTGAACATTGTGAGATCGCTACGACGAATAGCGCCATAAAAATGGTCAAACTCCTTATCTCCATAATGCTGCTTTTCTAAATATCACTTAGAAATGAATTAAAAACACTATTCAGTTCACTTAGTAACAAAAATGTTACTAAAACTGATTAAAAACTGTTAAAACACTGGCACTATCACTGAAGGCACTCCTTTCTTCGTAATTCAGGCACTTTTTCGTTTAAATCTGTAAAAGAAAACAAAAATTATAATAATACAGAGCCTACTTAAGAGTATTTTCAGTAATATAAATCTCGTATTCTAGAGCCATCAGCAAGCAGAAATAAATCTCGATTCGAATGACGGTATTGGTGAGAAAGTCTCTACTCAAAAGTACTTAGTTTTTAATCGAGATTCATGCTTGAGCATCGCTTCAGAATACGGACTCTGTGTTCTCTTTTCGAATATGTTCCCGTTTATTTATTTTTAAACGTATGACACGTTTAAAAAAGAACAAAAAAACGATAGCGCGGTGCATTTTGTTTCGGTGGAGCGGTTTTACAAAATTATCTACGAATTTGATAATTTTAATGGATTCTATTAATTAAGGCACTAATTAATTCGATACTTTCAAAATATTTCTATTATCGATCAAAACTTTGGGATTTGTAATTTCCGCGCGTAACACACTAACAATCAGGATATTACTAATCCATTGCTTCATATGTTCGAAAAATTTGTCTGCTCAACAAAGTAAATAATGCAATGTATGTAGTTGAACTGTCAAAATGAAAGCCATTCCTTAAGTTATACAAACAGGAATTATCTTGTCAAATATTATTGCTAGTAAATATTCGCTTAGTTTTACTTCGCAGTGCTTTATATTACTAGGTTTTGCCCGCGGCTACGCCCGCATGGACATCGGAAATTATCCCTAGGGAACTACTGGTATAAAAACCATCCTATGTCCTAAACCCATGGTCTAACCATGAGCCAAATTTCATCCAAATCCGTTAGCGTGAAAGCGTAGATAATAAACAAACAACAAATGGAAAATTTATCTTTATAATATTAGTTTAAATATTAACTAAAGGCGTCAAAAACCTACAGGCAACAACCTCACAGCCAACAGAGAACCGTTGTTTTTAGGGTTCCGTACCCAAATGGTAAAAACGGGACCCTATTACTAAGACTTCGCTGTCTGTCCGTCCGTCCGTCTGTCTGTCACCAGGCTGTATCTCAAGAACCGCGATAGCTAGACAGTTGAAATTTTCACAAATTATGTATTTCTGTTGCAGCTATAACAACAAATACTAAAAACAAAATAAAATAAATATTTAAGGGCTCCCATACAACAAAAGTGTTTTTTTCGGTGTTTGCCTTTTGGTACGGAACCCTTCATGTGCGAGTCCGACTCGCACTTGGCCAGTTTTATACGAATCATGAGCCCACATTCTCAGCCATACACATAATTATGTAGAATCAATCTATATCCATATCTGTCTACTATTCTATATCCACGCATATATATTTATTATTTATACTAATAATAAAGCTGAATAGTTTATTTGTTTGAGCGCTGATCCGACTTGACGATAGTTCCAGGGATTGGGTCCCTGGAACTATCGTCAAGTCGGATTTGAAAAAAAAAATCACTTTATATTCACTAAGGAAGACTATTTTACATGGTCAGCGGGATTGTCCGAAAGGGTTACCGCTGGCCCGGAACATAAAGGGCTAAGGAAGGAACACGGGTGGGTTTTAGTCAGTAAGAGTCTGACACTCCCTTCAGCTCCACCCAGAGCGGGAGGGGTAATTTGATGATTTCCCATAGGTACGCAAAAAAAAATGGTATTTTACATCACGCTACGCAAAAAAAAAGGCTATTTTACATCACGGTAGGTCCTTTAGGAGACGAGTAAAAAGAAAAAATATCAAAAGTGGCTCCAAAACCATCACACACTCCAAAATCATCACAGCCAACTGAGAACCGTTGTTTTTACATACTAAATCATAAAACTAGTTCCCCAGACCTAATGTAGAATCAATCATACTACAAAAAACCAGGCCTTCCAATAAAATTAGCCGTTAGCGAACACCTACTAAACATAATCTGATTTGGTTGACCATTTTTGATTGCGAACATAAAAAAAAACTGTAGGCAATAAAGATGTTATACACATACCATGACTATTCTAACAAATAACTACTTTTGACTTAAATTTTACTTGACCACAACTCATTCTATGCTAATTTATTTAGATTCGAGATTCTTTTTGAATTTTTAGTTGCATCTGTGGTTCCGAAATATACGAAATAAATCGTCCTTATAATTAAATTAGGAATCGTACATTTTAGATTCGAAAGGATCGTTTATGTCACGTCCACACACAGATTTTGATAGCCGCCGTTTGTCATTAGCGATGTCAAAATCTTATTTAGTGTGTAGTTTGTGTGTTTAGTAATAGTTGTAGGTCCTAGATCAAACCCAGAAGAAAAAAAAAGACAGGCGCTTTACTTTGTGTAAATTATTTCATCACCACTGCTCTCAAAACGGTGAAGGAAAATATTGTGAGGAAACCAGTCCTAGAACCAGAAATTCGAAGACGTGACATTTACCAACCCGCACTGGGCCCGTGTGGTGAATTACGGACCACTCCCTCTCACAGAGAGGAGGCCTGTGTCCCAGCAGTGGGAACATTATAGGCTGATTATGATGTCAAAATCTGGGGTATTCCTTGAAACGCACCAACTTTGAAACGCACCAAAAGTATTCCTCGAAAAAAAAACTAAATATTAATAAAAATATTATAATTTTGTTCCTCGAAATGCATCAACGATGAAATATAGAGAAGAGCATGAAGGATTCGTAATAAATTATATCGATAGACGTTTCACTTGGTGCGTTTCGAGGAATACCCTCAAAATCTGTGTGTGGAACTGTGGACGTGAGATTTTGAAATCGCCAGCTTGACACTGCGTGTGTACTGAGCATTAGACCGGCAACCTTTAATCTTTACTAAATAATATAGTCCAGAACCTGATAAAAAATTTAATATCAAAATTTTAAAAACAAACAGCATAGCCGAGAGTCAAGACACAGGCTCCGATAAGTACAGACGCCAGCACATCAACCTACCCGAATCTGTCAAATTTTCCCAATCAACTTTGAACCTTAGGCTTTAGCGATAAAGTTAAAAATCTATTAAAGAAATCTGACAGGTTGTAGTAGCTTGATGTGCTGGCGTCTGTACATTACCGTTCGAAATGCAAACACAGCAAGTACTAAACTTAATGGCATTCTCCCCAACTCTTTAAGTGTTGCCATCTAAATTATGGCCAGTAATAAACATTTTTATTGCCAGAATACACATTATTTGTGAACGATATACTTTTAGTACTGCTATGATCTCTTATATTGGTTATTTTTGGCAGGAATTGGGGTTATTACATGTTAACATTTCCTAAATCGATCACAAATAACTTGGACTTTTAGGGGTTTATTTATAAACGTTAACTAATGATTAACGGCTATTTAACCTTACATTTTTAACGTTGAATCGTCTCTTAAATTTAATCATCTTTTATAAATAAAGCCTTAGGTGAATATTTAGGATATTTGGACAACAAACTGTGAACAATATTAATATATTCCGTCCCGTTTAGTCCACGCACTGCGGTAAAAATCGATTGAAATATTTGCGTTTACGATTTTATTACGCATGATCATGCGATTTAACAAAAATCGAATCGCAGTGCGCGCTTAGCACAAAAAAAATATCAATTAAAATTAGAGTACATACATAGATTCGAATGTACGAAAGCAAGAAAAAAATAATCTATTAGAATAACCTCAAAGACTGGATGGTCGACAAACATTCAAAATCCAGTGCCTGTACAAATATTTGTCCCCAAACGGGAAGTGAACCCCTGCCCCTACAGAAGGCGAACCCTCCTCGACTACGTAGCATGGTTACTTAACACACAATTTTTTTATTGATTTACATAATAACAATATTTTTGTGCTCCAAAATTCCATTCTTAGTACCCCTACTGTACTAATACAAGGGCAAATTAAATTAACTAGCGAAACTTCACAGGCAAGCATTATGGGTAAAGATAACGGTTACGTATTATAATATCTAAAGTTATTCTAACTATTTTCGAGATAACTACGGTCAAAAGACCTACTGTTTAAAATACCTAAAGATCGTTTCACAGATTTTTGTAATAACTAATGAACGAAATACATAAGGGAGAATTTACCTACGGTTAATTCAGCTACAATTAATAATCCTAAGGTTGAATGAACTAACGGACGATTCATATATTTCGAACAAAAATTTGAATTTGTCTGTTTTTGTGCTTTTGAAATAGAAGAACACGGTCGACGTCAGGGGCACCCCGAGGTTCGGTTTGGTTAGGTTCCTAGAAATAGGAGACTCGTCGACCTGACGTCGTTAGAAGTAAAACGAGCGCGCTGTAGCCGCTGTAGGCGAGTCGTCCATTAGGTATTTCATACATAGTTGAAATATCCAAATTCTTAAAAAAACCATTACATTACATGCAATTAATTTTAGTTAAGTAAGTCCTGCTTATGCGTACGAAGTTTCATTAAAATCGGATCATTCATTTCGAAAAACAAGCGCTTGAAAGTTTGTAAGAAATACCGTACTCTTTTATTTAACCAAACAATCACCTTCTCTTAAAACAATTCCCAACCAAATACACATACACAAACCCCCCACAATTTAAACATCAAACTCAAGTCATACATTACAAACGCGACTGTATAAACATTAGCCTTACAAGATACTGCGGTGCTATTCTGTAAAAATCTCACCGTGAAAACTTAGGCGAAGTGAGCGTGGAGTGAGCTGTCAATAGTGTCAATTCCTAGCAAAAACAAACTCACTTCACCTAAGTTTTCACGGTGAGATTTTTACAGAATCGACCGGCTGTAGTCTGACATTGTGACACCGCCGACACGTCAGAGCGTCAGAGAGATACGACACGACCCGACAGGCTCTTGTGTTGCATGTATTTATACTGCAACACCTTATAGGTCAAGCAGGATAGCCTGGGAGTGCTACGGAGAAATATGACACTGATAATTTTGTAAGTGGCTCGTGGCTAAATTGTCACAGCCGCACGGGTCTTGAGCAGTGGTGGCCAAGTGGTAACGGCATTGTAGGTCGTAGGTTCGAACCCAGACAGGCGTTTTACTTTGTGTAAATTATTTCATCGCCACTGCTCTCAAAACGGTGCAGGAAAACATCGTGAGGAAACCGGCATGTCCTAGAAACAAAAATTCGAAGACGAGATGACGAATGACAACCGGAACCAACAGCTTAAAGTGCTTTCCGACACACGGAGGGGTCTCGATATGTAATGTATGATCACCCATCCACGAACCGACCGCGGCAAGAGCAGCTTAACCCGCAGTCGACCCGTACGGCTGTTATCGCTTAGCCACCAGCCCTAACGAACGTAATAAACAAAACACAATCAATAAAGAATTCATCAGTCCAATAACAAACTACCTACATATCCAAAAAACGTTTCAACTACCCTCTATAACAGATACAATAATGTCTTCAAGATCAAAGAGAGAATGGACGGAAGGCCTAAACCAATAAATCTTTGGTTATTTTTAACTTGCAGTACCATAAGTACCGGCTTCCTGGTTTATGTAAGTTGGGTTATTAATTATAGGAATGTAGGTACTTGCTAGTGAATATATTATCATGTTATAGAAGGATGGAGAGATTAGTTATGGCTGGGTAGTAAGTTATACTCCGACGAGCCACAGTGCGACTGTGGATCCACATCACAAACGATGGCTCACCTCTTGTCGTGCCCTAGGCTCTGATCAAAAACACCTGTACGATGGAAGACCTTTGCGAGGCCAACGCTAGCGCTGTCGAATTGGCCGAATTCTGGTCAAAGCATATATAAAAATACGACGAAAAAGAAGAAAGAAGTTATTTGATAGGACCTTGGGAATCCTTTACAAAACATCCGTCAAACTACAGTGTTGTCATCATGAATAAAATGTATCCTAATTTTTGTCCTAGTCTCTTTCTAGTCTAAATAATCTAGTTTTCACTGAATAAACTTTTATTTTTAAGACGTACCGTATCTTCCAATAATTTGGTTCTGTCAAATGGCAATTGCTTCGTGAGATACCTAATATGGAGTATCAAAAGCTTAATCAAATCCCAACTGGGAAAAATACCTAACTAAAATTAAAATTGCTAAGGTTGCATCTACAAATAAAATGACGATAAGTGGTGGAAAGAATGATCTAACACCGAAACATTTTAAAAAGTTAATTGAATGTTTAAGTGCTGGTTAAATCCTACAATATACCATGTTCAAAGCAAGTATCAAAGCCTTATCATTGGAAGTCGTCGTAAAAGTGTTACGTCACACAGTACTAGTAGATATAAGTAATGGATTGACAACCTGTTGCGTTTTTATTTCGCTTCCACGACCGACCGTTTTATTAGCTTTGTAATGCGTCTTCTTTATCTATGTTATTAATGGCTTTTTTTTTTTTTTTTTTTTTGCGGATGGGAAATCATCAAATGACCCCTCCCGCTCTGGGTGGAGCGGAAGGGAGTGTCAGACTCTTACTGACTAAAACCCACCCGTGTTCCTTCCTTAGCCCTTTATGTTCCGGGCCAGCGGTAACCCTTTCGGACAATCCCGCTGACCCGGCAGGCTTCGGCCCTATGGGGCCCCTCCTCGATGCTGACATCTCTTTGAGGCGCGCGTGGAACACGTACGCGCCGTCCGGCACGGGCCTGGTCCTGATCGGACGGTGAGCTACCCATTACTCTCCGCCCGCAGGCCCGCGCCTACGGTGGCCGGGAGTCGTCGCGCGGCTCCCGACGCCCGGAGCGTCTCCCGCGGCGGCTGGGACGGGAGGCTCTCTCCCTGAGCCGTCCCGCCACCTCCTTCGCTAGCATGACTGCTTCGCAGAAGGAGGTGACTGCCTCCCACTCCCTCTCGCCCCGGACCATGGCTTGCACCAGGGCCGGGCGCGAGAGGTCGCCGCCGCTGCCGATCGCCTCTACGAGGACACGGCGGTGCTCCGCCCAAGCGGGGCAGACCTCCACCGTGTGCTCCACCGTGTCCTCTGGGCGATCCTGGCAATGGTGACACCCGGGCGTTTCCTCCCGCCTGATGATGTGCAGGAACCTCCCGAAGCTTCCGTGTCCGGTGAGGACCTGCGTCAGGCGGTAGGTGAGGGCGCCGTGGCGCCTCTCTAGCCACTCCTCAAAGAGGGGTCTTATCGCCGCTATCGCGGCGTGCCCTGCGCTGGGTTGCGACAGTCGTTCCTTCCATGTCGCCATGAGATCGCGCCGGAGCTCAGTCCGCTCCGCAGCGATTTGCCGCGGAAGCGGAACTTCCCCCCGGCTTAGTGCCTCCGCGCGCCACTCATAGACGCGCGCGAGGACCATCGCCTCCAGATCCCATGGCGGCAGTCCGGCAATGAGGCTTGCCGCCTCGCCAGAGATCGTGCGGTAGCCCCGGATAAGCCTTATGGCTACCACCTTCTGGGGCGCGTTCAGGTAGTGGGCGGCTCGCCGCCGCAGTGAACGCGCCCACACCGGGGCCCCGTATAGGGCCATGGACCGCACGACCCCCGCGTAAAGCCTCCGGCAGGAGGCGTTTGGCCCCCTCAGGTTGGGCAAGAGCCGCTTGAAGGCGGCCCCGGCCCGTTCCAGTTTGGGGGCCAAACGTCGGAAATGCTCGACGAAGTTCCACCGGCTGTCGAGGACGAGACCCAGGTACCTCATCGTTGTCTCGACGCCGATGTGAACCCCTCCTACCGTTAGTTGGGATCCCGATGGTGGCGCGTTCCGGGGCCCATGAAACGACATGGCCTCGGACTTGTGCAATGCCACCTCGAGACCCAACTGCCGGATCCTCTCCACGACTATCGCAACCCCGCGTGTCATCGCGTCGGCCGCCGCCTGATGCGACCTCCCCTGCGCCAGGACCAGCGTGTCGTCAGCGTAGCAAACCACGCTGACGCCCTCAGGGAGGTCGGCCCGCAGCACCCAGTCGTAGCCGATGTCCCACAGGAACGGCCCCACGACCGATCCCTGTGGGACACCGCACGACATCTCTCGCCGGTTCCACTCCCCATCGCGACCGGGGTAGCTGACGGCTCTGTCCGTCAGATACGCCTCGACTATTCGACGGAGGTAGGGCGGCACCCGGTGATACCGGAGTGCCTCCACAATGCAGCTCCAGGGCAGGGTGTTGAACGCGTTGGCGATGTCGAGTGACACCGCCACGACGACCCCACCCTGGGACACCGCGTCCCCCGTCGTGAGGGCTCTCACGCGCATGATGGCGTCCACCGTCGAGCGCCCCTTGCGGAAACCAAACTGGCTGTCCGCAAGATCCGGCCCCGTCCTCACCAGGTGCCCGACGAGGCGGCCCACAATCACTCTCTCAAAGAGCTTGCCGACCTCGTCGAGCAGCACGATGGGCCGGTATGCGGACGGAGAGTCCGCAGGGCGCCCTGGCTTCCGAATGAGGACCAGCTTCCCCGTCTTCCAACGGAGTGGAAACTGGCCTCTCTCCAAACATGCGCTTAAGAGCGCCTCCAGTCGAGGCCCGAGAGCCCTCGAGGCCAGGACCCAGGCTTTACCCGGCAAGCCGTCGAGTCCTGGGGCGGTATTTTTGGCCTTCAGCCTTCCTACCGCCGCTCTCAGTTCTACCCCGGTCACTTCAGGGATGTCGTCGTCCGCGTGGTCCGCTTCGGGCACCGCAATTGGCGGAGCCATGGGCGGGGGGGTGTGCACCCCCCGTGAAGGGAACAGAGCGCTCACCACCTCCTCCACCAGCTGGGGGCGGAGACTCTGCGTCAGCGGGGGGGCCCAGGTGCGGAGTTTATTCCGCACCATTTTATAAGGGCGCCCCCACGGATCTGTTATTAATGGCTGGACTAGCTTTAGTAACTTCAGTTTTCGAGGTACCGACTTCATTCGTATATTATATGCTGATCGTTTTTACTTTTTCTACTGCATCACTTACGGTAACTACAGCTATAGATATTTTTAAGGCTACATCTTGTTTTTCTTTGATTTCTAGTTATACGTTAACCAGTCAATAAGATTACTAGAGAGACTGACTGCCCAGATGCTCTGAAACTTCCGTAGTTTCGTCAATCAAAGTCCCTTTTATTATTATTACTGAGCAGTTCATACGAATCCATTACTTTTCCCAGGACTGCGGCGCACCCTGGATTTTCAACCCCGCCAACAACATCACTGACGGGCCCATCTTTCTACCAGGGCTTGGGTTTTGATAAATAGCTTGATCCACCACGACAGAGGCAGTAGAAGTTAAATCCATTGTTCTTGTTCGCGTTCAAATTCACTATTAGTTAATGGTGCAACACAATTTCAGGTCACAAGACCGGTTCTTTCGACCTTTAGTTCCCATGGAGCTTTAATTATGTTGTGATTATTGCGTATCTCGGCTAATAAATATTGATGATTTGGTGCAAGCGATGAGCTGTTTGAAGTTTTAGGTGAAAGAGAATCAACAACGGATTTTGATGAGAATTAGCTTGGACGTGGTGTTAAAGGTGCATTTGATGGACACCTATCTATTCTAGAAAGAGGATTTTCTTAAGAACTTTAGGTAGAGTAATAATGCTCTATGTACAAACGCCAGCACATCAAGCTACCCGAAACTGTCTGTTTTCCCAATCAGCTTTGAACCTTATGCTTTAGCGATAAAATCTATTAAAGAAATTTGACAGATTGTAGTAGCTTGATGTGCTGGCGTCTGTACATAATATATCTGTTGGTCTACATTTGTTTAGACAACATTTATCCTCCTTCAGTATCACTAAATTTTAGGACTGTTCGTATATATTTTTGATTATCTTCAGTTTTCATTTGTTTTTCAAACAAGAGGAGCAAGGTTAAAGGAGAAATGCAAGGTTAAAGACTTACCAATCAAAATGAGCTATTATCATATCATGATTATTATCTTTTTCATCTTATACAGCTCAGGCCTAAAATAAATTCTTGGTCCTACAATTTCTTCGGTCAAGTACCTCGTATAGATTTAATTAACTTCCTCTTATAACTTGAACCTTATTATCAAATTGTGGTACAAAATGACGGATGCTACTAATTTTCGAAAATAACGGGCTTGTACAAAAATTTATAATGTTAAACATTGATTGGTGAAAACGAATTTAAAATGAGATAATGATCTAACACGAGTTCAGTTCTCATAAATGGAGAAAAAATTAAGTTGTATCAGAAATATCAAGATTATGATGGACTTCACACGCAATTTGAAATCGAGGTTAATAATGTTATTAAAGTTCTATTATGTTACTAATTTAGTGATAGATATTAATAATGTCAACGCTTTTAAATTAGTTAAAGCTTTGAATCCATAAACTTCAACTTATGAAGAATGTGAAGTAATATATAAAAGTCAAATGCGATACAAAAACATGAGTTTCATTTCAATTTCAATAAGAGAAATATGGCGGATCAAAGAAAAGATGGAGGAATTAAAAATTTTTGAAAATCGATTTTTTTTCCCCAGCATAGTTCAAGAGTCAAACTTTTTTTCCCGATCGTCATCAGTGTGAGCGACAAGTCGTGACTGATCGGGAATGTTCGGATGGATTGTGTCAAAGATGATATATATAGCTTGGAAGGCAGTCACTGACCTCTATCATACACCTTGTATAATACAGGGCAGTGAAGGCAGTGAACACTGAGAAGACAGCTAATAGAGATTAGAGATGTATAAAAGAAAAAGGTGCTATAACTAGATCTACAAATTGGGATGAAATCAGAAGAACGATTAAGGGACCACAAGTTAACATAATGTTAGCACTTTAAAAATTCACAACCAGTCAAAGTCGAAGCATTTATTTCAAATAGGTACTTGAAACGTCAAAATTTACAATCAAATTGAATTGATTCTAGTGGCCCCTTCCAAAAGGTAGCTTTCATATGGAGAAGAATGGATTAGTAACTCCACCGTTACTCTTTTAAAATGTTTTACAATATTTTGTATACACACAAGGTATAGGGAGGTAGGTTCATCACGAATTCGTTTCAAATTTATCCCCAGAATTATATACAATCTGTCAAATTTCTTTAATAGATTTTCAGCTTCATCGCTACAGCATAATATGGTTCAAGGTTGATTGGGCAAATTTGACAGTTTCGGGTAGCTTGAAGTGCTGGCGGCATCTATACACTAATTACCTTGATGTTGAATGGTATAAAAACGCGTATTGTCATAAATAACATTTAATTGCCGTGTCCCAGATGCAATGGTGAAAAATGTTAATCGTTCGGTTAAATGGAGGATGGTTCACGAATTAAGGACACATATTCATGAGCTTATTTTGTGGTTTCCGTATTGTTTTTGCTTGTGATTGTAATTATTACATGATCAGCATATAATGTTCCCACTGCTGGGACACAGGCTCTATATGCCTATTTATATGTGTCATCATCATCATCTGTCTAGCCTTTTCCCAACTATGTTGGAGTCGGCTTCCAGTCCAACCTTCACATTAAAATCCTACATTATCCCTGATGAACATGATAGATTTTTTTTTTAAGTTAGGTATCCGTATGAAAACTTTGATAATGTAACCTAAGGTGTGAAAAAAATACCAATAAAAATCCTCATATCGCGTAAGCTGCGGAAACTATTGACAATAGAGCAAAGTGATGTACTACAGTTTTATAGAAGACATCAATATCTACAAAAAAGTCTGCGATACCATATTGCTAACTATAACAGTTATGTCTCAATTACTACTTTTCCATGTTGAAATATGCAACAGTAACGCCGAAAAAACCCTTATATCTCTATCTACCCGTGCGAAGCCGGGGAGAGCCGCTAGTTATTGCATAAATAAGTGAAATAACAGGAAGAAGTTATTCGTATGGAAAAAAGGTTCATGAATTTTAAATGATCAACATTCTCCAGCCCTTAGCCCCATTTATTTGGGATCGGCGCAACATGTCTTTTTCTTCTATACTTCTAAATACCTTTCATATTTTATACTAGCTTTTTTCCAGCAGTAGACCGCTATAGACTTTGTTTTTGATGATGACATAGATAGAATAGACAGTCTTTTCGAATCCATTCGAAATAAACAACACACCTTAACAGAACACATACTGTCAATGCACATGTAGTTTACTTCTGACAGCAGCAAGTCACCAACCTTATTGTAACAACAATAAAGATCACAATGATTTTGACCCAACAACAACCTTATTCCAATGAGAATAAAGACCACTGTGATTTGGACAGTGATGCAATGAACGGACTGCAATTAGAGTGTTGACTGTCGACCATTCCAATTTCAAACAAATACCCATAGATTAGATGAAGGCAAGAATCTCAAAGACGTTTAAGAAATAAATGGCAATAAAATCGGCCATTTCAATAGACAAAGGAACTTTCCCTCGATCTAGCATTCTAGAGTCTAGACTTACCTATCACGAGAACACGATCAAACGGAAACAAAGGTTTTAGAAAGGGAATTAGCATAAGACTAAAGTAAAGAAACAAAAGACTGTTAATAAATTGTTATCTAGAATCTAAATAGTTTAATTATTCCGTCCATGAAATCGAAATAAGTTTCCAATAGACTAAATAGAACTGACTTGGAAGTCCACACTCAATTCCAAATCATTGAAAACATTGGCAAGAAACTATTGTTGGATTTTACTTCGACAGAAACCAAAAAAAGTGGTTTGTCAGAAAAATAACTTGCTAAAAACTTTTAACATCTATTTATTTAACTGCTAGCTATTAAGCGCCCCGTGTTTGAATCCCGCGGGAATATCGGGATAAAAAGTATCATATGTGTTAATCCTGGTTATAAACTATTTGTGTGCCTTTTATCCAAATCCGTTCAGCCGTTTGTACGTGAAGAAGTAACAAACATACAAACACACTCACAAAATTTCGCCTTTAAAATATGTATTATTGAGATGAGATTTATGTATACACTATACACGCATATAAACAGACAAAAAGAGAGGAACAGAAAATGTGTATAAAGGTGATGCTTATTTCTAAGGAAATCTCCCAGCTTATGACATCTTCTTACATAATATTATAGTTTTGACGGACAACTAAAATGTCTTGTATATAAATAGTTACAAAGCTGATAATTCTCTACTTTTCATATTACCTTCCACAAATATACCTACCTGACCTATAAAGGATCATTTATATCCGATTACCCACATCTCAAACTCAAAGCTGCCAACAATTTCACGATGACAAACAACAAATTAATCTATTACAATTGTAGTGACTACTTCATCCATAGCCCACAGACGCCATAGTCCGACCTTCAACACAAATGTTTCACGTCCCATTGAACTTTGAAGCCATGACCCTGACCCTGATGATGATAGATATAACAATTGTCTTATTAAATGTGGAAATAGACTGGAAATACTCTTGACTCTTGGCGGAATTTAGATTGACTTAGACCCGTATGACTTCACTGAGGACTTAGTTTAGTCATTACTACAGCCATTTAATGAGGTTCTGTAACACCCAGCTCTAGAGAGTATTCAAATCCGCGATCTGGACAATGAATAATTTAATTAATTACGTAATATCTTAGAAAAACAAGACGAAATCCTAAAAGTAGAGGATGCTGTAGTAAGTATGCTACTGATGAAGAAGTTAGTGAATTCTGAGATGGCCGCTAATAGAAATGACTCTATGGAAGACAAATACGCTGCGACGGCTGAGAAATAAATTGGGATAAGGGAAGCTGGATGAATGTTGTTACTAATGCAGAAGTCAGTGATGGCTTTGGGAGAAGCAAGAAGTAATTTTCACTAGTGGAAAAGCTAACTGCTACTTTCAGGTAGCCAACATATTTACCAAGCAACATCTCAGGAACCAGGACTTGTGGCTAAGTAATAACAGTCGCACGGGTCGATCGATCAGGTTAAGCTACGCTTGCCGCGGTTGGTCCGTGGATGGGTGACCATCTTCACATACCAGGATCCGTCCGTGTCTCGGATCGCACGTTGAGCCGTTGGTCCCGGCTGTTATTCGTGGATCTTTGACAGTCGTTACGGGTCGTCAGTAGCCCGAAAGTGACAACCAATCTTACCAAGGGGTATCGTATTACCCAGTAACTGGGTTGTGGAGGTCAGTTAGGTAGTCGCTCCATGTAAATTACTGATATTCAGCGGCATCCGGTTAGACTGGAAGCCGACCCCAACATAGTTGGGAAAAGGCTAGGCAGATGATGATCTCAGGAACCTCGAATTCCAAATTTTTCGTACTAGTTACAGTACGAAAAATGTAGTAACAGCGGTTTTCATTCTCATTTTGCTGATCAATGTTGATTGCTTAAATTTAGAGAGCACTCTACACCAATAACATCTAAGATTTGTATATTATATAATATGCTACCGCTTCCCTTATAAAAAATCTAAAAGGTCCAGCTGATAACCATTTTATGTCCTTATTACAAAACTAGAAAGTCACGATCCAAAGTCACGTATTTCTCACTAATCCGCTATCTCTTTCACTCTAAAAGTGAACGTGACATTGGTTTTGTTTGTATGTCCGTCTGTGTCTATTTACTTTGACAGTTTGACCGTGGTTCCGTATTCTAGTGACCTAAATCTGTGGCTAGGAATCTTCGATAGATTTGTGTACGAGGGTCATTTAGCGCTTTATGACGCGATAAGAAGCATAATTATGATTAGGTAATTGACTAATTGACAACAGCGCATCGCGCCAACAAATAAGGTTCAAAACAAAGACGCGTTTGATGTTAGTTAAATCGAATGACCACCAGAATAAAAGTAATTTTGCAGTTTTTATTAAATTAAAGACTAAATGCACGGCTCAGTACAATAATTTTTAGGCATTTCTTTCCCTTAATTATCATGACATAAAATAAGATAGTTACGCTCAAAATTTTAAGAATCATACAACGAAAAATATTTTTTGTTATATCATGATAATATTATATTTGTGAGCAGTGGTGGCCCAGTGGTATCGGCCGCGACTTACGAGTTGTAGGTCGTAGGTTCGAACCCAGACAGGCGCTTTACTTTGTGTAAATTATTTCATCACCACTGCTCTCAAAACGGTGAAGGAAAACATCGTGAGGAAACCGGCATGTCCTAGAACCAAAAATTCGAAGACATGCGACATCTACCAACCCGCACTGGGCCCGCGTGGTGGATTATGGCCCACTCCCTCTCGCAGAGAGGAGGCCTGTGTCCCAGCAGTGGGAACATTATAGGCTGATTATGATGATGATTATATTTGTATTAGGGAATATTTTAGAATAGGTATGTCTATTCTTTGAACATTTGACAATACACTCAATTTTTCACACTCATGCACTTTCTACCTTTTTCACTTTCTCGCTTTATTCTTTTTCTCTCTTTTTACGGTGTCTACCTTTGGGCAGTGCCTTATTGACGTTGACGCTGGGGGCGCAGTTGGTTAAAAATGCAATTGTTTAGTGAAATGTCACTTGAAGTGTATTCAAAAAACAAGATGGCGGTATTAACTCCGATTTCCGCCACGCGCCAAAAAACTCTGCAGCGTTATACCACGCTATAGATACTGACTTGTGACGTCATCTGACATGTCGCTTATGTCAAAGCTGATAGAGTTGACTTTTGCATAGTCGTAGTAATTGGCAGAAGGTTAGAATGATAAAATAATTTTAATTACTATTTACTAGAGTGATCATAAAAATTATTGCGTTGTTTGTAATATTCTAGAGCTAGACCAGATAAGCCGTTACGGATACGGATGCGCGTGCACAGACATGCGCGTGGGCAAGATACCTACTAGGAGCCAATATCCGTCCATCAATCCACACGCACATGTTTCCTTCGGCTGTGTCCAGACCTGCACCCCCAATTAGGTACGTAGCTCACTCACAATCACTATACTTTTCGTAAAAAATTTAATAAAATTTATTCAAAAATGTAAAGACTGACGTTAAATACAGTTTTTCTGAAATCTATGTCGAGTTCACCCATGATTTGTGCCTGAACTAGGTAATCCTAGGTAAAGGGAAGTCATAATCCATTGCTTCATATCTATATACCCCCTTACTAATAAACGTTGTATAGCGTCTGTATAGTTACACAACGCTTTGTCTTCTTCTTTCGAAAGTCAAATTACTGACGACTAAAAGAGAGAAATCGGTGTGTAACTATTCATCTGATACAATACGTTAATTAGTAAGAGGGATACAACTTAGGTACCTACTAATAATTCAACGCGCTAATCTCTGGAACTACCAGTGGGATTTAAAAATTATTTTTGCATTTGGTAGCCCAATAGGCTATTTGACTGGTTTCTGATAAACATCTCAGATTATTTAATGGTGTCTAACGAGCCCACAAAAACCTATTACTTCAAATTGCATAATGTATTTCTTTAAAAATAGTCAATAAAAATGTACTGTTTAAATAAGCCGCCAAAACGCTATCTTTAACAATATGGCGTCGTGACGTCACGATTCACGAAAACAAACGTTGAAACGGTCGAGATACTAGACAAAAGTCATCTGTTCTGTCAACGATAGACAGAAATTTACTAAATCATGACGTCATCTTAAGTTCAGCCAATCCAGACCGTTTTCGATTACGTGGCGCCAGATTTAAAAAGATGAAGTTTTTTCGGGATTTTTTTTATAAATAATACATTGTTTTGTGGTAAAATTAATGCAAATCGATTTTAAAAGCGATAATCTATACGAGTGTCAATAATTATGACCTAATTTTTTAAATTGTCAAATAGCCTATTCTTGATGAAGGCTAGTTAACATCACGCTAGGACACTTAGAAGCCGATTAAAACCGTGGACTAAGTCGCGGGCAGAAGCTAGTGTTTGATAAATCCTCTGCAACGCCATGAACAAATGAAGACTGTTGCATTGCCAAAATTAACGATTGAATTGATGAATTGTCAATGACTCTGTGTCTGTGTGTCTTGTTGCGTTAAGTGCTTGTCTGAACTCTAGAAATTCACATTGTTCTGGTTTTGTTAAATACAAAACATTATTTGGCAACCGAGAGTCATAATGGCCAGTAATCGTCAACACCCAGCGATTTATCAATCCGTTCCTTTATCTAAAAAAGAGGTTTTATCCCTGCTGTGGGAGGGCTGTTGTTGTTGCACCTTCGGCTTGCACATCCTGTAGGCTATTTATTTACCGTTTACAGACGTCCCTAGGTATTCCCCTCCACTTAGGGTTGCCAACTTTTTATCCTACTAATATTATAAATGCGAAAGTAAGTTTGTTTGTTTGTTACCTTTTATCGCCTAAACCACTGAACCGATCATCCTGAAATTTTGCATATACGTTGTCAGGTGTACAGGAACTGACATAGGGTAGGTACCTTTCATCCCGAAAAAAAGTGCTGTTCCCGAGGAAAACAACAATAACGGTATTATGACAATAGATGGCGCCACGTCTCTTTCGAATCATGAACGTCCTTTTTATGGGATTTTTATTGGACGGGACAACGTCTGTCGCGTCAACTAGTATCAAATATATATAGTTTCGAAGCCAATTAATTGCCTGTAAAAATGTAGATAAAGATGGCGAAAAACTAAAAACTTTAAATATTTTTTAAATTCATATCGGGTTTTTTTAGTAACCATAACACAAAATACCATTCATTCAGCTTTTATGAGATCAATACTGGCACTGCGTAAAATGTAACGTTATCCATTCAGCTTACATTATATCAACAGTGGTGACGCAAGACGTGATAAGTTATCGATTGCATGTTAGATATTTGCAATGTTTTTGTATATACGGTATTATGTATTAAGTAGTTCGTGGAATTAAACCACCATCTGCCTACCTAGTCGTGGGTGGTTTTAAATAGGAGCTTCTGACGTGGGAAGTCCAAGTGCACACGAGCGGCACGCGTCAACGGCAAAAGTACCTAACTGTAGCCGTCAACACGCGTAAAGTAGCCTTAGTGTGAGTTTTTCACACACTTTGAATTTATTGATCAGATCGTTGACTTTTTGGTATAAAACGGTAGAGTTAAATAATGTCCCAGCCATAGATTACTGGTCCCACTAACGCTTAGTAACCTACTGTTAGCTTGTAGCATATATAAGTAAGTAATTACTCTTATGTACGGTGATAAGACATTCGTAAATTATCAGCAATTAGTTATTCGATCCTAGGTCAGTGAAGAAATATTTACTTTAACAATCTGTGACGAGATAAACGAAGCTAATGAAGATCGAAGATCAGTACATGGCCTCCTCTTAGTTTTTTAGAATGTTTTTGGAAGATTTTAGCACCAAAATATTTCGAGTGCGCCATTTTGTCATAATGTCGTTTCCAGTTTGACAGCTGTCAAATAAGAGACTTAAAAATACTGGCCATTTTCAATGAGTCTCATTTTTTTTCGATAAACATCATTTCGAAATTCGAACGGTGTCTCGTTGTGAATCTGCGATGATTTACTTTATGGGGGATGCGCTAGGTAGCCCGTGAAATTAAAGTTCATAATAATCCATGAAACAGTCATTCAATAGGATTATATGAACTTATAGGGTTGTATTGATAATTTACGCTTGCAAATGATATTTTAATCAACATTTAACATGACACCTGCAAATTGCAAAAAACGAAAGAAAATTTGAATTTCACTGGCGTTTCCCGCATAAAAACTAATGAGGATCGCTTTCGAATTGCATGCGCTCACTTGAGTGAGGTTCCGAGTGAACTTTACAAAATAGCACAACATTCTAGTCGTATGCAAACAGTGATTCATCACACGAAAATGAAACTTATTAGCGTTACATTTTCGATACTATCTGCTAATTTAACGCCTACAATTGGCATAGTTACTGCTTTAGGCTTGTTTGGCACTTTCTGCCTAACGAACTAAATATTTAGTTACACGCTTGAGAGAAGTGCATATTTATTAGATGCTCTCTTTTTTCTCTCATCTACTTAAATATTATTTTGGGTATCATTAATTTAACAACTAATAGAACCAAGCTCAAACGGGACCGGGCATGTTTACCGCATGTCGGATGCATTGTGGACTAAGACCACCGTAGCTTTCATTCTGACAGTTCAACAACATTCATTGCGTTCTCCACGTTGTTGAGCAGACAAACTTTTCGAACAAATGCAGCAATAGATTAGCAATATCCTTCAAAATGATTCAGGTTGACATTGAAAGTGTGTTACGCAATCAGGGTGTGGATGCAGCTGAATGATATTTTACATGAAGCGACTGCCTATGTGACCTCCACAACATTGCTGGTTGCTACTACAATAATACAGCATTAAAACAGCCTTAACATCTAATCCAATCCATTGCATCATATGTTTGAAAAAAAATCTGCTCAACAACGTAAATAACGCAATGAATGTTGCTGAACTGTCAAAATGAAAGTCATTGCTACTGTAGTATCTACTATTAAAGCTGATTTTACCAAGCTCAGATATCTTTTATCGTGGAATAAAATTGACGTCTGACAGTTCTAGTATGGGAAAACTGTCAAAAATTCAAAATTTATTCTCAGGTTATGACTTATTCTAGGTACTTATAAAAGTTTGGTGAAATTCGCCCTTAGTGTGTTACGCAATTACCCCGTTGTTCAGTCCCTAGTTTACAATTTGTATAAAATCTGTAACAAAGTGCATAAAATTACCGAACAAATTACTTTTCCTGTGCCTGTCTTATCATTGGCATACTGCAATAAAAAAAAAGTTACAAAACACCCACTGTTTGTTCGAATTAATTTCCTAACGTTAATAGTATCGTTATTATGAAATATGTTGAGTGTCACAGGTCAGTGGAGCGACTTTCTTGATAAACGGACTCTTGAATGCAACGATTTATTGCAATTTTATCTATTTTAGAAGGGAATTGTTGAATTAAATTGTGTTTCTGTGCGATTGGTGTTATTTTAGATGTTTTATTGGGCCTAGTTTGAATGCTAAAGTGGCACAGTCACCGTTAGGTACTCTGTCAGATATATACGAAAATGTTGCCAGAAAATGGCGGATGCAGATTGATTTTCTTTTATTTTATGGCGGAATCAAACAATTGGGCAAAACCTTTCTTAATTAGGTAACTAGATACGTCTTAAAATCAGTCAGCTGAAAAATCGTCAAAATTATCGACATTATTTTCATACGAATTGTGGAGCAACCCTATAATTTCCAATAACTAAATCATCAGCAATTTAAAAATAGAACAAACATCTGTCCCATAGCACGTTTCTTTCACTTCCATGCATAAAAACAAACACAATTTATATATTTTGAATTTCGAACATCGAACCAGAAATTCCAACTCATTCACCGGCCAGTATTGAATATTGAGTGAACGGAATGATTACCATAACTAGTTTCGTTCTCGATTCTTGAAACATGGGTTCAAACTGGCTGGAGGTGAAGTGTACTCCATTTTATGGTGTTTTTAAGTCACAGGATATCTGGGAAGCCACTTGAAATTAACTTCTTCGATAATCATTTTGTGTGATAATTTTTTTAACCATAGTATAAGTTAAAAGAGTGTCCGCGAAGTTCCATTCATCTCCAGGTACTTACTAGGCTTTGGAATGGGCAACTAGCTTCATTTTTCTGACTGACCGACTTCTTGATATTTGACTCAAAAGCTTTTTAATCAATTTTCTGACCAATAGTTATGCAAAGTTAAATACTCAAAGCTCCCAGTAACATTTCTATTGTCAAAATTCAATTAGACTAAAAGCTGAAGATATTCGAATCTTCGCTTCCCTACAACCTACAATTAAATTCTTTAAATTTTGGTAAGACCTTGAATTGTCCACAATTTCCGAATACCAGCCATAAAATTTTTTCACCATCTGGGACACCGTAATTTTAATTAAAGTATGACAATACACGTTTTCTTTCTCTCTACAATTGAGGTTATCAATGTTAATTTTATTGTTGCTAATTATCATTTTCGAATGAAGAAAAAACTTGTCGTGAAATCGTTTAAGTTTCTGAATTTCTTCTTGACATCCGTTTTTAAAAGGACCGTTATATTTGGCAGTACCTAAGTACGCCACCACTTCAATAAAAACTTGGAAGCCGCTATAACCAGTAAATTGTTCATTCATTAATTCTGTTCATTCAAATTTGTGTCAAAAAGAACTTGACATTAGGTACTTTTTGCAAATGTTCGCAGAAGTGAAGTGGTCCGTGGACATTAGCGAACCAGAAAAAAATCAACAGAAACTATTTACTCTACAGATTTCGCTCTCATCATCCATCAATCGCAATCATAGTAAGTAGGTAAGTACGTACAAGATAAAAATGTAGACGTTTCGTATCTAAGTATGACTGTGTAAAACATGCTGGACGTATGTTTTTTGTCAATATTTCATTACACAGATACGAGTTACCGTTCATTTATCTGTTTTCGTGCTAAAATATATCGAATGATTATTGTATTGGTGTTATGTGTCATTAAAGTCCACGTTTGTTAAATGCTATCCAATGTCATCAATATGCAGGGTCAAATTAAATTAGTTAACGAAACTCCGCATAAGTGATCTCGATATCTTAACATGATAAGACAAAAAAAAATGTTTTTTTTGGATCAGCAAACGTAGTTGATGTAGAACTACATGTCTTCCAGAGGATTTATGAGACCATAGAAAGAGCAATACTTGCTTGGTCGAACAGTACCTACTTAGGTACAGACGCCAGCAAATCAAGCTACCCGAAACTGTAAATTTTTCCCAATCCACTTTGAACCTTATATTTTAGCGATAAAATTGAAAATCTATTAAAGAAATTTGACAGAATGTAGTAGCTTGATAAGCTGCCAGTCTGTACTTACCATCCTATTAATTTACGTTTTTTTTTTTGCTACGAAATTCAACCTGCGCCCTAATTACGTAACACACTTTCAATCACAATACGAATCTTTTTGAACGAATATCGTTCAAAAAGATTCGCTAATCCATTGCGTCATATGTTTGAAAAATTTGTCTGTTCAACAAATGTTACATAACGCAATGAATGTTGTTGAACTGTCAAAATGAATGCCCACTGATAATGTGTTACACTTACACAATTACCCCGCTATCCTTTTTGAAGTACATAGGAGTACTGGTTCTCCAAACTCCTACACATTGGAGGACGTAAAGAACGCTACTGAAGCCACGATGAGCGTAGTCAGCTACAGGGCCAAAGTCATCTAGTTAACTAGACGTATGGTATGGTGGTATTATCGATTCAAAAGAAAAAAAAAGAAGAAGACTGGATCTTTAAAAAAGCAAACCCATAGAAGCATGATACGAAAATGTAAAAAAAAAAACGATGTCGATGTTTAAATCTTTTTAAAGAGTCAAACAATATGTGTATGTATGAATGTGTACGTGCAAACGGAGAAGATATTTTATTTTATTTTATTTTATACGCTGTATAAATGCGATATGGAGAAAATAAGTTTTAGAAATGCAGCCTCGGTGCCAGCTGCATCTTATAAATAATTCCAATATCTACTAGAAATTCCTTGTATTCATTACTTATGACATAACCTGTTTTCTCTGTAACTTCCTATCTACGTGACAAAATTTAGCTGGCGCGATTCCTATTATTCTAGAAATAATCGGTAATAATAAAAATTAAATGATAAAATGGTCCCAAAATTTTTACCTAGTCAGAAATTCATAATCAGAAACTAGTTCCTATTTTAAAAAACTAGCGAAGACCGTGGGACTTTTGACAGTTGCCAACCTTGAAAAAAAATCATTTAGCAAACATAAGGGGAGATGACAAAGCTGGTAACTCGAGAATTTAAAAAAAAAGTCAAAAGGTGTGAAGAGTTCTTTCAAAAGGGGTGACAGAGACCTTGAAAAATACCGGTTCTTGTCTCTATGAATTTAAATTTCAATGGCATGAATCATTTATATAGGATTAATAAATAATTAATTACATTTACGTCACGTAATTTGGCGTATAATGGTAAATTATGCGGGTTGATTTTTTGTTACTTCATTTTGTATGGTATTTACCACGGCAAATGGTAATGCCGCTGTCATCGGTGAAATGTGATGAATAAAATTTTGGAAACGTTTTTTTTTATGTCAAGAATTTTTATTAGTATTATCAGCCACACGGTTCGATCGATCAGGTTAAGCTACGTTTGCCGCGGTTGGTCCGTGGATGGATGACCATCTTTACATACAAAGACCTCTCCGTAACTCGTTGGTCCCGGCTGTCATTCTTGGATCTTTAACAGTTGTTACGAGTCGTCGGAAGCCCGAAACTCCAATAACCAGTATTACCAAGGGGTATCGTATTACCCAGTCACTGGGTTGTGGAGGTCAGATAGGCAGTCGCTCCATTTAAAATACTGATATTCAGCTGCATCTGGTTAGACTGGAAGCCGACCCCAAGATAGCTGGGAAAAAGCTAGACAGATGATGATTACTGTAATGTTGTGCATGTAGTCTTAAATAAATGATGTTGACAGACTGGACTATGACCAAAAAAATGGAAGGTGTTATCTTTAAAAACTTCGAATAACCCTCCTCTCCGAAGCAGTCGAGTTCTATGATATTGGGATTGGTTTCCGCACTTATTCGGAGAGTGAACCATTGGACGTGAAGCAGTCAGGTCAAATTGGGAATCTTTTGAGATACCTACCGAACTTTGTTTTACGTAAAAGAATATTATGTCACCTCAAAGACAATACATTTGACGTAACGTTAGTGCTCAAAATAATGACAAGGACACCTAGGTATTGGTCTAGAACTGTAGACAAAAAATAAGAAAAATAATTCGAGCAACATTTTCTAAAAATAAAAGCGTAGGTACGTGTAAAATCATGCTAATAATGTGCATAATTTTAAGTTAACGCTTGCAGTGTTTACTTTTGTTATCTGTGTACCCTTGACTTTTGCGTGTCGCCATTTTGCATTTTTACACTAACAGTAGTGATGGGAATGACGGGATTTCTTATCGATACTTTTTTGCTATTATTAATAGGTACCTATTTTTTTCAATATATCAAGTTTGCAGATGTTTTGATATTTTAAATGAATAAAAATGTCTTAGAAATCGTGCGAAATTATTTTCAGTTTTTATGGACTCATTTGAAAAGATATAAAAACTATGATCCGTTAGGAGTGATATTTTATTTTGTTCGCTTACATACCTGTTTAATTGAACTCGTAATTATATTACCGTAACAACGTTGTTTACTTCGAAGCCGGCGTCACGTGGTCGTTTCGTTAATTATAAAATGTATGTGCATAATTACAAAAGTCGAATAAAATTAAACGGACTTGTTTGTTCAGATGTTACTTTTTTATTCTTGTTCATTTGTTTTTACAGAATTTTACTAGAAACTAGAACTTTATTATTATTGATGAGACATTTGCTCCTCTAAGAGTGGTCAAAATCAACAGTTTTAGTATTTCTTTAATAATTGTAGGCATTCTGAAACTCTAGCCCAACTTCCCTAAGTTGGTAAAACCCCAAAAAATCATGACAGACACAGTTAAATAAGATATCTGTACTACCTACTGCTATCGGTTTCCTTAACTTCGCTAAAAAAAAAACAGAGTAAGCTTGAATAATGTTAACGTGTTTACAAAATAAAACCGAGGTAGGTACATTAACTCTGCTGCCGACCTCAAAATATTATCAGTTACGATTGCGAGTTATCTTTTTGATAACGGCTATAGATATAAATCGATATGCAAGTAATACTACTAACCTAGGAACTGGCTCTGGTATTTTTAGTTTGGACGCTAATCGGTCGATTTTAATAAGATTCGCGAGATAAATTATTATTTAATAATGTCAGGTCGAAACTTGAATATGTATTTTGTGTTGAAGCTGTTGTGTAATTAAAATTAGTGAAGATTTTTAGAAGGATGCAAATTATGATTTTTGGACGGTATTCTTCCATCTTTATTTTTTTTTGCAATAGTATAAAGAAAACGTGATAATGGTGTTTAAAATAATCCCAGACTAAAACATTTTATTATGTTTAACTTATCTTTAAGAAGATTAGATCTAGGCATTCATAATCATTATCATTCTACTGTCCTTATCCCAATTTACTTGGGGTCAACACAACATGTATTTTTCTTCCATACTTCTCTAATATTTGTCATCTCGGTATTAACCTAACCCTATTATCATTCACACAGTCCATCCATTGTTTCTTTGGTCTTCCCCTACTCTTATTATAGCCATCGACATTCGTACTCAAAACTGTCTAGATATTGGTTTTCAATGAGGCGAGAATTGGATCAGCAGTGCTGGCTGATAGACTGCTAACAAATAAAATATTCCAGTAACTCCAAATTTTAATATAGCTATTTTAACCGTTTTCACAAAGCATTCCTGTTCCAACTAAAGCCTTCTAAAACTAACAAGCGATTTACGACAAACTATCGACTAATTTAAATTCTTTCCTTTTCCATTTGGCCTTCAATTTAATAGTATACCTAGCTACCGCAATTGTATCCGAGTCTAGGCATGCATTAGTCATGTATAATAGGTATTACTACAAGTATTATATCAAAATGATCTCTGTTTTTAGTTCGTTATTAAGGAAAAATATATTTCATCATATAATTATTTTTGCCTGTTCACTTCTAATTTGGGCAAGAAGTCAGAATGTTGGATATGAATATAATAGCAAGGTAGATAGGTGACTTAGATATTTCATGGAGAAACTTGCCTATTGGCTGCCACAACGCAAATATACATAATCCGCCTATAATGTTCCCACTGCTGGGAAGTGGGACACAGGCCTCAGGATGTACTACAAACAACAACGCAAATATATCTATAATCCAGGAGTATCCCTTTGTTTTCTTACTTACTGTCAGAAGATTTAACCATCCTCTACTTCTTATAAATCATAAGTGACTATTATGTTCAGTCCGGAAATAAATTCAAGCAATAAAATCTAAAGCATCCAGGTGGTCTTGGCAATTAATTTGAACTAGCTACAAGTAACTGCGGAAAATCATACTAATTAATGTAATTTTCCAAGAATTCAATCATTCTATGAATACAAGAATGAAATCACAAGTTCCTTGTCCATTCTTCTCCATACGAAAACTACCTTTTGAAAGGGGCGACTAGAATCAAAACTATTTTAAGGTAAGTATTGAAGTTCAAAAGTGCCTTTTATGTACCTATTTGAAATAGATGCTCTGACTTTTGAGTAGAAAAAAACCGCTCTAGATGAAAGAAAAAAAATCGCTAGATTTAAATCATATTAATGGCGACAAGAATAAAGAAAATTTTCTAGAAATATTTGTCTCAAGAAAATAACAAAAACATAAACGCTTTATAATAGTAAAATCGTAGTAGCTGTGCCGCTGTGACAGCCAGATAGGTCAATGACATCGGCGGACGCGAAACGTGGAAATGTTACCACAGTGAAATACGCGTAATTAATAGCTCCCTTTGACAGTTTTAGGAAAACAGATGTCCTCTTCAATATTGTAGGACAAAAAATATTTGAAAATAGAAATAAAATGATAAATTGTTTCGAAACGCTCAAGTCATGACCGCAATTTTCGTCATTTTAAGAACGTTCACAGTCTCAATCTGTCAAAAATACCAATAATTTGCCTACATTTTTGACAAGTTTTTTAAAGTGATCATCGCTGAGATGAGATTGCGACGTATAATTACGGGAATTGGCCTTCAAGGCACAAAACAACAAGAAATAAAAGTTAATATTTTAGGAAACACTGATGACTTTTACTTCGTCCCGAGTACTTATTTACTATTCTTTTCGGTAAAAGCAGCCAACAAACCCAACAATTTCATGCCTCATCTTCAATAGTCCATAACAAAAATAAATTCTAAGTGCAAGAAAAATATGCTTTCAAGTAAAAACCAACTAAGCCAAACATTGCGCAAACCTTCAAGTGGGTTGTTAAACAGAAGCGGTGTTACTCGTTGACCAATCTAGCCTTTATCTGATAAAGATTTCATGCCTATCGTAATAGTAGTTACCATAAAACTTGATAGTTGCGTAAATTGTAATAAAATTCATAGAGCAACATTCTTTTTTATACGACATTCGGATGTAAAATTACGATTTCGGATACTGGCTGACTGTACCTATTGTATCCAAAGACACGGTTAAAAATCTATCGATATCGATAAACAATGTTTGAATATCGAAGTAACTGCCCCGGTGGGCCCGATACCCTGATAAAGCTGGACATAGTTGTAATCAACGGTAATCCAGACAATGAAATAGGAACCACGAAGCATTAAAAAACAGAAAAATAAAATAAAAACACTAGCGTAATTTTAACAAAAACGTAAAGCAGGCAACTACATGTTTAAGTTAAATTTATTGAGAAAAAGACCTTCAAGTTAACTGCTTCGAACATAGTTACTTAATGTTAGTTGGTACCTATTTCTACTGGACCGTCATCTCATAACTGCAGCCAGTTTTCGTAATAATTATTATGTGTCGATATTCTAAAATTATGACTAGTAAATTATTAATTTTCAACCTAAAAATTAAATATAAAATGACTCTTTTTAGCAGCTCTACAACCATTTTCCTTCAGATAAAGTAATAAGTTCCCAAACTTGACTCTAGGACAGAAAATTACCCAAAATATAATTGGCAAAAAATAAACACAACATATTGATTCGAGGCCCCATACGATAATAATGATAATGAAAAAAAAATAGAAACAAGATGATATCTTGAGATAAAAAATAATCTACACATTAATAATTTGTTATAATTATCAATGATCTGTTATCAATTTTTCATAAATTCATTTGAATATCTAGTGTCTTTATCGTTTTTTGTTTTTTTTTGTGCGCGGCATTTTCGCGACAAAAATGCTAGCAATTTTTTCAAGGTCGTCTTTGATGAATGATAAATAAATATATTTATCTCTGAGTGAAAGTACCTGGATATAGAATAAAATATTAGGTACGCCGACCGCTAAGTCTAAAATAATCCCTTACCGCTCCACAGTTATTTTCGCTTTCTATAATAAACAACTGAGACACAAAACGCTCAAACATAGGTATATTTAGAACTAAACCGCGAAGAAACAAAATGCACCGCAAAAAGAATCCACTGTGTTTTCATTTCTTTTTTTTTCACTGTCACGTCACTTCGAAATTTGAATATCGGTACGCAGATTTAGTTTAGCACTTTTTACCACAGATTATGAATGAAAAAAAAATTGGAACACAAAAAAAAATAACGGGAACGTACTCGATTTTTTTTAGTTTTGTTTTATTTATGTTAAAATAATTTTGAAGTAAATTCGTTTGCTGCCGACATACCGTGTGTTATCGTTCAACGCGACTTCACTGCCGCGCTCTCGGGCTGAACTGAGAAGTGAGGCGGCTTTCAATTCAAACTTTTATTTTTCCGACGCGTCGCTTTACGAACGAACGGAGCGCAGCTACGCCTGTTGAATCTTCTGCGAGGTTTTTCTGTGTGTGCGTGAATAGTGATGGGGTGATATCGATGTTTTTATCGATAGTTTGATGCAGGGCGTATAAATATTTTGTTGGTAAATAAGAGCTTTAAGATAAATTTGAAATGGTTTACACAATAATTATACATAGAAAATATAAGTTCAAAGCAATATTGTGTTACTAATAATAACAGCGAGTATAAAAGCTAGACTATATCTTTAAAACTGTGTGTTCTTTAAACAAAAGAAAGTCTTATGTACAATCACCGCATTAAGTTTAAAATTAAATACATAAAGTTGTGTTTTTTAATCCGGTGAAAACAAAAAATATTTAATATTTTACAAGTACATAATTTTCAACATTTATGTATAAGGGCTAACTTAACCAAAGTCAGATATATTTTAGCCATGGAATAGAATTGACGTCTGCCAGTTCTAATATGGAAAAACTGTCAAAAATTAAAAATTTACAAGAGTAAATTTTGAATAATATTTTTTTACCTCTTTCAACTACCTTTACAGATATTAGACTTAATTCGATAGTGTGGCTATTAACTAAACTACTATTACCTAATGTTATTTATATAAGATACTTAGTTTTAATATGAAATAAATGTACAGACGCCAGCCAGCACATCAAGCTACCCGAAACTGTAAAATTTTCCCAATCACCCTTGAACCTTTTGCTTTAGCGATAAAGTTGAAAATCTATTAAAGAAATCTGACAGATTGTACTATCTTGATGTCCTGGCGTCTGTACATTATAAATCTACTACTAAAACAATAATACCTACTCAACAAAAATTAAATAAATAAGTACCTACTTAATTAGCTAATTATTTTACTAAAAATAGGTGCATTATCAATTCATCTGTCTAACAAATATAATAACTACTAAACGTAACAATTATACCTAAAGAGGTTCAACTATTAGGTAAGGTACAGTCAACAGCAAAAGTAGATGATCAAAATCAGAAATTCAATACTAATGAACGGAGTTCGCGTCAGAACTGTGTGGCGTCGAAGTACTACTACTTAAAATACCAACTTACTACGTAGAATACTTTTGAATCACTTCGACACCACACAGTTCTGACGCGAACTCCGTTCATTATTGAATTTCTGACTTTGATCATCTACTTTTGCTGTTGACTGTAAAAACTAAAAATAAAAATACTTATATTTAAAATATTCGACATTCTCATTTTAAAACATTTTACCAAAACGTATTTAAAAAATTAAATATAATAATAGGTAATATACGCTCAATTATTTATTTATCGACAAAACAAACACTCATCACTACGCAGTAACAGTATCCCACATACACGTACACACTCACACTAATGTAAATGCTGTAACTTTAGTCACACATTCAAACACCAAGCTTTGAGCTTTACCACAAAATTGTCATGCAAAACCCAAGCTTATCTCTGAAGCATAAGGTTGATATTTAAATGTGTTTTTGAAAGCCAGTGATGCACAACAGATTCGAAATACCGAAATAAATGAAAACGTTTCTGCTTGTTTTCTTTTATCTTTTATTTTCATATCTCGTTTAGCAATTATGAAAAGATTTGTCCGACTGTCCGTAACTTTATGTAGGAGAGTTATGACTTGAATAATAAACTTTTGAAGTGTATGAGAAGTTCTAATAAAGATTTTGTTGAACTTATGTTGAAGTATCGTTGGAAGAGTTGTCTTTGGGTACAACAATAGTAAATTATAATTACAATACTAGGTACTACTAGATATTAATTCAATGGGGATTATTCTGTGCTTTTCAAAAAATTTTTGAACGCAGTAGAAACGAAAATAGCATCAAAATATTTCTAAAAAAACTCCCATCATTAAGTGTGAAACCTGAAAACATTGTGCTTGCGAAAAAATCAATTAATTCAGTCTTTTTTAGGGTTCCGTAGTTCCTACAAGGAACCCTTATAGTTTCGTCATGTCCGTCTGTCTGTCCGAAGTTTTGCTAAGAGACCGTTAGTACTAGAAAGCTGTAATTTTGTAGGAGTATGTAGCGCCCTCTAAAAGCTAAACTACGGGCTTGAAAAATCTGGGAAAATTTAGAATGATTATATCAATTAGGTACGCTGACAGTGGTAAAATAAAATTTTGGAAAACTTTTTTTTAGGGTACCCTAAAAAAAAGTTTTCCAAAATTAAATAATTTTTAAATATTTTTTTCTACCTCATCGTGTGGGGTATCGTTCAATAGGTCTTCTAAAATGACTTGGGTGTTGCTAAAATTATTTTCCGATTTAATGCTCCATTTACGAAATATTAAACTTTAAAGTGCAAATATTTGTTCCAGGCAGTAGGGCGTCCGTCCCCCCTCCTCTAAAAGCTAAACTGCTGGCTTGACTGAACTGAATTTTAAAGGAAATATTAGTTTAGCAGTAATAGTCGTTGAACTTGGGTGTTGCATAATTTTGTACCAAATACAAAATCTTTAGCATTAATCCTACGAGTATATAGTGACTAAGATGAAGTAGTTGCTTGTTTATGACGGATAAAGACTTGCATTAAAAAACAAAATATGAAATAAAAAAAAAATAAAAAAAACCATATTAAATTATTATAAGTTTGCTCTGTCTGTCTGTCTGTCTGTATGTTACCTACTTTTTCACGCCTAAACCACTGAACGGATTTCGATAAAATTTGGCAGAACGATAGATTGCATCCCGGGGAAGGACATAGGATAGTTTTTATCGACATACCTCGCGGGCAAAGCCGCGGGCGGAAGCTAGTAAAATTTAAATTATGCTACTTATCCATTCTACATTAACAAAACAATTGCCTTTAGTAATATTCTGAGAAGCCGAGGCTACATCAAACAACAATCGTAGGCCAGATAAGAAACGGCTAAGGCTGATAAACAGTACAAACATTACTACCTAGCTGAAGAATGACTATTTCATGAAATCTTGACATTTGGGGATTACATGGTCTTAGAGAGTTGTGTTGATGACTTTAATGATTATAATTCTGTAAATACATATTTGTTACGACCGCGAATCATATTTTATTCAACGTACAACTTAATACTGACCAGCAAATTGCAAAAAACGTAAGAAATTTGAATTTCGCGGGCCACCTTAGAGCTTCCCCCTTTTTTTTTTTTTTTTTTTTTTTTGCGGATGGGAAATCATCAAATGACCCCTCCCGCTCTGGGTGGAGCGGAAGGGAGTGTCAGACTCTTACTGACTAAAACCCACCCGTGTTCCTTCCTTAGCCCTTTATGTTCCGGGCCAGCGGTAACCCTTTCGGACAATCCCGCTGACCCGGCAGGCTTCGGCCCTATGGGGCCCTCCTCGATGCTGACATCTCTTTGAGGCGCGCGTGGAACACGTACGCGCCGTCCGGCACGGGCCTGGTCCTGATCGGACGGTGAGCTACCCATTACTCTCCGCCCGCAGGCCCGCGCCTACGGTGGCCGGGAGTCGTCGCGCGGCTCCCGACGCCCGGAGCGTCTCCCGCGGCGGCTGGGACGGAGAGCTTCCCCCTTAAGTGAGATTTGTTCCATAAGCACTTTTCCATAAAAGAGATTTGTTCTAAGAGATAGATTTTTTTTTCTGCATTTGATAGCCTAATTCTTGACGTATTCCACATTGGGCACCCGCTTAAATGGCACCTGAGTGAATGTGCCGCTGTGTGTCAGGTGCATTCACACAGGTGCCATTTAAGCGGGTGCCCAATGTGGAATACGTCTAATTCTTGAGGAACCATGCGCGGCCTCAGTGCGGGTTGGTAGATGTCACATGTCCTCGAATTATTTGTTCATGCCGTTTTCCTTACGATGTTTTTCTTCACGACCCGACTCGACCCGACTCGACCCGACTCGTAAGTCGGAGCCGTTACCAATGGGTCATCGCTGCACTTACACACACACGCTAAGTATAGCCTCTACTATTTGTGGAGGCTATTTTAAATCACAGGTTACTTAGTATGGAAAAGAGACCACGACAAGCATTTTCTCGCAAGATAAAGAATGACATAAGCACTTGTCCGCTTGAGCAGGTGGTGAGTGCTTTTTCCTGGTAATCAATATAGTCAGGATAATGACAAACATGATAGGTGTCGGTCCAGCTATTTCCTTGCACCACCTGCTTTGCATTTTAAATTAAATTGGAGGTACAGTCACGAGCAAAAGTATGTATACACTTGGCTTTATTCAAAGTCGATTTTCTCCTTTATTTTTAACCGACTTCAAAAAGCAGGAGGTTCTCAATTCGTTCTAACCTTTTTTTTTTTTTTTTTTTTTTTTTTTTTTTTTTTATGTATGTTCCCCGATTACTCGGAGACGGCTGAACCGATTTCAAAAATTATTTTTTTGTTTGAAAGGGTATACTTTCCAGGTGGTCCCATTGTCATCAGGTCAGGATCTGATGATGGGATCCTGGAGAAATCGAAGGAACTCTTCAAGTATTATAGGCACACCTATAGCGATTTGGGTATTTTTTATAGTAACTCGTGCATTTGCTCTCGGAAAGCATCATTTGGTGAAATGGAACTGATGATGAAAACCACAGATGGCCACCCGAACTACTCAATAATAAGTATTTACCGGTTTGCGATTCGATTACATACTTTAATTTGGTTACTAAGCAAGTTATGCTCGTCACAATGCGAATGGTGAAACGGAGCTGATGGTGGAATACCAGGAGAACTCCTCAACAATTAACGTCCCTGCATCGGGAAAAGCAATATTTTGTAAAAGGCGATGAGCAAGTTGGCATTAGGCTATTGTAACTTAGATACATTATAAACAGACACACTAAAAAGCGAGAAATAAAAACTTTTTAACAAAAAAAAAACCGACTTCCAAAAAAAACACTACAAAGTGAAAAATAACTTTTATTTCGGAAGTCGGTGGCAAAACACTAAAATACAGATCCAAAGACACCGACTTCCGAAATAAAAGTTATTTTTCACTTTGTAGTGTTTTTTTTGGAAGTCGGTTTTTGAATGAAATTTTATATTAGTAGGAACATAGTATTTTCGAACCCATAGGTATATGTAAAGTGTCGTATTTCAACGTTGCATTCGTTATTTCTTGAAAATATCGCAATTTAAAGTTGCCAAGTGTTGACATATTGGTGCTCGTGACTGTACGGTCGACAATATCAATGAAAGTAAGTTAATAATTGGTTGGTTAGATGTTATATTGTTAAGAGTATTGCATACAGCGCAGCTTGCGCAACAGCCGCACAGGTCGATCGACCAGGTTAAGCTACGCGTTACGCGGTTAGTCCATGGATGGGTGACCATCTTACCAAGAGAGACACAGAGGGGCTGTGCCTCGGATAGCACGTCCCAGCTGTCATTCGTGGATCTTTGACAGTCGTTACGGGTCGTCAGAAGCCCGAAAATTTGACAACCAGTCTTACCAAAGGGTATCGTATTACCCAGTAACTGGGTTGTGGAGGTCAGATAGGCAGTCGCTCCATGTAAAATACTGGTATTCAGCTGCATCCGGTTAGACTGGAAGCCGACCCTAACATAGTTGGGAAAAGGCTAGGCAGCTGATGATTGCATACAGTGGAGATGAAAATGATAAGAGGGATTTCTTTATTAGTATATCTATTACTCGTTACACTGTTCAACCAAATTAACATAAGCCAACATACAGACTCTTCATCATCATCATTTCAGCCGAAAGACGTCCACTGCTGGACATAGACCTCCCCCATCAAGCACCTCCACTTCGACCGGTTCTGTGCTTCTCGCATCCAACGGGTTCCTGCGGCCTTCACAAGGTTGTCGGACCACCTTGTGGGAGGCTTTCCAACACTACGTCCTCCGGTACGCGGTCGCCACTCCAGAACCTTTCGGCCCCATCGGCCATCTGTTCTGCGAGCAATGTGTCCTGCGGTCCTGCCCATTGCCACTGCCCAAAGCGCAATGGAGAGGGCTATGCTTTTAGTTTCCCTGCGTGATCGAATCAGGAATGAGGAGATCCGCAGGAGAACCAAGGTAACCGACGTAGCCAGAAGAATGTGTCATACAAACTAAGTGCACAATATTAAGTGGAAATGCGGTTGGTCGTTTCTCCATAGAAACACTCTCGCCTGTTTTCTTTCAGAATGACCATAAACCAATGATTTTTTACCGAATAATAAATATAAACAAGTAGTTAATATTAGTAGTATGTCCCTATGTTTTCCTTTTTGATGATAGTACATTATTTTTATAAGCACTAGAACCCTCAAAAATGCCGATTTAAACCGCTGTCAACAGAGGCCTAGTGGAAACAGAAAAAAGAAAAACATAGGGACACAGTACGGACGCCAGCACATCAAGTTACTACAATCTGTCAGATTTCTTTAATAGATTTTCGACTTTATTGCTAATGCATAAGGTTCAAGGTTGATTGGGAAAATCTGACAGTTTCGGGTAGGTTGACCTGCTGGCGTCTGTACATATCCTTCTTATTCAGTTTATGAAATATCTTTTAAATTGGTCCAATATTGGACGAGGAAATAAGCGAAAACCAAACCTCGAATTACCACTTTTTACTTAGGCTTTTTCAAAAGTCTCTGCGGTAGACACAGCACCATTTGAATACTAACCCATACATCCTAAAAAAAGTACCTCCTTAATTAAAAAAAACTGGCCAAGTGCGAGTCGGACTCGCACATGAAGGGTTCCGTACCACAAGGCAAAAACGCCGAAAAAAACACGTTTGTTGTATGGGAGCCCCCCTTAAATATTTATTTTATTTTAATTTTATTATTTATTATTAAAGTAAAAATACAACTGAGTATTTTGTGAATATTTCAAGTGCCTACCTGTTACCATTATTGATATCGAGCAAAAAAAGGGCAAAAAAAATCGCGTTTGTTGTATGGGAGCCCCCCTTAAATATTCATTTTATTTTGTTTTTAGTATTTGTTGTTATAGCGGCAACAGAAATACATAATTTGTGAAAATTTCAACTGTCTAGCTACCGCGGTTCTTGAGATACAGCCTGGCGACAGACAGACGGCAAAAACGCCGAAAAAAACACGTTTTTTTGTATGGAAGCCCCCTTAAATATTTATTTTATTTTGTTTTTAGTATTTGTTGTTATAGCGGCAACAGAAATACATCATCTGTGAAAATTTCAACTGTCTAGCTAAGCTACCGCGGTTCTTGAGATACAGCCTGGTGACAGACAGACGGACGGACGGACAGCGAAGTCTTAGTAATAGGGTTCCGTTTTACCCTTTGGGTACGGAACCCTAAAAACTAAAACACCCGACTGCGGTAAAACACTTAAGTTAAAAAAAAAACTGAAAAGCTACAAACAAGCCCATTTTAAATTAAATAAAAGTTGGAAGCAGGCGGGACCCATACCATTTTTATTATATTTTCAAATTCAAATGGGCCCATTTGAATATGAAAATATAATAAAAATGGTGGTGGTTACAAACCTAATTCATATTTTGAGTCTGTCAGCACTAAGTACTAAACCTAGTTTTCCTCCTACTATATTAAAGACGTGACACATTTGCAGGACAATTCGTAATAACAAAAGATGACATAATAACATTTAATTGTTTATTTTCTTAGATCATCAGAAACACTAGATAGACTCATGTGGTCACTTCCTACTATCCTATCCTACTATCCTACTACGCTATTAATATCCTACTATCCTATCCTACTAATCCTACTATGTTAGTAATATCCTACTATCCTACTTCCTACTAATCCTACTATGTTACTAATATCCTACTATCCTACTTCCTACTAATCCTACTTCCTACTATCCTACTTCCTACTATCCTACTTCCGACTATCCTACTAATATCCTACTATCCTACTACCTACTATCCTACTTCCTACTAATCCTACTATCCTACTATCCTACTTCCTACTAATCCTACTATGTTACTAATATCCTACTATCCTACTTCCTACTATCCTACTTCCGACTATCCTACTAATATCCTACTATCCTACTACCTACTATCCTACTTCCTACTAATCCTACTATCCTACTTCCTACTAATCCTACTATGTTACTAATATCCTACTACCCTACTTCCGACTATCCTACTAATATCCTACTACCTACTATCCTACTTCCTACTAATCCTACTATCCTACTTCCTACTAATCCTACTATGTTACTAATATCCTACTATCCTACTACCGACTATCCTACTTCCTACTAATCCTACTATCCTACTTCCTACTAATCCTACTATGTTACTAATATCCTACTATCCTACTTCCTACTAATCCTACTATCCTACTTCCTACTAATCCTACTATGTTACTAATATCCTACTATCCTACTTCCTACTAATCCTACTATGTTACTAATATCCTACTATCCTACTACCTACTATCCTACTTCCTACTAATCCTACTATCCTACTATCCTACTATCCTACTTCCTACTAATCCTACTATGTTACTAATATCCTACTATCCTACTTCCTACTATCCTACTTCCGACTATCCTACTAATATCCTACTATCCTACTACCTACTATCCTACTTCCTACTAATCCTACTATCCTACTTCCTAATAATCCTACTATGTTACTAATATCCTACTATCCTACTACCTACTATCCTACTTCCTACTAATCCTACTATCCTACTTCCTACTAATCCTACTATGTTACTAATATCCTACTATCCTACTTCCTACTATCCTACTTCCTACTATCCTACTTCCGACTATCCTACTAATATCCTACTATCCTACTACCTACTATCCTACTTCCTACTTCCTACTAATCCTACTTCCTACTAATATTATAAACGCGAAAGTTTATGAGGATGGATGGATAAATGGATGTTTGTTAGGTACTCTTTCACGCAAAAACTACTGAACGGATTTTGATAAAACTTTACAGCAATATAGCATAAACATCAGCATAACACATAGGATACTTTGTATCCCGATATTCCCATGGGATCGACACCCGGTAAAAGACCTCTTTCTGTATGCATAGACAAAATAAAACCTATCCCATTAAACACTTTCTTTTTACAGTAAAAACCATAATAATATACATACATTCTGATTTTTTGTCAGATTATTCTACTGGCAACATACTAAAGCACTAGTGTTTTAAATTTTTAATACAAACAATAGATTTTTTGTAAATAAATAATTGCTTCAGATTTTGCAATAAATTACCAGCGTTGTGTCATCGCGCTTCTCTTTCTTTTCTATGCAGTCGCTTTAGGTCATGTAACCCCCTTAACCGGTTGAATGTCGTAATTACAGAAACAATTAAAAAGCCATTGTGTCGCGCGTGGATCTACGTTCTGTGTGTTAAGCTTTTCTGCATATGTCATCAAAGTTATTCCTTGTATGAATAGACAAACGATAACTCAACATATCCAAACTGATGTGCAAAAAAAAAAAAACATATAGAGTTGAACATATAACCTCCTCCTTTTTGGAAGTCGGTTAAAAATGATCGAGCTCGCTTCGTGGAGCTGAAGATGAACCCCCCTGAAAATGAACTTACCGGCGCCTATGCCTTGCCATATGGTAAATAGGGTTCCGTACCAAAATGGTAAAAACGGAACCCTTATGGTGAGGGTGAGACTAATAACACCCATATTCTAAGAAGTAACTTCGAAAGTTCCTCCACCTCCACTCATTCGAGTTTACCTTAAGGACTACCTCAAGGAATCCTCGAAATCGGTATTCTTAGTTAAAACTCGGTCTTGTCAGGAGGTAATCTTGAGGATCCTCCAGTGAGGTTGAGTCGAGGTCGAGTCGAGGTAAAACGTCATTGAATACGTCATTGAATCATAGAATACAGTATACATTTTGTTTTTTTTTGTCTATGGTCACTCAAAAGTTGTCAGATTGCGGTTTTTTATCTGTGTGATCGCGTCGTCAGCCTGTGTTGTTATCCACAGACTACTTATGAGATACTACATTGTTATGTTTACGTTGAAATCTTCGATCAAGAATAGTACTATTATTGATCGAAGGTTGAAATGAAACTTTAATAGGTAATTTAATTGTGTTGTGACTTGAAAGTTTTACTACGTTTTTATTTTTATTGTTTCACGAAATATGTCTGGGAGACAAATATTCAGTGAGTCAGAGAAGGCGTGTCTTCAAGAATTAATTATTAAATATAGATTACATTTAGCATCAAGTATAGCCGCCGGTAATCCTGCTATAAAAAAGAGGTATAGCTCTGATATTGAACACAAGCGGTAACAACATATTCAGCACTGTTTCTTTCCTAAAACGATAGCGTCTTTGGAAATTCTTCATTATCATAACATTCTATGGGGTTTTCTGCATCCCGCAAATAACGGAGTGCAGGGTAATCGTACGGATTATCATACAGATAATTCAGAAACTGTTGGAAATCCATTGAAAACACTATTGAAAAAACTATTTGAATAAATTAATCAGTTCTGTTTACAAGCGTGAGCGAAATAGTGGATTAAAAACGTAAAGAATGGCGTAAAACTTCCTTGAGTGTTCCTTAAGGTACGTCGCGATGTACCTTGAGTTTGACAGTTGTTTCCTCACCTCGACTGAGGAAAAATGTCGAGGGACGCCAAGTGGAGGTGATTTTTTACAACTGTGAATACCGATTTCCTTGAGTGAGGTTGAGTCGAGTCGAGGAAGTTTCGAGGAAACGTCTTGGAATATGGGTGTAAGTCTGTCTGTCTGTCTGTGACAGCTAGATATCTCAAGAACTACTAATGCTATCAACTTGAAATTTGGAATGGTTTTAGATGACGTTTGCCCAACTATTTTGCAAATAAGAAAGAAATAAAAATATATGATGTACGTTTTTTGCAACAGGGACTGAAAGGGGGTATGAAAAATTCGAAGTGGGGCTACTAGGGCATGTGGGGGTATCATATGAAAGAGCGCAGTTTGCACATTCTCAAACATTTTTTTTAGGCCGCATAGTTTTCGACTTTTGATGAAAAATGTAAAAAAATAACCTCCCTAATTATTAATATGTACAGACAAACAGTGAACCATCACATTAGACAAACCACCAAACATGCATCTTTAGAAAAGCTTACTCATACACTCGATCTGTTGTCTAGTCACGTGCTACCGCAGGGCTAGCGGCCATTTTGAGAAACAATAACTTGTAATGGATGACATACTGCGGGTGACATAACTAGAGCCTTTGTTACTAATTAAGAGGTGCAAGGTTAGTCATAGGTACTGTTAGTACCTACTGACCTATATTTAGAGTCTTATGTTAGGTTTCAAGGCAACTTTCATGTTCCGCCGTTTGAGTCTAATGAAGTTTCTCCAGCGAATGTTCTTGGCAAAGTTCTCGCAAATTTATCATAATATTCAGTACTTATAAAGTTGCTAAATAAGAGAGCTAGCAAATAAGCTTCAAGCTCTTTCATCCGACAAAATTTACTCCCAGAAAACAAAACCAATTTTTTAAGAATTTATAATTATCTTCCCTGGACCTGAGTACAATTTTTTCTAACTTTCCAGTGGGGGGGCAATTGCGTAACATATTATCAATCGGAATCGGTTTCATTTTGACAGTTCAACAACATTCATTGCGTTATTTAGGTGCTGAGCAGACAAATTTTTCGAACTTATGAAGCAATGGATTAGCAATTTGCTTTAAAATGATACAGATTCCGATAGACAGTGTGTTACGCAATTAGGGTGCCGGCTCTCCTTTTGAACCCAAAGGCAGATAAATCCAACTTTTTTTTAAAATAATTTTTGAGTTTTCTGCAGGGGTCCATTCCAATGCCGATTTTTTTTTTTTTTTTTCTGTCTGTTTAGTCTGGATTTGTTCCTGGTTTTGATGGCAAAACGCTCGTCCCCTGTTAAATGTAGGGTAGAACTATTATATTCTGTGATGTAGGCAATACGCCACATTTCGCCACTTATTTTTAAGTCCCATGGGACTTCCCGAGCACAAATCCAAACTCCGGGCTACTGCTGAGAAATTCCTGATGGAAAAACCATAAGTTTTCCCGACCCGGGAGTCGAACCCAGGACCTCATGCTCAGCAGAAGCGTTTGCCAACACTAGACTATCGGGACAGGATCATAAGACGCAAAAAGCATACAACTAATGATTTTAACCGCAAAAGTGCAGCTGCGTTTAATCCTGTGTCACAATAAATTATAAAGGATGACAGAACCGAGGTTGCATCATTTTCATACCGTATGGTCCGTGTCATGTATCACATCCCAGATGGGGTAATTGCGTAATCAACCACAATCTGAATGTTTTTGAAGGATATTGAAAATCCATTACTTCTAATGTTCGAAAAAAAGGTGTCTGCTCAACAACGTAAATAACGCGCAATGAATGTTGTTGAACTGTCAAAATGAAACCCACTGCTACTGATAGTGTGTTTCATCATAACCCCGCTGGTTTCCCAACCCAAAGTGCTTCACTAGCCATTCAAGTTTCTTTCCAAAGTCCAATGGTCGTTAGGATAAGGTCCTTATGTGTGTGCTTTTTTTTTTTTAGGGTTCCGTTTTTACCCTATGGGTACGGAACCCTACATATTATTAAGACTCCACTGTCCGTCTGTCACTAGGCTGATCTCATGAACCGTGATAGCTAGACAGTTGAAATTTTCACAGATTATGTATTTCTGTTGCCGCTATAACAACAAATACTAAAAAACTGAATAAAATAAATATTTAAGGGGGCTCCCATACAACAAACGTGTTTTTTTCGGCGTTTTTGCCTTGTGGTACGGAACTCTTCCTTGAAGCAAATTGCTAATCCATTGCTTCATAAGTTCGAAAAATTTGTCTGCTCAACACGTAAATAACGCAATTAACGGTGTTGAACTGTCAAAATCAAACCGATTCCGATTGATAGTGTTTAACACAATAGGCTATTTGACTGGTTTCTGATAAACATCTCAGATTATTTAATGGTGTCTAACGAGCCCACAAAAACCTATTACTTCAAATTGCATAATGTATTTCTTTTAAAAAATAGTAAATAAAAATGTACTGTTTAAATAAGCCGCCAAAACGCTATCTTTAACAATATGGCGTCGTGACGTCACGATTCACGTAAACAAACGTTGAACGGTCGAGATACTAGACAAAAGTCATCTGTTCTGTCAACGATAGACAGAAATTTACTAAATCATGCCGTCATCTTAAGTTCAGCCAATCCAGACCGTTTTCGATTACGTGGCGCCAGATTTAAAAAGATGAAGTTTTTTCGGGATATTTTTTTTATAAATAATACATTGTTTTGTAGTAAAATTAATGCAAATCGATTTTAAAACCGATAATTCTATACGAGTGTCAATAATTATGACCTTATTTTTTACATTGTCAAATAGCCTATTGCACCGCTGTAGTCATAGTTTTTTATTATTATTTTTTTTTTGCGAATGAGCCAGCTCTTGACCTCGATCACGCATGATGTAAAGCGATGGATGAGATCTATGATGGAACGAGCGTGCCTAGAAGATGCCTGTTCACCTTCGAACAATAATAGTAGGTACTATTATTGATCGAAGCTGGTCACTCTTGCTTTAAAGGCAGACGGGAAGGGAAGGAAACACAGAGAGTGAGTTAGTGTTCTATATTCTTCTACTTAGGTACTTATTTTAATTTTAGTTTTGTATAGTTTCTTCGGTAGTGTTTCCCTACTTTTATTTTCTACGAAGTAAAGAAACTAAAGGCAGCACAAACCGTGCGAAATCAAAAAAAAAAATATTGCGCGGGACAAATGACAGTTCTTTTTTTTTCCTTTTCCAAATCTAGACCAAAGTAATTCATCATTCAACCGCTCGGCATTCAAAAGATAGGCCGATACTTGGGCGATATGAAGACAATTATGCCATTCATTATCTCAGTACAATTTAGTAAACAAACAATGAATAAGAAATTATTCCTAGAATCATCTTAGTGTTATCTAGTGTTAAACGCTACACTTGTTATTGCAAATTGCAATTATTACTGTAAGATGCAGTCATTCATTATTATTTTTATTGTTTGAATGAAATCATCGTGTGGTCCAGGGAGTATGAATAGGAATACCTAGGATATTAATTTAGTACCTACATGTTTCCGTTGATAGAGTATTTTTATGGAAACTTACTATCCTTAGCTCAACTCAGCCTATCGCAGTCTACTGGAAATAGGCCTCTCCCAGGCTGCGCCACAACACCCTGTCCTCCGCCTTCCGCATCCAGTCTGTCCCAGCTACCATTTTAATGTCGTCGTTCTATCAGTTAGATGCGTCCCACACTACGCTTATCGATACGCGGTCTCCACCACAGAACACTATTACTCCTAGCGGAGGTCTCCACTCCAGGACTCGTCTGATCGTCCTTCGACAAAAATGGCCAGCCTGCTATATTAGGTATGACCTCTGGCAAGTCTGCCATCAGACCAATACTTTTTTATTGATCTGAGGTCTGACATTACATAGCGCTCTCTTTTCTTATTTTCGAGTAGATGTAGGTACCTACTTTTTAAATTACCTAAGAGGCCCGTACTTACCTACCAAGAAGTTTAGTCTTAGCCTTAGAATAAATTTTGCATTTTTGACAGTTGTTCCATACTTGAACTGTCAGAAAGACTTTAATTTTATTCCACGGATAAAAGATATCTGACTTTCGCAAAACCAGCCCTAAGTAGTAGGTATAGTCCTCGTGGATGACCTCCAAGGGCAGGCGACTATTCGAATTATCAATATGTAGGAATCCTAAGCTATACCTACCTACCAGTTTACGTCCCTTACTGAATTTCCCATTCCGATACTATCGCAATTATAATTACCTACGTAAACCATAGATAAATACCATAAGCAACGATTAACGGGTTATTCTTCCTACATTAGTAAACTATTAATTGTTGCCGTTCATAAACTAAACGAAGCGTTGAAAACGAAACCGTTATCCTTTTTAATAATTGTAGGTAATGTTATCTGTACTGACCTTAAGTCAATTAACTGGCAACACTGAAGTAGAAAAAGTTTTGGATGTGGCAACATTAACATTTTACAACTTTTTCTGCTTTGCAACATTACATATTTATATTGAGGATAGGCAAAGATGTAGCTACACCCGTCTCACATAATAAATCGAACCTAGGATCCCATGTTCAACAACCGCGCTTTTTTTTTTTGGCCTGGTTGCTGGGACCTTTTAGCCAGCAGCCGCGCTTGCAATCACGAGACCACAGATTATAGATTAAAAAAAATGAGGCAGTCTGATCTTGAATGCAAGTGCCCCACTGCTTTGTAAAGGCGTCCTTTAACTATATCTATATCACGATTTTTAGGCAGAGCCGAGGTGTAGTGTAACACCTACATTTCGCCAGCTGCAATAGGAGCAGCCTAAGAGATCATGACCTCTGTGTTTGTCTCGGCGTTTCTTCTCAAGGATCAGTCAGCTAGGAAATGCTGGCACCATACAGTTTTATAATATGGACCAACAAACTCAGACCAAATAAAAAACCAAGACAGAGAGAGGGCTGTCAACAGTAAAGTGAAGCCGGTTTCGTAAGACATGTGTGCACATAGTGAGGTGTAGTTTGATTGTAAATGGTTGTAAATGTGTGCATATGAGCGTGTATGCACAGAGCGGAGGTGTAGTTTTTGCATGTTTCACTGACTGATTGTTCGCAGCGCTGTTTTGAATTTTTATTTGGTCGTTGAGCCAACAAAATATTGACGTGTAAAAGTGTCTTTTATGGCGAAAGCGCCCGGGTAGCCCGCGAAATTCATTTTTTTTTTACGCATTTGGCAATTTGCTGGTCAGTATTAAGTTGTACCTACGTTGATTAAAATATGATTCGCGGCCGTAACAAATATGTATTTACAGAATTATAATCATTAAAGTCATCAACACAACTCTCTAAGACCAAATAATCCCCAAGAATGACTATTTCATGAAATCTTGACATTTGGGGATTATACTAACTTAACAAGTTGTATTACTGATTGTAATGATTATAATTCTGTAAAAACATATAAACAACGTAAATACGTGAAAGCTCAGGACGGCCTTCATCAGAATCCATCTTACAATGTGGGTAGTCGGGTAATTTCAATTAAACGTAATGTCTTCCAAACTTAAACGAGTTTACTTCTTTAACATTAAAATAATTCTACAATTGCGTAAATGATAGTCACTAATATTCTGATCAACACTAATCACTTTAAAATACACTTTGATTAAGGCGATGGATAGCGATTCGTCGAAAACTGGGTGCGCTGGCGACCGCTCTCAAAGAAGTGAATTCTAAGATGGCCGCCCCGCTACCATAGACTCGACGCTCCGCTAGAGTGACGTTGACAACCTGTCACTCTTGAAAATGACATTCTGATGTGCGCCGACACGGCCAGACTGACATACGACCGTCCTCGGGCGTTATTGTATTCCTGGAACAAACAATGTCTAATCACCAAGACATCCGCTCGTTCATCCTGCTACATTCAGGACTTTACATGGATTTTCGATTAAAGCGTCAAACACAGATTCAGTCATATTAAGACATTGAAATGAACAAGTGCATCCCTTCAACCAGCCCGTAATGGATCTGGCCCGGACGACACTGCCCCCATCAACTTGTCAACCAACAGCAACACATCTGGACCGGACGAGTGCATCCCTTCAACCAACCCTATTGGGTGTGGCCCGGACGACACTGTCCCTCCGACCAGGATAGACTATAAGGATATTACTTCTAGATCGGACGAGTGCATCCCTTCAACCAACCCTATTGGGTGTGGCCCGGACGACACTGTCTCTCCGACTAGGATAGACTATTACTTTTAAATCGGACGAGTGCATCCCTTTAACCAACCCCACTGGGTGTGGCCCGGACGACACTCTCCTTTCGGCCAGACAATTCTGGATTAAATAGTGCTTACAATAACCAACAGACACATGCAAGACATAAAACATACTGACGACATACCTATGATTGCGGAATATCCTGTTCATCCCATATTTCGATTTCGTTATCTACATCCCATGTCTCAGGATCAGAGTGTGTACTGACAGTGTCTGAATTGCCGGTAATAGTAGAAGAGCCGGCGGATATAGTGTCAGAGCATGCAGTCAAGGTGTCACTATCGTTTGTAGATAATAAGTTATTCCTAGCATCATCATCATCTTCTGGCGCCGACTCGGCCTCATCATAATTCAAAAGGTTAGAAGCGATTTCAAGCAAACCTTCGTGTCCGTAAGGTACTGAGCGTAAATTCTCGTGGGCATACTTATAAATTCGAGGAGAACTACCTAACCTTTTTAATTCGTACCGATCGTTACTTAGTACCGCCGTTATAACAAATGGACCCTTAAACTTTCTGTCCAATTTTGTCTGGTTTCGTTCACTATTTTTGAGGAAAACGTAATCACCTTTTGAAAAAGCTTTTATTTTTGCTCGGCCCTGATTAAATCGTTTAATTTCGCTTACTGCTGCCCTTTTTACATTAGCAGATGCGTCATTCCGCACAACATCGAGGTTAAGACGTTCTGGTTGACTATGAACTTCCGAGTTTAGCTTCGACATACCTAATGACTGTGCACGAATGCCTAACATAAGTTCTGTAGGAGAATACTTTGTTACGGATGATCGGGTGCTGTTAAGCGCAAGTTGAATATTTCCTAGTTCATCTCGCCACGTCTTATTGGGGTCGTTTTCGACAATGGTTAACAGGCTTTTGAGGGTCCGCATAACCCTCTCGACTTGGCCATTAGCCCTGCTAGAGCCAGTCGCAATTAAATGGAGTTCTATCTTATGTTCGCCGCAAAAATTCTTAAAATCAGAGCTTACGTAGCAGCGACCTTGATCAGCAATGATCCGTTTAGGCGCACCAAAAAGGTAGACTGCTTTTTGCAACGCGTGTACCGCGCTCGTAGCATCAAGAGCAGAAGTATGCTCTAGTAAAATGTATTTGGTAAAACCATCGATAATCACCGAACAGTATTCTTTTCGATCACTCTTCCCGCTAAGCTTTCCCGTAAAATCAATATGTATTGTATGCCATGGTACCGCGGCCTTGGGGATTGGGTGAAGCTGAACGGGTTGAGCTCCAGATGGACCCTTTGATGCTTTGCAAATAATGCACGAGTCGATAAATTTACGCACGCATTTTGACATTTCGGGGAACCAATACTGCTCGTAAAGATTATCTAAAGTTTTATCCTTTCCTAAATGTTGTAGCTCATTATGAACGTGATTTATAAGCGTCCAAATTAAAGACCGGGGAACTACCGGCAACTAGGAAACTATTTTATTCCGAACTATTTTCCTATATAGTATACCATCCCTTACATCATACGTTTGAGCTACAGTATCGGGGAAACTATTACTATCGTGTTTTGCGATAAGGTCTTGTATTTCGCCATCACGTTTTTGTTCAACCGAAAGCCAATCCTGATGTAATTCGACATACTGAACTTGCTGTGTCAACGGGCTCCTATAGACTGTACCAGCGTCATTAATATCAGGAAGAGGATTTCGCGAGAAATAATCCGCGTGCTCCATTCCGCGACCTTCACGATAAATAATGTCGAAGTCGTAAGCTTGTAAGATAGCCCACCACCTGTGAACGCGAGGAGTGAGATCTTTTTTTGATTTGGATGCCTTGAGAGAATTGCATTCCGTATATACTTCGAAATGACGACCGTAAAGATAATGGCGAAAGTGCTCGACCGCTCGTACTACTGCCAACGTCTCCAGTTCGTACGAGTGGTATCGCGACTCAACATCCGAGGTTCGACGACTATAATACTCCACGACGTGCGGTGTATTGTCTATCCGTTGTATGAGAATAGCCCCGTATCCATCAGAGCTAGCATCAGTGTGCAACTCTACTGGCAATTCCGGGTCAAAGATAGTTAAAACTGGCTCAGATGTAAGTATGCGTATTATGTCGTTTCGTATTTCTTCATGCTTTTGAGTCCACGTAATAGGTCCTCTTAGCTTTGTTAGAGGGTATAATGGTCCCACGATTAGTGTGAAATTAGGAATGAATTTTCTAAAATACGAGGCTAAACCGAGGAACTGCCGGACCTGAGTGGCAGTTTTTGGTTGTGGGGCATCTACTAATGCTTGTATTTTTCGAGAGTTTGGTCTTACCTCACCAGATTGAAGGGAATATCCTAGATACTCTATTCTTTGGGTCATGAATGTACATTTTTGGAGGTTGAATGTAAATCCAGCTTCCGTTAAGGCACTTAAACTATCATCTAGACGCTGCAAACCTTCAGTGATGTCAGTCGAGTAGCATAAAACATCATCCATATATATGAGTGGTTTGTCTTTTAAGTGATTCAAAGCTTTAGTTATGCATCTCTGATATACTGATGGAGCGTTCCGCAACCCGAAGGGCATAGCAAGGTACTCGTATTGCCCCTCAGGTGTAACGAATGCCGTCCTTTCTACGGAGTCAGGGTGCATCAAAATTTGATGGAACCCTGACGCCATATCTAAGGAGGAAAAATAGTTAGCCCCAGCGAGCTGGTCTATTTGCTCCTCGATACGTGGCAGAGGGTAGTGTTCGGGTCGCGTATTGGAATTTAATTCCCGATAGTCCACGCACATCCTATACGAGTTGTCTTTTTTCTCAACTAATAGTATTGGACTAGCGAAAGGGGAAGAACTTTCGCGAATGACCCCAGCGTCAAGTAATTCCCGAACCTTTTCCCTGACTATAAGTTTTTCCGCCGGCGCTAGACGATAAGGGCATCGTTGTACGGTTTTGTGAGGATCTATTAAATTAATTTGACATTCGCCTGTAGTTACTCTACGGGAGGGAACACCTTCGGTAAAGTAATCAGAATATTTCTTTAAAATCAATAGTAGCACTTCCCTATCCTCCCCTAGCAAATCCGTGTTGATCTTATTAAAATCCGGCTTGTTGGGTTTTAAATTACAAAAGTGGCTCGTTTTCTTAGAAAAGAACATAAGATTATCATTGTCCATTTTAACACACATACCTTGATCCAAAATATCCCTCCCGACTATGATCGGATCAGAAATAAGCCTCTCGGGAACTACGTGAAACGTCAAATTTACTGAGAGTTTATTAATGACTACATCGCTTTGAATTTGAGTGGTACATTGAATATCTTCACCGCCTATGCCACTTAGGTAAACGAGGTTTTTACGCACAGTACCCGCAAGTTTGTCACAAAAGCTTTCTTTTAAAAGAGAACATGATGACCCACTATCAAATAGAAAAGGGACTCGCTCACCAGAAGATGTCTCCAAGATGCTCCTGGAGGGGCGGTGCTCACACTGATGGACCTCCTTGACTGCAGCTCCACTGCTGTTCTTCTTGTCTGGACATACAGTCGCCACGTGCCCAGGCTGACCACACGTGTAGCAGGTCGGGGTCGTCCTTTTCTCCACGGCTCGTGATGAACTCGAAGTATCTTGCGACTTCGTTCCAATTTCGTCTCGACGTTTCCTACAATCGGCGATACGATGTCCAACTAACCCACAATAGTGACATTTGCCGGTGAATTTCTCCATTATTCGGGCCCGTTTTGCTTCAGGTTCTTGGACTTCGGTATCCGTGCGTCGCTTAAGTGATACTCCACCAAGTATTCGAAATAACTGAGCTCGAGTCGTTATCGTTTGTGCGTTTAACTCGCGACGTATCAAGCTGTCCTTCTGACACAACACGGATATCGCAAATCCAGTAATTACCTTCTCAGGCATCGTACTTTCAGGTATTCGTTCGATGAGATTCCATAACCGAAGAGCAGATTCGGATGCAGTCTCTTTAGCGCCTATTTGGAAGCGTAACACGTCATCGAAATAGTCTTGCAGAAGTTTAGGTTTTGAAAATCTTGCAATTAGGATTTCTTTAACTGAATCCCATGTAATAGTGTCTAAATTAAGCTTTGTTAAACACGTTGCTGCACGACCTTTCAGCGCCTCCGTCAGCGCCATCAGTAAATTAACACCTTCCAGATTTTTATTTTGCACAATGAAATCTGTCACTTTACACCATCCGTCAATGTCCGAGTCTGGCTCATCCGGATCAAACTTCAAAAGAATTGTACGATTCGTACTCACAAGCGGTGTTTGTTGGACTGCTAAAACTCGAGAAAGCAACGCTTCCATGCTGCTCAATAGCTTCTCAGCAGTTCTAAAATCCGTTTGCTTTGCTTCATTCTGCACTCCGTTCGATCCCACTTCTGATGAAAGCTCAGGACGGCCTTCATCAGAATCCATCTTACAATGTGGGTAGTCGGGTAATTTCAATTAAACGTAATGTCTTCCAAACTTAAACGATTTTACTTCTTTAACATTAAAATAATTCTACAATTGCGTAAATGATAGTCACTAATATTCTGATCAACACTAATCACTTTAAAATACACTTTGATTAAGGCGATGGATAGCGATTCGTCGAAAACTGGGTGCGCTGGCGACCGCTCTCAAAGAAGTGAATTCTAAGATGGCCGCCCCGCTACCATAGACTCGACGCTCCGCTAGAGTGACGTTGACAACCTGTCACTCTTGAAAATGACATTCTGATGTGCGCCGACATACGCAATGAATGTTGTTGAACCGTCAAAATGAAACCCATTGCCTACTGATAGTGTGTTACGCAATTACCCTGCTGGTCAGAGGATCCTCCCTTTTCAAAGGACGATGAGGAAATGTTCACCCTGTTCCTCATACCTCTAATAACCCATAGCACCCCTTTCTTAGAATGTTAGAAGCCATATTGACCTATGTCCTCGCCCTATCTGTATAGACAGAACGTCTAGAGCTTCACTTTCATATTACAATGTGCTAGAAATATCCTTTTATCGCCATTCCGTATTGTTATCTCGCAAATGATGCGCAGCGATGCCTGTGACGCAACTGAGCTCAAATTAACATTGACACTACGACCTTTGATGTGTAGGTACCTTTATGATATCGAATTCGATACCATAAAGTGAGTGTGCCCAAGAACTCCACGACCTCATTCCACCGGCCCCCTTCTACCTTCGGACATCCAGACGCACTGCAAGTTACCATCCCTACCTAGTTGCTATTCCACCAATTCGCACTAAGCGTTTTCAAATGTCTTTTATAATGCGCACAGCAAAAGAGTGGAACTATTTACCTGCGTCTGTGTTTCCGAGCTCATACAACCCGAATCTCTTCAAAGTAAGAGTGAACAGGCTTCTTCTGGGTGAACTCACTCCATCGTCGACTTTGTCTCTGTCAACTCTGACCTAGACTATAGTCAAGAGCAAACCCATTTCAAATAAAAAAAAAAAAAAACCTAAGGTCTATTCAAATTCGTGTTAAAACATGAAATATCAGCAATATTCAAATTCGTGTTAAAACATGAAATAACAGCGATATTCAAATTCATAATTCACAAAATCAATAACAGCAATTGGATTGCTGTTATTTCAAGTTAAACAAATATCAACTTTAGATACTTCGGTGCAGACATGGAGCAAATTAAGTGGATTTCAGAATGACTAGTAGGTACTATTGAAAAATCATAAAAACGGTTGAAGTTGTAGCGTAAACTGAACTTTTTCCTGTTCTGTAAAGTAATTTTTCCAAAAACTCATATTTTGTTTACATGTTTGGAAGCTCAGTCGCAAACGCAGATTAGGTATGTAGGAAGGTATAGAGTTACCTAGACTGCCTCAAAAAGTACCTAGATACATCGACATTTATTACAAGTTTGTCGACAATGAAATGTATTCTTACATTTAATATTTGCAGTCTTTCAAAGTCAACGTTTTTTATTTGTTACATAATATGGAGATATTTTTGTCTCCTTGGGTCTCGTGGTTGCAAGCGCGGCCGCTGAGCCTGGGGTCCTGGGTTCGCTGCCCCAGATGGGCAGTGTTATTGGGTTTTTCCATCACGAATTCCTGAGTAACAGCCAGGAGTTTAGAAGTCGACGTGAGCTTTACTTGTGTTACGACTCGTAAGTCACAGCCGTTTCCACTGGGCCCCAGTGATGAACAGCGAACAAAGAACTGAATTTGGCACACCCAACACTATTGTTGTGATACCTAATGCTGAAGAAGTTGCAGAAGGTAAAAAAAATATTGCTTTTTTATTTTTTATCTAACAACACCAGACTTGATGGGCTAGTATCTTTAGCAGTAGGGCAGTAAAGGATCCGCGGGGTAATTGCGTAACACACATCAGTAGCAACGGCTTTCATTTTGACATGAACTGTCAATGTAACAACAACATTCATTGCGTTATTTACGTGGTTGAACGGACAAATTTTTCGAAAATATAAAGTAATGGATTAATATCCATCAAACAAAATGATAATGAGAGGTTTTCTTTTTGAGTATAAAAAAAAAAATAGTTTCCAAGAACTCTGTAGATGGCGTTGTACTATCTACGTTACTAGGTGACAAAGCCAAAACGCTTGAAAAAAAAAACATTGCGTCACGTCGCATACGCTCGTTGACTGACACTTTCGTTTGCTTTCGTTTTACGATCTCAAAATTACATCCAAGTGAAATAATCAAAAAATAATGTGAAGTTCCGTTCCTTGCAGTAACTTACCAAGGTCAGCGCCATCTATCCAGCGACTAGGGAAGAGTTAAAAAAAAGGAAAATCCCTCATTATATATGCTTGTTAGTCCCATTCACTTTTGACTTTCCGACTGACATCATCGTTTATCGCTGATAGAATGTCACTTTGTCTACTAGGCCCTGTCATCGTGTTAGTATTTGGTATGGCCACGCCACTCGTGGGACGAACATCTAGAACCTTTACTTTGTATTGGACATAGGACACACAATAATGAAAAACAAATTATAACAACATAATATCAAATCTTTAATTGACACAATCACAAAATTAACATTAAATTGATGTGTGAGCATATTTGATACAATACTTACGAACATCTTAAGCTTAAGAGTAGGTATACTGTACATCTATATCTATATATATAAAAGAAAGTCTGTTAGTTACACCACTTATAACTCGAGAACGGCTGAACCGATTTGGCTGAAAATTTGTAGGGAGGTAGCTTAGAGCCAGGAGACGGACATAGGATACTTTTTTTTTTATTTTTTTTTTATAGTAGGAGTAGGGTAGGAGTAGGGTAGGAGTAGTGTAGGAATAGTGTAGGAGTAGGGTAGGAGTAGTGTAGGAGTAGGGTAGGAGTAGTGTAGGAGTAGGGTAGGAGTAGGGTAGGGTAGGGGTAGGGTAGAAGTAGGGTAGGAGTAGTGTAGGAGTAGTGTAGGAGTAGGGTAGGAGTAGTGTAGGAGTAGGGTAGGAGTAGTGTAGGAGTAGGGTAGGAGTAGGGTAGGAGTAGGGTAGAAGTAGGGTAGGAGTAGTGTAGGAGTAGGGTAGGAGTAGTGTGGGAGTAGGGTAGGAGTAGTGTAGGAGCAAAACAACGTTTGCCGGGTCAGCTAGTCTATATCTTCTTCTTCTATATATATATATATATTATATACATATAATAAATTTGTAGAAAAGTGGTGTCTGTACAATGGAAATATATAAAAAAAAAGTAGCAGGGGTTGTTATTATATCGATGCCGAACCCGAAATTGTAATTAATTTTTTTTTTGTCTGTTTGTCGGTTTGTCTGTTTGTTTGTGCACGCTAATATCAGAAACGGCTTATTCGATTTAGATGCGGTTTTCACTAATATATTGTAGTAGGCTTCACTTAACATTTAGTGTTTATTTCATGTCAATCGGTTCATAAATAAAAAAGTTATGTCAATTTAAAGAATCACGGCGAACATTTGTTAAGGTATTCTATCAGAGTACGTACACGCCTCGGGCCTGCGCGTCCGATCTTCGGAACTACTGGACGGATTTGAATGTTTTTTTTTTTATTGTATAGTTATTATATTGCTGGACAACATTCAGGCTATAATTTATCTTGGAAACTTGAACACCTGATGCGGAACCGAAACAGACCAGATTAACTATAAGAGATACAAAAATGGTACCATAGCAAAAATTGTTCCACGTGATGAGGATTTTCTGCTGAGAGAAAAACACCTGGTGGGGAACTCCAAGAGCCCAGTTACACCATAACACATATAGGAATGACGTCTTAGTAAAAGTTATTCGGTCTGATGGGCATTTCCTGTTGACTTATAAAAATCGAAGATCAGAAACATCTGATGTGGAAATCAAAGCTATCACTAATTTCACCTCCACGCGGTGAAGGCGGTAACAGTTTAGGACTGATTTTCGATGACGATGGTATATCATTGAAAATTTGACTCTACTGGCCAAAACTCCCATTTATTTTTTTTAACGCGAAGAAATGCTCATGCATTCTGCACTACCACGGGGGGATAGTGCAGTTATGTGGGACTCTAACCCACTAAAACTCCACTGTGTCCTCCTCTGCCGCTTACGGCGGGAACATGAGCACGCGTTAGCACTCATCCGTGAACCCGCCGCGGCTGTCCGTCACCGGACCCTCCGCTGGGGAGTACTCCCCATCACCGGCGCACCAGAACACATAGCACGCCGTGACCACCCCAGGGACCAAACCAGCACATAGACGCCAGACGATCCCGTGCCTGGGCACCCTTGGTAGGGGAGCAGTCACTTAGATTTTAATTGATCAGGTATCTTCATAATAAAACTATAACCATGCCTAGAAAGAGGTCAAATCTTTCCCAATGTTCCAAAGGAGCTAAAAGATTGAGGATCATAAGATCCCAAGAATCTACCGAAGAGCGTCAGGAGAGACTTGATGCTGTTTGAGAACATCAGGCTGCAACTCGCTCCGTGGAAACCTCTTCGGATCGCGAAGCACGCCTGCGTTCTCAGCGTATTTACGCATCTACATCCAGGTCTCTAGAGACCAGTGCAGAATATGATGCGCGACTGACCGCTGATACGGTGAGATTATCATACATTGTTCCGAACACGCACACAACAAAATATTCATAATCAGAAAGTGAGAAAGAAAGAATTGCTGGAGTACGGCATGAAGAGACAGATTAAGAAGAGCGCAACGAACGTTTGAATTCTGATCGACTTCGACATTCTCTGAACAGAATGTCGATATCATCTGAAGAATCGGATGTGTCTCAAGATATAGCCGTAGGGCATGGCGACCTTCCTTGGGTTGATAAGGAACGGAGTGCATTTACGTATACTCCTATGATTGACTACGCCACATATTCCGCCATCGGAGGTATGGTTGAAACTTGTACTTTTTGTGAAGCTGTTAAATAGCAAAAAGAAACAAACGGTATGTGTTGCTCAGGTGGGAAAGTACATATTGAAATATTACAAAATCCTCCAGAAATATTAAGATCACTGCTAATCGGTGACCATCACAGTCAAAACATTTCTTGGACAATATACGTTCGTACAATAATGCCTTTCAAATGACATCTTTTGTTGCGAAACAGATTTCAGAAGGCCCATTTATGCCAACATTCAAAGTGCAAGGCCAAGTTTACCACCCTATTGGTTCATTATTGCCTGAAAATGACGTCTCGAATCGTCTCGCGCATCCCGTTGTTATCCAGTCCCCGGGTTCTTAGAATTCGACATCAGACGTTTCAGATCTTCGATTTTGACGACCCCGTTGTCGCTGGCATAAGCAACAGGATCCGCGTACGAAGTCGCGGGCAGAAGCTAGTAGTACATAATAACAATAACCATTCAAATTCATTTTAAATATGAGGGCTTGCCACACTTCGCGCGCACTCTTTCGCACACCGCTCGACAATAACCATTCAAATTAAATTTAAATATGAGGGCTTGCAACACTAACGCATCGCTAGCTATACTTCGCGCGTTCTCTCGCACACCGCTCGACAATAACCATTCAAATTGATTCAAATTCATTTTAAATATGAAGGCTTGCAACACTAACGCATCGCTAGCTACACTTCGCGCGCACTCTCGCACACCGCTCGACAATAACCATTCAAATTGATTCAAATTCATTTTAAATATGAGTGCTTGCAACACTAACGCATCGCTAGCTACACTTCGCGCGCACTCTCTCGCACACCGCTCGACAATAACCATTCAAATTGATTCAAATTCATTTTAAATATGAGGGCTTGCAACACTAACGCATCGCTAGCTACACTTCGCGCGCACTCTCGCACACCGCTCGACAATAACCATTCAAATTGATTCAAATTCATTTTAAATATGAGGGCTTGCGAAACAAACGCATCGCTAGCTACACTTCGCGCGCACTCTCTCGCACACCGCTCGACACAGAACACTATTACCCGCTCTATGTCTTGCTGTACATACGACAGAGAGCACGCGAAGTGTAGTTCGCGTTATCCGGACGATGTGTGATGAGGCCCTTTTGGCATTATAATCATTGTTTTTATAATTCTTTAGCATTACAGCAAAATAAAAAATACACAACAACTCTTACCGAGGTGATACCCCTCGGTAAGACTGGTTGTCACCCCGACTAATGGTTGATACTCAGAACTGGGTTGTAGAGGTCCGATAAGCAGCTAAGTCCCACTGTAAAATACGGGTTCTGCGGGTAGCCGCATCTAGTTAGACTAGAGTACGACCCGACGAACGTTTAGACTGGATTTAGTACTCGACGGACGGTCAGCGCTGACATCGGTTGAACGTAGCTTTAATGAAAACTTATGAACAACTACAGTGCAGCGCTGATGAATCGCTACGCGCGTTAACGCCGCGCTGACGAGGACTGTCGCGGTCGGTCGGGCGTATTTCGGTTGACTGACGCGCTATGTCGGTATATGCGGGCAAGTGCGACGCTGACCGACCGTATGCGCGTACGCAATCTCTTGTGACTTGTGAGTACTCATTTTGCCGTCAGCTAAGCACGAAATGCTCGGTCACCACCTATATTCAGCGCGCACCTTAGACTGCAAAATGCTTGGTAGATTTTTTTATTCATCATCATCTGCCTAGCCTTTTCCCAACTATGTTGGGGTCGGCTTCCAGTCTAACCGGATGCAGCTTAATACCAGTATTTTACATGGAGCGACTGCCTATCTGACCTCCACAACCCAGTTACTGGGTAAGACTGGTTGTCACTTTCGGGGTTCTGACTATCCGTAACGACTGTCAAAGATCCACGAATGACAGCCGGGACCAACGGCTTAACGTGCTTTCCGAGGCACGGAGGGGTCACGATATGTAAAGATGGTCACCCATCCACAGACCAACCGCGGTAAGCGTAGCTTAACCCGATCGATCGACCTGTGCGGCTGTTATTATTTAGCCACAGGCCCCTCTGGTAGATGTTTTTATTCAAACCCTATAATAAACAATTTCTTCCTGATTGTCGCTACCAACAGTAGATATAGCTACATAGCTATCATCAGACGCGACAATACTCGCTAAATGCTTGTGAACCTTGTTAATAACTTTCATACAAAATTTCAGTCGCACTCCAAAAAAATTCGAAATTTTATCATAACCGAAACCAGTGTGCTTTTTCATTAGATACATAGCTAAAGCTTTTTTGACACACCATACCTGTTTTCTGATTGGTATAATATCCTTTAGCATTTCCTCATACTTCACAAAATCAACTCCTAACAAATAATTACATAGCTGATCGTCTTGCTTGATATTAGTTTCAAACTTTTTACAATATGTGTTGCATCGAGTGTGTTTCAGTATAGAACATACGTTTTCCAAATGGGCTACGGTGAAATCTGTAATTTTACTGTCGTTTACCAGTTCCCGCCACTCTTTATGGGTGTTAATTTGATGCTGCTTGCAAATACGGCTGTGGGACGGGATGTAGTAAGAATAATCAATTAGTAACCGTTCTACAATAGCTCTATGGGGTGTTGACCTATCTGACTGTCGACAGTTTTTAAAGATACAGCGGGAAGAAGAATCAGCTGCTCTTTTGTAAGTACCTAAAGAGATTGAGTGTGGTTGAGGGTTTTTATCCGGTACAGTTTCCTCTTCGTCTTCCGACTGTGAATATGGTGATGCAGGAATGTCTAGTTCACCGTCTCCTAGTAATAGGAATGATTCTAACGGTTCTATTTTTACTTTTACGTCGTTAGCCTTGGAATGGACTTCGTTTTTCTGCTTCGCATGCCGATATGCTTTCCTCCAACACCTGAAACAAACACGCTCCAATCGCTTCACCTGAAAACAAAGTAGAAGATATAGCAAAACAATAAAAAACAACAAACACACAAAAAACAAAACAATTTCAAACAGGGGCTTGTGGCTAATAACAACGGCACGGGTCACGATTAGGTTAAGCTACGCTTGCCGCGGTTAATGTAAGTTATTCCTCGAATAGTTATCAGATAATTTAAAAACTGGCCAAGTGCAAGTTTTGTTGTACGAGAGCCCCCCTTAAATATTTATTTTATACTGGTTTTAGTATTTGCTGTTATAGCGGCAACAGAAATACATCATCTGTGAACATTTCATCTGTCTAGCTATCGCGGTTCTTGAGATACAGCCTGGTGACAGACCAGCGATCTTTTGCGACTTTTTGAAAAGTAGCCTATGTCCTTACCCCGGTCATGGTCTGTCTGTGTGCCAAATTTCATTCAAATCCTTTCAGCCGTTTTAGCGTGAAAGCGTTACAAACATACAAACTTAGTTTCGCATTTTTATTAGTAGTTAGAATAGCTAAATGGCGTAAAATTGGAGAGTCCTATTTCCAGCAGTGGACTGCTGTCAGCTGGTGATGAAGATGATGATTGATATTTATTAGGTATTTATAATTACTTGACATTTTGTGTCTTGCTGTATGAGATCGCTATTAGTGATAAGATTTATATTCTGTAATATTTATGGTGTACATAATAATGAATATTCTCTGCTATCTTTAACCTGATGAGACGGGGTCCACTCAGCAATGACAAGCTTTTCTTCAGGATGACTGTCCAACATTGGCGAAGTCCGCTTCCTGATCAATGATCTCCCACATGACAGACATGTGCTTTTGTGGCCAAATCTTCTAGATTTATTCTCACTTTCATGAGCCACATATAATAAGTTATAACATTCAGAGCAAAGAGCATCAGTATCTTCAGGCTGCAAAAAAAAAGAAATTTATAAATTCGGAATTTCTCAATACCAGGCAGGAGTCTGATTATTTGTGCCCTGTTATATAATTTATAATATAGTCCTGAAGTGGAGACTGCGTATCAGCAAGCGTAGTGTGGGATGCCCCCCAATTAAACAGACCGACGAACGTAAAAAGGTGGCTGGGTCAGGCTGGATGCGGAAGGCAAAGGACAGTATTGTGGAACAGCCTAGGAGAGGCCATGTCCAGCAGTGGACTGTGATAGACTGAGTTGAAATAATATAACTTGGGACTTACAATATTGTGCGTGTGGGCTTGTGGCTAAGTAATATCGGCCGCACGGGTCGATCGATCAGGTTAAGCTACGCTTGCCGCATCCGTGGATGGGTGACCATCTTTTAATATCAAGACCCCTCCGTGCCTCGGAAAGCATGTTAAGCCGTTGGTCCCGGCTGTCATTCGTGGATCTTTGACAGTCGTTAGTCGTTACAGGTCGTTAGAAGTCCGAAAATCTGACAATTTTGACTGTCCAAATCATAAGTTACACAGACCAAATAAAGACTTGGCTAAAAGGACTCAGCAACCAGACAAGACAAAATAATATTAAAAAAAATCTTGCAGCAGTAAATTGCCTGGTTTCTTTCTCATGATGTTCGTGCTAATACTGTGAGGTAATTGAAATTAAATGGATTATTCTGTAAATATCGCAATCACTTACACGTCATATTATTAAAAAAAAAAAGTAAGAAAGAGTCAACATTTCCTATCTGACTACTCCTTAGAAGAAATGCTGAAACAACTCAAGGGTCAATGTCTCTATTAAAGTCCAGACATATTCTTGGTCAGCTCATGTGAGGACAATGTAGATTAGTGCCTGAAATGGTCAGTTCAGGTTTGTGTGGTCACAGATTTGAGTGGTACAGTCCAGACAGTGCAAGCATTTGTCTCATGTCAACTTGAGGATTAAGGTCTATATACTCTAGAAATAATACACCCAAAAGATTAAAATCTTTGACACAACATAACGAAAGCAATGTGGGCGACATTTTGGATATTGTAAGTCCCATCATCATCTGTCCAGCCTTTTCCCAACTCTGCTGGTGTCGGCTTCCAGTCTAACTGGATGCAGCTGAATAAAAGTATTTTACATGGAGCGACTGCCTATCTGACCTCCAGAACCAAATTACTGGGTAATACAATACCCCTTGATAAGACTGGTTGTCAGACTTCGGGCTTCTGACTACCCGTAACGACTGTCAAAGATCCACGAATGACAGCCGCGACCAACGGCTTAACGAGCTTTCCGAGGCACGGAGGGGTCACGGTAAGTATGTAAAGATGGTCACCCATCCACAGACCAACCGCGGCAAGCGTTAACCTGATCTATCGACCTGTGTGGCGGTTATTATTTAGCCACGGGCCCCTACCCTGTCGTAATATAATTTTGGAATGTTTTAATATTTAAGTTAATAATTAGGATTCTATTCACCTCTTTGCATGTCCAATCACTCAATAACTGACGTAATTCTTCACTTTCTTCTACCATCCATCGTCTTTTTATTCGCCATACGCTTATGCCGCAATTCACACATTGCATAGATGTTTGAGGAGTTTCAGAGTTCATTTTGATGAATGAATACCTATTAAATACTTCACGGATTCATGGAAATTAATTAATATTTTCACAACAAAACAAACCGTAAACAAAAACGACACATGGACCGTAGTAAATCTGTCAATGTCAAACGAACGACAAACAAAACAGCAAGCAAACTGTCACTCTGTCAGTCAAGTGTCAAAAAAGTATCGACCAACCAAAAAAATACTGATCTAGTGTTGCCAAAACGCGTTTGGAACGGTATTGAATTCAGAAAATTATATTCTTCCAAGAATGTTTCTAATAACCATCGAAAACATGTTAAAATACTACAAATCAAAGCTACGAGAAGTTGCTATCATAAGAGCATCAACTATTTTTATGAGAACAGCATGTCGTGTTAAAATATTTGCCGTCAGTCAGCGATGTGATGTGGTATAGGGGCCCGGGGCTGGACGCCTTCTCAAAGATATAAATGTAGCTTGTTATTCTAATCCATCTTTGTAATTCTGTTAGGCATTTCCACCACACACACATTCAACTTCTATTTTAGTGCACAAACTATGACTAATAGATGGCTTTCTACATACCAAATTCGGTACCGGTAAGGTGCGACACATACTAAATAAGTAAACTGTTTAGCAATACTAATAAATCAACCGTATTCAAATCTAATGAGCCTACATACATAATCCAATACGATATCTAATACATAAATGTTTGTCTATCTGTCTGCTCGCGTTTTTAGTCACCAGAAAAAAAATAAAAAACAAATTATAGGAGATTAATTTACTAAATAGCTTTGCGAATTAAGTTAATCTGTAGTGGGAAAAGTGTTTAGCTAATAATAATATTAAAGATAGTAGCTTGCACCCTTAATCAACCTATAAGGCCTCGGTCTCGATGTCAGCGATTGCGGGCCGGTGTCATCAGCGGCGCGGGGCAACGCAAACCTGCAAAGCTATTCGTAACCATCGGAGAGGCTATCGTATCGAAAATGAGACATTTCGATTACCTGATTTGCCTTGCCTCCGACAGAAAACAGGTGTCGGAAGAACGGTCGTCCATTTGATTTAAACTGACAAAACTTTCGGGTTTTGGACTCGTGAACAGCGTTTAGAGGACTCCTACGATAACATTGATTTATGTTCGATACGGTACGGGAGCGGGTCGAGTGGTTGTGAATAGCTACGCCGCGCCGCCGCCGGCGCCGCCGGTCTCGAAGCCAGTGGGCAGATTGCGCGGCGCTAGAGCGGCGTAACGTAGTGTTGTGTTATGAGAAATGAGTGTCTTTGTTCGCGAACGAAATGTCTATACAGCGACGACAACTTCTTTTTGGTACATACAACATTTTGAAACGTCAGTCGTTAAAAATCAAAACATAAAATGCGTCACTACGTCAACGCGCAGACGCGCGGGCACCGCCAACCGCTAGCTAGACTGGTGCGCATCGCTCGTACGCCGCTGCCCGCGCCGCTGCCTTAGAAGTCAGTTTCATAATTATAAATCTATGCATTGAAACGCGCCGCTCCCCGCGCCGCCGCCGCCGCCGCCCCGCGCCCGCTGCCTTCGTGCCCGTAGCCTTACAGTCTACTGCTTGACATAAGCATTTTACCCAAATCAATCTTTGGGTATTCGGACCCAGCTGCTACCAGTCAGCCTGCGAATGATATCCCTGCATCCACCTTCGCAGATTGCAAGATATCAACTTCAACGGTTTTCGGTTCTGCGTTTTACCTCCAAATTAATCGAGAAACTCCAGGGTAAAACAATAGTCGAACTAAACGACTACGTGACTAACTTAGCATATAAAATGTATTTTTTATTACTTTATTACAATACATACCTAAGCACATTTATTTTAATCCTTATGGCAGACATGGTTAGTACTTAGTAGTCATACCTAACACAACAATATTTTTTAGCGGAAGTTCCCATTGTTACTTGTTAATATTAATATTGTCAGGTATCAATTACAAGCATAATAATATCGTATTTCTTTGTCTAGTTGAAATTATGTTGATAATTTCCTTATCCCTGTGGTTAACCACAAAATGGACGCAAATGACGTTCTAAATTGCCAGAGAACTTGATCAAACCAAGCTTTCACTGAACTACAGTTAGAATGTAGATACGTACGTATAGACATTCATAATCATCTTATCTTTAGTGCCTGATAAAGTTATAATAGCTACCATTTGCATTCTCGCCATCAACACGACTTAATTATAAAGTGTCTGTCTACCAAATATTATAATTTATTCATTGCATTTTATTAGGAAAGCTGACTTAGGTGCCCTAAATACTTAAATAGCATCTAGACTTTGTAAGAAAGTCGGTTCGCGGCACGGTTGATGTCATGTAGGGGCTCCTGTTATTGATTTATTGAATCGGAAATGTCGTAGGTTGACCACGCGTTTGATGCAATAATTTTTTAAATTAAGGCGTTTGTCACTTCCGTAGTTTTCGCAAATAACCACAAAAGGATTGTGTCAGGACTGTCAGGAGTTAGAGGGGAAGGAAGGTCCAATCTGTTTTATGATTAAAAGATAGATTGATAGATGTGTAAGTTTATTCTATTCTATTTTTAATAAATGGCAAGCAATGCCGACGTCGACTGTTATAGAATGTGTAATTATATTAAACTCGAACGCACCCTGATTTTGACAGGACTAGCTAATTCGGAACGCGACCTATGTAATCTGTCGAAGGCTAGGAACTCACGGAGCGATTTTCGCCCGCAACCGCCGCGGTCGTGGATCTGCGGTTTTATTTCAAAACTCACGAGACCGGTTATTCGCGCGGTTACGCGGCCGCCGCCTCCCTACCTCCGTACCGGCCGGCCGGCCGTACCTCCCGCCGCGCCGCCCGCTGGCCCCCGCGGTCGCCCGCCAACCGATCGCAAAGCGCGCGGGCGCCACCCGCCGAGGCTGCGGGTAACCGCGGCCCGCGCGATTCTACTAGTTGCCCGCCGGTACAGCGGGAGCCGCATACAACCGCGAACACCGCGGGCGTAAAACGCGTCGTGAAATGTGCTTTAATTTTTTATATAAATATTTGCATTCTACAGAAGCTGCGGGCCCGCAACCGCAGCGGACGCGGGCGAAAATCGCTCCGTGAGTTCCTAGCCGAAGACGGTAGATCCAATAAATGGTTGAAACGAACAGTTTGTTTTTATTAAGAACCTGCGGAATCTCCAGAAATCAGGGGAATCCAAAAGAAATACCACAAAGTGGCGACCGTTAACTTTATTATTTTTTCACAGGGCTTTATTCTGAATTGTATGATGCTCTCTGGTGTGCTGTGTACTGATTACTAAATGTAAAGTTTGTTCATTGTTACAATAGGTACATTTCGATCCCTAGGACTGACTCTTTGAAAGTTATATTATACTAGTATTAGTAATGTTATTTTAGTAACACTAAACTCAGTACCTATTTAAACTAATATGTTTGTGATGTTAGATGTAATCTTATAGTAAGTATGTAACTAAATTTGAGTGTAACTTTGTAAACTATGTACTTTCGACTTTTTATTCTGTCCTGGGAGTGTGTTATAGAATGTGTAATTATATTAAACTCGAACGCACCCTGATTTTGACAGGACTAGCTAATTCGGAACGCGACCTATGTAATCTGTCGAAGACTCTCTGACTAGTATATAGTTATCTGTGAAGTATGCTTACAAAGAATGTGTAAAAAAACGTTTAAAAAATGAAATAATTAAGTTTGATGTAAATTGGTTGGGGTGTACACATCATAAAACCGAAGTAAAGGAGTGGTTGCTTAATTTAATGATACGCACCCACGTACATAATTGGTGCAACATAATAAATAAAATTTTAAAAGGAGGTGTACGAGAACAACTTGTTAAACAGATGTGTGCACCTCAACAAATTGCCTTTGATAAATATAAAGCCCATAGGTTAAGAGGAAAAATAAATAAAAAGTAATATTTGAAAAGTTTTATTTTGACGTGACAACGTCTTAAATTAGGTTGCGACTGGGAGTCACTTATGAAAAAGTGTAACGCTCGGTAACGTTACGATGAGTCACCGAACGAGAGAGAGGCCCGCCGAATGCCTTGCGTCTCTCTCCCACTCAACTATGATCGGATGATCGGTCGTTGTCACGTAAAATCTTCGCCCGTAAAACCGACTTTACAGGCAACCATTTTTTTTTTTACTTAGTGACAGAACCTTGCAAATAATGAAATTAATCCGATACGAATTTTCCATGGCACATCACTATGCTATCGATATTAATGCCGGATGATCATAGTCACTTTTTTTATCTGGGTCATCTCTAACTTAGTATATAGTTATCTGTGGTCATCACGAGAATAGGTGACATTACGACACTAGCGCTTGGCGCATATTTTTGGAACTAATCGTCAACCATATTACTGTCCTATCTGTCTCTGACTAGTATATAGTTATCTGTGCGGTAGATCCAATAAATGGTTGAAACGAACAGTTTGTTTTTATTAAGAACCTGCGGAATCTCCAGAAATCAGGGGAATCCAAAAGAAATACCACATCGACTATTCTGCCAATGTCAAAAGTGAGCTGAAAAAACAAGTGTGCATATGGAAAAAAAAAGAAAAAAGTTTTAAACAAATAATTGATTGAACCAGTTGATACAATGTAGATCTTGATGGGTTAGTCGGGACTGAAACAAACAAAAAATAGAAATAAATAAATATTTCAATTTATATTTTAATAATTCAATGGCTCACACTTCACTTAAATGATGACTGTCACTAGGGATGTGAAAAAAAAATCGATTATAGAAAAAATCGATTAATAATCGATTTTTTTTCAGAAAAAATCGATTTTTATAATCGATTTTAATATTACAAAAAATCGATTAATAAAAAATCGATTTCTTATTTACTGCCGATTTTTTTCACCTAGAAGTTAGAACGGCCGCAACACAGCTTTTTAGTCAGGAGCGTGAAGCCGCAAAGTACCACGAAGTGTACCACTAGAAAACTAACTAATAAATGAATGACGCTAAAGTGCACACGGCTAAGATACTTACTTTAATATTTTATCTTTGTAATCCTTTTGTAATTCCCTTAAATATGAAATAAATATTATCTTCGTCGTGTGGTCCATTGAATTGTATGGCGAGCGATATTGTATCTTAAGGCGAAAGCGCCAGGTTAGCCCGCGAAATTCATGTTTTTTTACGTTTTTTGCAATTTGCTGGTCAATATTAAGTTACACATTGATTAAAATATGACTCGCGGCCGTAATAAATATATATTTACAGAATTATAATCATTAAAGTCATCAACACAACTCTCTAAGACCATGTAATTAATCCCCAAGAATGACTATTTCATGAAATCTTGACATTTGGGGATTACATGCATTAATCAACGTAAGCCTTAATACTGACCAGCAAATTGCAAAAAACGTAAGAAAATTTGAATTTCGCGGGCCACCTTAGCGCTTCCCCGTTAAGGTGAATGGGTAGATGAGACCGCGAAATTCAAATTTTCTTAGGGTTTTTGCAATTTGCAGGTCAGTGTCAGGATGTATCTTGATTAAAATATGATTCACGACAATAACAGGTACATATTTAGATAATTATAATCATTAGAATCATTAATACATCTTTCTAAGTTAGATTTCTACCATTAACACTTTTTCTTATGAGATTGGTGGTTGGTGGTAGAAATCTAACGTAAACGTAATGTCTAATCTAATTGTAATTTGAATTTCGCGCGAAAGGAGAAATTTAAAAATATCCTTTTTTGTGTGAAATTATTAACTTGTTGTGTAATTAATGTTTATTATTATTATTAATAAAACTGAGTGCTGTGATAGATAGTTATAATCGATATTTCAGGCGTTTAATTTAAACTATCAAAAAAAAGGAAAAAATCGATTATTTTAATAAAATCGATTATTTTTATTAAAAAAATCGATTATTTTATAATCGATTTTATTACTAGGCAAAATAACCGATTAATTAATAATCGATTTTTTATTTAAACTGTCACATCCCTAACTGTCACATAAAACTGGAGTGGTCCACAGACCAGCCCCACTATAGATAATATAAAATAGGTACCATAAATATTCTAAGGTAGGTACTAGGTATTCTAGAACACAATCAGTCAGAGTTTACTGTTAAAAACTTTTAATATGTGCCTTTAGTTAGGTATGTTCCAAGAATCACGTTATTCAGCCCAGTAATCTTAAAGATAACAAAATCAAAAAGTCATTTATACCTAAACTATAGACTTTAGAATCAGCACTTTTTGAACGTCAAAATAACATAAGAGAGCCTCCCAAAACGCCCGTCATTCACCACTTTTTATTGCTTTAGCTGAGAAGAAGAAGTGGCGCAACAAACTATTAGAAATTATCGCGAACTTGGACTCGCACACGAAGGGTTCCGTACCACAAGGCAAAAACGCCAAAAAAAACACGTTTGTTGTATGGGAGCTCCCCTTAAATATTTATTTTATTCTGTTTTTTTTAGTAAGTACTTGTTGTTATAGCGGCAACAGAAATACATCATCTGTGAAAATTTCAACTGTCTAGCTATCACGGTTCATGAGATACAGCCCTGACAGATGGACATTGGAGTCTTAGTAATAGGGTCCCGTTTTTACCCTTTGGGGACGGAACCCTAAAAAGACCCCTAATGACTTATTCCTTTTTTTGAAGTCAGTTAAAAAGCGATTTGCAACACCTTTAACGGTAATGATGGCATAATAATAATAATTATATTTGTTATAACAAGCAACAGCTCTATGTATGGATGGCAATTAGAAATATTAACAGACCTCTGCGGGATAAAGAATTCAATTCAATTCAATTAATCGTTATTGCAATCCATAATGTACACATACAGGTGTTAAGTATTAATAAATAGAAACAATTATGGACCCTGTCGGGCACAGCAAAATCACACTAATATTATAAAGGCAAAAGTTTGTGAGTGTGTGTTTATATGTTTGTTACTTCTTCACGCTCAAACGGCTGGACCAATTTTGATAAAATTTTGTATGGAGGTAGCTGATACCCTGGATTAACATATAGGCTACTTTTTAAGCCAGGTGAAACCTCGGGGCGCAGCTAGTTTTAAATAAGTAGAAGAGAGAAAGAACGCTCTTATGATTTTCCTTGTTACTAAATATTTAAAATAGAATGGATTAATATAATGAAAGAGGCATAATGACATTGACAGTAAAGAATTGTTTATGACGAAATTAATTATGACACGTACCTATTATTCGGCCTTTAAGGTCCTTTAAAATCATGTTAGAAGTAGATTTTTACGATTCAAAAAAGTGCGGGAGACAAATAACAAAAGGCCAATTCCCGTACCTAATTGAAAACGTTCAAAATCTAGTCGCAAACTCATCTCAGCCTCAGACCCAATGATTTCAAAAGTAAGGATACGCCCATCCGAACATTTTACCCTGCGTTCCGAGTTGGGAAATAATCGATGTGAGCGTGCTTAAACCCGTACCGAATTAGCGTGAGCGCGATAACGACGTTCCGTGAATCGTCATAGATGACGTCATGACATGCGCCATCTTGCGATAACGCCGACCATGCCCTAGAATAATATCACCGTGAGCGCTGTCAAAAATGACAGTGTGTGTGTGTGTGAGGATGTGTCAGTGTGTGTTTTGTTTTGATTTGCATCTTATCATAAAATTAAACTAACGTGGCATTTTCGAAACTGTGCTTCTGGCTGATAGTCGCCACCTAACCAAAGAAGAAGAAATGTGGTGTTTATACAAAGAAATACTGTAATAATATCGTTTTTACATTGAGTAAGCACTGTGAGCGCGCTCACGGGCGTTCCGAATTGTTGACAGCTCTCAGCTGTCATAATCGTGATATCTAAATCGGAACGCCATGTGAGATGATGTGAGCGCTGTGAGCGATTATAGCTAATTCGGAAAGCGCCCTTACATAGACGTTCTTCATACAAGCAAAAGTAACGCAACAAAAATAATGTAAGGTTACATTCCAATGATACAATATCCCATGTTTCTTTTTAATTTTGTATCGTAATTTTTGCAGCCTATTACCACGCAACTAGGGGCGCTTTCCGAATTAGCTATAATCGCTCACAGCGCTCACATCATCTCACATGGGCGTTCCGATTAGATATCACGATTATGACAGCTGAGAGCTGTCAACAATTCGGAACGCCCGTGAGCGCGCTCACAGTGCTTACTCAATGTAAAAACGATATTATTACAGTATTTCTTTGTATAAACACCACATTTCTTCTTCTTTGGTTAGGTGGCGACTATCAGCCAGAAGCACAATTTCGAAAATGCCACGTTAGTTTAATTTTATGATAAGATGCAAATCAAAACAAAACACACACTGACACATCCTCACACACACACTGTCATTTTTGACAGCGCTCACGGTGATATTATTCTAGGGCATGGTCGGCGTTATCGCAAGATGGCGCATGTCATGACGTCACCTATGACGATTCACGGGACGTCGTTATCGCGCTCACGCTAATTCGGTACGGGTTTAAGCACGCTCACATCGATTATTTTCCTTCTCGGAACGCAGGGTAGGCATTTTTATGACAGGCTAATGTACCTACATGTTCACCACTGTCAACTGAGTCGCGTTGGCCCTAAAACCGTCATTTTAGGGCCAGCGCGTTGGTGCCATTTAGTCGCGCGGTTAGCCCGGTCCTTACGCTAGTAATATAATGATGTCAATGCTCAGAACCAAACAAAAAACCAAGACAGCGGGCTGTCAACAGTAAAGTGAAGCCGGTTTCGCCAACATGTGTGCCCATAGTGGGGTGTAGTTTGATTGTAAATGTGTGTGTATGTACAGAGCGGAGGTGTAGTTTTTGCATGCTTCGCTGTATTGTTCGCAGCGCTATATGTCTTGACTTTTTATTTGCTCTGAGATCCCAGCGACAATAAATGTCAAAAATTTGTGAAAAATGTATGGAAATTAGTGGTATTTTTGACAGATTGAGACTGATTCGAGATCACACTGTGAACGTTCTTTTTCAAGAAATTAAGCTTATTGTAATACAATAACTGCCTACTCTCTGTAGAAGCTTAATTTAGAGAACTTTAGTAACTGTGCAAAACCATTGCCACCGCCTCAAATTCCATATTCAAATTCAAAGTGCGCGCTATCATCCAAATCTAACCGTTTTTTGGCTACACGAAGTCATGAGTCATTCCATTGGATATTTGACTCACACGTCCCTTTTTGGTACGCTGTCCCGCATGGAGGCGTGAACGAATTACTAATTACTGTTAAATTGTATAGGATCGATCTACGGCATCGTAAGAGGCCCTTAGGGATATTATTAGCGGGAATTCCGTTGAAGTTAGGCTTGTTGTAGCCAACCGCCCGAGTTGTGTAACTGTCAAAAATATTTAAATAAGCGGGCGATACGTATTATTACATACGCATGTATGCTAACCTAACACGTTTATTTTTTGCCTTTCCTGGCTTTAACGATGCAACTTTAGTTCCAAATGCAGCCAGCATTTTATTCTAGGGAACCTCCTCTACCTTTATGGACTTACAGTATCGGCAAACTTATTACGTCCCGGACACATGCTGTTCTGTGGAGGAGGAGGGGCCCGTGGCTAAATGATAACAATCGCACAGGTCGATCGATCAGGTTAAGCTACGCTTGCCGCGGTTGGTCTGTGGATGGGTGACCATCTTTACATACCGAGACCCCTCCGTGCCTCGGAAAGCACGTTAAGCTGTTGGTCCCGGCTGTCATTCGTGGATCTTTGACAGTCGTTACGGGTAGTCAGAAGCCCGGAAGTTGATAATCAGTCTTACCAAGGGGTATCGTATTACCCAATAACTGGGTTCTGGAGGTCAGATAGGCAGTCGCTCCATGTAAAATACTGGTATTCAGCTGCATCCGGTTAGACTGGAAGCCGACCCCAACATTGTTGGGAAAAGGCTAGGCAGACGATGACACATGACATGCTGTCCTGTCCATACAAAAATCACATACAAAAAGGACGTTCAATGTTTTCTGAATTTGAAAATTTTCCGTGAAACTCTTTGTCTTTTTTCCATAAAAACCTAATTTGGACTATTACCACAGTCTATACATCATTTTCATCTATTTTTATACTGTGCTATTACGAAAATTTTAATTAAAAAAAAACCGGTAATGTGCGAGTCGGACTCGCGTACCGAGGACTCCGTAGGTACTTACTTACTTTGTAGTGTAAATAGTTTTTTTTTATTTAAGTACTTACTACAAATTTACGGTTTTCGGAATTTTCCCTTTACTTGTGCTACACGACATTGCTTCTTGCCTTCTTGCATGCTTCAAGGGATTGCAGCCCTGAGTACCTATTTGATATTAATTTCAACTAGATAACTCCACGCGTTCCTGAGAAAAAGGGTCTTGATTGAAGGACAGACAGACGGACAATGAATGATCATAAAAGTGTTCCGTTTTTCCTTTTGAGGTACGGAACCCTAAAAATGCCAAATCCAGCAGTCCAGCCGTTCTCAAGTGATGCGCTTACCAACGAACAGCATTCCACTTTTTCTCGGGAACGCGTGGAGTTATCAAATTGAAACCTTCCTACCAATAGGCTATTTGACTGGTTTCTGATAAACATCTCAGATTATTTAATGGTGTCTAACGAGCCCACAAAAACCTATTACTTCAAAATGCATAATGTATTTCTTTTAAAAAATAGTAAATAAAAATGTACTGTTTAAATAAGCCGCTAAAACGCTATCTTTAACAATATGGCGCCGTGACGTCACGATTCACGTAAACAAACGTTGAAACGTTCGAGATACTAGACAAAAGTCATCATTCTGTTCTGTCAACGATAGACAGAAATTTACTAAATCATGACGTCATCTTAAGTTCAGCCAATCCAGACCGTTTTCGATTACGTGGCGCCAGATTTAAAAAGATGAAGATTTTTCGGGTTTTTTTTTATAAATAATACAATGTTTTGTAGCGATAATCTATACGAGTGTCAATAATTATGACCTTATTTTTTACATTGTCAAATAGCCTATTACCAACTATTTTTGTTACTTACCTACCTACAAAATACGGCACCCTCGGTACGCGAGTTCGTATCACACTTGACCGGTTTTTATTTACTTAGATCTGCATCCAGTTAGATTGGAAGCTAGTTGGCTAAGTTAGGAAAAGGCTCGGCAGATGCTACGCTAGTCTAGTGTATTCTTTTTTTCTTTCTTTCTTGATTCTGAAATCATCCCAGTAGTAATACAAAACAAATTACTATTAGAGCAACAAGCCGCAAGGCCCGCAAGCGCCTGAGCGGATCGCAAGATCGCAACCATAGATATAAGAACATCATCGCAACACGCATCATCTGCATCCGAATGCACATCAACCTACTACAATCTGTCAAATCTCTTCAATAGATTTTCAGCTTTATCACTAAATCATAAGGCTTAAAGTTGTTTGGAAAAATTTTACAGTTTCGGGTAGCTTGATATGCTGGCGTCTGTACATACAGACGCCAGCACATCAAGCTTCCTGAAACTGTCACATTTTCCCAATCAACTTTGAATCTTATGTTTTAGTCATAAAGTTGAAAATCTAAGACGTTCAATCTAATGTATACATAATCAGCCTATAATGTTCCCACTGCTGGGACACAGGCCTCCTCTCGGTGAGAGGGAGCGGGCCGTAATCCAACACGCGGGCCCAGTGCGGGTTGGCAGATGCCACATGTCTTCGAATTTCTGGTTCTAGGACATGCCGGTTTCCTCACGATGTTTTCCTTCACCGTTTTGAGAACAGTGGTGATGAAATAATTTACACAAAGTAAAGCGCCTGTCTGGGTTCGAACCTACGACCTACAACAACTCGTAAGTCGCGGCCGTTACCACTTCGCCACCACTGCTCTCGCAATTTAATGTATGGGGCTACGTATTAAAATAATTGAAAATTTAAACAGCCTTCTGAGCTCTATAGGCTGAAAGAGGGTAATTATTTTGATGTTTTCGGGCATTTAATTTTTTTTACAGCCGCCCGTTTTTATTAAACAAGTGTTGAAAATGAGAGGTTTTCTTTTTAAGTATTAAAAAAAAAATAGTTTCCAAGAACTCTGTAGATGACGTTGTACTGACTACGTTACTAGTTGACAAAGCCAAAACGCTTGAAAAAAAAACATTGCGTCACGTCACATACGCTCGTTGACTGACACTTTCGTTTGCTTTCGTTTTACGATCTCAAAATTACATCCAAGTGAAATAATCAAAAAATGATGTGAAGTTCCGTTCCTTGCAGTAACTTACCAAGGTCAGTGCCATCTATCCAGCGACTAGGGAAGAGTTAAAAAAAAAAAGGAAAATCTCTCAATAACTCAACATTATTTAAATTTTAGGATTGGCAGCACTGTGGCAAATGACGTGACAATGACAATTGACTCCGCTTCGCGGATTGGACAATAAAATTGAGGAATGTAGGAATTCTAATTCTGTAAATACATATTTGTTACGGTCGCAAATCATATTTTAATCAACGTATGTACAACTTAATACTTCAGCAAATTGCAAAAAACCTAAGAAAATTTGAATTTCGCGGGCTACCTTAGTGTATAGTTTTGTTTGAGGAAGGAAATGAATACAAGTTCGTTTATTGCAAGTTTCATACTTTATTACCGACTTCAAAAAAAGGAGGTTATCAATTCGATACGTATGTATGTAATATTATTGGAATTTAATGATATTCACATATGACAATCTACTAAGGCTTCCAAACAAATATACAAAATTTCATAGACGTATGTATGTATGTATGTATGTATGTATGTATGTATGTATGTATGTTTGTCCACGCATTTCTCAGCAACTATTAATCGGATCGTGACCATTTTTTTTGTATTAGCTTACATTTACTTCAACTTAGGGAACAGTGCAAGTTTCATCAAAATCGGTTCGGTAATTTTCAAGATATGGACTAATATGTGTAAGTGTGACGGCCTGGCGTATTGATACGAGCTACGGGTGTAGTGTCAAAGGGAAAACATCTCAAAACCTTGGTCAAATTCTAGTGCTAAAACTAAAAATTACGAAATAAAAAGTAATTTAAAAAAATTAAACCGACTTCAAAAAGAAATCAACTCAAAATTATGAAATAACTTTAATTTCGGAAGTCGGTGGCAAAAAACTAAAATACAGATCACAAGACACCGACTTCCGAAATTAAAGTTATTTCATAATTTTGAGTTGATTTCTTTTTGAAGTCGGTTTAATTTTTTTAAATTACTTTTTATTTACATTATAATTAAAGCTCAAGGAAAAAACAACAAACTATTATAAAAATAAACATCGCATCACGTGTTTCGAAATCACGACCTAGCGAAATAACAAAACGCAAACGAGAGATGTCAATTTTGACAGTTACTTGTTTTCGATTTTTCAACTTTGGACTTTGCCTGATTGTGTTTTGTTGTTTTCATTTTGTAATCCAACTTTGCAAATTCTGCCGTGGTTTTAACTAAAATATACAATTCAATAAAAGAACAATGTCTTCGTTTATCAAAACAATTGCTTTTAACCAACCTAGGAAAGTTATTTCAAGTAAGTTCATAATCGAATGTCTATGTTCTTATAATTTAATTTATTTGAATATCAAAATTATCTGTAATTACTAGATTTTATGTACTGTAGGATAATATAGGTTCTAAATGATGACATCATCGTATAATGTGATAATGTTCGATAATTCTACTTCTACTTTTAAAACAAATAAATATATTCTATTCTTAGATTTTGTATATTATTAGTTTATAGAGGAAGACCTCATTTTTATCAAACTACAGCAACTTAGGGAAAGATAACATGAACTATGTACTTACTGCAATAAAATTAGAAATTAACCTAAAGTAGTCCAAAGTCCGTTCAAGTCCAAATAAATTATATCTTAGCGTACTATTATTGATCGAAGATCTTAGCATAAGTAATGTGCAAGTCTCTTATCTATAGTCGGACTTTTAATTAGATGACAGCCTAAGTGTTACCACTTATTAACAAAATTTAAATAGTAATGAGAGGAGATAAGGAAAAGAACCAAGCTAACAGACGCCCTCCAACACGCTCTACGACTAAAATGGAAATGGGCAGGCCACATTTCGAGATGTAGAGACCAAAGGTGGTCATTGGTGTCAACGGAGTGGTCTGGACCGGGAGGCAAGAGGAACAGAGGCAGACCACGCAAGAGATGGGCTGAAGCCCAAAACAGCGCAGCGCTGAAGTAGCTGGTACGAGTTGGATGGAGTTGGCCCAAAACAGGAAAAATTGGCACGGGATGGAGGAGGCTTTTACCCAAAAGGGATCCATACCCAAATAAAATAACATACACTATTTAATAAGATATAATATTGTAAAGTATGGAATAAATGAGCTTTATTATTATTATTAAATAGTAATGTAACAAAATAATTGATTCATTCAAGTAACATTCAGTTCAAAATCGATCCATGTTAAATTGATTTAATAAAAGAGGATAATATTATTAGAGGATGATATTTATAATGAAATTCAAAATAATATAAGTTTATAACAAAAACATAAAGCAATGCCTAATTACTGTGTTGTCATCACATCAGTCATCGGATTGGATTTATAAAAAGCATTAATTCTATCTAAAACATATCTTTTTAAATATTCTTAATTTTGAGGTTTTTGGTGTTTTGCAAATAAACCTGTATAGTAAACGTTTATTCCTAATGAAAACTTTTATTTATTTTAAAAAAATGTTTTCTTAGTGGACCACTGGTTTTTTATTTTCTCCAGCTCATCCCGCCATCTTCTATGGGGTCTGCCGCAACGCCTTCAAGCTGTGTCAGAGCTCCACATAGTGGTTGAGAACCATACATACTATTTAAAAACTCCTTCCTTAGTACATTAATTTCCTTGCCCATAATGACAGTAGTATTTAATAAAAATAATTTCCAATTTCCAGATATTCTGAAACGCACATTCACAAAAGCAGAACTACCTCAGTTTGAAACGCTAGCTGTGTCCGAACCAAAGAAATATGTGTACCATGTTGAGTTGAACAGGCCAAAGAAATCTAACACACTTACTAGGACTATGTGGCAGTAAGTATTGCACATAACATCACACCTGTACTTATTCCCCAAAAGATTAGGCAGACGTGTACCATCATAATCAGCGTATAATGTTCCCACTGCTGGGACACAAGCCTCCTCTCGATGAGAGTGAGTGGGCCGTAATCCACCACGCGGGCCCAGTGCAGGTTGGTATATGTCACATGTCTTTGAATTTTTGGTTCTAGGACTTGCCAGTTTCCTCATGATGTTTTCAGTGGTGATGAAATAATTCGACACAAGGGGTGCGCCGCATCTACATTTTCTAGGAATAAACGCGCCCCTTCGCCTCCGCGACCTCGCCTCGACCACTCGACTTGCCAGTGAGCGACGCGCCTTACTTACAATATAAAATAAATCGTAATGTCGACATAGTGCTCTCTCTCCTTCAATTCGCCTACTCTTTGCACGTTATTCGTTTTAATTTCATTGATGCATTGTTATGATGATTTGAAGGTTGCTCCAAGATGCTTTTTTAGAAAATTGTAAATAAATAATAATGTTTCATGAAATTAAAACATGTTTTTAAAACGAAAACGCGAAACTGTAAATACGAGGGCCTGTGCACACCACGTTTGTTAAACGCGCCGTTAACGTGCGTTTTAGAAACGCGTGTTTTAATGTTGTGTTTTTTTTTAAGTTATATTAATATTGTATTGTATGTGTTTTATATGGGCCTTGATGCCTGAAATAAATGGATAATAATAAATTATTTGTTCTTTCAGAGAAATAAACACATGCTTCTCAACATTGAGTCAGATTCCTCAATGCAGAGTCATCGTGTTGTCTGGACAGGGAAAGCATTTCTGTGGTGGTGAGTAAATAATGTATGTATTTATTTTTATTTATAGCCTTTTTTTCCGAGTGATGAGTTGTAATACAAAATGTTTAATTATAAGTTCTGTGTCGTCTTCACACTAATATTATAAAGGCGAAAGTTTGTGAGTGTGTGTGTTTATATGTTTGTTACTTCTTCACGCACAAACGGCTGGACCAATTTTGATAAAATTTGGTATGGAAGTAGCTACTTTTTATCCCAATATTCCCACGGGATCAAAACTTCTCTTTCTTCTCCCTTCCGACTCCTAGGCTACGATAGGGTAATTCGTAGGCTTCCATACCCAAAGGGTTCCAACGTTTGTCTGTCAGTGGGCTGTATCTCATGAACCGATTTTTTTAATTTTCACAGACCGTGCATTTCTATTACTGCTATAACAACAAAAATAAAATAAAGTTTAAAATGGAAGGGGGTTTCCATACAAGAAACGTGTTTTTTTCGGCGTTTTTTGCCTTGTGGTACGGAACCCTTCGTTAAACCGGTTTTAAAATTGTAATTTTAATTGTTCTCTGTTTTAGGCATAGATCTACAAAGCTTGGTGCAAATGGCAGCTGAGGCTGACGAACTAGAAGACGTAGCAAGGAAGGCTCGCTTCCATTATAACTTCATCAAATATGCTCAGGTACAGTCCCATTCAAACTTTATGATATACTAGCTGCGCCCTACGGTTTCACCCTCGTAAATGTCGATCCCGTGGGAATATCGGGATAAAAAGAAGTAATATTAGTGCGATAATATTTGTAAATATGTGAGCACCATGTATCTATCACATAATTGATTTACCTGTCATTGCTTCATTTTTAATTCTTTTTACCTTTTGTGGTAGACTAATTTTATTCTAGGTGCATCGTCTTCACATAATTATAATTATATTATGTATACAAGACAACAAATACTAAAAAAAAATAAAATAAATATTTAAGGGGGGCTCCCATACAAAAAACTGTTTTTTTTTTCAGCGTCTTTCTTTTTAAATAAACATTGCCCCACACTAGGAATTTCTCCTGTTTTTGCCTTGTGGTACGGAACCCTTCGTGTACGACTTCCGACTCGCACTTGGCCAGTTTTTTTTTTTTTCAAAGTGCGTTTTGTTTGTGCAGAATAAACAATTTTTCTTTCTTTATTTATGTTACAGGATACCATATCATCATTGGAAGAATGTGTGAAGCCTGTTATATCATTATCACACAATGCTTGCATTGGTGCCGCAGTCAACTTGATCACAGCGGCTGACATGAGGTAAGGTATATTCTGCCTGATGATATTTAGCTTAATGTCTTCATCATCTACATGCGAACAACGCGTCATACTGACGTCACGCAAATCCTGCATCGCGCAAGCAGAGTTTACCGCGCAACTAGCATAGATACAACGGCCCGAGATGAATCATCGGGCAGTTGCCCGCCAGACACAACACCCGTCTGGTCGGAGGATCCTAGTGTTTTAGTTTTATCGATACACACTAATCATCATCTGCCTAGCCCTTTCCCAACTATGTTGGGGTTGGCTTCCAGTCTAACCGAATGCAGCTGAATACCAGTATTTTACATAGAGCGACTGCCTATCTGAACTCCACAACCCAGTTACCGGGTAATACGATACCCCTTGGTAAGACTGGTTGTCAGATTTTCGAGCTTCTGACTACCCGTAACGACTGTCAAAGATCCACAAATGACAGCCGAGACCAACGGCTTACCGTGCTTTTCGAGGCACAAAGGGTATCGGTATGTAAAGATGGTTACCCATCCACAGACCAACCGTGGCAAGCGTAGCTTAACCTGGTGCATAGACCTGTGTGGCTCAATCTATCTCTCTGCCAAATTTTATCGAAATCCGTTCAGTGGTTTAGGCGTGAAAAGGTAACATACAGACAGACAGACAGAGTTACTTTCGAATTTATAATATTAGTATGAACTAGCAGCGCCCCGCGGTATCACCCGCGTAAGTGTCGATCCCGTGGGAATATCGGGATAAAAACTATCCTATGTCCCTGGGATTTAATCTATCTCTCTGCCAAATTTTATCGAAATCCGTTCAGTGGTTTATGCGTGAAAAGGTAATGCAGACAGACAGACAGAGTTACTTTCGAATTAATAACATTAGTATGGATTTCCAGATACTGCACAGAAGACTGTTGGTTCTCAGTACGTGAGGTTGACGTCGGGTTAGCTCCGGATGTCGGCACGCTGCAAAGGTTGCCCAAGGTCAGACAGACATCATACTTTAACCTTTTAACCGCCACACGTAAAAAAATCAAAAACGTGCCCTCGGCGTCAAAATCTGTCATGTAGTCGAGCCGTGGCGTGCTGGACACGTATTGGTTTGTCATCTATACATGACTGTAGCGGTCAAAAGGTTAATACTCTTCTAAACTAAAATCACTTTTACAATGAGGGATTTTCTTTTCTTTTTAACTCTTCCCTAGTCGCTGGATAGATGGCGCTGAACTTGGTAAGTTACTGCAAGGAACGGAACGTCACATCATTTTTTGATTATTTCACTTGGATGTAATTTTGAGATCGTAAAACGAAAGCAAACGAAAGTGTCAGTCAACGAGCGTATGTGACGTGACGCAATGTTTTTTTGACGTGACAACGTCTTAAATTAGGTTGCGACTGGGAGTCACTTATGAAAAAGTGTAACGCTCGGTAACGTTACGATGAGTCACCGAACGAGAGAGAGGCCCGCCGAATGCCTTGCGTCTCTCTCCCACTCAACTATGATCGGATGATCGGTCGTTGTCACGTAAAATCTTCGCCCGTAAAACCGACTTTACAGGCAACCATTTTTTTTCCAAGCGTTTTGGCTTTGGCACCTAGTAACGTAGTCCGTTCAACGCCATCTACAGAGTTCTTGGAAACAATGTTTTTTTTTTAAATACTCAAAAAAAACCCCTCTTGTCTGCCAAGACTGATGAATATTTCATGCATTTTGAAGCTAATTAATATTAAATTAATATTAATTACAGATCGTAGGAAACGTGTCAGTGGCCAGAGAACTCTGCTTCACCGGCAGAAACTTCGACGCTAAGGAGGCGAAGGAAATCGGTCTAGTCAGCCAAGTGTTCCCTGATAAAGAGACGTAAGTTATCTACAGGGTCAAACTAAAATAGCTAGCGAAACTCCAGTGGTGGCCAAGTGGTAACGGCCGCGACTTACGAATTGTAGGTCGTAGGTTCAAACCCAGACAGGCGCTTTACTTTGTGTAAATTATTTCATAACCACTGCTCTCAAAACGGTGAAGGAAAACATCGTGAGGAAAACGGCATGTCCTAGAACCAAAAATTCGAAAACATCTGACATCTGCCAACCCGCACTGGGCCCGCGTGGTGGATTACGGCCCACTCCCTCTCACCGAGAGGAGGCCTGTGTCCCACCCCAGCAGTGGGAACATTATAGGCTGATTATGTAGCGGAACTCCGCGGGATGATGGGTATCGAAATCTGAAGCAGAAATAGAATACAATTTTGAACAAATATTTTGCTCAATAACTGAGACTAAAAAAACTGAAGTGTTAATTATTCTTAATAACTGAGATTTAAAAAAAACTGGCCAAGTGCGAGTCGGGCTCGCACACGAAGGGTTCCGTACCACAAGGCAAAACGCCGAAAAAAACACGTTTGTTGTATTGGAGCCCCCTTAAATATTTATTTTATTCTGTTTTTAGCATTTGTTGTTATAGCGGCAACAGAAATACATCATCTGTGAAACTTTCAACTGTCTAGCTGTCACGGTCCATGAGATACAGCCTGGTGACAAACGGACAGTGGAGTCTTAGTAATAGGGTCCCGTTTTTACACCTTGGGTACGGAACCCTAAAAACAAGTGTTAATCAACTTTTGTTGCTGACTGTACACGAAGCATATGGACTTTGCGACTAAGTCTAGAATCTAGATACAATATCAATAAATGCAGATTAAATTCTATATAAATATATGGGCTATGCTTGGAGTTTCCCTGCGTGATCGAATCAGGAATGAGGAGATCCGCAGGAAAACCAAGGTAACCGACATAGCCCGAAGAATTGCTAAACTGTGTAAAACTGTGTGTAAAATTGCTAAAAAGTGGCAGTGGGCAGGGCATATTGCTCGCAGAACAGATGGCCGATGGGGCCGAAAGGTTCTGGAGTGGCGACCGCGTACCGGAAGACGTAGCGTTGGAAGGCCTCCCACAAGGTGGTCCGACGACCTTGTGAAGGCCGCAGGAACCCGTTGGATGCGAGAAGCACAGAACCGGTCGAAGTGGAGGTGCCTATGTCCAGCAGTAGACGTCTTTCGGCTGAAAAGATGATGAGATTAAATTCATGCTTATTTTGTTACAGTGGATTAGCAAAAGTGTTAGAAATTGCAGAGAACATCGCATCGAAGAGCCCCGTCGCTGTGCAGACTGCTAAAGTGAACCTAGTGTATTCGCAGAGCAGACCCAACCAAGATGGATTGGAACATATTGTAAGTACAGTAAAATTTAAACAAGTTTCAACTTTTTTTTTTATGACACTTATCGACACTTGGGCGTGTGAAACCGCGGGGCGCTGCTAGTATATATTCGTAGCAATTAACATAGTCGTATGTGAAAAATCGATACTTTAGGGTACCGCCGTTAGTTTCAGCTAATCTAGATCTTATCTATACTAATATTATAAAGCTGCAGAGTTATTTTTTTTCTTCAAAATTAGGGATCCGTAATAAAATTGCTATTTTGTAACACAAGGTGTAAAATCGAAAACCTATTTTTGCGTGCGCTGCAAAAACTATTGACAATAGAACAAAATAATGTACTACGGGTTTGTAGAGCCCATTAAGACCTACAAAAAAGTCCGCGAGAACATATATCTAGCTATTATGGTTTAATCACAATAACCGATATTGTGTTCAAAATAATTATTAAATCGTCTGAAGAAACTCAATTTTTTACATACGACTATGTTAATTGCTACGGTCGATTATATACAGATAGTTGTTATTTCGAAAAACTGCCTGCCTGACTGACTGCCTATCTGACCTCCACAACCCAGTTACTGGGTAATACGATACCCTTGGTGAGATTGGTAATGGCTGGTTATTAGAAATTTAGAAGAATTTTTGAAGAGTTTGAATTTTTATATCACTAGCTGTTCCCCGCGGTGTCACACGCTGTGCGGCTCCTAAGGGTCGTAGCGTGATGTTAAATAGCCTATAGCCTTCCTCAAGAATTGGGCTATCAAATGCAAAAAGATTTTTTTCAAATCTGACCGGTAGTTCCAAAGATTATCGCGTTCAAACAAACAAACTCTTCAGCTTTATTATTAGTATTAGTAATATTAGTATAGATATAGATAAAAAACTCTATGGCCCATAACTCCTTAATAGGTACCAACTCTTAACATCTTACACACGTGATAACTTTTAAACGAAATATCCGATTGAGATGAAACAAAAAGTATTTTACTTCTTCATAAATACTCTTGATAACATAATGCTTAATTTCGATAAAGATTAATATTACGATACATATTTAACGTAGTTTTTTTTTCTTCAGACGATTTAATAATTATTTTGAACACAAAATCGGTTATTGTGATTAAACCGTGATAGCTAGATATATGTTCTCGCTCTACAAACCCGTAGTACATCATTTTGTTCTATTGTCAATAGTTTTTGCAGCGCACGCAAAAATAGGTTTTCGATTTTACACCTTGTGTTACAAAATAGCAATTTTATTACGGATCCCTAATTTTGAAAAAAAACATAGCCTATAGCCTTCCTCGATAAATAGACTACCCAACACTAAAAGAATCATTCAAATCGGACCAGTAGTTCCAGAGATTAGCGCGTTCAAACAAACAAACAAACAAACTCTGCAGCTTTATAATATTATAGTATAGATTAGTAATTTGTGTATTTTCTATTACAGCGCCTACTAAACTGCGTGAACAACCAAGGCGAGGACCTCACAAAGGCAGCTATCGCACAAGCCACGAAGAGTCCAGTACCAGAGTTTGACAATGTTTAATATCTTTAAGGCGAAAGCGCCAGGGTAGCCCGCGAAATGCAATTTTTTTACGTATTTTGCAATATGCTGGTCAGTATTAAGTTGTACGTTGATTAAAATATGATTCGCGACCGTTACAAATATAAATTTACAGAATTATAATCATTAAAGTCATCAACACAACTCTCTAAGACCAAGTAATCGCCAAGAATGACTATTTCATGAAATCTGGGGATAATACTAATTTAACAAGTTGTATTACTGATTGTAATGATTATAATTCTGTAAATAAATATTGGTTACGACCGCCAATCACATTTTAATCAACGTACAGGTTAATACTGAATTACAAAAAAAAATATAAACATCTAAAGTGAGAACACTTATATTTTTTTTTTTTGTAAAAGTTTTCTACGGAGTGGTCTATACTGCCGTACTGTAAAGAAATCGTGCTGTGTACAAAAGGCCTTTGTTTACGGGTCATCGATATTAATTTGCATAACTGAACTACAGTTTCTTATTTAAATAGTGCTATGAATAAGTAAAAATGGCATTGAGGAAATGCGGAAATCTTTTCTCCATAAAAACGCTCTCGCCTGTTGTCTTTCTGGTTAATGACCATAAAGCAATGATTTTTTACAGAATAATAAATATTAACTACTTGTATGTCCCTATGTTTTCCTTTTTGATGATACATTATTTTTATAAGCACTAGAACCCTCAAAAAATGCTTAAAATTGCCGATTTAAACCGCAAAATTTAACCGTTTAAATCGGCAAAGACAACTATTAATGAAAAAAGAAAAACTATAGTTTAAATCCTTCTTATTCAGTTTATGAAATATCTTTTAAACTAGCTGCGCCCCGCGGTTTCACCCGCGTAAATGTCGATCCCGTGGGAATATTAGGATAAAAAGTAGCCTATCTGTTTATCCAGGGTGTCAGCTTATCAGCTACCTCCATACAAAATTTTATTAAAAATTGGTCCAGCCGTTTGAGCGTGAAGAAGTAACAAACATATTATTAAACACACCACACACACCCCCTCACAAACTTTATAATATTAGTGTGATTGGTCCAATATTAGAGGAGGAAATAGGCGAGAATCAAACCTCGAATTATGACTTTTTACTTAGACTTTTTCAAAAGTCTCTCCGACCGCATTTTCTGTTTAAGGCTCAACAGACACCAAAAGAGCGTCGAAGCGCGGCGAAGCGGATCGCAGTTTCAGTGTCATATGAATTTTAACTTTATTTTCATTACTATAATACTTATTATCGCATGAGAAATCGAACGAGTCGCGCGGATGCCAGCGGCGCCGCTGGAATTCCAGCGAATTAGCCGTGCGACTGCGCGAGAAGTCCCGAGAATGCTCGAGCAGTCGCGAGCGGCCGCTGGCAATATCCCGCTCCCCGCGCGCGTCTGTTGCGAACGAATACAAAAGTGATGGAAATGGATGAAGAAAAGTTTATTTATTTGGTGCAAATGTACGACTGCCTATACAATATCAAATCAAGGCATTACAGCGATAAACACATGAAAGAAGAAGAGAAGGCGCGCGGATTCCCGCGACTTCTCGAGCATTCCAGCGACTGCCCGAGAAGTCGCTGGAATGCTCGAGAAGCCTTCGCCTTCTCTACAGGGCGCTTCGCCGCTCTTTTGGTGTGAGTTGAGCCTTAAGATTAATATTTTTGAAATGTATACAGTTGTTATTAGCTTTTCTAAGAAATGTCTTTACTATTCAATAAAATGTTTATTTATAATGTGTGTTTTATTTTAATACTAGCAGCCCCTCGCGGTTTCACCCGCATAAGTGTCGATCCCAGTACAACATAAAAAGTAAAAGTTGTTCATAATGATGAGTAAAATCACGTGTTTAAGTATCGGTCACTAATTATCAGTCACCCTATATAAATAGAACAATAAACTAAAAATAAAAAAGTCTTATAATAATAAACCTGCTAATAACAGACTATGCCATCAATGCCACATCTAGTAAAAATCGCATTCATTCATCCGTGATGTGCTTTGTTAGCGATCGAGTTTGTGTTATGTTTACCCACATTTAATTTTTTTTTTTTTGTGTTTCCTTTGCTTTTTTATTTTGTCTGTTATTTTATATACGTACATCTGTGCGCTCTAATTATTAATCATAGTTTTAGATTTGTTTCTCAGTAAGTGAATTATGAATTCTTATGAGAAATAAAGTTGTTCTTAAACCAAGTAATTTAAAAAAATTTAACCAACTTCAAAAAGAAATTAACTCAAAATTATGAAATAACTTTAATTTCGGAAGTCGGTGTCTTGGGATCTAGTATTTTAGTTTTATGCCACCGACTATAACAGTCCGACAGTCCTCGCGCGCGCGCACTCCCGAGCGGTCGCTGCGAAATAAAGTTATTACAATGTCCGAGACCGGTGTAAATACGCTCAAGTGCGTTAATTGTAACATAGTAATATGTGAGGTGCTAGCGTTTATTCGGAATAAACTTGATGTGATGGATAATGAAAGCTTAATACGAATTTGTGTATCGGCGTTCTCTGAGGAAGACATTGACAGTGCAAAAAAGTTATTGTTTTCATCTCTAAAAACAAAACATAAGCTTGTATCAAGGCGTAAACAGAAAAAGGAAAAGGATCTCGAAGATATGCTAACGGTATTAAAAACAGCTGAGCCTGATCAATTACCGGTTTTTGTAGCTTACAACTTAGAGAAATTACCACCCGTTTGTTTTGACCACATCGATGTAACGAAGTTATTAAAGGACTTAGTGTTTTTGCGTGAAGAAATAAAGCAGATAAAAGTAAATTATGTGACGAAAGAAGACTTAGAAAGTAAACAAAAGACGGATAGAATGTCCGTTAATAGCCCTGTGTCATATATTAATTCGAACATTAATATGCGTAGAGGAGGGTATCTGTTGGACAGCGGACCGTTCGGCCTGTCGCATGTTTCTGAGTCATCACCGCCGGCGCCGCCGTGTGAAACAAGTACCGAGCCGCTGCCGCTGATACCGCCATTATGCCCCCGCGCCGCCACTGTGGAAACAGGCACCGGCAGAGATGACAGCGGTCCGGACTTAAACATTTCTTTGCAATATCGTTCTCTCTGTAACTCGAACGGAGTTGCGCATGACTCTGTCGCATTGGCTCCAGTAAACTCAACTTTGTTGGGTAGGGATGTTGCGAGTATTAATGATTTTTCGAGTAAACAACTGACTATGGCTGAAGTAGTAAGCAAGGGTGAATGGAAAGAAATGGAACATGACGGACAGTGGACAGTTGTTCAAAATAAAAAGTTAAAGAACCGATTCACTGGTAGGATAGGCAAGGCTCAGTCTGCTACAATGGGGAACTTTAAAGCGGCGGAATCATTTGTCCCGCTTTTTGTTTCGAATGTTGATAAACAAACTAGTGAAGCCGATATTTGTGATTATATTAAAACTAAGACTCAGGTCACCGTAAAGCTGGAGAAAATTAATATGAAAACAGAAAGGACGTATAATGCGTTTAAGATATTTGTCTCCAAAAATAAATTAGACACCTTTTTAGATGACAGCCTTTGGCCTGAAGGAATACGCTTTAGACGATTTGTGTTTTTTAAAAGGGATAAGGATTCCGATAAGACTCAGCTCCCGTCTACAAACAAGACTCCAATAAATAATGGCTCTTAACGCTATAAGTAATAAAATAACGTTATCTACTTTTAATTGTAAAGGTGTGTACAGGTCAGTGGAATGTGTGAGGAACCTATGCAAGAGTGCCGATATCATTGCACTCCAAGAGACCTGGATCTGGCCACACGATGTGGGATTTCTGGGAAACATAGACGACAACTTCGCGTACAGTCACGAGCACCAATATGTCAACACTTGGCAACTTTAAATTGCGATTTTTACACGAAATAACGAATGCAACGATGAAATACCACACTTTACATATACCTATGGGTTCGAAAATACTATGTTCCTACCAATATCAAATTTCATTCAAAAATAAAGGAGAAAATCGCCTTTGAATAAAGCCAAGTGTATACATACTTTTGCTCGTGACTGTACACCGGCAAGTCAGCTATTGACACGTCTGTTAAAATGATCACAGGAAGACCATACGGTGGAGTGGCACTGCTGTGGAAAAAATCTGTGTTTCCGTCTGTATCAACAGTGAAGTGTTTCAGTGATCGATTAGTAGCGATAAAGGTTGAATACGAAAGCCGTCCTATGTTGATATTTTCAGTGTATATGCCCTACGATAACGGTAAGAGTGACAATTTGACTTTATTTACACAAACTTTCAGTGAGATTGTAGCTATAATTGAAAGTAGTAGTATTGAGTGTGTTATTATACTGGGGGATTTTAATGCCAACCCTGGCTCGCGGTTTTTTGATGAACTTGCTTCAGTTTGTAATGACCAGACATGGTTTTGCGCGGACTATGAGCTCCTGCCGAAAGATACACATACGTTTGTTTGTCAAGCCAGCGGCTCGCGTCGTTGGTTAGATCATTGTTTGATAACAAGTGCAGCCAAAAACTTAATTACTAAGGCAGCAGTCTCATATGGTGTTTACCAGTCTGATCATTATCCTGTTTTGTTTGAGTGTAACTTAACTAAAATTAATCAGAGATTACCAGCTCAGAATTCTCTTAGTAATAAAGTGCGCTGGGGTGAAAGAAACAGTGATCAAATTAATAATTATTATGAGTATTGCAATGATAAGCTAAAATTGATAGATTTTCCAGATCAATGTATCGCGTGTTCTCATAAAATGTGTAATAATAAGGATCATAACTTATTAATAAATAATTTGTATTTGGAAATTGTATCTACTCTCCAAGAGGGTGCACAGTATACTTATGTTGGCAGTAATCGCACTAAGAGACATAATTATGTCACAGGCTGGAACAAATATGTCAGCGACGCTCATAGGGAGGCTCGTACGTATTACCAAACGTGGCTATTGCATGGTGCACCCACACAGGGGTCTATGTATGAGAAAATGCGCGAAACACGAAGAAATTTTAAAACTAAATTAAAATTTATTCAAAATAATCAACAACAAATAAAATTAGATATTTTGGCTAAAAGTCATTCGAAAAAAGAGTTTTCTAAATTCTGGAAGTCCACTAACAAATTAAATACCAAGCCGAGTCTCCCTGTAAGTGTAGGGGGTATGAGTGAACCGAAAGATATTGCCAACCTTTTTCAAAGACATTTTAAGGTACAGTCTCTCTTGCAAATAGACCGGCGGGTGTTCGATGATGAGGGGAAATCGTCGGGGTCTGGTGAGCTTGCCATAATATTTACAGCTAAACAGGTGGCTACTGTTATTAAGAAAATGACAAGAGGTAAATCGCCTGGCCACGACGGCCTTAGCGTCGAGCACCTGAGGCATGCGGGGCCACACCTGTATAGGGTTCTTGCTCTTCTTTTTAATTTATGTCTAAGTCACCGTTATTTGCCGCAGGACCTTATGCGTACAGTGGTGGTTCCGATTATTAAAGACAGGACAGGGGACGCCTCTGACGTGTCCAATTACAGGCCTATTTCGTTGGCCACGATAGTCGCCAAGGTATTGGACAGTTTGCTTGATCAACAGTTGGCTAAACACGTCGAACTTTACGACGCGCAATTTGGCTTTAAATCTGGTTTATCCACGGAAAGCGCCATTCTGTGCCTCAAGCAAACTGTTCAATATTATACTTCCCGAAAAACACCTGTTTTTGCTTGTTTTTTGGATCTGTCAAAGGCGTTCGACCTGGTGTCATACGAGGTACTATGGGATAAGTTGCGGAGTGATACAACACTACCGAATGAAGTTACATCCTTGTTTCGTTATTGGTACTACCACCAGAGGAATAGTGTCAGATGGGCGGAGGCACAATCGGATGTGTACGAGCTGGAGTGCGGGGTGAGGCAGGGGGGGTTAAGCTCACCACGCCTCTTCAACTTGTACATAAACCGGCTAGTCGGTGAGCTTAGCAGCACCAGAGTTGGATGTCACATTGATGATGTTTGTTTGAATAATATTAGTTATGCGGATGACATGGTGCTGCTAAGCCCATCGATCGGCGCTTTGAGGAAACTGGTGGCTATTTGTGAGTCCTATGCAGTGTCCCATGGGCTCCAGTACAATGTTAAGAAAACCGAACTTATTATGTTTAAGGCGAGTGCAATAAACTATTCAGATATTCCTGGTGTTTCGCTCTGTGGCACTCCCTTAGCATGGGTGACTAAATTCAAGTACTTGGGTCATTGGGTCACTGATGATCTTAAGGACAACATGGATATAGAGAGGGAGCGCAGGTCGTTGGCTGTTCGATGTAACATGCTGGTTCGAAGATTTGCACGTTGTACAGATCAAGTTAAAGTCACTCTTTTCAAAGCTTTCTGTCAGTCATTCTACACGTGCAGTCTTTGGACCCGCTTTACGCAGAGGACATACAGCGATCTGCGTGTCCAATATAATAACGCGTTTAGGATACTGTTGGGGCTGTCGTGGCGTTGTAGTGCGTCCACTATGTTTGCGGAGGCGCGCACAGACGATTTTTACGCCATTATAAGAAAAAGGACCGCCTCCATAGCCGGAAGGCTACGCACCGCCACCAATAGTCTCCTGAGCGTGTTCTCAGATAGGTGGGACTCCCCTCTGCTGCGTCACTGGGTGAGGATCCATACCAATTGATATATTTTATGTCCTCCTTATTACTAACACTAGTCATTAAGTTATTTTGTTGCTACTAACACTATGGACTTACGTCTGAAATAAAGAATTTGAATTTGAATTTGAATATAAAGAACCCCCCAAAAAATATTTTTTTATTTTATAAGCAACTTTCAAAAAGATGTGAAATCCCACCAAAAACATTTTCATGTAAAATGTTGCCAAGACGAGACCACATTATGGCTCGCACTGCCAAAAAGTTATCAGATCTCATGTAGAGCCAAGCTTCTAACTACACGCCCTAACTTCACAAACTCTACACCTTAGTCAAAATATGTGGCTTGGCCGTTTCGCTACCATCACATGGGCGTAAGGTATTATTCTCAATTTGAAACATTTTGAAGCTTATTGCTAATCCATTGCTCCTTATGTTCGAAAAATGTGTATATATGCTCAACAACAACGCAATGAATAGCAAAACGGCCAAGCCACCTAATTTGACTAAGATGTAGAGTTTGTGAATTTAGGGCGTGTAGAGTTAGGGTCAGTTCACACCGAGACGCGACGCGACGCGACGCTGCACGCACACTTTTAAAAGAGTGACTCAAAATATACTTTATTTTCTACACGAAAAGGTACACATTGCATTGTGAGAGTTCAGAATACGTTGCGCGGCGCGGCGCCTCGCGGCGTAGAGCGGCAGCGCGCGGCGTGCGAGAGCGGCGCTGCGCAGCGCGACGCCGCGAGGCGCAGCGCGACGCCGCGCGGCGCAGCCGAGGCCGCCGTGGCGACTTGTCTCTACTATTTCCGTCACACGTCCCACTGCGCCACGCGGTGTCTAGCTGCGCCGCGCGGGCGGCGTCTAGCTGCACCGGGCGGCGTCTAGCTGCGCCGCGCGGCGTCTAGCTGCGCCGCGCGGCGTCGACCTCGCGACGTTGGGATGCGTCTAGCGGCGGCGCGCGGCGCAGCGCGACGTCACTGGCCTGTTCTAGTATCGTCACGTCACGTCGCGTCTCGGTGTGAACTGACCCTTAGAAGCTTGGCTCTAAATGAGATCTGATAACTTTTTGGCAGTGCGAGCCATAATGTGGTCTCGTCTTGGCAACATTTTACATGAAAATGTTTTATTTTTCTATTTACCTATACTTACTTATACTTATATATACTTATACTTGTATAATAAAATTGCCCAAACCACTCTCTAATCCAGCATTTAGGCAGACCTCTTTTGTTTCTATCAAGTATCTCCATGTCAATTATCTTTGCCTCATTCAGTCAGTGAGCCAGCCAGCAATAAAAATATGAACCTCCATAGAGAAATCTTGAATGAATGGTTGCGAGGTCGAAACGCCATTCATGTTAATCGTAAATGCGCTTTGCAAACAAATTAGTGTATCATGCATGAGTGTATAGATCTACTTATGTAATTAATAAATACTAACTAAGCACGAAGGTGGATTCCTCTGCCTATCCTCTTGAAAAAATCCCAAAGACTCGTAACTAGACCACAGATGGGAAGAGACAAAAGAGCGCTCGATTTAAATCTTTACGCCTCAGAAATTATTTCGCGAATGTAGTACCTACCTACTTAAATCAACGCATGTTAATGTTGATAACACTAACTAGGTGCTTTGATTTCTCCTTCCTGCTTAATTACGAACTTAAAAACTGCATCCCTCAGCGCGCGTCATACATAGATGATACGTAACGTAACTGTGACGATTTTGGGTCAAGATACTGGGCGAGCTGAAATAAGGGCGACAACAAACGACGGATTATTAAAAAAAATGTTTTTTTACATTTCTTCTTATAATATGTCGGTTGCCAATGAATTCACTCATAATTAGTACCTAAGACCGTTACTGCAGATATTTATTACGATTATTATCTATGACGTATTCCTTTGTTCTCTTCACGCGAAAGACTCGAACCCACCAACACCATTGATAAATTCGACGAGTTGGGTCAATCGTTGAGTCGACTGGTTGGCAACAGCGAATACGTCATTCATGTCCTACTGCCGCGGCTTATCTGGATTTAGGTCAATTTAAAATTTTGACACGCACATAATCGAATAAAATGGATTACGTAAATATTACCTATCCACTTAATTTAGTTTCGAAAATATCTAATAAATTATGGTTAATTTAATTAGAACCGTTTAGGTAACTTACCTACACTAAGAAGTTGCTTGTATAGTTTCTTACGGAGAGCGGTAAGCAAGCGCCACCAGAGAAAAATCTTCTAATTACTTATATAATTAATATTTTTTTATTAATCCTCACGTTTTGCGCTAAGATTAATCACCTACTTATTTTCTAAAAAATAAATAAATTATATTTTAAATAATTATAAATTTAAATCAAAAACTATTTCTTTGTTTCAAAATAACATCAGTGTTACTAAATATTTTTTGTTTTTTAATTTTAACACCATACTATCATCCCCTATTTATCCTCTATTATTAAAATATTTAACATTTAAAAAAAATCAAGAAAATAATCAAACAAGCCAATCAAAAATCACTGCTGACGTCATGACAAACGCGAACTACGTCACTGCACCGGCTATTAACAAAGAAAATCAGGTAACCTACTTTACGGAGGCTGCATTTACGTTTGCTGCGAATGACCTGCCCAAATATAGAGCAGCTATAAATAGAACCGGGGGCCTGTATGCAAGCGCCGCCTATGAATGGTGCAGGCAACCTGCATGTAGGGCACGTTGCAATGATTTGACCTATTTATTTTTCAATGGGTCGGTGCATGAACGGGGATGGGCCCATTGCGAGCCTTGCTTCATTCAGTAACAGTCGAACCCTCGAGGCCGGCGTGACCTACTTCCGCTCTCCGCTCGCGAGCGGCAAATATCGCGAATTTTGGTCAGAATACAGTGATATTAGTGATTTTATTGCATATTTCAGTGTTATTTTCATAAAATAATTGTGCATTCCTGAATCCCGGAAGCTCAGAGCGAGGGTATTGAAAAATTACTGCCGGCAGCCTAATATTTTAAAAAGCCCGCCATTTATTTTTATTCGCCCTGATGGGGAGGTTACTGGTGGATATAGAGTGTCAAGCTACGTCATTGGTGGAAAAGCGATAGAGCATCCAACGGACCAATCGCGAGGCTAGATAGCAAAGTTGTGAGCGACTGACACGCCACCTGTCGCGCGAACACGCCGCGTTCATTGAATAACCCGCCCGGACTGTTTTATTGACGCAAGCGCACTGAGGCCCAACAAAGGGCCGAAATAAGAACGGTTCGTAAGTGAATCTGATGTATTTATGTCATAAAAATGGTGAAATCTGTGAAGTGGCGAGTAGAAATTAGGATATTCGACGTGTCGAATCATGACCGAGGCATCTGAAAAGTAAGTGGTGTATCTGTAACTCAGTTTTTGTGATTTGTGCTTCGCCCTGTTCGGGCTAGGTAGGGCTTTACCCCGGCCATTTTCCATAGCTCATGGAATGTGTGATGTGATTTATGGTGTTTTCTAACGTTCTACAGCTCCTCAATGGGGTGTAGAAGTGATGGGGATGGGTTTTATTAGCTAAATAGTATGATAAAATGCATACAAGTAGGTGTCGACCGCCGCCCTTAGGTCAACCCCGTCCTGTGTAGCTAGATATAATCAATGAGTGCTCCGTTCATTCACAATTAAAGTAGGTAACTCCTTTCGGGGTCATTTGAAGCTACTTCAATTCAAGCTGTACTGTATTGCTCAATGAATTGTTTTACCTATTCGCCCACCGTTATGAATCGCTCGCGTATTTTTCGCGCAAATAAAAACTGGTTGTATGAGGCCCGTGTGTAGTGTCAAAAATATAATTAAACAATAGGTTTTTGTGGTTCACGCGATGTTAGTAACATCTGTTTTATTTAATAATTACCTCATTTGACTATTCTTTGGGCATGTTATTCGATGATCCATGATTTAGGTGGCTCAAATATTCTTATCTGACTATCAGTGTCCCAGCCCCAGCCTAAAAGCTTGCATAGAGATGCGTCAGATCTGTGTGACTTTGTAAAATTAAATAGGTAGTGTTTTGTTTGTAATTAAAATGTTACAAATAGGCTTTTAAAAAATAAGCTAATGATATGCTAGCATTAATTCTTATTAATTTTCGAAGAACATTGTTAGTCATGGTTTCTGTTCACAACTGATTGATGCATTTTTAATATAAAAAATATTGTACACAAATATTTTATTTTTCACTAACAAAATCTCATGCAAAGTATACTAAGTTAATGAACAAAATCTAAGTGTGACATTAATGAAGCTGACCTTATCAAAAAAACAAAAGAGTATCTTAAGTATCTTATCTTATTTAAGTATCTTTTGTATCTATCTGTGGAGGCTTGTCATTAGCAATTTAGTTATATATTTTTGTTACTATAATGTTATTAGTCTGTAAGCTTTCCTAAAATAAAATAAATAAATAAATAAAGCTTTTTATAATTATAAACATCTAGAGCTGAACACAAGTTTCTGCTAAGACCGCTGGACTCAAAGCTCTAAGGATACAACCATTATGGCATCATCACAAAACTTAATAAAAATAATATTGATAATAGAATTAGTCATTACAGTACCTACCTACATGGTTTTAATAATAAAAAAGCTGCTTCCCTGCACTTTAGGAAGATAATCCCTTAGAGAACTATACAACAACCACAAAAATGGGTGATGTCCAATTTTCAACGGGCAATACCGTTTGTCACACCTAAGCAGTTAACCCAAGATGTTATTACAATGTGATATTTAGACATACATACTTGATATAATCACGCCTTTGAGACAATTCTTGTAATTTTAAGAACATTCACAGTCTGATTGCAGTCTCACCTCTATTTTCCCTAAATTTTTGACAAGTTTTTGACATTGATTGTCACTGACATGAGAGAGCAAGAAGGTTTTGAATGTTTTTAATTATGAGAATTATTAGCCTTCTTATTTCCAAGAGGATTAGGCAGTAACAAAAGAAGGTCACAAACACATTTTCAAGTACAATGCAACAATTGCCAAATGCAGCACATTTAAGATTTTCTCAACAAAAATAATTACAAAATGAGTTTTTACTTAATTCCTAAAAAGGTCTATTTAAATAATTAATGTCCTATTTGATAAAATAATTATGTTTTAATAACTTGCTTCTTTTTTGGATTACACAAAGTCCTAATTGCAGCTCCTATCCACCAACCCGCACTGGGCCGGCCTGGTAGATTATTATAGCCCACTCCCTCTCGAAGAGAGGAGGCTTTTGTCCCAGCAGAGGGAACATTATAGGCTGATTATGTTATGCTAATTTCATCTCCATTGTAAAGAATATACTCGACACTCCATCTTTTTTTGCATTCCACAATATGAACCTACATACTTAGGTGGTAACATAAATAATTATATCATCTAAATCCCATGTTCCCATCTTCAGTGATTTATGGTAACTGTTATCTATCAGTCATTTACAGAATTGCTTTATCTCCACACCATCATATCAGAGGGGAAATTCCCATAATTTTAAGAACATTCAGTCTGACCTGTCAAAAATACCTCTTAATTTCCCTACATTTTTGACAAGTTTTTGACATTGATTGTCACTGAGTTGAGATTGCGACTGGAATTTCATTTTTTTTTAAGTACGAGAATTCGCCTTCAGTTTAAATACATTTGATTGGACAGGGTGGGCCATAAGGGTGTTGGCGGTTTAAATATTCGATTTAAAAAAAACTACGAAACATAACACAAATATATTTGTATTGTTAAAAAGTAGAAGCATAGGAATTTTTAAGACTTAAAAATAATGTTGTCCAAATGGCTTCCCTCGGCTGCTTGGCACTCTTGGAACCGAAGTCGCAAATTTTGGAAAACTCGTTGAAAAGTTGTTCTCGGTATTTTGTTACTTTCCTGAATAATATTCCTCTTCAGCTGCTCTAAATTGGTCGGATTATTCTCGTAAACTACCGATTTGAGGTAGCCCCATAGAAAATAATCGCATGGAGAGAGATCGGGGCTACGTGGGGGCCATTCAATATCCCCCCTTTTCGAGATGAGTTTTCCGGGAAAAACATTTTTCAGCAGCTCTATGGATACCCTAGCCGTATGATTCTTGGACTATCTGAATCTTATAAGCCTTCAAATGCAGATCACGTTTCAAAATTCGTCGCAAAGTTGTTCTTTTGACGTCCAAAGACTGACTTCTCTTACGTGTTGACTGTTGCGGATTTCGCTGAACTGAAACACGAACACGCTCCACAATGTCGGCTGATCTTGCAGAAACTGGGCGACCACGAGCCGTAATTGGTACTGTTGAGCCGGTTGTTTCAAACATTCTGATCCATTTTCGTAACACATTGGCGCATTCAGGAAAGTAACAAAATACCGAGAACAACTTTTCAACGAGTTTTCCAAAATTTGCGACTTCGGTTCCAAGAGTGCCAAGCAGCCGAGGGAAGCCATTTGGACAACATTATTTTTAAGTCTTAAAAATTCCTATGCTTCTACTTTTTAACAATACAAATATATTTGTGTTATGTTTCGTAGTTTTTTTTTAATCGAATATTTAAACCGCCAACACCCTTATGGCCCACCCTGTATATGTTTGTCTGAACTCCCTGTTTTACTCATACTTACAGTGTATTTTTTGCATTTCCATTGTAAATAATCCATTGTAAATGTCCTAAATCATCAAAGTAGGTAGGCATGTTTTCATCTTCAGTGACTTATGCAATAGTATCTATCAATCATTTACAGAACTGGTTTATCTTCACACTGGATTATCAGAGCCAGGTACATAGTAGTTTGGGGGCCTGGAGACCTGTAACACAGGTACACAGGTATTCCAGGCTCCAGTCTCCACAACATCAATGTATATTTGTACACACATTTATGTATTGTACTGATTTATCATTATGTGTTTGGGAAAATATACGTTATTATCTTATTATAGTCCGCCCCTCCTCTCCCCCTCTACTTAATATTATAATGGTGACGAAGACCACCTGCTCTGTATTCCTAGATAGATTTGATTAAAATGCAAAGTTATTAATATTATCATAACAAGCTACAGTGCAGTAGGTATAAATCCGTGATATCCGTGGTAATCATTCAAATTGTAATGGTGCGTCCACATCTGGCGAATGTGCCGCGAATGTGCAGCTCGCGAGCCGCTTGTGAGCTGCACGCGAGCTGCGCGCGTGCAGTCACGGCAATGGTTTGGTGCGCCTCTTTAGCGCAACTCATGCAAGGCTCGTATAAGGCGTGCGTGCGGCGCGCGATCTGCGCACACTCAATTCTCGCACTTGCAGTTCCGTTTACTGGCTCACCCGCGCGCTGATCGCGTACGGCGCTTAGATCGCGCGCGAACTGTGCGCGGGCGGCGCTGGAGCGGCGTACGAACAAAAATCCACGCGCGCAGCTCGCAGGCAGCTCGCAAACGGCTCGCGAGCTGCACATTCGCGGCACATTCGCCAGATGTGGACGCACCATTAGGTACTTAGTTATGTAAAGAACTCATCATCTGCCTAGCATCAATTATGTTGGGGTCGGCATCCAGTCCATCCATCATTTCTTTGGTCTTCCCCTACTCTTATAGCCATCGACATTCAGACTCAAAACTTTCCTCACGACATTTTCCTCATTCCTCCGAATCGGCATACCATGACAACCAATTTCCACACAAGTTTTCAGTTACCTACCGGTGCCACTTCAGACTTATTATGTACTCAATAGTTGTATCAAATAGATCATCATAATCAGCCTATAATGTTCCCACTGCTGGGACACAGGCCTCCTCTCGGTGAGCGGGAGCGGGCCGTAATCCACCACGCGGGCCCAGTGCGGGTTGCAGATGCCACATGTCTTCGAATTTTGGGTTCTAGGACATCATGGTCTCACGATGTTTTCCTTCACCATTGACATATCCTTCACCGTTTTGAGAGCAGTGGTGATGAAATAATTTACACAAAGTAAAGCGCCTGTCTGTGTTCGAACCTACGACCTACAACTCGTAAGTCGCGGCCGTTACCACTGGGCCACCATTGCTCTGTATCAAGTAGATACATTAATAACTTATCCATACCCGAGTTCCTGAAAAACCGGACACAAGATTCACGCGTACGCCCTTTCACATTGAAATAGCCACTGAATATCGTAGTGCACATCTGCACCTCTAAACTGGAGTCTAGACCAGTTATTTCGGTCCAAAATCGATTGGTCAGTAAAATGTCTTAGTTTTCTGACCACAAAGGCATATCTTTTGGACCGGGCACGAAGATGTGAATCGGTTTGTCTTTGCCCGTTCGTCCACTCATCATCTGCCTAGCCTTTACCCAACTATGTTGAGGTCGGCTTCCAGTCTAACCGGATGCAGCTGAGTACCAGTATTTTACATGGAGCAACTACGCTTGTTAAAAGTATCCAGGACAAACTTATATCACCAATGAGTAGAGTATTGAGACGAAACCGATTACCTACTCTCTTTTTGGTCGCGTCCTTCATCACTGAAGGTCGTGTCCCTGAAAGGATTCGTGGCTTTTAGCACCATGTTCTTGCACGTCGTTTGGTTCACAGTTTGTCTCAGGGCAGTCGTAACAGAGAGTCCAGTGAGGGCGGTTACTTGGTCTGACCAGTAGGTGACCGTCCGCAAGGTCTTTTCCCATCACCAACTTTTCTAGATTATCTGTTTCCCGACGGGCAATGTGACCAAAGTAACCTCTCGGTTAACTAGTTTGTAGTAGGTAATCCGAAGGATTCTCATCCTTCGGATTACCTACTACAAACTAGTTAATAACGCGGTAAGCCTGATTTTCACGTTGCTATTTAATTGCCTTTGGCATACTGTGAGTTCGAGCTGTGGTGGCTCAGTGGAGAGCAGTGGTTCGAACCCCGACAGGCGCTTTACTTTGTGTAAATTATTTCATCACCACTGTTCTCAAACCGGTGAAGGAAAACATCGTGAGGAAACCGGCATGTCCTAGAACCAAAAATTCGGAGACATCTGACATCCAGCAACCCGCACTGTGCCCGCGTACTGGATTACAGCCTACTCCCTCTCGCCGAGAGGAGGCCTGTGTCCCAGCAGTGGGAACATTTTAGGCTGATTAGTGATTATGCAAGGACGTGCTGACCTGCACGGACCGAAAATAAATTGAGATTAAGCTCAAGAGAATAATGACCCCGCATCATGTCTTAATATCTGCGAAAAGTGAAATGAAAACCGCAACTAACGAACATAAAAAAAAAACAGTTACACTCCCGAAGTGGCGACAGAAGTGAAAACAAAACACAAACAGAATACTTTGCCATCACTCACTGACATCGGATATACAATAAAACCGAGTTCATCCCGAGGACAGCCGAACACATCCGAAGCGGGTATTTTTTTAATCGTCTTATAAACAAAACACGCGCGGTGTCGCTTAAGGTAACAGTGCAGTGGCGCGAGTTCAATGGTTTTTTCCCCATCTCAAAAACTGCCCAACGCGCCTAAAGAAGTTTCCACTTCAATAACTCCATGACACAACCACAGTACAGACGCCAGCACATCAAGTTACTACAATCTGTCAGATTTCTTTAATAGATTTTCGACTTTATTGCTAAAGCATAAGGTTCAAGGTTGATTGGGAAAATCTGACAGTTTCGGGTAGGTTGACCTGCTGGCGTCTACGTCTGTACAACAAAACCACGCAGCATTACCACAGCCTAAAAAATCTCCTCATATACAGTTTACCCACCCTACCTTGTGAATGCACTGAGGTGTAACTGTGTTACCCACAGGACCCCTCTATGGCCTGCGTGCTCCAGAGAGCACGTTAAGCCCTCCCGGATCAATACGTCAACGCTATTGGTATTTAAAATGGACGTAAATGTTGCATTGATGACTTATTACCACTGAACATGATATTACCGCCTGCAATTATTTTTGGCTAGCTTCTGCCCGCGACTTCGTTCGCGTGGAAGTCGCAAGATACACTATGCCTATACTAAAATAACAGCCACTTTGATATAAAACTCACCGTGTCGCCGTCGCTAAGGTTTTTTTTTTTCCTTTTTTAATTTTTGCTTGGCTCCTATTGGTCCTAGCGTGATGTTAAATAGCCTATAGCCTTCCTCAAGAATTAGGCTATCAAATGCAGAAAATAATTTTTCAATCCGTCTGGTATTTCCAAAAATTAGCGCGTTCAATGTTCAAACAAAAAAAAACTTCAGCTTTATTATTAGGAGATGATAGATTCCTTACATAAAAATCAAAGAGGTGTGCAATACAGTGTGAGTCTTCATAATATGTGCACATATCGAAATGAGGGAAACTAAGCTTAATTTTATCGACCGAAAAAATATTTAAAAAAAAAAAAATTTTTGTGACATTGAAAAAAAAAAAACCCTGTGTAAACAATCGCCCCTCAATTGAGAATTAATGGTTTTTTTTAACAAAAATCTGATATTTTTTCATCAATTTTTACAATAATTGTAAAATTACTCGATAAAAGCCCCGATTAACCTACCCTTTTTGATTACTTACTTTAAATTATTCTCCATCGTATCAGATTTCTAAACATAAAAATACCATGTTTATAACACAATCACAACATTTCCTATCAACTGGTAAAGAAATGCCTTGCAATCACCATACTTTAGCAGGTAAAGATCCTTTTAAATATTTTTTTATTTTTTCAAATATTTTTTCCGTCGATAAAATTAAGCTATGTTTCCCTCATTTCGTTATGTGCACATTATGAAGACTCACACTGTATAAGGGCTCCCACACACATGCCTGTAGCACAGCCTGTAGCTTGCACAAAAGTATGCAAGTAGGTGGCATACCAGTATGGTATTCACCAATCAGAAGTTGTTATGGCACACGGCATGCAAGCTGATTGGTGAATGCCATGATGACGTGCAGGCTACTTGCATACTTTTGTGCCAGCTACTGGCATAATGTATCCTTAGCATAAGCCTCCACAAATTACGTATGTAGGTACGGCCAGTGCAAGCTGGACTGTCAGAAAGGCGCAAACTATCTTGCTGACTGACTAATGTCTTCTCCGTGTCTTTCTTCTGCGTCTCTAGAGACGGCACTAGCCTACTATGTAGTAGCTATAAAGCTACGAAAGAAGAATTCCGATAAAATAAAGGGAAATAATGTAAAACTAAAAAAAAAATCAAGTTGAAGAGTTTTCCTGATCGATAAATCGTCAGATAGATAGATCTTCACGCTAGATCTATTCATCTGTATCTGAATGTGAAAAGACTAGTGGAACAAAAACTGGCAGATGTTGGCAACATAACATCATGCCTGTTTGTCCCAAGGGCTAGGCAGAATTCTGTACAGTACTCCGATACCCGTAGCTAAATAATAACAGCCGCACAGGCCGATCGATCAGGTTAAGCTACTACTTGCCTCGGTTGGCCCGTGGATGGGTGACCATCTTCACATACCAAGACCTCTCCGTGCCTCGGAAGCACGTTAAGCCGTTGGGCCCGGCTGTCATTCGTGGATCTTTGAGAGTCGTTACGGGTCGTATCATATAACTTTTTCTGGAAGCCGATCCCAACATAGTTGGGAAAAGGCTAAGAAGATGACTCCCACATTTTGTCAATAATGTTATAAAAAAAAAAAAAACCGAAGTAATAAAAAAACTACTATAAACTCCGCATCAGTTGCATTGTGTAAACGCATCGCGGATGCATCAATGTCTGGCACCGTTCGTTCATTACAGTGCAATTGACCAACTCCGCGCTACTGGCCTCATAATGGCCCATTTCCTTTACTCTTTAGCTGACTCATACCCTTGTTATGACGAGCCGTTGTTTTTTTGACGACGACTGATCGACGATTTACCGATCGTTTTGACGAAAAAACGTCTCAGAGACGCCTTGCAAGGACGAGGCATAAAATCAAGAAAATCCAACTATACAGACCGCGTATCGGCAAGGGTAGTGTGGGACGCCCCCAGGGCCTCAAGTCTGCTATAACAATAGTGTCAGAATGGTCTATCATTGATTTCATAATTGTTGATTTTGACAAGTTTGATAATCTTCTAATATAATGGCGTCATTATGACTTTCCAATGTTCAACCACTGACACTCCATTGAAAGAAATGGCATAGAATGGTAATCTCGTACATAATGACAAATGAATTACTGACTTAGGCGGTAATCTGCTAAAATTTTGACAGTTCCTTTGATCAGTGACCTACCATTAGAACGTCATTGTGCAGTCATTGCTTTTAATTCGTTTCGAGTATCGTATATGTTCTGTGCCATTGACCGACCACTGATCGACCATTATCGTGTTGGAATGACGAATTTATAAAAATAGCAGACTTGGGCCCCAGCTAGATGGGCGGATGACCTAAAGAAGGTGGCTGGGATAGACTGGATGCGGAAGGCGGAGGACAGGGTGTTGTGGCGCAGTCTGGGAGAGGCCTATGTCCAGCAATGGATTGCGATAGGCTGAGTTGATTGTTAATTGACAAATCGCATTTTCATTGCTTATCTTATCAACTCCGCTACTAAGCTCTGGTGGAAATAGACATATTATAATTTCGTAGATTAGCTTCACCGTGAGGTACTAGGCTGCGTCAGCGAACGGTATTCGCTTTGCTGAATTTTGGGGCCAAACTAATTCATAACTATACTATCAACTTGAAATTTGGAATAGTTTTAGATGACGTTTGCCCAACTATTTTGCAAATAAGAAAGAAATAAAAAGGGATGTAATTATATTTTTGGCAACAGGAACTGAAAAGGGGTCTGAAAAATTCGAAGTGGGGCTACTACTTAGGGCATGTGGAGTATCATATCGACAACGCTTGAAAGACCGCAGTTTGCACAGTCTCAAACATTTTTTTCTTTTTTTTTAGGTCGCATAGTTTTCGACTTTTGATGAAAAAATATTAAAAAAATACCGCCTATAATAATAAACTTCGGAGATGGGGGGGGCTATCTCCGAAGTTTGCAAAGAGAAAAATCTGAAATAATTGTATGTGATAGAAGTTTATGTAAAGATTACAGGAAAAATAAAACGAAGTCTCTAAATAGCACACTTTTTCAGCTAGTTCATATTAAAATGATATTTTTCGTTTTATTTTTAACTCGCTTATCCGTCACTCTTTGCCTGCTATTTATTTTTGTCCTTACCACAAAATGACGGTAATCAACCACATTCATTGCGTTATTTATGTTGCTGAGCAGGCAAATTTTGCGAACACGTGAAGCAATGTATTAGCAATATCCTTCAATGACAGATTGTGATTGAAAGTCCCAGCAATGGGAAGGTTGCAGGCTTCACAGTAATGGGAACATTATAGGCTGATTATGTACGTATTGTCTATTACAAGAGATTTTAAACCTTATTCCTTTGTCCACAGTGCCTATTTGGTGCGGGTGCGAGCACAGGTTATGTGCCGCGACGAGGGCACCGGTGGGTGGGTCGCGCTCGGGGGCGGCGGGCTCGCTGATGTCATGGTCGGGAAGCGAGCTCGCCCCCACAGGTCCTCAGGTGAGCACAGCTTCATATTGTCCAATCAAGGCTCTCAGGTGAGCACAGCATCTTTTGTCCAATCAAGGCTCTCAGGTGAGCACAGCTTCATATTGTCCAATCAAGGCTCTCAGGTGAGCACAGCATCTTTTGTCCAATCAAGGCTCTCAGGTGAGCACAGCTTCATATTGTCCAATCAAGGCTCTCAGGTGAGCACAGCTTCTTATTGTCCAATCAAGGCTCTCAGGTGAGCACAGCTTCTTATTGTCCAATCAAGGCTCTCAGGTGAGCACAGCTTCATATTGTCCAATCGAGGCTCTCAGGTGAGCACAGCTTCTTATTGTCCAATCAAGGCTCTCAGGTGAGCACAGCTTCATATTGTCCAATCAAGGCTCTCAGGTGAGCACAGCTTCTTATTGTCCAATCAAGGCTCTCAGGTGAGCACAGCTTCTTATTGTCCAATCAAGGTCCTCAAGTGAGCACAGCTTCTTATTGTCCAATCAAGGCTCTCAGGTGAGCACAGCTTCTTATTGTCCAATCAAGGTCCTCAAGTGAGCACAGCTTCTTATTGTCCAATCAAGGTTCTCAGGTAAGCACAGCTACTTATTGTCCACATAAGATTCTTAGGTGAGCACAGCATCTTTTGTCCAATCAAGGTTCTCAGGTAAGCACAGCTACTTATTGTCCACATAAGATTCTTAAGTGAGCACAGCATCTTTTGTCCAATCAAGGTTCTCAGGTAAGCACAGCTACTTATTGTCCACATAAGATTCTTAGGTGAGCACAGCATCTTTTGTCTAATCAAGGTTCTCAGGTAAGCACAGCTACTTATTGTCCACTTAAGATTCTTAGGTAAGCACAGCTTCTTATTATCCAATCAAGGTTCTGAGGTGAGCACAGCACCTTATTGTCCAATCATGGTTCTTAGGTGAGCATAATATCTTATATCCAACTAACAGCGGCCCGCAGTTTCACCCGCATACGTTTCGATCCCATGGGAATATCGGGTTAAAACGTAAGGTAATGACATCCTGGTTATAAACTGTGTGTCAAATTTCATTAAAATCCGTTCAGTAGTTTTTACCGACTTCAAAAAAAAGGAGGTTATCAATTCGATACGTATGTATGTAATATTATTGGAATTGCATTATATTCACATATGATGATCTATTAGGGCTTCCAAACAAATATACAAAATTTCATAGGCGTATGTATGTATGTATGTATGTATGTTTGTCCACGCATATCTCCGGAACTATTAATCGGATCGTGACCATTTTTTTTTTATTGGCTTACATTTTCTTCAACTTAGGGAACAGTGCAAGTTTCATCAAGATCGATTCAGTAATTTTCAAGATATGGACTAATACGTGTAAGTGTGACGGCCTGGCTTATTGATAAGAGCTACGGGTGTAGTGTCAAAGGGAAAACTTCTCAAAACCTTGGTCAAATACTAGTGCAAAAACTAAAAATTACGAAATAAAAAGTAATTTAAAAAAATTAAACCGACTTCAAAAAGAAATTAACTCAAAATTATGAAATAACTTTAATTTCGGAAGTCGGTGGCAAAAAACTAAAATACAGATCCCAAGACACCGACTTCCGAAATTAAAGTTATTTCATAATTTTGAGTTAATTTCTTTTTGAAGTCGGTTTAATTTTTTTAAATTACTTTTTGCGTGATAGAGTAAACAAACCTCCGTCCTCACGAACTTACGCGTTTAGGAAGTAGGATCAGCGGTGCTATCCTGTCAAAATCTCACTGTGAAAACTTAGGTGAAGTTAGCGTGGAGTGAGCTGTCAATAGTGTCAATTCCTAGCAAAAACAAACTCGCTTCACCTAAGTTTTCACGGTGAGATTTTAACAGAATCGACCGGCTGGAGCTGTTAACGCGTGAATTTCCTCCTCTCCACGCCTTAGTAATGGCAAAGGTTTGGGCTAACAAAATAGAATAGAATATTATGTACACCATATAAATTACAGACATAAATATAGAAACTGTACAAAGTCTGTGTAGTGTGTCTGTAACTGTACAAAGTCAGTCTACTGTCTGTACTGATCAAAATTTTAATGATTTTCGTGCCAGCGACACGAAGAGATAGCAATGGTTACTAATGCACATTATGGCGATTCCTTTAACCTCATCATCTACCTAGCCTTTTCCCAACTATGTTGGGGTCGGCTTCCAGTCTAACCGGATGCAGCTGAATACCAGTATTTTACATGGAGCGACTGCCTATCTGACCTCCACAACCCAGGTACTGCCCAACTAGCAAAAACGTCGTATAATTCCAGTCTTATAAGACTTCATGTTATGTAACAGTTATAAAGTGGTATGTAGCTAACTATTATGATATATAGACGTTTATCTTGCGACGGTTCAGTCGCGTGACTGTAATGTCTTAATATAAAGTTGAGTAAACGTTGTCAGGACTAACTTATACGACGTCGTACAAAGGTGTCGGTGCATATGATGAGTAAACGTTTTCAGGACTAACTTATATGACGTCATATAATGGTGTGAGTGCATATGTTGAGTAAACGTTTTCAAGACTAACTTATATAACGTCTTATAATTGTGTGAGTTCGTATCTCGAGTAAACGTTTTCAAGACTAACTTATATGACGTCATTTAATGGTGTGAGTGCATATATTGAGTAAACGTTTTCAGGATTAACTTATACGACGTCGGATAATGATGCCAGTCATGACGTTTATTGGACACTGTATTGGTCGTTAAAACGTTTCGGTTAAATAAAAGGTTTTCGTAAAACAAACGTCGTCGTGTGCGAATCTTAACATAACTTTTATATAATTAAAACGCCGCTTAAACGTTTGTGAATGACCTTTATATAACAAAACTATTTAATAAATGAATCTGGGCTAAACGTACTATTTGATTAGATAGCCATCGATACGAAAAGAAGATGAATATATTATAAAGGGCCGCGTTAGATCTCTGTTCAAGATAAGCAATGTTTATTAGATTTTATGTAAGTAATGATTAGGGAACCCTAAAGTTGTCTGAACATGGCTGCGGCGTCATGGTCTCAAGGAAAAGTCTACGCGACCTTTTTGTTATATTAGTGTAATGAAGAGGTCGCTATATAACGTAAACAAGATGGTTGGAGCTTTACTATGAAAACATATTTTGGATAATTAACTCAATCCATTGAAATCCAAAGAAATAGGGGAGGGCGTTAAAAACTTCACAAAAACACATATATACATTGTCATAAAACTAAAGTTCCCTGAAAGATTAACCCCTATTATTATATCAAACTCGCTTAAATAATGTACAGTGTAGATATTTTGTAATCATGAAAATTAACTTCATTTACATTTTTCTGTTATTTTTTTATACACACAATATTTAACACGAGAATCAAAACGATTATCTTTGAGTCGTATTGTTGGATACTATTACAACGTTTCAGTCATTTGAAAACGTCATTATAACTGCTATGTGACATAAGCGGTCACATATGGGTCTCATCACAACCAGTATTTTACCGAAAAGTCGGTCTTTGTATTTATTTAACTTGTATATAACATTCAACGGTCATTGGCTGACTTCTACATAACTACTAAACGATAATATTGTCCTGTAATTTGGGCCTACTTCGCGTTTTATAAACGTTTATATTTACGTTTATGCGACCAATCTTCAAAAACTAATTGAAAATGTAAAACGTCAACTTAACTATTATAAAACATTAATTTGTTAGTTGGGTGGGTAATACGATACCCAGTTACAGGTTTGTGTCAATTATCTCATCACCACTGCTATCAAAACGGTGAAAGAAAACATCGTGAGGAAACCGCCATGTTCTAGAACTAAAAATTCGAAGACATGTGACATCTACCAACCCGCACTGGGCCCGCGTGGTGGATTACGGCCCACTCCCTACCTTATAGCTATAATAATCGGTGTTTTGAATTTACGAGTGCACACATCGAAATACAAGTCAAGCATTGTAATATGATGTAAAAGGTCTCCAAAAAACTGGCCAAGTGCGAGTCGGACTCGCACATGAAGGGTTCCGTACCACAAGGCAAAAACGCCGAAAACCACGTTTGTTGTATGGGAGCCCGGGCCCCTTAAATATTTATTTTATTCTGTTTTTAGTATTTGTTGTTATAGCGGCAACAGAAATACATCATCTGTAACAAATTCAACTGTCTAGCTGTCACGGTTCATGAGATACAGCCTGGTGACAGACAGACAGACGGACAGTGGAGTCTTAGTAATAGGGTCCCGTTTCTACCTTATGGGTATGGAACCCTAATAAAAACAAATGAAAGTAGATCCTCAAAATGTCACGTTTACGTGGGCGTTGTTCAATTGTTTACCTTTCAAATATTAATGCATTGGAAAGTGAAGTATTGCTAAGTAGGTTTTAAGGATATACACTGAAATATGAGAGGTATTAAAAGACTTGGTAACTTTAAAAACCGGTCGGTCGGACTCGCGCACCGAGGGTTCCGTACAAATTTGTATGTACACACAGCTGCATTAAGTAGTTACCCCACCAAAAGACATGTGCGTTCAAATCCGTGATAGGCCCAAGTTGGTTTTTGTATTTTGCAAAAACATTTTATTTTAAATAATGTATTGTTTTAGTGAATAAATAAGTTTAAGTAAGTATTTTTTTTTAAATTCTGTTTTTATTATTGTTTTTTTCAATAAAACAATACTTTTGCGACGACAAGCAACAATAATAGGGTTAACATTTACGACAACTTATTCATCGTCTAAATAGACTGGAGGTTTCAAGACCGCTTACCGTGCATAAGATTGGAAGTTCAAATCCTATATAGGCACGAAATGTGCTTATTGTTCATTATATTATTTTGATATATTTTTCTATTTTGTTTTAAGTAGTAATTATTTATAAAGAATTAAAAAATCAAGAAAAATAAAATACTTTATTAATCATTTATTAATATTTATTATTGCTATTATTTAACAAAACTATGATCTTATTTTACAACAAACAGAACAACTATTTTAGTTCTCATAAAATCAGAAATCATTTAAAAAAATAATTGATAAATAGTAGTCGTTTACTCTTCGCCGTTTTAAGTGAACGTATACAAAGTTCTAACTTGAAGGTATGGATTAATTTTATAAAGACAACGTAAGTAAGTAAAATTAATGGATACCCTCAAATTATAACATCTTTCGATTAGACAGGGACCTAAAGATATAATGACTCAGCCGATAGTAGATAACAATTTCATCGCAATTCATATGGGCTCGCTGGCTAGTTCGTCAAACTGCCGGTATGAGTATGACGACGTTCGGTGATGCGATGGTTCGAATCCGAGTCAACACAATGGACTCTTTTTGAAGTATTCTTTAGATTATTCGTAAGGAATTCAATGTTGTAGCAGTGTAACATTTTAAAACTTGAGGGGTTAGGAGATAGTGACGCTTTCTGTACGTAAACCACGGATTTTTTTTTTTTTTGTACTTAATGCTACTACAAAACGGTTTTCAGATTTTTTCCTTTACTTGTGCTACATGACATTGCTTCTTGCCAAACATGATTCTAGGTCAGCGGGAAGTACCCTATTAGGTTTTGATTCCGGAACATAAACGCCCGTATCTTTTTATTGCGTTGACTTAGAAATTAATTTTTTTCACTGCTTCAAGGGTTTATTATTTGATATTAATTTCAACTCGATAACTCCACGCGTTTCTGAGAAAAAGGACCTTGACCGACGGACAACGAAGTGTTCTTATAAAGGCTCCGTTTTTCCTTTTGAGGTACGGAACCCTAAAAATTACAAATTCATATCTCATTTGTTTATACTGTAGCGGTACCTACAACGCAACATGCGAACAACACGATACTGGCGTCACGCAAATCCTGCATCGCGCAAGCAGAGTTTACCGCGCAACTAGCATAGATACAACGGCCCGACATGAATCATCGAGCAGTTGCCCGCCAGACACAACACCCGTCTGCTTGGAGGATCCTCCCTTTTCTATAGAGTATGAGTGAACTTTACACCCTGTTCCTCATACTTCTGTAATACCATCTAGATAAAATGTTTTTCCTACTTTAAGAATGGGTACTCAACACCATAATCTACAAAGAACTTCCCATGAATGACAAACCATACCTACAAACATTGTAGATTGAAGTCCTCATACGCAAACACAACATGTCGATCTTAGGCAAGTAATTAATGCATAGTAGGTTAACACAATGGGTTCTATGAGAGGGCCATTCATTAAAGTGATTCATTAGTCTTTGTTTTGAAGTAGACAAGGCTGTTTAGCATTTTCCTTAAGTTATGAAATAGGTGAATGAGATATTGTGTTCACAATCACATATGCATTGGTGTGTTGGTTGACGGATTTATGTTTGAGGTTCGATGCCCGCATCTATGTATATCTATGCTAATAATAAAGCTGAACAGTTTGTTTGTTTGTTTGAACGCGCTAATCTCCGGAACTACCAGTCGGATTTGAAAAATTGTTTTTTCATTTAATAGCCCCATTCTTGTGGAAGGCAACATCACGCTACGACCCTTTTTTTAACCTGGAGAAATGCTCATGCATTCTGCACTACCACGGGGAGATAGTGCAGTTATGTGGAACTCTAACCCACTAAAACTCCACGGTGTCCTCTGCCGCTTATGGCGAGAACACGGGCACGCGTTAGCACTCATCCGTGAACCCGCCGCGGCTGTCCGTCACCCGACCCACCTCTGGGGAGCACTCCCCATCACCGGCGCACCAGAACACATAGCACACCGTGACCACCCCAGGGACCAAACCAGCACATGGGCGCCAGACGACCCCGTCTCTGGGCACCCTTGGTCCCCCTGCGACGGGTCTGGTTATTGGCCCCGCCGCCTGCCAATTTTCGGCCGCAGAGGATAGGGAGAGCGGCCAACGTCATACCAACACTCCTCCTCCCCTGCGGCCCCACCGCATCCACCATCAGACGGTGGCGACCCCGTCAAGGCCGCGGAAGGTAGGGAGAACGGCGCACCGCAATACCGGCTCTCCTCTCCCGCCGCGGCCTCCTACCCTCAGCCACGGTGCCTCCCGTACGACATCGCGGCCCGCCTCAGTTGTGATGACACCCAAGCGGCACCGCAACCTACTCGTTGGCCGCTACGTCGTCGGCTTACCGGCAAAAGCCTTGACGAGCGGCCCCTCCTCGGGTTCCTCTTCGCTTCACCGTGGGTGACCAAGCCACGGCTACTCAGCCCCCCCGCCTCGACAATGCGGGAACCCACCGGGGGGGACGCTACGACCCTTAAGTGTCGAGCTACTAGATAAAAGAATATGGGTGTTTATGTTCCGGAATCAAAACCTATAGGGTACTTCCCGTTGACCTAGAATTATGAAATTTGGCAAGAAGCAATGTCATGTAGCACAAGTAAAGGAAAAAATCCGAAAACTCTTTTGTAGTTACATTACTTATTTAATGTGTAAATATTTGTTCCAGCTGGGGGTGACAGCAATGGCGACACCACATCTTCGTCAGCAACCGCACCGACACACGAATACTTCATACATGGGAAGCGAATCAGCGATAGTATGGTACGTAAAGTCCATCGTACCATCTTTTACACAGTCCATCTGTAGCGGTATCTACAACGCCACATGTGCTCAACGTGTCATACTGACGTCACGCAAATCCTGCATCGCGCAAGCAGAGTTTACCGCGCAACTAGAAACGAAGCAAATCCTTACATATAAAACAAAGTCGCCGAAATGTCTGTACGCGCTTAACTTCCGAATGACTGCACCAAATTGGATAATTATTTTTTGTTGTGTTCGGTATTCTCAAGACAAGGTTTGTATGAAAGCAAATTTCGAAAATTTTAAATAAAAAATGCACCTTTGGGAAGTTGGGGCGGGCCGCTAGTATCGAATAAAAAAGGTCTTTAGCATTTTTGGCTTGGTAAAAGTGCAAAACCAGGCCCGGTTTCGCAAAAAGGCCAAAAGAAGAACTCACTCGCTTGCGTTCTTTCCGCAAAACAATCTACTTTTCAAAATTCCCAACTGTCAAAATATGCAAAAAAAACGTAAAATATACAGGGTGATTGGAAGATGGGTGCAAAGCTTTAAGGCGAAGATAGTACAGACAATTTAGAACCATTTAAGCCATGGTTGTCTTAGACGAAGTCTTACTACTTTTTTTTTACCAATTTATTAAGATTTTTTTCAAAAATTCCTAAAGTTTTAACTAAACTATTTATTTATGGCCAAATTGAATGATAAACGAATTCATTTTTATTGTATTTAATTAAAGTAATGTGTAAGCAATCTAGCAAAATATGTTTTAGGCCTCTGTGTCGTTAGACATTTTTTTTACAGATATTTAAAGTTCATAACAAATTTTAAAATTCATAAATACTTTTTGTAAACCTTATTTTAAAAATAACGGAGCGTGCTTTTTTTGTTCAAACCTTTTTGAAAACATGCTTGATAATCGCTCTTTCTTTTGAGGTAACATTTACGCAGATATCTTACAAATTATTGAAATTAGAACCTAAAAACCAATTTAAGGGAGAAATTTTAAATTTTAGGCAGTCTAAATAAAACAACATTTGAATTAAATTTATTTATGTTTCATGGTCAAAATGTTGTCCGTGATTCCTAATACAAGCACGATTCCGTCTTCTCACTTCTGTTGTTGTTATTTTCAACATCATATCTCCAGCTTCATGGTTTCAAACTCTGAATTCATTCTCTCTGTCAGTTCTTCTCTCGTGTTTATTTCAACATTCGTATACACCAGCTCCTTGGCCCGGCCCCACACGAAAAAGTCCATCAGGGTCAGATCTGGTGAGCGAGCGGGCCAAGGGATGGGTCCATCTCTGCCAATCCAGCTGTCAGGAAAGCAATTATTTAAGTGTTCCCCATGTGTTGTGTGGGTTATGAAAGTTTGTAATGCCCTCCCTAGAAAATTTGCTTTCATCCGTCCACAAGATTGATTTCAAATTCAAATTTTCTAGGGAGGGCATTACAAACTTTCATAACCTTCATGAATGGGCCGCCAAAGACAACAATCCACATTTTAAGAAGCAGGTGTCGTTTCAGAGGAAATTCTCTGTCAATGTTTGGGCTGGAGTAATTTGCAGGACGTTGATTGGGCCCCACTTCTTACCGGAGACTTTCAATGGTGAAAATGATTTGCACTTTCTACAAGTGGATTTACCAGAGCTGATAGAGGAAACCGGTGTCCCGATATTCGCAAGAGACAGTACAGTCATCTTTCAGCAAGACGGCTGTCCAACGCATTGGATGTTAAATGTAAGGGAACACTTAAATAATTGTTTTCCTGACAGCTGGATTGGCAGAGATGGACTCATCCCTTGGCCCGCTCGCTCACCAGATCTGACCCTGCTGGACTTTTTCATGTGGGGCCGGGCCAAGGAGCTGGTGTATACGAATGTTGAAATAAACACGAGAGAAGAACTGACAGAGAGAATGAATTCAGAGTTTGAAACAATGAAGCTGGAGATATGATGTTGAAAATAACAACAACAGAAGTGAGAAGACGGAGCCGTGCTTGTATTAGGAATCACGGACAACAATTTGACCATGAAACATAAATAAATTTAATTCAAATGTTGTTTTATTTAGACTGCCTAAAATTTAAAATTTCTCCCTTAAATTGGTTTTTAGGTTCTAATTTCAATAATTTGTAAGATATCTGCGTAAATGTTACCTCAAAAGAAAGAGCGATTATCAAGCATGTTTTCAAAAAGGTTTGAACAAAAAAAGCACGCTCCGTTATTTTTAAAATAAGGTTTACAAAAAGTATTTATGAATTTTAAAATTTGTTATGAACTTTAAATATCTGTAAAAAAAATGTCTAACGACACAGAGGCCTAAAACATGTTTTGCTAGATTGCTTGCACATTACTTTAATTAAATACAATAAAAATGAATTCGTTTACCATTCAATTTGGCCATAATTAAGTAGTTTAGTTAAAACTTTGGGAATTTTCGAAAAAAATCTTAAGAAATTGGTAAAAAAAAAGTGGTAAGACTTCGTCTAAGACAACCATGGCTTAAATGGTTCTGAATTGCCTGTACTATCTTCGCCTTAAAGCTTTGCACCCATCTTCCAATCACCCTGTATTTTTGCAACAGGTGTGTTGGTTTCTAAATTAGCGAACGTGAAGTGAAGATATATATACACCAATCATATCTGTAGTATCTACCTAGTACCTACCTACACCTCTATCTTATGAATAGGTTCCTACAGAGATACAAAAATGCAATAGAATTGCAATTAATTCACATTCTCAAAAAATAACATTAATTCTTAAAACTCTTTCAGTTTCTACAATACGTCTCCAACTTGCAGAGTCGAAACTTCAAGACAAATTAAAATTGAATTTAATTTAAGAACAATGAGGAACAGGGTGTAAAGTTCACTCATACTCTATAGGAAAGGGAGGGTCCTCCGACCAGACGGGTGTTGTGTCTGGCGGGCAACTGCCCGATGATTCATGTCGGGCCGTTGTATCTATGCTAGTTGCGCGGTAAACTTTGCTTGCGAGATGCAGGATTTTCGTGACGTCAGTAAGACGCGTCGTTCGCATGTGGCGTTGTAGATACCGCTACAGTCACTCGTAATTCATCTTTGCTCTGCATTAAGTAAATTCCATGCTCATATTTTTAATGTTTACGTCCAACCCTTCAGCTGAAATATTTTAAATTGATAGACACAAAAAAAACAGTACACTCAAAATTCTAAACCTCCATTTTCCATATTCCAGGTAGTCCTAGAATGCACGATAAAGAAAGACTTCCAGTACAACAAGGTGATGCCAACGTTCCACCATTGGGTGACCGACGAGAAGCGCTTCGGGCTCACGTTCCAGACCGCTGCTGATGCCCGCGCTTTCGACAAGGGCGTGAGGACGGCTATCGAAGAGCTGCTGGACGGTAAGCTTTGGTCGATCGAGTGGGTCGTTCTTCAGAGTTAGACAATAGGGACTTTAAATTGGTACATCTATATGAAATAGTATAAAGAGAGTGGCCTTTTTAGGTCCCCAGTGGACCTAAAAAGGCCACTTTGGTTGAATCATAAAAGGATAACATTATGAATCATATAACGTATGTATGTGTATATGACCTATTTATGTATTTGTGTACCTAGTTTTTATAGATTTTTTTTATCATTGTTCCTCTCAACCAAAGCACCTGCCATCCAATCTCTTCACCACCCTTGGTTGACTGGTACAGAATGCCTAAGGCATTAAGTCCGCCTTGTACCTTTTTGTGCGAAAAGTTTAAATAAATGGAATAGCAATATCCTTCAAAATGATACAGATTGATATTGATATTGTGTTACGCAATTAGAGTGCTCGGCCCACTGAAGCAGGTTACACTACATACCTTATAAGTCATTAAACAGATCTTTTCCTATCATCTTTGGGATTTTGTTAAATTGTGTCTTATTAACTTCTTCGTAAGATCTACTTTGACAGTGATGTACCACCTCTTTTTATTTAATTTGAAGAATCAACAAAAGTTTCAAGTTGGTAATCTTTCTGAAGAATGATCCTTCGGCTTTATATGGCTTTGGCTGTGCTGAACTATATATATATGGATGCTGGGACAACGACGCACATCCTGTTACTTTGGATTCAGTACATGATTCTGAACCGATTATTCCCGATGACGATTTTATCCGGCTCGAAGGACCAATGTTAGCGCGGGGAGCAATAAAAGAGTGGAATGTATTTTAGGCAATGGTTTAATGCCGTCTTGTTAACAAAATAAATTTCCACCACTGGGGGTTGTAACCTAACCTCAAAACACTTTAAAAATTGCTTCTGCATCATCCCCGCCCTCAACCGCTCCGCCCTTACGTAACAAAGGATAGGCACCCATGCTTACCTCCGCAGCTTCGGCTTGCTGCAGCCTCATCCGCTACGGCTCGCACGGGTACCTTCGCGCTTCTTGTATTTACTCGTATATGCCGTTTTGCTGTATGTACTATAATTATATTAATAATGAACTAATTTATCTAATGTGCTTTCTTTTGCCTCCTCTACCGTATACTGGATTCCTACACGGTGAGTTTTGAGTTATAACATCACGCCATGCTTCTTGTGGGGTAGGCAGAAAGAGTTTGTTGTTCACATGTATTACTAAATTATGTAGAATTTTCTTTGGAGAGATTTATTATAGTTATAAAATTTTACTTGTTCTTGAAGTTGATGTAAGTTCGTTACTATTTTATTTATTATGGGGTTAAAAAAATATAATAATAATCATAGCTAAACAGTGTGATTGGTGTGTTTATTGCAATTTGCTGATCAGTATTAAGTTGTACGTTGATTAAAATATGTGTCGCGACCGTAACAAATATGTATTTACAGAATTAAAATCATTAAAGTCATTAAGACCAAGTGATCCCCAAGAATGACTATTTCGTGAAATCTTGACATTTTGGGATTATACTAACTTAACAAGTTGTATTACTGATTCTAATGATCATATTTTAATCAACGTACAACTTAATACTTACCAGCAAATTGCAAAAAACGCAAGAAAATTTAAATTTCGCGGGCTACCTTAGCGCTTTCGCCTTAATAACACTCACAGCGGACAGTTCTCAACTACATATACGTGCAAAGTTTCATTTCGATACGACAATTAGAAGTAGGTTTGACTTCTAAGATTTTATTACTTTGTTCGTTAGTTAGTTACAATTTAAGCTAATAAAAGCGTGTTAAAAAGGGGGTATTGCTTCAGCAACTAACTGACCACGTAAGCCAGTTCTCCATATTAAAACAAATGTTATAATTTACAAAGGTTTGGGCGGGGCGTGGCCATCACTTCACGCGTACAAAAAACACAACCCAGCGCCACAAGATGACGACGAAGAGCAGAATATCTTCGAGGTAAGTTCACTGAAGTTATTTTTACCCGACCACGGCGAAGCAAAAAGAAGGGTTATGATTTTAACCGGTATGTATGTGTATGTTCATGTGTTCCCTCATAACTTCAAAAGTATTTGACAAATGTTTGACGCCACGCTAAATTCAATATGGCGCCCTCTAGAGGACATAAAGTTATGAATTTAAAAATAAATATATTGGGATGGCGCCTTCAAATTAAAGAGTTTTTTTTTTTGCGGATGGGAAATCATCAAATGACCCCTGAGCTCTGGGTGAAGCGAAATTAAAGGGCTTAATTACCATTTCAAAAATATAAATATTACTAAAACCCGCCCACTAAAAAGGATGAAACAAGAAATTACCTTCCCGTGGTCACATGCTACCAAAGATTATGGAGGGTTATTGGTAAAACATTAACAACCTCTTAAGAAGTCATTGTTTGTACTCATCATTATGAACAACTTTTACTTTGGGACCAAACCTGAAATCGCGAAAAAAAAATCAGGGTTTCCCTACGTTTATGTTGATTTATCTCGTCAAAATGTAGGGAACAGCAGATTTTTTTTTTTCGCGATTTCTTGTTTGGTCATCAGCAACCGCTGATGTGAAAAAAAAAATGCATCAGCAGCAAGCCTGGTTTGTGCTTATGTTTCTATACTATCTCTAAGACTTGCCTGATGATAATCAACAGTTCAAACTGGTCACTTCTTCGCCTTGAACCACCAAGCAAACATGTTTTTTTTCTTCGACATGTAATGTATTTCTCTCTTATTTCTACAGTGTCTGAACCTACCATCGGAGTCCCGCTCTAGCTCAGAGAACTCGACCGCAAGCCGCGCACGTCGCCGACCCGCTGACGACATCACGCAGACGCCCATTCTATCCGCTATCACGCTGCCCAGACACCCGCTATCAGGTATAACATACTACATCCATAGATCGGAGTAGGTAAATTGAATTGGGGTCTTTGATCCGAAACGTATATATTAATATCGTAGACAGAGTAACTCATGGTAGCCGTGTCACCGAAAGGGACAAAAAATTCCGGCAATCTTCTTCATACTATCATTTTTACAGCTTATTACAATGCACCTTACCATTTTCACAGTTGCGCAAATGTACTGTTATTGAATTACCTATGCACGAAAAAGATCTTATTTTCCGTTTAATCGCGGTGTAGTTTTTATTATTTCATTCATAAACGTCAAACTTGTTGTGCACATTGATGTGCTTAGCCGACACGCAGTAAGGGACAGAAATATTCTTACTCTGTCTCTTTTCTTTGCTAGTGACGTTAATATATTTCTCTTTTTCTTGTGCGAATGAAAAAGAAGATATGCAGCAGTCTATAGTTTACTCTGTCTACGATTAATATGGACATTCCTCCGGAATTTCGGGATTGAAACGTTACGTGAAAACAGATAAATAATAAATTAATTTAGTCTTGATACCTGCCTTTAATTTTTGAGTAATAATAATCACTACCAACATTAACAATACTTAATTGGATCCGGAAATACCGGAATTACTTTCCACCCTCATGAGTTTCGATCCCATGGGAATATCGGGATAAAAAGCCTATATGTTAATCCAGGATGTCAGCTACCTCCATACCAAATTTTATCAAAATTGGTCCAGCCATTTGAGCGTGAAGAAGTAACAAACATAAACACCCCCACACACACACACACTCACAAACTTTCACCTTTATAATATTAGTGTGCTTGTTTCAGATTCGTTGAAGCAGTACGAGGCTCAGTACGACGACAAGCTGCACGTGGATGACTCCGATCCTGATCGATGTCCTTACGTACATCTGTCTGCAGTAAGTTGCAGTTAACTCATCAAACTCAACAATACACGTTCAATTTTAACCTTTTGAATGCCAGAGCATAAAGGCACGCGCGTGCCCTCCACGCCAAGCCACAATTTTAAATATTTAAGGTATAGGTACAAATAAAAACACACAAAAGTAATGATAAAATTGTTTATTTCGTGATAAAGTGCACTGCATTTTTTGTCACATATTTGTGTCGCTGGCGTGTACGCCACAAATACACGGCATGGGCACGCGCTTGCTTGTCACGTATATGAGACAATGGCGTTCAAAGGGTTAAGATAAAGTCATCCAATCGTGAAAACGGTTTAAAGAGGCATATTTTTAAGCACAGCGGTGGTATTCTGTAAAAAATCTCACCGTGAAAACTTAGGTGAAGTGAGCGTGGAGTGAGCTGTCAATAGTGTCAATTCCTAGCAAAAACAAACTCACTTCACCTAAGTTTTCATGGTGAGATTTTTACAGAATCGACCGGCAGGACTTCTGTAACTTCTAAATTTCAATATTTTATTCAGAGCAGTTAATCCCTAATTAATTAATAATAAAAATTATATCATAACTAAACTAAACTGTAAATAAATAAAAAATGCTGCACTTTTGCAACAAAGCTGGTAAACACAGACAATAGGCTTTCAATGTTTGAAATTGAACTGTGCAATAACTTTAATTTATGCCTTTATGGCTGTAAAGTTGTACATGCTTTCTTAGATAATTAAATAACATAAACCATTGAGGGGCCCGTGGTTAAATAATAACAGCCGCACAGGTCGATCGATCAGGTTAAGCAACGCTTGCCGCGGTTGGTCTGTGGATGGGTGACCATTTTTACACAAAGAGACCCTTCCGTGCCTCGGAAAGCACGTTAAGCTGTTGGTCCCGGCTGTCATTCGTCGATCTTTGAAAGTCTGACAACCAGTCTTACCAAGGGGTATCGTATTACCCAGTAACTGGGTTGTGGAGGTCAGATAGGCAGTCGCTCCATGTAAAATACTAGTATTCACCTGCATCCGCTAAGACTGGAAGCCGACCCCAACATAGTTGGGAAAAGGCTAGGCAGATGATAAAATAACATAAACCATTGTATAATATTCCAGGTGCACGAGTATACGTACCCTCAGGTGAGCGCGGGCGGAGTCATCAGCTCAGAGAAGTCTTCGCCCAACACCAAGCCACCGCTGCTCAAACGAGATTCTGGTAAGATTACTCTTATATCTTCATAGCGAGTTATCATAGGAAGAATTTCCTTTTTATGGTTCCGTACCCAAAGGGTAAAAACGGGACCCTAATACTAAGACTCCACTGTCCATCTGTCTGTCACATGTTTTTTCTATTCCGTGGTCTGTCACCAGGCTGTATCTCATAAGACTGTGATAGCTAGACAGTTGAAATTTTCACAGGTGATGTGATTTCTATTGCCGCTATAACAACAAATACTAAAAACAGAATAAAATAAATATTTAAGGGGGGCTCCCATACAACAAACGTGTTTTTTCGGCGTTTTTGCCTTGTGTTACGGAACCCTCCGTGTGCGAGTTCGACTCGCACTTGGCCAGTTTTTATTTATAAATGTTGGTATGGTATGTTTCCAGGGTCGATAAAGAAGGGCGGGTACAGCAGTGGTCCTCCGCCGCTCCCGGACAAGAAGCCGGCCGAGACCTTCCAGGCGAGGATCAAATGCAGGTGCGTTATTACAGTGCAAAAATCAAAATAGAACATGGTTGCAAAAACGTCTAACGATGATTCACAAAAGTATAGTCAGATAAAGTATTTATTATTGTTTACGGAATCTAAGATAATATTATTATTTACTAGCAGCGCGGTTTCAGCCGCGTAAGTTTCGATCCCGTGGGAATATCGGGATAAAAAATATCCTATGTGTTAATCCAGGAAATGGTCTATCTATGTGTTAATTTTCATCCAAATCTGTTCAATGGTTTACGCGTGATTGAGTAACAAACATCCAAATATTTTCACAAACTTTCACATTTATAATATTAAATAAACTACATAATTTCAAATGTTTTGCCCCAGTCTAGACATTATCAGGTAACGGTTTTGTTTACTGATGTATTTCTCGTACATTTCCAGACACTGCCACGAGTGGTACCTGGAGAGCGCGAACCGCGCAGGCGCGTGTGAGTTCGCGCCCGACTGTTTCCGGTCCTGCATCGACTGCGTGTCCTGTATCAAGTGTGCTCAGGTAAACTTGCGACTATTTATTTACTACCTGCGCCCTGCAGTTTCACCTGTCGATCCCGTGGGAATATCGGGATTAAAAGTAGCCTATATGTTAATCCAGGGTGTCAGCTACCTCCATACAAAATTTTATCAAAATTGGTCTAGCCGTTTGAGAGTGAAGAAGTAACAAACATAAACACACACACACACAGAAAATTTTGCCTTTATAATATTAGTGTGATCAGTCGTAGATATAAGCTGAAATAGCGTAAGGATAAAGGTACATAAATTGTCGTCTAGAGATATGGATACAAGCTGAAATGGAATTCAGTACAGATTACAACGATAATATGAAGTCTAATTGGCCTACGGCAAGCCAAAGATGTCTAACAAAAGAAACCGTTTGCGATCGGGGCACGAACAATCAAGAACGAAGTTCTTTACGTCCTACTTGCACGCACACACTCGTATATATTAGAAAGAGACAGGGAGAGAGAGAAAGTGTGAATTTATTACGCGTTTTTATTAAAGAGCCATCTAGTGTAAGTTTTAGACCTGTCATTAAGTTGTCGCCATCTTGGATTTATATTTTGACCTCGTTATCGGCTTTAGCACCCTCAATAACCATGAAAACGACACCCATTACGAAAACTAGAAACTTTCTAGTTCAAGCCGAGTTGTCGTGATCTCATTGATTTAATTTTAAAAACATACGTTATTTTAATACAAAATTATATATCCACTGTGGCAACACTATCAACAAACTTTTAAAATGTATTTCCACTACGGCAACTAAATGTATTATTCTACTTGGGCAACACTTAGAAATAAGTTATGATATTCGTTATTTCTGGGTGGGGCAAATGTCGTTTTAAATGGTAAAATGTAGTGCAAAGCCAGTCGTTCGTTGTTGGATTGTGAAAAAGTACAGTTGTGTCATTAAAAAGTATTAGCAGAAAACGGTCTATTTCTTTATACTTCAGAAGAAAAAATTGAGGCCAAATTGATGACGACGGCTCTGGGCTTTTCAATTTGGCCTCACTATTAGCTTCAGCACCCTTTAAAACCATGAAAACGACACCCATCAGGTAAAAAATTAAAGTTTTCGCCGCCGCCATCTTGGATTTTTATTTTACACCCTCGAAAACATAACCTTTTCGTTAAGTGACGATTTCTACTAGTCAACTCCTACCGCAAATCGCGTTAAAGATCTTAGTTTCAAAAATAATTTACTGCTACATCCACGGCAAATAATACGGCAGTCGCTCCATGTAAAATACTGGTATTCAGCTGCATCCGGTTAGACTGGAAGCCGACCCCAACATTGTTGGGAAAAGGCTAGGCAGATGATGACCCACGGCAAATGCTGGGCAAGTTATCACTCTGCTTATCAATAATAAAACGAACAATAACCCCTTACCACCCACAGTGTATGCTGTACCACTGCATGTCGGACGCGGAGGGAGACTTCGCGCTGCACCCGTGCGCATGCGCGCCGCCCGACGAGGCCTGCGCTAAACGGTATGTTTATACTTGTTCATTCCTTGATACTGGATGTTCGTGTTTTCTAGATTATGTAAAACCGTTTGCCTGGGGGAGTATTGTTATGAAATTAAACAAGGCTTATCCCACTGCTGGGACACAGGCTTTCTCTCTTCGCGATCCCTAATCTACGTAATCTATTACGCGGTCCCAGTGCGGGTTGGTAGATGTCACATGTCTTCGAATTTTTGATACTACAATATGCGAGTTTCCTCAAAATATTACCGCTGGCCCGTTGTCCTCGTGGTCGCAAATCCGACTGATTAAAGATATACTTACAGATTTTTTTTTCGCCAAACAGCTGAAGTCCAATTCCCGTAATTAAAAAGTTTAAATCTAGTCGCAATCTCATTTCAGCGACACTAAATATCAAAAACTTGTCAAAAATGTATGAAAATTAGAGGTATGTTTGATAGATTGAGACATATTAGACTGTGAACGTTCTTAAAATTACGAGAATTGCCCTTCAGACTGCTGTTCTTTCTTCTATCACTGTGCGGACTATAGATTGTACATTGACAGATTTGTACAAAAAAACAATTGAGAAACCACTGTAATGTTTGTAATAACTTCTGACATATGTATTTGCATGAAAGTTTTTAAATTACATCGCTCGCAAGTAAATATTTATGTTATGTTTACCAAAAGTTACAAAATACGTGCTACCAATGACCGTGTTGGCAAAATTTTACCATTTCTTTTTGATTTCATTCTAATAGTAATAATTTGTGTTTACCACAAAAAAAGTGTTTATAATATTATAAAAAAATACATAGCAAAACTACTAGATAACGTATGTGTTTCTTCTAAGACTATCATATTGAATTGTCATACTGTTGGTTTCAAAACAATGAAGGAAAACATCGTAGGATCGGCATGTTCTAGAACCAAAACCCCGTAGCATGTGACATCCACCAATCCGCACTGCCTGGCCCACTCCCTCTCACAGAGAGGCCTGTCCCAGCAGTGAACACTATGGGCTGATTATGCATCTACTATAGTATGGACAGTGATTCATGTATGTGTTGTCTCCCAGCTGGATGGGCGTGAGCCTGCTGAGCCTGCTGGTGCCGTGTCTGTGGTGCTACCCCGTGCTGCGCGGCCTGCACCGCGCCGCGCGCCTCGCGCACACCGCGGGCGGCATGCATGCGCCCGCGCCCGCATAGCGGCCGTGCGGGCCCCTCTAGCTGTGGTGCTACCCCGTGCTGCGCGGCCTGCACCGCGCCGCGCGCCTCGCGCACACCGCGGGCGGCATGCATGCGCCCGCGCCCGCATAGCGGCCGTGCGGGCCCCTCTAGCTGTGGTGCTACCCCGTGCTGCGCGGCCTGCACCGCGCCGCGCGCCTCGCGCACACCGCGGGCGGCATGCATGCGCCCGCGCCCGCATAGCGGCCGTGCGGGCCCCTCTAGCTGTGGTGCTACCCCGTGCTGCGCGGCCTGCACCGCGCCGCGCGCCTCGCGCACACCGCGGGCGGCATGCATGCGCCCGCGCCCGCATAGCGGCCGTGCGGGCCCCTCTAGCTGTGGTGCTACCCCGTGCTGCGCGGCCTGCACCGCGCCGCGCGCCTCGCGCACACCGCGGGCGGCATGCATGCGCCCGCGCCCGCATAGCGGCCGTGCGGGCCCCTCTAGCTGTGGTGCTACCCCGTGCTGCGCGGCCTGCACCGCGCCGCGCGCCTCGCGCACACCGCGGGCGGCATGCATGCGCCCGCGCCCGCATAGCGGCCGTGCGGGCCCCTCTAGCTGTGGTGCTACCCCGTGCTGCGCGGCCAGCACCGCGCCCGCATAGCGGCCGTGCGGGCCCCTCTAGCTGTGGTGCTACCCCGTGCTGCGCGGCCAGCACCGCGCCCGCATAGCGGCCGTGCGGGCCCCTCTAGCTGTGGTGCTACCCCGTGCTGCGCGGCCAGCACCGCGCCCGCATAGCGGCCGTGCGGGCCCCTCTAGCTGTGGTGCTACCCCGTGCTGCGCGGCCAGCACCGCGCCCGCATAGCGGCCGTGCGGGCCCCTCTAGCTGTGGTGCTACCCCGTGCTGCGCGGCCAGCACCGCGCCCGCATAGCGGCCGTGCGGGCCCCTCTAGCTGTGGTGCTACCCCGTGCTGCGCGGCCAGCACCGCGCCCGCATAGCGGCCGTGCGGGCCCCTCTAGCTGTGGTGCTACCCCGTGCTGCGCGGCCAGCACCGCGCCGCGCGCCTCGCGCACACCGCGGGCGGCATGCATGCGCCCGCGCCCGCATAGCGGCCGTGCGGGCCCCTCTAGCTGTGGTGCTACCCCGTGCTGCGCGGCCAGCACCGCGCCCGCATAGCGGCCGTGCGGGCCCCTCTAGCTGTGGTGCTACCCCGTGCTGCGCGGCCAGCACCGCGCCGCGCGCCTCGCGCACACCGCGGGCGGCATGCATGCGCCCGCGCCCGCATAGCGGCCGTGCGGGCCCCTCTAGCTGTGGTGCTACCCCGTGCTGCGCGGCCAGCACCGCGCCCGCATAGCGGCCGTGCGGGCCCCTCTAGCTGTGGTGCTACCCCGTGCTGCGCGGCCAGCACCGCGCCGCGCGCCTCGCGCACACCGCGGGCGGCATGCATGCGCCCGCGCCCGCATAGCGGCCGTGCGGGCCCCTCTAGCTGTGGTGCTACCCCGTGCTGCGCGGCCAGCACCGCGCCCGCATAGCGGCCGTGCGGGCCCCTCTAGCTGTGGTGCTACCCCGTGCTGCGCGGCCAGCACCGCGCCCGCATAGCGGCCGTGCGGGCCCCTCTAGCTGTGGTGCTACCCCGTGCTGCGCGGCCAGCACCGCGCCCGCATAGCGGCCGTGCGGGCCCCTCTAGCTGTGGTGCTACCCCGTGCTGCGCGGCCAGCACCGCGCCCGCATAGCGGCCGTGCGGGCCCCTCTAGCTGTGGTGCTACCCCGTGCTGCGCGGCCAGCACCGCGCCCGCATAGCGGCCGTGCGGGCCCCTCTAGCTGTGGTGCTACCCCGTGCTGCGCGGCCAGCACCGCGCCCGCATAGCGGCCGTGCGGGCCCCTCTAGCTGTGGTGCTACCCCGTGCTGCGCGGCCAGCACCGCGCCCGCATAGCGGCCGTGCGGGCCCCTCTAGCTGTGGTGCTACCCCGTGCTGCGCGGCCAGCACCGCGCCCGCATAGCGGCCGTGCGGGCCCCTCTAGCTGTGGTGCTACCCCGTGCTGCGCGGCCAGCACCGCGCCCGCATAGCGGCCGTGCGGGCCCCTCTAGCTGTGGTGCTACCCCGTGCTGCGCGGCCAGCACCGCGCCCGCATAGCGGCCGTGCGGGCCCCTCTAGCTGTGGTGCTACCCCGTGCTGCGCGGCCAGCACCGCGCCCGCATAGCGCAGCTAGTGGGAGGAGGGTAGGTATTGCACTTGTGGAGTAGAGTTCATGTCACTAAAACTCCAGGTTATAAAATCGAGTGTGAGAAGTTGAGATAAATAGTTAGAGATCAGTTTGAGATGGATTATAGAGAGGATAATTGCACTTGTGGACCGAAATTGAGTCAAAAGAAAGGATAAAGATCAATTTGAGTGGGACACAATTACCAAAAAGATGCACTGTTATGGTCAACACTCATCAGTCACACAATTTTGGCTTGATAAGAAAGAATGACAGGTATGAGTGATGCTCAATACATAAGTTTGGGTAAGAAGGAAAATTATGTTGTGTGATGGTTAATAATCACATCAGCAGTATGGAAAAAAGATATGCATTTATACTTAGCCGTCGCATGGTAAAATACTAAGTAAAAGATATTGAAACGAAAACGTGTATACAATCATGTATTCATGTTAGAATTTGAAGAAAAAAAATATTCTGACAGTAAATTCGAAGATATTCGGTATGTAAAATTCGAAAACTTTATTAAATGCGACAAGAGCACAAAGTTACTATTATAAACACTCGAGATGCACAACATCAACCTAAAAACCTATACTACCCACAAGTGCATACCAAAAAAAGTTCAAATTACCCTCCAAAAGTGCGAAAATATCAAAACGAGGTTGCAGGCAAAGGGCATGTCTAATCTCAAGGCGTTTATAAAAAAAGCGGTCGAATCTGCTCACCGCTTCATAAAAATGGACTCAAGGAACGGATTTCACCTAAGATAGATGGAAATCTGAGGAAAGATGAGTTGAAGATCGGTAAGAAAGTGAAAATTTCACTTATATGAAAAGAAATATTGGTTGATTGTCATATGGATTTACATTAACAAGTCTTGAGACATGATTGTATGAATAACTCTACCAAAAGTTGAGAGATTATTATTGAAAAGTATCAGAGTAACTGAAAGTTGAATTGTGTTATTCACTGATAATTTCGTCTCAAAAATCCACATAATTATGACCATACCCAAGGAATATATACGAAAAACTCGGAAAGAACTTAATGAGAGAAGGAAGAACTATCATGAGATAAATGCATCAGATCAATGAACAAAAATAAGTTTAAAAAAAACACATCGAACCGTTCAAACCAAAACTGTTATCGAAAAACGCATATACGCGTTCAATAAACTCATAAACAAGTCGTTTATTGTAATAATGTGAACCCGTCAGTGTAATCTTCACAAAATTGCACAAAATGTCGAGGTATTTTGTTAGATAGAGCCATTTTGGCCAATACAATTCCATAATAAGCTGTAAGTGTTATTAATATACATGCACAAAGAAAACCATGCATAAAATTATAAAATCAAGTTGTGATTTTTTTTCAATAGATATATGTATTTTTAGATCTGACAACACACGACGCTAACACCTTTATAGTATTAATTCTTTTTTTTATAAGGCAAGGAATGTGGTTTAAGCCAGTGAGGCCAGTGTTGCAAGACATTTTTCCATGATAGCAACACTGAAAGCAAACAGTGAAGTGACAATGTCGGTGTGGTTACCACATGAAACATTTTTTGGGGTGGCAACGTTTTTTCTTTCGCTTTTTTATACCCAGTGTCAAAGTTATAGTGTTGCTGTGTATGGTGTTGCCACTGTAAGACTTATTCGGTGTTTTAGCGAAGTATCGCATCGAATTGGGCTCATCAATTCGTCATGGTCGATGTTAAATGTAGTGTTGGGTCACATTTAGCTTTTTAATTTAATTTTTTAACGCCCAGCACTATTATGTAAAATGTTATATTGTGCCATAATATGTGTTTTCAAAATGATCTGTTTTTTTTACAATTTCTGTCTTCCATGACTTAGCATTGATTTTTGAAATTGTTATTTAAAAACGTTGAATTTCTTGTCGCAATGAGTTGATGTCGAGAATATTACGCAGATGCTATTTCTATTAATTGATGTAATCATAACAAAGTATATGATATACAAAACGTTAACATATCCCATTTATTGTTATATATTTAACATTTTAAAGCTTCTTTACTTGTCTAGCCTAAGTTTAAATAAAACTTTAAAGTTAATCTCAGTTCAATTTTAAAATATTTCGTATTTAAAATTTTATTTAAAACGTCGTTTTTCTTATTAAATTATTTAAATTTAGGCTAGATTTTTTTAAATATTTGTACTATAGATTACGCATTCTTTTTTAATTAGAATTATTTGAAAATACGGGTAGTATTGTTACCTAGACAGCGGCATTTTTTTTTTTCAAAGTTGTAATTTTTTCTATTATTAATAATACCTAAAAATTAATGTGTATTGTAAATTTTAATATTCGTAATGTCATTGAAACAAAACGTCATATATTTATTATTAGTGTTAAAATATAGTTGACATTAATCTGGTTGAAATTAAATATAATATCAATGTTTCAAAAATTATGTACGTTTACAAATAGTTTTAAGTAATAAAAAAAAAGTTTTTATAAATTCACGCAAACATTTTTTCACCGTACAAAGCTAATGTTGACTAGTCTATGGATCAGTATTTTTTTCAAAATCATTCACAGTAAGACCTATTTTGTTTTTTTGTTGAATTCGAAAAAATAAAATGACCAAAATGTTTTTGTATATTTATAAATAAGAAAATATTCGCGAAAATGGTTCTGGTTATCTGTTTACGAGGTGTCACACTCAAAATCAAATTCAAAACACTTTTTAATGCAATATTATTTGAAAGGTAATAAAATATAAAATCTTGAAAGTTTTTGTAAGATACGAGGGCTCACTTATGAAAATTACAAAAGATTTTATATTCCGATTTGCGTTTGCGATTATTCGATCGCAATCGCGAATACGTCAGGATCGAATTCTTAATTTAAAAAAAATAAAAAAATAAAGGCAGGTTATAATAAAATACTGGTAAATTCAGTGTTAGACCTCTATACAGCGAAAGCCTCAACCTTTTTCGTAAAAATTTGTTACTCCGTACTAAAGAGCGAAAATTTAATACTGTATCAAAATAAGTAAATGTATTCAATGTTTAATTATAATAAAAATAATGTATTTTAACTGTTTTTTAACGTAAATAAAACATCAAATGAGTTTGATACAAATCAATCACACTAATTAGATATATGAAGAGACTTTAAAATATTTACTGTAGTACATTTTAAGAATAATTAAAGAAAAGTATCAGTGTTTAGTCTCTCTAAGCGTATTGGTATCAAATTTGATTAAAAACCAAAGTTATGTGTAAAGGAAGGCTCGTGCATAAGCACTGCCTGATATGGTTGTTTAAAAATGAAGATAAATGTATTGAAAAATATGAAATAAATACCTAATCGTACATACATGCGTTGTCTTATTTAAAGCCTGCATTCTATTGCGTACGGGTGCTTACATAAAGCACTCGATGCTTTTTCCCGGTACAGATCGCTGCAGGTTGATCTACGGAAGGAAACAGTCACAATGCACAATGGTGTCACTGACACAAAAATAAAAACAAATTCAACTAACACAAATTCCACAACACACACAAACAAATTCTGATATTTGGCGACAAATTCCGACTAATTAGCGACAATTTTTTTGTGTTATCAAAATTAAAATCCCTGATGGTGGCCCTGCCAGACTCAGTGATACGTCCGTCACAATGTTTTACCTGTTTCTTTATACATTGTGAGCGCATCGGTACCGGTTTGTCTTTACCGGGTGCCCGCGTCTTTATGTAAGCACCCTTCCACGCTATCAACCACAATCTGAATAATTTTGAAGGATATTGCTAAACCATTGCTTCATATTTATGTTCGAAAAATTTGTCTGCTCAACCACGTAAATAACGCAACGAATGTTGTTGAACTGTCAAAATGAAGCCATTGCTACTGTAGTGTGTTACGCATTACCCCGCTGTTATAGGTACTAAACTGGCCGAAAATAAACACTCGTAATTAAAAAAAAAAATATATTTATCAATTCTTAAAATTATTATTTACAGTTGAGTAAAGGAACCTTGTTAGAATGTAAAAGTAAGGTAGTTCCTTGAAAAAACACGACACTTTTAAAATAAAAAAATAATTGAATCTCTTAATTATTATAACATTTACAGTACTTTCGAAGTTATTTTAAATTATTCCTACCTAATAACAAATTAAAATAAATAATTTATAGTTACCAAAGAGTGTCTCTATTATAAGAAAAAAAAAATCAACTGAAAAAATGGATCAACTGCCCCATAGAAAACTTCAATACCTACCTACTCGACCTAAACGTATGGGACGGCTGAACTTTTATTCGCGATTACGATGTTGGTCCCATGGAGAAAGTTGTTCAGTTTCATGGTATGTACCCACGGGCAGGTCTTTGAAGACTAACCCTGTATATAAGGTCCCATTAAAATAGATGGACAAACTTTTAGAAATCATTCAGACCACCAGAATAAGGATGATGGTAAAAAATATACATAATTATAAGAAAAACGCACAAGAAAAATAATCAGCTAACGAAAATACACTAATATCGGGCCGGCAATTTATTATTTTAGGTCAAAATAAAATCACTTTAATCAGTGTTTTGTTTTGCTTGGATATCTATAATTAGACGAACTGAGCGCTGTGTTATGAAATGAAATGAAATGTTAATGCTATGGAAACCAAAACTGCTTGTAACTTAGATTTTAAACTACCGTCTACAAATCAGCTAAAACTAAATACGACACTGCATGAAAACAAGATGGCCGTCACAGACATGGTTTCCCGCGCTCCGCCTGACAGTTCGTTGAGTCGTTCAAAAATCTGCGCCTGTGAAATGTTGTATTGTTCCGGTTCCGTTTCTACTAGTATTGGAGTTATGTCGGAGTAGTCTGCTGTTGAAGGCTTTGTTCTACCAGCTGGAAAAAAAGGGAAATTAAGAGACTTCGAATGTCGAGTAGTTTTACGGATTTTAGGGACACAGGTGTAAGCATCACACTACCTGCGAAATTGATCTAAATGGGATTCGCGGCCGAATAACCTGAAACAGATCTGCAAATTGAAAAAAATATAAGGAAAATTGAATTTTGGTTGTGACCTCTACTGAAAGGGACTAATCGGCGTCAAGACAAAACAAGTTACTTGTATTATAATAAGTCCATGGAAAGAAACCGTAGACAGAGTAATCTATAGACTCATGGTATCCGTGTCACCAAAATGGACAAAAAAATCCGGGAATCTTCATCTTATTATCATTTTTACAGCTTTTTACACTGCACCTTAGGTACCATTTTCACAGTTGCGCAAAGTCGGACAAAGTGTTATTGGGTTTTCCATTAGGAATTTCTTAGTAACAGTCCGAAGTTTGGAAGTTGGCGGTTGCCTCGGAAAGCACGTGTCGCCGTTGGTCCTGCGCCTGAACTCTCCCCGGTCGTGTCGGCTCGCCCCCCCATCGGACTATGAGAGTAAAGGAACAGAGAGTGCACCTGTGTTTGCGCACACACTTGTGCACTATAATATCTCCTGCGTACCTGGCTAATCTCCATTGAGATTGGCCACCGTGACCGAAAACGGTCGGGGAGGCTATTATTATTAATTTTTAATATTTCATTCATAATTTTTATTATTTCATTCATAAACGTCAAACTTGTTGTGCACATTGATGTGCTTAGCCGACACGCAGTAAGGGACAGAAATATTCTTACTCTGTCTCTTTTCTTTGCTAGTGACGTTAATATATTTCTCTTTTTCTTGTGCGAATGAAAAAGAAGATATGCAGCAGTCTATAGTTTACTCTGTCTACGAAAGAAACAAACATTCAGCGCCATCTACGTGGAACTAATTTGATAGTTTTCTGCCTCATTGCGTAGTAGTACATACTAATTCCATGCTAATAGCTTACCTATTCAGGAAAAGTATCAATGAGGGTTAGGGATATGCCGGATATGTACGGAATTAATAAAGGGATCTCAAGGGGTTGGTAGTAACAAAAAAAAATAGGGAGTTTAAAGATCAATATAACAAAGAAAATCATACCTCCCGGCTCAGTATCAAAGTGCAGGATCGAAGATGGTTTGCTCCAACCGAATCTAAAAGAAAAATAACATTCATTTTCATTCAATGATAATATCTCCCTCACCAACACAATTAAGGCAGAAACACACTTGTAACACCCGACGCCATCCCACGCTTACTCATTGGCCACATTTTTATCTCGTTGAGCTATTTTCGTCATTTGTCCAATAAGTAAGCGTGGTGGCGTCGCGTTTTAATAATGTGTTTCCGCCTTTAACTTCATAGAACATACTAGACGAGTTAAACAAGATATTGATAGCATACCTATTTCTCGAAGTGACAATGGCTTCGTATACGGTGGACGGCGTAAGTCCTCTCACTGTATAAATTGCGCTGTGGATGGGTCCTGGAAAGATAAGAAGAATTTATAGCCATGGAAACAACGAGGCGAACACCTAGGTAACAACTTGAGGGACTAAAGAGGAAATTGTACAGACGCCACCACATCAAGCTACCCGAAACTGTCAAATTTTCCCAATCAACTTTGAACCTTATGCTTTAGTGATAAAGTTGAAAATCTATTAAAGAAATTTGACAGATTGTAGTAGTTTGATGTGCGTGTGTGGATTCATTTTTAACGAAACTGGGCAGTATTACACGCACCCTAATTGCATAACAAACACATTTTTAATCATAATCTAAATAATTTTGAAGTATACCGCTAATCCATTGCTTCATATGTTCGAAAAATGTGTCTGCTCAACAACATACATAACGTAATGCATGTTGTTGAACTGTCAAAGTGAAAGCCATTGCTACGGTTAGTGTGTTACGCAATTACCCCACTGGTTGGGTAGTTATTATACACTAGCAGCGCCCCGCGGTTTCACCCGATCCCTGTGGGAATATCGGGATAAAAACTATCCTATGTCCTTTCCCGGGACTCATCTAAATCTGTTCAGCGGTTTAAGCGTGAAGAGGTAACAGACAGACAGACAGACACACTTTCGCATTTATAATATTAGTATGGATATACATACCATCACTAAGATCTCCTGGCACCACGATCTTGCGCCACTGGTTGGCTGGCGGCTCCGTGGTGAAAGCATCCGGTTCCGGTGACACAAGGCGGGCGTAGTACGGACGCAGCCAGAGATTGTACTCTGAAAATAGTAGGCATTGAACCAGTTGCTCATCTCATCTGCCTAGCCTTTTCCCAACTATGTTGGGGTCGGCCTCCAGTCTAACCGAATACCAGTATTTTACATGGAGCGACTGCCTATCTGACCTCCACAACCCAGTTACTGGGTAATACAATACCCCTTGGTAAGACTGGTTGTCAGACTTTCGGGCTTCTGACTACCCGTAACGACGGTCAAAGATCCAGGAATGACAGCCGGCACCAACAGCTTATCGTGCTTTCCGAGGCACGGAGGAGTCGGGCCTCCTCTCTGTGAGAGGGAGTGGGCCATAATCCACCACGCGGGCCTTGTGCGGGTTGGTGGATTTCTCATGTCTTCGAATTTTTGGTTCTAGGACATACCGATTTCCTCACGATGTTTTCCTTCACCGTTTTGAGACCAATGGTGATGAAATAAATAACATAAAGTAACGTACCACGACGTAAGACTCGTAAGTCAGAGGAGGTCTGTGTCCCAGCAATGGGAACATTATAGTGGGCTGATTAACCTTTTGACCGACACAGTCACGTATAGGTAGATGACAAACAAAATGTGCTCAGCACGCCACGGTTCGACTACATGACAGACTTTGACGCCGAGAGCACGTTTTTTATTTTAGACGTGTGGCGGTCAAAAGGTTTTAAGCTACTTTACAAGTTTACACGACCTGGCAATCGATCCCAGGAGGCAGTGCCGGATTAAGACTACTTGATGCCCTAAGCAATCCACGCCTGTAGGCCCTCCTATCCACTAGGACCCTCGTATTTTTCCAAAACATCGACGAGCGATTTGTAGAGCTAGCTAGCTAGAGTGACTTTTGGGTCTTGTAATATCTTGCTGATAAACAGCCTTGCCTTTCATGTGCTAGCAAATACAGTTTCGGTGCTGTTTCTGCCCTATGGTGCCCCCCGAGACGTGATGCCCTAAGCAATTGCTTAATTTGCTTATGGGCTAATCCGGCACTACCACGAGGCAGCCATGATCATGAGTATTATACATATTCCGTACGCAAAATACGCGCTTTGTCGTGGAGTTGCGGAAACCAGCCCGTATATTACCTATTACCTACCTATTATACATATTGTTTCTAGTCTTACCATTAATAGTGGAATAGGAGTCCACTTCCCAAATGAGGGTGAAGCTGGTGGCAGTACGCTTGTTCAGAGCCGCGTCCACCTTGAATGACGCTGCGTTAGGAACACCTGGAAAACATAACGAAACAACTATTTTAAGAGACATTGTAACTAGAACAATATCGGAACGCACTGATCGAAGCGACTAAGTGCTCATACACACGAGCGGCACGCGTCAACTCAACGGCAATAATTGTAGCCGTTGACAACATGTCGTTCGTGTGTTAAGGACCTTACTCAAATACACGAGCGACACATTGTCGAGGGCAGCTGCCGAATGCGTTGACGGCCGGCATCGATGGGTGTCAACGGCCGGCATCGATGTGTGTCGACGGCTGGTGTCGATGGGTGTGGACGGCCGGTGTCGATGTGTGTCGACGGCCGGTATCGATGTGTGTCTACGGCTGGTGTCGATGGGTGTCGACGGCCAATGTCGATGGGTGTCGACGGCTGGTGTCAATGGGTGTTGAAGGCCGGCTTCTTTGGGTGTCGATGGGTGTCGACAGCCGGTATCGATGGGTGTCGACGTCCGGTGTAGATGGGTATCGACGGCCGGTGTTAATGTGTGTCGATGACAGGTGTCGATGGGTGTCGACGGCCGATGTCCATGTGTGTTAATGGCTGGTGTCGATGGGTGTTGACGGCCGGCTTCTTTGGGTGTCGACAGCCGGTGTAGATAGGTGTAGATGGCCGGTATCGATGGCTGTCGACGGCCGGCATCGTTGGGTGTCGACGGCCGGTGTTAGTGGATATCGACGAACGGGATCGGTGGGTTGTCGACGGCCGGTATCGACGGCCGTGCCGGTGGGTGTCGACGGCCGGTGTCGACGGTCACGCATCCACGGACCAACCGCGGCAAGCGTCGCTTAACCGACCCGTGCTGATGTTATTACTTAGCCACAAGCCTCTCCAGTCTCCTTCTGCCATAGGTATACTTGCACAAAAAGTCCACTAGAATTTTTGGCAAAGATTCCGCAGAATAGTCAACACAGTACGTGTACCTCACAGAGAATTTACAATAGTCTTTGGTGTACCAGTACTCAGTGTCAGTACTGTCAGTGTCAGTTACCAGTGTCTGTGTGGTGCCGGACTTAAAGAATAGCACCACCCCATACTTCCCGTGGGTGTCGTAAAAGGCGACTAGGGGTCGTACCAGGGAATGGGCAGCAGCGTTCTCTATGCATTCCACCACCATAACATACTGCGATCGCCAACCCGCCTGCCAAGCGTGGCGATTATGGCAACCCCCCCCCCCGCACACAAGAATGAGAAGCACAGAACCGGTCGAAGTGGAGGTGCTTGGAGGAGGCCTATGTCCAGCAGTGGACGTCTTTCGGCTGAAATGATGATGATGTACCAGTACCCCCAAGTTTTAAATCTTAACTCACCGGTAAGCTTGAACATCAAGTCCGCCATCCCCAGTTTATTCTCCGCTCTAAAAGTGTAGTTCCCGAAGTCCGGTTTCCGAACACTTCTGAAGATCAGCTGGTGTACATTTTCGTGAACCATTAGCACTACCCTGGAAGAATAATTACAAATAATTATGTTGGTTCTTGAGCTGGCAAGAGTTTCTGGAGGTAGTGGCGGAAAGAGGAAATAAATCTAAGGGCGTAAAAGTAGAGGAGAATGAAAACTTGTTGGTTAAGTTAAGAGTCAGACCTGGACTGATATAACCTTTTTTTTATTACTGAATGGGCCTGCTCTTAACCTCAATCACGCCTGATGGAAAGCGATGGATGGGTACCCAGAACATGCCTGTTCACTATCTTGCTTTGAAGGCAGACGGGTTAAATGTGAAAGAAGTATGTCCTGTTGAAAGTCGTTGTAAATACGAAACGGTTTAAAAACGGACGAGTGTACTAGGCCCCTGTCTAACCATTCGGGGCTACAGGTGTAAGTGTTACCTATCGTCCGTGCGCACGGGCACCCCGCCCCGGTACCACGCGGTGCGCGCGGGCGGCGCCGCGAACTCCAGCGTGGCGGCCAGCGCCGCGCGCAGCCCCAGCGCCGTGTGCACGTACGTGCGCGGGGAGCTCACTACCGGCGCGTCTGGGGGAGGGGACATCATTTCAGAGTGCACACTTTATTGACATTTTTCTTCTATAAAGGGTGGCAGGGACATTCTTTATACCACAGTATTACCCAATTTCCTCGTGAAGAAGTGCTCAACCTACCTTGGATAACAACTCTAATAGTCGCCCTGGCCGGATCCCCGACGCCGTTGTTAGCGATGCACTCGTACACGCCCGCCAGCAAGCGGTGCTCTGCCCTGAACCTGATGCGGGAGCGGTGCTCTAACAACGCCATCATCTCTCCCTGGATCATAAAAATGATTATTTTTGAGAAAATGAGCCATTTTCATGTTACAAATTAGCTCATGGTGTCATGCGACAAAGAAAAAGAGTGTGTAGTGTTGGGGTAGGTTTAAGATAAGCAGAATAGAGGCAAGAGGAACAGGGTGTAAAGTTCAATCATCGTCCATAGAAAAGATAGGATCCTCCGACCAGACGGGTGTCGTGTCTGGTGGGCAACTGCCTGATGATTGATGCCGGGACGTTGTATATATATGCTAGTTGCGCGGTAAACTCTGCTTGCGCGATGCAGGATTTTGCGTGACGTCGATATGAGGCGTAGTTTTCATGTGGCGATGTAGATGTCACCACAAGTGACTGTGTCATGATATTTTAGGCAATTCTAGTGACGCGTGTTCTGGGTGAGGCTGAAAGACGTTATTTTATTATGCTTTGAGATTAAAGAAACCAATCAAGATGGCTCGTAAGCCTGACTAAGGCTACTGCAAAGCTACTGATACGATGAATATATTCAGTAAAATTTTCAAGGTAGGCGTTACGATACGGGAGAAAGAGGGAGGCTTTAGCTCTGCAGTGGAACAATACAGACTAGTTAGATAAATAGATTAGACGTTACTTACATTCTTCCTCCAATCTACAATCGGAGCTGGTGTGCCGGTGGTCTCACATGCAATGTCCACGTATTCACCCTTGCGAACTTCCAGGAAACCATCCTCTGGAACTGTCTTGATTGTTGGCGAGTCTGCAACATGAATTTCAACAATTTGAACAAACATTACTGAGCCTATGTTTCAACATAGACTGAAGAAGATACGGGATTTATTTAAAAAATCCTTAGAAAGCATTGCATATAAAATTACCGACGTCGCGTAATCAAAAGTTAAATCCCTAGTTAAATCCTCCACATCATACTATGAGTAATTTAATAAAGAAACTTACATAAAACTTCTATGGAATGAGTTTGCCTGATCGGACCCCATGGCTCCGGCCTGATGATCTGCGAAAAAAGAAGATACTTAATTATTACATTTTGGCGGGATTTACAACTCCCATCGCGCAAGTAGAGTCATCCAAGCATCTGCCCAGCCTTTTCCCAACTATGTTCGGGTCGGCTTCCAGTATTACCGGATGCAGCTGAATTTAATTTTACATGGAGCAACTGCCTATCTGACCTGGACCTCAACAACCCAGTTACTGGGTAATACATGAGCACTCGGACTCCATCACGGCCCGAGCCGAGGGTTCAGTACTTGTGTTTTATGTGGGAAATAAAAACATTAATTAGGTCATCATTACGTAAAATCAGAAATATTTTTTAAATCATCCATCAATATTTCTCTCGAACCTACACAACCCACATAAAATATTTGTTCCAATTCTAATTAAATTCAAAATTCCAGCTATACTCTCTATATCTCTCTAATCAACATTCCTCCAACATATCTAGTTAAAACACAGACTGCCGTCCACTAATTACCCTGCGGGGTGGTCAATTAATTACCCTTCAGTTCTAAGTACCGCCCATTGAGCTAACTACCTACTTCCTTTTGCATAAGATGGGGTAACAGTACACTCATCCTGGCTTCAGCCACAGTATAAAGATCATACAGTATTTCGACTTCATACAAACGGACGAAACGCGAGCTATACCTACGCGCCTCGACCTCGGAATGCGCTCGGTATGCAGACAGTCGCGACTGTGCCGCAGTGACGAACGGACGGTGTGTTGTTTTTTTTTAACAACCGCGCGATTTTTTCACTAAAAATAAATTGAAGTACATATTTAATATGACGAGTAGGCTATATTGTGCTGTTTTTGGTTGCATGAATTCGTCAATAACGCATCCAGAGATAACTTTTTTTAGATTACCTGGAAACTCTGAAAGGTAAGACTATAAAATAATTTTACTTACTAGTAGGTAGGTACATAATGTGTGTCTTTTTAATGGATAAGTATTTCCTTTTATCTCCCGAAAAAAAAGATGTCTGGATTAATAAATAAAGTGAATAGAGTAAAGGAAAGTGATAGACACGAGTGAATAGGTAGTTATTAGGCGGTTCATGAATCATTATACGGTAGGTACGCTTGTGTTAAAACCTCGGGGCATGTGTGTTTTGTTTTGTTAGTTTGTATAATTCAAAGTAAAGACGTGGTTTTTATTATTAATATTTATTTACACACAGTAAAATACAATTACAAAACTAAATGGAAACACAAAGTAGGCAAATGTAATTAAAATGCTGGAGGCGGGCAGCCCTATCGCATGTTTACATACCGCGCGGCTGTAGGCATTTATTTCAAGGTTACGGCCGAGTTACAATACTGTATGATCTTTATACTGTGCTTCAGCACAGTTTTTTTTTTTAGTTAAAAGGGTAACTGGAGATTATGTGGGTCATGTGATGTAACTCTAGTTCACAGTATTAAATGACATCTTTCGAGAAACTACCGTCGCATTCTTACAAAAAAACTTAAAATAAATAAATCGACGATATTATCATAGCACGGCACGGCGACTACCCTAAACCGCGGTCTTTGTCGGATTGCATAGAAAAGAAAGAGAAATGCGATGACACAACATCACTGGTAATTTATTGCAAAATATGAAGCAACTGGCGCCGATTCTGTTATTCACAAACTAAACTAAATTTAAGTTCATGCATCTTTTTCTTTCTATTTCATTAAGAAAAGGACAGAAGATAAATATTAGTTTAATCCTGTCAAATTAAGATACTCCATAGACAATTTAGACGAGATTAAAAAATTGGTTATTAAAAATACGTCAATTTACGTCAGGCGCCGAATAATTTGACAGGACTAAACTAATATTTATCTTCTGTCCTTTTCTTAATGAAATAAAAAGAAAAAGATGGCTGAACTTAAATTTAGTTTAGTTTGTGAACAACAGAATCGGCGCCAATATCTATCTATCAACTATATATCAAAAAATCTATTGTGCGGACTAAAAAAATAAAACACTAGTGCTTTACTATGTTGCTTGTAGAATAATCTGACATAAAAAATACTGATTGTAGGTATGTATATGGTTTTTATTGTTAAAAGAAAGTTTTTAGAGGTATCTTAATGATTTTTTTCTATCGTATCAAATTAGTTGTAAGTATTATGTTTTCAACACACTATATAGGTACCTAGCATAGCTGTAGCCTGAAGAATATCATATATTTTTCTGATCTTGTTTACTGTAGTCGATCATAATTATATACTTTACTAGCTTCTGCCCGCGACTTCGTCCGCGTGAAATTTCACCCTCTTAGGGGTGGAATTTCGAAAAACCCTTTCTTAGTGGATATGGATACCTACTCTTCACAAAGAACACACCCTCCAAATTTCATGTCTCTAGGAGCAGCGGTTTAGACTGTGCGTTGATATATCAACAATCAGTCAGTCAGTCAGTCAGTTTACCATTTTATTTATATAGATAGATTGTTTCTAAAACTTGCGGTTTTTGCGTTTAGGTCCTTTAAGCCCCATGTAATAGGGGGCGAACCTATTGCCATCAACTGGGCACATATCCAGTCTCCGCGCTGCTACTGAGAACTTCCTGGTGGAAAATACTATTATGTCATCGATGCCTAGAATAATATAATGATACCTACATGAATCACAGGCTATGTGCTATTGGTCTTGAACCTATTTACACCGAAGCCATGACAACATCGCCTCAATGAACCCCACAGTTGCGTCAGTTACAAAATACGGTGGTCGGTAACAAAATAGTTAGTACAAATTGATTAATTGCATAATTGGACCGGCTTGAGACCTAACACTGAAATGGACACAGTGTGGTTAGTGCTGGGATGAGGAGTGATCCACAATTTTATCGATATTTTTTCTATTCTACAGGCTTTTGTGTCAATTTTGAAGGTGATTGAAGATTTTTGTATGAACCCTGGCGTACCTAACTGTCCGCCATTTTTTTTAAATGGCGGCCATGATCTTTGAACGTTAATATCTCGGAAACGTGACACTTTACTGAGTTTGGTGTTAGTATGTTTTTTGTTTGCATTGATATCAGCTATCGATTTATATAGGTACCATGCGAAGCCTCCATTTTGAAACAAAATGGCGGACAGGTAGATAAGCCACAGACCTTAAATTTGGGTAAAAAAACGGGACCCTATTACTAAGAGTCCACTGTCCGTCTGTCGGTCACCAGGCTGTATCTCATGAACCGTGATAACTAGCTAGACAGTTGAAATTTTCACAGATGATGTATTTCTGTTGCCGCTTTAACAACAAATACTAAAAACAGAATAAAATAAATATTTAAGGGGGTTTTATTTTTTTTCCCATACGACAAACGTGTTTTTTTTCGGCGTTTTTGCCTTGTAGCGGAACCCTTCGTGTGCGAGTCCGACTCGCACTTGGCCAGTTTTTTTTATTTACTTAGTCAACCAACAGCGATACATAGTGTGTTACAGAGTATGTGTATTACAGTATTTATGACTAAAAATAAGTTTCCCTATACATTTAACAAGGATAAGTATAAAACATGCCAACGGACTACTAAGAATTAATATTTAATTTAAAAGATGCAATTTTAGGTTACAAAACAATAATGGCAAGCAATGGCAATAACAATAAAGAGCCTAAATAGATTTCTTTGCAAGCAATAATCACGTCCTGGTCAGACATTAAGTTTGACGAGTGCATGAACAGTTGCTTTTGTCTTGGGACTTTTTAAAGTCCCCTAATCAAATCATATAGTAATGGGGCCGCCTGAACCGATTGTGAATTTGACTGGCTTCGGGATCATATTAACTTTCCAACGCTTACAGCTTACCTTTGTCCTACATTCTATTACGTAGAATACAAAATCATGTCAACAGAGTCATGAGTCTCCATTTCGTGACTATTCGAGCAGGGTTTTTGAAGCATTGACGTTACGGCTATACAGGGTTATTTGTAAAACACCAGCAACCTCTTAAGAGGTCATTGTACTCATCATTATGAACAACTTTTACTATGGGACCAAACCTGAAATCGCGAAAAAAAAATCAGCTGTTCCCTACATTTATGTTCGCATAACCCGTCAAAATGTAGGGAACAGCTGATTTTTTTTTCGCGATTTCAGGTTTGGTCCCATAGTAAAAGTTGTTCATAATGATGAGTACAATGACCTCTTAAGAGGTTGCTGGTGTTTTACAAATAACCCTGTAAAATCCAGCCGGCCCAGTGGTAATGGCCCCGAATTACGAGTTGTAAGTCGTGAGTTCGAACCCAATGGGTTACTACTACCTACTGTCCACGCCACTTTCTGTAATTAATTTGACAAATCACCACTGCTCTCAAAACGGTGAAGAAAAACATCGTAAGGAAACCGGCATTTCCTAGAATCAAACATTCCAAGACATGTGCCATACGCCAACCGGCATTGGGCCCGCGTGGTGGATTATGGCCCATTCCCTCTCACAGAGAGGAGGCCTATGTCCCAGCAGTGGGAACATTATAGCGTTTTGGTCATAGAGCTATCTATGACTAAAATACTATCAACAGAAATGTCGATAAAATTCGCAAATCGTATTCATCGATACGTAACATCAATCAATAAACAAGTGACATCACTAGCAACAAATTAAAAATAGTTAAGATCGAAGGGCGGCCGTCTTTTCATCAGTTTAAACTAATTGCTATTATACCCAATGAAATAGTTTTTATTGTTCCGCTTGCAATTAACGTTCTGTTCACTTTCAAATTGGCTGAATTACTTGTTGAAGCTTGTTGAATATTTTACGCGATGTGTTCAAATAAGATTGCAACCATTTTTTTGAGCATTTTTGAGCAAAACTTCAAAAACTATACCTACAGATTTTATAGTAGGTACTTACAGGGCAACTAAATTGGATGATGAACAAGGTAAGGATAATTTGGTAGCCCGTGGTAATTTCCGCGACTGACGTGCTGTAGGTCGTAGGTTCGCACCCAAACAGGCACTTTGTTTTTTTTTTTAGCCTGCGCTGTCCCACTCCTGGGCAAAGGCCTCCCTCCACTCCTCCAGTATTGAGACATTGGAGACGCATTTGCCCTGGGATGATGTCGCTATCAGTAACCAGTGGTGCTATTCTGTAAAAAGATCACCGTGATAACTTAAGTGAAGTGAGCTGTCATTCCACCTGATGCTAGTTTGACACTGTTGACAGCTCACTTTAAAGTCACTTCACCTAAGTTTTCACAGTGAGATTTTTACAGAATAGCTGAATAGCATTACAGTTACCTCACACGTATAGTCAGCCGTATCCTCAGCCTGCAGAACATCCACCTGCAGGCTGTAGTTGGTGTGCATCCTCACCCGGGGCGGCAGGATCTCGTGAGGAGTGTGACTGTCACCCAATAGCTTCTTGTCTTTGTACCAACGGACGCGAAGCTTGCTTTCTGGAAGGAAATTATTGATATGGTAACTGAATAGGTAGGTAATTTAGCTTTAGACCATATTTTTAACCGACTTCCAAAACGGAGGAGGTTATATGTTCGACTTTGTTTTTTAATTTTTTTTTATTTATGTTCTCCAATTTCTCGATGAGGACAAGTGTGACAGACAGACAGACAGACTGAGTCTCACCTTATGGGTTCCTTTTTACCATTTTGGTACGGAACCCTAAAAACACCAACAGAATTGCGTTAATCACCAAACTAGCCGTAACGTATATGATATTTATTTTTTGCATTTGCCGTGTGCCTGCCAATTTCCAATTTTGTTCCATCTGATAAAAGAACATATTGAAAGATTGGTAGACGGTCAAAGAAAGCGTACAATAGCCCATTCTTCGAGGGGTCGCCATCAATGGAGACACAATTGGGACACAAAGATGAGGATCTACGCTCCTTCCTGTATGCCGTATGCTGCTAACAAGCAAGTCGAACGCAATGAGAAAATTGTAGATGAGGCATTTGGAATATTGGTATCAGTCTTACGGTTTACAGGTAAAAGTTTTTTCTACGTCGTAAAAACGTGATCTTTTTATTTGAACACGCTTTCATTAGCTTCACTTTTAACTAACAATGTAAAAAATCTTAAAACTCAATTTTAACCTACTTCTAATGGTCGTATCGAAATGAAACTTTGTATGTGCATGTAGTTTGGATGACAAAACTATAATTTGGTATTTTGGAGCGAATCTGGTAATGGAGCCAGCAGATGGACAGTGGAACTCTTTAGTGACTAGTTATTAGTAAACCACCCGAGTTTGGGGTCATAAATGTTAATTACTAAGCCAAAGTTCATCTAGTCTATGATTTTCGGCAAAATTATCCATCATTACTGTTAAGTTTCACAAACTACTTAATTTAAACACTAGACATCTTACACACTAGAAATAAGCTATATATGTTGGGCAGTACAGGTTAGTAAAAAAATACGTCTAAGAAAGGGGTGAATGGAAAAAGAAGACATGGTGATTACAACCCAAAATAAATTGGAACGAGGGCAGAAATTATGGTGATGACAGCACCATGTATACCCAGTAGCGGCCCTAGGGCAGTGCGAGCGGTGCTACGGCACCGGGCGCCGTCTTGGGAGTTGACCGAAATGCGACCACCAGTGATGGTCGCATTCCGGTTGATTTCAGCGCCTCGACGATCGGTTTTATAGTAACTTACTATAAAGCCGATCGTCCATAAGCAAGCAAGCAACTGCATATGCATATATCATAGGAATATGGTACATAGAGGGGCGCCGCACCACCCAAAAAACATTCTAGGGCCGCCGCGGCGCCGCTGTGTATACCAATAAAACTTTTGGTAGTTTTCGTTATTTATAAACTTTAGTATCAAAGCAGGTCTACTACATTTAGGCAAAAAAACAAGTTAATACATGACAAAAGATGATAATGATGACATTGGGAACAATTTGTAGCACTAGCACACTATGTCAAGGATGCTCAGCCTTACGAAATATTAATTGATCGTTATTAATGATCACGGAGTTGTTAATTAGTAATAGTATATTCTCCTGGATTCTGCCAGTCATGGTCCTAATCTTCGAACGATTTTTATTGCCTTCTTAATTTTCGACGATCATCGATGTGATTTTTATAAAGCCCATTGATAATTTCAGTTTTCTGTTTTGAAATCCAAAAGACGTGATACTGTTTTGTTCAAGAAGACAAATTGCCTTATGAAACAGTTGTTTTTCCAATAGGCCTTATTATTTTGGAAGTTTATTTAGATATATATTATTTTAGGGGAAGATAAATTAAAAAGCTTTTTGAGCTGTTTAATTCCTGCGACTAAAATTGGAGCATCTAACGTCTACGTTTCTATGAGTAAATAAAAACCAAAAAAAAATACAACCGACTTCGACTTCCAAAAAAACTCTACACACTACACTAAACTCTGTGTCTTCGGTTACGTATTTTCGTTTTTGGCCACTGACTTTCCAAATGAAAGTTATTTCTCACTTTGTATTCTAGTGTTTTTTTTTGGAAGTCGGTCGGTTGTACGGTTTTTGTAAAAAGTTTTTTTTTATTTTTCACTTTATAACTTCTCCTACTACCGACTAAAAGAAGAATTTTCATAATCGGTCCACAATTGATGAAAATATCGATGAACATAGGTAAACGAACATTGATGTCGGTTTTAAAAATACCACATCCATTTTACTATAATATTTCATATCTGAATGTCGCGATCTGATCTACCCACTTAGAGTACGTGTTGAACACAAAAATATATCGCTTTTGTGAACCGTGATTTATCGACAAACATGGGGGCACATTTATGATTTTATGTGTTAAATCTGACTGTCCCAATGTTTGGAATACCGGTTTTCATAGTAATGTGTTATCAAAAGGAATTGTTTTGTTACGACAGTTACGATGTTACAATATGTAGGAGTTTGGACCTTGTGAGGACCTGATTTGAAGGTCTATATTTATTCTTGCAACCGTCATGGCAGTCAGCAAGGGTTTGGTTTGGTTAACAGGAAAGTTTTCAGTTCAGGAAAAATGCCAGACTAGTGCCTAACGCTGGTTTTCAACTTAAATCTTTCACATTGCTGTGAAAGATTTAAATCCGCAATGTGAAAGATCCTGTCATCTCTTGGTTCATAGTCTAACCGACAGTAGTTTCAAAACAGGAACTTCGCCAAAATGGTAAATAGGCCTTGCGCAAACACTTCCAGTGGATAAGTGGACGGTGTCAATAAGATGAAGATGATACAAGGAAGGAAGCTGCGAGGTGACTAATGGCATGTTTCTAGAGGGGCGATACAAGGGGATCTCCTTGGGTGAGTATGTGGGATTTTACAACAAACAGCGGGGTAATTGCGTAACAGACTAAAGCCCCGTATTCACGTAAACTTTTGTTGAGCAACAGTTGATTAACATTGTTGATGAGTAACGACAAAGTTGCTGGAAACAAATTTTATCACACTAATATTATAAAGGCGAAAGTTTGTGAGTATGTGTGTGTGTGTTTATATGTTTGTTACTTCTTCACGCTCAAACGGCTGGACCAATTTTGATAAAATTTTGTATGGAGGTAGCTGACACCCTGGATTAACATATAGGCTACTTTTTATCCCGATATTCTCACGGGATCGACATTTACGCGGCTGAAACCGCGGGGCGCAGCTAGCATGTCTTGTCCACACACCAGTCTGCGTCAAAATTTTGCACGCGGAAGTAGTGTTGTTGTCTTCTCTGATCCCGCACTACTGCCATGTTTATAAACAGTTGCAAACACGTCCACACACGTCAACGTTTGTTGATAAACTAATGTTTTCGCTCGCCGGGCGTCAACTCTGCAACATGGCGTGATCAACTCCGCAACACAAGTGTTGCCCGCAATATGTTGACAGCAACTCGGCAACATGTATAAGCAACCATGTTGCTAAACAAATGTTTACCATGAATACGAGGCATAACAGTAGCAATGGCTTCCATTTTGACATCCATCGCGATATCTCGTTTTTTCGAACACTCGACAGCAATGGAATCTAATATTTCGACTAGCTCCATGGACTGCTGAACACGTGGTCGTGAGTTCGATTTCCAAGTCGGGCAAAGTGCTTTTTGGCAACCCGTGGGGTAATTGCGTAACACCACTATCAGTAGCAATGGGTTTCATTTTAACAGTTCAACAACATTCATTGCGTTATTTACGTTGTTCAGCAGTCTCATTTTGCGAACGTATGAAGATTCTATGGATTAGCAATATCCTTCAAAATGATTCAGATTGCGATTCATAGTGTGTTACGCAATTAGTGTGCAGAGAGCCTGGATTTGTACCCCCTATTGCTTAAAGCTATAGGCCTTTAGACAAGTGCCCTTAGTAGAAGACACTAAAACAATAACTAGCAAAAATTAGGTGTTCTATACAAGTTATCATCTCTGTAACCAACCCTTCAGGTTATGCAGGCCTGATAATATGCAACCTTGAAAACATAAAACAACTGTCAGACTGCACTATTATAGCTTATTATATGCATCTGACGTCATTTCATCAACCGTATGCGCTTACGCATTGTTTAGTCTCTTTATGCACAGGGGGCTTACATGACCTAAGCGCGGTCACTGTCGGACTGCATAGAAAAGAAAGAGAAGCGCCATGATACAACGCTGGTAATTTATTGCAAAATATGACGCAATTATTTAATTACCTACAAAAAATCTATTGTTTTAACTAAACAATAAAAACACTAGTATTTTAGTATGTTGCTTGTAGAAAGAATAATCTGACAAAAAATCAGAACGATTGTATGTAGGTATTTTATTGCAAAAAAGATTTTTTTTGAAAATTGAAGTATTTTCATGCATGTTATGCAATTATGTTTTCAGCACACTATCTACTTAGCATATATCCTAAAGAATATCATATATTTTTCTGATTTTGTTTACTGTAGCCGATCATATACTTTTATTGTTTCTAAAACTTGCGTTTTTTGTGTTTAGGTCCTGTAAGCCCCTTAAGTGTGATAGAAAGAGATAGATATAGAACATCCGTTTCGTCCGTAGACAGAGTAAACTATAGACTGCTGCATATCTTCTTTTTCATTCGCACAAGAAAAAGAGAAATATATTAACGTCACTAGCAAAGAAAAGAGACAGAGTAAGAATATTTCTGTCCCTTACTGCGTGTCGGCTAAGCACATCAATGTGCACAACAAGTTTGACGTTTATGAATGAAATAATAAAAATTATGAATGAAATGATAAAAACTACACCGCGATTAAACGGAAAATAAGATCTTTTTCGTGCATAATTCAATAATAGTAGACCTACATTTGCGCAACTGTGAAAATGGTAAGGTGTAGTGTAATATGCTGTAAAAATGATAGTAGGATGAAGATTGCCGGAATTTGTTGTCCCTTTCGGTGACACGGATACCATGAGTCTATAGATTACTCTGTCTACGGTTTCGTCACTCATCTGTCGGTCAGCCTAGTTTTACCCGACTGCCTCAGAAGGAGGGTTATGTTCTTGTATTCGATTCCGGCACCCTAATTGCGTAACACACTTCCAATGAAATTCTGAATCATTTTGAAGGATACTTATTGCTAATCCATTGCTACTTAACTATAATAATAAATAAATAATAATAATCCATTTATTTCAGGCATCGCAGGCCCATAGATAAATACCTTAACCTAAACATACATATTTTAATAAAAACTATTATGCACGATGTGTTGAATGTGTCGGCGTCGTGTTGCGCTGCGTGGTGTCGCGTAACCTTCCACGAAAACGTCGGTACGCTACACCTTTCGGCCAAAACTCTTCCTTCATGAAGGTTTCCAGGTACTGAGTTGGAACCCGCACCACAAACGATTTGAAGTTTATGTTGTGGCGCGATTCCAACTTCTCAACTCTCAAGGTCCACTTGGTCTTGCTTCTGATGTATTCCACGATGTCTTGAGCCACCGTGGAGTGATGCAGACGAGATACGTACAGCTGCGTCGACGGTGTTTCAGGACGCAGCAACATATTTGGTCCCGCCAGTGCAGTACCACATCGATTACGGCAAGTGGGCTTCCTACGCTTCGACTCCACCGTCACAAAGCCCTCCTTGTCTGCCTGCCCTTTCTTCGGGGCTGGGGGGTTTGTCTGCTCAACAACGTAATTAACGCAATGAATGTTGTTGAACTGTCAAAATGGAAGCGATTGCTAGATACTGTTACTGTGTCCAGCCTTATCCCACTCCAGGGCAAAGAGCTCTTCTCATGGAGAAGGCATGAGCATTGATCACCACGCCAAGACGAGTTGTCTTAGTAGGTACTTGTCTAGTTTCTAATTTTAATACTTACGGCAATTGTCTTATTAGACTACAGGCAGCAACAAAAGTTGATTAACACTTCAGTTTTTTTTAATCTCAGTTATTGAGCAAAATATTTGTTCAAAATTGCATTGTACTTGTAGCGGTATCTACAACGCCACATGCAAAACAACGCGTCATACTACGTCACGCAAATCCTACATCGCGCAAGCAGAGTTTACCGCGCAATTAGCATAGATACAACGGCCCCGACATAAGTCATCGGGCAGTTGCCCGCCAGACATAACACCCGTCTGGTCGGAGGATCCTCCCTTTTCTATGGAGGTTGAGTGAACTTTACACCCTGCTCCTCATACCTCTATACTGGTGACCCCGAACATGAACGTCAGCGCAGCCTTCGTGCACCTACTTCAGCGTGACGTCATCATCACTCCCGCAAGCTTTAGCGGCGAGTCACCCAGCCAGCCAGCTCCCACGGCTTCAACGGGTATCCTGACCACCAGCATGCAGCGACCGCGCATTCCTGGTCATCACCCTCAGCCTCATCAGCAACCTCGGCACAGCACACTGCACTTTCGGCCGGTCTATAAGCAGAGCCCTTGAAATACGCTCTCCTGGTCGACGCCAGCAGTCAGCCTCAACCCGGCGCTGTACCACATCCGACGCACTGGAGCATAACGCAGCGCCACCCCGACTCACTGGGGACATCTTCGCAGACAGTTCCGACTCACCGTGAACTATGCGGCAACCGGTTCCGACTCACTGGAACCTCAGCTGGCCTGGCAAGCATCGCAAGATACAAGACTCAGCCACTATCGACCTCCGGTCTCCGGGGGGGAGTGATGTAGCGGTATCTACAACGCCACATGCAAAACAACGCGTCATACTACGTCACGCAAATCCTACATCGCGCAAGCAGAGTTTACCGCGCAATTAGCATAGATACAACGGCCCCGACATGAATCATTGGGCAGTTGCCCGCCAGACATAACACCCGTCTGGTCGGAGGATCCTCCCTTTTCTATAGAGTATGAGTGAACTTTACACCCTGTTCCTCATACCTCTATATACTTCTGCTGTAATTTTGAACAAATATTTTGCTCAATAACAGAGATTACAAAAAAAACTGAAGTGTTGACAAGAACTGAAACGACTTTTGTTGCTGACCGTACCTTTTATCACGGTTTTATGGTACGTTAAGGCGAAATTCGAAATCCCGAATCAGTTTATCCCGAATAAACGCTATCCCGAATCACTCTATCCCAAATGAACGCTATCCCGAATCACTCTATCCCGAATCACGCTATTCCGAATGAACGCTATCCCGAATCACACTATTCCGAATGAACGCTATCCCGAATCACGCTATTCCGAATGAACGCTATCCCGAATCACACTATTCCGAATTAACGCTATCCCGACTCACGCTATTCCGAATGAACGCTATTCCGAATCACGCTATTCCGAATGAACGCTATCCCGAATCACGCTATTCCGAATGAACGCTATCCCGAATCACGCTATTCCGAATTAACGCTATCCTGAATCACGCTATTCCGAATGAACGCTATCCCGAATCACGCTATTCCGAATTAACGCTATCCTGAATCATGCTATTCCGAATGAACGCTATCCCGAATCACGCTATTCCGAATTAACGCTATCCTGAATCACGCTATTCCGAATGAACGCTATTCCGAATTAACGCTATCCTGAATCATGCTAATCCGAATGAACGCTATCCCGAAACACGCTATTCCGAATTAACGCTATCCCGAATCACGCTATCCAGAATGAACGCTATCCCGAATCATGCTATTCTGAATGAACGCTATCCCGAATATACGCTATCCCGAATCACGTTATTCCGAATGTACGCTATCCCGAAGCACGCTATTCCGAATGAACGCTATTCCGAATCACGCTATTCCGAATGAACGCTATCCCGAATCACGCTATTCCGAATTAACGCTATCCTGAATCACGCTATTCCGAATGAACGCTATCCCGAATCACGCTATTCCGAATGAACGCTATCCCGAATCACGCTATTCCGAATTAACGCTATCCTGAATCATGCTATTCCGAATGAACGCTATCCCGAATCACGCTATCCAGAATGAACGCTATCCCGAATCATGCTATTCTGAATGAACGCTATCCCGAATATACGCTATCCCGAATCACGTTATTCCGAATGTACGCTATCCCGAATAAACGCTATCCCGACTCACGCTATTCCGAATTAACGCTATCCTGAATCACGCTATTCCGAATGAACGCTATCCCGAATCACGCTATTCCGAATTAACGCTATCCTGAATCATGCTATTCCGAATGAACGCTATCCCGAATCACGCTATTCCGAATTAACGCTATCCCGAATCACGCTATCCAGAATGAACGCTATCCCAAATAAACGCTATCCCGAATCACTCTATTCCGAATGAACGCCATCCCGAATCACTTTATCCCGAATGAACGCTATTTCGAATAAATGGCCTACAAAACGGCTGTGGTACCTGGTAGGTACGTCTGTAAATATCTACTTGTCTATTTAAGATAACAATCTCAGTGCGCATGCACATTAATGTTCTATTTATGTGGGTATCAGGTATTTCTAGCACTTGTAGAGAATTATATTACCTACTAGCTTCTGCCCGCGACTTCGTACGCGGATCCTGTTGGTTATGCCAGCGACAACGGGGTAGACAAAATCGAAGATCTGAAACGTCTGATGTCGAATTCTAAGAACCCGGGGACTGGATAACAACGGGATGCGCGAGACGATTCAAGACGTCATTTTCATGCAATAATGAACCAATAGGGTGGTAAACTTGGCCTTGCACTTTGAATGTTGGCATAAATGGGCCTTCTGAAATCTGTTTCGCAACAAAAGATGTCATTTGAAAGGCATTATTGTACGAACGTATGTTGTCCAAGAAATGTTTTGACTGTGATGGTCACCGATTAGCAGTGATCTTAATATTTCTGGAGGATTTTGTAATATTTCAATATCTACTTTCCCACCTGAGCAACACATACCGTTTGTTTCTTTTTGCTATTTAACAGCTTCACAAAAAGTAAAATTTTTAACCATACCTCCGATGGCGGAATATGTGGCGTAGGCAATCATAGGAGTATACGTAAATGCACTCCGTTCCTTATCAACCCAAGGAAGGTCGCCATGCCCTACGGCTATATCTTGAGACACATCCGATTCTTCAGATGATATCGACATTCTGTTCAGAGAATGTCGAAGTCGATCAGAATTCAAACGTTCGTTCCGCTCTTCTTAATCTGTCTCTTCATGCCGTACTCCAGCAATTCTTCCTTTCTCACTTTCTGATTATGAATATTTTGTTGTGTGCGTGTTCGGAACAATGTATGATAATCTCACCGTATCAGCGGTCAGTCGCGCATCATATTCTTCACTGGTCTCTAGAGATCTGGATGTAGATGCGTAAATACGCTGAGAACGCAGGCGTGCTTCGCGATCCGAAGAGGTTTCCACGGAGCGAGTTGCAGCCTGATGTTCTCAAACAGCATCAAGTCTCTCCTGACGCTCTTCGGTAGATTCTTGGGATCTTATGATCCTCAATCTTTTAGCTCCTTTGGAACATTGGGAAAGATTTGACCTCTTTCTAGGCATGGTTATAGTTTTATTATGAAGATACCTGATCAATTAAAATCTAAGTGACTGCTCCCCTACCAAGGGTGCCCAGACACGGGATCGTCTGGCCCATGTGCTGGTTTGGTCCCTGGGGTGGTCACGGCGTGCTATCTGTTCTGGTGCGCCGGTGATGGGGAGTACTCCCCAGCTGAGGGTCCGGTGACGGACAGCCGCGGCGGGTTCACGGATGAGTGCTAACGCGTGCCCATGTTCCCGCCGTAAGCGGCAGAGGAGGACACAGTGGAGTTTTAGTGGGTTAGAGTCCCACATAACTGCACTATCTCCCCGTGGTAGTGCAGAATGCATGAGCATTTCTTCACGTTAAAAAATAAATAAATGGAAGTTTTGGCCAGTAGAGTCAAATTTTCAATGATATACCATCGTCATCGAAAATCAGTCCTAAACTGTTACCGCCTTCACCGCGTGGAGGTGAAATTAGTGATAGCTTAGATTTCCACATCAGATGTTTCTGATCTTCGATTTTTATAAGTCAACAGGAAATGCCCATCAGACCGAATAACTTTTACTAAGACGTCATTCCTATATGTGTTATGGTGTAGCTGGGCTCTTGGAGTTCCCCATCAGGTGTTCCAGATCTTCAAATTTATTCTCTCAGCAGAAAATCCTCATCACGTGGAACAATTTTTGCTATGGTACCATTTTTGTATCTCTTATAGTTAAGTTGGTCTGTTTCGGTTCTGCATCAGGTGTTCAAGTTTCCAAGAAACATTATAGCCTGAATGTTGTCCAGCCATAATGACTATACAACAAAAAAAAATCATTCAAATCCGTCCAGTAGTTCCGAAGATCGGACGCGCAGGCCCCGAGGCGTGTACGTACTCTAATAGAATACCTTAACAAATGTTCGCCGTGATTCTTTAAATTGACATAACTTTTTTATTTATGAACCGATTGACATGAAATAAACACTAAATGTTAAGTGAAGCCTACTACAATATATTAGTGAAAACCGCATCTAAATCGAATAAGCCGTTTCTGATATTAGCGTGCACAAACAAACAGACAAACAGACAAACCGACAAACAGACAAACAGACAAAAAAAATATTAATTACAATTTCGGGTTCGGCATCGATATAATAACAACCCCTGCTACTTTTTTTTTATATATTTCCATTGTACAGACACCACTTTTCTACAAATTTATTATATGTATATATAGATAGATAGACTACTAGCTGTGGCGGCAACTTCGTTCGCGTGGTTGTTGGAAAACAATAATGTGTCTTTTTATTAATTCGTTTTATAAATAAAAGTTACTCGATATTACATCAGCTATCTGCCCGTGAAAGTCCCGTCAAAATCGTTCTAGCAGTTTTCAGAGATTAGCCGGAACAAACAGACAGACAGACAAAAATTTAAAAACATGTTTTTTTATTCTAAGTACCCTAAATACTTTAATGTACAGTCACGAGCATAATTAATGAAATTTTATGTTCAATCAATCAATCTTTATTTTGTGAACATAGGTAGATATACATAAAAGATCTTAAATATACATATTATTGTAGTCGAGCTCTATGTTCTACCAATAAAATTGGTGTAGGTACAAATAATAAATTTTTGTGTCATATCACAAAAAAAAAATTATTCCAGATTAAACAGTAATTAAAAAGTAAGTTAAGTTAAATAAATGTCAATTAAATGAATAAATGTCAATTAAATTAAATTTTACATGCATGTCAAAGAAAGATACTACTTATATATATACTATATAGATTACTTATAGAAATTGTATCATAGTTTGTCATTTAAAAAATCTTCAATAGAATAATACGTCTTGTCAATTAAAAACAAAAACAAATTACTTTTAAATTTGTGGATTTTTCGGGTAGCTTGATGTCCGGCGTCTGTACAACGCTACAAAGTTATTTTGGCGCGTCGTCGCCCAAATCGGAACTAACATCGCCATCTTGTTTTGACATATTGTGACAGTTTCACAAAATGTTTACCAACACCACAACGCCCCCTTGTAAAACTAGATGAGGTCGGCGTTCCCCAAAGACATTAAATATTATTTACATATCTTAAATCTCTTTGGCGTTTCCTATCTGACTACTCTGAGAAGAAAAGCCGAAAAAAACTCAGAGGTCACAGTCTCTTTTAAAGTCCAGACATAATCTTGGTCAGATCATGTGAAGACCATGTAGATTGTTGTCTGAAGTGGTCTTTTGAGGAAAGAACCACACAGATTGAGTGGACTGTAGTGATCTTTATTCTCGCGTCACAATAGATATGGTTGCTGCTGTCAAACGTAAAATTACAGTCTATTCGTAGCCTGGGCCGAATTTAATTTGTTTTTAAAAGTTTGAATAAACAAAACACAACAAACGATTAATTTAAAAACTCAAAACTCCAAACCACTTTTGAGCATTAAAATTAAGCCCATGGCGTGTTTGTAATATTAAACTGAATTATAAATCATTATTACAATAGTATGTAATAAGGCTTATGCCGTAATCTATGAGAGCAATTTGTTATAATGAAATGTGGACCGATCTGTTATTAGGATGGGTGCACACTGTCGGATTGTTTGTATGGATGAGGGATATTTTAAAATGCAGTTTTACGACGGATATATGTCAAAGTAAGTATGGTAGGTATTAATTATGTATCTTGTGGCACTACTTAGGGCCGATTTTTCAATCTTCAGATAACTTCTATACGAGAAAAAAAATTGCCGTTTGACAGCTTTTGGAGTGTGGAGTAAATAAATAGAGATTGACCCATTAGTCTACATTTAAAAATAATCTGCCTAAGCCGCTGAGCTTTGCATAGTCAGCCTATATGTTCCCACTGCTGGGACACAGAATTACCGTAGAGCAGTATTCTGTGAGAGGGACTAGCATTGACATTTACTAGCGTAAGGACCGGGCTAACCGCGCGACTAAATGGCACCAACGCGCTGGCCCTAAAATGACGGTTTTAGGGCCAACGCGACTCAGTTGACAGTGGTGCGCGCGAACTTCGAACTTCGAACGAAGAACTTCTATGTAAAATGTTCAGACGGGCGTATCCTTACTTTTGAAATCATTGTCAGATGGGCGTATCCTTACTTTTGAAATCATTGGGGACTAGGCTTTAATCTACCACACGGGTCCAGTGCGGGTTGGTAGATGTCACATGTCTTCGAATTTTTAGTTCTAGGACATGCCGGTTTCCTCAGGATGTTTTCCTTCACCGTTTTACGAAAGTGCCAGGTAGTGGCACTGGTGACGAAATAAATTTCATAAAGTTAACTGGGTTCGAACTTATGACCTGCAACTCGTGAGTCGAAGCTTACCTCTGGGCCACCACTGCTGCTGCTCTGGGCCTTACAGGCGTGATAATATTTGCTAGTTCGAAAAACCCACTCATTTAGAATTTTGGAAGAAGAATGCTGAAAAGCTGAATTTTGTTGGATGAAAAAGTTGTATGACTGTATACTGTCTGTACCTAGCCTTACCAATGAAGTTATTTTACCTACTTAAAATAATAATAAGCTCAGATAAGCAATCATACATTTCCGCAGTATTTTATGGTGCTTGAAAATTAGAGGACGGCAGAATTGGAGATCTATCAACCTACCAATTTTAAGCGTTATGTTTCATGTAAATAAGTACACTTACATATTTCATGTAAGTAGGTAGGCACTATTGATACGATGCGTCGATTACATCGTAGTATAGATCAAAGAAGTTTTTATTGTTTTTAGGGTTCAGTACCCAAAGGGAAAAAACGGGATCCTATTACAGACTTCGCTGTCTGTGCGTCCGTCTGTCTGTCACCAGGCTGTATTTCAAGAACCGCGATAGCTAGACAGTTGTAATTTTCACAAATTATGTATTTCTGTTGCCGCTATAACAACAAATACTAAAAACAAAATAAAATAAATATTTAAGGGGGACTCCCATACAACAAACGTTTTTTTTTTTTTGGCTTGTGGTACGGAACCCTTCGTGTGCGAGTCCGACCCGCACTTGGTCAGTTTTTTTATATTACCTACTATGATGAAACAGTCAAAGACACGTTCATAGTGAGGGTTAGGGGTTAGGTACTTTTTCGAAATTCAAAAAGCCAGATATTTGCAAAAATGTCCGGATATTTTCCTTTTTATTTTTTTTTTTCAGTTTTTACCTGCCTAACTACCTACTCATATTTATTTTTCTATTTTAATAAAATCCCCATAGGTCGAGCAGTTTAGTACAGTTACAGCAGCGGTGGCCCAGTGTGCAGTGGTAACGGGCCGCGCCTTACGAGTTGTAGGTCGTAGGTTCGAACCCAGACAGGCGCTTTACTTTGTGTAAATAATTTCATCACCAAAGGGGGATTACCATCACCTCTTAAAGCAGGGCAGAAGTTGAACTGCACTACTTTTTTGTACTAAGACGTCATACAAAAAAGTAGTGCAGTTCAACTTCTGGAGGTGATGGTAAGCCCCCTGCTGTCAAAACGGTGAAGAAAAACATCGTCAGGAAACCGGCATGTCCCAGACCCAAAAATTCGAAGACATGTGACATCCACCAACCCGCCCTGGGCCCGCGTGGTGGATCACGGCCCACTCCCTCTCACAGAGAGGAGGCCTGTGTCCCAGCAGTGGGAACATTATAGGCTGATTATATCGAAAAGTCCGGATTCATGCGGCCTGGGGGCCAAAAAGCCGAACATATCCTAACGATGGTGACCCTATAAGGGTCAGTATATTAAAAATGTCTTTGCGGTAAGTTACCATACTGCATTAAAATTGCATATCAACAGTTTGAATCTGACAGCGCGTTTTATTTCGGAGTAGGTATTTAGAGGCCAACTTGCAGATGGCCGTACAAACGTGCCTCTCAGGCCAACAATACAAGTTTTAAAACAACAATCAAACGCCTTTTCATTATTTAATTGACAGCTCCAGACATCAATAATAATCATTCTAGAACACTTATAAACATTCCATAGACAACATTATAAAATGGACGTTAAGATTATTTTCTTTGATAAAACATATACTTACTTAATTCTTCATCACGAATCAAAATAAACATTATTTCGAAACAAACCTTTAATTTCATAGTTCTATGGTTCAAAATCCTATAATTCCGTTAATTTATTTAAAAAATTCCCGCCTTTTTGATGCTAATGAGACGTCGAAGGGATAGTAGGGTGAAAGCACCGGTTAGTGGCCTTCGTGAGTCAATTAAGGAAGAACAAGGATTCAATTGCTTAGATCACGAATGTTTACGTTTCGTGGTGTTTAGACGAGTTAATTAGGCATATCATTAGATTATTTTGGGAATGGATTTGTACTTTTGTTAAAGTCAGACAACAATTTTTTTTATTTGAATAAAGTAGGTAAGTACCTACTACAACTTACACAGTTGGAGGATGCTAATCAAATCATTATTAGACTAGATTATGCCTGAAAGTAGGAACTTTCACCCTTCAGATGTTATTCTGACAGACCCAACAGCTGCTGATTGATTTGTACTTTTGTTAAAGTCAGACAACAATTTTTTTTTATTTGAATAAAGTATGTACTACAACTTACACAGTTGGAGGATGCTAATCAAATCATTATTAGACTAGATTATGCCTGAAAGTAGGAACTTTCACCCTTCAGATGTTATTCTGACAGACCCAGCAGCTGCTGATTGATTTGTACTTTTGTTAAAGTCAGACAACTAATTTTTTTTATTTGAATAAAGTAGGTACTACAACTTACACAGTTGGAGGATGCTAATCAAATCATTATTAGACTAGATTATGCCTGAAAGTAGGAACTTTCACCCTTCAGATGTTATTCTGACAGACCCAACAGCTGCATTGCTGCATTAGTCCTAAGGTTTGTCTAATTAATTCGACCGCTTACCATCAGTGAAATTGCGACCAAATTGGATAAGTTTAAAAAGTTTTTTTCTTACTTACCATTTTCATCAATATAGCACGGTAGAAGAACTGTGTCGTTTTCATAAGTTTTAACAGTCACTGGGATACTTTTGAAAGGTTTCTCACTTTTCACTGAGTTTTGTGTAAATAAAAACAACACTATGAATGTAAACAACTTCATTTTATAAGTTTTCTGGTTCTAGAAGAAAAATCGGGGGCTACTACTTATTTGTACAAGCTTTTTTATATTTTTTTTTATTAGCCCTAAATGTCCCACTTCTGGGCAAATACCTCTCAATTCTCTTTCCACCTCTTTCTGTCCCGAGAGAGGTGGATTATTTATTTTTAAAAAACGATATTTGTTGTATATCAATTTTGGTGACTGTAAATTGCATTTTAGTTATTTGTTCAATCAAGAGGAACACTTCACTCGTAAGTGATTCGAATTAAGAAAAAGAGCGCGCCAAATTTGAGTTTAGAACAAAATTAATTAGTTGCAAAGAGGACGGATGCACAGTGACTAAACTCAGTTCTTTTTACTTTTATTTTTGTATTGTCTGTGTTTCGGTCGCTGGAACTAAAGGATGTACGGTCTACCGCCTATAATGTAGCGCTCTGGAGGTAATTACAATTCGTTTTTTTTTATAAGTTACTACAACTTTTGGTTTGTTTATTCAAACTAAACTTTTCTAAGAATTTCCCAAAGAAGTAGGTACCTAATAACAAAAACAATCAATTAGGCCCAAATTAATATTATTAAAGACCGGACATTATTCTATTAATTTTAGTACAAGATCACAAAGCACTTACAAAGTTTTAATTGTTATTGAAAAAAAAAAATAGTAAATTGAAAACTAGTTCAATAAAATTAATTGGTCGTATGGTAAGTATGTCCGAACGCGCGCGTCTTGGCGGGAAACCGAAGTGGAACTGTCATTGCTGGCGCATGCGCCCGACGCGCGGTTCCCGATTATTAATTTGGGCCCGGAACACAATGAGGGGAGAGAATAAACTTCACTATTACAGTTGATTTAATTTATTGATATGTACTTGATTCATAATATTTGTTCTTTAAGTATTTCGTGGTAAGGCTTAAATGTTTAACATAATACCTAAGTAAGTATAAAAGGTTTATTATTATGTATTAAAATTCTGAAATGTTTAATATTTGTGTTCTCAGTTATACCTACTAGTAGTAGAAACGTAGGCTAATTGATAGTTTTAACATTAGTTAGTTATCGACAACTTTTTAATAAGAAATCTATTTCCGTCACTGGATCAGCAATTCTACTTTCAACCTAAATCTTTGACTGCACATGTTGGTGAGCGTTTGGGCTAACCGGTGGAGCCGGGGTGAGAAAAAGATTCGAAAAGAACAGTAAAAATGACGTCATATTCGAAATTTCATACAACACACAAACTGTATAATTTTCTAAAATCTGCATTATAGAGAGGCAATTTAATGCATTTGAGCTTTACAGCACCCTTATTGAGTAACACAATCTGAATAATTTTGAAGGATGTTGCTAATCCACTACTTTATATGTACGAAAACTTTGTCTGCTCAACAACGTAAATAACGCAATGAATGTTGTTGAACTGTCAAAATGCAAGCCATTCCTACTGTTAGTACTATGTTACGCAATTACCCCGAAGTCTTGGGCTATCAGTAGACATACAGCAGGTTTGTCGCACAAACATCATGCATTCATAATTATATTCCTACGGGAGCGTTCTTTTAAAAGGGCCTGTGTGCCCCCAACCTTATAAAGTATCCAGTCAATTAAAGTATCACCTTTAATTTAGTCGTAATGGATGAAAGATGTTTTCTGAGCTAAGAAAAGACAATTGTTTTAATGTCGTATCTACATAACATCGCGTCTGTATTCCCATAGAGTGCTGGCAGAGGTTTAGGTCCTTAGTTACCTACCCCATCGTACACCAAGGGCGAGCCTATTATTGCTATCAATTCCCGCGGAATTTGGATTTGTGCCCAATCCAAATTCCGGGAATTGACAGCCATTACGGGTCCGTCAGACAGAAGCCCGAAAGCTTGACAACCCGTCTTACCAAGGGTTATTGTATTACCCAGCAACTGGGTTGTGTCTCATCACCACTGCTCTCAAAACGGTGAAGGAAAACATCGTGAGGAACCCGGCATGTCCTAAAACCACAAATTCAAAGACATGTGACATCCACCAACCCGCACTGGGCCCGCGTGGTGGATTACGGCCCACTCCCTCTCATTGAGAGGAGGCCTGTGTCCCAGCAGTGGGAACATTATAGGCTGATTATGGACTAATATCTGCCTTTCCTGATTTTGGACACAAGCCTATTTACACATGTTTGAAGTCAATAAAACTAAGTAAATTCATAATAATCTAAACTCCGCCCACGTATAAACGTAAGTGCTTCCATTTTGAAGCACCTACATACCTCACACTTAAATGAAGCAACTTTAATTCGATAACACATCCATATTAATAATAATTTAAAAAACTGGCCAAGTGCGAGTGGGACTCGCACACAAAGGGTTCCGTACCAAAAGGCAAAAACGCCGATAAAAACACGTTTGTTGTATGGGAGCCCCCCTTATATTTATTTTATTATTTATTATTAAAGTAAAAATACAACTGACTGTATTTTGTGAATATTTCAAGTGCCTACCTGTTGCCATTATTGATATCGAACAAAATAGGGCAAAAAAAAAAAAACCGCGTTTGTTGTATGTATTTATTTTTGTTTTTAGTATTTGTTGTTAAAGTGGCAACAGAAATTGTATACATAATTACTGTGACTAGCGCGGTTCTTGAGATACAGCCTGGTGACAGACAGACGGACGGACAGACAGCTAAGTCGTAGTAATTGGGTCCCGTTTTTACCCTTTGGGTACGGAACCCTAAAAAACATCGTCATAAAAAATAATTCGATAACACATCCAGATTAATAATAATTAAAAAAACAGGAGGCACAAGCAACTCTCTCCAATGACTTCATTAACTCGATTCATCGATTCAAACACCTCTGCATCGAATGCAATCAATATACCATATCGATAATGAATTCGAATTTTGAAGATGCCTCTAGCTAGATTGTAATGATGGTCATTGTGGTACCACTTATTATTGTTAAGTAGTCGCTTAATTAGGGATTAAGGAGGAGTATGTAGGTGAAGATAATAATTTATAATATTATTTTAATGCAAGGATGGAATATGGATGGAGAGCAGTGGTGGCCCAGTGGTCACGGACACGACTGACGAGTTGTAGGTCGTAGGTTCGAACCCAGACAGGCGCTTTACTTTGTGTAAATTATTTCATCACTACTGCTCTCAAAACGGTGAAGGAAAACATCGTGAGGAAACCAAAAATTCGAAGACATGTGACATCCGCCAACCCGCACTGGGCCCGCGTGGTGGATTACGGCCCACTCCCTCTCACCGAGAGGAGGCCTGTGTCCCAGCAGTGGGAACATTATAGGCTGATTATGCTTGACCATATGATGATATGACTAAATTAGGTTTTTAATTTAGGCAATGGTGTGTTTTTACAGCGTTTACACATGGTCAAATTAGATTAGTTAGCGAAACTCCTCAGACGTCATGGGTATCGATATCGACAACACGGCACAACAAAATAATATAATGATTTGATTTTTTTGGGTCAACTACCGCTGTTCGTTTAGTTATGTTAAGAAAATCGTTTTTTTTTGTTTTATCATGTTTAGATATCGATTCCTATCACGTCTGTGAAGTTTTCCTAGCTAATTTAATTAGAACCTGTATGTCGTATTTTTTTCTTGCAAGTACGTTATACAAAGTAACAAATGCAGCTATAAATGCCCTTTAGTTAAACTGTCCCTCTTCTACCAATGAAAAGTAAATTGTTAAGCAAACTTACATAAATTGTCCAAGTTATTGAACTCTATAATACTACGCGCCAACAGTTTATGATTAAAATTCATTAAAAATTTATTAGAGCAATCTCTATAGTATATTTTTATGATTATTCTTTATTATATACTAAAACTCTGTGGGTGTTTTTACATTTACATTTTTCGATATCTTAAAGTGTTTTGATCTAATAAATATTATATTAAAAAAATCTTTATTTATTTATTTCGTATCTACATGTGGAAGTCGTTAAAACCAATTAAGGCAAAAGGTTTATTATCAATCTTTTCTATGTATGTACTCTATTTGGGATTAATTACCTATATCAAAGTTTTTAATTAGTATTTTTTATTTATTTTATGATGATTATAAAAAACATATCGTTTGTCATTATGTCTTTGGATGTTTATATGAAATAAATGATTTGATTTGATTGGTGGCAATGAATTGGTGTTTCTACCCTACCTACTTCCTTCCTTTAATATTTTAATCAAAATTCGTAACTGAAGAATTGCAATTAAGTTTTTATTGGCGAAAAAGAGATCATGATTTTGATAACTAAGTATAAGAGTCTTTGCAATTAGCTTTGTGCAATCCCATACCAGCCCATACTTAAAAAAATAAATACCTACGCAACTTAAAAAAATCACAAAACATCAATAATTTAGAAACTTAAAATTAACATCCGATTCCACCCCTTAACAAAGTATGACCAATCATAAAACCTTTATATAATTTTATTTATTTTACTGTAAACACAATTAGGCGAGTTGTAATGTTACTGGCCACTAACGAGTGGCCTTATTTACGATAGATGCCCCTTGAGGCGATGAAACGAGGTTGTGAATTGGCTTTACGATGCGTTGTCTGTGCCTAGCTATGAAAGAATCCAATTTATAAAAATATTGGGCAAGCAAGATGGTGGAATGAAAAATGAAAATAAATATAGCCTGAGCCAGTGAGCTTTGGGTGTTAATTTAATGCACTAGCTTAAAAATAATTTTCTAACGTCGTTTATAAAAGTAATCTTACTACCTACATTATGGAAAATTCAAATACTTAGGTATCTACTCGTACAAGTAAAATAACATTGAACTTTATTACATTTCATACAATTTAAAAAATAAACAAACTATTGCTTAAAGTTATTTTACTATGAAATTTATAACAAGATTTCTGTACTTACTTTGTATTGTATCTTACTACTTAATATTATTTATGGTATCTCCCACTGTGTTATGTAATAGGTAATAAAACGAGTAATTTTCGATCATCGCATAATTTTTTCTAATCCCAAGAAAAATATATGTACAGACGCCAGCAGGTCAACCTACCCGAAACTGTCAGATTTTCCCAATCAACCTTGAACCTTATGCTTTAGCAATAAAGTCGAAAATCTATTAAAGAAATCTGACAGCTTGTAGTAACTTGATGTGCTGGCGTCCGTACTTAGGTATCTACTTAAATTGTTTTAGGTAGTTTTCATAATTATGTTTTAACTGTGCGTATGCACACATGTTGACACGATTGACAATTTATAGGTACTTACCTCACACCTTCCAATATATAAATAAAAGGATTAATAAACGTATTATATTGAAATCCTTAAAACCGTCTTTCCTTTGGTGTTCCATCCATTAACCCTAGGTTGGTCGATAAGTAAAGTCCATAGATGCATAATTGCATACATACCTCAGTGTGATTCTTTGGTTTTACTACAAACCGATGCTACTGAGATAGAGTCACTCATTAAAAACCTGCGAAGGGATTGTGCTGTTGGTTACGACAATATCTCTGCGGCTATTTTACAATCCTCCATAGATGTATTTGTCCCGGTTTTAACGCACATTTGCCAGCTATCACTGTCTACGGGAGTCTTTCCCGATGTGTTTAAGAGAGCCATTGTATATCCGATATATAAGAATGGTGATGGAGACGTGGTCAATAATTATAGGCCTATTTCAGTTCTCCCAGCGATGTCTAAAGTCCTTGAGAAATTACTATACATAAGGCTGACCAAATTTTTTGATGCAAAGGGAATTATTTCAGACCACCAATTCGGCTTTCGAAAGAAGAAATCGACCGAGGACGCAGTCTCTTCACTTGTTGACAGTGTGGTGAACTGGTTGGACGGGGGGGAGAGGTGTATGGGACTATTTTTGGACCTCACCAAGGCGTTTGACACCGTCTCCATCCCGCTTCTTATCTCTAAATTGGAGAGGGTTGGCGTTAGGGGGCTGGCTCTTGATATATTTCAGGACTACCTAGCAAACAGAACACAAGCAGTCAGAATAGGGGAATGCATAAGTGAAAACGCGAAACTGGTTTTTGGAGTCCCCCAGGGCAGTATTTTGGGTCCCCTTTTGTTTACTATTTATATTAATGATCTCTGTGAATTAAAATCTCCCAACTGCCAGGTACTAACTTACGCGGACGACACTGTACTCCTCATACATGGCCCTACCTGGGACGATGTGAAAGCTTATGCAGAAATCGCCTTACGAAAAACTGTGTTCTGGTTGTCCTGTAACCTGCTGACACTAAACATTAATAAAACAAATTTTATAACCTTCGGTATGAAAATCTCTGGAGTTCCACCCCTGGACTCTTTCTTCATCAAATCTCATACTTGTTTGTCACACCTTTCCAACAACTGTGATTGTCCGACTATATCTCGTGCAATCACTGTCAAGTACCTTGGAATCAAAATTGACCAAGTTCTGAAATGGCAGTCCCACATTGATTCTTTAACCTCACGTGTCAGAAAGCTGATTTATGTGTTCAAGTTGCTCCGTAATGCCGCCAGCCTCGAAACCCTCAGGATGACCTACCAAGCACTTTGTCAGTCCGTCATATCATACTGCATCTCGGCTTGGGGTGGAGCAGCCAAAACCATACTTTTACCCCTTGAGAGAGCACAAAGAGCAGTGCTCAAGGTTATGACCAAAAAGATCCGTCGATATCCAACTTCTAAGCTCTATAATGAAATAGGTGTTCTGACAGTAAGACAGCTATTTATTCAACATATTTTAACCAAGAAGCACGCCACCTTAACATTTGACCCCTTATTATACAACTTACATATACCACCAATCTTAATTAAACTCCCACAAAGCACTCACGTCCTTACAACCACAATAAACACATCACTACAATCACACACACAACATATTATACTCACACTTTAAACACAACACTTTAATTGTGGCACACCCATACTTCATAGTATTTTTTAATTTGTACCTAGTTATTTAAATACTGATTCCCTATCAACAGGCATGCCTAATTAGGGAACTCAGTGAGTCAAGTTCTTTTATGCTGCTGTAATGGTTCATATGAGCTTGTTTTTGGTGAGAGGACGGAGCAGTGCCTAGTTCCTGTAATACAGGTTAATTCCTAGCGCGGGACGGGGTCTTGCCCTGCTCTCCACTCTAACATGCCTATGTCTCTGTTCTATGTATTGCTGTAGTATATAAGTTACTCTGTACTCAAATGTTTTTGCTTAATAAATATTATTATTATTATTACCTACTTTATTAATATTAGCACTAAAGTTGGCTGAACATTGAATCTGTTCACAAAATAGTTCTTCAACAAGTTCTATAGAAAGTAAATGGGTACCTACCTATAAGTATTGCCCCGACCTTTGGCCTCTGTCGCGTGTAGGGTCACGTCTTATGAAATGTTACCGTCTTCTATAATATACAGCGAGTGTCTAAAACTGTTGAATACCTACTTTTTTTTTTGAGCAGGTAACTGCTCCAGGCTCAAGAAAAATGACTAATACCTAATGCTATGTTCACATGCACGCCGTGCAGCCCGGCGGGCTGCCTGGCGGGCTGCGCGGCATGCAGCCCGCCCCAGGTTTTTTCAAGCTGTTCACACGCACGCCGTCGTGTCAGTCAGCACGCCCGGTTCGCGGCATTCACGTTCACAGGCGCGTTTACGGGCTCGGGCGTACCGTTTACACGCTCGTGAATGTGAATGTGCACGTTGAATGTCGAGTTGAACGCGCGCGTGTGAACGTAGCATTATACTATGAAATTACGCTAACTGCCTTGAGTAAAGAGAATTTTGGATTCTTAAGACAAGTGGCAGATCAAAGAAAAGATGGATGAAAATGGTAGATGATAATTATGAATAGGCAGAATTAATGAAAACACTGAGGTTACGGCTAAAAAAAAATCCCGTACCTTCTAAAGCTTTCGATTAGCATGCACATCTGCAAATTGGGTTTGGTATGTTCTTTGGATGTACTTGGCTGTGGCATACCGCAGGGGTCGACTCTTGGCCCTCTTCATATTATTATCTACTAGCTTCTACTCCGAACTTTGTCTGCGTTAAATTTGTTGTTCCCCAACCCGTCGCATCGCATCGTTCGCCCGTGCTACTATTTCATACTTGTTTTCCTTTTGCTCGGCTCCTAAGGGTCGTAGCGTGATGTTAAGTAGCTTATAACCTGCCTGAAGAATTGTACTATCAAATTCAAAAAGAATTTATTAAATCCGACTGGTAGTTTCGGAGATTACCCTCTACATACAAACAAAGAAAACCGATTTACAATATTATTATAAAGTATAGATTATGACGTCACAATAATAAGCGTACATCAGGCTTTCTATCATCACCCGCAAAATTAAATAAAAATCATCCAACATAATCTTCCAAGCTACATTTCCCACAACACCCTTTATCCGCGTCGCCGCGTCGGTTTAGTGAATAGGACTTATTTGTTGTATTGTCCAGTACGAGGCAGGACGATAAGCGATCCAAAGAGTATAATAATAAAAGCGATCAATTCATCACCACTCACTGTACGACGACTAGCGCTCGCTTTGTCCATCATTTACGACTAAAGTAGGTATATTCGTATAATACGTTAGTCTTTAGCAATTTGCTTCGTAGTCTGTAATTGTTATTGAAATCTGAAAGAAATTGAAAACGAATGGAAAAAATATGTTTTTACCTATTATTCATATTTCTTTTTCAATGTCAAAGTTACTTTAGACAGTCTCGCAAAACACTCACTTTACTACTTCAGTTACCTTACCTAAGTAAGATAGTATGTATGTGCCGTATAGTATGTTTTAATACTCGCGCACACTTTGTGCAATTTATTAATAATCAAAGCCTTTTATTCAAAGCAAAACAAAAGTTTCCTCATGTTTTGCTAAAACAATAGTCCAAGCCCATGCTTGCCCAAAAATTCAAAGACATTTTGTAATAACCACACTTGACACTGGGCCCTTGTGGTGTATTCCAGCACATTTTGCCACATAAAGAGGAGCCCTGTGAGGCTGTGACCCAGCAGTGGGAATATTGTAAACAGATTATGATGACAGATATGCACAGAAATATTGATAAATCCAAAAATCCGAAACATCGTATTAGTCTTTACGATTTTTTGGTTTGCAACTTTTGTACGCTTTATTAATATTTATTTGCAACTGGCAATTTATTACAAAATGTCCGACAGCAAAAACCAAAAGTCAGATTCGGAACCGGGCAGTAAAAAAATTAAAATTGACCATGTAAATGATAATGGTGTGCATGATAATCAGTTAGAACTGAAAGACTTTGAGTTGGAGAAGATTTTAAATAGTAATTCTGTTAGAAAATCAGTCTGTGTTCAAGGAAAATTCAAAGACAAAAGTGGCGTGGCTTTGATTGTTTTAGAGAAAAATGCTTTCACGGAAGAGGATTTGGACAACCAAGGCTACTTTTCTGCGGACACGGAACTGAAAAGTTTCTTCCAAAACGATATTTACGGGAATTACGAGTGTTTTCCCCGTCCTTCTTTGAACGGTGAGTGGCTTTTGAAACTTCAAGGTTCTTTTTGTTTCACCATATTAGTCATCATATCATTCGAGTGTATTTTTGGGACTGTTTCGTGACACTTTCATTAAGTATTCCTTACAAGATGCTCGTCAAACGTACTATGTAATTAAAAAGTTCATTCAAGTTTGTCCTTACAAAACTCCTTACGTCATGAATTTCTTACCATATGGTACATTTCTTCTTCGTAATTAGTAAATGGGTGTTTCTGGGCGTTAATTGGTCAAAAATTCGTTTCGTCTGGCGGACACACAGGTCAGGATATGGTTCGATAAGCATAGGTAGGTACTGAATATGTTTTATTATTTTTCTTTATGAAATACTTAGTTTTGCGTTATTTTTGCGTAATACTAATTAACTAGCTTGTTCGCTAGGAATTGATAAGAGTTTTTATTCTTGTTCATAGGAAATTAACTTCTTTGTTTGAGTTCACTAAGACAGTGTAATCACCTTTGCCAACAAGGAAAAAGCAAATAACTTTTTGTTGAATGAGTGTAATGTAGTCAGTCAGATTTTAGACAATAAGTTATTAAAAAGGGGCTTTGTTCTTTATTATTGTCTGTGGCACACTTTCCCACCAATTGATGTATAATTGTATTTCTCCATCGTTATCAAATGGTTCAATCCTATCTCAAATCAATGGTTCAGTTCATATTCTTTAAGTTCTAATTACAAGGTCCTTAATAGGTATTAATCTTAACTAATGGTACTTTTTTTTTCGTATGGTATATCATTAAATGACCCCTCCCGCTCTGGGTGGAGTGGAAGGGAGTGTCAGACTCTTACTGACTAAAATCCACCCATGTTCCTTCCTTAGCCCTTTATGTTCCGGGCCAGCGGTAACCCTTCCGGACAACCCCACTGACAACTTATGGTACTTGTTCCACATTTCAGGAGTAAAGACGTCCATTATCTACCCAGCTACAGAGAAGCATATTGCCAAGTTTAGCCAGCAGGAGACACACATTGTATTGGAGACACCACAATTGTATGAGAAGCTTACGCTACCTCATATTACGAAGGAGCAGTTTAATTTACAGGTAAATCTTTTATATCATACTATCTTTTACCTGTGGCTTTGCCCGCATGGATATCAGAAATTATCCCATGGTAATGTACACACACTAGCACAATAAGCTAGATCCAACCTAGATCATGGCCTATATAAATTTTATATTAATCTGTTAACGAGGAAAAAGGTAACCAAAAGTTACTATCGCATTTATAATATTAAGGTATAAATGCATAATAGGTAATAAGTACTACGGGCTGGTATCCGCAACTCCACGTCAATGCGCGTATTTTGCGTACGGTAATGCATAATTTGCCTATAATGTTCCCACTGCTCGGACACAGGCCTCCTCTCTGTGAGAGGGAGTGGGCCGTAATCCACCACGTGGGCCCAGTGCGAGTTGGTGGATGTCAAATGTCTTCAAATTTTTCGTTCTAGGACATAATTGTCTGGTTTCCTCACAATGTTTTCCTTCACCGTTTTGAGAGCAGTGGTGATGAAATAATTTACACAAAGTAAAGCGCCTGTAAGGGTTCGAACCCACACCTACAAGTAGGTACAATACAACTCATTAGTTGGGGCCGATGCTACTGGGCCACCATTTGCATTGCTCTCAACTCTTCATACAAATTTATATTATTATGGACTCTTCATTTTGGACTGTTAATTCTTTGTCGCTCCATGTAAAATACTGGTATTCAGCTGCATCCGGTTAAACCTGAAGCCGACCCCAACATAGTTGCGAAAAGGCTAGGCAGATGATGATGAATTCTTTGATTTGGATTGTATGTAGAAAGCTAACACTCTGAGCATGCATTTTAGTATCGCTATTCATGGAGACTATTTTAAAGGACCGTGGGTAAAATAATATACCACCGTGGGTATAATAATGTATTAGTTCTCACACACTGCAGTTCTAGCCCTCTCACTGGCATAATAATATACCTATCTGCAAAGGGAAGCCTGTTTGTTTATTATCAAAATTAAAACAACAAAGTAATCTACTAACAATAGATGTTTAAAACCATTGTTCTGTGAACGCAGACCCATTTGAAAATCAAATCTTTCAGTTTAGTTAAATAACCCTGTGAGGGCTGCGCGCGCGTCGTTTTATAGTAACAAAAAAAATGCTACACTACTACATATTGTCGTCCATACTAGTCAATTGGTAAATATTTGATTTGAGAACTTTGTTTGTCTATCTATTTATGAGGGGCCCGTGGCTAAATAATAATAGCCGCACAGGTCAATCGACCAGGTTAAGCTACGCTTGCCGCGGTTGGTCTGTGGATGGGTGACCATCTTTACATACCGTGACCCCTCCGTGCCTCGGAAAGCAGGTTAAGCCGTTGGTCCCGGCTGTCATTCGTGGATCTTTAACAGTCGTTACGCGATCTGCCTAGCCTTTTCCCAACTATGTTGGGGTCGGCTTCCAGTCAAACCGGATGCAGCTGAATACCAGTATTTTACATAGAGCACACACATACTGTTTTACATGGAGCGACTGCCTATCTGACCTCCACAATAATGCGATAATTGTGGACCAATATAATAATCTGTAGCTGTACCAACACACAGTTATACATTGGGGACTGTTATACATTATTTCATGTCTTATCATACATTATTTCATATCTTATCTACCAGTGACACGTGTCTGGGATAATCGTGCAACATGCACTATTACTCACTAGTGTCATGAACTCCGACTTGCTCCCCTTGACCACGATAAGAATGACTCTTATCGTGGTCAAGGGGAGCAAGTCGCTCACTTTCTTTCGCGCTTCGTAAATAATACTCACTTGTTTCGTTGACTCGACGACGACGTTCCTTCTGATTTTATCTATGGTTAAAAAGTGTGTAGTGTAAATTATCTTTAAATATAATTCTGTTGTACGTGTCACTGAACTCCTCCTAAACGGCTGGATGCCGTAGGAGTTCCATTTTGATGTAATTTTTAGGGTTCCGCACTTCAAAAGGAAAAACGGAACCCTTATCAGATCACTTCGTTGTCCGTCAGTGAAGACCCTTTTTTATCAGGAACGTTATCCTATATACCTTTTTTATCGGAGTTATCAAGTTAAAATTAACATCAAATACTCAGGGCTCCAATTCTTTGAAGCAGTGAAAAGATCAAACTTCTAAGCCAACGCAATCAAAAGTTACGGGCGTTTTATGTTCCGAAATCAAAACCTATAGGGTACGGCGCGGCGTACAGCGGGTAGGCGCCGAGATTTGAAAATCGAACGATAATATTTAGGGGTTTATTTAGGTGTTTCCTAGTTAGTGAAGAGGGGCATCCATGTTTCTTTGTTTTAACCGGTAGTTTGCTTTCTGTTCCAGTGGGTATACAACATCCTAGAAGGCAAGAGTGAGCAAGATAGAGTGATCCACGACAACAAGTGCGAGCGAGACGGGTTCGTGTTACTCCCTGACCTGAAATGGGACGGTCTTACTAAGGAAACGCTGTACTTACTAGCTATTGTAAGGAGAAGGGGTATCAAGTCTTTGAGGGACTTGGACGAGACTGACCTGCCGCTTTTGAAGAGGATTCGGGACGAGGGCAAGGTGAGAATGAATATTTCTCATTAAAATGGTCCTCTAAACTCGGTTCAGTCATTGACAATTAATGTGACCGTAACACATACAAAACCAACAGATTTTTACATACTGCAACTCTTCAAATCCCTGAGAACTGTACATCCGCATCAGGCCGCAGCATATCGCATTCAAAAAAGCCTGGTGTATGCGATACAAAATCTACGAAACTGGTGAAGGATGATTTTTGCAATGCGGCCCACCCTATTGTGTCAGCCTTGTTATTTCAGAGTCATGATAATATGAAGTATCAATGCATAACCTCTAGCTAGTATGACAATAATATGATATAGCTGTTTATTTCGGAACTTCGGGTACATTGGTTGTTAGAAGAAAGTATTTGGACCAAACGAAAATCATAAGACCATCAAATTATGTCTGGACTTCAAAATTGACTGTGACCTCTGAGTTTGTTTCGGCCTTCTCAGAGTAGTCAGATAGGAAACGCCGACCTCATGTAGTTTTTAAAAATATGATTGATGTGTAAATGTGTTTGTGCAAACCTACTTCATCCTCATGATCATTTCAGCCGAAAGACGTCCACTGTTGGACATAGGCCTCCCCCAAGCACTTCCACTTCGACCGGTTCTGTGCTTCTCGCATCCAACGGGTTCCTGCGGCCTTCACAAGGTCCGCGTGTCAAACCTACTTACAGAAATAAAATAATTTATCATAAGATGTCCCGCAGCTCGGTGTGACTTTTGGCATAAACCTCCTCCAACTATCTCCATTGATTGTGCTCTGTCCTCTGCAACTGCAACTCCAGTATTAGGTTAGGCGGATATCGTCTTCCCATCTTGTTTCTAGCTAGCTAATATAATAAAACTTTTTAAATCTCCTGATAGCGAAGAGGTCCATTATTCTTATTATATACACCCAATATTGTAATTATTTCCTTTTCCTCTATTACAGAAAAAGATATACGAGAAATACAAGGTGCCAGCATCGCAGTTACGTATCTACCTCCACTACCAACCTTCGTTCTACCACCTGCACGTACACTTCACGTACCTCCGCCACGAGGCGCCCGGTATCTATGCCGAGAAGTCACATCTCCTCGACACAGTCATCGATAATATCGAAATGATCGGTGACTACTACAAAAAGGCCACATTACCATTCACCATTCGCGAAATGGACAACATCTTCAACATCTATGAGACCAATGGACATGTCCAGAGAATCAAACCCAATATTGAGAACATTGAACTAATTGATAAGTAATCTTTTCTATTTTGTAAGCGTAATTTGTCAAAAATGTTGATCAAAAACATTTTCATTGAACTCCGCTCCAGATTGAGGAGTTGCAACGTTTTTATTACAACCGGTGTCGATTTTACAAAGAATTGTAATTTGAAAATAAGTATACAAACCAATTGTATTGTCTTAAATTATTATAAAGACGATTATGATAAGTCTAAGAGAAGGGACAGCCTCTCTTCAATTGAGAGTCTTTCGGACTGCTACTCTGAAGATGAAAATGAAGTCAGCTGCGTGATTCCGGTCCGCCAGTTCTGTCAGATCATACCAAATTCTATGTCGTGTCTCAAAATAGACAAGAGCACAATATCCTTCAGAATTCTGACTGAACCTAAGAACGGTGGCAATTTTTATAAAGAATTGTTGTCCACCAACAATTTTGATAGTTCTACCAAAGGAAATGTTTTAAAATTAAACGTCAAAGTGGGAGAAGAATTGAAACTAACATGCGCAAATTGCTCAAATGTGGTTTCTGGCAGTAGTGTGAAATTCGCCAGAATTCTAGAATTGCCGTCGGCTAATTTGGACATGTCGGAATGGTTTTGCCACGGACATGGACACAGCCACGACCACGGCGACACCCCACCACCCTCAGACGGCGTAATAAAGCCAAACAAAAGTGATTTTCTTTATAGACTGACGTTTTTCGTCGTCAACAATAGTATATTATCAGAAAAGACTAACAAATTCAACTCTAAAAGAGAAGTGTATCATTGCAACAGGTGCCTGGCTTGGCTGGGACTGAAGGACAAAGATACCGTCAAACTGTACAACTCGGAGGTGAAAATACAGCAAAATGGCGCCGACTCAGTAGTCTTTGCACACAAAACCATACAAGACATACACACAGATGATTTTATTTACACCATAGAGTTTATGACCAGAGAATTCAACCTTGGCTTCCAGTACACAGTGATGTGTAAAATAGTTCTTGAATGCACAATTTCCGCTACAAAGAAACAGTATATGCTTATTTGGGTTATGGACAAAGAATTGCAAGTTCTAAGAAATAGCGTGGATACGATTTTGAGTGATAAAATTGAATTGCAATCTACATCTGTGACAAAAATTCTGTTTAAAGTAGAGTTTTGTATGAATGATGAGGTGGAGTCGTGGGTTTCAGACCCTGGTGTGGTGACGACTGAAATCTCGAAGGGCATGTTTACCAACGGTCTGGCGCATTTGCAGAATATGTCGCAGAAAGTACCTGAATACTTCCGTAACACCAATGGTTACTGTGTAAGTTATCTCAAAGTTTGATCCAATAAATCTGCGAAGGAATTTTGTTGTTTTATTTATTGGGTCTAGGTCGTCTCGCCACCTCTTCTTGGGCCGGCCTGGACGGCGCCGTCCACCCTCAGGCACTACGTGTTGAGACTGTTATCCAGCGGTCACTGTCACTGCGCATGCGGCTGACGTGACCCGCCCTATCCCATTTCAGCTTGGCGGTCTTCTTGTCGTCGTTTTGCGTATCGCAAGGGTTGGATCGAGCTGGCGCGAAAAGGGTGCAAGGTAACTTTATTAATATTTATGGGAAATAGGGGTAATTTAAATAAAGGAGAATTGCTCCAATATCATAGAACATTGTGCAACCTTAGCTTAAGAAAAATTGTTTTGTTTACATTACCTTACAGTAACAGTTTGCCACAGGAAGAAAATAACTTAAGATTTGATATAAATATGACATTGCACAATTTGACATATAATGATAACTTATTCCAGTTAATTGATACTAACTATTATGTTGGTAATAATTTATATTTGACAAAAGATAGATATAATATTGTTATGTACTATCTTTCTAACTATCAAAAAAGACAGATAGCTGTGTCGCTATCATATTTTTTTTCTATTACAGCCAAACATTTGGCTAAACAAATTGCTCCTATTGAGCAATGCAATGACTTTTTAAATTACTCTGGTAATAATTTGGTTGAAATTATTGACATTAATCATTTAAATTAGAAATTAAGACAATAGAGGCAACCTCTTGCAAAAATGTAAATAAGTCAAATGAAAGTGTAAAAAAATTAAATAGTATCAATCTGGTGCATCAAAATATTCAAGGTTTTTCAAACAAAGACTTAGAAGTAGAATTATTCCTGAATTGTTACAATATAGATATTCTTTGTATGACAGAACATTGGCTTAAAAGTCACCAGTTCATGTTCAATTTTAGTAATCACCAGGTTGGTAGTTCATTCAGCAGAGTAAATGCTATACATGGTGGCTCATTAATTTTAATAAATAACCAGCTTAAGTTTAAAGACCGAAAGGATATTGTGAGCCTCTCTGTTGAACGGACAATTGAAATAGCCTGTATAGAATTGGAGCAGTTCATTATATTAAGTGTGTACAGACCTCCTTCAGGATTGTATGATTGTTTTGAAAAAGTTATGGATGAAGTGTTGCACAAAATCTGTAATACAAACAAGTCCATCATCATTTGTGGTGATTTTAATGTTAATTTGTTAGAAAATTCTGGGTTAAGTACTAAAATTATAAGTTTGTTTCAGTCATACAATCTTGCAAACCAATTTTTGGAGCCCACTAGAATAACTCCTACTAGTGCCACATGCCTAGATAACATTTATACAGATGTTATACCAACCCACAAAGACATTATTAACCTAATAGACTCAGATCATTGTGGACAATTAATCACTATTCCAAATAAAAACAAAAAAGTTACTAAAAAAGATATCACTGTTAATCCAAAAACAACTAATCGCTTGGAAACATTTAAAACTAAACTCATGGGTAAATTACCACTTTTGTTCACTAATGATGACCCTAATCAACAATATAATGATTTTTTTAATATGTATTGCACACAATTTGATAACACATTTATTCCAAAAACATTATCGGTTAATAGTATTGCTTCCTTCAGTAACTGGGCCACCATTGGTATACATAAAAGTAGAAAACGACTTTATGAATTATATGAAGAACGGATTTGTATAAACACTGCTGAATTTAATTTATATGTTAAGAATTATTCTAAAATATTTAAAAAAGTTTGTAGTATTGCCAAGTCACGTTATTTGAGTTCAAAAATTAAAAATAGTAGTAACATTATTAAAACGACTTGGAATGTCATTAATAGCGAAACGGGAAGGTCATGCACCCGAAGTAGTGACTACAGCCTTGTTATTGATGACAATATAATTAAATCAGATTGTCAAGTCGCCGCGGCCTTTGAAAATTTCTTTGCAGAGATTCCCGTATCAACTACTAAATCTCTTAACTCATCACCCATTGCTGCAGAGTCTTTACTTAAAGAAAACGTTCCAGTTTGCGATTCTGAATTTCACTTCCAATATGTAACTTGTAAAGATATAATTAAAACTTTTCACACGTTAAATGTTAAAAAGACCGCAGATCTATGGGGTAATTCTGTGGATGTTGCTAAGTCGATTATAGACATTGTAGCACCTACTTTAGCTGTTATATTTAATAATTGTATTGACCGTGGTGAGTTTCCTGATCTTATGAAAAACAGTAAAATAATACCGTTGTTTAAATCGGGTAGTACATCAGACCCTACTAATTATAGACCTATTTCAGTACTACCTACCTTTAGTAAAATTTTTGAAAAACTTATTTTAAATCAATTGCAAAGATTTTTTAATAAAAATAAATTACTACATAACAAACAGTTCGGATTTACAAGGGGTCGTTCGACTACCGATGCAGGAGTTGAACTTTTAGGACATATTTATAATGCATGGGAGGACAAATGCGATGCTTTGGGCATCTTTTGCGATTTGTCCAAGGCATTCGATTGTGTTCTTCATGAAACATTAATCAGGAAACTGCACCACTACGGAATCCGGAACGCCTCTCTGGATCTTCTTACTTCTTACTTAAGTGATAGGATTCAGAGAGTTGATGTTAACGGAAAAAGGTCACCCGGATCTGTAGTAAGAATGGGGGTCCCCCAGGGCTCAATTCTCGGCCCATTTTTATTTATTATTTATATAAATGACTTGCCTTACCTCATAAGGGATGAACATGATATAGTGTTGTTTGCAGATGACACTTCACTTTTATTTAAACTCAAACGTCAGCAGCTGGTTACTGACAATGTAAATAACGCCCTTGCAAAAGTAGTTAACTGGTTTAATGTCAATAACCTACTTCTTAACGGAAAAAAAACGAAATGTATTAAGTTTACCATACCCCACGTTAGACAAGTAGAAACTAGTGTTCTCATTAAGGATGAAGAGTTGAAACCTGAAGATACCACAGTATTCCTAGGCATAACGTTGGATGCCAAGCTTCAATGGGGCCCCCATATAGATAAATTGTCAAAAAAGCTTAGCTCTGCAGCATATGCCGTTAGGAAAATTCGTGATTTAACTGATTTAGAGACAGCCCGTTTAGTATACTTTAGTTATTTTCATAGTGTGATGTCGTACGGTATTCTGTTGTGGGGAAATGCCGCCGATATTCAGACAATTTTTATTTTACAAAAAAGGGCAATTCGTTCCATTTATAAATTAAGTCCCAGACACTCCCTCAGAGACAAATTTAAAGAGATTAATATAATGACTGTGCCTTCTCAGTACATTTATGATAATCTTTTGTATGCACATAAAAATATTAATCTGTTTAAAAAATACAGTGATATCCATAACATAAATACTAGGAACAAACACAAATTTGTTGTTCCAACAACAAGGCTCAAAAAAATAGGTGGCTCGTTTAGATGCCAATGTATACGTTTTTATAATAAACTTCCTAGCCACATTCAAGAACTAAGCCTTAATAAATTCAAATCTTTTATAAAGCGAAAACTATGTCAGAAAGCCTATTATACTGTAAAAGACTATATTGAGGACAAAAAGGCTTGGGATTGAGCTGCTCCAATAGGTTTAGAATGTTGTTTTTATTTTTCTAATTTACACTTTAATAATTTTCTTTTTTTAAGTATCTATTTACTTAAATAATGACATGTACATTTACTGTATAAAGTATTATATGTTTTTAATTATTGTGAATGTGAGGACTATGTGGGTATTTTTTTGTTTTTTCTCTCTTCGTTTTAATCATGATCTGGCAGTTTGAGTAGTTTATGCGGCCTACCCAAATGTCCTGTCTTTGGTATTGTTCGTCGAATCGTTGAGCTCCTTAAGTTCTGAGTTGAGCTGCACGGTTACTGACAAATGCGTGCACTGACTGGACAGGTCCGCTCAATCTGTGTGGTTCTTTCCTCAAAAGACCATTTCAGACACTAATCTACATGGTCCTCAAAGATTATGTCCGGATTTTTTATATACACATTGACATTGATGAATTTTATTTAGACAATGACATGAATATTTACTTTGTAAGTAATTTTTATTTATTTTTTTTATTTAATTATTGTGAATGTGAGGACTATGTGGGTCATTTCTTTTTTCCTTCTTAGTTTTAATCATGATCTGGCAGTTTGAGTAGTTTATGCGGCCTACCCAAATGTCCTGTCTTTGGTATTGTTCGTCGAATCGTTGAGCTCCTCAAGTTCTGAGTTGAGCTGCACGATTTTTGACAAATGCGTGCACTGATTGGACAGGTCCGCTCAATCTGTGTGGTTCTTTCCTCAAAAGACCATTTCAGACACCAATCTACATGGTCTTCACACGATCTGACCAAGATTTTGTCTGGACTTTAAAAGAGACTGTGACTTCTGAGTTTGTTTCGGCCTTTCTTCTCAGAATAGTCAGTTAGGAAACGCCGACCTCATCTAGTTTAAAAAAAAATATGATTGACGTGTAAAAGTGTTTGTACAAACCTACTTACAGAAATAAAAATCATTTATCATTTATCATTTATCATTTAAGGAAGGATTTGGGGGAGGACTTTGCTCAGCCGTGGGACAGTGCAGGCTAGATAAAAAATGTATTGAATGTATTCAGTGAATGTCTGTCTCATTTCTTATTAATAATTTGGGAGCGGCATCCCCACCTAATATTATAAATGTGAAAATAAGATTGTTTGTTACATTTTCACGCATTTCATAATGATAATATAATAGATGGCGCCACGTGTCTTTCGCGTCTGACGGGTCAGTTAATACATAGTAATTAGGTAATTAAAATGTTACAAAAACTTTGGTTACCATTCAAAAGTTATCTACTTCCCATTGTTAGTTATAATGTGAGACTGCATTATTAATTAGAAATAAAAAAATTGCAAAATCAAGCTAATATGGAAATGAATTAATAATAATTGTGTTGATCGTAGGTATATTAGATTAAAATTTAAAACTTATCATCAGTATTCATCTAAAAAAACTAATTAGGTAGGTTTTTGTAGGTTAAGTTAGGATATTTTTAATTAAAACGTCTTAATTTAATAAATAAAAGCATTTATTTGGTAACAATAATTATAACATGGAATGAAAATGAAATACAGAATAAGTTTGTGCCCACAGTAATAGTACTAAAACGATTTTTTTTACCACATTTATTTAAAAAAATATTGATATCACAAAATACATAACTCCGTGCTTTTATTACAAAAATGTACATTTTTGTGCCTAATTATATAAAACTAATTAGCTTAGAATTAGGTACAGTAAATTTATTTTTGACAAATATTTTACATACCTACAAGTTTATAAAAATATTATTTTTCCGGACTGCAGTTTAATAATACTTTATGAGGAAATAACGGATGCAAGTTACAATGAAGGAAGTTAGATTTACCTTAAACTAATGGGACAATCCTATAGATGTAATACGTGCAAAGATCATATAAAATAATGCAACATCCCACTTGTTAAATCTATTCAGAAGTTCTCAAGTTTCGCTAGACGATACCTGCACTGCACTCTAATTGCGTAACACTATCAATTAATTACAATCTGAATCATTTTGAAGGATATTACTAATACATTGCTTAATATGTTCGAAAAAATTGTCAGTTCAACAACGTAAGTAACGCAATGAATGTTGTTGAACTGTCAAAATGAAAGCCATGCCTACAGTTGTGTTGCGCAATTACCTCGCAGTTTTATACATTTAGCTAAAGCACCGTCCATTAAGCACGAAATACACGGTTTAAAACCAGTCTACAAACCAAGGTGACCTTGAAGTTTTTGTTGTTGCGAGATGCCTGCTACACGGTTTAAAACCAACATTTTCTGCCACAGGTTTGCAACGCAGGCCTTTCCACCAAGGACGTTTAAAGGTCATACGAATTTGGTTTCAAACCACTGTCTACACTGTTTTAAACTTAGGTTTGAAACCGTGTAGATTTCATTAGAAAACCAGCGTCAGACAGCATCTGTCTGGCATTAATGCTGAAATGAACCTTTTTGGCAAAGCCGTGAGGCACACATTATTGTTGTTGATCAAAACATTATTTTTATTTTGTTAATTTTGTATTTTGGGTTTCACGAACTGTGTCCAAATAAACTTTTTTTTTTCTTTCTTTCGTTTCTTTCAGTTGTCGTGCTTCACGTGCTTGAAGCAATGGATACAGCAATATGAATCTAATCTTAAGTACATACTCAATGTATGAGAGTAGGTATCTTTGTGACGCGCGAAAACAATGTGAATACTTTGCTTTAGCAGTGATCCTTTGACCGAAGTCAGGCAGTTACATCTGCAATCTCTTTTAAAGGCACTTTCTCTTGAGAAAGACCGCTAATCTCTCTGTATAGGATAACTAGCTTTCCTCGCGGCTTTGCCCGCTTGTAAAGCAGACTCATAAAATCTTTTAAAATAAGTATAGACAATTTTTTTATATTGCCTAATTACTCGAGGATAATGTAGTGAAACAATTTTCGGAATCGAAACAGTAGTTCCGAAGATTACATCCTACATAGAAAGTCACAAATTTTACCTCTTTATAATATTAAAATAGATTGTACCTCTATTATATTATACCTATCCCTACTAATATTATAAATTCAAAAGCAACTGTCTGTCTGTATGTTACCTTTTCACGCCTAAACCACTGAACGGATTTCGATAAAATTTGGCAGAGAGATAGATTGCATCCCGGGGAAGGACATAGGATAGTTTTTATCGACATAGGTATCTCGCGGGCGAAGCCGCGGGCGGAAGCTAGTTTACCATACATTCTCTCACGTTTCGATCAAACATACGACTTAGAATACGATTTGAGTAGAAATAGCCTTTTATTAGCAATCATTGGTGTAAAATACTAGTAGGAAATCTTTGAAAGGCCTAGCACCTTCCTATCTTCTATCATTACCGTACATTTAGATTCTTTCATAGTAGATACATAACTATGTGTAGGTACCTATATTATTACATCGGATAAGGTGATGTTAAATCCGCTAAAGAGTGTCTTGGGACGGAGCGTTTGTACAGCGTAAGCGTAGACGCTACGTTAGCGTGGCGTTGGTCGTGATTATATCGAAAATACGTCGCGTTTTTGCGGCGTGTACGCTGCGTACACATTCGCCTAACGCCTACGCTGCACCAACGCTAGATACGAAGACATTCTTAGTCCCGTATTATAGAACCTCACTCGAAAGACTCAACTTCACTACTACAAACTACAATTAAACCAGCCAAATGCTCTAAACTAGTTTTAAGTACCTAATGCTGCAGTCCTGAGTGAGGTTCTGTAATACGGGCCTTAGTGGGAAACATTAGCTAAAGGGTAATTTACTTGTATACAGGGTGTTAACAACTTTTACTATGGGGCCAAACCTAAAATCGCGAAAAAATAATAAACTGTTCCCTACATTTTGACGAGTTATGCGAACATAAATGTAGGGAACAGCTGATTTTTTAACGCGATTTCAGGTTTGGTCCCATAGTAAAAGTTGTTCATAATGATGAGTACAATGACCTCTTAAGAGGTTTTGGGTTAACTCATTAACACCTTGTATAACAAGTAAATTATCCTACAGCATCATATCAAGATAAAAATTTAACAATAATTTGAGTTCATAGCTATAGTTGATAGCTGCTCATAAAATCTGCTCTATGTCGTGTGTCGTTGAGCTGCGCAGTTGGGAGATTCCACTCACTATGATGGAGTAGTTGAAGTACCAGAACATTGTGAAAATAATGCCGAAGAAGATATCTGTGATGGGCTAAGGATTTCATTGATAATATTTTTGTTAGATGGATCGATTGGCGCAGTGGTTGAATAGCGCAGCCATGCGCTACGGATGTGAAGAATGGTGAAGATTATTGAGGAAAATATGTTTTTCTTTTAATTTTTAGGGTTCCGTACCCAAAGTGTAAAAACGGGACCCTATTACTAATACTTCGCAGCCTGTCCGTCCGTCCGTCTGTCTGCCACCAGGCTGTATCTCAAGAACCGCGATAGCTAGACAGTTGAAATTTTCACAAATTATGTATTTCTGTTGCCGGTATAACAATAAATACTAAAAACAAAATAAAATAAATATTTAAGGGGGGCTCCCATACAACAAACGTGTTTTTTTTCCCGGTGTTTTTGCCTTGTGGTACGGAACCCTTCGTGTGAGTCCGACTCGCACGTGGCCAGTTTTTTAAACTGATAGTACTCACGTTTGACCACTATTATTTGATACAAGCTTTTATGCGGTCGGCGATGAGGGAATCATCTATCTAAATAAAAATCTAATGATGTTCGTTGGTAAGTGCATCACTTGAGGCTGGAGTTATTTGGCTATTTATTGTTTTAAACTGTTTGTAATAGTCCGAATTAGGTTTTTATGAAAGAAAAAAACTGAATTAAGTTTCCCGGAAAAATTTAAAGTCAGGAAAAACTGAACATCCCTTTTTTAGCCCGTTTTCCACCGCGATCGGAACGGACCTATTTACCTCGTAAGAGAAAACTGCTTACATGTGTTTCCACCAACAAAGAGTTGAACGGAAATGACTCAGCGGGCAAAAAGAGTAAAAATGAGCTCGCTCATTCTTCTGTTTCATTTCTCTTTTGCGGTGGGAATCAGACCACTAAACTCTTTCTTGGTGGAAACGCAAACCTATTTCATGAAAACGAAGTCCGCTCCGCTTAGCCATTTCCGGCTCATTACTCTTTCGTGGTGGAAACCGGGCTTTTCTATTGACAACGTCTGTCGGGTCTGCTAGTTTAAAATAAGTAGGTATGACTACTTTTAATATTTATTTCCACAATCAGGTACCAATAATGGTATAGTGATTAAAACAGTTATTACTACTGGATCAATAGGCTATTTGACAATGTAAAAAATAAGGTCATAATTATTGACACTCGTATAGATTATCGCTTTTAAAATCGATTTGCATTAATTTTACTACAAAACAATGTATTATTTATAAAAAAAAACCCGAAAAAGCTTCATCTTTTTAAATCTGGCGCCACGTAATCGAAAACGGTCTGGATTGGCTGAACTTAAGATGACGTCATGATTTACTAAATTTCTGTCTATCGTTGACAGATCAGATGACTTTTGTCTAGTATCTCGACCGTTTCAACGTTTGTTTACGTGAATCGTGACGTCACGACGCCATATTGTTAAAGATAGCATTTTGGCGGCTTATTTAAACAGTACATTTTTATTTACTATTTTTTAAAAGAAATACATTATGAAATTTGAAGAAATAGGTTTTTGTGGGCTCGTTAGACACCATTAAATAATCTGAGATGTTTATCAGAAACCAGTCAAATAGCCTATTTAGTCTAGTTAGGATAAATCTACAGGAATTTTACAAAACAAACTACAGGAAAATATCTAAATGGCTGTAAAGTTGCACTGTGTAGAAACCTTGGAAAGTACCTACTTTGCACTCAACTTCGTAAGCATACGCTGACAATGCCCTAATCACTTTATAAGTGTTTTTGTTATCATTAAGATTCTTTGATAAATAACAGTTTTTAAATTAATTATTCATGCAAGCTCCTGCTATAAAAACTATTTCGTGATACTTACTTAACTATAATATTATCATTATCATCTGCCTAGCCTTTTCCCAACTATGTTACAGTTGGCTTCCAGTCTAACCGGATGCAGCTCAACACCAGTATTTTACATGGAGCAACTGCCTATCTGACCTCCACAACCCAGTTACTGGGTAATACGATACCTCTTGGTAAGATTGGTTGTCAGACTTTTGGGCTTCTGCCTACCCGTAACAACTGTCAAAGATCCACAAATGACAGCCGGGACCAACGGCTTAATGTGGTTTCCGAGGCATGGAGGAGTCTCAGTATGTAAAGATACCCATTCACAGACCAATTCATTCTTTTTTGATACAAAAAACATCCTTTCCAATTCATGTTAAATAATAACAAGCATTATTATATAAACACAGAAACAGGTTTTAAGGCCGCCAGCAAAAAGTGAAAGTGAATGGGGAAAGTAGCTTCCTTGTATACGCTGTGTTTGTATCTCATTATGAAGATTACAAAGCACATTGCATTTGTAATTTGTTTTTATAAGTTGGGCGTTTTTGAAGAAAAATTATCATAAGTAATGATGTAGGTAATAAGGCTCCAGTGCACATGCTAAACAAAAAAGGGATGTTCCAGTCAATAATTTTTAAATACAAAGAAGTTTAAAATTAATTTGATCATAATATTCGAACTAAGGAGCATGAAAACCTTATTAAGTAGATCGTTAACTATATTAATAGGCGAGCCACCGTCGCGCACCATTAGCACACCATGACGAAATATAATTTACTTAGGTAGGTCGTTTTTTTCTGAATTTTTAATGAAAACTTTAAGAATAAGTTAATTAATTTCCGTAGCGTTTTCCCGGTTAACAGGACATTTTAAAGAACAATAACATATAGGAAAGTTTTCCTTACTTTCAAAAGTATTCGAGTTGGAAAATCGAAATTAATTTGTGTACTTACAGTTGACACTAATGATTTTGTGAAAAGGATACGCACTATAATTTTCTCCCAGGTCTCAACCATGTACAGTTCAGTCACCAATATGTACCGAAGGTACCAGTAGCCTATGAACTGTTGTATTTTCTTTACAAATTCCATTTTCCTGTCTTGTTTCGAAGCACTTCAGTTGAATGAGTACAACTCAAGTTTTAAGTATTCGAGATGGTAACACGTAGGAATGTGTCGTACAAATTGACAGGTACACGTGTAAACTGTACTTATTCCGGAGAAGTACTAATATTTTAATTGTGTTTCACAACTCGTCTTCTCGGCAATAAAATAAAATTAAAATTCTCTATCATGACCGAATATGACTCAAGTCAAGCACAGTGACAGCAGACGTCAAAGTGACGTTGCTCGGTCAAATTAAAGGCCGCATTCCGAATTAGCTCAGTGTTACCAACCCATAACAAAAGCCCCCAAGATTTTTTAAAAATCCCCCAAAAAAAAAACCAGTACAATTCACATAAGGTAATTTCCAAAAATTTGAAGACGTGGCGTGGTGGATTACGGCCCGCTCCCTCTCACCGAGAGGAGTCCTGTGTCCCAGCAGTGGGAACATTATAGGCTGATTATGATGATGATGATGAAATTTCTTTGATGCAGTGCCTAACTCCCTAAGTCGTTCGTATACCTAGGTATTGCTAAACTACTAACTTAATTGTAATACAATGTAAAAACGACATTTTACAGTATTTCCTTGTTAACACCACATTTCTACTTCAGTTCTTCTTCTTTGGTTAGGTGGCGACTGTCAGCCAGAAGTGGAGCACGAACCCGCACTGGATCTGCGTGAAGGATCTCCACGCAGACCCAGTGCGGGTTCGTGGATGGCCACAATCATATTGTCTACAATTTTTTTTTTATTTCTAGGTCAGTCTGGTTTCTTCACGTTTTTTATCTTCACCGTTTTTAAAGTGGTGGAGTAAAGTGCCTGTCTGGGTTCGAACTTAAGACCTACAATTTGTGAGTCGCGGCCACTGACCTGTATATGACAGAGGTCAGTGGTCGTGGCCGTTTCCATTGGGTCACCTATTCTCATGCTAGATAGTATCACAGGATTAAATTCAAATAAAATCACGTTTACAATAAAATGAACTTTAATTCATTAGGTTAATAATACAATGTGATTTATTTACCTTAAATCTAAAGTAAAATTGGTATCAGCCCTTTTAAACTACGCAAGAAAAATACAATGTTGCAAATCTATAAAACGATTTTTTACACTGGTAATACGATTCGATAAGTAATCACAATTTTGTACTTAACAATTACGACATAAAACGGTAATTTTGTATAATTTCATTAGTTTAAAATAATTAGTAACTTAGGTGTCATAAGCAGCTATTATAGTTGCCATGTTAAAAGCTGGTATAGCCAGACCAAAAAAATATGTATGTTGCAAGAAAATAATTTATTAAATACTTAATAAATTAATTTCAATTGTTTGCTCTGGCTATGTTATTAAAAAAAAAACGGTAGGCATGCAAAATAGGCCTTTCATCCGCTTAGAACTCATCTAATACATTTTTATACACTAAACGGTAACATTTTTGCATTTAAGCGTGCAAATAACTATAAAATACCGATACCTTTGGGATAGAAATACCAATTTACAAAAAGTTTCGAGATGGTTTTCTACCCGGCAACCATATGGCATTCTTTGCACCAGATGTTTTTAATAAAAGTATATTTTACAAGCATTTATATCCTTTTACAATTCTTGTGGGACTTGCCCACAAAAAAGAAAACTCTTCGACGATTTCATGTACTTTTTTATGATAAATAGGTAATTATAAAATGCATAAAGTCTTCATTAGTGATGCTATAGATACAATAATAATAATTTCGATCTCAAGTGACGGTGCTGCCACCTTTTAAGCAAGAAAGTGCTCGAAAATCTGACTATTAGTTGAAAATTATAGCTGTGTACGAACTGCTCCCTCCTCACAGACCTCTGAACATTTTACAACATAACGTGCCCATGTCGGGGGCTCTTGACAAGTTCATGTCGTATTTGTCAATCTGTCAGACTTCTTGACAGGCTGCCACGATAGTGACACCCTGCCAAAGAGGTCCGTTAGGACGGATGAGTTCGTACACCACTACAAAATGTATAATTTTATGATAACCCCAATATTTTGAAATGTATCGTTACTTGGTATCGCAAATAAGATTGTCCACCATTTAAATTCGGAAAATACATTACTACCCTCCGTAATCGAAGTTAAAATACTCATGCTATATTGCAGTATAATTTTACATAATAAATACATACAAAATCACTTAATTTTAAAACGCTTACCTATATAACATAATTTTGGAATAAAACGAAAACTCAAAATCACACACTTATTTCATTACGAATTATATTTTCATGCAAGCATCTATAAAAGACTAAAATAGTAAATAATCATGACATTTTCGTTTTTTTTTTTTTTTGTATATTGTTCAGTCTTATACAAGGCACCGATTTCATCCGATTTTGTATAATTATTGTAAAAAAATAGCTGCCGTAAGCTTTCTTATGACGAATACAAAATTGGCACATTTCATTATTATCAGGACACTTTCAACATTAACCGGTTAATGTAGTAAAAGTCAGGTAATTTGTTTAAATAGTGCTGTCACTATTTAAACAAATTACCTGACTTTTACTACATTAACCGGTTAAACTATCAGCATTGCCCGGTCATTGTAAGAATCTGTATTCTTACAATGACCGGGCAATGCTGATAGTTTTATTGCTAAAATCGAGACATGACATTCCATATATTAAAATAGTTACCAAAATATATGTTTAGATAAAATACTGCGTCGTGTAAGTATTATAAAATGGTTTATATGATAAAACTATCGTGTATAATAATAAAATATTCCTGACCACGCAATATTGTGACTTGTACCTGTTGAAATACGATTCATTTTGCCTTATTTTAGATACGTTTAGTATCCAATAAAAGTGTAGAACCGTTTGATTTCATTTTTATTTCACCATTAAACGGCTTGAAAGAGATGTTATTTTTCTTAGTATTTTTTATTAAGCCATTTATTGAGCTCCATATTAATTGGTTAAAGTCAGCATTCTCCACATTATCAGATTAAGCGCTGATTTTTCAATCATCTGATAACTTTATTTGAGGAATAATTTTGAAATTTTGACAGTTTTTTCTTACAAAAACTGTCAAACGTCAATTTTATTCCTCGAATAAAAGTTATCTGGCGATGGAAAAATCAGCCCTTAATTGGTTAATCTATACATTGACCAATCCCTTCAACCATCACAATATTTTCTACCTTTTAATTGACAGTTTAATTATAAAATCTATTTATAATCTATGGTACTGCTTGAGTTTCTACTTTAGCTAGCTATTTCGATAAGTACTATTATTTTGTGACGTTAGAATAAAAGTGAAAATGGACGGGTATTATTTAAAATGGTATTTTTACAATGATGATAATGATTCTTATTTATCAAGCCTTTCTTGGCAGTTCAATTTATTGTGGTATAATGTGTGAGCAAATGTAAATATTCAAAATTTTTTAATCCTGCAATTTCAGTTATCTGCACTTCTAAAAAAAAAATTAAAATCCAGAAAATGTACAGACGCCAGCACATCGAGCTACTACAATCTGTCAAATTTCTTTAATAGATTTTCAACTTTATCGCTAAAGCATAAGGTTCAAAGTTGATTGGGAAAATTTGACAGTTTCGGGTAGCTGATGTGCTGGCGTCTGACCATTTATCATGTTTTTTCCTGACGTTTTATAGGCTTCAACAAGAACTAATCAGTTTCCTAACTTAAAAAGCGTAAATAAAAATAATAGATTTCCACTCGCAATTGGTCGAAATAACTGCTATATTCAATACCAATGAACATAAAAATTAAAAATAATAAAAATATTTTTACGCTTTAAAAGGAGGAAAGATCTGTCTCGTGTTGCCATGACAATGTTGGTTGTAGCTGTCATGACAAATTACGTCACATCACAACATGACAAGGTAAAACCAAATTGACAGTATAAAACCTAGACATTTTTTGGCTATGACCAATCACGACGCAAATTGTACAAAAACCTTCTTGACAGATTGAAGACAAGACTCTATTAAGAATGTATGAAAGATTACGTAACCTCACAATTTGACAACACAAAACCTAGATTCTACTTGCTCATGAACTCATGACAAAAAATGTCACCAAACTGGACATGACAAAACCTAGACTTTATTTCACTTTGACAGCTGTCATCGTACCTACATTTTTTCTCCTACCTACCCTCATTTAGTTCACTCTAAATATTCGGTGTAGCCTTGTGCCCCGGTGAAGATGACGTCGATCCATATCCTGGCTGCCTCACCAGATGGCGCCATGAGGTAGTACCGCCGCTGTCTCGTCTTCACTATGAATGTGGTTACAGGGTTCGGTGATTTTGATGTGTTCCCGTGGTCTAGGTACACTTCTTCTATTACCTGGGGTAAAAGAATAATAATAGTATAAAAAATGTTACAATTGATTCCTTCTTGAGGTGTCAGATGGATAGTAGAGCAAGAGAATGTTATTAAGCCATTATAATGATAGTGGGTCAAAAACATTATTTTTTGAGAATAAAATGATTAGATTTCAGCAGGCGTATTTAGTTGTTTTTTTTTTGCACCCTATGAAAGTTTTTTTTCATTACATAAATAGTTTTTCCCCGGCTTTATGTAACTAAAAAACATTTCTTTGAATAATAATAAAAAATCGTAGGTATAAGGGTGGTTCTTGAATAACAAGCGCAGTATCGGATAGTAAGGGAGGCGAGCACTTTACTAGTCACTAAGAATTAAGGTGAATGGATAGTTGAGACCGCGAAATTCAAATTTTCTTACGTTTTTTGCATTTTGCAGGTCAGTGCCAGGTTGTATCTAGATCAAAATATGATTCGCGACAGTAAAAGGTCCATATTTAGATATAATTATAATCATTAGAATCATTAATACATCTTTCTAAGTTAGATTTCTACCACCAACCAACAATCTCATATGGAAAAGTGTTAAGGCGAGAGCGCCAGGGTAGCCCGCGAAATTATTATTTTTTTACGTTTTTTGCAATTTGCTGGTCAGTATTAAGTTGTACGTTGATTAAAATATGATTCGCGGCCGTAACAAATATCTATTTACAGAATTATAATCAGAGTTGTGTTGATGACTTTAATCATCAACACAACTCTCTAAGACCATGTAATCCCCAAGAATGACTATTTCATGAAATCTTGACATTTGGGGATTACATGGTCTTAGAGAGTTGTGTTGATGACTTTAATGATTATAATTCTGTAAATACATATTTGTTACGACCGCGAATCATATTTTAATCAACGTACAACTTAATACTGACCAGCAAATTGCAAAAAACGTAAGAAAATTTGAATTTCGCGGGCCACCTTAGAGCTTCCCCCTTAATGGTAGAAATCTAACTTGGAAAGATGTATTAATGATTCTAATGATTATAATTCTCTAAATATGAACCTGTTATTGTCGCGAATCATATTTTGATCAAGATACAAGCTGACACTGGTCTGCAAATTGCAAAAAACTTAAGAAAATTCTTAATTTCGCGGTCTACCACTATCCATTCACCTTAAATAGCAAAAGCTTGGAGACGCGACGGATGTGGGACCGACGCTGAGCTGCAGAGACTAGAAGAAGTACAGACGCCAGCAAATCAAGCTACCCAAAACTGTCAAATTTTCCCAATCAACTTTGAAACTTATGCATTAGTCATAAAGTTGAAAATCTATTAAAGAAATTTGACAGATTGTAGCAGCTTGATGTGCTGGCGTCTGTACAAGAAGAATGTTGTATACTCACTTGGAAGTAGGCCCCTCCTCTGGGCTTCTTCTCGCTCTTGTCCCAGTAGTAGACGAACGTTTTCGTTTCTCTGTCGAAAACGAACCACCTGCAAACACGAAAACATGCCACAGTTAATTATTTTTATAATTTCTTATAATCGCTTTTTTGTTTTTATAATGACAGCGATGTTCCAGAAAAACAAATGATATAGAACAAACAATACATCATTATCTGCCCAGTCATTTCCCAACTATGTTGGGGTCAGCCGGGGGTAACCGGATACAGCTGATTACTAGTATTTTACATGGAGCGACTGCCTATCTGACCTCCACAACCCAGTTACTGGGTAATACGATACCCCTTGGTAAGACTGGTTTTCAGACTTTCGGGCTTCTGACTACCCGTAACGACTGTCAAAGATCCACGAATGACAGCCCGGACCAACGGCTTAACGTGCTTTCCGAGGCACGGAGGGCCTCGGTATGTAAAGATGGTTACCTATCCACAGACCAACCGCGGAAAGCGTAGCTTAACCTGATCGATCGACCTGTGCGGCTGTTATTATTTAGCCACGGGCAAAACAATAAATATTCATTAGAAAATCGCCACTGAGGAACACTGTAGGTGTTGCATGTTGCAATTAATTATAATGTTGCCACACAAAGGCATATATTAAGGTGAGCGACGATCTATTCATGCGAATACGATATCTGTTTACCCTTAAGCGAAGAATATGAAATTCAGTATTCAGCTTGAGTTCACAATTTCTTTAGTTTTTTTTTTAATTTTGATTTTTCTTTCGAATGATGTATGTAGTTACCGTTTGGACCATGTGTGGAACTTGGCGCCGAGCTTGTGCAAATAGCCGCGACACGACGTCGGCGTCACCGTCACGTACGGACACACCTCGATCTGGTGACCTAAAACAACAAAATAATATGTTAACGTTGGACACAGAACAACTTTAAACGTGGATTCAAAGTAATTTGGGGATTCAAGGATTGTTCACTGAACAGTTAGAACTCTTTCATCCGTGAAGGTGGTTATTTGACCTTGTTTCGTCTGCAGTTTACAGAATTCTAAAATAACGTAGGCCCCAGGATACTTCCTTGTGGTACACCGTACCAGATTTTTTCAGGTTGACACATATTGTAAATTTCTTTTACGTTTTGTGACCTGTCAGTCAGGTAGTCTATTAAAAATTGGAGTGTAATCCCGCGGACACTAATTCATTATTATTAAATGAGATGAACGGGAACATAAACTGTCAAAGGCCTTGGCCGAGTCGAGAAAGGGTGCCTATAGTTTATTTTCTCTAGTATAGGCATTGATATCCTAACTGGTACTGGTGGACCGACGACCTGAATGCCAATCTAGTAGCAATCTCATCTCAGCGACAATCAATGTCAAAATCTTGTCAAACATGTAGGTGAACTCGAGGTATTTTTGACAGATTGAAACAGATTAGAATGCAAACGTGCTTAAATTACAGGAACTGCTCCGCTGGTGAAGATCGGGAATCTGTTAAGATGTTAGAGGTTTAGGAACGGTTGTTGTGGCAATGTTTAGCGGTATAGACCCATGTCCAGCACTCTGAATGATGAGTACGGTACTGACCAGCTGACTCGACGTGTCGTCGGAGGTCGAAGTCGTCTCTGTCTGAGGGCAGGTACCGCGTGAGAGGGCGCTGTGACTCGCTGTAGGGCGCCACTCCGCGTCTGCTGCGACGAGGGGCGTTGCTGAGCGACACTAGAAAAGAGATGGATTGGTTAAAGCTGAGCAGTTTCAAATCCAGACAATAAAGGTTTATATACGTGTATTGGCAGTTTATTTAAACAAACAGTAAAATACTTTATGTGACGTATAACAAAAAGGACAAACATATTAGAAACTAGTATAGAGCGGTGCTATTCTGTAGAAATCTCACCTTGAAAACTTAGGTGAAGTGAGCATGGAGTGAGCTGTCAATAGTGTCAATTCCAAGCAAAAACAAACTCATTTCATCTAAGTTTTCACGGTGAGATTTTAACAGAATCGACCGGCTGGTCTTTATTCAATTTTATTTGTTGTCATACTTACTATTATTATAACGGGAAGTCAATTACAAAAGCTTCCACGAGTAGGTAATTCTGGTTCTGGTAGTCGTGGCCGTTGGAGGTAAGGTTCAAGGCAGTTTGAAACTTTTGCAAATAAGGGTTTTGTTATGTGTGTATACTTACAAATATTGTCCCTACTAAAGTCGGAGGCATGGCTGAGCGGTCGGCTGTCGTCACTACGTTTGTCGTCCTCTGTCGACTCGGTGCGCGAATTTCTCACTTGAAGCTGTTGACAAAAAGATATAAAACATTAGCAACGGTATAATTACTACCACTAATTGACGAAATGTTTTAATTCACAAAAGTATTGTATGGGAAATTTTTGTTGGAAACTTCACAGACAGCCTGACATGTTTTTCTTGCAAAATTTTTGCATTTACTTTCAGAATAGCTAAAAGCACTGAAACTGTATTCACACTTGAGTATCGTTTGAGATTACGGATTTAAATTTAGATGATAGTTCATGCGGAAATCGGTACCTATATCGATTCGATAATCTACTTAATACAGCCGAAGACCTTCAAAAACAAACATCCCAAAATAAACTGTACTAAATTCAACGGTAAATCGATTTCGATCGACTATCGAGTCAATTGAACAAAACTAAGCCTAGGAATTTACTGTATACTTAGTCTCATCAAGTGATTAAAATAATTGTTTACTGTGAGTAAAAATATTCTGTTGTTTTGTGACCAGAATAGTCTGGGTTATAAATACCAACTTCCGTCGTTGTTTCACTAAATTTGTTTCAACGGATATTGAAGTGAAAACTTCTTTAGGCGCGTTGGTAATTTTTTGAGATGGGAAAAAACCATTGAACTCACGCCACTGTTACCGTAACCACTGGGTACCTCAGTACCACTGTGGGAGATTGGCGATGACATTTCTGCGATGATTTCTGGCTGATAGCAAGCATTCCGATTAGAACTCTACAGAGGCCTAGATTTTTTATTTTTTAAAATTATTTAAGATCAATGCTCAGTATTAATCTCTATTAGTATATTTAGATGGCGGAGCATCGTTCTAGTATTCAAGCCGAAAGATACGTAATAAAAAAAATAGTCAAGAAAAGTAATTATTCCGTAAAAAACCAGATACTATCATAGATCATAGTAGAAACGCCACAGACGCGGCAGATGTGAGTGGAAACATCGGGAGAGGACCCAGAGGAAATAACTTTTTTTTTTGTCCGAGGGAAACCTTCAAAAGGCACCCGACCTGGGGAGTGTGGGATTTTTACCTCACTAAAACCACCCCGGTGATCACCATCAGCACATAGGGGTGGTCCCGGTTCCTATTAAAAGACCAATTCCGAAACCCGCCCGTGCAACGCCTGTAAGGTTTTTTTCCCTGGGGAGACTGTAAAGGGACCTCCCCGAGGACATACCTAGTGGCCTTATTGGTGATGTTCTTCAGAAAAGTTAGGTGAGTTGTACTCGCAACCGGCGTGTGTGACCAGTATGAACGTAAATCAAGCAAAATGAGAATGTGAGGATCGTAGCAGGTGAGGTTCTATTATTTCTGCTCACGCGTTATTCCCATGTGGGTACATGGGAATAACGCGTGAGTTTTATGTATCACAGTCAATGATATTATAAACGAAAGATACGCTACGTTCATACTGAGCGACGTTCTGTATTGTTGCGTTGTTATTACAAAGACTTACAACTCCAACTGCGATAGATAAATACGGAACGTGTGACACAGAAAGAGATAGCAACAATGAAATTACAACAATTGTCTGAATTTGTCTGCAACAATTTGCGCGCGCTAGTGCCATATCTACTACCTCTTTATTATAATATATCACAGTAGATTCAGTAGTACTCTAACGTCCTTAATAATAAACGTATTATATCAGATGAATAGACCACACCGACTTCTCTCTTTCTGTCGTCAGTAATTAGATTTTCGAAAGAAGAAGACAAAGAGTTGTGCAGACGCTATACAACGTTTATTAGTAAGCAGGCGCGGTCCGAAGGGGGGGGTCACAGGGGACATGATCCCCCCCAAAATCTAAAGTCAAATTGAAAAATCTCAAAAATTTGCCAAATAATAAAAGGAAACTTCTAGCTATAAATTTATAATAACAGCGATAAATTTATAATAATAAAATTGTGTCTTGTGCAATAATGTTTATTTTATTCCAGATACTTATTTTTTATTAGTGTAGTGAGTGACCCCCTCCTAAATTTCAGGCTGCGACCGCGCCTGTTATTAAGGGGGTAAGAATAAAGATGCAGTACGCCAATACTTACAAAAACAGGTCGGGGATTACAGCCAAGTCCCCAATGCGAGGTCTTCACTAAAGTCAACCACATAGACATAATGTTTCACTTTATTCACATACACATATAAATGAATTACTGTTTTATGTAGTTCAACATTATCTTATAGATAAATAATCACTTTAGTTTCGTGTTCCTTATTTTTTATGGTTTTATGGTGCTGTCGTAAATATGTGTTGACCTGTTGAATAATATTTATTTGTCCGGTGTTATGATGATTCGTTTTCAGTGAGTTTTATTTTACTTCCTGTGTAAATATAAAGATGTTTGGGATATCTAAATGGTTGATGGATTACGTACTAATTTGATACACTTCTTGGTCTTGGAGTTTCTTGGCCGTTCTTCTCCATAGAGATCTACGTTTTGGAATGGGCTTGGAGCTTCAACTTTCTTATGAGCTCAACGACTCTTTGACAGTTCAAAAGGTAAATGGTTTAGTTGAAATAAATGCTGTGAGTTTGAGTTTGAGGTTGTAAATGGAATGATTCATGGAAAAGAAAGTGTTATATTGAAGAAGCTACAATGTAATTATTTGGCTGGCTTGAAAAACTTTTTGTCTTCGAGTTCCTATTTAGAGTTTTTTCTTAGACGTTAGATACTCTGTTTTAACTCGCCAAGAGTTCGTTCGGAATTCGTTTTACTATTGCTTATTAACGGGTCCTGAGGTTACTAATTCTATTTATTTATTTCTCTAACGTTTTTTTTTTATTTTATTGTTTTTTTTTTCTATTACAACGTGAGTCGTTCAAGAATAGATGCTGGCAGAATTGAACATATTATACTATCGAGTCCAAGGACACGACAAGTAAGAACAACAACTAATAATCATAAACCTAGTTTCATAAAGCATAACTAGAGGAAATGCCGAAAACATTTCAATTAATCAAACTCAAATCTACACTAATATTAAAGCAGAAGAGTTTGTTTGTTTCTTTGAACGCACTAATCTCTGGAACTTCCAGTCGGATTTCAAAAATTATATTTGCATTTGATAGCCCAATTCTTGAGGAAGGCTATAGGCTATTGAACATCACGCTAGGATTCTAAGGAGCCGAGCAAAAAGAAAACGAAGTAATAGCGGGCAGGCGATGTAATGCAACGTTGCACAAGAAATTTCACGCGGACGAAGTCGCGGGCAGAAGATTAACATATAAGTTATGTGTTGTTATTCCATATTTCCCGGGAACCATGGAACCTTGGTGCCTATAATCTTACACAACATCATATTTCCGGCAGAGTGGACTTGTACGCGAAAATGTGGATGTTTACACTCGCCAACGTCACGCCGACGTGTAAGCATGTTTACAACATTGTTATACTAACAGCTATCGTTCGACAGCGGGATCCGAAGTTGTGCTTAGGAAAACATGGTAGATTGTTATCAAATATTACGAGATTTATTAAGGAGAAGGATGGAACAGACATTGGAGAAGGTAACGTATCTGGCTCTCAACAAGTTATAATAAGTAAAAGGATGCATGAAGAAGCCTCCTCGTGTAGTGCAGTTTGTTCCGCCAGTTACTCAACTGAACCGAGCGCTCGGCGCATCCTGGGCAGTCACACCCAACACCTTATTTGACTGGCCAATTCTTCCCTTGCGGTGGTAGGGCTAACGCTCGCCTGGTTTGCGACCACTCTCCCACCGGAGTCCGGCGCCAAGCAACCTGCTGTGTTTCGTCGATGCGTGGGAGTTCCAGTGCCTTAGGCATCTTCTGGGCACGCTCGTTCCATCATAGACCTCATCCATCGCTTTCCGTCAGGCGTGACCGAGGTCAAGAGCGGGCCCATTAAGCAATAAAGGAAGTAAAAGGATGTATCGATATATGAGTACGATAAATAACACCAAGCAGACAGTCTGTAACGGTCTCGGCTGCATTAAGTGAAGTAGAGTCATCATCTGTTTAGCCTTTTCCCAACTAAGTTGCGGTCGGCTTCCAGTCTAACCGGATACAGCCGAATACCAATCTTTTACATGGAGCGACTGCCTATCTAACCTCCACAAACCAGTTACTGGGTAATACGATACCCCTTGTTAAGACTGCTTGTCAGACTTTCGGGCTTCAGACGACCCGTAACGACTGCCAAAGATCCACGAATGGCAGCCGGAACCAACGGCTTAACGTGCTTTGCGAGGCACGGAAGGGTCTCGGTATGTGAAGATGGTCACCCATCCACGCGTAAGCGTAGCTTAACCTGATCGATTGACCCGTGCGGCTTTTATTACTTAGCCACAAGCCTCTTATAAGGTGAAGTAAAGTGTGTGGAGTGTGTAATACGATGCTTGGAAAATCAAAACAGAACTCTGAAGAATCTAAACTTGGTTATCCTAGGGAATTACATGCAGATATGTCCCGTGTAAGCGTGTAATTCCCTGAGATTAGGCACTGGTACTCGTATGTATGCTGTCGAACGCATATAGTGTGTTGATGACGTCATCAACACACTATATGTGCGTTGCACTAATAACGTTATTAGTGCCATGCCATCATGTGATGTGGGGCCTGGGGGAATTATTCTCGACTTTGATCATTTGGATGGACGTATAGGTATAAAACATACACAAAGCCTGAAGAATTGGAAAGGGGTAAGCTTGGAGTTCCCCTGCGTGATCGAATCAGGAATGAGGAGATCCGCAGGAGAACCAAGGTAACCGACATAGCCCGAAGAATTGCCAAACTTAAGTGGCAGTGGGCAGGGCACATTGCTCGCAGAACAGATGGCCGATGGGGCCGAAAGGCTCTGGAGTGGCGACCGCGTACCGGAAGACGTAGCATTGGAACTATTGTAAGGCCTCCCACAAGGTGGTCCGACAACCTTGTGAAGGCCGCAGGAACCCGTTGGATGCGAGAAGCACAGAACCGGTCGAAGTGGAGGTGCCTATGTCCAGCAGTGGACGTCTTTCGGCTAAAATGATGATGATGATATAAAACATAGTTTCTGCTCGCGACTTCGTCCGCGTGAATTTTTTTATTCCCTGACCCACCCCGTCGCATCGCATTGCCTGCCCGCGCTATTAGTTCGTATTTGCGTTCTTTCTTAATTTTTGCTCGGCCCCTAAGAGTCCTAGCGTGATGTTAAATAGATAGGCTATTTAGCCTTCTTCGAGAATTGGGCTATCAAATGTAAAAATATTTTTTCAAATCCGACTGGTAGTTCCAGAGATCAGTGCGTTCAAAGAAACAAACAAACTCTTCGGCTTTATTATTAGTATATGATTATTAGTATTATTCATGTCATTGTTTTCGATGGAATTATAGATGTGGAAGGGCTGAAAGAGAACTCCGTGTAACAGCAGTGGGAACGATGGCGGTTGTACGGAACAGGCTGATTTAGGCTATGCTTCTAATTTCAACATGAGTCATGTAACCAGTATTTTGTAACAATTTTATGATTTAAAAGTGTCCGTGGAGTTTCTTGCCCGATCTCCTCCATAGGTATATACTACGCTTTGGAATAATAATAATATTCCACAACTATCACACAACGCCGTCTAGTCTCAAGCTAAGCAGAGCTGGAATGGACAACTAGCTTCATCTTTCTGACTGACCGACCACTTGACAATTCAAAAGTGCCTGTAATTGGTTTGACTTATACATGAGGTCCCTGTTTAAGCTCTTACCAACAGAGAGCTTCAAGAAATGAAAAGACCCTGCAAGAAGGACTAAAAAACCCTGCGAATGCTTTACCATAGTTCCAAGGCGTAACGAGTAGGTATTCTTGGGATAGAGTCGCATTTCTGTTTATTCCGAAATAAGAGATATTCATGAAAGAATACGCCGTGATAAACACAGTTTTCATTTCGATGCTCATTTGTTTATTCCCACAAATCATAACCTTTATTCGTAAATACATAACGTAAGGTTCAAGACTGCAAGTGACTCTTTTATTTATTTTTCACTAGCCCCAGCTTCACACGGGTGCATTTCTTTTTCGGATTTCCTAAATTTTCTTTCATAAACTCAAACTCAAATCATTTATTTCAATTAAACCTTGTACAGGCACTTTTGAATTGTCAAAATTAAATAGTCTGTCAGTTAGTCAGAAAGTTGAACCTAGTTGCCCATTCCAAAGCGTAGATCTCTATGGAGAAGAACGGGCAAGAAAATCCTGGGTACATTATTCTTGTTGCTTCTATATGTGAGAACAATGTAAAAAAGACAGAAATGAAGAAACAATTCAAGACATAAGATTAAAAATAAGCCTTGGCAGTTAAGAGATGACCAGTCTCATATATCATACAAAACTTGTCCTGACAATACCGAACACAACAAAAAAGAATTATCTAATTTGGTGCAGTCATTCGGAAGTTATTCACGTACAGACATTTCGGCGACTCAAAAAATTACTTGTATTCAACCCACGCAAATATTTTGAGTTTATTTCTGCCATAAATTTCTTTTTCGCAGTAGTTTATCAACATGTATGAAAAATAATGTTTAACGTAAGTCTAATATGCGGGATTGCGGGGCGTATTTTTGTGTGATGGGGATTTATTTTCTGGTGGGGATACCGGTGGTTCTCTTCCCGGTATTGACCTGCGTTGTTGTTGTTGACGAAGTCAAATCATTTATTTCAAATAAGCACATTAAAGGCACTTTTGAACGTCAAAAATTACAGTAAAATAGAATTGATTCTAGTCGCCCTTCCAAAAGGTAGTGTTCGTATGGAGAAGAATGAGCAAGAAACTCCACCATGACTCTTTTACTCGTTGTTGCCTGTGATGTCCCACTGCAGGGCAAAGGCCTCGCTACTGTGTTTCCTTCCCTCTCTTTCTCGTGCTTTTTGAGGAGCCCAGCTTATCCCGCCATCTACATCTTTGTCTTCGCGTTGATTATGTAATTTTTGTTAATTTGCTATATTAACTTAAAGAGTTGAAGGACCAAAATTTTCGATGTTTTCATCAGCTCGCATTGTCAAATGTTTGGTTCTTTTTAAAGTTAATGAGGAATTAGCATCCCTCGTGTGATGTTATTTCTTAAATAATATTACATTTAACCGGTGGTCAAACCATTACGACCATAGATATGATTGCTTGGCACTTGACATGGCAGTTGACAGCAGTTTTACTGATCAAAGACTTGATCAGGCTACCAGAAAGCGAGATTTATTGTATTGTACAAACCAAAACACATTAACATTTTCTTAATGGTTACTTCTACCTGGCACACCTCGACACTAACTAAACGGTAATAACTTAAATTCTAAACAAGCTATAAATCATTTTATCAACATATTTAACGTCTGTTGGCGTCCGGCCAACAACTGGTCATCTCACCCTAATTTATATAAATTTTATTACTTGGTTTATGATTATTAGTTGAGAGTGACATCTTGTTTTTTTAATAGTTCTTATTTGTAGCGGTTATGCATGTACGCATGATTTTAAGTGCTTGGCGTTGACCTAGGTATGCCAATCGTCCTTTTCGCGGTACATTTTAGGGGTGTCCGAAGTTCTTAAGGCCGATGAATACGTAGGAAACGTAGGTCAATTCTTACTTTTCAGGACAATTCACTATAAAATATTACAACCGGTTAATACCAAAAGAAGCACTATTGGCTGTTGGAGCCCAACTGGGACTTTTTGATCCCAGTTGGGCGCCAAATCTTCATTTAGATAAATTCAAAATATTTATGGATTACGATGAAGCATTTATTGCTTAAAAAAAACCAGGTACCACCCATAAAAAAAATAACCCTTCCTCACCCTCGAAACAATAGGCTCTTAGCACGATTTTTACGCGTCTATGACAAAGTATTTTTTCTTTTTCCAGATATTAGGTAAATACACAAGGCAACCCTATCCTAAGAATAGTTACGCCCACAAAGACGTTATGATGACTCCACCGAACGTCACAAATTCCTGATATTATAACAGTCGACTATCATGTGTTACGGACTTATGTATGTTTTCTTTATCATTACTGCCTCGGAAATATATGTTTGAACACAAAAGTTTTGCATTTATTCTGGTTTTTGCGCAATTATTTTTAGTGTTGTCCTTGGTGATTCAGACAGACGCGAACATAAATGAAAGTTTCATTTATGTTTTTAGCAACAATGACGGAAAATCACTCACAAAATATGTACCTAAATGATTGATTGGAAAAGTCTCAAATCACTTCCGCGCTACTTCGTAATAGCCTATTGATCTCACAAAGCAAATAAATCTTGCTTCATTATTTGTCGATTCTCTTTGATTTCAAATCTGTGTTTCATTGACTTTACGAAATATCTTGGCACCTAAGAACAAATATTTGAATAAACGCTAGAAAGCGCCATCGTAGCATTTGTTTTGTAATTTTCTGCTTCACTTAAAAAGCAACTGCAGAAAAAAACCTAAGGATGAGGTGCACTACAGACTTCATGCTTAGGGGGTAAACCCGCTGTTCACAGGGCGATGATCAGTACGACATTAATTATACTATATAATTTTGGGATCACTTAGCAGTTTCAAATTGCATTTGTTTTTAACCGTTTTTACAATGGGATAGAAACGTGGTCGCTCACAATGGGCCTTATAAGAAGGCTAAAAGTCACCCAAAGGGCAATGGAGAGGGCTATGCTTGGAGTTCCCCTGCGTGATCGAATCAGGAATGAGGAGATCCGCAGGAGAACCAAGGTAACCGACTTAGCCCGAAGAATTGCCAAACTTAAGTGGCAGTGGGCAGGGCACATTGCTCGCAGAACAGATGGTCGATGGGGCCGAAAGGTTCTGGGGTAGCGACCGCGTACCGGAAGACGTAGCGTTGGAAGGCCTCTCACAAGGTGGTCCGACGACCTTGTGAAGGCCGCAGGAACCCGTTGGATGCGAGAAGCACAGAACCGGTCGAAGTGGAGGTGCTTGGGGGAGGCCTATGTCCAGCAGTGGACGTCTTTCGGCTGAAATGATGATGATGATGACAATGGGATATTGGCGTGTAATTCCAACGCTCATCTTCCCAGCTAAATGGTAGGAAAAGGTTGCACAGCCTTAGCCCAAACATTCATGAAAGGCACATAATTCATTTGCGATGCAGAATTTTAAATTGGCCAGTGTTACACGCGTCTGTATATAAAACGTAAAAGCAATGTTGTTTAATAAAGTCATAAATCTCTCGAGCTATAGTTTAGCTTTGTTTTCTTAAGCTGGTATGCTGCATATTTCATGTTCTTTTAGAATAATTACGGATAGTTTTGACGTATTTCATAAAGTACCTATGGCTTGTTTCTGCAGTTAGTTAAAGTTTCAACATCTTCATAATTCGCACTAGCTCATAAGCAAGAGTCATCATCTGTCTAGCTTTTTCCCAACTATGTTGGGGTCGGCTTCCAGGCTCACCGGATGCGGCTGAGTACCAGTATTTTACATAGAGCGACTACCTATCTGACTTCCACAACCCAGTTACTAGGTAATGCGATACCCCTTGGTAAGACTGGTTATCAGACTTTCAGGCTTCTGACGACAAGTAACGACTGCTAAAGATCTACGAATGACAGCCCGGATCAACGGCTTAACGTGCTTTTCGAGGCACGGAGGGGTCTTGATATGTAAAGATGGTCACCCGTCCACGGACCAACCGCGGCAAGTGTAGCTTAACCTGATCGATCGACCCATGCGGCTGTTATGACTTAGCCACAAGTCCCTCATAAGCAAACGTCTACCTACATTTTACAAATATTTCATCATCATTTGGTAGGTAGTTAATCTCTGGTATTTTTTCCCACTTTTTAACTGGATATACTTAAGAACTTTAAACGTGTTTTACACTGTCCATGGACACCTTATGTAAATATGTACAATATATTGTGGCCTCAAAACGGTGAAGGAAAACAACGTGAGGAAACCGGCATGTCCTAGAACCAAAAAATTCGAAGACATCATGTGGCATCTGCCAACCCGCACTGGGCCCGCGTGGTGGTGGATTACGGCCCGCTCCCTCTCACCGAGAGGAGGTCTGTGTCTCAGCAGTGGGAACATTATAGGCTGATTATGATTATGATGATATTGTGGCCAAAATTTGTCATTGACTTGCTTAATGGCATAGTATATTCTCTTTTAGCTCGTGCAGATAAAAAAGATGAAAGTTGTATATCGCCTAACCGAAACACTGAAATAGCTCTTTTTCGTTTAGAGAGCCAATTAGCAATCTCTATAACATTCGTATTACATAGTCTAAACACTACAACACATCAAACGCTCCTATCTTTAACAAACACCACCAGTCGCCTCCCGCGTCATTACAAACATTGCACATATTTACACGTTTGTTCGCATACCAGCATATATGTCGTCTAACTTTGAGTATGCAGGACGATGCATGTAATAAACTTGAAGTACTAGAATCTTAGCTTTTAGGAATAGAATATTGACTTAGTTTTGATGTTCAACTCAGATGGCGGTGTTAACTTGGTATTTTCAGAAGGACTGAGGGTATACTTAACGATTCCTTACTTCCAAACCACGTTAATTCCTTAGGGGCCGTCCATTAATCAATTGATGTTTTTTGTTTTTTTTTTGGCAATATTTTTTAGTACCTACAAAGAATCTTATTTTTTTTAAATACATGGCAACGGCGAATCAGTCACACTACAAGCCGCTTTCGATTTTGTACGCGTTTGAGGAAAAAATAAATACACGTAACGCCGCTTTTAAAAATATTTTTTTTTAAATAAAAACACGTGATATATTACACCCACTCCCCCCTTGTAATATTTCATGATCTTTTATGGACCCCTCGACCCCTTCCGAGCCTGACAGTGCAGGGCAGAGGACTCCCTTTCCTTTTTCAACCCAACTGGATCCTGAGCCATGACATGATAGATAAGGGCCAATCATCATATAGGCGTCAAGTGTGTCCTGCCATTACGCCTCGGTCTTCCGTGATGCCGTTGGACGTTTTCAGGGACCCCTGGGTTTTTGAAGTGGAAACTTCTTTAGGTGCGTTGGGCATTTTTTAAGATGGGAAAAACCATTGAACTCGCGCCACTATTACCGTAAGCGTAAGCGACACCGCGCTTGTTTTGTTTATAAGACTCGGCTGTCCTCGGGATGTACTCGGTTTTAATGTATATCCGATATGTCAGTGAGTGATGGCAAAGTATTCTGTTTGTGTTTTGTTTTCACTTCTGTCGGCACTCCCGGAGTGCCATTGATTTTTTTTTGTGGTGGTCTTAGACCACAATGTATCCGATAGGTGGTCTGCTATAAAAAAAATCTTAAACGTCCAATGCTAAAGTAAGCCTTGCGTAACAGCTAACCAGCTCCTAACTCTTACTCCCAAAGTCCGTATAAATATACAGATTTGGGAGTAAGCATTATAGCAGATGCTATAATGATATAATTCATGAAGAAATTCTGGCATTGATGCACTGTAGTAGGTAATTATGGCTACGAATTATACAAACACCTCACATAATTAGAGATCAAAGGCACATCGTTTATGTTATCATTCGAGTTAAAAGCATCCCTTTCTTCACATATACTTAACGTCATAAAACCGTTCATAACGCCAACATTGTTTCCCTTTGCAGTGTTTATGTAAATTATAATGTTTTTTGAATGAATGACGCATTTACTTGTTTATGATGAGCGCACGTGGGCTCATTCAAGGCATAAAGAAACCCTCTTAAATGGTTTAGTGTTCTCCTTTTGTATTAGTAATAAATCAGAAGTCTGGTCAGTCACCCAGGCTGATATTTTTATCACGGAACAAGTTATCTTCGATCGATTCGAAATAAGTTAGGAGATCCGCAGGAGAACCAAGGTAACCGACATAGCCCGAAGAATTGTCAAACTGAAGTGGCAGTGGGCAGGGCCCATTGCTCGCAGAACAGATGGCCGATGGGGCTGAAAGGTTCTGGAGTGGCGACCGCGTACCGGAAGACGTAGCGTTGGAAGACCTCCCACAAGGTGGACCGACGACCTTGTGAAGGCCGCAGGAACCCGTTGGATGCGAGAAGCACAGAACAGGTCGAAGGTGCTTGGGGGAGGCCTATGTCCAGCAGTGGACGTCTTTCGGCTGAACAGATGATGAAGTTATCTTCAATAAAGTTATATTGATTCATTCATACATATCGTGCTGTTACGAAAGAAGAAATGCACGCGCACACATACTAAGATGCTTACGCCGATGCGGCGGACGCGGAGGTTCAGGCTGTGGTCGCCGTCATGTCATGCTAGTCAGAGCATTTAGCAGCATGGTTGGTATTGGCGTGGTACTATATTTACATTTTACTATCGATTCGAAAAGAAGAAAGGGAAGGGGTCCGTGGCTAAATTATAACAACCGCACAGATCGATCGATCAGGTTAAGCTACGCTTGCCGCGGTTGGTCTGTGGATGGGTGACCATATTTACACGTTAAGCCGTTGCTCAGGGCTGTCATTCGTGGATCTTTGACAGTCGTTATGCGTAGCCAGAAGTTTGACAAGCAGTCTTACCGAGGGGATTACCCAATAACTGGGTTGTGGAGGTCAGATAGGCAATCGCTCCATGTAAAATACTGTAATTCAGCTGCATCCGGTTAGACTGGAAGCTAACCCCAACATAGTTGGGAAAAGGCTAGGCATATGTGTGTCTAAAAGAAGAAAGTCTTATTTTCTGGCTACTTCGTTTTTCCATTCGCCTGATCTCTCTCCGGAGTCCGGTCGTGTCGGATTGCCGTCCCATCGGACTATGAGAGTGAGGGAAGAGGGAGTGCACCTGTGTCTGTGCCGAAGGCTAGTCTCCGTTGAGATTGGCCGCCGTGGCCGAAATATGGTCTGGAGGACTTTTTTTTTTAGGGTGAACCAGACTCAAATAATAATCGCCTATAGCATAGCATAAATCGTAGCAGTTCATTTCTAAAGCCTTTTTCACTATTGAAACTGTTACCAGTTCTCTGGAGTAAAACTTTGACTCATCTTGAAAATTATAAAACTTACCACTACATATTCCTTTTTTTTTTTTTTTAACGTGGAGAAATGCTCATGGTTTCCGCACTACCACGGGGAGATAGTGCAGTTATGTGGGACTCTAACCCACTAAAACTCCACGGTGTCCTCCTCTGCCGCTTACGGCGGGAACTCGGCGGGCACGCGTTAGCACTCATCCGTGAACCCGCCGCGTACCACTATCCCTTGAATAAAGGTGAGAACTAAAATAATTATGTATTCAAAACAGATGACGCAAGCTTGTTTATGATGTTCGTTCGTAGCCTTTGTCTGTCAGTTATAACATTTGTTATCCTGACTTTTGTAAGCTTCTTTTTTTACGTGACAGAGTGAATTATCACTTAATTTGTGTAAAATAGTAGATAATAAAGATGTATTGTTATTTTTTATGCGTCTAGATTTATGTCTTGAAATACCTAGGCACCTAAAAAACCTTAATTGATTTGTGAATTTAAAAAGTATTTTTGTTTTGTAAAATTTCATGAAGGAAATGTCAATGATTATGATTGATTGATTTTGATTATGCGCATTTTTTGAGGAAATTACATCATTAGATAGGTACCACAAAATTTTTGTTTGTCACATATTAATCCATTAACACAAAAGGTTATCAAATAAGTAGGTAATCCATCAATAGATATCGAACTGCGTTTTTAAACAGTGATCGAATAGATTACACTCAAAGTAGAAAACATATTTTCATTGTTGCGAACATTTTTCATATCACCATACAATATTAATTCTGACAGAAATACAGCCGGCATAATTTATGTTGGTACTCGCAAAAGGATATTTTTTTTTCTTATACCTGTATTAAATTACCAATATAAATTCTGATTATTTTATCTCTTCGTTATTTAAATTTCACTGGCACAGCACAAAAAAAAACACATAAATTAAAAAAATCGAAACGTCAAACTTTCCGGCGCGAGTTCCACCAAAGACTATGGTGTAAACTTTTTATTTTTATTTTTTTTTTAAACAGCTTTTTCGGAACACGCGGTCATGCGGGCTACGTCCGAAGTCGTACTAGAGTTAGGGAGGACCAAATTAAAAATGGTTATTTCAGTAGAGTTGATCCGTGGGCGGAGTGAAGTGTGAACTAACGTTTTATTATTTACACCCAGTTTTACACCGTCGTTATTGATCTTTTTTTGGTAATTGTAATACGTTTCTCTAGGATATTTTGATGGAACTCGTTCAGAAAGAATGTCTACGAATAAAATAATGACTTCCAGTTACAATTTATAAGAATACCGAAGAAAACTGGAAAGGAAACATAAAAAGCCCAGTCCAGCTTTCGTATTTTTTGTTTGAAAACAACTGTAGCATTGCGGTAGTATTTTATAATTTTGAAAATAATGCTTCTTAGTTTTTATTTTTTTTTTAGAGATATTCAAAGTCAAGTCAAAGTTAAATCATTTATTTCAAATAGGCACATTAAACGCATTTTTGAACGTCAAAAATAAAATTACAACAAAATAGAATTGATTCTAATCGCCCATTCCAAAAGGTAGTTTTCGTATGGAGAAGAATGGGCAAGAAACTCCACCCTTACTCTTTTATTTAAAATGTTTTACAAGGTTTTGTATACATAATATAATTGTGAAGACGATGCACCTAGAATAAAATTAGTCTACCACAAAAGGTAAATGAAGCAATGACAGGTAAATCAATTATGTGATAGATACATGGTGCTTAGGCTCACATATTATTTACTTTGTAAAAGTAGATTTTTTTAGTAAATTTTAACAAGTATGTGAGTATTTAAAAGAAAGTCTAACTAACGTCCACCATAAATTCCGAATACCTATCTATACTATATCTTTAGCTATACTAATAATAAAGCTAAAGACTACTAACTACCAGTCGCATTTGAAAAAATCTTTTTGCATTTGATACCCCAATCCTTGAGGAAGGTTATTTATCATCACGCTAGCGCTCTTAGAAGCCGAGCAAAAGAAAAAAATGGCCAAGCGCGAGTCGGACTCGTACACGAAGGGTTCCGTACCACAAGGCAAAAACGCCGAAAAAGACACCCCCCTTAAATATTTATTTTATTGTTTTTAGTATTAATTGTTGTTACAGCGGCAACAGAAATACATCATCTGTGAAAATTTCAACTGTCTAGCTATCACGGTCCATGAGATACAGCCTGGTGACAGAGAGACGGACAGTGGAGTCTTAGTAATAGGGTCTCGTTTTTACCCTTTGGGTACGAAACTCTAAAAAGTAAGAAAGAACAAATAGCGCGGGCAGGCGATGCGATGCGACGGGGAACAAGAATTTGTACTCGGACGAAGTCGCGGGCAAAAGCTAGTTCTTTATTTAAAAAAAAAACATTTTCGTACAAAAACGTTGCCAAAGTGTGTGTTTACTAAACATTCTTGAACACTTATTTAAATCCTGTTTACATGACGGGGATATTTCAGCTCATTATAGATTCTGACAGTAAAGTATAGCGGTTTAATGATATCCACAGCGGTTGACTGCACTTGTGTAGTTGTGTCGCATTTTGATGTAAATGAATGGTTGAAATAATTGGAGGGAAATAGATGGCGGGTATGTTTTCATGGTCTATTTTGGTTTCAGGTTTGTTAATGAGAAATTGCGTATTAACCTCTTGACAACACTTTTGCTTTTAATCAGTGAAATTAGCGGCAGTGGAGAGCAGTGGTGGTCCAGTGGTAAGGGCTGCGATTTACGAGTTGTAGATCGTAGGTTCGAACCCCGACAGGCGCTTTACTTTGTGTAAATTATTTCATCACCACTGCTCTCAAAACGGTGAAGGCAAATATCGTGAGGAAACTGGCATGTCCTAGAACCAAAAATTCGAAGACAGGTCACACCTAGCAAGTCTAGCAACCCGCACTGCGCCAGCGTGGTGGATTACGGCCCACTTCCTCTCACAGAGAGAAAGCAGGTCCCAGCAGTGGGAACATTATAGGTTGATGATGCTAATGCAGTGAAATTACTCAGCATTTACTACAAAGGGATTCATCAGAATTTCATAGAAATGGATAACAGCACAGAGCAGAGCAACTATTGTATTCACGCATAAATACGTATTTGTCATTTGTCAATAATATTAAAAAAACTGGCCAAGTGCGAGTCGGACTCGCAGACGAAGGGTTCCGTATCACATTCCGTACCACACATTCTCTACCAGTCAACCAAGGGTGGTGAAGAGATTGGATGCAGGTGCAAGGATTCTCGAAAGAAAAGGAATAAAATTAGCATGAATGTATAATGTCTTGTACCTAAAGGCTTCTTCAAACAGGCGCGACACGCGATAAAATCGCGCGCGACACTAAGGGACCGCAAGTCCCGCAACGAACGGTGCCTTTGTGTCGCGCGCGATTATATCGCGTGTCGCACCTGTTTGTAGGTGCCTTAAAACAAGTCTACTGAACAATTGAACTGAAGGGCTGCTATTTTTTATACGATACGTTTTTAAGCATGTTTAATGGTAAACTTATTTTTGACCATCATTAAATTGTTTACAAGACCTTTTTAAAGGACGTCTAATATTGACCAGCTTTTAAAACAAGGCTAAGAGCACAAGCATACTGTTTTATTGACTACTTTATGTGAAATATTTAATAATAGATGGATATAGTGAAGGTTAAACTCAATGGGAAATGGTTTTTATTTCTTAGGATAAAAATATACAGGGTTATTCGTAAAACATTAACAACCTCTTAAATGGTCATTGTACTCATCATTATGAACAACTTTTACTATGGGACCAAACCTGAAATCGCGAAAAAAAATCAGCTGTTCCCTACATTTTGAAGAGTTATACGAACTTACATGTAAATACATATTTGTTACGGCCGCGAATTTTAATCAACGTAAAACTTAATACTGACCAGCAAATTGCAAAAAACGTAAAGAAAAATTGAATTTCGCGGGCTACCCTGGCACTTTTGCTTTAAACAAGGCTATTTATTAAAAATCTAAATCCAAAGCATTGTAACAGCACGAGTATAAAATTCTATAGCCAGATACCAATCCACGCATAAATTCTTTTTTTTTCACCTCAGTTAAAATAACGAGAAATAATGAATGTCACCATAATTTTGTTCTCAAATCATAAATTAGAGAACTTGCAGGTCTTTGGTTCATCTTTATTTTATTTCATTTTTTATTCAAGACTAGCAGCGCCCCGCTGTGTCACCCGCGTAAGTTTCGATCCTGTGAGAATATAATTATGTCCTTCCCCGGGATGCAACCTATCTCTCTGCCAAATTTTATCTAAATCCGTTCAGTGGTTTAGGCGTGAAAATGTAACATACAGATAAGCAGAGTTACTTTCGAATTTATAATATTAAGTATGGAATTTATAATATTAATAAAAAATACGACAAAACTATAACATCAGTCAGCAAGTCCATAAATCATTTGAATAATAAAATAACCAATCAAAATTCACATACACCATTTAGTGTTGCCAAGCTTATAAAAAGTTGCCACCGGAAAAACATTTCCTACGTTATTTATTTTTTATTTTTATTAAATTTTAAACTTTCTTATGTTTTATTTAACTAATGATGGCAGGAGCAGGAAGTCAGTCGTTGTGAAGACGAACTGTACGTCTAAGATGAAAGAAGTATCGATGTAAAAATAAATTTGGACAAGTTTCAAAAGAAAAGTGTGCTTTATAAATCTCCTAGCGCCCCTCTTTTTCACCCGCATAAGGGCCTGTTCACGCCACGTTTTTTAAACGCGCCGTTCACGCGCGTTTTAGAAACGTGCGTCGACGGCGCGCTTTTATCCTATAGAAGGTCTACAGGCTGCGTCTGACTCGCGTGCGTATCGCAGCAAACGCGCGTCAACGGCGCGTTTAAAAAACGTGGTGTGCACAGGCCCTAAGTCTCGATCCCTTGGTGATATTTTTTTTAAAGACTATTGTGCCGATTCGGCCATTCTAATTTTTTTTCAATTTTGATATGCCCAGTGTCACTCTCAAGATTAAGACGAATCTAACGGCACCTCTCAAGTAGAAATCGATCAAGCCGTTTAGGCTACAGAGCGTGCCAAAGAAATATACATACATACATACACTCGAGAAACACCCTCCTTCTTACGCAGTTGGGTAAAAAGTATCCTATGTCCTAATCCAGGTCTTGGTCTACCCATGTGCCAAATTTCATCCAAATCCATTCAGCTGTTTTAGCGTGAAAGCTTAACAAACAAATAAAATCAAATCTTGTATGTAGTATGTAGAATCCGCGGTTTTACAAAACTGCTACCGAGCGACGCGACGCACAGTATGACAAATGCCTCGAAAAACGGACATCGCTTTTTTATTCTTCTAACTAATCGATAGTACGGTTTTGAATGCTAAAGTAGAACTACCGGATCTTAAATATACTTTAAAATAGAGTAATCATTTTTATTAGATTTTTTGGATTTCCAGAAAAACGGAAAAATAAACGTAGTGATGAAAATATTTGAACATTTGTTTTTGAAGTTTATTGACAAGACAAGGTATTTTATAGGTGAAACAGAAAACATTTCCCTTTAATAGAAAAATAAATATGCCTGATTTTATCTTTATTCCTTTTTATTTTTTCCCTCGGACATCTTTTGTCAGTAGCACCTAATATTTATCTTAGAATATTCTTCAGATATGTACTATTAACTGTAAAAAATCTTAACAATCCATCGGTTTCTTACTAAACTTCAACTATATCCGACGATCCTGCATACTTATCTCTTTTGTTGGCTGTACATGTGTACATGACCATGACTTTGTATTTTTCAGAGCTTTCTATCTTTATAATTTATGCGAACGCCAGTCTGTCTGTCTGTTATATAATGATTTTGCAAGTGGCAGATTAATGTCTATCATATTTTGCGTTGTAAAAATCCAAATTCTTGAATTTTTCTTGTATGTAGGGAAATAAATCGGTTTAAAGATAAAGTAATGGATTGCGAATAATATATCCGCTTCTTAATTATAGAAAAATGTTAATAACAAGAGATTTAGAGATTTTTTTTTTGGCTACTCATTTTCTTAGCGATATTTTCGTCGACTATGCTGGCAACATATCTATTTCTTTGCTATGAAAAATGAAGCTACAGAAACACACAATCAGGCTTTTACAATAAAATCGTCGCGGAAGACCTTGTACAAGAGGGCGGGACGAGCTGGACAAGACAAACGACCAGAGGTCCACTTTAGCCCTGGATCGAAAGAGCTGAAAGTCATGGGAAGAGCCTTTGCCCAGCAGTGGGATGATGCAGGCTCACAGTAACAGTAACGAACCTATACTGTTTAGTTCAAGATAATTTATTATTTCCATCATCAGCCTTTAACATCCCCACTCCTGGGACACAGGCCTCCTCTCTGTTTGAGGGAGTTTATGCTTTAGTTTTGTAAAATTCAAGACAAGTCCTTTATAAAAAATAAAAAAGTGGCACTCCGGGAGTGCCGACAGAACTGAAAACTTGAACAATTACGTTTGTATTTTTTTAATCGTCTTATAAACAAAACACGCGCGGTGTCGGTTACGGTAACAGTGTCGCGAGTTCAATGGTTTTTTTCCCATCTCAAAAAATTCCCATCGCGCCTAAAGAAGCTTTCACTTCAAAAATAAACAAAAATCGGAAACGATAACTTTCCTAACACAGCTTTACCGTTTCCTTTCCCTTGTGCAAGATAAGACGACTAACAAACCATTAATAATATTTTCGGCGACATTAATAAAAGAAACGGTTTGGTGTAAACTGATATCTTTGCAAAGGTTTTAGATTTCAGTATAAAATAAAAAGAAAATCTTACACAATTGAGGAAAGACATCTTGCTGTAAGAATGGGACTTTAGAAAATTCTGTCAAACGCAAGTCTACGCGCGTACGTCGGGCTCAGTGTAAGGCCATGCATTATCTGCCTAGCCTTTTCCCAACTATGTTGGGGTCGGCTTCCAGCTTTTAATAAAGTCATAAATCTCTCGAGATATAGCTTTGTTTTCTTAAGCTGGTATGCTGTATATTTCATGTTCTTTTAGAATAATTACCTACGGATAGTTTTGACGTCTTTCATAAAGTATGACTTGTTTCTGCAGTTAGTTTAGTTAAAGTTTCAACATCTTCATAATTCGCACTAGCTCATAAGCAAGAGTCATCAACTGTCTAGCTTTTCCCAACTATGTTGGGGGTCGGCTTCTAGGCTCACCGGATGCAGCTGAACACCAGTATTTTAGACTGCCTATCTGACCTCCACAACCCAGTTACTGGGTAATACGATCACCCTTGGTAAGACTGGTTGTCAGACTTTCGGGCTTCTGACTACCCGTAACGACTGTCAAAGATCCACGAATGACAGCCGGGACCAACGGCTTAACGTGCTTTCCGAGGCACGGAATTCAGGGCCATGCATAGGTACTACAATAATTTATTTTTCAAACAAATTAAAGTAACAGAAGACCCGTTTTTGTGACCTTGGGAACGTAAACCCCTGGAGAAATCTACATTTAAACGCTTTTCAGTAACATCAATGAATCCGCGTATCGGCAAGCGTAGTGTAAGACGCCCGCCCCCCAGCTAGATAGACGGATGACCTAAAGTGGCTGGGATGGACTAGATGCTGAAGACGGAGGACAGGGTGTTCTGGCGCTGCCTGGGAGAGGCATATGTCCAGCAGTGGATTGCAATAGGCTGAGTTGATTGAATGAATCATCATCATTCTCTTGTTCTAATACCCATTTATTTGGGATCGGCGCAATATTTAGTTTTGAAGTAAAAACTTCTTTAGGCGCATTTTACGCTCTTTGTGAATGGTGAATGAAATCGAACCGTGATGCTCGGGTCGGTGACGCTGAATCCCGTATACTCGGCTTCAGTCGTAAGTTTTCACTTCTATCGTGTGGGCTTATGCTCCACAACACACACCCTCTTTTTATTTAGTAAATACTTCTCTATTAGTCGTCATATCAATAGTCATCCCCTTTGTAGCGATATCATCTAGATAATTATATAAAATTGTAATATTAAAATACACTACCTACAAATTTCAGTAATATTTTTTTGAGACTGGGCTCACACCAGGGAGTTGTGACATACGAAAACGATTGAAAAAACATGACAAAACCAACCTACTTTTAATATAGAACCCTAAAACAATCCAGCATGCTTCACATCATGTTTATTTCGTCATATCCGACTGAGGAACATCCACTGCCCGTCGAGACATCAACGAAGGGAAACCGTTGTTTGCAAGTGGTGGAAGTCTGATGGACACCCAATTGTCATGACACGATTCTGATGTAGGCGCCATTACTGATCAAATGGGACAGTGTTTGACCTCTTCAATGGTTGAATTTTATTGTTCATAATGTTTTGATAAACAGTGAACTGTTAATTGATGTTGAAGTGGAGCCAATGTTAAATGGGAAGGAAATTGAGCAATTGGGAGAGGCGCCATATGAATCATCCCATATTTTATTGCAAAAATTGTAATCGAAGTAGAGGGAATTGGCTTGGTTTGACTGTCGTTACGGGTAGTTAGAAGCCCGAAAGACTGACAACCAGTCTAACTAAGGGTCTAAACAGACGGACTATATTTAAGTTGCAACAACGCAGTTTGGATGCAGTTGACTTAACTGTTTCGAAACCTGGTTATGTCAACTGCATCCAAACCGCGATGGTGCAGCTGTCATGGAGTTCAAATGCAGTCCGTCTGTTTAGACCCTAGGCGTATCGTGTTACCCAGTAACTGCATTGTGGAGGTCAGATAGGCAGTCGCTCCATGTAAAATATTGGTATTCAGTTGCATCCGGTTAGACTGCAAGCCGAACCCAACATAGAGAGAAAGGGCTAGGCAGATGATGAGTCGTCGGAAAAGAACTAGAATGTTGACTTAACGGGAATCAGAAGGCCACTCTACACCATATATATGTCGACATTGATGGCAACACCAGCCCTAATTGCGTAACACACTATCAAAATCTAAATCATTTTGAAAGATATTGCTAATCCATTGCTTCTTATGTTCTAAAAAATTTGTCTGCTCAACAACGTAAATAACGCAATGAATATTGTTGAACTGTCAAAATGAAACCCATTCCTACTGTTACTGTGTTACGCAGCCCCACAGGGAATGATTCGTTACAACACATAAATGTCAAGTATGTCGACATTGATGGCAATCTAGCACCTATAATGTACACCAGATTCTAAGCTTTAATTCGACTAAAAATAGACCCACCCAAACCCGAAATCCCGTTTTCTTAGCAGGAAAACCACGTCATATTAAATTTAAATCCTTAATCCATTCTTTCCCCTATAAATAGCATCATCAAAGCTGGTATTTCTGTATAGCACATAATGAAGGAAGCGGTAATTTAGTCCATCCTGCGCATGCGCTTGTAAGGGAAATGCTCGTTTGTCTTCCTAGAACACAGGTGTTATTTATACTGCTTCGTTAGTAGAATTAATGAGTATAAGGATATGGGTTTTGTGTTATTTTTGTATTTGTTACGAGACACTGCTACTAGATTGTGGACACAGTTTTGCCTTACTTTGTACGTTTTTTTTCTGTAAATTCTTGTCTGTTTAAATCATCATATCATATCATAATTAGCCTATAATGTTGAACTGCTGGGACACAGGCCCAGTGCGGGTTGGTGGATGTCATATGTCTTCAAATTTTTAGTTCTAGGACATTCTGCTTTGTCAACACAAAGCAGAATGTCACAAGTGAGGCAGTGCGAAAGACTCCTGCTTAAACAGTTACATCAATTCTGTATTGGGATCAATGATATTGTGTTGCGGATGGCGTTTTAACGTGGTTACTGGTTGCACCGTTTTTTATGCCAGCTAAATAGTAGGAAGTGAGCTTATTTGGGATATTTTATCTCTATTGCAATTTTGAAGTTTCGAAAGTATTGTTTCCCCGCCCATTTCAAACTAAATCGGGGATCACGATATCCGTAGTTTTGGCTGAAGTTACGACAGTGCTGCCAACTTTGGGGTTTTCCCCCTAAATTTAGGGGGAAGAAGTCTTAAAAGGGGTATTTTTAGGGACAGGTTTTTTTTGGGGTTATTTTTAGGGGCTAAAAGTTTGCTGTGGCGTTATTGATGCTGCCCGTATCCAACGCCTCCGTAGAGCGTGCCTTTTCTATTTATGCCATTATTTAAAAATACTTAGGAATCGTTTATCCCTGATCAACAATATTACAATTTAGTTAGTAGTTTAACAATAGGTATTTAGGTACCTAGTCTTTTTTTTTTACAAACTATGTACCTATGCGTTTTATTTTGTGAGTTAGGAACGACTTAGGGAGTTGGGCACTGCATCAAAGAAATTTACCTTATGTGAACCTATACTTAGGGTTTTTTTAGGGGGATTTTTAAAAAATCTTGGGGGCAAATTTTGTTATTGGTTGGTAACACTGAGTTACGAGCGTTGCCGACTCCGTAACATTTACGGAGGTAAGATTAGTTTGGAGCCCGAACTTACTCGTACAATGAATGTAACATGATTTGACAGTTGTCCCTAATCCCGACGTGTTATTTGTCACTTGATTTGTCGGATCAACAACTTTCGAACGGGCCAGTACATTCGTTGACGGATTTAGAGAGAATACTGTTTTGAATTCGTTGAAAACATTTGGCCTAACTAGCGCCTGCTTCCGTAACACACTATCTGAATCATTTTGAAGGATATTGCTAATCCATTGCTTCATAATTATGTTCGAAAAATTTGTCTGCTTAGCAATGTAAATAACGCAATGAATGTTGGTGAACTGTCAAAATGAAAGCCATTGAGCCAAACACAACCAACCCAGCAACCCACATCTAAGATTAGCTAATCTTGCAGACGAGATTCCTGGCGCACACAATAGGATCCAGTGAGATAAAAATATAAACAGGTGTATTACGTCTAATTTTTTTCATTCTTACGAGGTTTTAAAATATTATGTGTCTTTGAAACGGCAAGTTGTAGGTATGGTGACGCGCGTGACAATGCGGTGGAGAATTCTATTTATATGACTGAAAACATAATAGTTTATTATGTTTTCAGGAATTTAAGAATAACAAATGGTAATTCCTATGTCACCTATTATAAGCCCATGTTGTATTTAAACATAGTACACTGAAGTGATAGAAAAGATGTTAAATACTCACTTTAGTTTTAGAACCACAGGTAAACAAAGTTGCCTTTACTATTGATAGAACTTGATTTGACCATGATCCGATTGATAGAACCACCGAAAAGAAAATACCATTGGTTCTACTAGTAGAACTACGCGGTCGAACCACGGGCAATGAGTAAACTAATCGCGAGCTCGAACTAACTAGTGGTCATGGCCAAAAAGCACGCTGTCTGACCTGGGTTCGTGTCCGACAGTAGTATCAGTGATGAGCAGTTAGAGGCTAGTCTACACGAACAACGTCTAGTTGTCACGCACAGAAACACCGTTCCGAACTGATAGGCGCGTAAAAAAAATCGAAAAGTGCTTCGGAAAATCGAGTTTTATGAAAAAACAACTGCATGAATCAATTGCAAATAAATAAATTATTGAACTCTTCGATAACTGAGCCTTGTCTTGTCGGTACGTATTTTTTACAGTTCTTTTATTACTTATAATTTACACCCAAAGTTACGTTAAAAATAGCAAGAAAAACGAATCTTTGTTCGCTCATAACTTTGTAATGGCTTTTTATTTTACTATTCTCTTTCCGTATAGGCAAAATTAATAATAAGTCAAAACGATAATTATCATGTTTAACTTTGGATGCACAATGTCAAAGAGTGGAGTAATACTCTCCCGAAATTAGTATGGAAAAAATATCGACTGGATCTATCTATCACACCTTAGGTTACCAGAGAGGCAATTCTCGAGACTAAGAACGTTCACAGTCTGATCTCAGTCGCAATCTGTCAAAAATACCTCTAATTTCCCTGCATTTATGACAAGTTTTTGACATTGACTGTCGCCAAGATGGGATTGCGACTACATTTTGAACGTTTTTAATTACCGGAATTGGTCTCCAGGTATCGTGCACAATCAGCCTATAATGTTCCCACTGCTGGGACACAGGACTACTCTCTTCGGGAGAGAATGGTCTGAAATCTACCACGCGAGCCCATTGCGGGATGGTAGATGTCGCATGTCTTCGAATTTTTGGTTCTAGGACATGCCGGTTACCTCACTATGTTTTCCTTCACCGTTTTGAAAGCAGTGGTGATAAAATAATTTGGACAAAATAAAGCACCTCTGGTTGGTCTGGGTTCGAATCTACGACCTAAACTCGTAAGTCTTGTGACTTGTGGCTCTTATGGCAACAAAATATGCAGAAAAAACAGTAATAATAGATATTCTGTAGCATCTGGATAAACTGTTAACCAAACTTAAAAAAGCTGAGATCTAAGACAGGCTTGATGCACCCATTTCTAGCGCAAGAATCATAAAAATTTACTGGTAGAGCACTGCTTTGATTTTTATTATTATTTCTGAACTTAACACTACCCCTTTAATAAGGGGTTTAATTATAAACGTTGCTTAAAGTTGAGTAATGATTACTTAACTTTACGCAACGTTTATAAATAAACCCCTAACAGAACTGCTAACAACTTCCTGACATCAAAATGATTCATTTGACATTCCTCTGACTCGACTACCCGCATAGTGACATATATTCAGGGGTCACGAACCTTTTATAATAAATTCTCAATAGCTCATCTTCAAAATGCTGAGTTGTTGAGGTAGATGGTCTTTTAAATTATCATCGCCTGCGCATTTCCTTCGTTCATTTTAAATATATTTCTAAAAAAGCGTGGGTTATTTAATTGCTTTTTAACGTTTGATAGTTTGAGTTGAAACAGCCTGTCTGTGAAAGAGACCACAAAAGTGTTTGCAACGCATGCAAACTTTTATGATGCGTTATTTCGAAATGTTCTTTTTAAAGAACGAACAACTTTTTATTGAAATGCCAATGTAATCTGCATTCGCGATGTATTTGCCAAAAATGTAAACAAATATGAGTATATGGAAAAATAACTTTAAATTCTACACGATAAAGTTCAGTTTACGCTACAACTTCAAGCATTTTTATAACTTTTTCATTAGTGCTAGTCACTCTGAAATCAAGTTAATTAGCATTAAAATAAAGTTGATATTTGTTTAACTTGAAATAATATTAGTTTGAAACATAATTTTGAATAGACTTTAGGTGAAAAGTTCGTGACAGGTCACTTCAGCAAAAACCTCTTTACTGGTCGTTAAGACGTCTAGGTAAGATTACAGAAACATAGTTATCGATTTCTAACTACATTATTAAACAATAGCTGCGCCCCGCGGTTTCACCCGCGTAAATGTTGATCCCGTGGGAGTATCGGGATAAAAAATATAGCCTACTTATATGTTAATCCAGGGTGTCAGCTACCTCCATACAAAATTTTATCAAAATTGGTCCAGCCGTTTGAGCGTGAAGAAGTAACGAACATATAAACACACACACACACTCGCAATTTTTCGCCTTTATAATATTAGTGTGATTTGTTGTCAAAGAATTCTTCAGTTCTAATTGGGCTCACATGGCGCTATTACATATTTTGAAGACTAAAAACATTTATTTCAATTAAACCAGTCACGGAGTTTTGAATTGTCAAGGAGTCGGTCAGCAATGATAATTATTATGGCAATAGCGGGCGCAAATTGTTGCAGACAAATTCAGACAATTGTTGTAGTTTCATTTAGTCCGCTAATAGCAGCGAGCAACACACTACAGATAGCTATCTCTTTCTGTGTCATACGTTCCGTATTATCTATCGCAGTAAGTACTTTGTAATAACAACGCAACAATACAGAACGTCGCCGCGTCGCGCGTCGCTCAGTATGAACGTAGCGTATCTTTCCTTTATAATTTATCATTGGCTACTGGTCCATTCGAAAACGAGCAAAAAAACTCAATGGATACTTTAAAATCAAAATATTGTCACTGAGTAATGGTTTACATCATTAATGTTGAAATTATACATGTGAGAACGACGTACGTACAGACGCCAGTACATCAAGCTCCCCGAAACTGTCAAATTTTCCCAATCAACTTTGAACCTTACGCTTTAGCGATAAAGTTGAAAATCTATTAAAGTAATTTGACAGATAGCAGTAGCTTGATCATGCACGTTAAAAGCGTCCATAGAAAACAATTCAAAAATATTAATATGCCGTGGCAGCTAAGAGATTACCAGTCCCTACTGACCGCGCCAGAACATGACAATGGATCACCCATTTACCTCAACCTGCTTTGATAGATATAGTTGTCCGATTGCCAAGACAATGTTTTGCTAAATGATCTTTCCAGGTCCAGTAACTCGATTTCTTTCGAGCAAAACCCTGCACCAGCTGTGACTATGCTTATTTTATGTGGAATACTTCACATTTACGGTACAAAAAGGTGTTATTTACAAATAAAAACAAAACACACTCACCTCCTCAATGGATGATGACATAAGCCCGGAACTGTAACAGAAAACAAACTTGTTAGCACATGACATAAGAGTGACAACTGGGAAGTGGATTTCTTTGTGGCAGAATGTTTCAAACTGTCAAATGTTTTTTTTTATGCTATATAAAAAGTAAAATGAAAGGAAGTTTCAGACGCACGATTCATAATATTTTGCACGTGATGATAACACCCGGTGGAAAGAACGAAAATCCACGACAACGTGACAAATTTAAACTCATGTCAAGATTGTCAAGTGATCTGAGAGGCAATTCTCGTAATTTTAAGAACGTTCTCAGTCTGATCTCAGTCTTAATCTGTCAAAAATACCTCTAATTTTCCTCCATTTTAAGGCAAATAAAGTTATACGGAATATAGTGGCCACTATTTTCCGTTTTAAGGATTATAATAAAACTAAACAATGTAAAACCACCGATTATAATAATATTAACGTATAATCTTGTGGAGCACAACTTAACGTGTTTATTTTCTGCATTTTCATTCTAAAATAAAAGAAATAACCAAACAAACGATGAGGGCGCCACTGCGCGGTCGGCGTAGCCTTAAACAAGTTGTTTACATGATTGTCGCTGAGACGAGATTGCGACAAGATTTTGAAAGTTTTTAATTACGGGGTTTGATTGAATTATAATTCAGTCAACGAATCATAGCAGTTTACATGCGTTTGACAATTGTTAGCTTATTTTTGTATTGATTTTGTTCAAGAAGCTGGGTGTAAGTTTCTTACATTTTGACATCTAGCTAAACTGCTGAACCTTGGCAGAGAGATTTGGTAGGTAGGTAGTGTAGGTACAGACGCCAGCACATCAATCTACCCGAAACTGTCAAATTTTCCTAACAACAAACAACTTTGAACCTTATGCTTAACCGATAAAGTTGATCTATTAAAGAAATTTGACAGATTGTAGTAGCTTGATGTGCTGGCGTCTGTACTTTTAAAAGGAGAAAGGAGATTGAAGAATTTTAATGGAGCCCGGCATACCAATCTGTCCACCATTTTGATTTGTTTTTAAAATGGCGGCGACGCAAGATGACTTGTTGCATAGATTTTTGAAATAATCACTCTGATTGTTTAAAATAATCAAACATCCATGCAACAAGTTGTAAGCAAGTTAAAAACAATATGGATGGTCACGCACTTGCTCAACTTTGAACGTAAATATCTCGGAACCTGCCGGTTTACGGGGTTTGGTTCTATTATGTTTTCTGTTAGCATTGACGTCAGCTATCGATTTAAGTATATAAGATTCACAAATTGCCGCCATTTTGAAAAAAAAAAAAAAACAAAATGGCGGACTGGTAGGTATGCCAACCTTCAAAACACTTTAAACATACCTAATGTGTCGCTTACTTAGTAGGTACCTACAGTTCGTGACACAACATTTAATTAATTATGGCGAAGATCTTCCATAGCTACAATACGACCGACGTAACTTGGCGTCGCGCAGAAGGTTTAGGAACCAAATGGTGGCATGAGGCGAGTGTGAGCGAGAGAACATGCGCGAAAGTTCGCAAAGGCTTTACTCGGGCCAGCCAAGTTACGGTCGTATTGTACAGACGCCAGCAGGTCAACCTACCCGAAACTGTCAGATTTTCCCAATGAACCTTGAACCTTATGCTTTAGCAATAAAGTCGAAAATCTATTAAAGAAATCTGTCAGATTGTAGTAACTTGATGTGCTGGCGTCTGTACATTAGACTAACAGATTAGTAGATACATCCGTTACATTGCAGCTGCTCATACCTATTGTTATTAATTGATGACGGCACGGTTGGCGCAGTGGTTAAGCGATTGACTGCTGCGCTGCGTGTCGCGGGTTCGATTCCCGCACGGAACAAATATTTGTATGACCTACAAGTAGTTGTTCCGGGTCTGGCTGTTTGTGTATGTGACTTTAAATGTTTGTAAACACATCCACAATACAGGAGAAATTCCTAGTGTGGGGCAACGTTTAAAAAAAAAAAAAATTAGGTTGCTCGGGTTGCACCCATCATGTAATACCTACTTATGACTCATTATGATCGTATCATGTCATCCGTAATAGTCAGGAACTATTTTATATACCTCTATGATGAATTGATGACACACATTATTCTCTAAATGGATAGGTAATGCAAGACGTCTTTTATTTCAACCTCTCTCTATGGATGGATACGCTGGTCGATTCTGTAAAAATCTCACGGTGAAAACTTAGGTGAAGTGAGTTTGTTTTTGCTAGGAATTTACACTATTGATAGCTCACTCCACGCTCACTTCACCTAAGTGTTCACGGTGAGATTTTTACAGAATAGTACCGAAGGATATTGTCATAATCACAAGGTAATTATACCAAGCTTATTTAATTTTGTGGTTTTGGTGCATATTGGTAGCAATCTCTATTTAATCATTATTAATTAAGACACTGCTATCCATTCTTTAATCTTTTTGCTTTTTTCAATAAAAGTATGAGTAGTACATCTACTGCTTACATACCTACTTAGTTTAGTTTTAACTGAATTATTGAAAATTCGCTTAGAATAGCTGTCTAAATCAATATTGGTCGCACTCAATTTCTTTTTTATTATTTTTAGGACTAAGAATCAGCAGCATTGCCATCCAACGTGGCAACGTTGCCAGCCTTTTGGGCACTTATCCCGTTGACAGTGATGTGGACGAATTTTTTGATGACCAGAAACTCAAAAAGCTCTTTCCTTTTTATTATTTTTTATTATAAACTTGTAAGCACATAACATATACAGGGTTATTGGTAAAACAATTGTACTCATCATTATGAACAACTTTTACTATGGGACCAAACCTGAAATCGCGAATAAATAAAAAGTAATTTAAAAAAATTAAACCGACTTCAAAAAGAAATCAACTCAAAATTATGAAATAACTTTAATTTCGGAAGTCGGTGTCTTGGGATCTGTATTTTAGTTTTTTGCCACCGACTTCCGAAATTAAAGTTATTACCGACTTCAAAAAAAAGGAGGTTATCAATTCGATACGTATGTATGTAATATTATTGGAATTGCATTATATTCACATATGACAATCTATTAGGACTTCCAAACAAATATACAAAATTTTATAGATGTATGTATGTTTGTATGTATGTATGTATGTATGTTTGTCCACGCATATCTCCGTAACTATTAATCGGATCGTGACCATTCTTTTTTTGTTGGCTTACATTTACTTCAACTTAGGGAAAAGTGCAAGTTTCATCAAAATCGATTCAGTAATTTTTAAGATATGGACTAAAACGTGAAAGTGTGACGGCCTGGCTTATTGATACGAGCTACGGGTGTAGTGTCAAAGCGAAAACGTCTCAAAACCTTGGTCAAATTCTAGTGCAACAACTAAAAATTACCAAATAAAAAGTAATTAAAAAAAATTAAACCGACTTCAAAAAGAAATCAACTCAAAATTATGAAATAACTTTTATTTCGGAAGTCGGTGGCAAAAAACTAAAACTAAAATACAGATCTCAAGACACCGACTTCCGAAATTAAAGTTATTTCATAATTTTGAGTTGATTTCTTTTTGAAGTCGGTTTAATTTTTTTAAATTACTTTTTATTTCATAATTTTATTTTGAGTTGATTTCTTTTTGAAGTCGGTTTAATTTTTTTTTTAAATTACTTTTTATTTCGTAATTTTTAGTTTTTGCACTAGAATTTGACCTTTTCCCTTTGAGACTACACCCGTAGCTCGTATCAATACGCCAGGCCGTCACACTTACACGTATTAGTCCATAACTTGAAAATTACTGAACCGATTTTGATGAAACTTGCACTGTTCCCTAAGTTGAAGTAAATGTAAGCTAATACAAAAAAAATGGTCACGATCCGATTAATAGTTGCTGAGAAATGCGTGGACAAACATACATACATACATACCGTAAAACATGGCAACTTTGCCCATAAATTTAAAAAATAAATGCATAATTAATGATATTTTGGAAAATTTTAATAAATTGATTATTGTTTCGGTGCCACATAATACTATATGCTCATGTCTCGATACACAAAACTAAAAATAGTAAAAAAAAAAGCATATTTATTAGTGAAAATAACAATTATAGGTGTTGGGCAAAAAATCATATACATTTGGTAACTTTGCCCACATTACAGATCTCCGTTACTATGGACTATATCACTATTCGAAAAGGACTGAATGAAAATACTGGAGCAATGCAATAATGTATTAAATTATACGCCAAATATTCACATTCCTTGACCCTTAAAAATGAGCGGGCAAAGTCAAAAAGCCTTCTAGAACATTTTTCGTACAAAATGGCGATTGTTCAAGGGTTGTCACCATTGACAATACTTAACTATTTAATAATTTTAGTGTGGAATATTATAATATATTATACTGATAAATTAAAAATAATATAACATCATTTTTTACATAATATGCTTTATTTCTAAAGTGTTCAAAAACTAAAAAATAATTTAAAAAAAAACTAAAAAGTATGTACCTATCTCGGTCTTTGTTTTTATATGAAAATAACAAATAACACTAAAATTTGTAATGAGTTTTACAGAAAAATTATATTGCATAGTTAAAATTGCGATGACTCATCGCAATATTAACTATGCAATATAATTTTTAGTAATTTTAAGTACCTATAAATATTAGGTACTTACATATCTTTTATGTTATTGTTATATAATATAATCAACATTTAGCGTAAATTAATTTGGATACATATCTACACTGACGGACAAATAAACTGCAACAAAGTTCAGGATTAGGTACTAGTATGCAAAGTTTTTAGATTAAACTAAATGAAAATGTCGAGACTACCCATTATTTAAAAAAATGTAAATTTATAAACAGAACTGCAGTAAAAGATAAAATTATAGCCGGGAAAATAAAATTTGAATAACTTTCATAGTACTTATATTAAAAGTTATTGCGTCTTGAACTTGATGCGATTTATAAATCCGAACCCTCCTTTTTTTACTAGGTTAAAAAATGTACCTCGGGTGACAACCCTAGTGAAAAAGAAACGTTGGGCAATGTTGTCAACGATATTAAAAAAATATGCTTGTGACTTTGCCCACCGTTATATTTTATGATTATACGACGCATTTAGCGAAGAAAACTAGTCTATATTATTCATTTCCAATTTAATAACGGATGTATAAAAATTACTTACCTGCGATAACTCCAAGTAGCACTTCTCGAAAAAGTTTTTTTTAAAGATTTTGCCCGCAAAAAAACACTCTAAGTTCAACGACGTCTGACAGACAACTGAAGTAACATCTATGACAGCGCGTCACACAGTGTTGCCAGAAAAATGATGAATTTTTTACCATAGACAAAATGTTCTTACTAACTATAGACAAATTTGGTATGTATTAAGTTTTTTAAAAAATACACAACTGGGCAAAGTCAAATGTCGAGGGCAAAGTTGCCATGTTTTACGGTACGTCTATGAAATTTTGTATATTTGTTTGGAAGCCTTAGTAGATTGTCATATGTGAATATAATGCAATTCCAATAATATTACATACATACGTATCGAATTGATAACCTCCTTTTTTTTGAAGTCGGTAAAAATCAGCTGTTCCCTACATTTTGACGAATTATACGGAACATAAATGCAGGGAACAGCCGTTCCTTTTTTTTTTTTTTCGCGATTTCAGGTTTGGTCTCTTAGTAAAAGTTGTTCATAATGATGAGTACAATGACCTCTTAAGAGGTTGTTAATGTCTTACCAATAACCCTGTATATCGCTTAGTGTTAGCTTGTATATTGTAATTAAGGATGATTATTTGTAGGTATATAAATAAACCAAATAAAAAAAATAAAAGTTTTTTTTTACACAATTAATATTTTAAATTGATCAAGGTTTGCAACTTACCAACATAACAACGAGCATTTCCTATCCTTCTCCTTAGTTTTAGACATTTTGAACACAAGTGCAGCACAACACTTTCACAGAACCGTCTAACACACAATAAAAAAAAAACTAATAGTGTCACTTTCCCACCGAGTTCACTTGTCAGCTGTTTTAATAATTACCTACATCTGTTAAAACCATGTGGTGACGACTAGGATGTAATTAATAAATTAAGTCTTAATTATTGTTTCAACTCATTTGACATTTGGTTAATTAGTTTGGATGTCCTGTTATGAGGGTCACTAGACAAAGTGACGTTCTATCAGAGATACAGTCCTTTCCAATTATTTTACCTCTGACAGTTGCAGCCGAATAGCAACCTTATTGTAACGAGTATAAAGACCACTGTCATTTTGACAGGCTTGCCAGTGGCAGCAAGCCAATAGCAACCTTATTGTAAGGAAAATAAAGACCACTGTCATTTTGACAGGCTTGCCAGTGGCAGCAAGCCAATAGCAACCTTATTGTAAGGTAAATAAAGATCACTGTGATTTTGACAGGCTTGCCAGTGGCAGCAAGCCAATAGCGACCTTATTGTAAGGAAAATAAAGACCACTGTGATTTTGACAGGTTTGCCAGTGGCAGCGAGCCAATAGCGACCTTAGCGTAAGGAAAATAAAGATCACTGTGATTTTAACAGTGACGCAAAATCGATGATGGAAGTGCTAATGTCATGTAGCTATGTCAATCAGACATAGCTACATGACACAAGGCAGGGTAATTGCGTCACACACTATCAGTAGCAATGGGTTTCATTTTGACAGTTCAACAACATTCATCGCGTTGTTTATGTTGTTGAGCAGACACATTTTTCGAACTTACGAAGCAATGGATTAGCAGTATCCGTCAAAATTATTCACTGTTACGCAGTTAGGGTGCTGTTAAAAGTCGTTGTAAAAATACGAAACGCTTTAAAAGCGATTGTCACTTGTTCATGCCCTCAGATGATAATAAAAACGTTATTTTACACATCAAAACCTTACTTGGCAAAAGGGTCTAAAACAGAAACACGAAAATCTGTCCAGCGAGCGGAGTAATTGCGTACACTAACAGTAGGAACGGGTTTCATTTTGACAGTTCAACCACATTCATTGCGTTATTTACGTTGTTGAGCAAACAAGTTTATCAAACATATGAAGCAACGGATTAGCTTTTCCTTCAAAATGATTCAGACTGATTGATAGGTAGTCATCATCTCCTAGCCTTTTCCCAACTATGTTGGGGTCGGCTTCCAGTCTAACCGGATGCAGCTAAATACCAATATTTTACATGGAGCGACTGTGCTATCTGACCTCCACAACCCAGTTACTGGGTAATACGATACCCCTTGGTAAGACCGGTTGTCAGATTTTCGGGCTTCTGACTACCCGTAATGACTGTCAAAGATCCACGAATGACAGCCGCGACCAACGGCTTAACCGGGGGGTCTCGGTATGTAAAGATGGTCACCCATCCAGACTAACGTGTTACGCAACCTATTGCGTAACACGTTAGACTAACCTCCAGACAATCTGCACCCTAGTGCAGATTGTCTGGAGGTTAGTCCGCCTTGACAGGCAAACAGACTGACAAGCGTCATTAGAAACTTTCTTTTGTATTGTAATGAGTTGCCTTATTATCTTCTAGTAGGTTAGGCGACTTAAGAATACTAATTAGTTTTCCAGCTAATAATTCTTTAGCATACAATTAACAAAATCTTTTTAATTTTGACATTAGTCAGAATCTAAACTACCTAATATAATAGAGAGAAAAGATTTGATTTACTGTATGTTTGTTTGTGGCGCTTTCGCGCTAAAACGGCTAAACGGATTTGGATGAAATTTGGCACATGGGTAGACCATGATTAGGATATAGGATACTTTTTATCCCGATTTTACTTATGCGGGTGAAACCGCGGGGCGCAGCTAGTTTGGAATAAAATTGTAAACGTGACTGGCTAAATGTGGTTATGCTTTACAGTTCTGCCCGCTCCTTCAGGCGAACACACGCGTGATGTTTACGTTACATAAAATTATAAACAAACTAAAAATATTTCCAAAAATAAATCATAGGTACACAACTCTTTAAAACTAACATTGTTAGGAGCTCTATTTTTAACCGACTTCAAAAAAAGGAGGAGGTTCTCAATTCGGTTGTATTTTTTTTTTATGTTTGTTACCTCAGTACGCCGTCATTTATAAACCGATTTGGATAATTCTTTTTTTATTTAAAAGGATATACTTCCAGATTGGTCCCATTTTTATCAAAATCCAGTTCTGATGATGGGATCCACGAGGAATTGAGGGAACTCCTCAAATATTATAGGGACACCTATAGCGATTTGGGTATTTTTTACAGTAACTCATGCATTTGCTTTCGGAAACCACCATTTGGTGAAGTGGAACTGATGAAGAAGACCACAGATGGCCAACGGAACTACTTAATAATAAGTATTTCACGGGTTGCGATTCGATTACTTTAATATGGTTGCTAAGCAATTTATGCTCGTCACAATGCGAATGGTGAAATGGAGCTGATGGTGAAATACTAGGAGAAGTCCTCAACAATTAACGTCCCTGCATCGGGAAAAGCAATATTTTGTAAAAGGCGTTGGGCAATTTGACATTATGCTATTGTAACTTAGACACATTATAAACAGACCCACTGAAAAGCGAGAAATAAAAACTTTTTAACAAAAAAAAAAACCGACTTCCAAAAAAACACTACAAAGTAATAACTTTAATTTCGGAAGTCGGTGGCAAAAACTAAAATAGGTACAGATCCAAAGACACCGACTTCCGAAATTAAAGTTATTTTTTACTTTGTAGTGTTTTTTTGGAAGTCGGTTTTTTTTTTGTTAAAAAGTTTTTTTAATATATTATAACAACCTTCTCTCACTATCTTTTCACAACACACATACACATCATAAACTATACTTAATCCTTATCCAACACGATATAAAAATAGCACTTTATTTTACCGACGAAAAACAGGAGGAGATTCTCAAGTCGACGCAAATTTATTTTTTGTTTTTATGTATGGCCTACGTTTATCTTTTTATAATAAAAACAATGCCTTATAAACCCGTGGAGACGTGCGCACGATTTATTACCGACTTGGTTGTAAAGAATAGTGAACGCGTGGAGTCGCGAACGCAAACATCTGTTGGACTCAATTGGATGCAGGGAAGTTTATAATATGCGTTGACACAATTGAGTTTATGGCATAAACAGCGTGTTTGTAATGTGACTGATAATGTTGTACATGTGTCGGGTGACTTTGAACTCATTAGCATCCATACTAATATTATATGTATATTCGAAAGTAACTCTGTCTGTCTGTCGGTCTGTTTGTCTGTCTGTCTGTATGTTACCTTTTCACGCCTAAACCACTGAACGGATTTCGATAAAATTTGGCAGAGAGATAGATTGTATTCCGGGGAAGGATATAGGATAGTTTATATCCCGATATTCCCACTGGATCGACACTTATGCGGGTGAAACCGCGGGGCGCTGCTAGTGTAATATAACCACAGATATAGATGCATCTAGATAACGCAAGAGCGTGCACCAGCTTACGTACAAAAATCGTAAGCCGCCACTTTCGCGCTCAGTCTTGAGTACTGCTGGCTGCGTGAGCGCTGGCGCTAGGCCCCGGGGGTGGGGCGAGACGGGTGCCGCACGCGGCGGCGTCTCTGAATCGATTTGATTTTCCCATCACTAAATAGTGCTTGTGACGTCATAGTAGGTATTCAGAAAATGGCACGCTTGGTTTTTATACAGATCGTGATACTTGCGTTATCTAGGTTTATCTATATCTGTGAATATAACCATTGTTTGAAACTGCTAACATGCTTTTATCGGACTCGTGCACCGAGGGTTCCGTATGCATGTACGGAACCCTCGGTGCACGAGTCCGACTCGCACTTGACCGGTTTTTTAAAGGGACATAGCATGTTTTCTCTTTCATTGTGTTCTAATTCATATTCATTCTCGAATCCCAAATATTTGTATGACCTACATATACATACGAGTATCTACATCTGGATGGCTATACAATGTTTACTTCAAACCAAATACGAACACTAAAATTAAACCCAAATTAAGCATTTGGAACACTCGAGACAGCTTTATGTCAATTGGAGTGACAGTTCTGTTAAAAATAAATGTTACTCTTTGATCACTCTTCTATCTTGTTAAAAGACTTACGTTTTTAATTTCAGTTACTTCGTGTGTCAACAGCGACGTTTCCCACTTTATAAAGTATCAAAATAAGGTTATTTCTACCTTTATTTTGAAACTTTTTTACTATAAGTTATATTAGGAGAGTTATAATGAAAATTGGAGTGTGACGTGATTTAAATCTTCCGTAAACAGTAATGAAATATCCATGTGATGATGTGACTTTAATGTTGTGATGATGAACGTTAAATGATCTTAATTAGGTGCTTTTTAAGGCTAATCTGTATATTTCAGGATACAATAGTAGTTATTAGATGTACCTACAACTACAAACAATAATAGAGACCATTGTATTATTGGATTAACATTAATCTAGAAAAGTATTTTCCTATAGTCATCGATTCTGTATTAAGACAGAGTAGTTTTTTTAGGACTGCCTCGTTGGTCTAGTAGGTATTCGCAAGTGCTAGGGGTATTACATTACCCAGTAATTGGGTTGTGGAGGTCAGATTGGCAGTCGCTCCATGTAAAATACTGGTATTCAGCTGCATCCGGTTAGACTGGAAGCCGACCCCAATATAGTTGGGAAAAGGCTAGGCAGATGATGATGATGTTCTAGAAACCCACTCGAAAATGGTGCCTTTTCCATACCAAGAAACATTGCAAAAGGCCTCTAAATGAAAAAAATCGATAGAAAACACAACCCCATAAAACATTCACCGTTCGTTATACATGAAACTTGCGTCTGATAACGTTATCAACATGTGTAGTTGATAAATCTCTATAAACATAATCTTGTTTTTACCGGTATTAACCGATAAAAGAAAAAGGATTATGACGACAGAATTTTGTTAGTAATTATTAAGGAATGTTGGTTATGTATTTCGTGATATACAACATTACTTATAGTATATGCGAAACCCGAAACACGTGTCTAGTATTTTTATGTAAAGAATCTATGTACAAAATTTCAAAACTATCATGAAAAATCACAAAATTATAAGCTTGTTAATTTACCTGTTTGTCCGTACAAAAACATGCTCACACGCGCCGCGCCGCCGTCTTGCGCTCATTGATAATAGTACCTAGGTACCTAACTGTTCGGCGCGGAGATTGGATAACCTACGTAGTGTCGCTGGGTGTCTAACTTTTAACCATTTTTAAATATTTTTGGGACAAAATATAACATGGGGCAAAAATTATTGGAATCGATTCAGTTACTTGTTCTGAACAAACTATATTCAGGTTACGCATAATACTAAAAATAACGTTGTATAATTCTCATGTAATTCTAAGAGCAATAGTTGCACAATTGTAGGTCGTTGGTTCGAACCCAGGTAGGCGCTTTACTTAGTGTAAATTATTTCATCACCGCTGCTCTCAAAACGGTGAAGGAAAACATCCAAGTGAGGAAACCGATATGTCCTAAAATTCGAAGACATGTGACATGTACCAATCCGCATTGGGCCTGCTTGGTAGATTACAGCCCACTCCCTCTCAAAGAGAGGAGGCCTGTGTCCCAACAGTGGGAACATTATAGACTGATTATGCTTATGTAATTGTTGGTATATAAAAAATAAAAAAAATAAAAAACATGTACCAATCCGCATTGGGCCTGCTTGGTAGATTACAGCCCACTCCCTCTCAAAGAGAGGAGGCCTGTGTCCCAACAGTGGGAACATTATAGACTGATTATGCTTATGTAATTGTTGGTATTTTTCTGTTATATTGAAGGAAATTAAAAAAATATATAAGAAAGTTAACGACAATCGGATATTTATCCCGGTATTCTTAGTACTTACAATTTTCAACAACTTATTTAAGATATAAAGAAACTGGGTCGATTTCATTGGTGTAATAACACATTTACTCGCACAACCCTGAGATGTGGTAAGCAGCTAAGAAATATTAAATTCTGAATAACTTTCCTGGAAAGATGAAATAATGTTTTCAAGTGGCAACATTTATTAAAATATCAAAAGTCCTGTGACCAAAGTAGGTTGGTACTTGAAAGTCTGTATTCTGGGAAAGACATAATAAAGAAGACATCTTCATTTCTACTTATTTTTCTTATTAAGTACGTTCCTTTACTTCGGACTTCCTGTTTTTGCAATAAACTTGAAGTTGTTTAAATAACAAGAAGAAGTTTGTTTCTTTCTTTAAATAATTTTATTATTTAACCCATAAATGGGGCAACTGAATTAATTAATTATTTCCGGGGCCAAATAGGAATAAAAATGTGGGGCGAATAAGGAATAAAAATATGGGGCGAATAAGGAACATCGTATGTGGGGCGAATGCGGAAATAATCGTATTATTAAAAGAATCATGCTGTATATAAAGTACGGCCTAAATACGATCCGTGTCGCATACCGACGCAGTTAGCTGTGATTGTGATGCCAAGAGGTCGATACAGTTATTGTTTAATTGATTATAATGATTATTATTAAGAGAGTAGTTGCGGGACGTTAGGATGTTGTGAGTTGTGAAAGGGACTGTTGTGTGAAGGGTTTGTTGTGTCATAGGCAATGGGCTCTCATAAGTGCTTTGATTAATAGAAAAGGTATTGTTAAATTCACTTGAGATTCGTAAATGGATATGATATTCACAGACAACTATAGTATCTACCTACACTATTTTGATGATTCCTTGAATAAACACAGTAGGGTAAAGATGGGGTACTCGTCCTTCACATTGAGAGGTAAACGACGACATAGTATTCATTTAAATGAACATCTTTTGTTAGGAGACCAACTCGAAAATATGAAATTCAAGCAGCCAACGATGTGATTCAAATATTTTTTTGGCATTTTTGGGGAAAACTTTATCAATAACTAGCTGCTGTCCGCGACTTCGTCCGCGTGAAACTAATATAATTCAATCATGAAATTCGAAAGACCCGTGGCGCCATCCATTATCAAAATAACGTTATTGTAGTTTTCTTCGGGAACAGCACTTTTTTTCGGGATGAAAGGTACCCCATATCCGTTTCTGTACACCTGACAACGTATATGCAAAATTTCAGGATGATCGGTTCAGTGGTTTACGCGTGAAAAGGTAACAAACAAACTTACTTTCGCGTTTATAATATTAGTTAGGATTCTGGAAATCAACCTATTTCCTAGTACACAAAATCACTAGTATTCCACGGATTCCACCGCTTTCTTATCACTAAATAGATTCGCTATCACTTGGTATCGTAGACCTATTGACATGGATAAATAAATAGGCAATTGGGCGACACTATCTAGATACATCGACAGTGTTTGCTCTGCTAATGCAGGAAAATTTATTAAGTGCAATGGGTTTTTTGTGGTGTAGGCGGCGAAATGAAGGGCATGTTTTACAATGCGTAAAAGTATATGATCGACTACAGAAAAACAAAAATATATGATATTCTTCAGGATATATGCTAGTTAGATAGTGTGTTGAAAACATAATACAACTAATTTGATACGATAGAAAAAAATCATGAAGATACCTCTAAAAACTTTCTTTATACAAAAAAAACCATACCTACTAATATACATACAATCTACAAGCAACATATTAAAGCACTAGTGTTTTATTTTTTTAGTCCAAACAATAGATTTTTTGTAAATAGATAATTGCTTCATACTTTGCAATAAATTACCAGTGTTGTGTCATCGCGCTTCTCTTTCTTTTCTATGTAGTCCGACAAAGACCGAGCTTTAGGTCATGTATTTCGAAACTACATCCCGCCAATCTCGCGTTGATTTCGCGCGGTTTCGTTCTATTCTAGGTCATTGGGAAGTACCCTATCAATTTTTATTCCCTTGAGAGTGTCGAATTAAATGTTTTTTGCGGCAGAAACGGCCGTATCTTCTTTTACGTTAACTTAGAAGTTTGATTTTTGTCACAGCTTCAAAGAACTGTAGACCTGAGTATATGGTTTTAATTTCAACTCGATACCTCCACGCGTTCCCGAGATAAAGGGTCTTGACAGACAGATGGCCGACAAAGTGATCCTGGGGTTCCGTTTTTTTCCTTTTGAGGCACGGAACCCTAAAAAGGGAGAAATGTCATAAACATTTCTCTCTAAAATCTACGCCTTTTTTTGTTTATGGGAAATCATCAAATGACCCCTCCCGCTCTGGGTGGAGCGGAAGGGAGTGTCAGACTCTTACTGACTAAAACCCACCCGTGTTCCTTCCTTAGCCCTTTATGTTCCGGGCCAGCGGTGTAACCCTTTCGGACAATCCCGCTGACCCGGCAGGAAATCTACGTCTTGCAAATCGTTTCAATAAATAGGTCTTAAGATCAATTTATCTTGTATGTAATACGGATTGGTGTTTGTAATATACATTCAATCAATATTTTATTTCAAAATGAAAAAAAAAAACTCAAAGTAATAAACATTTCATTTAGGATTGCAAAATAAACTGATCACGCAATAAATACTTCAGCAATCTAATTAATAGTTTTGTTTTGAAATGAACAATATATTGCTATCCAATAAATCAGGATTAGATACTAAGAATCGAATGTTTCTTTTTACAGCTGATTCATACCGCTTGTGGCTAACTAGTTTAGTTTATTTATTACATTCTAGGAAAATTATTATTACAGCTGAGCAACGGATTCGTCACTGAACACTAACAAAAATAAGGTTAGTGAGGGCGCTTTTCAGAGGTCATGTGACCGACCGAACATGGTATCAAAAATATAGTAGAGAAACAACTAGAAGTAGAGCCATGAAAATCACACTGTCAAACTCATTCTGAATCATTTTGAAGCTTATTGCTAGTCCATCACACTAATATTATAAAGGCGAAAGTTTGTGAGTGTGTGTGTACGCTGAAACGGCTGGACCAATTTTCATAAAAAAATTATGGCGGTAGCTGACACCCTGGATTAACATATAGGCTACTTTTTATCCCGATATTCCCACGGGATCGACACTTATGCGGGTGAAACCGCGGGGCGCAGCTAGTTGCTTCATATGTTCGAAAAATTTGTCTGCTCAACAACGTTAATAACGCAATGAATGTTGTTGACCTGTCAAATTGAAACCCATTGCTACTGATAGTATGTTACGCAATCACCCCGCAGGTGCTCATCGAGTATTTAGGGATGTCGCTTCAGGCCCAGTGCGTGTTGGTAGATGTCACATGTCTTCGAATTTTTTGGTTCTAGGACATGCCGGATTCCGTACGTGTTTTCCTTCACCGTTTTGAGAGCAGGGGGCCTAAAAAGTTAACCGTTAAGTTAATCGTATCAAATCCCATTGGTGAAGCATTTTTCAGTTATTTGTTTTTGTCTGTGCTAAAATACCAATCAATCCGATCCAAATCCAATCCCAAACTCTTTGATTATACCTAAGTAGTGCAGCGAAAGAAAGAAAAACACGGACTGTCTTCGCCATAATACGATTCATAATGTAATCCTTTTATGATTCTCCTAAGTGGCCTTTTTAGGCCACCAGTAGTCTTGAAATAAATTACACAAAGTAAAGCGCTTGGGTCTGAACCCGCGACCTACAACTCGTAAGTCAGGGCCTAACCACAGGGCTACTAATACTCTACACTCACAAAGCGAAACTACTACCAAAACGTATTCTGATTTTTTCACACCGAACATTGCTAGTCTAAACTACCTAAACTAGTATTATAAAGAGAAAGATTCGATTTTGTTTGTATGTTACACTTTCACGCTAAAACGGCTGAACGGATTTGGATGAAATTTTGGCACATGGGTAGACCACGATCAGCACCCTTGCGTAACACACTATTAGTCTCAGTCTGAATCATTTTGAAGGATATTGCTAATCCATTGCTTCATATGTTCGAAAAATGTGTCTGCTCCACAACGTAAATCACGCAATGAATGTTGTTGAACTGTCAAAAGAATACCCATTGTTCCTGATACGCGATTATCCCGCCGCATTAGGACATAGGATACTTTTTATCCCGATTTCTATGGGGATCGAGATTTATGCGGGTGAAACTGCGGGGAGCAGCTAGTAGGTACCACATAAAATTCATGAAGTGAAATGAATCATGATTTGATGACATCAGTCCATTGTGGACATAGACAGTCTGATGTCACGCCAAAATTTAAACAATTAGAGAATGCAGAACAATTACTAATTGTGAACGCAGTTCCATTAAAAAATATATGTTTATAGATGACAGTCTATGGATCAATTTATTTGCAGTCTGCTGACTTGAGCTTAATATTAAACTTATCAATGTTAGTTATATTAAATGACATATTTCCTGCATTTGGTTGGTTTTGTGGATGGGTGACCATCTTTACAGGACTCCTACGTGCCGCGACAAGCACGTTAAGCAGTCGGTCCCGGCTGTCATACGTGGATCTTTGACAGTCGTTACGGGTCGTCAGAAGCCCGAAAGTCTGACAACCAGGTCTTACGAAGGGGTATTGTATTACCCAGTAACTGGGTTGTGGAGGTCAGATAGGCAGTCGCTCCATGTAAAACATTGGTATTCACCTGCATCAGGTTAGACTGGAAGCCGACCCCAACATAGTTGGAAAAAGCTAGGCAGATGATGATGAAGTTTCAAAGAATTCTAAACAAAACGAATACCTGACTCACTGGTTGTTTTCTTAACAAATTGCTCAAGAAAGATTATGGTTCTAAAGTTTTAATTTCTTATCATTGTTCGGTTTTACAGTTAGCCAAGTTCTAGCAGTTATATTAGTAAGAAAAATATTTAGTTCTCTCTCTTGTTTAATTTTATTAACTAACTTTAAATGAGTTGTGTCAGTAGCTTATTGTTTTTTTTTTTTTTAAAGCGTTGCCCCACGCTAGGAATTTCTCCTGTATTGTGGGTGGCGTTTACAAACATTTAAATTCACATACACAAACAGCCAGACCCGGAACAACTACTTGTAGGTCATACAAATATTTGTTCCGTGCGGGAATCGAACCCGTGACACGCAGCGCAGCAGTCAATCGCTTAACCACTGCGCCAACAGTGCCGTCAAAACCGATGGAACGCACGTGTACTTCTTTTTAAATTCTTGTCAATATTCAGCCACATCATCATCATCATCTGCGTAGCCTTCTCCCAACTATGTTGGGATCAGCTTCCAGCAGTGCCGGATTAGCGCATAAGCAAATTAAGCAATTGCTTAAGGCATCACGTCTCGGGGGGCACCATAAGGCAGAAACAGCACCGAAACAGTATTTGCTAGCACATGAATGGCAAGGCTGCTTATCAGCAAGATATTACAAGACCCAAAAGTCACTCTAGAGATGTGCGAGAATCTTTACAAATCGCTCGTCGATGTTTTGGAAAAATACGAGGCGACTAGTGGATAGGAGGGCCTACAGGCGTGGATTGCTTAGGGCATCAAGTAGTCTTAATCACTGCTTCCAGTCTAACAGGATCCAGCTGAATACCAGTATTTTACATGGAGCGCCTGCCTATCTGACCTCCACAACCCAGTTACTGGGTAATTAATAATATAATAATTAATATTATAATATATTATATTATTATTTAGTAGACAAGCTGAAATCGCGAAAAAAAAAATCAGCCGTTCCCTACATTTATGTTCGCATAACTCATCACAATTCAACTAAACAGATGATGTTTTTTTTTTGCGATTTCAAGTTTGGTCCCGTAGTAAAAGTTGTACATAATGATGAGTACAATAACCTCTTATGAGGTTTTGCACATTTAACGTTACACGTTTTAGAGTATAAGACCTGTACACATCAAGCTAAACATCCATACTAATATTATAAATTCGAAAGTAACTGTCTGTCTGTCTGTATGTTACCTTTTCACGCCTAAACCACTGAACGGATTTCGATAAAATTTGGTAGAGACATAGATTGCATCCCGGGAAGGACATAGGAGGGGCGCTATTAGTACTAATATAAGCTGACTTCTGATTTTACGAAAAACCTATCCAATACGAGGTCAGCTATTACTGGAAAAGTAAAGCTTTTTTTTTTTTTGTGGATGAGTCATCAAATGACCCCTCCCGCTCTGGGTGGAGCGAAAGGGAGTGTCAGACTCTTACTGACTAAAACCCACCCGTGTTCCTTCCTTAGCCCTTTATGTTCCGGGCCAGCGGTAACCCTTTCGGACAATCCCGCTGAGAAAAGTATAGCTTGATGTGTGTCCGTTTGTACCTACAATTTCAGAGTATTATGACATTTAATTTTCCTGTTTCTTCAAACTCTTCTTCCAATTCAGGTTTTGGTATAAAACCGTTAAGAATTTTAACCTTTTAGAGCGGTTCTGCACTATATCCGATCCGAATCCGAATTAAAGATCCGACTTCAATCCGAATTGGGAATGTTCTAAATTCGGACGGATTGAGTTCGGATGTAGTGCGCAACCCCTCATACAAATAAGACTATGGTCACTTCGGACCCGCATTTCCGGATTCGGACGGGATGTAGTGCAGAACCGCTCTTAGAAAATCAGAAAACTAGGCTATCAGCCCAGGGGAGCCCGGATATATTATGTACTAGGTATGTAAATATTAGTGGACGCTCTCTTTTACGTTACCGCTGAGAATACAAGTATTTCCCAATCCATTTTTTCAACACCAAAAACCCAATCTGTGCAAAAATTCGTCAGCACCTTTATACACAAAATATACCTGTATTTAACAACTCAATACGACTATGTTATCGTCTTTACCGTTTAGGAAGCGGTACGGCCGCTTGCGTCCACTTTCGCGGTGTGACTGGTTATCTTATCAGCGACAAGTGTGCTGATTTGAATCACTACTTGTATGAGTAAGGTGTTTCGTGGTATTGTTAATGAAAGTTGAGTTTATTAATGTGGTATCACGCTTGTATATGTTAGAGGGTAAGCAGAGGTCTCGAGACTGGTATATCTATACGCATACGCATTCATACCTTGTCCTGTAGGACCATGGAAATTGTTTCCAGTTAATAAGGTTATTTTAAATTTCTGTGAATAATGGTAAAATTCTTATGACGTCACACGACACAGGACACATTTCTAACCAGTACCCGTTTTTTATCTAACGTGGCGGTAATTGATTGGCCATTTCCGCCATGTCAGATGAAAATCGGTTCAGTAGTTTAGACTGTACGTACAGACGCCAGCACAAGTAACTACAATCTGTCAAACTATAATAGATTTTCAACTTTATCGCTAAAGTGTAAGGTTCAAAGTTGATTGGGAAAATTTGACAGTTTCGGGTAGCTTGATGTGCTGGCGTCTGTACAATGTAACGATTTATCTCACCTACACAAAGACAAATGTATTGTCATCGATATGGAACAAGAATATATAGTTTCAATTTGATACGACAAGACGAACTTGTCCAAAATTAGCTTTTAAGATTTAACTCAATTACTCAAACGCCACTTAACTCTAAGACGTTACTGTTAAAAGTATTTTTGTCGCCACAATACACCTTAAAAAGACAAAGACAGCATGAAACTTGACGGCAACTTAACATTGACTTGCATTTGACTACAAAAGAATTACCCTCCTTTTGGACTTTGCCAGTGGCGTAACTATACCGTTTGGGGCCCGTGGCAAATTCAAGGGATGGGCCCCATCCCTCAATGTAAAGGAGCTCAACCAACGTTATAGTTTTTTTTAGGAGCACTTTTCCGCGACTTCTTCCGCGTTGATTTCAAATTTTCCCCTACAACTTTTAACACCTGACTGCTTCGTTGGTCTGGTGGTCGAAAACGCTACTGCTGAGCATGAGGTCCTGTCCAAAAAATTAGACAAACAATGGGGAAAAAGTATAAAATGTTCAAAACCTGAATGTCCTTTGTTGCACATGTTCGAAAAAGTTCGCATTTATAAACTTGTTAGGATCCTCCTATGCTCATGTCCCTTTCGGGCCGGGGGCCCCTCTGGCCCGGAACATAAAGGGCTAAGGAAGGAACACGGGTGGGTTTTAGTCAGTAAGAGTCTGACACTCCCTTCCGCTCCACCCAGAGCGAGAGGGGTCATTTGATAATTTACCAGACGCAAAAAAAATAAAAAATATGCCACCCTTTAGTTACGCCACTGGACTTCGCCGAAATCAGATAGTTAAAAAATCAACTTACCTCTCTTCATACATGCTTGAGTTCGCCATAAAACTGTCATCAATAAGACTAGAATCCTCCATGACACTTCTGTCGTAGCTCTTGTCATCTTCACGCGGCAACAAAGGGGGTAAGCTGTGACACTGCTCCTCAAACGACTTGCTCTGCTCCGAACGATACTTTTGGTCCCAGAGTTTTTTGGTTTCGTCTTGCACTCGTCGTTTTAGTTCTGATATTTTCTCGCGTTCGTTTTCGATTACTTGGCAACCTATAGAAGAAGAAAAGGTGTTAGAAGTAACAAACATATAAAAATGTTGTATGGAAAAAAAAAAAAAACACTCACAATTTTTCGCCTTTATAATATTAACTGAGTTGCTTGGGGTTTTTCTAAGGTTAAGACTACCGGGATTACTTTTCGTTTAAGGGTCCACTGGACTGTATATAATACTGGTATTCAGCTGCATCCGGTTAGACTGGAAGCCGACCCCAACATAGGTGGGAAATGGCTAGGCAGATGATGATGGTTCAGTGGACTATGGCATTAATATTTTAAAATATAGGTACCCCTTTATTAACCGGTTGAATGCTGGTAATTACAGAAACAATTAAAAAGTCATTATGTATAGCGTGGATCCACGTTCGAAAAATAAATGGTTGAACTGTAGTTAAAACGGATGTAACTTTACTCCGCGTTTGTGATAGTGCTAGTAGTAGTGGTAGTGTAGTGAGGGGTAGTACTTCTTTGTAACAGAAACTTGAGACAAGTTTAAGCATAATTTTAAGGTGAGTAAGAAATATTTGTCACAATCAACTCTCAAAGATAAAATGTAATCTTATTAAAGTATTCAGTTTTCGAGTTTTCTTGGTTGCTCTAATAAAGAAAAAGTCTATTCCTAAAAAAAAAAACTATACCTTGTTCTTCCAACATTTCAAGCCTCTTCCTTTCCACCTCCATCAAGCTATCCAGTGTCCTTTTCCCTAAAGAATTCATGTCAGTATCGCTTGGCAATATCGGTGCATCGGTCGTTACCTTAGATATTCTATCAATATCATCTTGAGAAGGTACTTTGTTAGTGTCGGTGATCTTGTTAAACTCTTTTATGCTCGGTTCGTCTCCACAGCTTTTGCGGTGAAGAATTTTCGCTGACTGTACTGTTGATTCGGATTTTGGAGGTGTGTTTTCAAATGTGACTCTAGTTTTCTGTTCATTATTATCGATATCCGTTTCTTCCTCTATAACTTCCTCTTTCTTTTCGGGTGATAAAGATTTGGCTTTAACGTATTTGTTGTCTGCGTTCATGCATTTTGTGTTTTTGATGTAACGGTTTTTAGAATTGTTCTCTTTATCTGATTCGTCGTTCTTAATACTGTTTTCTCTGGACTTCTTTGTGAAGGAGTCCTTTTTCATTATCTTGCCGAGAGCTGCGAATGTAGGGATTTTTGATGAGGAGTTGCTTTTAACTGGTCCTGGATGTTTGTCCTTCTTTTTAGAATGTCTTAGACTATTGAATTTGTCAAGACTATTATCAGCTTCAATGTTATCGTTATAGAATAGATTTTCGTTCAAACTCTGCGACATTATATCAACTTTTTCAGGAGATTTCGGTTTCTTGCTCTTCCTTTTCAACGAGTCGAAGTTCCTCTCCCAGAAGCCTTTCTTCTCTTTGGAAGAAGTTGACGATTTCGACGGACTTTCGCTGAACCTCTCATCATGATCAACAATGTCAGTTATAACTCTTCTTTCTATATCTACCGTCATAGACTGTGACATTTGATCTATAGAATTAAACTTATCTTTCAAATGTTTCGTATGATCTTCGAATGTTGACAATTTTAAATCAATATCGTCACTGTCAGAACTTTGCGGAGAGTAACCGAATTCTCCAGATTTTGCTCTGGTCTGGTCTGTGTAGAATGCACTATCTGGAGACTGAGTTCTTTCAATATCATTAAGTTTAGCTACAATAGGTTTAAGTTCTTTTTCTACTGATTGCACTTTACCAGTTAATTCTTCGACTAGGTTTAGTAGTCTAACGTATTCTGCGTGTAGTATCTTCGTTTCGTCAAGTGCTGATGTTAGATTGTTGTTCGCTTCGGATTTCAGGGTTAGGATTCGAGTTTTTTGCGCTTCAATCTTCTTTGTTAGTAAGATTACATCGTTTTGGATGTCTTCTCTATTTGATAACCTGGGAAAATATTAATTTATTATCGTCAGTTAGCTAAGCTTGCAGGTTTGTCTTGGCTATGGAGAGCACAAGACGATGTCAATTACAGTTATCATGCTTTTCATATTTGTGTGGACAGTTAGACGTTCGTCTAATGTGCGGATTGAAAAGCTGGGTTGCAATCGCACCGTGTAAGGCCCGGTTTACACCAAAATGGAGACGAGAGAGGTCTCGTACAAAACAAAATGTTATTATATATATTGAAACTGAAAGGTCGTCTCGTGAGCCACAATGATAGTTTTCTTGGCTGAGTTACAATAATCCAATATTGCATGCTATGTAAGCGTCATCTCCACTTGAAATAGATTGTTCTGATGACTAGTGGAGTAGGAGCAGTGGTGGCCCAGTGGTATCGCCCCGGACTCACGAGTTGTAGATCGTAGGTTCGAACCCTGACAGGCACTTTACTTTGTGTAACTTATTTCATCACCACTGCTCTCAAAACGGTGAAGGAAAACATCGTGAGGAAACCGACATATCCTAGAACCAAAAATTCGAAGACATGTGTCATCTACCAACCCGCACTGGGCCCGCTTGGTGGATAACGGCCCACTCCCTCTCTAAGAGAGGCCTGTGTCCCAGCAGTGGGAACATTATAGGCGATGGTGATATTGTACTACAACTTTACACATTTGGAAAGAGTACAAGCATAAAAACAATTAAGTCAAACCGTTTCATCAATATATATATATATATAAAATGGTAAACTGACTGACTGACTGATTGTTGATATATCAACGCACAGTCTAAACCGCTGCTCCTAGAGACATGAAATTTGGAGGGTGTGTTCTTTGTGAAGAGTAGGTATCCACTAAGAAAGGGTTTTTTGAAATTCCACCCCTAAGAGGGTGAAATTTGACGCGGACGAAGTCGCGGGCAGAAGCTAGTATGTAATATTTGGTTATAATATCTTCTACTCACAATTCCGACTCCTCCTCAAGATGCTGGAACTCCAGGTCCTCAAAGATCTTGGTCTCGTTGTCCAGAATGTCCTGTGCGTTCTGTAACTCTTCAAGAGTGGCTGCGTGGTCTTTCCAGTCTTTCTCTATCCTGGATATGAAAGATAAGCGTATGGTTTATAGAACTAATTTTATTAATCTTACGAGTTCTAGAATTTCTCTTGTGCAGACGCCACCACATCAAGCTACCCGAAATTGTCATATTTTCCCAATCAATTTTGAACCTTATGCTTTAGGAATAAAGTTGAAAATATATCAAGATGTCAAGATTTCATGAAATAGTCATTCTTGGGGATTACATGATCTTAGAGAGTTGTGTTGATGACTTTAATGATTATAATTCTGTAAATACATATTTGTTACGGCCGCGAATCATATTTTAATCAACGTACAACTTAATACTGATCAGCAAATTGCAAAAAAAACAAAAAAAACAAAAATTTCGCGGGCTACCCTGGCGCTTTTGCCTTAAAGCTTTAGATTGTTTTGTCAATAATATACATACATGCTTTAAGTGTTTATTATTTATTTAATACTTCATGCACATAAATGTACAGAAGCAGACTTACACAAAACCTTACACAAACCAAGACACGCAGCGCAGCAGTCAATCGCTAAACCACTGCACCAACCGTGCCGTCGAAAATTGAAATAAATGCTTTGAGTTTGAGTTTAATAAAGTTTATTTTTGAATGCCATCAGAAATTCTTCTATCATCGGCAAAACTTCAGGTCGGTCTGAAGCACCCTAGCAAAGAAACTACTAACAAAATTTTTCTATTCAAAAGCACCCACCTCTCCACTTTTAACGTAGCGATCTCCACTCGATCCCTCATTTCATTCATCCTCGTCTCTTGCTTCTCTTTCAGCTGTCGGATCTCTTCTTCTATCCTCTTGGCGTTATCCACTAAGTCCATCTTCTTCTTCTGTTCTATGTTGAGGATCGCTATTTCTGAATCGTATTCTCCTTTGATTAGAGCTTTTTCCATCTCCAACTGTAATATAAGAATATATGTTATTTGTACAAAAAGTTCATTTGTCTTCTTCAATCTCTGGCAGTATTTTATGTGATGACTTCTTTTGGAGTCCGTGGCTAAATAATAACAGCCGCACAGGGCCTGCAGTCTCGACATAGATAGCGACGCTGTCGCAAACTACCGATCGCTAAATAATACCGACAATAATCGCTAGCCTTAACGATCCTTACGACAAACGCAAGTCTCTACATCTGTCAAAAATGCTCGCAAAATATATTCGTAAACATTACGAAAATCGTAAAGTTTGCTACAAACTTCGGTAAGATACCGATGACAATCGATAACTTTGAGAGTCGAGACTACCAAATATCGCTAAATCCGAATTCGGTCGCAAAGCGATCGCTATCTATATCGAGACTGCAGGCCCAGGTCGATCGATCAGGTTAAGCTACGCTTGCCGCGATTTCTCTACAATAAAGGGACTACAGGACCTCTAAACGCAAAAAACACAAGTTTTATAATGCCTAAAAGTATTATAATCGACTACAGTAAACAAAATCAGAAAAATATATGTTATTCTTCAGGATATATGCTAGTTAGATAATGTGTTGAAAACATAATACAAAGAATTTGATACCATAGGAAAAAATCATGAAGACACCTCTAAAAACTTTCTTTTCACAATAAAAACCATACTAATATAAATACAATCACTCTGATTTCTTTTCAGAATATTCTACAAGCAACATACTAAAGCACTGGTGTTTTAATTTTTTTTGTCCAAACCATCGATTTTTTGTAAATAGATAATTGCTTCATATTTTGCAATAAATTACCAGCGTTGTATCATCGCGCTTCTCTTTCTTTTCTATGCAGTCCGACAGTGACCGCGCTTTAGGTTATGTAGTCCCCCATAAATACCACATTGTTAAATCAAGTTGTTTGAACTCTCAGTTCAAGTTTAAGACTTAGACTTGTAATCTAATCAATTCAGATTTAGATCAATTTCTGTTGCATAAGTAGTAGGTAGTAGTTATAACTTACCTCTCTCAAAATATCATCTTCTTGCAATCTAATTTCCGACATCTTGCACTTAATTTCATGTATCTCCGTCACTAACTTCTTCCGATCTTCTTTCAATTTGTCATACTTAGTCTTCAACTCATCAGCATTGTCATCTAAAACCGCACTGTCCAACGAATCAGCTTCAATATCAATCTTCTTCATATCTTCAGTTATATTCTTAATTATTTTCTCTCTTTTATTTTCTTTTAGATCTTTTTCAAACTCTTCTAGTTCAGGGATGTCGGCCATTAATTCTTTCTTCATGTCAGCGAAGCTCTGGTTCTTAGTCAAGATTACTTCTGGGCTCTTCTCAGGAGCTTCTTCTTTTTTATCGTCATTCAGTACTTTGGAATATCTGAATTCTAAGTCGTTTGTCAAGTCATCGTCTATCATTGGTATTTCTTCTTCTAGACTCAGCTGTTTTTCGATTCCATCGCATTTTGGTCTTTCAGAATCTGTACTTTCTTGTTTTTGTTCAAAGTTGGGGATTTTTGAGTTATCTACGGGAGGTGGAGTAGGGAATATAAAATACTGAGGTGATGTCACATTTTTATGAGCAAAAGTAGTCTTTATTCTTGTCCTTGGGCTTTGTGTGTTCGGGGACTTAGGTTTAAGGTTACCGTAAACGTTGTTTCTATAGTAAACGTTTTCATAAGGGGATCCTATAGGGGAGGATAGGTTAGGCCCACCCCCACTTTGGTTGAGAAGTTTCCTAATCATAACCGGACTAGACAGATCGTTCATTCTGGGGGATGGGTCTTCAAAGACTGGGATGCCTATCTCATCCATTCTGCCAATGTTTTCATAGTTGTTTTGGGGGATGACGACCTCGGGGGTGAGTTCTGTGGGGGAGGATGAGTCGAAGTTCTCGTAGCTGGAGAGATTCCTTTGGATTGGAAGTGATTGGCTCATTGGGGAGCTTTTGTTATGACTAGTTTCGAACCTGGAACAGAAAATAATGTTATTATTGTTTCAGTAACTTTGATTCATGCACAGACGTAGTTCTTAAGTATTCATGTATTTTCTTAGCACGCGTACAGTGAGATAAATTTATGCATATTAAATAACTGCAGTGACTGGCCTTAAGGCACTTCCCCCTAAATTTTTTGTTGTTACTTCTTCACGCTCAAACGGCTGGGCTAATTTTGATAAAATTTGGTATGGAGGTAGCTGACACCCTGGATTAACATATAGGCTACTTTTTATCCCGATATTCCCACGGGATCGAAACTTATGCGCGTGAAACCGCGGGGCGCATCTAGTCTATGTAATAAATAGTTAACTTACTTATAATAACCGTCGCTGGTTTGCACAAAGTTGGGGTTGTTGAGGGCAACACTGCGGGGTAACGAGCCATTCGTTATGATCTTATTGTGTGGCCTCTTCTCCGTAGGGGTTATTGGGATGCCTGTAAATAAAACATTAATTTGTATGAGTTTCCTGACCTATTTCAGAATGTTCAGATAAGAAATATCTCCAATTATGAATGAACAAAAATTTTTTTTGACGTGACAACGTCTTAAATTAGGTTGCGACTGGGAGTCACTTATGAAAAAGTGTAACGCTCGGTAACGTTACGATGAGTCACCGAACGAGAGAGAGGCCCGCCGAATGCCTTGCGTCTCTCTCCCACTCAACTATGATCGGATGATCGGTCGTTGTCACGTAAAATCTTCGCCCGTAAAACCGACTTTACAGGCAACCATTTTTTTTTTTTAATTATCTGTCAGATAAGGTAACCAGCACTTAATTGGGGGCTATTTATTTAGAAAACGTTAAAATATAAATAATGAGTGCTTCTGTAAGTTCTGTTAGAAAAACAACACGTTTGTTGTATGGGAGTCCCCCTTAAATATTAATTTTATTCTGTTTTTAGTATTTGTTGTTATAGCGGCTACAGAAATACATCATCTGTGAAAATTTCAACTGTCTAGCTTTTACAGTCCATGAGATACAGCCTGGTGACAGACAGACGTCTGTCACCAGGCTGTATCTCATGAACCGTCTGTCTAGACAGACGGTTAGTGGAGTCTTAGTAATGGCTTTTACCCTTTGGGTACGGAACCCCAAAAAGTATCAAAAATCTTACACAAAGTGAAGTTAATACCTGCAAATATTTTTCAGTAACATTGTATATTTTGTTAATTCCATCTTACATACCGACTAAGAACTTGAACACTTATCAAAAAAAATGTATGTCATCTATATATATAAAAGGAGAAACTGACTGACTGACTGACTGACATATCAACGCACAGCCGAAACTACTGGGTCTAGGAATGTGGAATTTTGCACACGGCTTCCTTTTATAATGTAGGGGAGCACTAAGAAGGGGTTTTTGGAAATTCAACCTTTAAGGGGGTGAAAAGGGGGGATTTCGTTTGTATGAAAAATCTTATTCCTTCAGTTAATAAACTTGAAACTTTGCACGAATACTTATGTAAGTAAATTATGAAGTTTGGCATTTTTTGTTTTTCTAAACTACCCCCTAAAGGGGGATTGGGGGGTGTAAAAATTTGTATGGAAGAATTTTAACGCGCGGTCCGATTAACTCGAAACTCAGTATTTATACTTAAGATCAAACATAAAGAATGACGTGTATCAGGGTTTTTCGAAAATCTACCCTTAACGGGGTGAAAAGGGGTAGTTAATTATACAGGCGAGGATTTTACTGCGTGGCTTGATTAACTCGAAAATTGGTATAAATAATCTTTGAGTCAAGTAATGAACATATCCCAAACGATTTTTGGAAATTCCACCCCTGTGGGGGTGAAAAGCGGGAATACAGTTTATATGAAAAATCCTAATCATTTGTTTTTTGGTTAATAAACTTGAAAATTGACCCGAATCCTAATTTATCTAAATAAATGATAATTAGATTACATTTTCGAAATTTTTAGAGGAAAATCTATATATATATATATAAATAAAAAGAAAAGTCCTGACTGACTCATCAACGCCCAGCCCAAACCCTTGGACCTAGAAAGCTGAAATTTTGCACAGAGGTTCCTTTTATAATGTAGACAAGGAATAAGGAAGGATTTTTCGAAATTCAACCCCTAAGAGGGTGAACGCGGGGAAGATGAAATTTCACGCGGACGAAGTCGCGGGCAAAAGCTAGTAACACATAATAATTATTACGTGTAACAGAAACTGCTATTATAAAGTAATTTAATGTTAAACAAACACACGTTAGTAGGCTTGGAGGTAACCTTGAATAATGAATATGTGAACCAATGTGAAGGTTTGTTGGTCAAGGAAAATACCGTGAGAAAATCCATACTAATATTATCGTTCATTGCTAAACTTTTTGGTATTCGTGCTAAGCGTCTGAAGGACGCAGCGGAAAATCCTGATGACGTCACTAAAGCTCCAACTGCAGTGAAAGAAACTATAGCTAAGAAGTGATGATAAAATATAAATGCGAAAGTGTGTCTGTCTGTCTGTTACCTTTTCACGCTTAGACCGCTGAACCGATTTAGATGAAATTTGGCAGAAAGATAGATTGCATCCCAGGGAAGGACAAAGGATAGTTTTTATCCCGATATTCCCATGGGATCGACACTTATGCGGGTGAAACCGCGGGGCGCTGCTAGTAGGCTATAAATGTGTTACGGTTTAGGCAAATGACATCCAAACATACTCGAATGATCATTTCTTAGAGCATAAGAATAATCAGCCATAATGTTCCCACTGCTGGGACACAGGCCTCACATGTCACATGTCTTCGAATTTTTGGTTCTAGGACATGCCGGTTTCCTCACGATGTTTTCCCTCACCGTTTTGAGAGCAGTGGTGATGAAATAATTTACACAAAGTAAAGCGCCTGTCAGGGTTTGAACCTAAGACCTATATCTCGTAAGTCACGCTCGTTACCACTGGGCCACCACTGCTCTACATTGTATGATACTTCTGAACTATTTGGGGGGTTTTGATGATGTTTTCATCATCATTGGAGTGCGTGAAAGTTACGGTTTACGCTAGTAGATATTATTATTAAAAGTTGATTGTAATAGTGCTTGAACAGATTGGCAGCGCGGGGCGGGGTGCGGCGCGCGTGCGGAAACGCGCGTGATCTGCCTGTCCGCAGTGGAGCGCGGCTTCGTTCTGAGTGTTGTCGTGTCCAGTGTTTGTCAAAATATAATATGGATGAAGAAGACTTATTTTTACTAGAAAAAAGCTCGAACTAGTTTGAGAACCCCAGTCCCCAAGCGGGCCGCCCACGCACTCACTGCGGCCACTTTTATGAACGAGCTACGGCGTGAGTTGCCCGAGCGCTCCCCGCGCCGCTCACCGCACCCGCGTGCCCACTATAATGGACGCTCAAATAAAGTTCTTATGATTGAGTACGCCGCGCCGCGCCCGCCCCGCGTCCACGTCTGGAGTCTGGCCAAGCACTTACATTGCGTACCTGAAGCGATCTGCCTTTCATACTCGGCGCACATGTTGAGGATCTCTTCTAGCCGCGCAGTCTCCGCTTCTTTCTGCTCTTCTTCCTTGACTCTGTCCTGGTACGCCTGGAACAAGTTACAGGATACTGAATTACATGAGTTTGCACAGTCCTCCAACCCGCACTGGGCCCGCGTGGTGGATTACAGCCCACTCGTCTCACAGAGAGGAGGCTTGTGTCCCAGCAGTGGGAACAATATAGGCTGGTTATGCTTGCATGGTCCTCAGAAGCAAGGACTGACAAGTACACCCAGACCTAAGTAGGGGGATCTAGAATCATGTCCTGAATTTGTGGTTACAGTTTATGCATCGCATTGCTCAGGTATCCAAGCACATATTTATCTTGATAAGCTTGATGATGTTCATCATTAATTAACCATTTAAGAAATAGGTGGACAATCTTGTAATTTGTATGTAGATTCAATAAAGATGTAACATACTTTTTGCACATAGATTGTACATATATGACTGTCCATAGTAAATGCCGCCTCCATAGGTTCCTTTTGGTGTCATTATAATATGTGGATATAACGTAGTGGATGAAATGAAATGATTTTATTTTTTGTAAGTAGGTTTGTGCAAACACTTTTACACGTCATGTTTTTTTTTTTAAACTAGATGAAGTCGGCGTTTCCTATCTGACTACTCTGAGAAGAAAGGCCGAAACAAACTCAGAGGTCACAGTCTCTTTTAAAGTCCAGACATAATCTTGGTCAGGTTATATGAAGACCATGTAGATCGATGTCTGAGGTGGTCTTTTGAGGAAAGAACCACACAGATTGAGAGGACCTGTCCAGATGAAGTTGGCAACAGTTTTCAATTTACATACACATTCAGGGTGGCATGGACATCGCTAATATTGAGCTAGCTCATCATAATCAGCCTATACTGTTCCCACTGCTGGGACACAGGCCTCCTCTCTGTGAGAGGGAATGGGCCGCAGCCCGTAATCCCGGGGTTGGTAGAACATGTCTTCGAATTTTTGGTTCTAGGACATGTCGGTCTCCTCACGATGTTTTCCTTCACCGTTTTTGAGAGCAATGGTGATGAAATAAATTAACACAAAGTAAAGCTCCTGTCTGGCTGGGTCCGAACCCACGACCTGCTACTCGTAAGTCGGGTACGTTACCACCTGGGCCACCACAGCTCTCAGCGCTAGCTAGCTCAGTAGCATCAACCCAGATAAACGTTGTTTTCACGACCTTTTACATTGTACTAGCTGACTCCGCAAAAGCCCACGACCTATTCTCAGACCTAAAAAATATACACAAAAAAATTCATGAAAATCGGTCAAGCCGTTTCGGAGGAGTTCGATAACAAACAAAATCTCGTGTCACAGGAGATTTTTATATATTAGAAATAAGTTGTGGAAATTATTGAGTATAATATTTTGTTTGTAATAAACAAAACAGTGAATACAAGTAACTCACCAGCCCACAGAACAGCTTATCTATCTTCCTAATAACAGCATTATACATCTCGTTCCGAATATGCAACTGATTGAACTGGTTGCACTTCAAATCATTACCAACAAGAATCACATTGCTATTCTGTATCGGCGACGAAATATTCCGGCTGGCAACACTGACAGACGTCATCTTTGTTAGTTCCAATTTCAAATTGTCGTACGACTGTTTGATTTTTTCTTCTAGTTTGACGATTTTTGTTCCGATGCAGTTTTCGTGGTCTCTCGTTACTTTTATGTAATGATTTGTCAAAATAGTGTTTATAGTTTTGTAGATTTTGATGTCGTTTCGTATTTTGTGGACGACGTCGAGTTTTTCGTTCACGGAGTTCGATAAATCGATTATTTTCTCGTATTCGTTTGGTCGTTGCAAAGTTTCGATTGATTGTTTTAGCTCTTTTAGTGCTAAAGTGTTTTTCTTGAGGTTATTTGCAAAAAGTCTTAGCAGGCGCTTGTGTGTTGGTTCCTTTTTGTTTTTTACCGCCATTTTTGTCACCTTTTTTTTCACTTTTTTGACGAGTAATTTATACGAAGCACTAAGAAATACATTTTTAGCTTGTCAGCACTTGTACTTTAATTAATTTAAAAAGAAAAGTCTCCTAATGCCATGCAAAACTGTATTGTAATCACTGTCACTTTAAATGATAACAAACGTTCACATGTCAACAGCTATTCTGTCTACCCCAAAAGGATTAAACCGTGAACATATGCTCTACATTTTGTTGACCAAAACAGTTCGAGGCTCAATGAATACTGTTTCTAAAGTCTTAAAATAAATGAAAGTTGAAACAAAATCTTGACATTGATCACTGTATCAGATGTCATAAATATTTGCATATACGTCTAACGATCTTAGCTTTGTAGACATAAAGTTCAATTTTGTTTGGCAAATATATTAGCTATGGAGATAACATTTTATGTAGACTTTCTTAAATCTAAGTTTGTTTTCGCGATTAGAATTTTTAGTGTTGACATTAATGACAGGAAAAGGATGTCTAGATGTATTTTTTTAAAGGAAATCGACTAGTTTTACAAGGTTAAATATGCTAATAGTCTAAAATATTCCAGTTATTTTTTGAGGTTGACAAAAAATATTAACAATACTTGAATAGTCATATTTATTTCTTCAAGTAAAACCACTTTTTTTCAAACTCTATAAATTATTTTTATGACTTTGAACGAGATTGTTAATCTACATTAATTTAAATAATGGACACATTCATCCAAAAATAATCGCACATGAATAAAACAGTTTTGAACAAAACACACACAATGTCACAAGTCTTTTGTTTCTAACAGGGTTTTTTTTTCGCGTAACGCCTAAATAAAACGTAATACAAACATTTTTTATGACTTTAATTAAAGCCCACACTACACCACACTATTTTAGTTTTCAAAAAGATTTTCAATCGACCGTATATTTTTTCGTTTTATGTTTTTAGTTTATCCTATACCTATCCAGTGCCGGCGATTAGCCCAAAAGCAAATTAAGCAATTGGTTAGGGCATCACGTCTCGGGGGGCACCATAAGGCAGAAACAGCACCGATACAGTATTTGCTAGCACATGAATGGCAAGACTGTTTATCAGCAAGATATTACAAGACCCAAAAGTCACTCTAGAGATGTGCCCCAATCTTTACAAATTGCTTGTCGATGTTTTGGAAAAATACGAGGCGCCTAGTGGATAGGAGGGCGGGCCTACAGGCGTGGTTTGCTTAGGGCATCAAGTTGGCACTGCCTATATCTATACTGTCCAAAACTGTTGGGCAAAGGCCTCCCCTAACGTATTTTTTTCCGTATATCGTGTAAACCGCACTGTAATATTATTTACATCGTAATTATCACTTATTAGGACCAGTACACACTTGACACACACACACTCCTAACTTGTCCAAAAAAATTACCAGTTTTTTTTTCATAAAATATTTTAAAATAATTATTGTGTTAGGAATAATCTTGAAGAATAAAACACACTATTATTTGTCGCATTGCGATTCCGCAGTAGTTAGCGTATCGGAGCGAAGGCTCTTATCAGTGATAAGACCAGTGTTTTATTAATTTCAATTATAACGCCTTGCCTATCTTGAGATTATGTGAACTTTTGATGTAATAGGCTTTGGTTGTCGAGTTCCGTATAAAATAAATAATAATAAAATAATACCTACAAATGAAAATGATTGATGACCTGCACAATTGAAATTAAATTGATCATTCTGTAAATTGGATAGGGAAATCACTTTTAGAGCTCATATAAAAAAATGGTTGCCTGTAAAGTCGGTTTTACGGGCGAAGATTTTACGTGACAACGACCGATCATCCGATCATAGTTGAGTGGGAGAGAGACGCAAGGCATTCGGCGGGCCTCTCTCTCGTTCGGTGACTCATCGTAACGTTACCGAGCGTTACACTTTTTCATAAGTGACTCCCAGTCGCAACCTAATTTAAGACGTTGTCACGTCAAAAAAACAAAATGATGAAAGATGGAGTCGACATTTCCTATTTGACTACCCCTGAGAAGAAATAACGTAACAAACTCAATGTTCAAACTCTTTTAAAGTCCAGACCACAGATATACACCTAGATAACGCAAGAGCAACTACTTCGCGCGCCCAGCTTACGTACAAAAATCGTAAGCCGTCACTTTCGCGCTCAGTCCTGTGTAGATACTGCTGGCTGGGTGAGCGTGAGCGGTGGTGCTAGGCCCCGGGGGTGGGGCGAGACGGGTGCCGCACGCGGCGGAGTCTTTGGGTCGATTTGATTTTCCCATCACTAAATAGTGCTTGTGACGTCATAGTAGGTAGTCAATAAAGCAGGCTTGGTTTTCATGCAGCATGACACTTGCGTTATCTAGGTCTATCTATATCTGTGGTCCAGACTTAATCTTGGTCAGATGAAAATGATTAAATGCATAATTTTTATGCTGCGTCCATCTTCGACCATTGCACCATTGCAAGATGATATTAGATTTTGGATTTACTTGTTAATTTGATAGGTATTTGGCCACATAAAAATATCTTTTAAATCAAAGGTTTGTGCAAACTTAAAGAGTATATAAAATAAATTGGAAATTGGCTTTCTATTTCCAATACACAAGTGTCGTCATAAAAGAGAAAAGCAAAGGCAATGTTTTATATTTAGGGAATGGGCAGTAGACTGCTTCCGTTCAAAATATGTAGGTACTTCAATCTGCATTCCCATTGACAAAGGCGGAATTGTTAATAAAAAAAAATTGCATATTTGTAGTCAGTTTTACTTATTCGTTGTAAAATTGATCTTAAAACTGCATCGTTTCACGGATCCTTAACTTTTATCGCTTTTACATAACATTCTGCGAATACCTATAAAGCAAAACAAACTGACGTAACATTTATTTGCATAAGATTCACGTTTTAAAGCATTTTTTGTAGGCTTTAACCCAAATATTGATCAACAGTTTAATTGCTGTCTCCATTGTTTGTCATTTATCTCCCTCTATCATAAGTTCGTGGAAGAATGTCACGTTTTTAACCGACTTCATATTGAAGAAGGTTATGCATTTGATGCGCTTTAGCATAATCATCACGCTTTGAAAATTGTGAAACGGTAAGCAGAGGTATGACGTGCAGTAATAATAGTCCTTCAGACCGTATTTCGGCCACGGTGGCCCATCTCAACGGAGACTAGCCCTCAGCGCGGGAGATATTATAGTGCACAAGTGTGTGCGCAGACACAGGTGCTCTCTCTCTCTTCCCTCACTCCATCTAATCCGTTTACGACATACAAAAAAATTAAAATAAAATAAATTATTAACGGTTCCATTGATGCACAATTGGTAAACTATTTAGCGCCATCATCGTATTTTTGAATTGCCTACATCCACCTTAAATACCACATTTAATAGCCCACTGACACGTATGGCAAGGCAATATAATGAAAGGTCCAACTTGACAGATTTTCCTATTGATATTTTCTCCATGAGTTTCGCTTCATACAGACGTTCCCTATTTAGACAGAGTGTAGAGTGCATGTCTATGTAGCTCTAATCGGTTTGTTTTTTGTAGAGTTCTAGAAAGCTTCTAGACACACTTTTTATTTTTCTCCTTCGTCTCATATATTTTTTAATTTAGATGTTATGCATACCTGTTATTTGCATGGTTACTGAAATGCTAATTTTACATGATATTTCATTTGAATTGTAAGTGACTGTGCTGTTGGTGTGCTTATTATAAATAAATAAATAAATACGGCAATTCATATAAACTTTCAAGCCCTTGTTTTTCGAAATGAATGCACCGACTTCATATGCATAAGCAGGATACAAAGGTCTAAAAAGTTACATAAGAACATTTTCGAAATGTCTTATTAAAAAAAGATAACTGGAAATCTCTGTTTCTATGAAAAAAATTTAATCGGTCTAATTTGGCTGTTACACTATTTTTCGAAAATGTTCTTCTTAGACCTTTGTATCCTGCTTATGCGTACGAAGTTTCATTAAAATCGGTTCATTCATAAATTAATTTCGAAAATTTGTATGAAATTACGTACGGCGTAAACGCTCTTAATAATTTATTGATTTTAATCTCCTATCTAATGTCGGCATTCATTTTTCACCGGTTCCCGACAAACGCACGTGTATTTAGTGATAAATATTGATACAATAGATAAGATAGTAATATTACGTTAATTTCCACTTGGTCTTGGTTTTTATTTTATGCAATTTTATATTTCTTTTAGACATCATCATCTGCCTAGCCTTTTCCCTATGTTGAGGTCGGCTTCCAGTCTAATCAGATGCATATTTTACATGGAGCACAGATATACATACGCCTAGATAACGCAAGAGCAACTACTTCACGTGCCAAAAATCGCAGCAGCTTACGTACAAAAATCGTAATCCGCTACTTTCGCGCTCAGTCTTGTGTACTGCTGACTGCGTGAGCGCTGGCGCTAGGCCCCGGGGGGGGGGCGAGCCGGGTGCGGCACGTGGCGGCATCTTTGAATCGATTTGATTTTCCTATGGCTAAATAGTGCTTGTGACGTGTGTCTCATACAAAAGTGCAGTACCGACGCGGTCAAATGTATGGAACAGGTAATTTATTTTTTTAATAACCGACGATAATTTGTTAAGCTTTCACGCTAAAACGGCTGAACGCATTTGAATGAAATTTGGTACATTGGAAGACTGTGTCCTGGATTAGGACATCGGGTACTGTTTATCCCGATATTCCCACGGGATCGTGACTTATTCGAGTGAAACCATAGGGCGCAGCTAGTTTTTTTTTAAACGGAATCTTCCTCTTTGATAAGACTTATTCCGGTCTGATCCCCTGACCCCCCCTCCTCGATCTCCAGCAAGTTCGTCTTCTGTTTTAATCTCTGTCTTATCCACATTATCTAGGTTTATTCTTTTTGGCAGGTAAGTACAATCAAACCACGAAAAAACAAAACCACGAAATCGACACCCATGATGAAACATTGGTGAATTGTGGGTGAACTATACACCCCTGCCCATCCCTTTCAAAGAATACATGCGTGATGTTATCAGAACTAGCAATCATACATAATAACTACGTCTGATAATATTATGATAAACTACCAGCCTTGGTCAGCATTACCTGTTTTAGTGGAAAACAAAAGGCGTGTCATAACATTATTATTATGAACGTGTCAACAGTTACCTTGTAAAGGCCGTGTATTGACATCCTTATCACAAAGGTCGTTGCAAGCTGATAAGAGTGAATACTTTTGTTTCGTTCATTCATTTAAGTATATAAATTCATTATATTTTACTAAAGTCACGGTTCAGCGATGATGAACTTACAAATTAACTGACTATTCTTAAATGAAACTACCTATTCTTAAATGACGCATGTTTTTGATAAGTTAATTTCAGACCCGGTGGGGTGTGAAAAACATTGTGAGAAATGGTTTAAAATCGTGTAGCTCAGGCAGTGGTCTAGCGAGGCAATCAATACTTGTGTCAAAGCGGGGCTTACATGACCTAAAGTGCGGTCACTATTACGGATTGCATAGAAAAGAAAGAGAAGCGCGATGACACAACGCTGGTAATTTATTGCAAAAATGAAGCAATATAAAATTAAAACACTAGTGTTTTAGTTTGTTGCTTGTAGAATAATCTGACAAAAAATCAGAATGATTGTAAGTATTTAGTATGGTTTTTATTGTAAAAAGAAAAAGTTTTTAGAGGTATCTTCTTGATTTTTTTCTATCGTATCAAATTAGTTTTATTATGTTTTCAACACACTATTTACCTAGCATATATCCTGAAGAATATCATATATTTTTCTGATTTTGTTTACCGTAGTCGATCATATACTTTTATTGCTTCTAAAACTTGTTTTTTGCGTTTAGGTCCTGTAATCCCCTTAAATCATTTTAAAAGATTAAGGGTGCGTCTACATTACGTTATATAACACATAAACTTATGTTATATAACACGTCCACATTATTTAACATTGCTAACTTCTCTCTAGAAACATGTTATATAACTTTTAATAACATGTTATGTTACACAGTGTGGACGCACCTTTTTTTTTTTTTTTTGCGGATGGGAAATCATCAAATGACCCCTCCCGCTCTGGGTGGAGCGGAAGGGAGTGTCAGACTCTTACTGACTAAAACCCACCCGTGTTCCTTCCTTAGCCCTTTATGTTCCGGGCCAGCGGTAACCCTTTCGGACAATCCCGCTGACCCGGCAGGCTTCGGCCCTATGGGGCCCCTCCTCGATGCTGACATCTCTTTGAGGCGCGCGTGGAACACGTACGCGCCCCCCGGCACGGGCCTGGTCCTGATCGGACGGTGAGCTACCCATTACTCTACGCCCGCAGGCCCGCGCCTACGGTGTGGACGCACCTTTACGGTGCATTCAGTTCTTGCCCATTCTTCTCCATATGAAACTACCTTTTGGCGACTAGAATCAATTCAAATTTTGACGTTCAAAAGTGGCTTTTATGTGCCTGTTTGAAGTAATACATTTGACTTTGATACGACGGAATTAACTAAGGTATAGCTACATTCCCTTGTATAGGTGACTGCTCTTCATAATCAGCCTATAATGTTCCCACTGCTGGGACACCGGCCTCCTCCTTTCGAGAGGGAGTAGGCTGTAATGCTATCCAAATGTTCTTTCTTTGGTATTGTTCGTCGAATCGTTGAGCCTACCCTATTTCAAGTTAAACAAATATCTACTTTATATCAATGAAAATTAAGTTGATTTCAGAGTGACAAGCACTATTGACAAAGTTATAAAAATGTTTGAAGTTGTAGCTTAAACTGAACTTTATTGTGTAGGAATTAAAGTTATTTTTCCATTAATTCATGTTTGTTTTTCAAGTTGTTTTTCGCGATTTATTTTTGGTAAAAAAAATCGCGAATGAACGGTAGGTAGAGTTAAATGAGTGGATTGTATAAATATGATGATCACGCATATTAAGTCCTCCTACCGTCAATTTTGAACCGAAGAAAGAAGAATCCGGCTCGAAGGACCAATGTTTACCGTTTAATGTCATTAGTCTTTTAACGTAATATACGTGATCATCATATTTATTCAGTCCACTCATTAAACTCTCTACCTATAAATTGTGTCGTCGCGAACACAATGTTACCTTGCAAAGGACGTATAATATCTACAAGGTCGTTCAATGCTAACTAAAAATATCATTACCGTAAATAACTGATTATGTTATCAATTTGCACAATGATACTGAATAGTACTGGTGTTTGTTCGTCAGTAATAATATCTATGTTACATGTTTATTCATGCCTTTTAAGTTGACGATATTAGCAGGAAGAGTCTAGACTGATAACAATTCATTGATTTAGACCGCCCTCATCATCTGCCTAGCCTTTTCCCAATTATGTTGGGGTCGGCTTCCAGTCTAACCGGATGCAGCTGAATACCAGTATTTTACATGAAGCGACTGACTATCCGACCTCCACAACCCAATTACTGGGTAATACGATACCCCTAGATAAGACCAGTTGTCAGACTTTCGGGCTTCTGACTACCCGTAACGACTGTCAAAGATCCACGAATGACAGCCGGGACCAACGGCTTGGTCCCGGCTTCATGTAAAATACTGGTATTCAGCTGCATCCGGTTAGACTGGAAGCCGACCCCAACATAGTTGGGAAAAGGCTAGGCAGATGATGAGGGCGGTCTAAATCAATGAATTGTTAGGCACGGAGGGGTCACGGTATGTAAAGATGGTCAACCATCCACAGACCAACCGCGGCAAGCGTAGCTTAACCTGATCTATCGACCTGTGCGGCTGTTTAGACCGCCCTATCAATGTTTATTATAAGACGCACAACTTGTTATAACCGACGAAACATTTCAACGCTAGGTCTAGAATCGGGGCAGCGGGCTTGTCCGAAAGGGTTACCGCTGGCCCGGAACATAAAGGGCTAAGGAAGGAACACGGGTGGGTTTTAGTCAGTAAGAGTCTGACACTCCGTTCCGCTCCACCCAGAGCGGGATGATTTCCTATCATCAAAAAAAAAAAAGAAATAAGGGGCTCTAGAATCATGGGAGCGGTAAATGCTTATGCGCATCCCACACCCCCGGCCATAGGTAGAGGTGGAACACCGCGGTGGTTTTAGCCGGTAAGAGTCCGGCATGCGGCATGCCCCTCTGACACCCCCACGATGGAGGAAGTCCATGAGGATTTCCACAGCGCACCAAAATAAAGGGGTTTCTAGAATCATAAGCTGAATGCATGGTTACAGTTTGCGTGTGGATGTCCCTGCACACCTATATACAACCACATAGGAAGTTTACAAAAGGACAGACTCCCCCCCCTTTTTCTCTCTAGCTACAACGATTAACTACCTACCGTGATTTGAATTTGGAATGTGGATACTGTTAGTAAAACTTCCAATCACCAAAGACTTCGCTCCGCTTTGGATTCCAAGAAACACTCTCGCCTTCAAAATAGTTGTTTGCTCCCTTGGCAAACAATCTACTATTTAGACCTTTTTTTTTTGCGGATGGGAATCATCAAATGACCCCCTCCCGCTCTGGGTGGAGCGGAAGGGAGTGTCAGACTCTTACTGACTAAAACTCACCCGTGTTCCTTCCTTAGCCCTTTATGTTCCGGGCCAGCGGTAACCCTTTCGGACAATCCCGCTGACCCGGCAGGCTTCGGCCCTATGGGGCCCCTCCTCGATGCTGACATCTCTTTGAGGCGCGCGTGGAACACGTACGCGCCCCCCGGCCCGGCCTGGTCCTGATCGGACGGTGAGCTACCCATTACTCTCCGCCCGCAGGCCCGCGCGTACGGTGGCCGGGTGTCGTCCCGTGGCTCCCGACGCCCGGAGCGTCTCCCGCGGCGGCTGGGACGGGAGGCTCTCTCCCTGAGCCGTCCCGCCACCTCATTCGCTAGCATGACTGCTTCGCAGAAGGAGGTGACTGCCTCCCACTCCCTCTCGCCCCGAACCATGGCTTGCACCAGGGCCGGACGCGAGGTCGCCGCCGCTGACTATTTAGACCCTTACACATAAAATAAAGTAAAGAAAAGAATATACATACCCTCAATCTTCTCGTTTCAGCTTCTATACTGCGATCATAGCTATTGGCATAAACTGGCGAATACTGAGGATTTCTATCATAAGCGGGCGACGGCAAACAAACCCCCTTCGTTAAATTCATATTCCTCTCAGAAATCTTCCCGTACACCTCATTCCTCTCCATCATATTCGAGCTATACGATTCTAAATTATTTTTACCCGGTTCTATCACATTTTTGTTCGGTTCCGATTGGTTTTTACCCGGTTCTAAGCCATTTTGACTGGGTTTCTCGTCGGGTTTTCTGTCAATGTTAATTTTCCCGTAGATATTGTCATTCTGTTGGTCGTTGTTCACTTTTTTCGGTAACTTGTTATAGTCTTTTGTTGGTTCACTGAAGTTTTTGACGATGTCGTCAATTTTTGTTTTGTGTCTTATAGCTACGTTGGCGTAAGAACAGTTTTTGGGGTCGACGGCATTGTTTTCGCTTATTAAGACATTCTTTTGTATTTTATTCATGTAGTTTGGTAGCGTCTTGCCTCCTAACACGTCCTTAGCTGGAGTATTTACTGTTAACGAATTCGAGCTGAATACTTTTGGTGATATTTCATTTTCGTTCGACGTGTAGAATTGACTCCTTCCAATTTTCTGCTGTTTCGCGTAGTACTCGAATTTGGAAACCTTAGCCATGATTCCTGACATTTTCGGCCTGGATTCTTGGTCTGAATTCGAGTCAGATTGGTCTAGATCTCGGTAAGGTTTCTTGGGGGCTACTGGAGGCTTTTTCCTGGACATTTCTTTGAGAGTCATGTCCAGTTCTTGTTCTAAATGCGTTAGGGAGTTGTCTTTGTAAATCTTCTGTATGCTTGTGGTTTGGTAACTTTCTGTGTGGTGGGTGACGTAGGCTGTGGACAAAAAAAAATAGTTAGAAATACAAAATACCAAAAACCTATTAATCACACCAATATTATAAAGGCGAAAGTTTGTGAGTGTGTGTGTTCATATGTTTGTTACTTCTTCACGCTCAAACGGCTGGACCGATTTTGATAAAATTTTGTATGGAGGTAGCTGACACCCTGGATTAACATAATATAGGCTAATGTTCTTAAGTAACTTTTAAGACTTTTGTATCCTGCTTATGCGTATGAAGGTTAATTAAAATCGGTTCATTCATTTCGAAATACAAGGGCTTGAAACTTTGTATGAAATAACGTACGGCGTAAACGCACATAAAAGGCACTTTTGAACGTCAAAAATTACAACTAAATAGAATTGATTCTAGTCGCCCATTCCAAAAGGTAGTGTTCGTATGGAGAAGAATGGGAAAAAAACTCCACCGTTACTCTTTTAAAATGTTCTACCTGCGGCGCACTGATCGTTGGGCTGGAACTGGACAGGCGCCATGGACACGTGAGCTGACGGGAGCACTGACTTCATCAGCTTTGCCTCGGCCGGGTGGTTAAAACGGAGGTAGTTCGACCGGCCTATTGTCAGCATACTACCTGGAAATTAAGAGATAATATATGTTAGAACTAGCTTCTGCCCGCGACTTCGTTTGCGTGAAATTTCACCCTCCCTCTCCATTCACCCTCTTAGGGGTGGAATTTCAGTCAGTCAGGACTTTGAATTTTATTTAAACAGGGTTAATGGTAAGATATTATCAACCTCTTAAGAGGTCATTGTACTCATCATTATGAACAACTTTTACTATGGGAACAAACCTGAAATCGCGAAAAAAAAATCAACTGTTCCTTACATTTTGACGAATTATACGAACATAAATGTAGGGAACAGCAGATTTTTTTTCTGCTGCAATTTTGAACAAATATTTTGCTCAATAACAAATACAGTGTGAGTCTTCATAATGTGCACATATCGAAATGAAACTAAGCTTAATTTTAACGACGAAAAAAATATTTTTAAATTCCTAAAAAAAAAAATTGTAGCATTTTCAAAATTCTTTTTCGCTGCTGTGACCCCTGTGTAAACAATCGCCCCTCAATTGAGAATTATGGTTTTTTTTTTAACAAAAATCGGATATTTTTTCATAAATTCTTACAATAATTGTAAAATTATTCAATAAACGCCCCGATTACCTACCCTTTTCGATTACTTTAAATTATTCTCCATCGTATCAGATTTCTAAACGTAAAAATACAACTCAATCACAACATTTCCTATCAACTATTAAAGAAAGGCCTTGCAATCACCATACTTTAGCAGGTAAAGAACCTTTTAAATATTTTTTTTATTTTTTCAAATATTTCTCCGTCGATAAAATTAAGCTATGTTTCCCTAATTTCGTTATGTGCACATTATGAAGACTCACACTGTATTAAAAATACTGAACTGTTAATCGACTTTTGTTGCTGACTGTACCGATCGGTGTGGGTAAAATACCCCCGTATTAACTTATGCGCTCACACATAAAGAAGCAGGTAAAACATTGTGACCGTTTCTTTCGGTAGATCCTGCAGTGGTCTGTACCGGAAAACGCGCTGTTTGATATGTCAGAAACCGACCCATAAACATAAGACTTTATAGGTGATCCACATCTGCTATAAGAGCTATTACGCACTGTCGACTGGTCGCCGGCGACTCGGTCCCTCGGCGACCTAAACATAGGCATCATCCGGCGACCAAGTGCGTAAACACCTATTTAAACTATAGTAAGTCACAGCCGCCGTCGACCGAGTCGCCGGCGACCAGTCGACAGTGCGTAATTAATAGCTCTTAAAGTAAACATGACCATGTTCAATGCTCGCTAATATTGAACCAGCTCAGTAGCATCAATGTGTGAACTGGAACATTGTGGTTCGTGCATATTACAAGTCTAATAGACATCTTGTAAATATGTGTAGATTATGAACATGTCGTGAGTACCTACGCAATCCTTGAATATTTCAAAATTAAAGAAGTATAGCAGCGTCACGCGGTTTCACCCGCATAAGTGTCGATCCCGTGGGAATATCGGGATAAAAACTATTATATGTCCTTCCCCGGGATACAATCTACCTCTCTGCCAAATTTTATCGAAATCCGTTCAGTGGTTTAGACGTGAAAGGTAACATACAGACAGACAGACAGAGTTACTTACGAATTTATAATATTAGTATGGATGAAATAAGTTATATTGGTGCTTGCCAGGTTAAAACCTCACCTCTTCATCGTCACACACATAACGTTTTTGATAAAGCCGAACGCGAATCGTGATGAGAGAACATTATCAAAATCGCGCCATCAGCACACAACTTCGGGCGTATGATACGCCTAGTGTCGTTTGTTCTATGTAAAGCTGCATACACACCTTGCGACAGTCTGGTGGGTTTCTCGACGGGCAGTCCGTCTAGCAGCGTGCTGCCGCTGAGCGGGTACAGCGTGACGACTCCGTGAGAGTTCTCCACGCGACAGTGCACGCTTGACACGCCCGTGCCGACCACGTAGATGTCACATGTCGGGTCCGAGCCGATTGTTACTCGACCTGGAATTCAGAGAAGGAGAGTTTAAATAACGATGATATGAGTAAGTCCAAGACAGTAAATGAAACGTCTATATCTTACTAATGACTCCCAGTCACCAAAAGAGACAAGTAACCAGGGTCGTCGGATATAGTTAAAGTTTAGTAAGAAACCGATGGATGTTTTCGAATGAAAAGTAATTTGATAAATAAACTGTTTGTTTTCTATTAATTACATTAAATTTTATTCGAAAACATTCATCGGTTTCTTAGTAAACTTCAAATATATCCGACGACATTGGTTACTTATCTCCTTTGGTGACCGTACACAATGACCAATTAGTCACTATAGCTTGGCTGATTGGCAAAACCCATAATTGGGTTGTTTAAAAAAAATATATGTTGATGTTTTGATTTAGGCATTTGGTGGTTTCAAAATATTCGTAAGCATTGCCAGGGTTTTCATAATGTCGTACTGTCTTCCTAGGTATACTTTTAGAAATTGGGTATCAACAACTTTTGGGAATGTTTCATCATGCAATGTCACATCGCAAATCCAGATATAGAGGAAAGCGTGCGGAGCTATGGATTATTTTTCAGTTGATTTCCCTTAAGCACCCCCTAAAAATGTACATACCTTGCTTGATAGGATGCAAGGTGACTGCGGTGCTGAGCCGACCTGTTCCGAGGCTCACCAGATGCGGAGTATTCGTCGCCACCCTGGAAAGTAGAAACGGTACTGGTTAATACGACTTACTTTCATTCTGTAGGTATTTAATGCAAATATTGCCAAGACAAGTTTGGCAGTACTGGTATATGGCAATAGAGGCGAATACAACGATTTTACCAGTTTCTTACGTATAATTTATATTATCTTCTTATCGTAAATTAACATCTATTTTCTTTAAATTGGGTTTTAGAACTTTCTGATTGACGAAAATAATGGGAAACCAAAATGGCCTGTCCTCATTAGCTTGGAGAAGTCTCCAAGAAAGGTTGTGCTTGAAATCTCACTAGAATATTATAATTACTACACAAGCGAACAAAAAGCTGCTGGATCTGCTCTTTGTAAACTCTGGGCTAGTATTTTAGCAAAGATAGTCGAATTTTGAACTTTGTCAGGTAAGTATATTAACGTATCGTGACGAGCAAAACCGCCGCACTTACAATACATAAAACACTGATTTTTTACAACGACGCCGCGGTCAAAGATCAGCAAGGTTCTACGTCTTATTTAAATATTTCCTTATATCTTCAATTAAGATTGTCATATTAACAGTGATTATGACAACCTTGCTAGTGACCTTTTAGCCTGATGTTGTTTATACGTCAAAAGGCTTTTTGTTTAACGATATAACTTCGAAGGCGGAACATGATGAATAAGGTAATTGAGGGTTACTCTCGGTATGTTTAAAATCAAGTCATCATCTATATCCATACTATAATATAATATTATAAGTTCGAAAATAACTCTGTCTGTCTGTATGTTACCTTTTCACGCCTAAACCACTGAACGGATTTCGATAAAATTTGGCAGAGAGATATATTGCATCCCGGGAAAGGACATAGGATAGTTTTTATCGACATACCTCGCGGGCGGCGGAAGAATTTGTTTGTATGAACGCGTTAATCTATGAAAATAACAGACGGATTTGAAACAAAAATTTTTTGCTTATGGTAGCCTAATTTTTGAAAGCTATAGGCTATTTAACATCACGCTATGACCCTTAACAGCCAAACAAAAAGAAAAAAAAGTCAGAAAGAACGCTAAGTGAAAACGAAGTGATAGCGCAGGCTCTTTCTAATATAATAAAGTATAGATTTTGACGTTTTGTGAACGTTCGCAAGTCTAGAATTCAAGTACTAAGTAATTCAAGTGAGAAGACCAATTGATGTCAACAAAACAGAAAACTGTTTTTAAAATCTGATAACATTACGTCTTCCTTATTGATTGATGTGTGCTACAAAACAACAAAATAAACACATCGATCAACAAACCACTCAAAACGGCCATTTTCCATTCACAAACGACCTGCCACTGTAGTAAAACTGTGAACCGATATAAAAACTAATTACAGATATAACGCAGTTATTTTCAACGCGGCTTTTATTGCAAAGTTACGAGTAATACATTAAAGAGCGTTTATTGCTCCACCATCTGGTTAGTTCAAGGAGTTTCCGACTATCGACGAATGATCCCGACGGATGTTTGTGGGATTACATAATCTAGGTATGCGTGTACGGGAATATGATAAAAGGCCTTACGCATATCCAAGCGAGATAAACAATTTTTTTTTATTAAATCATTTGTAGGAAGCATTCGGGTTTACTATTGTTTACGAATACGGTTGTAGAAGAAGACCAGCCAGCGGGGTAATGGCGTAACACAGTAGGAATGGCTTTAACTTTGACAGTTCAACAACATTTATTGCGTTATTTTCATTGTTGAGTAGACAATTTTTTCGAAGTTATAAAGCAATGGATTAGCAACATCCTTGAAAATGATTCAGATTGTGATTAATAGTGTGTTACGCAGGGCGATGATGATGAAATTAACAGTTTTTTAAAGGTGACTCCAGTCGTTATTCACTTACAAATGAACACGGGGATTGCCCGATTGGGGTCCGTCGCACATGTCAGTAACAAAACTGGGAAAACAAAATAAGGCAAACATTTTTTACTTCAAAACTATGTCAGAAGAAGATGATGACTGAGCCTCATCCTGGATTCTGGTAAATTGATTTGTTAACGAATCGCTTCATTATTTAAAACACAGTGTTAAACATCTGCATGAGAAAAAAAACTTACTTAATGAGTATAAGTATTTAGGTCTGATGCCTTATAGGTATTTTCTAGCTAGTTATAATGCCGCGCCTTTTGCTGTTTACACAATCCTTCTTTTGGAGTGTTATGTAGAACAAAATCTATGTCGCTTGGATTATCGTCCACTAGCGTAACCAGCGCTGAGGCTTTGTCTCGCATAAGGTCTTAGTACGAGCGATTTGCGTGTTAATTTTCTTCGTCAGGTTTATCGCAAATAAACGTATTTTCCTTCTTTCTTTCTTATCGTCATAAGATCGACCATAAATTATCGTGTGTAAGTTAGTCTCGACAGTTATTTAACTTTTGCTGGCCCAATACATCGCAAGTTCCATGGTGTTATTTGTGGCAGCGTAGAGGTCACTTTGGCTGCATGTTTTTGGGCACAAAGGGCAGGATAGGAGGTGGAGTACAGTTTGTAACACAGCTCCACATCCATACCCCGCTGCCGTTCTATCGAGGTAGCCCACTTTACCGAAGTTCGACTTACATCTTCCCAATTGGGTACGGTTGGGTACGGAGACAGTTCAGGGACTTACAAGTGGGCCACGGAAGGTTACACCCTGCAGGAAAATGCTCGTTTGGTGGAAGATAGTGAGTAGGTGGGGGAAAGGTATCCGGCCTTAGTTTACAACGGGATTACGACCGGGTTACCTTATAGACGATGTCGATTTCAAGAAACTGTGTCTGTGTAACTTGCTACTTATACTACAACTTTTTTTTTTTTTATATGTATTCACTAGTGGTTTTATTTAGATGACACCAAAGGTCATAAATCTGTCATAGGATTTGACTGCTTTACTGATTTAGCGTTCAGATAGCATTCATTTTTATTATAAGCTGACTACGGAGGGATCATAACTCATAATTATAGGAAGAAAGATGCGAGACATTCTATTTATAGTTGATCTCGATGCGCTTGCGCCGGTCGTCGGTCCACGCGTGCACTTTTACAGTGTTCGTATTGCGGCCCTTGCAATGTAGACATAATTATGAGATTAAGAAACTAGTGTTTTGGGAGGACCCAAGCCAAGCAAAACATTACTTTCTACCTAAGTTCAGCAATGGGATGTAAGAGTAATAATATAAGTTAAAGAGATGAGAACCTGGATGGGACTGGCATATAAGAGTGGAGAGAGACCTATGTGTAGCAGTGGATGTAGCCAGGCTGTAGATGATGGTGATGATGATGGGGTTAAGTAAAGTCTATTCAAATTGTTGTTATTTCAAGTTAAACAAATATCAACTTTATGGTACTTAATGGTAATTAAGTTGATTTCAGGGTGACTAACACTATTGAAAAAGCTATAAAAATGTTTGAAGTTGTAGCGTAAACTGCACTTTATTGTGTAGGATTTAAAGTATTTGTTTACATTTTTGGCAAACAAGTCGCCAATGCAGATTAGGTTGCTTTTCCTTATGCAATCTTTTTCTGTTTGACAATCAGATTAGTCGGACACAAACCTCTCAAATGTGGGTGAACTCGTTTATACGTTGTCTAAATATTATACCTCCTTCTCAGATTCTTTAAAAAAAAAAACACATTTCATTAGAATACTCAACAAAAAAAAAATGGACGAAAATTGCTTGCCAATAAAATCCCTAGGAAGTGCAGCACATTACATGGCGGGGTCATGGGAAGGAAGCGCCAATCTATTTCGAGTGGCGCCTGCACATCGTGCGCACGCGTCTTGCTCTTGTTGTGGCTGGAGAAGCTAGGGGGACAGGTTTGCAGTTTAATAGTCGACAAAGTGTTGAAGGTATGTTGACGTGTTTGGTTTAACGGTCATTAGTCTAAGTACGTTCTGTGATTCAAAAACCACAGACAAATAAAAATTTACATTAAGACTGGAACTCTCTGCCAGCGTCTCTACGCTCGTTCCATCATAGACCTCAACCATCGCTTTCCATCAGGCGTGATCGGAGATCAAGAATAGGCCCATCCAGCAATAAAAAATATATATCTCTATATATATAAAATTCAAAGTCCTGACTGGCTGATATATCAACGCACAGCCTAAACCGCTGGTCCTAGAGACATGAAATTAGGAGGATGTGTTCTTTGTGAAGAGTAGGTATCCACTAACAAAGGGTTTTTCGAAATTCCACCCCTGAGAGGGTGAATGGGAGGAGGGTGAAATTTCACGCGGACGAAGCCGCGGGCTGGAGCTAGTAGCTACATATATTTACCACTGGGCCACCACTGCTCCTACTCCACTGGTCATCAGAACATTCTATTTCAAGTGGAGATGGCGCTTACATAGCATCCAATATTGGATTATTGAAACTAAGCCAAGAAAACTATCATTGTGACCTGCAATTCCTGTTGAAGAGTTGGCAGTCTTGGCATGCTATCACTGGCGCCAGTTTCTATAATAGATTTTTTACATAGCTCTTCTTTGGCGCCAGGTAGCACGACTGTTTTTTTAATCATTGCTCTAGAAATTGCACCTACGTCACCTTATGACATCTGCAACAGCAAAAGGTTTGTATCCGTATCACAATCAGTCTGTCTAGCCTTTTCACAACTATGTTGGGGTCGGATTCCAATCTAACCGGATGCAGCTGAATAACAGTATTTTACATGGACCGACTGCCTATTTGACCTCCACAACCCAGTTACTGGGTAACTCGATACCCCTGGTAAGACTGGTTGTCCGACTTTCGGGCTTCTGACGACCCGTAACGACTGTCAAAAATCCATGTGACAGCCGGGATCAACTGCTTAACGTGCTGTCCGAGCCACGGAGGGGTTTCGGTATGTAAAGATAGTCACCCATCCACGGAGCGACCGTGGCAAGTGTAGCTTAACCTGATCGGTCGACCTCGGTATCACGAAAGTAAAAAATCATTTGCCGGCTTCGGCTAAAAACTTATGATGAATAATGATGATAAATCATAAGTGTAAGTAGCACGACAAACTATGCAAAGAAAAATCTTGACTCAATGTCGAATTCAAGCAACAGCTTACAGATTTACGTGAAAATTAATAAAGTGCAGGAGGAAACGACAATCTATTTCGAGTGGCGCGCATCGTGCGCATTTTGTTTTTGTTTCAGTCGGAACGTTTTGCAAGCGTGCTGTTTACTTTATTTCGAGTTAATTAGCTTTGGGACTGTAGTTGGTTTATTAGCGATATTTAAGTAAAGTTGAATATTGTGAGTACCGGCCAGAGGAAAGTAAATGCAGTACGAGATCGAAATTAATTCAGAAAATAAGGAGCTAGATGTAATCAGACTGCTTGGGTTTTCACTGCATTTTCGTTATACCTATATTAAAAGTAGACCATTGGTGACCCAGTGGTAACAGCCGTGACTTACGAGTTGTAGGTCGTAGGTTCGAACCCAGACAGGTGCTTTACTTTATGTAAATTATTTCATTAGCACTGCTCTCAAAACGGTGAAGGAAAACATCGTGAGGACCGGCATGTCCTACAAACAAAAATTCGAAGACATGTGACATCTGGCAACCAACACTGGGCCCGCTTGGTGGATTACGGCCCACTCCCTCTCACCGAGAGGCTTGTGTTCCAGCAGTGGGAACATTATAGCTGATTGTGATGATATTAAAAGTACCTCCATAAGTGACGTCACGAACCTTAAGAAAGTTGGCTAAAACCACGAACCTTGATGACTAGCATATATACCAAAGACTATATAACCACATTCTCTATGATATAGTAAACACTAGTTTCTAGTACTGGGGGCTTACCATCACCTCTTAAAGCAGGGCAGAAGTTGAACTGCACTACTTTTTTGTACGACGTCTTAGTACAAAAAAGTAGTGCAGTTCAACTTCTGCCCTGCTTTAAGAGGTGATGGTAAGCCCCCTGTTGTGCCGCTACACTGAACTGTACCTGAAGGTAAAAAGCGTTCAAAATCTAGTCGCAATCTTATCTCAATGACAATCAATGTCAAACATGTAGGAAAATTCGAGGCATTTTTGACATATTGAGACAGATGACTGTGAACGTTCTTAAACTACGACTTGCCCCTCCGTACTCACTGGAGATCAGTTAGTTCAGAAATATTTGCGAACTTTATTCTGTTAATAAGCTGTTAATTAAATGCAGCTGTAGTGTCAATAAACAAAGCTAAAACTAAGCTAACAAGAATCTGACACTACGATGACGAATCCCAGGTTCGAATCCCTTTCTGTTCACCATCAATCACTAAACTAAATCTAATGTTATCCGTCTGTCTCTTTAACGGGATACTGGTGTTAAGAACTTTATTTAGATACACCTTTAACGCTCTGAAATAAGATTCAAATTCCTGTAGCAAAGTTTTCACTAAGTAAACATTAAGATGGGTGAGTCAATGTCTTTTGCGGTTGTTTTCGGTCCTATATCAATAGTTTTAAGGTGTATTTTTGGTTGTTTTTGTATAATAGGATAGTTGTAAACAGGAATAGCTGCAGACAAACTCACGTGTTGTTTTGTAAATATAGTTTTTTTTTTGTTTTGTGTTTTTGGTTTGTGGTGTGGTTTTCTAAAACGATTTCAGAATTTTTTAAGACAGGATGACATCCGCTGTCAGAATACTGATAAGGATTAACTAGCATAGTAATTAATGAGCTCCTGTTTCGAAATAGCTCAACTGCTAATGAGTTAAATTGTCGGAGAAAAGGTCATGACTTCGAACCGCATTCGTTGAACTATTGACACGAGGTGGCAAGTGTGGTAAACCCATATTTACCAAACAGTTAATTTTAACAGGGTTCGCCGATAATATATCTATGTGTGAAATTTATGTGGATATGTACCGAAGTACCGATTGATAAAATTTTGCAGATTCAAAGAATTTTGATTACCATTCCCGAAGCGGCATTCTAATCATAACATCGGGAATTCACCAAAGAATGTCCTACGGTTAGTTGATATCAAGACTTTATCGGGGATATTTTGATATTCATTATAAATATTGGATTTTTATGAACCCTGATTATTAAGGTTACTTAAGAAAAGGGGAGGTAAACATTTTACATTACTTCAGGTTTGAAGTCCAGATTAGTCAAAAAAGAAGGCTAAGGCTGCAAGTAGTGATAGCTGAAAGAAAGAAAATAAATTTATTTGCAGTCAACATGACGCTAAAAGAATATAAACACAAAAAAAAAAGGTTGGGCGAAACATGCGTCATATCCACGCAAAACGGCTATCGCTCAGCATTATGCTTCTACCCTATGCAAGACAGAGCCCCAGAGTTAATGGGGTTAACTCTACAACTCTTCATCTGATTTTATATCTCCCTTGGGGTCTCTTACCAGGAACAGAGCTGCAGTAACAAGTTGCCCACGTTATCTGATGGTGTTTTCTTTACAAATGACCATAAATCTACTATTTACAGGATAGTATCATCTTTTTTAAGGAAAGTAAGATCATCACAGATTGATTATACTGATCGTTTATGGGGTTTTGGTATACCCCATTCAGCTAATCGCTTTCAATAAAAAAATTGCCGTTGTCAGTCAGGTCTACTACTCCAACAAGATCCGTCTGACCAACACCATAAGTCTTATTATCAGTCTTTATCGCCCGCATCAATATAGTTTTATTCACCTATCAATTGGCTATATCATTACCGGTTACTACCAGACTTAAGTGGGAGCTTCAATCTGCTGCACTCAGTCCTGCAATATTGGACTCAATCATTGTTTGTATGAAGATGACCTTGGCCCATTTTGTTGTCTCATTATCATCCAATAATTTCTTCGATACAGAAAACTACGACATGAGTTTTTGTTTAAGGGAGGATATTTTTGTGTTGCCCACATGCATGAGTTTCTTTTACATTTAGATCAGCTGAGAGCTGATCTAAATGTAAAAGAAACTCATATAGCAAAGTAAACATTTGATTTAATAAAACGAGTCAAGAATTTCACTAATTATTTTCTAATTCTGATCAGGGACTCAGGGTATAGTCAAAATAAAAAAATATTTGTTCAAAATTGCAGCAGAAGTACAATGCAATTTTGAACAAATGTTTTGCCCAATAACTCGAGATTAAAAAAACTGAAGCGTTAATCGACATTTGTTGTTGACCGTACCATCACAAGATGCATACTGGAGATACGCTAGAATTCCTATAAAAACTATTAGCAGAGACAGAAAAAGAACATAGAATTTGTTAAGTAGCAGTGGAATAATATCGATAAAAAGATCTGGAATCCACCCTTCTATCGATAACCAATACCAATAACGCAACAGAGAACATATTATCAACCAGGTATCAAGTATCATAAGGCGCTGTAACTCAACCCTGCAATGCTACAGTATATACTGTATCAGGGTATCAGGTATCAAATGAGCGTAATGTTATAGGCTTTATCGTTTAGGCGCCACTGCTTGCGGTGAGGGTTTACCTGGTAGTTAATAGGGAGTTTTGTTAATAAGGATTGGTGTTGTGATTTATGGTTTAAATGCTTCAGAAGGTTTAAAGGGACATGTCGTGACGTGAGAAAAAAAGGCTATATGAATAGAGGAAGACCAAACAAACGATGAAGATAGGTGTGAAAGATATGGCTACAAAGGAGTGAATACTGAGATGACGCTCGGTAGAGATGTGTGTCTTTGTAAGGGTAATTACATGCCGAAGATGCCTCAGCGATATTTCGCGGTCGCGGATTAGCTCGCTACCCCGATGTCACCTCTACGTAAAACAAATGAATGCTAATAGGCATACGTAGTAAGTTTAATTACTCCCACGATCCCTGTATACCGTTCCATGCACCCATAAGCATAATGTTTTGCGTGCGTTACGTTGCGCACTACCGTAAACAGCGAATTTTGACACAAAAAAAAGTCGTTTTCCAGCAATTATTTTTGCACCAAGTTACTTAGTTAAATGCACAGAATGCGTAAATGACGGCTTCGTAAAGGGTCTTCTTGCACCCTGTTTGTAATATCTCAGACTATGAAAAAAGATTTACGAAATGTTAGCGGGAGACTCCGCCGAGGTCAAGATGTATCGCTAAACGTGGAGGCTTTCATAGAACAACTTATTCTAACCAAAACGTTTCCAAATCATCCTATTTACAAGCATTAATAAAGTTATTACGTAATGCCTATTTAGAATAATGATAAACATACATAACAAGTTTATTTTCTTCGTACACAAATACGATTTTAATAGCATCTACGATAATGGTGATCATAATATAAGATGATGGTCGGGCGCCATAAAATAAATACTTATACGAGTATAAACTTTTGTTGTAACTGTGGTATTACTATTACTAAGTTGTACTGGAGGCTTTATTTTCTATTGTTATTTCCATGAAATAAGGAAACTTGTTCCTGCTTCTCAGAATCTTTATGAGTTAAGCAGGGGTCAAATCTTTATAGAGGATCTTGGTTATCTAAGATGATATTTCCGACGTACTTAAGCAATTTTCGAGTGTCTCTTTAAAATGCTATTGATGATTATAATTGACGGAGCTATGGCTGCTAGTAAGCCTGAAACAGTGGTAACTTATCAACTCATATTAGCGCACACGCTAGGAAATAATAAATTCAAAGGGTCGCCGTTATCAAAATCGATAAGGAGGATTATATAATATAATAGATAAGTAGAATACCGTACTTATTATCCCTTATATGACAGTGCCGGACGATGAGTAGTAAACCGAAAAGAGAAACAAATTAGAGATCCAGACTTCGGACATGGGGTTGTTGATATGTATGATGTGTATGTATGATCAGCGATCAACGAGCAGACTGCTACAATAAAAGATCTACTAAAAGCAGTTATGGAGAGTCTCGTTAAAAAGTTATTGATGATTATAATTGACTGAGCTATGGTTGCTAGTAAGCCTAATACAGTGTTCTCCTCAATAGAATACCGTATATGACTTTCCTTGACGATGATTAGGTACATCGTGAAAGCCGAAGAAGATTCAGAGATCCTGACAAAGGACATAGGTTAGTTGGTATGTAGGATATAGAATCAGTGATCGCTGGGCAAATTGCTGTAAAAGAATATATACAAAAAAAAAATAACGAACGAGCAAGATTATAATATGTATATCATGTCAACCGATAGACGTCTTTTGGCAGATGATTATGATGGTGAGCATAATTCAATAACTGATGCTGATGAGGTACTCTACTCTCTTATAATAAAGCCAGATTTGAAGAAATTACTACTTCGCCATAAATACATTATCTCCGTGTTCCAACACGATACAATGGAATAGTTTATTACGTAAGTAAGCAATCTTTGCATACACATCTCATGCAGATAAGATAGCAGTATGTTTGGTTATTGAGTCATTTCTAACTGGAGCAAAGATGCGGGTTGAGTTTACTGAATATATTATCGTGTTAAGGTCGTGCTTGCTTATGTGGGTATGTTCAATGGTGTTAATGTAACATACATTAGAATGTCAATATTTATCAAGATTTCATTGACGGTTAAATTCTGATGAATATTCGTTCTCAACTAGCTGTCGTTTGGTGGGTAAATGGCATTACTTTGAGAATACACATAGAGACAAAGTCGCAGGTCTTCTATCAGGATCCTGCCCTTTTCCTGATTTATTTGGGGACATCGCAGCATGTCTTATTTTTTCTTTAACTACCTAGTAGTCGACTAATTTCATCACCACTGCTCTCAAAACGGTGAAGAAAAACATCGTAAGGGAAACCGGCATGTCCTAGAACCATTAATTCTAAGACATGCGACATCCACCAACCTGCACTGGGTCCACATGGTATCCACCACTGGCAGTCAACGTGTTAAAAGGCTAATGACATTAAACGGTAAACATTGGTCCTTCGAGCCGGATTCATCTTTCTTCGGTTCAAAATTGATGGTAGAAGGACGTAATATGCCTGATCATCATATTTATACAGACCACTTATTTAACTCTAGGTACCGTTCATTCGTGATTTATTAGCCAAAAATAAAAGGAAGATTACGGCCCACCCCCTCTCAAAGCGAGGAGGCCTGTATCCCATCAGTGGGAACATTATAGGCTGATTATGCTATGCTACTAGCCGTAATCTCTGTGTTAATTCTCCTCCTTAAAGTAAAATTGTTCATCAACTTGATAACTGGTATCGTAGCAGAGATTTTCCGGAAAATCTTTTTCCAAAATGAAGACGTATTTAATGTATTAAAAAGCGAATTAAATAGTAGTAATTAAATATATTTATATGACCTGACATATCGATCATGTCAATAGTCGTAAAAGATTTGTTTTCGCCGCTGATAACGCACTACTTATGCAAATCACTTGTAAACCTAATTGGTACTGATATGCCAGTATGCCAGCTCTTCAGATTTATAAATACATTGATAAATTAATTGGGGTTAGTGGATCGCGTTATCGGGCAAAGCACTCTAATCGATGTCTGTCATTTGATGAAGTTCTCTGCCTAAAAGGCGAATCTCCTATTTATCTCTTGCCACTTGTGATACTCTTTCTAAGGTTAATTAGACCGTTTAATCTTTAATGGGACAAGCTTTTTTCTTCTTGTATAAAAGTGTAAACTTAGGGCTGATTTCTCAATAGTCAGAAAACTTGTATCTGAAGAATAAATATGCCAGATTGACATACATAATAATTTTCTATATATAAAAGCTGTCAAACGGCAATATATAAATATTACCGTTTGACAGCTTTTACAGCCTCAGATAATAATTATCTGACTATTGAAAAATCAGGCCTTAAAGTAATAAGCAATTCATAAACCTGAATTTGTCGCAATTGAAACAGTTATGCAGTAGTTCGACAATAGTTCAATTATTTTGAAGCCTAGCTCATCTAGTTAAAGAGGGTGTTTTGTTGCCTCTACATATAATTCAGTATGTAGGTACAGACGCCAGCACATCAAGCTACTACAATCTGTCAAATTTATTTAATAGACGTTCAACTTTATCGCTAAAGCATAAGGTTCAATATTGATTGGGAAAATTTGATAGTTTCGGGTAGTTTGATGTGCTGGTGTCTGTACATATATATTGAAGTGTAAGTAGAGGCACCTGTGCGTGTAGGTACACAAGGCACAGCTCAATACTCGATATATTAACTGTGTTGCTTCCATATGTGAACTTAGGTGGCTCTGCTAAAACATAAATCTGTTATTGCACGGTTAGTGAGAAAAGGAGGCTTTATCAAGAACAATAAGTCTCTAATAATCTATTTAGAAATCTTGCGCAACTCCTCACAGAAAGTGTCCAACTTTCCACCCATGCAAAAGAACCAGACGTAGGCGCCATACCCATGACCAACAATCCAAGTCATACAACCATAAGGTATTCAAATGAGCCACAAATTAACATAGTTCCACATCGAGATCATGACCTAGAAACAGTGTTTTTGTCATGTCGGTATCTCATTGTTCATGTAGTCTACTGTTATCTTGTGACTCACGGGGCTACTGTCACACGCAAATTAAACCTTGGGAAAATGTGATAGAGTTGATATTTGGGGTAGCGTAGTGTGATATGTATTTGGTGGTAAAGTGCTGTCATACCCAAATTCAACCTTGGGAAACGCTGTTAGAGTTGGTTATTGAGGAATGGTGGTGCGATATATTTGGTGGTAAAGTGCTGTCACACGCAAATTAAACCTTGAGAAATGATGATAGATTTTATATTTGGGGTATGGTGATGTGATATCGTCGGTTAAATAGAAAAATGACGTAACTCAGGAAGTTCAAATTTTACAGTACGAGCGTTTGAAGTTTTTAATTTCTTTAAAATTCTTTTTTCTATAAAAGTGTTATTTTGTCATATAATAAAAAAAACACACAAACACTTATATGTAAAAAAAAAAAGAAAAGACAAAAGAATTTTAATGAAATTAAAAACTTCAAACGCTTGTACTGTATAATTTGTACTTTCTGAGTTACGTCATTTTTCTATTTAACCGACGATATATTTGGTGGTCAAGTGTTTTGCTGTCACACGCAAATTCAACCTTGACGAAAGTTGATAGAGTTGGTAATTGAGGAATGGTGGCGGGGTATATATTTTGGTGACTGGTTTTGGGTAGAATGCGGTGCAAGACAGATTTGGACTTGGTATCTTTAAACTTGATTATAATTCGGCTAAGCGGTCTTAATGTCAGTATCTGTCATAGAAACAGGGGACAAAATAACTGTCAGGCTTTGGAATTTGCATTCATTTATTGTTTGCTGGCTGTATGTCAATTCCGTTTCATGTTATTCCTTGCATAATTGTTTTTCATGTCCTACAAAATATCGTAGGCTTACTTTCAAGAACAGTACCTATACATATTTGTCTGTATTTGTTATCTGCAAAATGACTTTAAAATTATTTAGATTGTGGTTGATAATGTGTTACGCAAGTAGGGATCTTGGTCCATCTTTTTTTGATTCATTTCCAGTTCGGAACACTGTGCAATTTCATCATCAACGAACCTGAGTTCATTATTTGCTTCATTATTTCGGTCGTATATTAAATCACAAAGAGCGTCAGGATCAATAAACTTTACCTGAGTCTGTGTATTGTGATCACTGAACTCATTGTGATTCATATGTTGATTCATTATCTGGCTATACGTTAGGTTCGTTATGAAAAATCGGCTTTTTAATTGTGTGGGTGATCGTTTTGTGTTTTTACCCGACTACGGCGAAGCAAAAAGGCGGGTTATGATTTTGACCGCTATGTATGTATATTATGTTCATCTGTTCTCTCATAACTTCAAAAGTACTTTTATTAATTTGACAAATGAGGTATCGTTAGAAGCGTCTTGACCGTTCGCTGGTTATAGGTTATGTGACGTCACACTAAATTGAATTAAATTTAAAAATAAATATTTTGGGATGGTGCCTTGTGGGTTATCAAATGAAAGGGCTTAATTTGCACATTTCAAAAATATAAATATTACTGAACAAAGACCCAAAATAATTAAATAAAAAAAAGTTTAAAAGCTAAAACCCCGGCTACTGAAAACGATGAAACAAGAAAGTACCTTTCCATAGTCGCATGCCGCTGTACTAACATACATATAAGCTATGGTAGCATGCGACCACGGGAAAGTATTTTCTTGTTTCATCCTTTTCAGTAGCTGAGTTTTAAACTTATTTTTTGCAAGTTAATCTCGCATAACGGAAGTATGGAGACAAAAGAATAAGCTGTCATTTTTTACGTTAACTTAGAAGTTTGATGTTATCACAGCTTCAAGGGACTGTAGACCTGAGTTCACCTGAGTATATTAAGGGTTTTAATTTCAACTCGATACCTCCACGCGTTTCCGAGATAAATGGTCTTTACAGACAGACGGACAACAAAGTGATCCTATAAGGGTTCAGTGTTTTCGTTTTGAGGTACGGAACCCTAAAAATTTACATCGATTAGGCATATGAAACGGTATATCCAACACCGATATACAAACAAATCCTACATTTACATTCACAAAGACGTTTCATAAAAGGTAAACGCACCGATAACCAGTTCATTAAATTTCACATAAATTTATAAAAAAAACTATTCGAATAAGGTAAACGCACCAATTTGCGATGAATAACAATTTTATTTATTTTAACGAAGGCGGCGATTCAGTGGTTTCTGCTCGGATTAGTATAATACTTTCACTGTGACTTAGAAAATGATTAAATTGTGGGGAAAATCTTTTGAAAGTGAAACCCCAAATTGGATATTGAGCAAGAGAACCTATAATTATATACGTGATGTAATTTATATTTTGTTTTTCTTTGGAGGTGTTAAGTAACGGAGCTATTTATAAGTGGAAGTCGATCTTCCATATCTTAGACATTCTAAGAGTGGCGATTAGATTATCATATCAAATTAAGGACTGATTTTACCAAAGTCAGGTATCTTTTATCCGTGGAAGACGTATTCCACATTGGGCACCCGCTTAATTGGCACCTGAGTGAATGTGCCGCTGCGCTGTCTGTCAGGTGCCATTTAAGCGGGTGCATCCCGTGGAATGAAATTGACGTCTGACAGTTCTACTATGGAAAAACTGTCAAAAATTCAAAATATTTTCTCAGGATAAGACCTATTCTAGGTATTAAAGTTTAGTGGAATTCGCCCTAAATAGTACACCGGTTATTTCAATTTGTTATCAGCATAGAAATGTAAATTAACAGTCTGTTAAAATTTTACTAAAAATAGAAAACTGATTTTTTCAAACAAAATTAATATCTAGAGTAAAAATTAGCACGAAATAGATCAACCTAGATGATAAGAACACGAGCGGGGCGATTGGATCAATTCAACACAAACTTTATGGTATTGTTACCAAATAACGACATATTGAGTACTAGCTTCTGCCCGCGACTTCATCCGCGTGAAATTTCACCCTCCCCTCATTCACCCTCATAGGGGTGGAATTTCAAAAACCCTTTCTTAGTGGATACCTACTCTTCACAAATAACACACCCTCCAAATTTCATGTCTCTAGGACCCGCGGTTTAGGCTGTTCGTTGATATATCAGTCAGGACTTTGAATTATTTATATTATGTAGGTACTTTTCCGGGATAAAAAGTACCCAGTGTGGTGCCCAGGATATTAAAGAATAATTATACCAAGTTTCATCGTAATCGAACCGGTAGTTTTTGCGTGATGCCTGAACAAACAGACAGACAAAAATTTTTTAATCACATTTTTGGGTTCGGTGTCGGTCTAGTAACACCCCCTGCCATTTATGTTTTTGATATTTTCAATGTCATGTACAGAATTTTCACTTCTACAGATTTATTATAAGTATAGATAATGTTGTAAAATACTAAAACGAAAAAAAAAGGTCCCACGGCGCACGGCTAGAATGTTAAGGCTGCGCTGACCGCGCAGTGGCGCCCTCATCGTTTGTTTGATTATTTCTTTTATTTTAGAATGAAAATGCAAAAAACGGAAAATGGTGGCCACTATTTTCCGTTTTAAGGATTATAATAAAACTAAACAATGTAAAACTACCGTTCATAATAATATTAACGTATAATCTTGTGGAGCACCACTTAACGTGCTTATTTTCTGCAAATTCATTCTAAAATAAAAGAAATAACCAAACAAACGATGAGGGCGCCACTGCGCGGTCGACGCAGCCTTAAATGTTATTCATTATTTTATATATTGTAGAAAACGTGGTATCAAATATTGTGGTAAGTAACCTAAACGCCACACTATAATGTAGAAGAGCAATGGTAAGATAGCTTGACGAAACAAAGCAGAAGGCTGTCGTAGCCAGCATGACTACATGCTGGCTACGACAGCCTTCTTCATTTTCATAGACACTTGAAATTTTCACAGAATTTGTACTAACACATTCTGTGAAAATTTCAAGTGTCTATCTAGTACGGTTTAAAAGATACAGCCCTGTGACAGACAGACGGACTGACGGACGGACAGCGAAAATAGGGTCCCGTTGGCACCCTTTGGGTAGGGCACCCTAAAATGGTATTAGTCTACCATAGTATAATACCATCATTCCATCACTTTTAGTCTTAGTAATAGGGTCCCGTTTGACACCCTTTGGGTAGGGCACCCTAAAAATGGTATTAGTCTACCATAGTATAATACCATCATTTACCAACCCGCACTGGGCCCGCGTGGTGGATTACGGCCCACTCCCTCTCACAGAGAGGAGGCCTGTGGCCCAGCAGTGAGAACATTATAGGCTGATTATGTTATTCCATCATTTTAAGTTTGGTGACTCAGATAGTCAGATTAAACCAGCGGCTTGGGTATCGCCCAAGCCCCATTTGAATGAAGTTAAATACCACATAGGACAGCGCATGCGTTTATTGAAATTATAAACACATGTTGCTTCAATTCAGAACAATTGTCTAAATGGCGGTCTCATTCAATCAGTGTGCATCCATTTGTAAATGGGTCGCAATAGAAATGCATGTGTTGGTGTGATGTTTCATCAAGTCTTTGTAATTGTGTGGGGAATGGAGGGGAGTTAGTTATTGTGGTTTTACTGTGTTTTGTCTGTCTATAAAGTTCCTGCTGTACATAGTCACAGTATTCGTGCAACTGTTTTAAAGGATTGGACGGAGGATTGGATTATTTATCCACGGGGCCCGTGGCTAAATAATAAAAGTCACACAGGTCTATTGCCGCGGTTGGTCTGTAAATCTTATCGAGACTCCTCCGTGCTTCGGAAAGCACGTTAAGCCGTTGGTCCCGGCTGTTATTCGTGGATCTTTGACAGTCGTTACGGGGTAGTCAGAAGCCCGAAAGTCTGACAACCAGTCTACCAAGAGGTATCGTATTATCCTGTAATTGGGTTGTGGAGGTCATATAGGCAGTTGCTCCATGTAAAATACTGGTATTCAGCTGTATAAAACTTTTTGTTATTAATCATAAGTTTAAGAAGTATATTGCCATAATTTTATAATTTCTAAATTCTAGAGCATTTGGTTTTATTATGACTATGTGTTAACACATCACCTATTTCTAAGATTGCTGGTTGACCTGTGATTGGCGGCTGTGTACGTCCGAGGCTATTTAATAAAGTATGTTATATACAAAAGTTGGTAGACCTTAATAAATAAAAGGTTATAATGCAAGAGACTGTCTGAATTTACATCGAATAACATAAAATATCATAATCATTAATAAACACACGCTTAGCCAAGACTCTAGATCTCAAATATAAGAGAGGATTTCTCTATTGTAATTGGGATCACAGACACTAAAATATCAAATGCACAATTCGACATTCAGACATGAAGAAAATGCTTGCACACTTGTACCACTTGTACTGCGTTTTAAGAGAAAATCGAAGCTACTGCACAATTTAATTAAACTTCGTTCGGGATTAACTTTCCAAACATGTCAACAAGTATCAGTTTTGGACAAAAACAAAATTATTACCCACAAAAATTCAGTTTTCAATATTCTGCAATCAACTTAATTTACACTTGCACAAAGTTAATATTCGTTTCAGTGGAAATAACATCAATTGGAAACAAGGATTTGAATTGACTACACACAGTCACAGACACGATGTATAGACACGAATAGGAACTAACGACTACAATGTCGAGCATTCAAGCTAATTCAAACAGCATTATTTATTATAATTAGTACAATTGAGATAAATCGTCAGAAGGACAATGGTTAACTAGCCTGGCGGTGGTTTAGAAAAAAAATAGACATTGATTTGTACGGGATTTTATTTGGATGGCAATTGAATTAAATAGTGGTCTGATTTTCAAACAATCATAGTTATTAACGGAGCAGTGGTGACCCAGGGGTAACGGCTGCGACTTACGAGTTTTAGGTCGCAGGTTCAAACCCTGACAGGCGCTTTACTTTGTGTAAATTATTTCATCACCACTGCTCTCAAACGGTGAAAGAAAACATCGTAAGGAAACCCGCTTGTCCTAGAACCAAAAATTCGAAGGCATGTGACATCGGACGGTGGATTAAGGCCAACTCCCTCTCACAGAGAGGAGGCCTGTGGCCCAGCAGTGGCAACATTATAGGCTGATTATGACGTATTCCACATTGGGCACCCGCTTAAATGGCACCTGAGTGAATGCACTTGACACACAGCGGCACATTCATTCAGTTGCCATTTAAGCGGGTGCCCAAAGTGGAATACGTCTGATTGTTACTTTATGGGAGATGGGGATGGCCTGAGAGGTAATTTGAAACTGATTGAACAGTGGGGGATTTTCAGGAAGCTGTGGGTATTACAACCAGGGAAGTACCGAGTAATATGAAACTGATTAGACAATTAAGACATTGATTTGTATGGAATTTTATTGGGAAGACAACTGAATGAAATCTAGTGGGTGGATTTTTAAAGAATCATAGTTGATTTATATTAGGTGAGGGGCCTGTGGCTAAATGATAACAGCCGCACAGGTCGATCGATCAGGTTAAGCTACGCTTGCCGCGGTTGGTCTGGGGATGGGTGACCATCTTTACATACCGAGACCCCTCCGTGCCTTGGAAAGATCGTTAAGCTGTTGGTACCGGCTGTTTTTCCGGATCTTTGACAGTCGTTACGGCCTTACGGGTAGTCAGAAGCCCGAAAGTCTGACAGCCAGACTTGCCAAGTGAAGTCAGAAAGCCAGTACCAGTAGCTCCATGTAAAATACTGGTATACAGCTACATCTGGTTAGACTGGAAGCCGACCCCAACATAGTTGGAAAAAGGCAGATGAAGAAGATGACCACTGTCCCACTGCATCCATACTAATATTATAAATTCGAAAGGAACTCTATCTGTCTGTCTGTATGTTACCTTTTTACCCTATCCTTGCAACAGCCATGTTATCACAAAACACACCAATTTTAACCAAACCACTCTCCACATAATCAATGACAAGCGTAAATACTTATAGAAACGTGAGGAACAGGGTGTAAAGCTCACTCATACTCTATAGAAAAGGGAGGATCCTCCGACCAGACAGGTGTTGTGTCTGGCGGGCAACTGCCCGATGATTCATGTCGGGCCGTTGTATCTATGCTAGTTGCGCGGTAAACTCTGCTTGCGCGATGCAGTATTTCGCGTGACGTCAGTATGTTGCGTTGCTCTCGTGTGGCGTTGTAGATACCGCTACATACTTATCACATCCCAAAAACACAAATACACAGATCACACAAAAAAAAAAACATCAACAAACATCCCGAAATATCACCACCATCATCCAAACACTCCCTCATACATACAAAATGAATGAATCACTCCTCAAGCCTCGCTAATATAAAATTAGACAGCATTCCGTATAAAATACGAGTAAAACATACAAACATACACACTCACATTCTTACTATCATTCCTTCGTCACGCGTCTTGACTAGGGCAAAGATTATGTAAAGGAAGAGATGTGGCACTGGTATGAGGAAAAGATAGTAGCTAGTTATTGAGATTGGGCGATTTATTTAGAGCAGTAGTTTTTTTTTTCTTTTTTCGGATGGGAAATCATCAAATGACCCCTTCCGCTCTCTCAGACTCTTACTGACTAAAACCCACCCGTGTTCCTTCCTTAGCCCTTTATGTTCCGGGCCAGCGGTAACCCTTTCGGACAATCCCGCTGAGAGCAGTAGTGTTTAGGCTCACACAGACAGACGCGACGCGACTCTAGTAAAACAATTTCTATGAGAACTTGTAGCAAATTGTTCTACCAAAATCGCGTCGCACCGTCGCGTCGCGTCGCGCCTGTCTGCGCGGGAGCCCGTGATAAAACCATAATCAAACCTGCCCTTATGTTAATTGATTTGGGGTCTTCGCAGCATGTTCTTTTTTTATCGACTTCAAAAAGAAATTAACTCAAAATTATGAAATAACTTTAATTTCGGAAGTCGGTGGCATAAAACTAAAATACAGATCGCAAGACACCGACTTCCGAAATTAAAGTTATTTCATAATTTTGAGTTAATTTATTTTTGAAGTCGGTTTAATTTTTTTAAATTACTTTTTATCCATTGTACAACTCTATCCGCCATCGTTCACTAGTCATCCCTTTTCTAGCCAGAATTACCTACCTATTTATCACGCCATTCATCAAGGTTTCCTTTGAAAGGTTTTTTGAAGGTATATTTTTTTTTTCAAGGTTTCCTTTCTTTTTTTGTATCCATTATTCTGATTTACATGTCGTCAAAGTACGTTTGAATTTTACACACTTTTTTTTGTAAGTAGGTATCTGCTTGTTTTTCCATAATTGATTAGAAACGGCAAAGAGAGGCTTTTGCCCTGCAATAGGACAATACAGACAGGCTGCTTAGATTAGATTGGAATGACATGCATTTGTACGCGTGGTGGATTATGGCCCACTCCCTCTCACGGAGAGGAGGTCTGTGTCCCAGCGGTGGGAACAGTATAGGCTGATTATGCATTTGTCCAGTAGTGACCATTTTTTTTATTACCTATATCATCATCATTCATAACTCAGCTAGGACCCACTGCTCGGCTTCTACTTCTCTATATTCCAACCCTCCACCGCTCCTGTGCCACATCCATGTTTACGTTTAAAAATGTTAACTCCGAAATTAATTTTAGCACAAACATTGCAGTAACATTTGGGCAAAAACTGTTCAGAACTCTTCATAGTTCTTCGCAAATATCTCGAATCAATTCAGATTGCTTTGAAACGATTGCAAAAACGTGTGAATAAATGTATTGTTATCAAAAGCAACGAAAAGCTTTTGTGTCAAACGCATTAAACACTTAATTTACAAAGTTTAATCTTATCACGTAATCAGATCTAATTGATTCTCCGATTAATTGCAGCAGTATTACATTTCAAATAAAAAACAAATTGGAAAATGTATATTTAATTTAGGTAACTAACTTGATCTTAATTTAAAACGGTTTTTTCTTTATTGCTGAATGGGCCCGCTCTTGACCTAGATCACGCCTGATGGAAAGCGATGGATAAGTTCTATGATGGAACCAGCGCGCCCAGAAGATGCCTAAGGCCACGCATCGACGTAACACAGCAGGCTGCTTGACGCCGGATTCCGGTGGGAGGGTGGTCGCAAACTGAAAGACGTCCACTGCTGGACATAGGCCTCCCCCAAGCACCTCCACTTCGACCGGTTCCGTGCTTCTCGCATCCAACGGGTTCCTGCGGCCTTCACAAGGCCGTCGGACCGCTCACTTCCGTAGGTAAAATAAATGTCAAAAATCCTCACTGAGTTCTCTCCGTCATAGGTATAAAATAGAACAGTACCCCATCACACATCACAGCTGACTCTTTGATAGGACCCAGGAATACAACTGACGGGGCGTCGACCTCATAGTTGCATCAATTTAGCTTAATCATTGGTATTGCTAGGGTTGATCTTCTCGTTGACGATGATTTATTTATTATTAAGTGTAAAAGGACTGATTAAAATGGCCTAGTTTAGGTACCCGCATCTTGATTACGCAAGGCTAGCAAGTAGGTTTAAAGAAAAAAAGAAAATACATTTATTTAGTACAGACTGAAAGGCACATAACATGTTCTGCAAATAAACAGTGTAAAGTTGGTTGTAATAAAAAAGTAATTAAAAAAAAAACTGACTTCAAAAAGAAATTAACTCAAAATTATGAAATAACTTTAATTTCGGAAGTAGGTGTCTTTGTGATCTATATATATAGATCACAAAGACACCATAGTTTTAGTTTTTTGCCAAAATAATGTTTTTACTTCTGGTGGCGCACCACCGGAAGTAAAAACAAAACACAAACAGAATACTTTGCTATCACTCAGTGAGTTATCGGAGATACATTAGAACCGAGTACCTACATCCCGGGGACAGCCGAACACATCCGAAGCGGGTATTCTTTAATCGTCATATAAACAAAACACGCGCGGTGTCGCTTACGGTAACAGTGGTGCGAGTTCAATGGTTTTTTCCCATCTCAAAAAATGCCTAACGCGCCTGAACAAGTTTTCACTTCAAATTTTTTTTCATCTCTTTATGAACAGAGATCCTGGAGTCTTAAGAGGCCAGTATTATAAGAACCAATGAACTAACACGAAAATAAATATTCAGATAAAATTGGAACTGTTTAGCCGGAAAGCGGAAACTCCGAATGGTTGCGGTTAGTCATGCATGCTTTGCGAAAACGAGAATTGTGGTATAGGGTTGCCTCATTCATCAAACACTACCTCGGTACGGATTACAGGATGTGCTTAGTTGTTAAGTACTATAGTGATTAGCCATAAGTACCTACAGTGCCTTTTTAGGGTTCCGTACCCAAAGGGTAAAAACGGGACCCTATTACTAAGACTTCGCTGTCTGTCCGTCTGTTCGTCCTCCGTCCGTCTGTCTGTCACCAGGCTGTATCTCATGAACCGTGATAGTTAGACAGTTGAAATCGTTACGACAGTCGTCATTTTACACCCGTTATAACAGTGAAAATAGTGAAGATACAGCAGAAAACGAGAAGTCTTTCGGGGATCGCGTGTTAAAAACTTCAATCTACTGAAAGCTTCAATGATTCCGAAAATAACAACTCTATTCCAACACAAATTATTACTTTTACGATGTCAAAATAAAACTAAAGCTAGAATTAAACAAGTAATATTTAACCTTCTTTACATTTTTAATGTATTTACAAAAAGTGCCGATTCTCAGCCTAATTTTAATAAATGACTTTTAATTAATTAATCTCCAAATCACTCTTTCAAACGACGTGACAGCCCTGAATCAGTTCATTTAATTACCCAAACAGCTTTGATGTTGACACCAAAATATTACTTCCTGACAAATAAATATAAGACAGACTCAGAAGTTCACTGTTTTGTAACACTGACAGCATGGAATCCAATGTGTTCGTCCATTTGTGTCGCTTATAACCGCTGAATAGATGGCCTGGTTTTGGTGTGATGAAACGTCATCATGTGTTTGACAACTGTTTTAGAAATTGTGGGAAAGTGCATGGTTTCCGGCAGATATAAATACATGGATGCGATGTACTATGTGTACAGTCAACAAAGGAGTTAAGTATACAGGAGCGTCGGATATTGTTGAAGTTTACTAAGAAACCGATGGATAATCTCGAATAAAATTTTAGTTTATTAATAGAAAACAAACAGCTCATTTATTAAATTAAATTTCAGTCCAGAACATCCATCGGTTTCTTAGTAAACTTCAACTATATCCGACGCTCCTGTATACTTAACTCCTTTGCTGACTGTACATATTTCTGAATAAGGGAATACTTTCTAAAGTGATGCTAAAATTAAGGCTTCTTAAGAGGGTAGAGCAGTGGTGGCCCAGTGGTAACGGCCGCGACTTACGAGTTGTATGTAGGTCGTGGGTTCGAACCCAGACTAGCGCTTTACTTTGTGTAAATTATTTCATCACTACTGCTCTCAAAACGGTGAAGGAAAAAATCGTGAGGAAACCGGCATGTCCTAGAACCAAAAATTCGAAGATGTGACATCTACCAACCCGCACTGGGCCCGCGTGGTGGATTACGGCCCACTCCCTCTCACAGAGAGGAGGCCTGTGTCCCAGCAGTGGGAACATTATAGGCTGATTGGTTGGTTAAGACGGTAACGGCGAAGCCAAAATTCCTGAAAACACTTCTCGACATTGATAAAATGAGGAAAGAGTTGAGTATAAATTTGGATGGCTAAAGAAACAATGTACCATACAATGGATGAACTATGTGAATACTAGCAGCGCCCCGCGGTTTCACCCGCCCAAGTGTCGATCCCGTGGGAATATCGGGATAAAAAGTATCCTATGTCCTTTCCCGGGACTCAAACTATCTCTATACCAAATTTCATCTAAATCGGTACAGCTGTTAGAGGTAACAGACAGACAGAGACACTTTGATACAGACGATGACAGATATATTAGTATGGATGGATGAAAATACATGTTGCACCGACCACAATTAATTGGGACAATATCAAGAGAATGAGCACTACTCAACCTTGGTGATATGGCAGGAAACAGAAACAAAGTTACATCTATAATATTAAAATGAATCGCTGAATGTATTGCTAAGCGCAAATCTCGAGAACAGCTGAACCGATTTCGCTAATTCTTTTTTAGAATATTCCTTGAAGTACGAGGATTTTTCTTACGCAGAGAATAAAAAGTAATTTAAATAAAAAGTAATTTAAAAAAATTAAACCGACTTCAAAAAGAAATGAACTCAAAATTATGAAATAACTTTAATTTCGGAAGTCGGTGTCTTGGGATCTGTGTATTTTAGTTTTTTGCCACCGACTTCCGAAATTAAAGTTATTTCATAATTTTGAGTTCATTTCTTTTTGAAGTCGGTTTAATTTTTTTAAATTACTTTTTATTTGGTAATTTTTAGTTATTGAACTAGAATTTGACCAAGGTTTTGAGATGTTTTCGCTTTGACACTACACCCGTAGCTCGTATCAATAAGACAGGCCGTCACACTTTCACGTCTTAGTCCATATCTTGAAAATTACTGAATCGATTTTGATGAAACTTGCACTGTTCCCTAAGTTGAAGTAAATGTAAGCCAATAAAAAAAGAATGGTCACGATCCGATTAATAGTTACGGAGATATGCGTGGACAAACATACATACATACATACATACGCCTATAAAATTTTGTATATTTGTTTGGAAGCCCTAATAGATTGTCATATGTGAATATAATGCAATTCCAATAATATTACATACATACGTATCGAATTGATAACCTCCTTTTTTTTTAAGTCGGTAAAAAATTAAAACGACTTCAAAAAGAAATGAACTCAAAATTATGAAATAACTTTAATTTCGGAAGTCGGTGTCTTGGGATCTGTATTTTAGTTTTAGTTTTTTATTTGGTAATTTTTAGTTGTTGCACTCTAGAATTTGACCAAGGTTTTGAGATGTTTTCGCTTTGACACTACACCCGTAGCTCGTATCAATAAGCCAGGCCGTCACACTTTCACGTCTTAGTCCATATCTTGAAAATTACTGAATCGATTTTGATGAAACTTGCACTGTTCCCTATGTTGAAGTAAATGTAAGGCAATAAAAAAAGAATGGTCACGATCCGATTAATAGTTACGGAGATATGCGTGGACAAACATACATACATACATACATACGTCTATAAAATTTTGTATATTTGTTTGGAAGCCCTAATAGATTGTCATATGTGAACATAATGCAATTCCAATAATATTACATACATACGTATCGAATTGATAACCTCCTTTTTTTGAAGTCGGTAAAAAATTAATATATCTATGGGAGTAGGGTAGAAGTAGGGTAGGAGTAGGGTAGGAGTAGTGTAGGAGTAGGGTAGGAGTAGGGTAGGAGTAGGTTAGGAGTAGGGTAGGAATAGTGTAGGAGTAGGGTAAGGGGTAGGACACCACGCAAACGAAGTAGCGCCGGGCAGCTATAAATAATTTATAATGGCAAAACAACGTTTGCCGGGTCAGCTAGATAATACATATTAAACAGTTCATTGTACCCGTCATAATCTTAGCTAATCCCCAGGACCTAAGCAGGAATATTACGTAGCATCTGCATGACATCATAGATCATTCACCTACGAGTAAATAGCCCAGTACTAAACAGAACAGTGCAGTCTATATTACAAATGAACTGAATTGTTACTTGGACGCTAGTCATTCCAGGACGTAGACACAGCGGCTGGAGGGGCCCGCGGCTAAATAATAACAGCCGCACAGGTCGATCGATCAGGTTAAGCTACGCATGCCACGGCTGGTCTGTGGATGGGTGACCATCTTTATATACCGTGACCCCTCCATGCCTCGGAAAGCACGTTAAGCCGTTGGTCCCGGCTGTCATTCGTGGATCTTTGACAGTCGTTACGGGTAGTCAGAAGCCCGAAAGTCTGACAACCGGTCTTACCAAGGGCATTCGTATTACCCAGTAACTGGGTTGTGGAGGTCAGATCCGGTTAGACTGGAAGCAGACCCTAGCATAGTTGGGAAAAGGCTAGGCAGATGATGATAGTTGCAGCGGCTAAAATTGTACAATGGTGTCGTAGTTAATGTTTAGTATGGCGTTTGAAGTCATTATAAATGCGAGCAATGAATGGCCCAGGTATATGGGTGTAGGTCGTAGGTTCGAACCCCGACAGGCGCTTTACTTTGTGCAAATTATTTCATCACAAATGCTCTCAAACGGTGAAGGAAAACATCGTGAGGAAACCGGCATGCCCTAGAACCAAAAATTCGAAGGCATGTGATATCTACACCAACCCGCACTGGGCCCGCGTGGTGGATTACAGCCCACTCCCTCTCACCGAGAGGTAGCCTTTGTCCCAGCAGTGGGAACATTATAGGCTAATTACTATCGCATGTAGATGTACCACCAGTCTGGTATGACGTGAGGTCCAAATCAACATTTCATGTCCCTGATTTAAAAAAAAAACATTTATAAAAATCAGGGACATGAAACCACTACCAGGATAAAGGACAAAGAAGTAGTAGCAGGACCTTAAATCAGTTTCCAAACTTGAGGAAATCTTAATACCTCACCTAGATTATTTACAAGAACAGGTCTTAACTAAACAGACTATATTATTAGTCTCTGCTATAATTATAATCCCAGTTCATGCTCACCGAGACCCCTCATCCAATAAGCGGCACCCCTCCAAGGTTAGGAGTCTGAAGCCCTATGCATACATGGCTAATGTCACGTATGCTGATGTGGTTGGATGGAAGGCAATCAGGGTTCATAATTTGGAGTAAGGCTGAGATTGAAATGATTGATGTGGCTGATAGAATTGATCTGTGCTGATGAAAGTGCCGTTTACGTGCCATGTAAAAACTAATAGGTTTATAGAGGTATGAGGAACAGGGTGGGAGGATCCTCCGGCACTACATCACCACCCGATGATTCATGGGCGGCCGTTGTATCTATGCTAGTTGCGCGGTAAACTCTGCTTGCGAGATGCAGGATTTGGCGTGACGTCAGTATGACGCGTTGTTCGCATGTGGCGTTGTAGATACCGCTACTGGTTAAAAAATATTACTAAAGTAAGCCTACATTAGTACAGATTACTACAGATTGTGAAGATTCTTGTCTCATCTTATAAAAAATATATTATATAAGTAGGTACCCGGTAAAAAGATACATTATCTACTAATGCACTAAAGATTACGTTACACAAAAAAGCGTAACAACTTCTTGTATTGCGTTATTTTTCTAATAGTATTATAACTATGTGTAGTTACCGTTAATTGTAGTACGAGTAATAATAATCAGTATTAAGTATAATTATGATTAGTGCGTCGTTGGTCTATTGGGCGCAAGTGCGTTTGTTAAACGCCCTACGTTTAACAAACCCACTTGCGCCCACTAGACCATGTCATGGGTTCGAAATTCAGATGGGTAAAAGTGTTATTGGATTTTTACAAAACACATCTGCCTACCTTCTGGAAATAGAAGCGTTATGTAACATAATATCAGGCTCTGCTTTTTTTTTCAGGATGGGAAATCATCAAATGACCCCTCCCGCTCTGGGTGTAGCGGAAGGGAAACTGTCTTCACATTATCATTATGTACTTAAATAAGTGACGTATGTAATACAACATTATCAGCCTCTGCCTTGGACAATGTTGTATGTATTACATACGTCACTTATGTAAGTACATAATGATAATGTGAAAATAGTTTCTATTCTTGTGATGATAGGTATATAATGTGATTTATTGTGTGACGCACTTAAGAGTAAAATTATGGACTGGTTGTCATTTAAGATGATGTTCTATTTCCAGGAAGGACTGTGTGAAAACAACTTTGTGTGGCTTCGGGCAAAGTTTGGGCTGTCTCGGACCCCTGGGTTTTGTAAAAGGTGGCAACTGGTTGAGGGATTATGGCAGAAGCGTCCTACTGACTGCTAATAACAATAAACTGCGATCACCTTTTTGTCTATCAAGCATAGTGATGATGGTAATGGCCCTTGAACTGCATATTGAGAGGTTCAGTGATTGATGAAAACATACAACTTTATTTTTCTTCTTCTTTTTTTTGTACTTCTCCCTCTCTCATCATCTGCCTAGCCTTTTCCCAACCATGTTGGGGTCGGCTTCCAATCTAACCGGATGCAGCTGAATACCAGTATTTTACATAGAGCGACTGCCTATCTGACCTCCACAACCCAATTACTGGGTAATACGATACTCCTTGATAAGACTGGTTGTCAGACTTTCGGGCTTCTGACTACCCGTAACGACTGTCAAAGATCCACGAATGACAGCCGAGACCTACGGCTTAGCGTGCTTTCTAAAGCACCTCTCCCTCTCTATCAATTCGATTATTTCTCAGTCATTTGCGAGATGGAACAGCTCAACAACAGTCATGGCTCCAGCCCATTGAATGTTTTAAAAACTCAGTATTTCCTATCCGATTAGATTTCTAATTGTCATGTAAATACTGCACCTCAGGCATTTTAGCATCGACCTTCCTTAAATATAAATTGACAAATCAATAACGCTATGACGAAATTAACGGTATAACTTATGTCTATGCCATTTAAGTATTTACAGTGGGTGGTAAAGCCTACATACTCAATTAAATAGATACCCACGTCACGCGTAAGCGTGTAAATTGTTGTAGACCTTGAAAAACCGCTATTTGTTAGTCAGCCTTGCTAAATAGCTGGGTCAACACCGGACAATCCAGCGCGCTCCGACTGCTCGGGGCACCTCCACACCCGCACTGTTCCTGCCGCGATCGGAGCGCACTTGATTGTCCGGTGTGGACCCAGTTAATGGCTTATCTTTTCACTACGGCATTCGTTTATAGAGGTATGAGGAACAGGGCCGAAAAGTTCTTTATCCTCCATAAAAAAGGGTTTCGCAATTGTCTGGTGCTGATACGAAAGCATTTATTTAGACTTATCATATCATAGATGTTGGCGGGACGAGCTGCAGAGGACCCACAAACAAAGGTCCACATTACTTCTGGAATGAAATAGCGGGAAATCATAGGCAGGTCTTTGCCTAGTATTGGGATGAGCAGGCTGTCGTGGCTTAGAAAAGTTACGAAATAAAATATGGCTGCTTAAAACAAGGAAGAAAGCGGAAAGATCCCCCTGGCCCCTGACCTTGGGTAATGTTCATCAGGATTTTTTTTTCGGCCCTTTCGGCAGTTGTGTTGAATGACAAAGGTTCCTGTCATTTTACCGTCAACCTCATCATCATCGTACATCAGAATGGAACACAGGAATACAGCAGCCGACAGGAATTGGCCAGTCAGGTAGCAGAATCATCACCTTTCAAAATTAGCAAATACGAGATTGTCAAGAGCCACTTCAAATATAACTGATTTATTTATAGGTACGTTGGTTACACAAGAACGGTTAACAATAATGTCATTGACCTGAATGATATAACCGCGTGGGATATAGATAGTACCTACGATCTGTATCTGAATGAGCCGTTGCATTGAACTATAAACAATGTTACCGATAATTAATAATTATGTGTTTCTTATCTAGAGGGGCTTTTGGCTATGTAATAACAGCCGCACGGTTTGACCAGGTTAAGCTACTCTTGCCGCGGTTGGTCCATGGATGGGTGACCATCTTTACATATCAAGAAACTTCCGTGCCTCGGAAAGCTTGTTCAGTCCTTGGTCCCGACTGTCATTGATGGATCTTTGACAGTTGTTACGGGTGGTCAGAAGCCTGAAAGTTTAACCACCAGTCTTACCAAGGGGTATCGTATTACCGAGTCACTGGGCTGTGGAGGTCAGATAGGCAGTCGCTCCATATAAAATACTGGTATAGCGGTATCATTTGTAAGAAATTAAGCAAATTAGCATATGTACTGAGCTATCACATAAAGTTAGCAATGAAATACTTCAAGTAGCTTATCACGGGAAGTTGCACTTGGTGTCATTATTTTGGGGTAACTTTGAAAGGCTGTTTACAAACCTGTACATTAATAGGTCTTAATGGAACTCTACTAAACCCCTGTTTAAATGGAAAAACTGGACTAATTTCCTACTTAATTACAGTAATATGCAAATATGACGATTCTTAGTAACATATGACGACGCCTTTTCGTTGAAACACATTGATTATTATCTTTAGATGATAATGAATCACGATATTATTTTTGATAGTGACAATTTCACTTCATATTCATGGTACCTATTAAATATTCAGCGGTACATTTTTTGTACAAATCTCTGGAAAGTTTTTGAAGGACTTTGAAGTGAATCAATGTGTTCCCGGTAATCATGCGTGGGACAAGATCGTATGAATAATATCTTGATACATATCAATCTTATTTTTAGATTTCCTGAGAAATGTCCTAATTCTCTTTCATAGGCCTAACAGTCTAACTGGATGCAGCTGAATACCAGTACTTTACTTAGAGCGACTGCCTATCTGATCTCCACAACCCAGTTACTGGGTAATACGATACCCCTTGGTAAGACTGGTTGTCAGATTTTCGGGCATCTGACGACCCGTAACGACTGTCAAAGATCCACGAATGACAGCCGGGACCAACGGCTTAACGTGCTTTCCGAGGCACGGAGGGGTCACGGTATGTAAAGATGGTCACCCATCCACGGACCAAACACGGCAAGCGTTGCTTAACCTGATCGATCGACCCTTGCGGCTGATATTCCTTAGCCACAAGCCCCTCTAGAGAATATTATAATTACTAATATTATAAATGTGAAAGTTTGTCTGTTTGGATGTTTGTTACTCAATCATGCAAAAACGGCTGAGCGGATGTGGCACACAGGTAAACCTTGACCTGCTAGGGATTGACACTATTGGTATTGACAGCTCACTTTAAGCTCATTTCACCTAAGTTTTCAAATATCAGTGAGATTTTTACAGAATAGAATTTCTAGTTTGATTACCCTCAATTCGGGACATGTTCACGGACTATTTACTCCGTGCCAATATGTTACATAATACATAGATAACACAGCAACAATATAAATAAAAGGATATTGCAAAATCAGCCGATCATGACTTACTATTCAAAATTATACATAGTCCAGTTAGCTATTCATTGTGCTATTGTTGTTTACAAGATTGATTACCTCTAATGTTGAATGGTAGGTAACTAATTTAATTTGTTGAATAATTTCGGGTAGTTCCAGTTTTGCTTTAAGGCTCCTACAAACAGACGCGACACGCGACGCGAATCGCGCGCGACACAAAGGCACCGCTCGTTGCGCGACTTGCGGTGCCTTTGTGTCGCGCGCGATTCCTGTGTCGCGCCTGTTTGTAGAAGCCTTTATTGTGGCATAGATCAATAAAATTGTATCCTTCAGAACCTGGCAGCTTTGTAGAGCGACGTCTGTATTACTCATAACTTTATGTAGCATAATCAGCCTATAATTTTCCCACTGCTGGGACACAGGCCTTCTCTGTGAGAGGGAGTGGGCCATAAACCACCAATCGGGCCCAGTGCGGGATGTCACATATCTTCGAAATTTTGGTTCTAGGACATGCCGTTGTTCAATTTATTGTTTTACATAACGGAGCTGTTTTGTAAAACCGCTAAAATAGAAGCTGCAATAAGGCTGAGGTACGTCAATTTATGATAAACACTCAACATTTGGTGGATGTAGATACCAAAGAGTCAAAGAAGAGAGACGAAGAGACTTGATTTTTTTCTTTCAAACCGTATTCGACACTCAACCAAGGTGCCTCGGCCATTGGGGGCCTAAGCCACGGACTCATTCGAATAACCACGCAAAGAAAACAAAACCAAACGCATCCAGCGGACTACACTTAAGGGGCCGGGGCAAATGTAACACCAAAATAATTTGTAAATCAAACATATTGTTAAGGTACTGTGTATTTATTCTGATTGGATTACAGAATATCTAGTCAAAGTCAAATCATTTATTTCAAATAGGCACATTAAATTATCGTCGTGCCACGTATTTCTATACACTGTCTTAGAACGTGTCTCCACATAGCGATATCATCGCGGTGAAAATTTGATGGCACGGCGAGACTATCGCCGCGATTCTCTCGCTCGTGGAGACGGCCCCAAAGGCACCGCCCGCGCGCCCGTTGCGCGACTTGCGGTGCCTTTCATGTGTCGCGTGCGATTTTATTGCGTGTCGCGCCTGTTTGAAGGAGCCTTATAGGCACTTTTGAACGTCAAAAATTAAAGTAAAATTTAATTCATTCTAGTCGCCCCTTCCAAAAGGTAGTATTCGTATGGAGAAGAATGGGCAAGAAACTCCAGGTCCACAAATATATATTTTGAAAGGAGATTGTTATAAAGACGAGATATGAGGAATTACAAATTTCTATAGAAAACATATTTTTTCTCATAACTCGTTTTTAAATCCAGTGTCCATTCAAGATTTATATATTTGGGAACTAGATATTCTGTAATCCAATCGGAATAAATAATGTTAGATTTACTTACAAATGATTTTGGTAGGTATTACGTTTGTATGAATTAGGCGTGCTCCGCCGGCCCCTTAAGTAGGTACCGTTACATTACTTTATCCTACAATCACTGATACACAAATGTACTTCAAACCACAATAATATATTCGTGTGGGTAGCCAGCAATTTTTCGCTCTACTGACTACCCCCCATACGGCGCAAGATTACCGTGTAATCTGCCACACCAATCCAATACTTATGGTAATGTGATAGGGTTTAGAATAGTGTGGTTTTTATGTAATCAAATTATCTAATCTATATACTTAATAGAAAATAAAATGTTTTCCTACAAACTATTGCGGTTAGGAAAAATCGTGTTTGCTATTTTATTGCAGGAAGTTGGGTAGACGCGCTAGCGCAGGTTCCGTTTGGCAATACTAGCTATTTATTTTCCATGCATTTTTATAGGACCTGAAGAGAAAAAAAAACTGGCCAAGTGCGACTCGGATTCGCACACGAAGGGTTCCGTACCGTTCATATTAGGTCTTGATTTGAAAAACCTAATAAGGAGCATCGAGTCATCGACCATTTAAAAACCCAGCAAGTCCAGAGACTTACTAGGTTTTGAATTGGTTTTAAAGTGGTCACGAGAATAGTGCTCTTACTTAGGTATCAATGCTTAAATATTATCTACTTTTATGTGATTTTTAAACGCTGGTGTTTTTGTATTTGGTAGGGACTTCTTAGTTTAGCAAGATTATGCAATAAAACGATTTTTGTAAAAAGTGTCCCTTACTAGGTTTTGAAATGGGACAGCCGACGGCGACAGTTCATTCCAACTTATTATCTATACTAATAAGATACTAATATTATAAAGCTGAAGAGTTTGTTTGTTTGAACGCGCTAATCTCAGGAACTGCTGGTTCGAATTGAAAAAATATTTTTGTGTTGGATAGTCCATTTATCGAGGAAGGCTATAGGCTATATAACATCACGCTACGACCCTTAGGAGCCGCGCAGCGTGTGACACCGCGGGGAACAGCTAGTACAACATAACCTCCTTTTTTTTTGAAGTTGGTAAAAACGAAAGTAAAAACTGACCTTAAAGCGCTGCCCTGCTCCCTAACGTCAACCCCATTGATCGGCTCCTCGTTCCTCGCCTGCAATCCGGACATTTTCCACCAATCAGCGGACAGCGAGTACACGCTCCGCCAATCACAGCGAAGCTCGCGTCATCATGGTGACGTATCCGCCAATTGCATCGCTGGCACCACCGATCGGATCATCTGTAAAGGGATATTAATTGAATTAAAATTCGGCGCGTGCGTTGGCTTATCGTATAAGGAGGCAGGAAGTTTTGTTCGTAGTATAAGACAGTTATGTAACTGTAATATGGACTAGTTGGAGAGAGGATATGGTTATAAATTATGTTAATTAGCTGCAGGTGCATCGGTCACGGTTTTTTCATTAAGGAAAGTGGAGCTGATAGCTGTAATTCAGTATTGTGGAATATTATATTATATTATTATTGCTTATTTCTGTGTGGAGAACGTTGTTGGTTGCACATTTGTATAACTCCTTATGTTCTATTTACTTGTAAATGTGTAATTGTTTGTTCTTCCGAATAAATAAAAAAAAAACTCTTTCCGCGAAACCATATACCTACTAATATTTTTATAACAAAATAATTTAAAAGAGCATCCATAGAGTTTCTTGCCCGTTCTTCTCCATAGGTACCTACTACGCTTTGGAATGGGCAACTAGCTTAATATTTCTGATTGACCGACTTCTTGACGGTTCGAAAGTGCCTTGTAAATGGTCTGATTGAAATAAATGCATTGAGTTTTGACCCCGAGACCTCTCAACTTCCCTGAAGAATATAAGGAAACTTAGACACTTGTAAACCACAAAATACAAACGGTTAGACTGGAAACCGGATGATCGATGATGACTTGTAAACCTGTGGGGTACTAACATGCCATGTCAAAACCTTTTATTAATTTTGACAATGCAACGGCATTCATTACGTTATTTACGTTGTCGAGCAAACGATTTTTCTAACATATGAAGCAATAAATTAGGAATTTCTTAAAAACACTTTCTATCAACAATTGGAATAGCATAATCAGTTAATCAGCCTATAATGTTCCCACTACTGCTCCTCTCTGTAAGAGGGAGTGGGCCGTAATCCACCACGCGGGCCCAGTGCCGGTTGTCGTTTTGAGAGCTTATCCCCAATGCAGCGTGCATTATAAAAGCGTCCACAAAGGTCGATACCTACTCAAAAGCGTTCGGCGTTAAATTTCCTTCACAAATTGAGAGGCTGGGCCAAAAACAATAACATAATATGGTAATCAACTCCTCAAATTCCTACACGAACGAGGCTACACTAATGGCTGAAAAGAACCTCGAATAGCTAAGCAACAAGTCACCTGAGAGACTACACCTAGCAGATGATGACGTCATAATCCGAACAGGTCAGCTAGTCATACGAACGCATTTAGTATACAAAGGCGTAAGGTAGATGCACCATCAATTAGGACTTGCGACTAGTGTGGGCACACGCGGCGAAAGAGTTATGTGTGCAGGCTAATACCAAGCACCTATCGCACAAAGGAGGTAAAAGAATCACACTAATATTTTAAAGGCGAAAGTTTGTGTGTGTGTTTATATGTTTGTTACTTATTCACGAACAAACGGGTGAACGGATCTGGATGAAATTTGGCACACCTTTCAAAGATCGTCATCTAAAACTATTCCAAACATGTTGATAGCATTAGTAGTTCTTGGGATATCCAGCTGTGACAGACAGACAGTCTCACCATAAGGGTTCCGTTTTACCATTTTGGTACGGAACCCTAATAAGACAGGTAACAACGGATTTAAAATTAAAAACAAGGATGAACAGTCTCGACCGATGCCGATGGCGCCAGAAGGAGATAAGCAGCACTATTACTGAATTAAACAAGACACTCGACCAAACTCAGTGTTGAACGTTGGAACGTGTAACAGCACACTACACAGTTCTGTTATCAGTAGGTATACTCGCTGATTCAATAAAGTATCATGTTTTATGACTTCGTCCCGGTTATCGCTGAATGTCCTAAGGGTGAAAACGAGCGTAACTTTTTGAGTTGTGAGTCGCGTAATTTCAGTCGCGTAATTTCTGCTACATTCGGTTTCACACATAAATCCTGTTTCGTTCACACGGCGACGCAAAATGAGTTGTCCCAACAGAATTTCTGCCGAGCAGAAATTACGCAGGAGAACCAAGGTACGAAACCGTAGCGCTGGAAGGCCTCCCACAAGGTGGACCGACGACCTTGTGAAAGCTGCAGGAACCCGTTGGATGCGATAAGCACAGAACCGGTCGAAGTGAGGCCTATGTCCCTTTCGGCTGAAATGACGATGATGATGATGAGAAATTACGCGACCGAAATTACGCGACTCACAACTCAAAAAATTACGCTCGCCTGGCTTCACCCTAAATTGCATATTTACGGCGCGTGTCGTAAAGATACTGAGGCTAGAGAAGCCGTTGGATACAGATGACCTACTCTAGATCTAATGGATGCTTAGGGCTTGAATGGAACGATATGCAACTGGTGTCAGGCAGTTTCGACGACTCGAATTGCCTCCATGGAATTCCCATTTGGATCTTGAAGACACGATGTTTCGATAATTAGGTGCAGAACAGTTCAAGTATTCAGTTTTTATATGCTATCCGATGACCAACTCGTTCGCTGTTTTAGGTAAGTATGTTTGTCTTTTAATGTCATTGGTCTTTCTCGGGTTCACGAAGTCAAAGCCAATTTTTGCGATTAAATAATCCTTGACATTATTATTACTTAGAACAGGTTTGTGTTCGATTTTTATTTTACCGACTTTAATAAATGTGGTTTTCTTAGTAACCGAGAATATGCTGTCACATGTCATTCCATGCAAGTTTGAAGTTTTTCGTCTCTATGCTAGACAGGATACAGGTCATTAGGATGCGTAAGCGCTGGTTATCAACCCGTTACTACTAGTCTACTATACTGACCTTTAGACCTCATTTTTTAGACCCATTATTACGTGCATTACTCATCATAGTTTCCTGTTTTTATTTCTATTGTTCATAGAAAGAAGTCTTTATGTGATCTATATCAGTTGATTGTATCCTAACTTAACTAAAACTATACAGAAACCAAAAAAATAGGGTCGAAAAATTCATCCGCATCGCTGTCGACTTGTAATGTACCCAAGAGACTGGCGGCATTACCACGTTGTATGGCGATGCTTAACCTCTGGCCAAGGTAAAAGCCAGCCCTTGGGTCACGGGAAGTGTCAACCAGCCGTTTCGAAATTTCTTTAAAAAGACCATGAGCACTCGGACCCCATGGCCATGGTTTCAATCCCAAACGACTCGAAAATACAATATACAAAACGCCACCGCCGCCGAGTAAAGCGACTCTCGGCTTCGTTAAGTGTGTTTTTACACCCATTATATGTATTAAAAATTTGAATAAATGACGTTTGATTTTGATTTTGTTTCAAGTCATATCCGCAGGATGTAAGTATTTACCTATACAAATACTTGGAAAGGGTACGAGTTCCATTAATGACATCTAATCTAGTAAAAACACAGACATAACAATGCACGTTACTAAAACCGAGACGCCAAAACACTTAACACTAGTAAAATCCGGAAATCAAGACCCACATTCCATTTCATCTCCCAAAATCAACAATATACACTCTTTCAAAAATCCTTTTCCAAGAATTCTTAAAGCGTTTCCTTGTTCCCGGCATTTCAAACACACAATATCTGGCACTGCCTCAGATGCCAACTTCCTACATTTCATCGGCGCGGGCGCATCTACGGGTTAAAATTAGCTCACCGATAGAAAGCGTAGGTATAATAATGGCGGCTTAATTAGTAGGATGCTTGTCGTCGTTATCACACATCGTATGTACTTGGGGGTTGCCTTTTGTTAGTGTACTACTTAACACGTTTGTTGCCTAAGTGGTAAGTTCACATTTGGTTATGGTGTTCCAACGGCGGGTCTTTGTTTTCCTCGGAATGGTGTACAAATCCGCAGGAGAACCAAGGTAATCGACATAGCCCGAAGAATTGGCAAACTTAAGTGGCAGTGGCCAGGTCACATGCTCGTAGAACAGATGGCCGATGGGGCCGAAAGGTCAGGAGTGGCGACCGCGTACCGGAAGACGTAGCGTTGGAAGGCCTCCCACAAGGTGGTCCGACGACCTTGTGAAGGCCGCAGGAACCCGTTGGATGCGAGAAGCACAGAACCGGTCGAAGTGGAAGTGCTTGGGGGAGGCCTATGTCCAGCAGAGGACGTCTTTCGGCTGAATGATGATGATGATGGTGTACAAAGAGTTGGAGAGGTGTCGTGGGACACCAGAAGGCCAATTCCCGTAATTAAAAACGTTCAAAATCTAGTCGCAATCTCACCTCAGCGACAATCAATGTCAAAAACTTCTCAAAAATTTTGGGAAATCAGAGATATTTTTGACAGATTTAATTCTTTGGAGAATTAGCTGGCATTCGACATGCTATTAGAGTACTTTCAGGACTTATAGAATTACAAGTCTTGTGCCAACAACAAGCCTTGTAACAACAAATTGGTTACAGCCGGTCGATTCTGTAAAAATCTCACCGTGAAAACTTAGGTGAAGTGAATTTGTTTTTGCTAGGAATTGACACTATTGACAGCTCACTCCACGCTCACTTCACCTAAGTTTTCACGGTTAGATTTTTACTGAATAGCACCGCTGAACAATATCCAGCCGCTATTACATGATTAGGCCATTTTGACATATATAATAGATGGATAATGCGTTTCCGTCAGTTTGTGAAGCACTTTCTAGGCAATTAGGTAAAACTTTGTGTTGTATAACTTGAGTAAGGTTATTAGCAAGTAAATGTTACCGCATGAGTAGATAATCTACCAGAAACCAAGCCAGGCCCGGAAAACTGCATAAAACTGTCGCATTATAATCTCTTTCGCATGATCATCCACAGGCCGACTTCACCAGCGCTGGGGCTCTGTCTCGCATCAGGTCTCAGCATTATGCTGAGCGATAGGCGCATTCCGCTGTGACGCATGTTTTGCCCCAACTAGTTTTTTTTTTGTGTTCTTTTTCTGCGTCATGTTTACCGCAAATGAACGCATTTTCTTTTTTTCATGAGACCTCTCTTTTCTTGTGCCAATCCCCACGGGTCTGTTCTAACCATCCAGGTTATATCCGCGATGGTAACAAAGTCGTCCGCCCATCAACACCTATTACCACATAAACACGATGGCATGTTTGTATCATCATCATCATCTTCATCTTCCTCCTGTCCTTTTACCAATTTATTTGGGGTCGATGCAGTTCATACCTCTCAGCATTCATTTACCCCTTGTCTAGACCTAATATATCATCCTTCAGTCATCTATACAGATAAATTCTGTGGTCTTCTTTCGTTGGCATATGTGGACACTCGTAACATTAAATATGTGCGTGCACTGTATGAAGCTTGGATTCTGTTGGCTACATACTCATGTGCTGTTGCTTAGGTAACAGAGATAGTTGACCATTTGTTAACTAGTTACCAAAACGTTGAAGAAAAACTTTGTGAGGAAATCGACATATCAAAAAAAAAATCGAAGACATGTGACAATAATACCAACTCGCACTGACGCGTGGTGGATAAACACAAAGAAATACAACACACCCACACCCTTTCGAAGAGAGGGGCCTGTGTCCCAGCTGTGGGAACATTGCTAATTATGATGTTAACTATTTTGGACAAATTTTTGAGGTTTCACTTGAGGGTTCGAAACAAGTCAGTTATTTTTGTCTGAGAGATTCCCTCGTATCTTGAAGCCATATCCAGCAACCCGTTTCGGGTTATATTTCAAAAATAATAATGTGATATGATCAAACATTTTACCAGGTGCTAAACGAAGGCAGGTGCATTCATATTATGGCTTCCATGGTAACCAGGCGCCTAACGATAACCTCAGACACTCTTTTTGGCATATTTAACGGCCAGCGCAAGGTCAAACATTAATGTTTTATTCATAATTGTATCGCAATTAACTGCGTGGGTGATTTTAAAAGTATGAATCAACTTTGTTACTTATCAAGCTTTGTATCTTTGTTAATTTATGGCGGTTACGCCTTTTATGGCTTGTTACTTTGTAACGTTACGACTAAAGAACTTAACAACTTATCAACGTCCTTCATTTAAAAATCTCAATATACTAAATATTTGCGCAAAAAAAAAATCATATAACCTCCATAGGATCCGGCCGGCATATATGGCAGGATCAGCGGTCTACTCCCTAACAACGTAGTCCGTAGTTTCGGCAAATTACGGGCGTGTTCTACTTCCTATCACTTGCGGACATATGCCTAATTAGTTTGGGGTCCTAACTAAGAATGAATGATAACACGAAATGACGGTTGTCCCTACTCCCGAAACGTATGAGCCCGTACGAAAAATTTTATTTGCCACATGTTTTGACGGATCAACTACTATCGGACGGGCCGTATCGTTGACGGAGTTAGAGAGCAGACTCCGAAAGCCGATGTGTCATATTTACGCCCGAATACCGGATGTAAGACCTAAACAATGCGACTTCTATAAAGAGTATTCTATTCTATTCTACACCAAAAAAATCGCATAACGCGGCGCTCAAAATAAATCGCATCGACGACGCGCGACGCTTGCGCATGCTAGTCCGTTACGTCACACCGATCTAAAATACACGTCATGTTTACACATGCGATAGCGCGGCCTCGCTTGGGGTCAAGCCGACTCGAGCCAAATGTTTTAATTGAAATAACCACGATAGATTGGGTGATCAGATTATTATAGCAGTTTCCGAAGACCAGATTGGGTATTTAAATTGGTTGTGTCTGTAGATGGTATTGTCGGTTACGCGAATTTTTCTATTACATCATCGCCAAACGATCAAACGATTATGATTATGAATTATTACTACCTTTTGCACAAGGGAATTTTCATAGGGCGATATGATTTTTATCTTGCCTCGTACGTGGTCAAACAGCCGAACCCTTGGGTTTTACCAGCACGATATCGATGAACAGGAATGCAGTTTCTCCGATGGTCGAAACAGAAGCAACGAAAGACAAAATGACAGATTGTAAATGAAGAATAATGTCACTTTGTATAGAAAGAGATATTATTGTCTATTATTCGTACAGTAGGGATAGAAGTGAATGACCATGCTAAGGGTGCAGGAGTAATGCAACATATTGAAAGAACCATTTCTCATGATATTAAGTTGGTCCAGCAAACCAATGATCAGCCTACCTAACTTGGTGATGAGCAAATATTAGACTAGAATGATAATTATATTCTTCCAAACATAGCAATTAAATTGATTAACTCAAAAGTTTAATAGTCGTATAAATAACGGTGATCACAGTGGAATACACATGGATGATTGGCTAACGAAACTATTAGAGTCAGTAATGACATATTTTTGCTGAGTGAGCCAACAGGTCAGATGTCAAGTTTCAAGCGGTTGGTAACGAAGGGAAAGTTAAAGCATTATCTTACTCCATAACTGAGGTTGTTGTTAATGTGCGATGAAAATTGATGGATGAAAAGCTTGGGATATACCTATTTCCTGAAGTGTTGTGTTAGAAACTAATATTGTATATTGTCAATGGCGGAAATGTGAAATTAGTAGCTTGAGAATTAGGGCTCTAGCAAAAGTAGCTCAGCAGAATAAGAGGACTAGCTGAAGGTACTGGGTGATCTAAGACGCTAAATTAAAATGTAGAGGCTTTGTTAGGGGAAGAGAGTTCCGAGGCTTACGTGTGAGTTTTTTCACTCAATTTGAGAAAGTCAAAGATACAAATCCTGCGGTTATATTTATTATGAAGAACACAGGATACCAGGAAATTAAACATAACGATAAATAACTTAGAAGAGACATCAAGATTTCTTGATAACATTAAAAGATTTTTAAACTTAATTATATAGGCAGTAGACACGCGAAGGTCAGTGGCTTTTAATGCTGTTTAAATAATTTATTGGTACCAGTTTTGGCAAATAGGTACCTTCCTACATGAACTGGATCACAAAAGCTCGGCTTCGTTAAAATTTATCGAGTTTTTAATCCATACTCAAATTATAAATCCATGCCAACCCGCACTGGATCCGCGTGGTGGATTATGACCCACTCCCTCTCACAGAGAGGAGGCCTGTGTCCCAGCAGTGGGAACATTATGGACTGATTATGCAAGAATATTATAAATTCGAAAGTAACTCTCTGCCTTTTCACGCCTAAACCACTGAACCTAAACCACCGACCCCAAATAAACCGAGTTATAAGGGCAAGAGAATGAGCCAATATGGATGCTGATCTAGAATGAAGCACTGGCTCATGATCATCCATACTATCTTACTAATATTATAAATGCGAAAGTGTGTCTGTCTGTTACTTCTTCACGCTTAAACCGCTGAACCGATTTAGATAAAATTTGGTATAGAGATAGTTTGAGTCCCGGGAAAGGACAGAACGAAAGAAAGAAAGCCGCGCGGTTTCACCCGCATGAGTGTCGATCCCGTGAGAATATCGGGATAAAAAGTATCCTATGTGTTAATGCTGGTCATAAACTATCTGTGTGCCCATCCAAATTCGTTCAGCCGTTTGTGCGTGAGGAAGTAGCAAACATACAAACACACTCACAAAATTTCACCTTTATAATATTAGTGTGATTTATCAAAGTAGAACAATTATCACTTCGTGCGAGCTGTTAATAGACTAAGATAGCACTATCCACTTAGATACTACAGCTGATTGGGGGTCATAAAAAATAATTGCTATCTACAGTACGATTGAAGAAAGTTGCGAGTAAACAACTATTGTAGCCAATTATAGTCGCCATGTTGTTCCTGAGAAGGGAGTAACAAATTAGTCAGTTGTGATCTCTAGCGGTTAGCATAATCAGTCTGTAAATTTCCCACTGCTGGAATACAGACCTCCTCTCTTCGAGAAGGAGTCTGCAGTGATCTACTACGCGGGTCCAGTGCGGGTTGGTAGATGTCAAGTGTCCTCGATTTTTTTTATTCTAGAACATTCCTTTTGTCCTTTGTTTGTGATTGTCCTCGAGTTTTCTCAGGATGCTTTTGAGAGCAGTGGTGACGAAATCATTTACACAAAGTAAAGCGCTTCCCTGGCTGGGTTCGAACCCACGACCTACAACTCGTAAGTAGGGGCTGTTACTTATACAAGTATGTAATCCCTGAAGGGTTAGGTAGGTACAGACGACAGCACATCAAGTTACTACAATCTGTCAGATTTCTTTAATAGATTTTCGACTTTATTGCTAAAGCATAAGGTTCAAGGTTGATTGGGAAAATCTAACAGTTTCGGGTAGGTTGACCTGCTGGCGTCTGTACATTTGATACCACTGACATAATCTTGAACGGAGAATAGAGTATTGCCGTGAATATATAAAAAAAGTAATTTAAAAAAATTAAACCGACTTCAAAAAGAAATTAACTCAAAATTATGAAATAACTTTAATTTCGGAAGTCGGTGTCTTGGGATCTCTATTTTAGTTTTGCCACCGACTTCCGAAATTAAAGTTATTTCATAATTTTGAGTTAATTTCTTTTTGAAGTCGGTTTAATTTTTTTAAATTACTTTTTATTTGGGAATTTTTGTTGTTGCACTAGAATTTGACCAAGGTTTTGAGATGTTTTTCCCTTTGACACTACACCCGTAGCTCGTATCAATAAGCCAGGCCGTCACATTTTCACGTCTTAGTCCATATCTTCAAAATTACTGAATCGATTTTGATGAAACTTGCACTGTTCCCTAAGTTGAAGTAAATGTAAGCCAATAAAAAAAGAATGGTCACGATCCGAGTCAACAGCAAAAGTAGATGATCAAAATCAGAAATTCAATACTAATTAACGGAGTTCGCGTCAGAACTGTATGGCATAGCTGTTGCTGTTGTTTAGCTGTGTGCAGAGACTGTGTGGCTGTGTGGCAGAGTTCTGACGCGAACTCCGTTCATTAGTATTGAATTTCTGATTTTAATTATCTACTTTTGCTGTTGACTGTACTCTTGCCAAACCAACATCGGGTTCACCAGCAATTATTAAATAGGTAAATACAATATCGTACGTCCTGGCTATATGAAAATATTACTTAGTCCAGAAGATTATGTCACAAACGGGCTTGAAAACTTGACACAAGAAGGATAAATTACTGAACTTTAGAAAAATATTCAATAATAAAGTGAAAGAAGAAATGCAAAGTACAGTGGACCATGAAGTCATAATTTCAGCCGAAAGACGTCCACTGCTGGACATAGGCCTCCCCTAAGCACCACCACTTCGACCGGTTCTGTGCTTCTCGCATCCAACGGGTTCCTGCGGCCTTCACAATGTCGTCGGACCACCTCGTGGGAGGCCTTCCAACACTACGTCTTCCGGTACGCGGAACCATGAAGTACTAAACAATAACATTGAAGATCCTTCCAGCGTAGCCAAAACAGTACTAGGTAACAATATAAACATACTCTTGCACAGTCGCTAATTAATTTCACCATATTTACACTATCCGACCTATTTTATCAACACTTCATACTTCGTTGTACTCACAGTTTTATAGAAGAGCTTATGAAACACTAATTATGAAGTTGATAGGTGTTAATTAACTTGCGTATAGCTTGTAATACCATAGAATAAGGAAATTGAAGAAGGTGCACATCTACAAACCTATAACAGACCAAAAACGTTCTGTAACATTACAGATATGTATGAAAATTTCCCCTATCAAAAGAGGAGGGCTGTGTCCCAGCAGTGGGAACATTACGACGCGCAACCCCCATCTGAACCACATTGTGCTGTCCCCCCATTAATCTGGAGGAGGGCCATCGAAAGTGGCCAACTCAGAATCGACCTCCAGATTGTGCGCGTCGAAGATCAGACGCCACTGGTGCTGTGTACCCGTTGCTTGGGCTACGGACACAGTAAGCGGTTCCGTAAGCACTCAGCCGATCCGTGCAGCAATTACGACAAAGACTTTGGGTTAATGCAGTGTATGTGTTTAGTAGGTAAACCTTTATATAAATACCAGCTGCGCCCCGCGGTTTCACCCGCGTAAAGGTCGATCCCGTGGGAATATCGGGGTGAAAAGTAGCCTATATGTTAATCCAGGGTGTCAGCTACCTCCATAGAAAATTTTATCAAAATTGGTCGAGCCATTTGAGCGTGAAGAAGTAACAAACATATAAACACACACACTCACAAACTTTCCTTTATAATATTAGTGTGATAAATAAATAAATTATGCTTTTCTTATCGCATGTTTTTATGTGCCTTCTGTACAAATCTACTCTATGCCAACTAGTACCTACCGTTTTCATTCAGAGAGCCTTTGTAATCTCATGTTACGAAAGGGAATTCGATAAGTGGTCATTGTTGACTATATCAGTAATAGTCGATAAGATTTTCATTCAAGTTCTTGATTCAAGGAACTGGATTATTCTCCTTATGTCGCAAGAGGACAGCTGGAACTATTTTAGTACAATTTTCTCTGAAATCCCTGATTGGAATAATTGGGGAAGAAATCTACAGCACCAAGTAATCATTTAAGCCAGAGGCTTTTTCAGATGTACCTACGGGCGCCAGCACAGCAAGCTACCCAAATCTGTCAAATTTTCCCAATCAACTTTGAACCTTATGCTTTAGCGATAAAGTTAAAAATCTATTAAATAAATTTGACAGATTGTAGTAGCTTGATGTGCTGGCGTCTGTACCTCAGATATTTTAGTCTAGGTTAGTTTCTGGCCGCAGTTTTGCCCGCTTGGTATGTCGATAGAAAGCCTATATCCTTCCACAGGGTTTAAAGTATCATCATCATCATCATTTCAGCCGAAAGACGTCCACTGCTGGACATAGGCCTCCCCCAAAAGGGGGGGGTTTGCCATAATCACCACGCTTGGCAGGCGGGTTAGCGATCGCAGTATGGTATGGTGTTGGAATGCATAGAGAACGCTGCTGCCCATTCCTATATCAAATTTCATCGAAATCGGTCCAAGCGTTTAAGAGATTTTTTATTTTATTTTTTCGGATGGGAAATCATCAAATGACCCCTCCCGCTCTGGGTGGAGCGGAAGGGAGTGTCAGACTCTTACTGACTAAAACCCACCCGTGTTCCTTCCTTAGCCCTTTATGTTCCGGGCCAGCGGTAACCCTTTCGGACAATCCCGCTGACCCGGCAGGCTTCGGCCCTATGGGGCCCCTCCTCGATGCTGACATCTCTTTGAGGCGCGCGTGGAACACGTACGCGCCGTCCGGCACGGGCCTGGTCCTGATCGGACGGTGAGCTACCCATTACTCTTCGCCCGCAGGCCCGCGCCTACGGTGGCCGGGAGTCGTCGCGCGGCTCCCGACGCCCGGAGCGTCTCCCGCGGCGGCTGGGACGGGAGGCTCTCTCCCTGAGCCGTCCCGCCACCTCCTTCGCTAGCATGACTGCTTCGCAGAAGGAGGTGACTGCCTCCCACTCCCTCTCGCCCCGGACCATGGCTTGCACCAGGGCCGGGCGCGAGAGGTCGCCGCCGCTGCCGATCGCCTCTACGAGGACACTAGGCGGAACAAACAGACAGACAGACAAAAATTAAAAACACAAAGCATGCATAGTATACTTTCATAATTATGCATTTTAGTAATAAACTGTTATTTTGACATTACAAAGACAAAATCTGACAAATGTTGACACTTCACAGAATATAATCATCACTATTATTGAAGCTCTACTTAGGAAAGGCCCATTTTGCGAAATTCAAATATGTCATTTTGCGAATGTGGCATTGTGCGCCATTGACATATATGTATATTACTAGCGTAAGGACCGGGCTAACGGCGCGACTAAATGGCACCAACGCGCTGGCCCTAAAATTACGGTTTTAGGGCCAACGCGACTCAGTTGACAGTGGTGCGCGCGAACTTCGAACTTCGAACGAAGTACTTCTATGTAAAATGTTCAGACGGGCGTATCCTTACTTTTGAAATCATTGTTGTGCGCCGAATCCGTCATATCCAAGGCAACTGGTACGAGCCAATAATGCTCATACAGCAAAAGTACGTTTACGCGTAGATATCTTAATTACAAATCACTCAATTTGGGTGTCCAACGACGAGAAAACCCCAACAGATTTAATATAGGTATGAAACAATCAACAGAGGTCCAACCAAAGGTCTCTCAACAACAATTACATCACACATTACTTTAAGAATTCCAAAGTGACGTAATTCATCGACTAGACATAACAATATGGCGATTATGCTCACAGAATCAACAAGTACCAAAAACGTGGCATGTTTATCATTGCAAGGACTAGCGAAAACATCCATTTTAGGTCATAACGCACTGACAACAGACGTGGTTTACAGTAGATACCAAGGAGGATTGACAGGCTGGTCACGTACTTTGTGAAGATGCAAGTTTGGAGCGGAAAGCAAAATCAAAAATCAAAATATTTTATTTCACATAAGCCTACATGGGCACTTATGAAACGTCAGAAGCTAGGTGCACGGTTCCAATTGGTCGTTTCCTATGGAGAAGAACCGGCAAGAAACTCCACGGTTACTCTTTTTAAAAATAATTGGCTTTTACAATATTTTCAAATTACAGTAGGTATGGGAGGATAGCGTAGGCCTGTCAACAAGTATCAGGTACTTGATAAATAAAAAATGGTCTACAGATCTAAAGTCTACAAGGCCTAAAGCGGATGGGAAAGAACTTTCTTTTTGATCCATCGATGATGTCCGCTAACAGAAGGCCTCTCACAAGATGGACCGATGACCTTGTGAAGGCCACAGAAATCCGCTGGATGCGGGAAGCACACAATTGGTCGAAGTGACGGTGCTAGGAGGTAGCCTATGTCCGCTTATTCATCTTGGTGAGATCTTTTTTGCCATGGAGACATCCTCCTGTAACCGTCCATCATCATCATCATCATTTCAGCCAAAAGACGTCCACTGCTGGACATAGGCCTCCCCCAAGCACTTCCACTTCGACCGGTTCTGTGCTTCTCGCATCCAACGGGTTCCTGCGGCCTTCACAAGGTCGTCGGTCCACCTTGTGGGAGGCCCGGCGAAAATGAAAATCTCGACGGTGTTGCTTCAATCGCCTCGACGCTTGAGAAAGAAACGCTTGCGTAATCTTTTCGGGTCCCTCACGGTTCAAGCTGCCACATACATATTTTAGCGGGCTTGTCCTGTAACTGATTGCCCGTTCCAATAAGCTATCTCTACAAGTTGTGGTTGTTCAAGAGTTTTCAGAGATTTACCTAAAATTACAACAAGACGTTAGGCATCTTCTGGGCACGCTCGTTCTATCACAGACCTCATCCACTGCTCATCAGGCGTGATCGAGGTCACGAGCGCCCATTCAGCAATAAAAAAACAACCCAAGTGCGAGTCGGACTCGCACACGAAGGGTTCCGTATCACAAGACAAAAACGCTGAAAAAATACACGTTTGTTGTATGGGAGCCCCTTAAATAATTTTAATTTTGACAATTCAAAAGTGCCTGTACAAGGTTTAATTGAAATAAATGATTTGAGTTTGAGTTTGAGTTTGAATAATTATTTTATTCTGTTTTTAGTATTTGTTGTTATAGCGGCAACAGAAATACATCATCTGTGAAAATTTCAACTGTCTAGCTATCACGGTTCATGAGATACAGCCTGATGACAGACGGACGGTGGAGTCTTAGTAATAGGGTCCCGTTTTTACCCTTTGGGTACGAAACCCTAAAAAAGATTAAGATCAGCTCCTGTCGATGCTTCACCCGCCACTTTTCTTTACTTGACATCCAATTCCTTCACCGCCATATACGTACTTAGTGACCCAAAAATTATACCAGGTGAAACAAACAGAATCCGCTACATCTGATGCCTCGCCCTTCACCGTTAAAGGCAATACCAGCGTGACAAGCGCATGACACGAGGACAATACTATGTTTGCACATAAAACAACACTATTTAAATTGCTAAGTGACTACATGGTAATATGGAGAAACGAGCCAAATATTGGTTCCAACGTTACTGCAATGTTTTTGTAAAATATGACACAGGGCTTCCGTGACACAGAAGTTCAGGTTTGAGGAGGATAATTTTGGCTACTTCATTCTTTAGATTGTGAACTGATTTGGAACCGAATGCAAAGTAATTAATTTCGGCGGCTTACTTTGACGTATTCATATTCACACGATAATTTAAGGTGATGCGCAGAACAGAAATTGTAGCCCGCAAAATTAAATTTTTCTTACGTTTTTTGCAATTTTCAGGTCAGTGTCAGGTTGTATCTTGATCAAAATATGATTCGCGACTATAACAGACCGGTACGTATATTACAGAATTATAATCATTATACATCTTTCTAAGTTAAATTTGTTCCATAAAAACAACTCTCATAGGGAAAAGTGCATATGGAACAAATCTAACATAAAGATATTTAATAGATATCTCGAATTTTTGTCAAGTCGTAAAAACCGTGCGAAGCAGGGGGGGGGGGCGCTAGTATTATGATAGATAATTCTTAGCCATGATTATTTATTCTTAAGGAAGTAACTTCCGCTAGTGATTGATAGCTACTTATTTGATTGACAGCAAGGGCGGATGTTAGCAACCGCTTTGATCGTATTAAATCCCTATTTAGAAGAGACCTATGACCAAAAGGAGATGTAAACAATCAAATCATTTACATGGATAGAATATTTGTAGTACAGACGCCAGCACATCAAGCTACTACAATCTGTCAAATGTCTTTAATAGATTTTCAACTTTATCGCTAAAGCATAAGGTTCAAAGTTAATTGGGACAATTTGACAGTTTCGGGTAGCTTGATGTGCCTTTAGAGACAAATGAAGTGTTAAACCTTGCCAACAAGGATAATACTAATGGCATTGTCAACATTAGCTCTTTCGCCACATCACACTACGCAACTGTGTTTACGGAAGTTGGTATAAGGGACTACATGACATAAGCGCGGTCACTGTCGGACTGCATAGAAAAGAAAGAGAAGCGCGATGACACAACGCTGGCAATTTTTTGCAAAATATGAAGCAATTATCGATTTACAAGAAATCTATTGTTTGGACTAAAAAATTAAATAAAATACTAGTGCTTTAGCAGGATGTTGCTTGTAGAATAATGGGACAAAAAATCACAATGATTGTATGTATATTAGTATGGTTTTTATTGTGAAAAGAAAGTTTTCAGAGGTTTCCTCATGATTTTTTTCGATCGTATCAAATTAGTTGTTTTATGTTTTCAACACACTATCTAACTAGCATATATGCTGAAGAATGTCATATATTTTTCTGATTTTGTTTACTGTAGTCGATCATATACTTTTAGGCATTATAAAACTTGCGTTTTTTTTTTGCTTTTAGTCCTGTAGTCCCCTTAATGAATGGCGGTGGTCGTGGGGAAATTCGCTGTCGTCATTGGGAAGTTCATTCAAGCCTTTGACCAGCAATAGATATTTCTCGCTTGAAACGATGAAAGAATGAAGATGATAGGTAAATAGTTCGGTTGTTGAGCGCATATTCGCAGTAAATTGAAGAGCAATTCTGCTACTACTGCTCTTCTTCATTTTGGTACAGTCATCTTGTCACAAATTCTCAAGCAACTAAAGGAAAACGTACTCGCACGACACCACGTAACACCGTCTCGTAAATTGTATTCTCGGAGACACTTAACTTCCCTACTGCAAGTCAAGCAGGATCAGACAAAATCTTGACATCAGATCACTCTTCTACTAAATTGGGATGCATGAAGAAGCCTCCTCGTGTAGCGCAGTTTGTTCCACCAGATACTCAACTGAACCGAGTGCTCGGCGCATCCTGGACAGTCACACCCAACACCTTATTTGACTGGACAATTCTTCCCTTGCGGCTAACGCCCGCCTAGTTTGCGACCACCCTCCCACCGGAGTCCAGCGTCAAGCAGCCTGCTGTGTTTCGTCGATGCGTGGGAGTTCCAGTGCCTTTGGCATCTTCCGGGCACGCTCGTTCCATCATAGACCTCATCCATCGCTTTCCACCAGGCGTGATCGAGGTCAAGAGCATTCAGAAAAAAAAATAGACCAAAGTTACAAAGCCTTGTAGATATTCTACATGTCTGTATCTTTCTGAGTATCTGTTCAATATTTTCGCAACATTCATCAGCATCTGTTGATCTTGAACAGTCAATCACGTAATAAATGGAGTTCATCTGTCTGGTCTTGTTTATCTCAAGTATTTTACTAATGGTCTACTAGTTAGTATTGAACTGACTGGTCGGGTTAGCTTTGAAAGCTGTTGTTTAACTGACTATTGTCTGGTAAAGGTTAATTTTGTTTTCGTTTGAGCAAGGTCGTAGATGAATCTGGTTATCTGGCTTAGCTGTTTCGTTGTGTGTGGTCTAACTCTACGGCAATGATAGTTTGTTTCTCTTTTTGGAAAGAAGTTCTTTAACAAACCGGTAGAAATTATCACGTAATGAAATAGCGTTATGCCCCCTCTACGCGGCGATCTCACAGGCAGAGATAGAGAGATAGTTTTAATGGTTTTCGAGAGTGCTAAAGCACAACGACAACTTCATGCGACCTTCTAAAAACTTATGTACTAGATGGCTGTGTATTAAAAACGCGTATTCACTTTTTCTCTCCCTCTGTGTCTTTCGATTATATACGAGTATGTATGTGTATGTGTGAGTATCACGTAAGGAACTGCGTTCCTGTCCGGGGTACCCCGAACGCACGTTATTTTTTTATTTTTATGCCATTTCGCAGGATAGAATCAAGTGAGCGGATACTGGTCACAGTACAAGTTATTTTAAATACCGAACATGCCCTCTGACTGGATTCTAAAGTTCAGATCTGCGGTCGTTATACCAAATTAAGTTTTGACCCAAATCTGTTTAAAAAAACTACATGTTCTGAACCTGTTAAAGGAGTTGACGTTCTCGAAGATCCGTCACAAGCCAATTAAATATTCTCGATTAGGTACCTAGAAATCTTTCATTATAATCATTATTCTTTTGTATCGACTTATACCAATTTATTTATTTTATTACTTAGAAATCTTTCAATGTCAAAGACAAAAGCCAGCAATCACAACATACACTTAACCTTACTCACACCCAGCGCAGACGCAGCTTGGGTCAATTCTCTATGATCTATCGCTAAATTAATTACCATGGCATGACGTCATGGTGGCCATTTTGTGGGTCAATGTTGTGTAACAGACGTAAGTAACGTAATGTTTATATGAATGTTTTGCGAAGGCGCTGAGGGTAGGGTTGCCAGGCAGAATGAAGTGCCTTTTTTGTGTGACCAGACTCCAAAATAAGATAAGATTACTGGAGGACCAATGGCCGGTGGAGCAGACGAGTCCTACAGTGGAGACCGCGTATCGGCAAGCGTAGTGCGGGGCGCAGCTAGATGGACTGACGACCTTATGGAAGGTGGCTGGGACGAACTGGAAGCGGAGGACAGGGTGTTGTGGGGCATCCTGGGAGAGGCCTATGTCCAGCAGTGGACTGCGATAGGCTGAGTTGATTAATTGACTGGAGGACGCAGCATGGGTAAGTCCCTCACAAGTTGAACTGATGACCGGTGAAGGTCGCAGGAATTCGCGGGACCAGTCCTTGCAAAGAAGTTCGGGGAAAGCCAATGTCCAGCAGATGATGACTTTTGGCTGAGATGATGATGAAGATAATTAAGCAATGTCATGGGATTTGTAAGCGGTTGGAAGGAAGGTAAGTGTACTCTGATCCAGTACTTAGGTAAACATTTGTGCAAAAGGTTATGAAGGATAAACAATTCTAGCTTTTAGCAAAACTAGGCACTCGCGTCACCATCAATGAAGAAAACACTTCACAATAAAGGCAGAACCAATGCTTTCAAAGAAGCAAGTAGTTAAATCTTTTGAGTTTTAGGTACCTAATGGGAAGCAGAAGGACAGAAAGTCTACGAAGTAATGAAAGTTACTGTGAACAAAATAAGCGATTTTCAAAAAATCATGCTGGTACGGCTACTAGTCCCAACCCTAAAAACATATCATAATGGTGTACAGTTGATGGCGAAGTTGATGTAGACAAACAAGCTTACGAAACTCATGCGCACACTTGAATTATACGCGTCATTATAAAGTGGGTAGTCGGTCGTGTATTGAGGATTGTGATCTTAAATGGCGTTATGTTGCAGTTCAGAGATCCGGGTATTAAATACGGTATTATCCACGCCACGCAATTTTCGTACGCTAGATTTATTAATAGTTTCATTTCCGGAAGTATTAGCAAGAAACGGAAGCGATTAATATCCCCAGTCTCATTTCACAGAATTCTAGATCTAACTTATTACGAAAGCATTATTTTCTTAATGATGTACGTAAGTATAGCTCTGTTTATTTTAAGAAGCCCTTCCTTCATATTCCATCGCTACACGAAAAATTGTAATTTCTGACCACCAAAGCGAATAAATCTCTTTACAGTTTCCGAAGTTTCGACACTGTAAAAAAGTAGAAAACCACATACCAAAATTGCTACGGAGATTCAGAAATATGAACAAAAACCACACGATAAAACATGAAGTGAACTGTACACGGATTGAACCCACACCCAACGGTCCATATCGAGAGAGCCGGTTCGAAGTTATGAAAGAAAAAGAATCAAGATAAACAAATGTGTAGGACCAAAAGACGTCTTTTATAATTATGCGCAAGTTTCATGTAGATATTGGCGATGAATGAGAAAATTATTACATTTTTGTGGTTACGCAGAAAATTGGCAATAAGGCTCCTGGCATACATTCAAATCTTATAATGGGGGACAAAAGAAAAATCTATAAGTCTCTTTTGAATTGTCAAGGAGTCGGTCAGTCAGAAAGATGAAGCTAGTGTCCCATTCCAAAGCGTAGTAGGTTCCTATGGAGAAAGAAGAACTGGCAACAAATTCCATGGACACTCATTTAAATCAAAATATAGTTAGCAATATAGGAAGAAACTGTAGTATCGCACGAGACTGATACGGTTGATAATTGATATGAATGAAAAAAAGAAACTTTGAAATACAATATTTAATAGGTTGATATGAATGAAATAAAGAAAATTTTAAAGACAGTCGAAGAAGAAAAAGGCTTACAATAAACAGTAAACACGAAGATAAGGAAAAGTGATGATAGCCTTGTAAAAAACGCCTTCTTAGATTTCTGATACAAAAACGTCTGTGACGCACAGTGTCCTCAACGATATTTCAAAAATGAAGAACCTCGTTAATTAATTCCAAGATCGGCGACCAAGATTAAGTATAATCTGTTTTTGCAATAGTTTTGTGAATTCAAGCGGAACTTGTAAATAAAACAAAAGCAGCTTTACGTAATGTAATGTTGAAATAAACTGGTGTCTAACTAACTAAACATACAAATAAATACAAAAAATCCTTTTGATTTTAGTCACTTAGGAGTCGAAGCACTCGTCCGCATCGCTGTCATCCGTGCCCAGCATTGCCATGTTGAATGGCAATGCTAATTCTTTGGCCAAAGAACGAACCAGCTCTCTGTTCACGTGAAGTATCGACCAGTCGGCGAGAAATTTCCTGAACAAGGAGAGGCGCACTCGGGCCCCATGACGCGAACGTTTCGACCCCAAACGGCTCAAAACTGTAGTTACCCTTACCACCCATAAGGTTAGTATTTGCGGCGCTTGAAGTCTCAGAAGCCGCAGCAGCGGTGCCAGCACTGCCAGCCACTAGTGTTATTTTAGTATTTTTAAGTGATCGTATTGACATTTCAACAGCCTAGCTATACAAATATGACAGGTTATGAAACTGCGCAATATTTTGGCAATAAGCATTGAATGTCTTACCATAACTCTATAATGTCATATTTTAAACAGTTGGTTTAAGTTGCTACTTTACCGGTTCACACATCTGGACTTCTGGATCCCAGTTCTGAACACAATATCTTATGAAAAACGTAAATTATGTCACCAAGCATAATCAGCCTATAATGTTTCCACTGCTGGGATACAGGCCAGGCACAGGCAGGCAAAATAATACCACGCGGCTGTGGTTGAGTTGCGCGGGCAGTGTCACATGTTTTCGAATTTTTGTTTGTAGGACATGCCGGTTTATTCACGAATCACGACATGTCACAAAGGATAGGCATCCTTACCAGATTGGTCACGGAAAAAAGTAAAGTAAATTTTTCGTGATCAATCTGGAAGCCAAATTATATCCGACCTAATTACCCGCCTTGCGAATTGGTGCTTCGGAAGTCTGGCATTAAAACGGGCTTCCCAAATAGCCAGTAATCCCGGTTATCCAAACACCAGGTCATAAGCCTCGTAAAATCATTCAGTACTCATAAAACAACTGTTAAGAAAGTAATTAGGCGTTACGGAGATACAAAGTCACTTTATGGGGAGCCTCGTGAAATCGTGGTACTGTTAATTATGTTTGCTGGCCTCAAAGACTGAAGTTTAAGGCTTGCGTATGAGTTCACGACCTTGTGGGGTTCTAAATCTATTTAGTCAAGTATTTCTGAATGTTTGAGCTTCCTACAAAGTGAACCAAAAATAGCATTTTTGTCGTTCTGGAGACCGTTAACAGTTACAGTCACGCGAATAGTTCGCAGATAAACTAATCATAACTTCCTGACGAGAATACTAGATGAGTTTAAGAGCCAAGTATGATGTTATCTGCCCCTAAAAATATAGAAATAGAAGTACTTACCACGACAACGGGAATTTTAGCATATAAAGAAAGAAACAAACAAGTTTATTTGGACACAATTCGTGAAACACAAAATAAAAAAGTGAAAATAATATTAAAGGTACAATAGTGTGTGCCTCACGGCTGCACCAAAAAGGTTAATTTCAGTATTAATGCGAGGCATAATATGTACATTGTACATAATTATCATGCCAAGGTGTGGTCATAGCTACCGTGGGGATCAGATAATTTATTTACTCATTTGTTTTATGATTTCAGATGGACTCTACATATGGATATTACTAGGACAGATTGTAACAGGCTGTAGCGGCATCTACAGACGTCACGCAAAATCCTGCAACGCGCACGTATTGCAATTATGACTAGCTTCTAAAGAATAACAAGGATGAAGTTTCCTCAGAACACACAAGAAGTAGTAACTTGTTTTATTGGCACATATGCGTCATCTGTTTGTTGACCATAGAATTGGGACGAATGCACCTAATGAGAAGTATCCTGGCGCTTTTGTGGCTGCTAAATAAGTATGAGAATTTGCCCGGATCAGCTGGAACATGGAACAGGTCAACGTAAATAAATCTAATTAAGTGGAAAGAGATATGTAGGATGAGTAAGGAGCCAACTCTAAGCATAATTCAAACTTAGCACTCAATGATTAGGAATAATTAAATAAATCTTTCAGAAAAGTACTTTCTCAGATAAAACTGACATTTATTGGAGCATAAAATATGAAGCTTTTAGATGAAAATGAGACTAAAAGACTTAAAGAAGACAGTTAAGATCAATTTGCTGAGACTATATTACATTAAAATCTAACAAAGGAACTGCGCCCAACTTTAAATTAATCACGACACGCTAATTTAATTTAACAAACAACCCAGTTGCTTTCATCTCTAAAATTCCTATCGGACTCTAAACAGACCACCCAGTAGTCCACTCTAATTCACCAACAATCCTTCATTTACGACCACAATATGTGTTTTCCCACTAGGTCATTGAATCTGTAAACATTACGGAACATGAATCTAGGTAAAACACATAGTATGTCAACTTTATCAGAGGTTCAAATGATCTTATCCGTTTTACAGTAATCCCACGTCAGTATTGAGATAAGGGATTTATGATGGAAGATTCATGAAGTTACTACACGTTTTGATGATAGAGAACTAGATGTTTGTAAGATTTCGTAGGACGATGCCTACTTCGCAATTAGTCGACTTTTTATATTTCCAAATAATCGGTAGAATAATGCCAACATTTGGAGGCAAGACTGTGTATTGTAAGGTAAAAGGTTAAAAGGACAAAATTATATTACAGCAGCAGATAATGAAAGGGATGACACAATGATGGGAGAAGATGGTAATTTCTAAATAAAAGAAGTTATTAGTAAACGTGTGGAATAAATTTATCGATCTTATCATCAACGGCATCAACTAAAAGCGACAGTTTTTTATAGCAATTCCACTTTGCAGAAGTTAAATGATATCTCATTCCACATAAAAGATTGGGCGTAGCGAACATATGTACACTAAAGCTTCTAAAGAGAAAAAGCGACTGATCTCGGCAACATAACTTGTAGAAGATTTTTTCAGAATCAAGACTAAAATCAGCTTAATTTTTAGTGAGAAAATTATCTCGATACTGACACCAGCCTAATTAATAACGTTGTAAACCATGAATGAAAGAACAAAATCACTGCAGACGTTTTACAAACATAATTATGTCATTGTTAAACGACCTTGAGAGGTACAGTAGCGGTGGTAAGCCTGCTAACTCTCGATGCAAATCATTTCAGTAGATAGTTTTGTTATTCACTTTATCTTGTGATAACATTGGAGTGGTAAAAACAAATGCTCGCGATATTTTTGTGGTTTTGTTTTCCTCATAAAGATGACTAAAATTATTATAATTCGCTGATCAAATCCGGTAAGACAAATCTATTGATAGTGAAAAAAACATCAATGGGATCATTTGGACAGTCCAAAATTCGACCTTCACAGGCCGATAACCTTGTGAAGGCCGCAGGAATCCGCTGGATGCGGGAAGCACAGAACCGGTCGAAGTGGCGGTACTTGAGGGAGGCCTATATCCAGCAGTGGACGTCTTTCGGCTGAAATTATGATGATGTGGGCAGTCGCTAATACATACAGGCACAGCGAAAGCTCGAAGACATGCGACATTTACCAACGGAAGGTCGTGGATTACGGCCCACTCCCTCTCACCGAGAGGAGGTCTGTATTTATATGTATGACCATTCTACAACAGCGAAAGCTGCAACTTATTCGTACTAAAAGTATTATTTAAAGCAGAAATATAGCAAAGCTAATAATATAATTTGATGAAGGTAGATCGAGTTCCTCAGTTGAACAATGGTCTTAATATCGCTGAGTCATTGTATTCAATGATAGCGGGTGGTATAAGTGACGAGATTATCACGTTATCTTGTTGGCATAAATGTGCTGGCAGGATATTCTGGGATTTAAAGCTATTTAAAGCTCAGGGAACCATGAAGCTAGAAGTGGAGAAGAATCTATTTGGAAGAACATAAGCCGTTATTTTAGACGTTAGGTAAACTCATCATCTGCCTAGCCTTTTCCCTACTATGTTGGGGTCGGCTTCCAGTCCGAACCTATGTAGCTGAATACCAGTATTTTACATGGAGCGACTGCTGAGGAGCGGTGCTGGGTAATACGATATCCCTCAATCAATCGACGTCAAAACGTCGGCGCCGGCTGTCGCTGAAAACCAGAGCTGGGGCTCTGTCTTGCACAGGGTCGCAGCATAATGCTGAGCAATAGCCGTTTTGCGTGGATGTGACGCATGTTTCCCCCAACCCGTTCTTATTTTTTTTTGTTTATGTTCTTTATTGCGTCATGTTTACCGCAAATAGACGTATTTTCTTTCTTTTATTGAAGGGTCGCTGAAGAGCAAACCGCGAAATGCAGCATAATCTACAAGCAAATATGAAGTAGAATAAAGACAGGACAAGTATGAGCCTATACTACCTCAGCTAAAATTCACTCTTTATCTCGCTCGCACGATACTGCTCGCGGACTGTGTGAGAGCGAGACAGAGTGCGGTGCTGGGCGGAAGGCAGCGGCACTAGTTTAGGTATTTGCTTTTTACGGTGAAAATAAAAATAATTAAAAAAAAACTGGCCAGGTGAGAGTCGGACATGCACACGAAGGGTTCCGTACCACAAGACAAAAACGCCGAAAAAAACACGTTTGTTGTATGGGAAATATTTATTTTATTTTTAGTATTTGTTGTTATAGCGGCAACCGAAATACATCATCTGTGAAAATTTCAACTGTCTAGCTATCACGGTTCATGAGATACAGCCTGGTGACAGACAGACGGACGGACGGACAGTGAAGTCTTAGTAATAGGGTTCCGTTTTTACCCTTTGGGTACGGAACCCTAAAAACTAAATAACATAAGACCTGCTTTATAGGTATTTCAGTTAGTATGCAAAGTTTCATGATCTAATTTGAAGTATTTTTTTGAATAGCAGCGATTTATTGTTCGGTTTTTTTTTTTCTATCGAGAAAATTTTATGGAATCGTGTTTTCGTCTAACATAGTACTTAACATTAATCCTCAACTTTAGCATATCATCATCATCAGCCTATAGCAGTCCACTGCTGGACATAGGCCTCCCCTAATGAGCGCCATAGCGCCCTGTCTTCAGCTTGACGCATCCAGCATCTGCCTGCCATCACTTTAGCATATATTTATTTCAAAATTAATGCTGCGGTATTTTCGACATAACGGAGGATGATCCTCCGTTATGTCGAAAATACCTAAGCTAAGCTAAGCCATTTGAGGTAGTATAGGCTCTTGATGGATGACCCTTTGTCATCCATCTTTTAACTTAACCCAAACCCTCGTCACGTGCATTAGAAAGTGCTGGTGATCACAATATGGTCAATTTAGTCAATTTATAGATTATACATGCGTTGCGTTGTAATATTGATACGATCGAGCCATTCGATGCGTGCGTGCGGAGTTCTTGAAATTGTATGTACTTATGTTGTTTTCTTGTTCGTGTAAATTGGAGAGGATAGTGCTAATAACCACACTAATAACGGTGAGTGTAGTGATAGAGGATCAGCTGATGACAATTGGGAATTCCTCCGAATAAAATATTGCCCAGACTCGCTCTATACTATACTGCCTTTGCCTTTTTGCCCCATACCAAGGAGTATCGTGTTACCCAAGAACTGGGTTGTGGAGATCAGATAGGTAGTCGCTCAAATTAAAATACTGGTATTCAGCTGCATCCGGTAAGGTTCTAAACTTCCCGAACACAAACATAAACATTGAAAAAAGTCATTTAAGGGGACACTTTCCTTTTAAAATTAACCTGCCACTCGACCATAAACGTAGTCTGCCCATATAAACAGACACCCGATGACAACCAAATCTTCTTACTCAAATTCCAAACATATCAGGTATCGATTAAAATTCGAATGCACTGCAACTCGATTCTGCGAACTCCTGAACGATTACAAGCGATTGTTTATGTTAGCAAACCAGCCGAGATGTTCTAGGAAACTGTTAGGTCGATCGTATAAGATTTATAACACTGACACGATTTGGATTTTAAACCTGTCTTGTTTATTTTAATGGATTTTTGTATCGGTCATTGATAATTTTGGCGGAAAATGAGGGCAGAATGAGAAATGAGTCGTGAAGAGTGCTTTACGATCGAAATTTTTTTTGTGCCTCCATTCTGCCACTGTTTCTATATTTATACTCCTGCTAGTACACAGAACCTACTTAATTTATATACCATTGTTTAAATAATTTAATGGAGATTAGTTCTGTTCTTTTAAAAAATGATTTAATGCAATAGAAAAGAAAAAACATATTAAATATTCTAAAAAAAATCCCGTCAATCAAGTGTGAAACCTGAATACATTATTGCTTACGAAAAGATCAATTAAATAAGTAATTTTTTTTTTAATTGATTCTTTTCACCCATTGGAGGACTGTGGGAGGAACCCTATTGAAAATGTCTCTATTATTCAAACTAGTTAAATTATAATTAATAAAAAAAAACTAACGTAATATCTATATTAATATCTATGGTTTTTATACGATCAAATGAGCATTATGAGTCGTGCAGTTTTGGATTTTCCAATTTTTTTAAAGTTCTAGAAACGACTGGAGGAACATTGGGCTAAGACAATACAAAATCTTTACATAACATAACGTCACGTACCCAAAGGGTTAAGTAAATGTGTACCTACAGTACCTACACCCACATTTCGCCAGTTATATTTAAGTCCCATGTAATAGGGAGCGAGCCTATTGCCATCAACCGGGCACAAATCCAGACTCCGGAATGCTACTGAGGAATTCCAGATGGAAAACCAAACAACATTTTGCTTGACCCGGGAATCGAAATCCGAAAAAAAAAAACTACTGAAACTTCATGTTCAGCAGGAGCGCTTGCGAACACTAGACCAACGAGGCAGTACTAGTAGTATTCAATTTTTCTTTAATTTATAATTATTTAATTCTAGACATCTTAGTAGTGTGCATTGAAGACGTTAAAGTCTAACAGTAAACTGCTGTGGTCGAGCCGTGAATCTTAAAGGCAGAACTTGTGACACTATTTTTTTTTAAATTGCATAAATCACTGACTATCTCCACTAGCAACACAAGCTAAGGTTACACAAATGCTGCTGTATTGCTGATTCTAAGGATTATAATTCTGTAAAGCATACAACCTGACACTGACCTGCAAATGGCAAAAAACGTAAGTAAATTTGAATTTCGAGGGCCACCTTATCGCATCCCTCTTAAGTAAGCATAGAGTAGTTGGAGCTTGTACCTTTATGCCAAGAATATGAGAGTGTACACTTTTAGTTTCCACAATTTAACACGTGACAATATCATGCCTGACAAAGCTATCTTGACTCATATCAAAAAGCCCATAACTATTGTTCTTGTCAACCACAAAGTCTGCGTTGTCAACCATACTTCTGCGTATCTTCAGGGATAAAGACCAGACATGACACACAACACACATGTAGTCAAACTGTCTCTGGGGAATTCTCGTCAAAGTTAACTTCCTCAATGTATGCTAAACTATATCACGGTCCACAATTCGTATAAACAGATGACTAAGAAACACGCAAGTGTATGTGTATAGAATATTAATTAAGACATATCGCTGTTTGTGTTTAGATTGTGATGTATGGTCGTTTTGACCTTACGAGATGATCAAAGTTGCCGACATGTTTTCTATTAGGAAAATAAAGAAGGCTCAACAACTGATCAGGGGCCTTATCAAGCTAAACATAACATCACGCCAGTAATCTCTGAAAGGTTAGGCAAAGTTGTACCTATAGTACACTCACATTTGCCTCCCGGCTGTGATCTGCAGTGGCCTATATGGAAAGCTCTCAATCGATTGCGTACACAAACAGGGCGCTGCATACACAATTTGTCGAAGTAGGGGATTACTGACCCATACAATACCTATAACCTGTGATCAGACTATGCCCTACTAGCTGGAGTGCCCTAAGTGCATGTTCACCTTGGATGACCTAAAGAATGCTATTGATGAAGCAATCAACGTGGCCACCTACTAGGGTCAAATAATATAAAACATAAGGTGAAGAAGTATTTACATCCACATTTCGCCAATCCCATATAATAGGTGGCGAGCCTATTGCCATCAACTGGGCACAAATTCAGACTCCGGGCTGCTACTGAGGAATACCAGGTTTTAACCTAAAGGCCAACAGAACAAGAGTAGATGTAGCAAATAGATATAAGGAAACGGAATACAAACGTTTTGATAAAGAGGGTGATACAAAGGGCAGTCATATCGCCAACAGCGATTTCTGTCATGTAATTTTAGCATGTGCAGAATTTGCATATATTATCGTGCAGAAACACAAAGGAGAAAAAGAATGCAACCAAGCTGCAGCTTTTAAAGCTTTTCGTAGTCGTTTGGCTTTTCGGTAGCATATTATATCAAAATTTTCCTGCCCTTATGCCAATTTATTTGGGGTCGGCGCATCATGTTTTTTTTCTATACATACTTCTCTATTAGTCGTCATCTCGGTAGTCACTTCCTTTCTAGCCGTATCATCTTTCACACAGTCCATTCATCGTTTCTTTGGTCTTCCTCTACTCTTATAGATTATACTCAAAATTTTCATCAGGACATTTTCCTTTCAGCTTATTAAATGTCAATGCAATTTTTTTACCGACTTCAAAAAAAGGAGGTTATTTTCCATTATCGTTATCTCTGATAGATTGTCACTTTATCTAGGCCCTCTGATGAAGTATTTAGGGCAGAATCGTCAAGCCTAATATAACTAGGACATTATAATCGGAATTTAACTTGGCTTAGGAATTTATAGATTACGATTACTTTAGTTGTCACTATCGTTAACAGCGTTGTGTTAGGATATTCTAGGTTTGAGGCTACAGTTTCTGAAAACCTGGTAACAATAATCAAAATGGCTCTTATTGCCATTTTGGTTATTGATCAAAATCATCATCCTCCCTGCCTGCCCTTCATCATCATTCTCCTGCCCAATTCATTTGCGGTCGGCGCAACTTGTTCATACCTACTTCTCTATTAGTAGTCACCTCGGTAGTCACCCTTTATAATCATATCATCATTCATATGCTGTCCATCCATCGTTTCCTTGGTCTTCCCCTGCTCTTATCGCATTCCACATTTATCCTGCCTGCCCTTATCCCAATTTATTTTAGAGTCTGTGCAGCATATCTTCTCCTCCATAGGTTTACCCCTATCAGCTATCGTTTGAGAGCATATTTTTACATGAGACTTATTATTATTTCTTACTATTTTGTTTGTTTTTATTTTTTTTATTTCACACATTTGACACAGAGCATCCATCCCACTTATTATTTCATCACAAGGGGCTAACACACGGACAACCGTACGTCGCTTGCACCTGCGTCACCAGTTCTGACTCTCTGAATATTTAGGCTGTTGAGACCGAAACTACAAACGTACAAGGAAGTTTCATAAAAATGTGGCTGTTGTTTTAGTATAGGTTACATAGTGGTGTCTTACGACTTCCACGCGGACGAAGTCGCGGTCGGAAGCTAGTCTTGAATATAAATCAACACACAGTGACTTTGTACCATTCGTCGTGCTCTGAACAATACGGAAATCATCAAAACATAACATGAACTAAAAGTAGAACCACCACTTTTTCACGTAAGACATTAAACCAAATACATATTAATTTAATATACAAAACGCTACATATTCGTACTTGAATAAGTAACCGGTTTTTTTCCACTCAACAAAATATAGAGAACTATCGTTATCTACGAAGGCACAACGGAGTCATTATCTGCAAAATACTAGATGTTCCTGCTAATGTAATACCAACTCTAAGTTAATACACATAAGGTTTTGAATGTAAAGGATTCGTCTCATAGTCAGTAAGTGTGCCTACTCTTTGAGAGATTGACAGTTACACAGATAAGTTAAAGTAGTCTTAATTGAAACAAAGTGTTTATTTATAATACCGGTGTTACTAGTTGTCCGTTTGGTTAAGCTGTTAGTAACAAATGAGGTATTTGTTGACTCCTAGCTACTGTTTAAAAGGAATTAATTGCTGATTTATGTAACTTTTGGAGACAAAGACGAAAACGAATGAGTTCAGCTTCAAAATAAAAATCTTTGACACAATGTGGGTCACCAAACGAAGAAAGACAAATAGTTTAGGTAAACTAAGGCGTTAATCACACTGCGCCAGACATCGCTCCGGTGTGCGGTGCTGCGAATTTTAACTTTGACTGTAGAATCTTGGTTTGTATACGAAAACCGCAGGGTATAACATACTGACACCGCATCTCCGTGCGGTCTACAGTTAAAGTTATGATAGCTCACTTCAACTAAGTTTTCACGGTAAGATTTTTACAGAACAGACTGGCCGGTTTCCTCTGATCACAATATTTTAGTTCACCATACAACAATAACATAATAGCATAGCACAATGAGCCAATAATGTTCCCACTGTCGGGACACAGACACAGGCTGAGTGGACCGTAATCCACAACACGGGCCCAGTGCAGATTGGTAGATGTCATATATCATCGAATGTTCGGTTCTGTTTTCCTTCACCGTTTTGACATACAACAATACTTCTGCAGTATCCCTTATAGGTACACTGTAAATGTAATGTTACTATTAGTATTAAAAATTGCGAGACATAACGAAAGTGAATTTGGCATCAAGAACATGGAAAGTGTCCCAGTAAGATGATAAAATCTTTGTGCCTTGTTCTAATTCTGTCTCTTAAGTAGTATGGCAAGACTATGACCGACATTATTTAATTAAATTGATTTAAAACGGCTATTCTCCCTTGATAGTTCGATGAATTGCCAATCTTAAGTGACAGTGGGCAGGGCACATTGCTCGCAGAACAGATGGCCGATGGGGCCGAAAGGTTCTGGAGTGGCGACCGCGTACCGGAAGACGTAGCGTTGGAAAGCCTCCCTACAAGAAGGGCCGATGAACTGGGGCTTTATTCTCTATGACACAACGAACGAAAGCGCGCGAAATGAACGCGGAATTGGCGTTATTAGCTATGAAATTGACGTGGTTTCGAAGTAAGGAATCGTTAAGGGGTCTTAGTGAATCAGGACCCTGGTGAAGGCCGCAGGTCTCCCCGGATGCGAGAAGCATAGAGCTAGTCGAAGTGCCGGTGCTTGGGGGAGGCCTAATTATGTCCAGCATAGACGTATTTCGGCTGAAATGATGACGATGATGATCCTTGCTTGATTGCTTATCAGCGATGGTGATTGTTAGGAATTTTAAAGCCTTTCTTTCTTTCCATGGTTTTTGTAAAAGGCAACTTTTTAGGGTCCAGATAGTTTGGAATCGTAATAGATGGAGATAGAACCTGAAAATACAAACTCAAAGCATTTATTTCAATTAAACTAACAACAGGCACTTTTGTAATTAGAAGGAATTGTCAAGGGGTCGGTCAGACAGAAAGATGAAGCTAGTAGCCCATTCCAAAGAGTAGGAGGTTCCTATGGAGAAGAATGAGCAAAAAACTCCACGGAGACTCTCTGATACTGTTAACACTGCTGAGGCAGGGTGATCTCGTCACGATCCTTAGGCATGAGGGTCTGACGTCAAAGAGAGAGATTTCTATCATTCTTTCGATTCAGCAATATGTTTGGTATTATGAACGGGTTTGTACGGAAGCCGTCCAGTGACTGCTCCGTTGATTCTTATAGCCTCTTAAAACAAGGTCTTAAGGAATCTTGGATTTTAGTCTTCTAGCGACTGTTTGGGTATTCATCAGGTTTACTGCTAGCATGTTTGTATGGTTCATGATTCGTTCTTTGTACGCTTTTGTCTCTTCTGAGATTTCTTCTATAACAGTTTTGATACAAAGGTCGTGATGGAGTCAAAGAATCTACGACCGGGTCTCGTAGATTCGGTTCCAAGGATTCAAGTAGGTTACACAGTAAAAGAAATCTTCTGACATCCGTTCCTATGTAAATTCAATGCTAATCTAAGTAATTACATTATACTTGTTAATACAACAACAATGACGTCACGCCCCTTGAAGTAGCTGTAATGTGGGTTGGTACTTAAACATTCGGTAGGGCTTGTACACACGTCTGTTTTAGTCCGTCAACGAAGATGCTGGTCTGCCCGAAGGTAGTTCATACTACGAAATGAACCCGACTCCCGAATAATTAACTTTTACGGACCGGCAAAAACACATAGGGAGTAAGGACAACTGTCAAATCGTGTTGTCATTCATACTTAGTTCGGACCCCGAACTAATCTTATGTCCCTAGGTGCAGTAAATGCCCGGCCCGGCCGAAACTACGGATTTCGTGCTTAGAGAGTAGACGTGCTTAGTGGTTCGCAAGGGTGCAATTGCGAAATCATGTCAAAGCAAATTTAGTTAAATCTGAATGTATTTTACACATAAACCTTCCGGAATAAATTCTCTAAATGATGGTGTAAACCGCATGCGGAATACCGCAACAACATACGAAAAGCGACATTAATTTATATGTCGGATCTTTCATAAGTCATCATCTGCCTAGCCTTTTTCCAACTATGTTGGGGTCGGCTTCCAGTTTAACCGGATGCAGCTGAATACCAGTATTTTACATGGAGCGATTGCCTATCTGACCTCCAAAACCCAGTTACTGGGTAATACGATACCCCTTGGTAAAACTGGTTGTCAGACTTTCGGGCTTCTGACTACCCGTAACGACTGTCAAAGATCCACGAATGACAGCCGGGACTAACGGCTTAACGTGCTTTCCGAGGCACGGAGAGGTCACGGAATTATTAATTTATTATTATTAATTTAAAGAGTTAGAGTGCTTTAGCACTCTCTAATCCTTCGCATTATGAGTCGTGCAATACTGAGAAGCGTCCAATTTCAATTGACAAGAATATTTTGATCGCAAGCATCAACCCAAACATGGCAATGAACGATCAAAGAGACGTGTACGTTGACTGTGGACCACTTTTCACTAGTAACCACACCACGCAGATAAATTATTGATCGCCGAGTGCTGTTATTGCAAGATTGGTTTCTATAACCAATCTGCTCCGTAGGTCTCGTAGTTGAAAGCGCGACTGCTGAGGGTAAGGTCCTGGGTTCGATTCTCAGATCGGGATGTTATTGAGTTTTTCCATTAGGTGCTTCTTAGTAACTCTGGAACCCTCGTTCCTGGTAACCATGACGTTAATTATTTCGACAAAGTGTGTCTATCAGGGTGGTCACTGTTCCTTTATAGTCCTTGTACTAGGAGAAACGATTCTACCTGGAAATCGTAGCTTCACAGAATGTGTGTTATTTATTTGGCTCTATGCCATGTCAGCCATGCGACGACCGTACGCATTGGTATGAACTTGGATCCAGTCAGACTGCACAGCTGTATTGGTACTGCATACTGATTCCTTTATTGCATAGATATACATCATCTAATTTTACACACGAACGGAGTAAATAGTTTAAGGCAATTACCTTAATGAGAGTACGTAGGTATTAGGAAACAAGTGCGAGTCGGACTCGTACACGAAGGGTTCCGTACTATAGAGGCTTGTTATGTATGCCAACCTCAAAGTAGCACTGGCTACCAATATTGTTTATTGGGTGTAGATAAAAAAGTTAAGACGTTATGTCAGTAAGATATATATATGACGGTTGAATAGAAAAGAAGTAATTTTTATAATATAAATGTTTAGTAAGATTATCTAAACAATATATATAGAGTTAAAACGAATAAACTCTTTTATTAAATGTGAAGCCCGTCAAGCTTCACATGTGGTGGAGGCACAAGGCAAAAACGCCTAAAAAGACACGTTTGTTGTATGGGAGCCCCATATTTATTTTATTCTGTTTTTAGTATTTGTTGTTACAGCGGCAACAGAAATATTTTGTGATAATTTCAACTGTCTAAATTTAAAAACATATGATGGTACGGAACCCTCAGTGCGCGAGTCCAACTCGCTCTTGCCCGGTTTTTTGTAAAGTATATTTTATTTCTTATTTTGATTGGTGTTTTTTTCCAAAGACTCCTAATCGTAAGCTGCACTGGCTGACGTCATCACGTCAATGCCGGCTGTCGCTGAAAACCAGCGCTGGGACTCTGTCTCGTATAGGGTAGGGTAGGGTAGGTAGGGTAAGGTCTCGCATTATGCTGTGCGATGGCCGTTTTGCGTAGATGTGACGCATATTTTCTCCGAAATTGTTATTTTGATCTTTTTTGTTTGTCTTTTTATTTTTACACGTCATGTTTGCCGCAAATAAATGTATTTCTTTTTCTTAGTATTTTTTTTGTCGGGGTGGAAATACTCATGGATGTCCGCCGCCCTGGGGTGAGCAGAGGAGTCTGTCAGACTCTTATTGACTAAAACCACCCCGGTTTTTCCCTCGTACACCTGGGTCGAGAGCTGCGGGTGTGAATGCGACTTCCGCTGCCCCGGACTGGTGTTGACCCGGAACACTACGCGCCGCAATCCCGGGGTCTTTAGAATGGGGGGCGACGGATGTGAGACAGGTACCTAACCCAAGTGTCGTGTAAAATAACGCAACTTTTCAGCGATAACAGTGTCTGTTTACAGTGAAACAAAGACATCTTAAATCTCTTTGCAGTAAAACAACCACGTTTCTTTAATTTATTCAATGCTTGTTTTTTCTCAGCAGGAAAAAACGTGCACTTTGCATGCATTGTAATTAATTGACGAAAATGATGTAAAAATCCCACCTTAGGCCGCCATTGTGATATTTTTCGAAATCACGAACGTTCGAATTACGAAAAAAAATAATTGACCGTGGAACTCCCTTTATTTAGCCTGGGAAAACTCGTATGATTCGATCCGGCCAGCAACTAGACAGAACGGTTTCAGAATGGTCGTGCGATGCAAAGGCCGAGAAGTGCGAGTCGGACTCGAACACGAAGGGTTCCGTACCATCCATCTGCCACCTGCCTAGCCTTTTCCCAACAATGTACAATCTACATATTTTCAAATAAAAAAAGTTGTAATTTAAATAATTGTAAACCTGTACCTAGTCATCATGCAATCTGCCTAGTTGGGGTCAGTTTCCAGTCTAACCGAATGCAGTTGAATACCAGTTTTACATGGAGCGACTGCCTATCTGACCTCCACAACCCAGTTATTGGATAATACGATACCCCTTGGTAAGACTGGTTGTCAGCGGTACCACCGCACAATATTTACCCTACAATGACTTAAAAAAAATCTTTAGTAAACGTGTTTTATTTTAATTTTATTTTTTTGTTATAGCGGCCATAGTCGTACACACTCTGCGAAAATTTCAAGTGTCTATCTATTAGGGTTCAAAAGATACGGCCCTGTGACAGACGGACAGAGAAATCAAAGAGCGGTGTCCGGTGCACTCGTAGCGTTAGGACCTCGTTGACTACGGAACCCTAAAAAAATATCAGCCGAGGCTATCGGTTGCGTCTTCTCGTGACGTCATCTGTTATGACGTGACATTCGCGACAAAAAGAGATCTTTGTGATACAAATCGATACTATTGTTACGGACGGCAGGCTATTGAAATCTTTAATGATGAAGCGTCAAAAATAACCAAATTTTACTGTAACGATTAGTATTTGGACTGGCTAGACTCAACATTACGCGAAAACATTAGATGAATTTATTAGTAACTGGCTGACCCGACACGACAGATAACAAAAACCACCTTAAAAGGACAAAGGCCGTTCTGTTTTTCCCGAAATTGAAAAATTTCCGGGAATGTTTTCCCATTTTTCATTTTTGTGTCGCGACTCGCGCGCAATACCTATATCGCGTGTCGCGCCTGTTTGTAGAAGCCTTAATTCGGACTATTTTTTTTTCCAGTTAATTCATGTTGTCCCACTGCCTGGGCACAGCAGTCTCCCCAACATTTTTCAACTTTCAATGTTCCATGCAATATTCTCCGTTCAATAGGTTTGGAACCGAATTCGAAATATTAGGAACATTTTACAACAAAAATAGCCAAATCGTTCCAGCCGATCTCGAGTCTTCCTTTTTTTTTTTTTTGTGGATGGGAAATCATCAAATGCCCCCTTCCGCTCTGGGTGGAGCGGAAGGGAGTGTCAGACTCTTACTGACTAAAACCCACCCGTGATCCTTCCTTAGCCCTTTATGTTCCGGGCCAGCGGTAACCCTTTCGGAGAACCCCGCTGACCTCGAGGCTTCCCTTACAGCTGGTATCATTTAGCCACCCGCCCCTGAAATTAGTTTGTATGAAATGAGGAAGCATTCATTGTGTTTATACCAGCGAGTTGCCGTACAAACATAAAGTGGCCTAAAATTTTGATAGTTCAGCGACGTCGATTGCGATATTTACGTTGTTGAGCAGACGAATCTTTCAAACCTATGAAGCAATGGATTATGAATTTCCTGCAAACAGTCTGATTGTGTTTGAAAGTTACAAAAGACCGTTCAGCTATGAAGTTTTATAGCCGGATAAATATAATATGACGATTTCGCTGTGCCTGTGATATTCAGTAACTTAGCAAATCTATACTAATATTATAAAGCTGCAGAGTTTGTTTGTTTGTTTGTTTGTTTGTTTGAACGCGCTAATCTCTGGAACTGCTGGTCCGATTTGAATGATTCTTTTAGTGTTGGGTAGTCCATTTATCGAGGAAGGCTATAGGCTATATTCTTTATTTTTCAAAATTAGGGATCCGTAATAAAATTGCTATTTTGTAACACAAGGTGTAAAATCGAAAACCTATTTTTGCGTGCGCTGCAAAAACTATTGACAATAGAACAAAATGATGTACTACGGGTTTGTAGAGCCCATTAAGACCTACAAAAAAGTCCGCGAGAACATATATCTAGCTATCATGGTTTAATCACAATAACCGATTTTGTGTTCAAAATAATTATTAAATCGTCTGAAGAAAAAAAAACTACGTTAAATATGTATCGTAATATTAATCTTTATCGAAATTAAGCATTATGTTATCAAGAGTATTTATGAAGAAGTAAAATACTTTTTGTTTCATCTCAATCGGATATTTCGTTTAAAAGTTATCAGGTGTGTAAGATGTTAAGAGTTGGTACCTATTAAGGAGTTATGAGCCATAGAGTTTTTTATCAACATAAAATCCTGTAATAATCTTTTTCGAAATATATTTGTTGATGATTGTAAGTATAAGATCTTTGAAGAGTATAATACATCTATATCTATATCTATACTAATAATAAAGCTGAAGAGTTTGTTTGTTTGAACGCGATAATCTCTGGAACTACCGGTCAGATTTGAAAAATCTTTTTGAATTTGATAGCCCAATTCTTGAGGAAGGCTATAGGCTATTTAATATCACGCTATGACCCTTAGGAGCCGAGCAAAAAGAAAAAAGTCAGAATGAACGCTAAGCGAATACGAAGTGTTGCGACGGGGTGGGGGTACAAGAAATTTCACGCGGACGAAGTCGCGGGCAGAAGCTAGTCTATATATATAAAATGGTAAACTGACTGACTGACTGATTGTTGATATATCAACACACAGCCCAAACCGCTGGTCCTAGAGACATGAAATTTGGAGGGTGTGTTCTTTGTGAAGAGTAGGTATCCACTAAGAAAGGGTTTTTCGAAATTCCACCCCTAAGAGGGTGAAATTTCACGCGAACGAAGTCGCGGGCATAAGCTTAATTTTACAAAACTTCTGATTTTATCGCTTTGCTAATTAAAAATTCTCAAAGTGAATATTTTGCAAAGAAGTGAATTTGAAACAATACGTTACTATCTGTCATCTGACACACTTGTGCAATTGTTCATTTTAATTATGACCAATTAACTTCATTTTGTTATGTTATCATTTACCCTTGATTTAAGCTAAGTCATCATCTTCCTTGCCTTTTACCAACTATATTGGAGTCGGCTTCCAGTCTAACCCGATGCAGCTGAATACCAGTATTTTACACAGCACAGACTGACAGTAAGACTGGTTGTCAGACTTTCGGGCTTCTGACTACCCGTAACGACAGTAAAATCCACGAATGACAGCCGGGACCAACGGCTTAACGTGCTTTCCGAGGCACGGAGGGGTCTTGGTCTCTTGGTATGTAAAGATGGTCAGCCATTCACAGACCAACCGCGGCAAGCGTAGCTTAACCTGATCGATCTACCTGTGCGGCTGATTAGCTACGGGCTCCTCGGCCAATTGGGATAGTAACGTTGCGTAAATTATAGAAATTGGCCATGAAAGGGTAAGGAAGATGAGAGAATAGATGGATTATGCTGTAAAGGTACAGTCTAGCACGATTAGTATTTTTACCTACATAATTCTAGTATTTATACACCAGAAAACCTGGCGCAATAAATCACCCAGGCATCGGAATATTTCTCTATATAAACAACAGTTATTTCTTTACTTCGAAATCTATTTTCAGCGCTGAAAAAATCTTTCAATCGGTGTGTAGGTAACGCTACACTGTAATGGAACGACAACGCTTGCCAAATGCAATATCTTATTAGATAACCGGTCAGGCAGATACTACAGAACGAGACTTTTTTTTTTTGGTTGGTAAATCATCAAATGACCCCCTCCCGCTCTGTGCGGAGCGGAAGGGAGTGTCCGACTCTTACTGACTAAAACCCACCCGTGTTCCTTCAGTTGCCTGTGCCAGGGGCCACGGTTTCTCTTTCGAACAACCCGCAACCCTGGCAGGCATCGGCCCTAGCGGACCCCGTCAACAGAACGTAACTTGCTACGAGCCTTTTACACTCCCTTTACCCTTTTAAGCTGCTTAGTCATAATCAGCCTATAATGTTCCCACTGCTGGGACGCAGGCCTCCTCTCTATGAGAGGTAGTGGGCCGTAATCCACCACGCAGGTCCAGTGCGAGTTGGTAAATGTCACATGTCCTAGAATTTTTGGTTCTAGGACATGCCGGTTTCCTTACAATGATTTCCTTCACTGTTTTGAGAGCAGTGGTGATGAAATAATTTACACATAGTAAAGCGCCCGTCTGGGTTCGAACCTACGACCTACAACTCGTAAGTCGCGGCCGTTACCACTTGGCCACCACTGCTCTACTGAGTACTTCGACATTTTTTGTGACGTAGTCATTTCATTAACACCCTAGGTGGAGATAAATATGGGATGAAACTGACTTTTCCCAACTACGTTGGGGTCAGCTTCAAGTCTACCTAACCGGATAAAATCTTGAAACTTATTTCATATCTACGCATCTCTTAATTTAAGCTCGTCGAACTCCACGAGCACTTGACCTTTTTTAATGCTCTAATAATTTGTAACATTAGCCTGTCCATTTAAGTACCCAATAGCTGTAATCTTAACTGGAAGACCGATCGGCGGCATTTAATTATTAAGTCACTGACTTTCGAATGGCTAACGTAAATCACTATGGTTCACTTGAAAACAATAGCGCCCGAGTGTCAAGAATTTGGGGCACCCATCTTTAAAGACAATGAAGATTTATTCAAAGTTAAACACCTACTTTGTTAAGCAGGTATTTTCTTTGTTTTACATTCTTGTGGAGTAGGCAGATATGGATTAGTTGGCTTAAGAGCTAGCGGATGTTTAGCAATGCAGAATTTCTAACAGGATTGAGTAAGAACTAACCTACCCAAAAATTCTGAGGATAAGAAAATCTTGCGTAGGTACTGGGCCTATTTGGCGCAACCGCGAGGAACACACTCCTGCTAATTTCTCCCAATTTGTGTTCTTTTATATAAGTTTTTTTTTCTTCATCTATACCTATGTGGTGTTGTGTTTTGATAAAAGGACCTCTAATTGGCGTCTTAACCAGGAATCTAAGTAGGTAAGAACACACTAGGTCAGGACAGGACAGGAGCTCATGTCAGTTCCCACAAATGTCGGAAACCATTGCCATTTCTCAGTTTCTGTTGAACTGGCAATCTTAATGAATGGTAATTCCCCTGATTCCCGATACCGCTACGGTAAACCGTGCCGAATTTTATAAAGATGGCGAATTCGAGTTATCTCATAATTGCGTATTGCGTCCGGAGTTAAACATAACATTGAAGTTGTTTTGGCGTCGTCGCCGGCTTTTGCAAGGGTTATCAGTTACCAAATAAACTTGTTTTTTTTTAAACGAAACCGGTCTTGAGATAACTTCGGCAATATTTTGCATAATTATGTTGTTATTTTTGTATAACGTTTGCTATCAAGATTGATAAGATGATATAAAGCTTTTCGTTACGGTCCATTTTTCTGACGTATGCGTCGGTAAGATTTTAATGACGTTTCAATGACGTTTCAATGACGTTTCACGTCAAAAATTACCTTTAGGACCAACTATTTTGAATATATTTTTTGGTCCGTTCATACTTTTTCCCCGATTTAGTTCCTATTAAAGACCTAGTCTATTCCAATGACTTTTATCATCTACTGTCAAATCTCCAGGCTAATTTGTATTCAGAAAGATTGATATAACACCCAACAAGGTGCTCATAAACGCCTCTGAATTTAATTTCACGCTATAATGCCAATGCCAAGTGTGGCAATCTATTGCTGATGTATTTATTGACTAGGCTTTATACCTCTACCACGGTCTTGTCATACGTAATAGGATCAATACAATTGCTTGTTATTCCTTGTAGCAAAAGGGAAAATACATATTTTACATCGTGAGTAAATGAGACCTCGCAAATTACTGAATCGAATGAGGTATGATTTAAACCGCACATTGCTCCTGGATTTTTTTAAAGTTAGAAAAACTATGTACAGCCGGTCGATTCTGTAAAAATCTCACCGTGAAAACTTAGCTGAAGTGAGTTTGTTTTTGCTAGGAATTGACACTTTGACACTATTGACAGCTCACTTCACCTAAATTTTCACGGTGAGATTTTTACAGAAGAGCACCGCTGGCCAGTTAAACGAAATGCAAGGGGAAAGGGCCCATTTTACCCCGTACAGGACTTTCCGTTTTTATTGAATTTATGTTTTATTTTTTTATGTTTATAAGAGTGTTTAATTTAGCTTGTGATATTCCCGTACGAGTCCCAATAAACACTTTTCCTTTCTTTCTTTATATTATTCCAGCAAAAGGTACATACTTACTAGCAATAGAATAAACCAAAGAAAAAGACGAAAGAAAAAAAACTGGTGCATGGTTTTAAACTCATGCCGTCTTATTCCAAAACGCGATCTAAATTTAGTACTGGGATTATCACTAGGTTTAAACCATGACTAAATAAAACGCTATTACAAAATGAAGTTTATCACTAGTTCATGAACTATGTATGGTACTAAAGTTAGTCCGCCGAGACCCCTAGTTTAACCATGGTTTGACATCGGTACTAATTTATTTTTGAGGTTAGCGTTGATTATTATTGTGTCTTTTTATTTGCAAATCGTAAAAAATGGATATTAATATGATTGACGTGATGGATTTGGATGATTTGGATATGCTGGAAACGTCTCGGCGATCTTACAGACATCGTCATCGTGTAAATCCTTTTGAATTGAGTGACGAAGATTTTAAATATAAGTATAGGTTCACAAAACGATTGAGGAAAAATAGTGGATGTTTTACGTGAGGATTTATCCCACGACCCTCGAGGATGCCCATTGAGTCCTGAAGTGCAAGTGGTTTGCGCATTACGTAATATTTCCTATAATAATAAGAACATCCGCGTTAGGTAGTCGAAATAAGATGAAACAAGGCATCATTATCCTTATCTATGCAAGGCATTGTTTACCTACGGTAGGTACCTAATAGTTTAAAAATTATGTTTTACTAACTTTTTATTCAGAACTCCAGTTTTCTCTGAAACAGTTTCATCACACACAACACAACACACACAACAGTTTCAGTTTTTTCTGGAGTTCTGAAGAAAAAGTTAGTAAAACATAATTTTTCGAGTTGTTTTGTGACAACAACTCACGAACAAACCAACTAACAGACTGTTAGTAATAAAAATACTAAGAATAATATTAATAAGGAGTGCATATACATAATCAAAAGGACGTAAACATTTACGCGGACAGCCGAATGTAATTCATTCCATTTCAAGCTAGAGGTGTTAAAAAATATGACAACTTGATTATAAAAACCGCGTCAAAAGTACAAGTTGTGCTTGTTCATTATATTGTAACCTAAACAAAGAACAATTTATGACATATTTTTGTAATGATAAATAATTATTTAATCATTTCAAGTGTTATTATAATATCAATATTTATAGAAACAGAACGTTGCTTCAAATAAAGCCTGTAGGAACGAATGAAAGAATGCCATTTTTGTTTCTTATCTGTGGATATTATTTGAACCATGGACCTTCTTTGGTACTAAAAGATCCTCGGATAGTCTTCGTTTTGTAATCGGAACACACTTTGATACTAGTACTAACTTTAATACAGTCACAAACCTAGACCTTTTAGTCTTGGTTTAAACCAGTACTTAAGCATGTTTTTGTAATAAGACCGGTAATGAACTCATCATTGCTGTACTTTGCCTGCTAGATGAGATACAAAATACCCCTTTAAGTAAAACAAGAACAGCTCAGGCTAATAATAAAGAACCTCTTGCAACTTATCCATCATTACGTCAAGATAATGCCCCTGATCTTCCTCGGAAACCTTCTTTGGCCAGTTTTAACTTTCTAACGCCTACTGCGGTTCCAACAAACCGTATTAGCCATTACAACTATTGTTTTAAGAGTGAGAGTGGCTTGTGGTGTGGGTTAAGCTTAAGACTGCAGGGTCTCGATTTGTCTGCGTGTAAGCAATTACGAGATGACATCATGGCTCGTCTAGACTCTGCGGTGCGCAAGTTTTAACGTGTTGAAGTATTTAGGGCTGCCAAATAAAAAGTAGTTATGAGGCTTGAAGAGCCTTGGGACTTTTTATGGGCAAGCTTCGTAAGTGACCATTCTAGATAAGCCGAAACGGAAAACGTTTGGAAATAATAGCTAAAAGGAATCTAGTTAAGATGATGTCAGACTGGGGAGTTTGTTGCGCCACTTCTTGACAGCTAAAGCACTAGGAAGTGGTGAAGGGTAGGGTTTTAGGAAGCCGCCTTATGTAATTTTGACGTTCAAAAAGTGCTGATTCTCAGCCTAGTTTTAATAAATGGAATTTCAGTGTCTCAGCTTTCAGGATAGGTACCTACTCTACTTGAAAAGTGCTAAAATAGGTATGGAGAATGACGTCGCAGGATGCTTCGAGATAGCAATGAGACTGCCAAAAGTAAACTAGTAAAATTATTATTATGCGCACGACCAGTGTGGTACTCTCTGCCAGCCTCTGAGTACCACCTATAACCCTCAGCCTTCAAAGCAAGAGTGAACAGGCATCTTCTAACTTCTCGGTCATCATTATCAGCCTATAACGTTCCCACTGCTGGGACACAGGCCTCCTCTCTATGAGAGGGAGTGGGCCGTAATCCACCATGCAGGCCTAGTGCGAGTTGGCGGATGTAATATGTCTTCAATTTTTGTTTCTAGGACATGCCGGTTTCCCCACGATGTTTTCCTTCACCGTTTTGATCTTCTGGGTACGCTCGTTCAATCTTAGACCTCATCCCCATCGATTTTTCAGCGGGATTGTCTGAAAGGGTTACCGCTGGCCCGGAACATAAAGGGCTAAGGAAGGAACGCGGGTGGGTTTTAGTCAATAAGAGTTTGACACTCCCTTCCGCTCCAGCCAGAGTGGGAGGGGTCATTTGATGATTTACCATCCTCAAACAAAAAACCATCGCTTCCCATCGGGCGAGATCGAGTTCAAGAGGAGGCCGATTCGGTAATAAAAAACTTAGAAACTGTATAACTGAATATAACTAATCTAGACTAATCAAAATCGTCTGCAACGCAACCAAAAAACTACATATTTTAAAACAGAAGCACAATTTCTAAAGACCTAAAATCGGTGCTGATAAAGATATGAAGGAAACTGTTAAAACAATTTGTTTAAACGCCATTCCGTCTGAAAACGTGACTGGTTTTAAATTCAAATGTATGCTAAACAACGCAAAATCTATATTGGTTGAGTTTTGCTTACAATTTACATGTTTCTTGGGGATATGGTTTTTCTAATGGCGTTTTATATGCATTACAGGACCTAAACGCAAAAAACGCAAATTTTAGAAACAATAAAAGTATATGATCCATTAAACAAAATCAGAAAAAAATATATTTTTCAGGATATATGCTAGGTAGATAGTGTGTTGAAAACATAATACAACTAATTTGATACAAGAAAAAAATCATGAAGATCCCTACCTAAAAAAATTCTTTTTACAATAAAAACCATACTAAGGCTAAGCGCGCACTACGATTTTAATCGTTGCGATTTTGTTATAAAATCGCGAACACAAAAAAATTTCAAGCGAATTCTCATGCGATTTTTTTCCGCAGTGCGCGGACTTTAGTATATTAGTATTGTCTACAGATTGGCGATTATTTAGCGCAACGATTAGAATTCGTAGTGCGCGCTTAGCCTAATATACATACAATCATTATGATTTTTTGTCAGATTATTCTACAAGCAACATGCAAAAGAAATAGTGTTATAATTTTTAGTCCAAACAATAGATTTTTTTTAAATAGATAATTGCTTCTTATATTATAATAAGCCGCAGGTAAACCCTAGTTCAACAATAAAAACGAGTCACCCAATAAATCTTCACAAGTCCAATGCGTTTTTCTCACAACAACACTAATGGAACAGTGTTCAATTGAGACCGATTTGATATCTTAAACATGTGTGAAACTAGGCCGCGGCTGCAGGATGTGTTAGAACCCTATTCTGTTAATTATAGACTCGTGGCGAAGTAGGAAGATGAAGTATTTCAGAACTAAGACTAGGAAATAGACGAGAATAAGGAACTTTTGGAGTATAAATATAAACTGAACTTTTGCGCATAATTTGCCAAATAAACTAGATTTTCGCAGTTCAGCAGTTCTCTATGCATCACTTTGAAATTCGTAGTGTTATAAATGCGAAAGTGTCTCTGTCTGTTACCTCTTCACGTTTAAACCGCTGAACGGATTTAGATTAAATTAGGTATAGTTTGAGTCCCGGGAAAGGACACAGGATAGTTTTTATCCCGATATTCCCACGGGATCGACACTTATACGGGTGAAACTAAACTAAAAATAAACAAATCTTTTACATACGTTTAATATTCAATCGTTTAGCTACCGTACCTTGTGTAATTACACTGAGTAATTAAAATATTATAAGTAAGTACAGATTATATTTATTTAAACGGCGTTTTACAGAGTTAATTAATGTAAATTGCCTTAATTCGTTTTATTTTAGTGGAGGCATTAACATTAGGTCTACTGGAAATTACTAGTGTTAGGTAGATAGATACAAACAACGAAAATGCCAACGACACCGACTTCCGAAATTAAAGTTAATTTTCATTTTGTTGTCTTTTTAGGGTTCCGTACCCAAAGGGTAAAAACGGGACCCTATTACTAAGACTTCGCTGTCTGTCTGTCCGTCCGTCTGTCTGTCACCAGGCTGTATCTCAAGAAACGCGATAGCTAGACAGTTGAAATTTTCACAAACTATGTATTTCTGTTGCCGCTATAACAACAAATACTAAAAACAAAATAAAATAAATATTTAATGGGGGGCTCCCATACAAGAAACGTGTTTTTTCGGTATTTTTGCCTTGTGGTACGGAACCCTTCGTGTGCGAGTCCGACTCGCACTTAGCCAGTATTTTTTTTGAAGTCTGTTGTTTATTTTATTTTTTGTAAAAAAAAGTTTTTTGACAGTTCAACAACATGCGTTATTTAAGTTGTTGAGCAGACAAATTTTTCGAACATGAAGCAACTAGCTGCGCCCCGCGGTTATAATATCGGGATAAAAACTATCCTATGTCCTTTCCCGGGACTCAAACTGTCTCTATACCAAAAATTTATAATATTAGTAGGTATGGATTAGCGATATCCTTCAAAATAACTCAGATTGAGAATAATAGTGTTATACGCCCTTAGGGTACTGCCGGTCGATTCTGTAAAAATCTCACCGTGAAAACTTAGGTGAAGTGAGTTTGTTTTTGCTAGCAATTGACAGCTCGCTCCACGCTCACTTCACCTAAGTTTTTACGGTGAGATTTTTACAGAATAGCAGCGCTGGGCAGTCGCGAAGCCACTTGTTGATTGGCTAATTATAGGATTACTGCGGGACCAGCTTTTCGAGAGGAGAACAAGATTGAGGTGGATTAGTCATTTTTTAATTTATGCAGTGGGTGGGTCGACGGAAAAAGAAATTTGACGCGGATGAAGTCGCGAGCAGAAGCTAGTAAATAAATAAACTCCCCGGACATGGCGTGTACCTAACGTACCTACCTTCCTAAGCATTTATAAATTTAAAATACGCGACCTGTCACTTTCTTTAGTTTCCGACTTGAATGTCGTTGTGTGTTCGTGACAATGATTAGCAATGGTAATTATCAGTTAGCTAAGGAAAAAGTTCAATGGACACTGATTTTTAATCGACTTCAAAAAGAAGGAGGTTCTCAATTCGACTGTATGTTGTTTTTTAGGGTTCCGTACCCAAAGGGTAAAAACGGGACCCTATTACTAAGACTCCACTGACCGTCTGTCTGTCACCAGGCTGTATCTCATGAACCGTGATAGCTAGACAGTTGAAATTTTCACAGATGATGTATTTCTGTTGCCGCATAACAACAAATTTTATACTTATAATAAATTGTAAGGGGGGCTCCCATACAACAAACGTGTTTATTTCGTCGTTTTTGCCTTGTGGTACGGAACCCTTCGTGTGCGAGTCCGACTCGCACTTGGCCAGTTTTTTCCCATGTTTTAATAGGTATTCTGCTTCCACTACTGGACATAAACCTCCCCCAAGCATAGCCACTTAGACCGGTCCTGTGCTGCCCGCATCCAGTGGATTCAAAGAGACGAGGCCTGTGTCCCAGCAGTGGGAACATTATAGGCTGATTATGTATTAACCCAAGCAAATTCAAAGATCATTAACTTATATCCTCAGAAAGTAGCTTCTTTTTAGAAATATACGTATTTGTATGAATCACAAAAACTCTTTAGTAAAAATTTCATGGTTGGTTTTTCTTTTTTAACCGACTTCAAAAAAGGAGGAGGTTTCTCAATTCGACCGTATATATTTTTTTTTATGTGTGTTCGCGGATAACTTCGTCGTTTATGAACCGATTTTGATTATTCTTTTTTTTAATAGACATTATTTTGACAGTTGGGAAAGAGACGAGCACGAGTTCGGGAAAGGTAAAAAAAAGCACTAGTATGTAATAGCCCACATCCCGAACGCTATACGTCCCTGCAATACACCACTTTTTGAGCAACTGTATTAAAAAGATAATTACATTGTACATGGACTATTAGAAACTATGCAGAAAAGCAAGGTGCATAACGGAATTGAAATGAGTGGTTGTATAATCTTAGTACAGACACCAGCTCATCAAGCTACCCGAAACTGTAAAATTTTCCCAATCAACTTTGAACCTTATACATTAGCGATAAAGTTGAAAATCCATCAAAGAAATTTGACAGATTGTAGTAGCTTGATGTGGCGTTCTGTACCATTCGCGGTATTAGTTCGTACCCTAAGGACATACGTATAAATGTATATGTCTTCTAGACCTGACATGCATAGTGTATTAGTGCCATTAAAATCAATGCTGTTACTGCTAAGATTTATTAAAAAAAACTGGCCAAGTGCGAGTCGGACTCGCACACAAAGGGTTCCGTACCACAAGGCAAAAACGCTGAAAAAAGCACGTTTGTTGTATGGGAGCCCCTTAAAGTAAAAAAACAACTGAGTATTTTGTGAATATTTCAAGTGCCTACCTATTGCCATTATTGATATCGAGCAAAAAAGGGCAAAAAAATCGGGTTTGTTGTATGGGAGCCCCCCTTAAATATTTAGTTTTATTTTGTTTTTAGTATTTGTTGTTATAGCGGCAACAGAAATACATAATTTGTGAAAATTTCAACTGTCTAGCGGCCGCGGTTCTTGAGATACAGCCTGGTGACAGACAGACGGACGGACGGACAGACAGCGAAGTCTTAGTAATAGGGTTCCGTTTTTACCCTTTGGGTACGGAACCCGTGGGAATATCGGGATAAAAACTATCCTATGTGTTAATCCAGGGTGCCATCTGTCTCCATGCCACTTGCCAAACAGACTGACACACTTTTGTATTTATGATATTAGTAAGTATGGATTATACCTATTATATTATTAGGTAATTATCGTTCTTTTATTCAAGGTACTTACACGTTTATACGAGAGCAGTGGTGGCCAAGTGGTAACGGCCGCGACTTACGAGTTGTAGGTCGTAGGTTCGAACCCAGACAGGCGTTTTACTTTGTGTAAATTATTTCATCACCACTGCTCTCAAAACGGTGAAGGAAAACATCGTGAGGAAACCGGCATGTCCTAGAACCAAAAATTCGAAGACATGTGGCATCTACCAACTCGCACTGGGCCCGCGTGGTGGATTACGGCCCACTCCCTCTCACCGAGAGGAGGCCTGTGTCCCAGCAGTGGGAACATTATAGGCTGATGATGGACACGTTTATTGTATTACTTTTAAAGTTCTAATTCAATTAAAACAAATAAGTACCTATTATACTAATGTAATTTACTTGGTTTGTTTTGTGATTGTGAATCACGTTGTTAGTTTTTCCGCAAATTTGTTTCTAAATGTGTTATTTGATGAATGAATTTATACCTAACTTGTAACCACAATATATTTTAAAAGTAAATAAGTAATAAATTGTTGGAATGAGCAATTTAAAATATTTGTTTACATACATAAATTTGCGTAGCAATTACCTATTTTTATCCATATACATTTATATCTATACAAATAAAACAAAGTCGGGTTCGTTACACTACCATTTATAAGTCAAGAACGGCTGGACCGATTTTCATGATCTTTGATTTGTTGGTAGACTCCGCCCCGAATAGCAGAAACCTTCATTTTCTCGTAGGTGGTACATTTTGTGTGGAACGGCTTTTTTGATAATATCTCGAGAACGGATTATCTGATTTCAATGGCGTTGCGAAGTCCGCCGGGTCAGCTAAGTAGTTAGTTATATTATAAACTAGGATCGTCGATAAAAACTATCCTACGTCCTTCCCCGGGATGCAATCTATCTCTGCCAAATTTTATCGAAATCCGGTCAGTGGTTTAGGCGTGAAAAAGTAACATACAGACAGAGTTACTTTCGAATTTATAATAATATTAGTACGGACTTAAAAGTAACTCTATCTGTATGTTACCTTTTCACGCCTAAACCACTGAACGGATTTCGATAAAAATTGGCAGAGAGATAGATTGCACCCCGGAGAAAGACTAAGGATAGTTTTTATCGACATACCTCGCGGGCGAAGCCGCTGGCGGAAGCTAGTATTATGATAATAAAATAAGAAAGCTACTGTACACATCCTTTCAAAATAGGCACCCATTCCCATGATAATACAAAAAACGTAGTTCAAAAAAATTCAGGCTATAAAAACAGCCATTTTATAAACATAACTGTGAACTGTGAATATGACAGATGTGGCCAAGGATGCAGTGTGAGTGTGAGACATAATTTAAACACCCACTATACTGACACCATACATGGAGACACTTGAGCAATAAAATCCAAATGCGCTTTGTGTGTTAAAATTAAAATACTTTAACATTTAACTTGACATATAAGGATTTTTGATGTTTTCGGTCTATTCATTCACACTTGTTTTTCTGATCTGAGTTGCAAATTGAATTTTACAAGTGGGTCAATTTATTTGTTGCAATATTATGCGGTGCGGTATGATGGACTGACGATCTTAATAAATAAAGATAAATTAATAGTTTAAAAAACACGCTTTTATAAATGCACGTAAAAACAAAAAAGTTCATATCTTCCAGCCGGAAGATATGAACTTTGCCCGAGCCCCATCATCTGATCAGTTTGACAGTACCATATTATTGTGTTGTCATCAGAACTACATACAGCTGCCAATTTTCATTACGCTACGACCCTTGGAAGACGGTTAAATTAGTTACCTTAGATTCCATTACATAGTTACATACAGGTCGACCTAATAAAAGCGTGTTAAAAAGGTGGATAAGACAGACTGGATGCAGAAGGCGGAGGGCAGGTGTTGTGGCACAGCCTGGGCTCTAACAACATTAGGGTATGTGTGTAAGCCTTAGAAGCAGGCTGTCAGTTAATATCCCAGTAAATGACTGCTTCGCTTACTGAACACAAGCGCCATTGCTGAACATGACAGGGTTCGATTACCAGGTTGGACAATGGGCAGTTTTATTGGGTTTTTACATCTGTCTCAGTCGCAGCAGTCAGTGAAACCGCGAGGCGCAGCTAGTTTACGTATAAATTAATGAAAACTATATAGGATGGTAGGTACATTGACGCACAACCTGTTACCATGGATTCAATACATGATTCTGAACCCCCAGGCCGTATAGGTATTGCACTTTATTTTATTTTATCAAGTATCTGATACTTGTTGACAGGCCTACGCTATCCTCCCATACCTACTGTAATTTGAAAATATTGTAAAAGCCAATTATTTTTAAAAAGAGTAACCATGGAGTTTCTTGCCAGTTCTTCTCCATAGGAAACGACCAATTGGAACCGTGCACCTAACTTCTGATGTTTCATAAGTGCCCATGTAGGCTTATGTGAAATAAAATATTTTGATTTTGATTTTGCACTTTTCTTTAAAACTGCTGTTTTTAGGGTTCTATACTCAAAGGTTAAAAATAGGACTCCATTACTAAAACTCCACTGTTTGTCTGTCTGTCTGTCACCCGGCTGTATATCATGAATCGTGATAGCTAGACAGTTGAAATTTTCATGGATGATGTATCTCTGTTGCCGCTATAACAACAAATAATAAAAACAGAATAAAATAAATATTTAAGGGGGGCTCCCATACAAAAAACGTGTTTTTTTCGTCGTTTTTGCCTTGTGGTATGGAACCCTTCCTGTGAGTCCGACTTGCCCTTGGCCAGTTTTTTTTTTGCTAACCAATGAAAATTTTCTAAGTTAGGGTCTAGAGTCATGTGCTTGCTCAATTTATGGTTGCAGTTTGCATTACTTGATATCCCTGCCACTCTGTATAAAGATCATTAAGGTTTGTCTATTGAATGTAAGTAGGTACTTATTGAAAACTTTCTAAAATCATAGAAATTGTGCATTCAAGTATAAGTTAGTCTCATTCAAAGGTTCTATTTTATGACAGTATTTTATTTTGGAAACTTAAAAAGTTTCAGGTAAACAACTTTTTATCACCTGTCTTGATAAAGTTTCAAAACAATTTCATACTTTTCGAAATGTTTAAACAAGTAACGCTATAATGCTAAAAAGAATAACAAACACGTTCAGATCATTTAAGATCGTAATTACCACAGAAGAGTTTTAAAAAGAGAATCGAGGTCACCCGCGCCGACAGAGAAAAAAAAAATGCAATGACAAAACAAAAAAGGGCAAAAACAAGATACTGGCTGGATGTCACACGTTTTATCAATACCAGATAGCGGAAAATCAATAAAAAAAACAACACTAACCTCCTGACTCGCCACTGTATTAATGCGGAAGTCGCATTATATTGCTAAATTCACGAAAAATTTCACAAAAACAGAAAACCAGAACTTAAAATTCACGAACGATGACTAAACTGATGCAAATAATTGCAATACATAAGATATCACAGTTACGCACAACACTTGATCGTTTCTTGTGTTAATTAGTGTGTAAACAAAGGACGGCGGCGTTAGAAAAGTTTTAATTGAAAATAAAACGTAAACAAAACAAACAAGCGAGACGCACCGAGTACCTACCGAACTTCGAACTGATTGGAATGAATGAAATGACGTGAGTTTGCTGGGTTGCCACAGCCTGATTTAAAATCTACCAAGCGTTACATCTTAAAAATTAACTCAATAGTATATTTTCCTTAGGAAACATTAATGTATTTTGCAATATCCTTTCATATTTCTGCTATCTTTATCTTTAGATAGTATACAAAAAGTCGCCTGTCATGTCGGTACGTGTGACCACGTAGATCTTCTAAACTACACATTGGATTTTGATGCGGCTAACACCATAATGGGATCAAATTCCGAAAGGCATATGTTTATAGTACGGACGCCAGCAGGTCAACCTACCCGAAACTGTCAGATTTTCCCAATCAACCTTGAACCTTATGTCTTAGCAATAAAGTCGAAAATCTATTAAAGAAATCTGACAGATTGTAGTAACTTGATGTGCTGGCGTCTGTACACATGTATATGTAACATTAGTACAGAAATCTCCATGTTTTCACACGTCGTCACGTCAGTAGTTTGCTCCCATACGAAGCATGGGCGGGTCCCAGCTGAAGTTAAAATTAATGCAGGATTTTCAGATAAACATTGAGTCTAAATTACAGCGTTTTATCGTTAAGTGTAGTGATGTAACTGTGATGAAGTGTGATTGTGCTTAATTGGTCTTTTTAATTTGACGTAGTTAAAAATTATACTACACAGGTACTAGGAACATTGGATTACTTTTTAATGTTTTGTTTATGATGTCTCCCTAGATTCTGACATTATTTATTTGACGGCAACACAGAATTGACAGTTAGTTTAGCCAACCTTCAGGCAATATTATTTCTGTAGGCGTATGCGTCCAAGGAACTTTACTATTCAGCCATTATTCAAATACTTTTTCTGAATTTTTTTTTTTTATTTTAACATCGTAAAATCGTTTATTTCAGCGGTTTTTTTTGTACTGTTCTTTATTTTGTTTGTTTAATTAGGTATCATTTTGCTATTCTTTATGCTTTTGGTAGGAAGTAGTACATGTGGCTCAGGCTTTATTCGTTAGCATGATCTACCTACCAGGGGACTCCCGGTTTCTTTTTTTTATTGCCACAATAAAAAAGTTGTGTTGACTAGATAAAATAAAAAGCGAATAAAACCTTTTTGGATAAAATTGTATTTCCGATTGATTGAAAATATTTTTTTTATCGTCCGTTCTTATATATATTTTTTTGTGTCTACGAGTACGCGAGCTTTTTTCATTTTGTATGTAGGTATGTACATATTCATTAGAATCTACTACCTACCGATTTTAAGCAGTTGCAGAATCTGCAACTACTTAAAATCGGTAGGTAGTCAAGAAATCTCACTTGAGAAAACTATCTCTGTTTTTGCCCAACCAAGGAAAAGGAACACGAGGCATTTTCTAGCTTTGTCTCAAGGAAGCCAACAAATTTGCGATGTCCCTTGGTATTACAGGTCATCGCCGGCTTATTTGCCATTTAATATTATTGCAAAACCACAGATAAACTTGCGTACGATTGTTAGGTTATGCGTTGCGATAACTCACGATAGCTTGTTGTTGTCCGTCTGATTTTTACGCTATTGTGTAACGTGCTAGGTACTGCTGTAGATAATCACACTAATATTATAAAGGCGAAAGTTTTTGAGTGTGTGTGTGTGGGGGTGGGGGGGGTGTGTGTGTGTGTTTATATGTTTGTTACTTCTTCACGCTCAAACGGCTGGATCAATTTTGATAAAATTTTGTATGGAGGTAGCTGACACCCTGGATTAACATATAGGCGATATTTTATCCCGATATTCCCACGGGATCGAAACTTATGCGGGTGAAACCACAGGGCGCAGCTAGTTATTAATAATTTATTACAATCAAAGAGATTTAGGATAGGTACGATTACAATAATAACCCGCGCCAAGAAACGAATTGAAGTTGGCGGCTAAATAAATGCGCTTATCATGCCCTTTTACTCGCACCGTATGCCTGACTATGATGAGATGCCGTGTGAATGAGAGGGCATAATTAGCGTTACCATTTTCAATTTGCAAGGGTAACTTTTTAATAGTAATGTTTTGACTACTCTCTCGATTGTAAACAAGTGTGTTTTTACAGGTTGGAGTAGGACTTATCTCAAATAAATAAAAACTTTATCTAGACCTAATTATCTACCTTTTGCTCTTTGATTGTATAATGTAATCAAAGCTTTTGCTATTTAACTCGGTAGGGTCAGAAAACAAAATAAGTTATGAATCATTTCAAAGAAATATTAAATCGGTATTTTGTCTACTTCTCGCAAAATGAGATAGCGGAGTTTTATTAAAATAATACAACTATTGTAGGCGTTGGGTACCTACAGAAGGCAGCAGTGGTAGGATTGCTACCAAATCGCCACATATTCTTCTCTTGATTGATCTCGTATGATGGAACGAGCGTAGGTACGTACCTCCAGAAGATACCTCTGTTCACTCTATCTATAAAGGTTTTCATAGCCCAGTGGCTCCGAGTCATATTATAGTACTCTGTGGCTCCGAGTTTGCATTTCTATTAGAAACGCGTTTTTGTAATGCTTTGCGCACAAGCGACATCTGTCAACACAGAAAGTACTTACGTTAACGTTGATGTTTCGGGTAAGACATACTAGATGGCGCTTTTCTTAGTATGTACTACACATGACAGCTGAATTTCAAACTTTACAGCAATTTGGGAAAAACTCTGATGACGACAAAGCGAGGGTGGACATTAGGAGTCTTTTAAATGCAGATGTGTCTTAATGATAAAGTTACGAGGCATTCGTCTGGCTCGAACGTGTTTATCGCGGTAACCTAAAAATATAGCAGAACAAAGTAATTACGACTAAATTATCACTCAGATGCTACTTCTGTATTCTTTAATAGTACATAACCCAACGTACTAATGTTGATTTTTCATTGACTTTGAATCTGTGTTATTTTTGCAAGAGAATTTTACTTTTAAAAATAATGAGATGACCTATGACGGGGCGCCACGATTAAAATGGAAAAGTGATAATATGATAATCAGGAAAATAAATAATTTTGGGACTCTTTTGTAATGACTACAAAGAACCGAGATAATTTCTCAATAAATAATTATTGCCAGATTATGATATTTTATGAGTGGTTAGGATTCATGCTTCGGGTGCCCCGACGATACGACCGTATAAAAACTATGGACTAGAAAAATCAAGCTTCAATTTGTGATAAGCTTTTGGTGCGGCAACACTAACACCAAAAAGTGGAGTGATACCTACTAACATAATGATTAACATCAGTGTCATTGCCAGTCCAGAGCTGCTTCTGATAATCGGATTATTTTTAATGTAAGTACTTAAAAAAAAATTTTTTTTAATGTAGCAGCACTTTCGGTCTGTAATCAGCGTAGACAGAGTAATCTATAGACTTATGCATAGAGTAAAGTAATATATGGACATATGGTATCCGTGTCACCGAAAGGGACAACAAATTCCGGCAATCTTCATCATACTATCATTTTTACAGCTTAATACACTACACCTTACCATTTTCACAGTTGCGCAAGTGTACTATTATTGAATTATGCACGAAAAAGATCTTATTTTCCGTTTAATCGCGGTGTAGTTTTTATTTCATTCATAAACGTTAAACTTGTTGTGCACATTGATGTGCTTAGCCGACACGCAGTAAGGGAGAGAAATATTCTTACTCTGTCTCATTTCTTTGCTAGTGACGTTAATATATTTCTCTTTTTGTTGTGCGAATGAAAAAGAAGATATGCAGCAGTCTATAGTTTACTCTGTCTACGGTAAAAAGTTTCTTTTTTTTAATTTAGATTATGCATAGGTTCTCAACCCTATGTTGCTCACCGGGGCACTATATTTTTTTTTCTAGAGCACCCCAATTTTTTTTACTTACCTTTTTTCAACGTGCTCGCTCGTCCATTCTGCACTACCACGGGGAGATAGTGCAGTTATGTGGCTTGGAACACGGGCACGCGTTAGCACTCATCCGTGAACCCGCCGCGGCTGTCCGTCACCGGACCCTCCTCTGGGGAGTACTCGCCATCACCGGCGCACCAGAACACATACGAGTAGCACGCCGCCGTGACCACCCCAGGGACCTAACCAGCACATGGGCGCCAGACGACCCCGTGTCTGGGCACCCTTGGTCCCCCTGCGACGGGTCAGGAAGTCGGTGTCTTTGGATCTGTATTTTAGTTTTTTGCCACCGACTTCCGAAATTAAAGTTATTTTTCACTTTGTAGTGTTTTTTGGAAGTCGGTTGTTTTTTTTTGTGAAAATGTTTTTATTTTTCACTTTTTAGTGGGTCAGTTTGTTATTTACCTAATTTACAATAGTTTTTCAAAATATTGCTTTTCCCGATGCAGGGACGTTAATTGTTGAGGAGTTCTCCTAGTAAGAACCAGGAGAACTGGAGCTGAGAAGTCACCCTCAGCTCCACTTCACCATAAGCATTGTGACGAGCATAAATTGCTTAGCAACCACATTAAAGTACCTACCTAATCGAATCGTAACCCGTGAAATGCTTATTATTGAGTAGTTCCGGTGGCCAACTGTGGTCTTCATCATCAGTTCCACTTCACCAAATGGTACTTTCCGAAAGCAAATGCACAAGTTACTATAAAAAATGCCCAAATCGCTATAGGTGTGCCTATAAAATTTGTCCATGGGATTCCCTCATCAGATTCCGAGTTGGTGATAATGGGACCACCTCGAGACCATACCCTTTCAAACAAAAAAAGAATTTTGAAAATCGGTCCACAATTGGCGGAGTAATCGCGTAAAAAACACACAAAAAAAAAAAAACATACCATTGAATTGAGAACCTCCTCCTTTTTTGAAGTCGGTTAAAAAGGGGTAAAACAAATATGGATGTCAACGTGCAAGATATAATTTAATTTGTTTTTGTTGTTTACGCGAAGCAGGTAATAATTAGTCACCTTGCTCATAACTTAATTTCTTTTTTTAAACAACAGGAACAGGAAAATAACAACTAGTCATGTCATGTCATGTCACCTAGTACCTACTTGACTATCTTGGTTAACTACAGGTTTTGTTAGTTTACTCATAGTTATAAACTCAATCCCCTTTATTCATAAACGTTGCTTAAAATCATCAATCAATTAGACTGTGGTACCTTTTACCTAAAAACGGGGTAAACTCTTCGGCCTCGTGTTTGACCCCATCACTACCGTCCATTAGTTCCTGTAACACTGCAGCTGACAGGACAGCACCAGGATGGGTCTCTTGGACGCAAAGAATGTCGCAGTGAGTTTTGCGGAACACATCAGATAGAATTTCAGATTTGTCTAGTGAGAGCCCTTTCTGTAAATGTGGTGCTGCAGCACCACATTTACAGATACACACACGAAGACGCGTGTGAATTCTATCTGATGTGTTCAGCAACTCACTGCGACATTCTTTGCGTCCAAGAGACCCATCGAGATGAAATCCAAAGCCACTCAAGTTCCCGGACTTACGCTTATCGCCGAGATCTGTCACCTGAATCACGGTAAAGCAGTATTTGCTGCTCCCGGCGATATCCACCAAGTGCTCAAACAAGGTAATGGGGTAGCACCATGGACGTAATTATATATTACGTCCATGGGTAGCACACATCATCTGTCAATTTATCGCAGTTCCTTTCATTTTGACAGTTCAGCCACGTACGATATTTACGTTGTTGAGCAGACCCACCCCGTCGCATCGCATCGCCTGCCCGCGCTATCACTTCGTTTTCCACTTTATAATATTACCCCCTTACTAATAAACGTATTATAAACGATGAATAGTTACACACCGATTTCTCTCTTTCAGTCGTCAGTAATTTGATTTTCGAAAGAAGAAGACAAAGCGTTGTGTAACTATACAGACGCTATACAAAGTTTATTAGCAAGGGGGTATTTATATTGTAGTAATATTAGTATAATAATATCAGTATAGATAGGTACCCTTTTCCCTACTTCGATCGTCAAAGCTAGTACGTACTCCTTTTTTGGTATTGCGTTACCACAAATATCAATGGCACCCATTTTTGGAGTGACAGGTCTGTATTGACCAGGAAAAAGATCGTTATTAGATACGGGAGACATTGTAATACAAAAATTCCGATTAATTTCTATCGTACATTCATGAATCATGAATGACGATGATACGCAAAGAACTATTGTATCCGTTCTCGTAATTGTATGTACTGTTGGGGGCACAAATACAAATAAGACGACTTTAAGACTTTCAAGTAGAAATTATAATATAAAAATGGTTGCCTGTAAAGTCGGTTTTACGGGCGAAGATTTTACGTGACAACGTCTTTTTCTCGGTAGAATATTTATTGATATGAATATAATTAAATTGCACAATAGGAACAAGGAATTAAATGAAAATAAGAACGTAACGTTACCGAGCGTTACACTTTTTCATAAGTGACTCCCAGCCGCAACCTTATTTAAAATAAGAACGTAACGTTACCAAGCGTTACACTTTTTCATAAGTGACTCCCAGCCGCAACCTAATTTAAGACGTTGTCACGTCAAAAAAGGCAACGTTACAACTTCGCGGTCAAGATATGAATCAATGCTTCTAGAATCAAACACCATAATAATATATTTGACATACGTTTAAACCAACGAATCGAATAATATTTCTAGCCAGTGCTTATTGCTAAAGGCTAGAACACACAAGCTACTACAGTACCTACTGACATAATATACGTATATTAATGGCCTACCTACCTACTTGCGCCAAGGATGTGGATATTATCGTTAAGGGGCTTACAGGACCTAAACGCAAAAAACGCAAGTTTTAGAAACAATGAAAGTATAATGATCACGCAAAAAACGCAAGTTTTAGAGATTGACTACAGGAAACAATTAACATCAGTAAAATATATGATATTCTTCAGGATATATATGCTAGGTAGATAGTGTTTTGAAAATATAATACAACTAATTTCATTCGATAGAAAAAGATCATGAAGAAAGCTCTAAAAACTTTCTTTTTACAATAAAAATCATTCTAATATACATACAATCATTCTAATTTTTTGTCAGACTATTCTACAAGCAAAAATACTAGAATTTTAATTTTTTAGTCCCAACAATAGCTTTTTTGTAATTAAATAATTGCTTCATATTTTACAATAAATACCAGCGTTGTGTCATCGCGAGTCTCTTTCTTTTGTATGCAGTCCGACATGCGACAGTGACCGCGCTTTAGGTCATGTTAGCCCCTTAATAATATGCCGAAGTGCGACATGATTACACCTGCAATGCTATTTGAATTACTGACGACACATTATGCCGAAATTACGTTGCGTTATAGCGTACAGCCGAGCTTCGGTCGGGCGTAAGTTCAGCGGCAATTCGGTGGTAACGTATTCTGTAGAGCACACATTATATATAGGCGACTGAAGTTCGGTTCGATTGCCGAAGAAGATCCGGGGCGGTGAGCAGCGGGAGCCCGCGCCCTGCGTGTGTGCAACTGAATTTCTGCTGCGTAAGTTGCCGAACTTACGCGGCGGCAGACAGACGAACGAACGGACGGACGGACGGATGGACGGACGGACGGATGGACGGATGGACGGATGGACGGATGGACGGACGGACGGACGAACAGCGAAGGTTTAGTAATAAGTCCCGTTGTCACCCTTTTGTTGTGTTTTTGTTGGTACGAAACGATAAAAAAAAGACAAAACACGACCCCGTTAGTCTTCAATACGACCCTTTTTTTTTGGTGGATGGGAAATCATCAAATGACCCCACCCGCTCTGGGAGGAGCGGAAGGGAGTGTCAGACTCTTACTGACTAAAACCCACCCGTGTTCCTTCCAGCCCTTTATGTTCCGGGGTAGCGGTAACCCTTTCGGACAATGCTGCTGACCTTCAATACGACACTCATATCGTCACCGGAAAGGAGAAAATGCCAAAGCGCCATTTGGGCCAAAATGAGTTATTATATCGTGCGATTAGATTTTTTTTCTTGCGTTTTAAAATGTAAAAAAAAAAAGTAATTCAACGATATATTTTTGGCGCTTTAGCATTTTCTCCTTTCCAGTGACGATATGTGTGGATATACCTTAAGAACGCAACAAATGCCATCGTAATACTAATGAGTGTCGCCTATTCATTTAAATGTTTTATTAGGTTTTATATTAGTAGTGGGAATGGTGGCTTCTTCCATTACAAGAATCCATTATGATGAATCGTCAAGGATTTTTCTGAATTAAGAACTTATCTGTTACACCAATTTATTCAATTCTTTATACAAAAAAACCGGTCAAGTGCGAGCCGGACTCGTGCACCGAGGGTTCCGTACAAATTTGTAGGGATGTAAATAGTTTGTCACGGGTTTTTTTTTTTTTTTGTAATTTAACTACACGGTTTTAGGATTTTTTCCTTTACTTGTGCTACATGATCTTGCTTCTTGCCAAATTTCATGATTCTAGGTCAACGGGAAGTATCCTATAAATTTTGATTCCCTTGAGAGTGTCGAAATCTACGTTTTTTGCGGCATTAACGGCCGTAGCTTTTTTTACGTTAACTTAGGTGTTTATTTTTTTTACAGCTTCAAGGGACTGTAGAGCTGAGTATATGGTTTTAATTTCAACTCGGTACCTCCATGCGTTCCCGAGATAAAGGGTCTTGACAGACAGGCGGACGGACGGACAACAAAGTGATCCTTTAAGGGTTCCGTTTTTTCCTTTTAAGGTACGGAACCCTAAAAATAAATTGATGGTTTTTTTGTGGGGTCGTCGACAACATTTACTGTAGTCACTTGAAATATCACTTTAAAAAGTCTGTTTTTATTTTTAATAAAAAAAAATATCTGTTTTGATGTGTTAGTATATAAACACGATAAAACATAAGGAAACAGTTTTTCTAAACTCATATTTCAAATTGAAAAACCAACCCGCACTGGGCCCGCTTGGTGGATTACGGCCCACTCCCTCTCACAGACAGGAGGCCTGTGTCCCAGCAGTGGGAACAATTAGGCTGATTATGCTTTTATTATTCAATTAGACCTGAATCAATTCTATTTAGTTGTAATTTTTGACGTTCAAAAGTGCCTATAATGTGCCTATTTGAAATAAATGATTTGACTTTGACTTTATTATATTTTAAAATTTATAACACAGCGGACATTGAACACCACAAAAAAAAAAAAAAAATAGTTTTTATTTTGTCGTGTTTAGATATCGATACCTATAGCGTCTGCGGAGTTTAGCCAGCCAATTTAAAATGACCCTGTAGAATCCTTAAGGGACTTACATGACCTTAAGCGCGGTCACTGTCGGACTGCATAGAAAAGAAAGAGAAGCCCGATGATACATCGCTGGTAATTTATTGCAAAATATGAAGCAAATATCTATTTACAAAAAATGGACTAAAAAATTAAAACACTAGTGCTTTAGTATGTTGCTTGTAGAATAATCTGACAAAAAATCCGAATGACTGTATGTATATTAGTATTTTTTTTGTAAAAACAAAGTTTTTAGAGGTATCTTCATGATTTTTTTCTATCGTATCAAATTAGTTGTATTATGTTTTCAACACACTATATATCTACCTAGCCTAAATCTTGAAGAATATCATATATTTTTCTGATTTTGTTTACTGTAGTCAATCATATACTTTTATTGCTTCTAAAACTTGCATTTTTTCCGTTTAGGTCCTGTAATCCCCTTACTACCGCGTCTATTACGCCTTGAAATCTAGAATGACTGCACAAAATGGTACAATATTCATGACGTGTAGTCTTATATTTAGATTTCAAGCAAAACCATTACTACATTCTGCTGTCGATTGGTACTTTATTGTCTTTGGGAATACGTGGACTATTGCCAAACTATTATTTCGAAGAATATTCATTGTAATTGCATATTTTATGAGTGGGACTCCCTGCTGCAGTCTGTGTTTCCTGATATTGCACCATCGTCGAACGCAGCTTAGTTTACTATCAAGTGAGAAAGATCACATAGGTATGTGTGGATGAAAACTATAATTATACACGTAGTAAATATTTTTTTCATAAATCCTGTCAAAGTGCGTGGAAAGTCGTAGACACTTTCTTAGAGCACGCGTGTAGACCTTCGGACCGTAGGTAGAGAAGCATAATCAGCCCCCTTGCTAGCTTGGTTCCCACTGCTGGGACACAGGCCTCCTCACTGTGAGAGGGAATAGGCCGTAATCCACCACGGGGCCCACTGCAGGTTGCTTGATGTCACATGTATTCGAATTTTTGGTTCTAGGACATGTCAGTTTCCTCACGATGTTTTCTTTCACCGTTCTGAGAGCAGTGGTGATGAAATAATTTATACAAAGTAAAGTGCTTGCTTGTTTCGAACCCAAGACCTATCTATTTGCACCAACATTGCCACCACTGCTCAGGCAGAGAGTGTCATAGACAAATAGTTCGTAAACACTCATAGAGCCCGTAGACCAGAATAATGTAGCACTGTCGTAGGCACTCTCGTAGAGCGCGTAGACCTACAAAACGTAGGGAGTGTCGTAGACAAATAGTTCGTAGACACTTGTAGACCTCGTATACCCATAGAATATAGGGAGTGTCGTAGACAAATAGCTCGTAGACACTCGTAGAGCTGGTTGACCAAAATAATGTAGCACTGTCCTAAAGCGGATAGACCTACAGAACGTAGCGGGAGTGTCGCAAATACTTGTAAACCTCGTATACCCATAGAATATAGGGAGTTTCGTAGACAAATAGCTTGTAGACACTCGTAGAGCTCGTAGACCAAAATAATGTAGCACTGTCGTAGAGCGCGTAGACCTACAGAACGTAGGTAGAGAGTGTCGTAGACAAATAGTTCGTAGACACTCTCGTAGAGCCCGTAGACCTACAGAACGTAGGTAGAGAGTGTCGTAGACAAATAGTTCGTAGACACTCGTAGTGCTCGTAGACCCATAAATTGATAAATGATTTTATTTCAGTAAATCGGTTTGCACAAACGCTTTTACTCGTCAATCATATTTTAAAAACTAGACGAGGTCGTTCGAATGTCGTAGACAAATAGTGAGCCGCTCGCGTGTCCCGCGTCCCAAGGTTACGTCATCACAAATGTACCTACATTTTTTTCGACGCGCCGCGGCCGCGGGGCGCCCTCGCCACTCATACACGACTCGTACAGAAAAAATTCTATGGACCGCTGTTAAACTAATGGCTGTTTCTTTAAGTGGATAGACCAGGGTAGATTATAAAACTTGTTTCGTAACTTTAAGAGACTTAGATTTATTAAAATAATCATTTATTTTTAATGTTTGTTTACATTACGAAAATTAAAAATTAAAATAATTTTCATTCAAAATCGAAAGCGATGACCCTATTTTTTTATTTACCTAAAAAATAGCCCCATTCATACCGAATCGAATGACATATAATACATACCATTGTAGTTTCAAAGTTTTTATAAACAATAACATTGACATCACGCGAGTATCCTATTACGCACCCGTCATCGCCGTCATTTGTTTGATCGACTACAGATAACTAATTTCGTAATAATGCTACGCAAACACGGTTTTTGGCACAGATGTACTCTATTTAGTAACTCGACTAAAGAACATGGAACGCAAGCAATACTCCCATAGACAAAATTACGAAAAATAAAATACTGAGGCGTGGAACGTGCTTGCTGTAACAATTTTTTCATGGTCTAGATCTGGACGGGCTCAAAAAGCGGATGTGCACACGAGGCAGAATCTCGGACGTTCTCACGCGAGCGGGTAGACACTCGTCGACCAAAATAATGTAGCACTGTCGTAGACACTCTCGTAGAGCCCGTAGACCTACAGAACGTAGGTAGCATAAGCCACCTATAATGTTCCCACTGCTAGGACACAGGCCTTCTTTCTGTGTGAAGGAGTGGGCCACGCGGGCCCAGTGCGGGTTGCGGATGTCGAATGTCTTCGAATTTTTGATTCTAGGACATGCCGGTTTCTCCTCGATTTTTGAAACCAGTGGTGATGAAATAATTTACACAAAGTTAACGCGCTTGTCAGGGTTCGAACAACTGGCATCAACACTGGGCTAATACTGCTCAGGTAGGGTATCTTGGACGAATAGCTCGTAGACAGTCGTAGGGCTCGTTTTTCCATTCGGAATTTCTTCGTAACAGCCCCGGTTTGGAAGTTGGCGGTCCCGCGCTTGATCTCTCTCCGGTCGTGTCTGATTGCCGTCCCATCGGACAATGAGAGTAAAGGAAGAGAGAGTGAACCTGTGTTTGCGCACACACTTGTGCACTATAATAAGTCTCCACTAAGATTGGTCGCGTGGCCGAATTTTGGTCTGGTGGACTTTATTTATTTATATTGAACAAAGTTAGGGGTTTACGACAATAGATACTGGCAGGAACACATGTTGCATGTTATATATGTATGTAAAATAAAAATATTCTCATTTCATTCTTTTCAGTCATTATTTACACGGTAAGTACTACAGGTTTACAGAGTAAGCAAATATTTTTGCTTCTTTGTTGCCTTTGTTGGCGAACAATGCACCATCCATCACGCGACGTTTATTGATTTATTATTATTTGCTCACGATTATGGTTCTTAAAGGCTTGTGGCTAAATACCTAATAATTGCCGCACAGGTCGATCGACGGTTAAGCTACGTTTGCCGAGGTCGGTTCATGGATGGGTGACCACTGACCATTCATAACCTATCGAGACCCCGCCGTGCCTCGGAATGCACGTTAAGCCGTTGGTCCGGGCTGTCAATCGTAGATCTTTGACAGTCGTTACGGGTAGTCAGAAGCCAGAAAGTCTGACAACCAGTCTTACCGAGGGGTATCGTGATACCCAGTGACTGAGTTGTGGAGGTCAGATAGGCAGTCGCACTATGTTATCCGGTTTGTAATACGATTCAAAAGACACGTTTAACCATCAATTTTTTTTGTTAAATGTTTTCAAACTAAATGAAGTCTGTGATTCCTGTCCGATTACCTACTATGAGAAGAAAGGCCGAAACATACTCATAGATAATAGTCTCTTTCAAATTCCAGGCAAAATCTTGGTCTTGGTACTTAAGTGAGGGTATATTTGGAACTAACAACGAAATGTAAACTAAACAGTAAAGTTGATGCATGTAAAAAAAAATCTAGCACAAACTTGAAGACAATAAAGACTGAAACTCAAACTCAAAGCATTTATTTCAATTAAACCATTTACAGGCGCTTTTGAATTGTCAAGGCTGTAAATCCAACCGTGACGCCACACTATAAATCCACAATTTATTATGTTCATGGCGTACAAAGTGGATGTTCGTAATATGTGGCTTGCGTCCGTCGTACGAATCTCGGACAACCCGACATGACGCCATCAATTAGAGAAATTAATCATGCAATCAAATTGAATCCACGGTGTGAATTCCCACCGCATCAATTTCGTCGAAGCTGTATAAATGGAATCATGGATACGACGAAGAATAAGGCCCCCATTTACTGTAACATTTTTAACCGACTTCCAAAAAGGAGGAGGTTATTGTTTTTGGGATGCATGAAGAAGCCTCCTCGTGAAGCGCTGTTTATTCCGCCAGTTACTTCACTAGCTAACTCTTGTGCAGTTCTGTGGTACTTGTCCGCGGAAGCGACGGAACACCACGTCCTGCGGCCAGAAGTCTTCTTCCATGACGACGGGCAGATAGCCTTGAAGTTGACACAGGAACGAAGTTCAAAATGGCGGTTTCGCAAATTTCAACATTTTCGCAGCTGCCATGTTGGATTTTCATTTTGACTTCACTATTGGCTTTAGCAACCTCGAAAAACATAAAAACGACACTCATGACGAAAACTTTGAAAATTTTCGAAGCCGCATTCTTGAGTTTTCATTTTGACCTTACTATTGGCTTTAGTACCCTCGAAAACCACGAAAACTATCTCTCTCTCTGACTCGTTCTAATAAATTGGTTTAATAATAAAAAGTAATTTAAAAAAATTAAACCGACTTCAAAAAGAAATTAACTCAAAATTATGAAATAACTTTAATTTCGGAAGTCGGTGTCTTGGGATCTGTATTTTAGTTTTAGTTTTTTGCCACCGACTTCCGAAATTAAAGTTATTTCATAATTTTGAGTTAATTTCTTTTTGAAGTCGGTTTAATTTTTTTAAATTACTTTTTATTTGGTAATTTTTAGTTGTTGTACTAGAATTTGACCAAGGTTTTGAGATGTTTTCGCTTTGACACTACACCCGTAGCTCGTATCAATAAGCCAGGCCGTCACACTTTCACGTTTTAGTCCATATCTTGAAAATTACTGAATCGATTTTGATGAAACTTGCACTGTTCCCTAAGTTGAAGTAAATGTAAGCCAATAAAAAAAGAATGGTCACGATCCGATTAATAGTTACGGAGATATGCGTGGACAAACATACATACATACATACATACATGCATACATACATACATACATACATACGTCTATAAAATTTTGTATATTTGTTTGGAAGCCCTAATAGATTGTCATAATGTGAATATAATGCAATTCCAATAATATTACATACATACGTATCGAATTGATAACCTCCTTTTTTTGAAGTCGGTAAAAAGTCGCACGAAGGGGATAACACTTTTTCGTTACATGACGATTTCTAACTATGAAAATAATTAGTATTACTTCTTTAATTTTTTATTCACTGAGTGTTACCGTCAGTGTGCCAAATAGCTTTTTAACCGACTTCAAAAAAGGAGGAGGTTCTCATTTGGGTTGTATTTTTTTTTATGTTTGTTACCTCAGTACGCCGTCATTTATAAACCGATTTGGAAAATTATTTTTTTATTTAAAAGGATATACTTCCAGATTGGTCCCATTTTTATCAAAATCTAGTTCTGATGATGGGATCCACGAGGAATTGAGGGAACTCCTCAAATATTATAGGGACACCGATAGCGATTTGGGTATTTTTTACAGTAACTCATGCATTTGCTCTCGGAAACCACCATTTGGTGAAGTGGAACTGATGAAGAAGACCACAGATGGCCAACGGAACTACTTAATAATAAGTATTTCACGGGTTGCGATTCGATTACTTTAATATGGTTGCTAAGCAATGTATGCTCGTCAAAATGCGAATGGTGAAATGGAGCTGATGGTGGAATACTAGGAGAAGTCCTCAAGAATTAACGTCCCTGCATCGGGAAAAGCAATATTTTGTAAAAGGCGTTCAGCAAGTTGACATTAGACTATTGTAACTTAGACACATTATAAACAGACCCACTTAAAAGCGAGAAATAAAAACTTTTTAACAAAAAAAAAAAACCGACTTCCAAAAAAACACTACAAAGTGAGAAATAACTTTAATTTCGGAAGTCGGTGGCAAAAACTAAAATAGGTACAGATCCAAAGACACCGACTTCCGAAATTAAAGTTATTTTTCACTTTGTAGTGTTTTTTTGGAAGTCGGTTTTTAGGATTTTACCTTTAGCCTTAAAGGTTTATCTAGTGTTCCTCCTGACACAAGTCACGTCTCCATTCGTGACGGCTTGTCCGTGTGACTAGAACGTGATGTGTCATGACACTGTTGTTTTTCAAATTTTTATTGAATTTACCCATGATGATTTACCACAATATTTTTATGGTTCCAAATCTGTGCCAATAGGATTGAAAACATTACTGTTATGTAATGTTACTACACTCGTCTGAGTTACATAATAAACCTATTAATTAATTTTAAGGGAAAACCGAGAAATCCGTGGTGGTAATTAATGTAAAGGTATTCATTATTATAATGTATGTACCTAATTAATAATGAATCATCTGTAAATGCTTTAGTATAGCTCACACTGAAATGAAGAAAATATAAAGAGATAATGCAAAACAAAACCCCTTATATTATAATTATTGAAGTGAAAACTTAGGCGCGTTGGGATGAGAAAAAACCGTTGAACTCGTGCCACTGTTACCGTAAGCGACACAGCGCCTGTTTTGTTTATAATATGATAAAAAAAAAATACCCGCTTCGGATGTGTTTGGCTGTCCTCGGGATGTAGGTACTCGGTTTTAATGTATATCTGATATGATATGTCAGTGATGGCAAAGTATTCTGTTTGTGTTTTGTTTTCACTTCTGTCGGTCGGTACTCCCGGAGTGCCACTGTTTTTTTTTTAGCATATACTGTCCCACTGGTGGGCAAAGGCTTCCCCCAAATCCTTCCTGGAACTCTTTTCCCGCGCCTTCTCGAACCAGCCCTGACCAGTTAAATAAATAAAAATAAAAAGCCTAAAACTTAATATTTTTTTTTACAAAATATCTAAAATAAGTAACTAAATTAACTATAATTTCTTAAATTATCTATAGGGCAAAGGTAAGTATGTGATATTTTCAGTCACTCTATAGAAATGTCTGCTCCTGAAAAGGACGGCGAGAGTTCAATGACTTCGTCACAGCAGCACGTTCACTGCCAATTTGTAGTCGCGGGCAGTGCCAAGCCCACGTCAGATTACCAATATTACGGCACGATATTATGTCTTTATTATATTATTAACTAGTACTCGTTTCCTTTTTAATTAGGAGCGTTTACGCCGTACGGCATTTCATACAAACTTTCAAGCCCTTATTTTTCGAAATGAATGAAGCGATTTTAATGAAACTTCATACGCATAAGCAGGATACAAAGGTCTAAAAAGTTATTAAAGAACAATTTCAAATGTTTTATTAAAAAAAAAAATAACTGGAAATCTCTGTTTCTATGGAAAGTTTAAAATCGGTCTAATTTGGCTGTAACGATATTTTTCGAAAATGTTCTCTACTAACTTTTTAGACCTTTGTATCCTGCCTATGCGCATGAAGTTTCATTAAAATCGGTTCATTCATTTCGAAAAATAAGGGCCTGAAAGTTTGTATGAAATGCCGTACGGCGTAAATATATTTTTCATAGAAGAGCAGTGGTGGACAAGTGGTAACGGACGCGACTTACAAAATTTAACCTTGAATGGTGGTGGTGATGGGCATGGCAGATGGGAAAAGACCTCACGGCCGATCACTTAACCGCTGGTCAGACCAAGTAAAGCGTCCTCACTGGGTCAGCGGGATTGTCCGAAAGGGTTACCGCTGGCCCGGAACATAAAAGGCTAAGGAAGGAACACGGGTGGGTTTTAGTCAGTAGGAGTCTGACACTCCCTTCCGCTCCACCCAGAGCGGGAGGGGTCATTTGATGACCTCCAAACCAAAAAAAAAAAAACGTGTTCACTGGACTGTGACTCTGCGTCGAAAGCATCGATTGATCAACTTGGTTGCATCAATTCATTCATTCATGAACAACGCGCTCGGGTCTCGTTCGGTAAGCAGGGCGGAAACTGCCGAACGAAAACGAAGCTGATTGGCTGGCAATGCCATTCGCGGTCACTCATTTCAGTAGGCTGAACATATTGTGGATATATAGGGGACAGTGTGAATGCAGGCACTCATCATTCGGACTGCATCCGTTCAGTTGTCGAGTATACAAACGCGTTGCACAACAATATTATTATACTTAATTATCGTAATTGTGAAGTTTTTTTTTTGGCAACTTATCACTTTCAAGAGCACTATACTGCAATAGCCATCATAACAATAATATTTCTATTGTGTCCCGATTACTGCGCCGGAACCTCTTCATTCGTTTTGTGCTGTGCTAATTGAAGATACATTGGTATGTTGTGTTTCTGATTTCTTTATATTAAGCAGTTTATTTTGTTTACGAAAAGTTTCAGCTTCATGAAATGTTTTTTTATCCCAGAGACTAATCTAACATAATTAAAGTCTTTTGTGTTTGCGTTTTATTAGTAGGTATAGAAGTTTGACATTACACCTGTCAGATTAGTCTCTGGGATTAAAAAACGAATTATAGAGTCAAGAGCAAACCCATTTAAAAAAAAAAAAATGTATATGCAAAGAACAGAAACTGTAGCTCCTAATGTCATTTTGCTGAAGAAGAAATATGAATGATTTCGTCATCGTTAATCTCCTGTCCCGATTTAATTTGTGGCCGTCGCAACATGTCTTAATTTCTCCATACTTCTCTATTAGCCGTCATCTCAGTAGCAGGGCCGTCTTAATCATATTGGGCTCCGGGGTGTGAAAAACAGTCTAGGGGGCGTAGGCTGTTTGTTTTTTGGCCACAAAAAAATAACTTGATTTTGATTTTGATATGATATTTAAGGTTAATTATAGCTATTTTAATGATTTATAAATTATTATTATATTTTAATGTTTTATAAATCGATAAATTATTATTATTATTTTTTAATGCTTTATAAGTCATTAAAATGATAATTAACTTTAAATATCATAAATCGACTCATTATATTAATTGATCCAGAAATCGATAAGTAGATTTAGGTGTAGGTATAGGTAGTAGATTTTAATGATTTATAAATCATTAAAATATGATTAATCTTAAATATCATAAATCGACTCTATCATAAACTATCTCTATCTCCATCTTAGGGCTGAAAATATTATGGAATGACTAGTTTTTGCTCGCGGCTCTGTCGCCCGCGTGAAGTTCGGGTCGACCACAGATATAGATAGACCTAGATAACGCAAGTATCACGAACTGTATGAAAACCAAGCGTGCCATTTTTTGACTACCTACTATGACGTCAAAAGCTCGCGCTCTCGCTCACGCTTACCCAGCCAGCAGTACATAGGACTGAGCGCGAAAGTGGCGGCTTATGATTTTTTATCGTAAGCTGGTGCGATTTTTGGCACGCGAAGTAGTTGCTCTTGCGTTATCTAGGTGTATCTATATCTATGGGGTCGACTTTTTTAAAGTATCCCAACCCAGCACTCCATTTGCGTAACACACTTCACATACCTAACAATCTGAATCATTTTGAAGGTACCTAATTCATTGCTTCATATCTTCGAAAAAATTGTCTTCTTAACGTCAATAACGCAACGAATGTTGCAGTAGTGAATCGCTTTCATTTTGACACTTTACTAATTGTGTGTTACGCAATTACCCCGTGTAATCATGGTTTACTTTTGTGCCAAATTTCATCGAAATCCGTTCAGCCGTTATAATATGAAAATGTAAGACAGATTTATAGATAGAAAGTGGCAGTTTCTTGCTCGTTCTTCGCCATTAGAGATCTAAGTTTTGGAATGGGCAACTAGCTTCAACTTTCGGACTAGAACAGTTTTTTTTTTTAATTTTATTGCTGAACGGACCCGCTCTTGACCTCGGTCACGCCTGATGGAAGAACCTCGATAAAGCGATGGATGAGGTATATGATGGAACGAGCGTGCCCAGAAGATGCTTAAGGCTGTATGTACGACTCTTTGACAATTCAAAAGTGCCTGTTAATGGTTTTATAGAGGTATGAGGAACAGGGTGTAAAGTTCACTCATACTCTAAGAAAAGGGAGTATCCTCCGACCAGACGGGTGTTGTGTCTGGCGGGCAACTGCCCGATGATTCATGTCGGGCCGTTGTATCTATGCTTGTTGCGCGGTAAACTCTGCTTGCGCGATGCAGGATTTTGCGTGACGTCAGTATGACGCGTTGTTCGATACCGCTACAGTTTAAACTTTCCTCTTTATAATATTAAAATTAATGACGATATCCCCACTAATGAAGTCAGGCAAAAATCCCAAAAACGGTAATCCAATTTCTTAATCTATTAATTTTATCCATGGGACAGACCCATTACATTTTTTAATTGTGGTTGGATCGATAAGACTTAAAACCACTTCCGTTATTACGCGTTAATTGTTAATTGGGATTGACGCAGAGGAAAACAGTTAAAGTAATATATAAAGCTGTTACTTAATCGGGAACTCTTCAGTTCACATTTGGTCACTGGACCCTTCTAAGTTACACCACCATACGTCTTCAAAGTGATACTTCCCTTTTTACGTTATTATTCGTCTCAACCAGCTTGCTATCTTCTTAAGGTAATTTTAATTGAATTTATACTATTTATTAAAGCTGAAGAGTTTGTTTGAGTTAGGATTAGCAATACTTATCCTTCAAAATGATTCAGATTGAGATTGTTATGCAATTAAGGTGCTGATCAAATCTAGAAAATCGTAACTATAATCGCATTTTGCCTTGTCTTATCAGTGTGAACTATTGGTAGCCGAAGTGCACCAAAGGGTCAGACGGTTTTCACTATAAAATCTCTTTAAATATCTCTATCATCACTATAATAGAAACTCTTTCAATATTATCCTTGTGACATTGAACCGTAGTCGTGAAAGCCCAAGGAATACTGGAACAGTCATATAAGCAGAGTTTGCTCCGTCCAGCGTGGCAACTGCGTAACACATTATCAATCGGAATCGGTTTCATTTTGACAGTTCAACAACCTTCATTGCTTTATTTACGTGTTGAGCAGATACATTTTTCGAACTTATCCTGTCACTTATATTTACGTAGCAAATGGTGTTATACGAATTTTTGTGGGGTAGGTACAGTCAACAAAGGAGTTAAGTATACAGGAGCGTCGGATATTGTTGAAGATTACTAAGAAACCGATGGATATTTTCGGATAAAATTTTAGTTTATTAATACAAAACAAACAGCTCATTTGTTAAATTAAATTTCAGTCCAGAACATCCATCGGTTTCTTAGTAAACTTCAACTATATCCGACGCTCCTGTATACTTAACTCCTTTGTTGACTGTACCTACAACTAAAAACTTTTTTACAAAAAAAAACAGCCAACTTTTGAGAGGATGTTCCACGTTCGGCAACTCTCACAGACAGTTCTCATGATATTTATACTATGTTTCGTTTGTTTCAGAACGTGCCCTGCTGAAGGATACGTTGCTGGCTGGTCAGACTGGTCAGATCAAGGGATGGCGACATCTACGGGGAAGAGACTAAACGACCTGAAACAGGAGGAGCAGGGAAAGGACGGCATGTCGGTGTTTAAACCCGCTGACATTGCAAAGTACGTAATCTATACCTGTACCTATCTATGTCATCATCCATGTCACCGGATGCAGCTGAATACCAAACAAACAAACTCTTCAGCTTTATTGTTAGTATACATAGATTCCCGGCTGTCATTCGTGGATCTTTGACAGTCGTTACGGGTCGTCAGAAGCCCGAAAGTCTGACAACTAGTCTTACCGAGGGGTATCGTGATACCCAGTGACTGAGTTGTGGAAGTCTGATAGGCAGTCGCTCCATGTAAAGTACTGGTATTCAGCTGCATCCGGTTAGACTGGAAGCCAACCCCAACATAGTTGGGAAAAGGCTAGGCAGATTGCATGATGACTAGGTACAATGACACCTCTTCAGGTTTTCAATTATTTAAATTACAACTTTTTTAGTTTGAAAATACTTATGTAGATTTTATGTACGTTTTACTTTCCTGTTTAATTAACGCACGCATTTAACTATTTCTAAACCATTGTTTAGTGAACAGTGAACACTACTGTGGGTTACACGTTTACCTAAATTGTAACGTGCAACTGTAAGATATTAGTTAGATGTCCCAATAAATAAATGACTATAAAATTACCATTTTAATTGCAGACCCCCCTCCAATCACGGCAATCACCGGAGACTCCACACGAAACCAGCACCTCCTTCGGATCCAAAAGAGGTTCAAAACAATGAATCGAGCTCGACTGACGAAGATTTACCCAAGGGACAACAAGTAAGTTTGAAATAGTAGCCATTCGTGCTTATCAAAATGATTCATGGTCTGATCCTCTGTTCCAACACTACTGGAAGACATAAATGTATCTGTTACCCGTAGTAGCCAACCAGTCCGTTAACGAAGATACGGCGCCGTCAGAAAGTATTTGATCCGAGAAAACAAGTGTCAAATTCAATATTGCGGACGGGCTAAAACAAAATTGCGTGTAGAAACAACTGTCAAATCGTGTTGTCGTGATTCTTAATTCAGGCTCCGAAAGAATCATAATATGTCCGTTAGTGATAAGGAGTTAGAAACGCCCGTAACTTTGGCGGACTACTAAAACTACTACGGACTTCGTGCTGAGGGAGTAGACTCCAGCACTCTAATTACGTAACACACTATCAATCTCAATCTGAATCATTTTGAAGGATATTGGTAAACCATTCTTCTATATGTTCGAAAAATATATCTGCTCAACAACGCAAATAACGCAATGAATGTTGTTGTACTGTCAAAATGAAACCCATTGCTACTGATAGTGTGTTACGCAATTACCCTGCTGGTCAGACCGCAAAGGACGTACTTACAATAAAAGCCACTCTTGCACCGAAATTGGCCATAGTTCACTATGACCAATTAGCGATTCCTTACTTCGAAATCACGTCAACTCCTTAGCTGATCCTGCCAATCTCGCGTTGATTTCGCGCGGTTTCGTTAATTATACATGTACATATTAGAGAATTACAGCCACGAAGACGAGCCCCACACTTCTTCCTAATCGCTATTGGTTCATCATCATGAGCCTCTAGCAGTCCACTGCACTGCTAGACATAGACCTCCCCAAGCACCTCCACTTCGACCGGTTCGGTTTTGTGTTCCAAAATCCGGCTTGTTCTGGTGGCTGGTGTTTATCCAGTTTCCCGTCTATTCGATTGTGTATCACCTTAATTATTGTATCACCTTAATAAATGCTTTATATATATACGAGATGTAAGACTTATTGGGCGGTAGTTTCCGATATCGCTCTTATCACTTTTTTATGCAGAAGAACTATATTTGAATGGCACATTGAAATAGGTACTTTTCCTGTTGTCAGTATTGTATTAAAAAGGTTGGTAAGATGAGGCAACAATGTGGGAGAGCCAATTTTTAACGCTTCGGTAGTGACTTCATCCTCTCCAGGACTTCTGTTGTAGCGCATAGTAGTTAGTGCTTTGTGCACTTCATAGCCACTTATTAAAGGAATGGAATCTGAATCTGGGAGACTGTATTCTGTTCTGATCGGGGGTGGTGAGTCATCTGAATATAATGATTCATAGAATTTGGTCGCTATTTCCATGATGTTTTGTCTAATGTGGTGTTTTATTCCGTCATTATCTTTGAGACTACTTATCCAGGTTTTTCCCTTTGTGATTCCATGTATCCAAACCCTTAAAGATATGTGTTTTTCTAGAGCTGTTCTGACTAAATGTGTATTAATATTTCTTAGATCTTTCCTAATACTTCTTTTGACTTTTTTATCTATTGTTCTATATTCTGCTATCCCTATTTCTTCTTTTGTTCATTTATCGATCAAATCTACACTATGAGATGTTAATTTGTTTTTATTTATGGTTTTGTTCTTTATGTTTTTACTGCTTTTGATTATTCCGGTAACTATTGAATTATATTGGGGAAGTCGTTATAATAAGAAATATTCTCCTTGATGAGATCTTTCCATTGGTTCTTCATCTTAACGCTATTGGGCTTCAGCTGGGTAGTTTCATAACACACTACCTGTAGCAATGGTTTTAATTTTGACAGTTCAACAACATACATTGCGTTATTTACACTTTTGAACAGACAAATTTTTCGTACATAATTTATGGATTAGCAATATCCTTCAAAATGATTCAGATTGAAATTGATAGTGTATTACTCAATTAGAGTGCAGGGCAGAATCGCCCAACCTCCTTTCCAATACTGCAGAACGGTGTTTTTTTTTAAATTAATTTTGTTTTTTTTTTCAGAACAACAACGATAACTACGGTAAGACATTTGATGACGTTATAGACTCCATGTTGCCGATGTCATGAAGACTAAATAAAATAGGAATCTTTGAAAAGTTACTCTCCAAGCAAAGACCAAATATTTAAAAACCGTTGTTTAAATTATTGTACTTAGGCCTGATTTTTCAATCATCTGAAAACTTTATTCGAAGAATAATTTTGATATTTTGACAGTTATTTCATACAAAAACTATCAAACGTCAATTTTTATCCTCGAATAAAAGTTATATGGCGATGGAAAAATCAGCCCTAAATTAAGGAAAAAAAGACAAAACATATGTACTTATTATTACATAGCTTGTTAATTTAATTTAATTTTCTTGTTAAGCATAATATTTTATGTTAAGTTGTTGCATAGGTAATTATGTTATGAAAGTAGAAACAGGATGTATGCGAATCGATGAAACTGCGCTTTTTAACCGACTTCAAAAACCGAGGAGGTTCTATGTTTGACTATGTTTTTTAAAATATATTATGTTCATCGATTGTTTTATAAATTGCGTTGTTCTTGTTTTCTTGCTAGATTTACACAATTTTTTCATTTGATGACTAGCTGCTGCCCGCAACTTCGTTCGCGTTAATAACTTTTGATTTTCATTCTTTTTCTAAAATAAAAGTAGCCTACGTTACTCCTTATAACACCAGCTATATGTCAGTGAAAGTCCCGTCAATATCGGTCCAGCCGCTTCGCAGATTAGCCGAAACAAACAGACAGACAAAAATAAAAAAAAATGTTTTTTTGGTAAAAGTACCGTTTAGTAAAAAGCTGTTATTTTGACATTACAAACAGACTCTTCAATTTTATTTATTTGTTTAGATAGATTGTTTGTTTGATAGAAGATTTGTTAACAGGCTGTAAATTTTTATTTACCTATAGAATTTCCAAAAAAAAATTGTATGAAAATGTCATATATTTTTACTCGTTTTAAAATGATATCGGAAATTTCTCAATAACTCTGTTAGTTAAGCCATGAAGTCAGAATGATATTTATTATATTTTATTAACTAAATGATATTACGTATGACTAAAACATTTTTGGTCCGACACGGTTGAACACACTTACAAAGGAACACTTACTTATTTTGACAGTTCAACAACAGACGATATTTTCAAACATAGGATAGCAATGGATTAAGAACATTTCCTTCAAAGTCTCCGACTGTGGTTCAAAGTTTGTTACGCAATTTGGGGTGCTGTAATTGAAAATATGTAATTTTCGATACGACATCCTGTCAGATGGTTGGGAGCAGCTATGCTGTCGAACATAGAATTCATGATATCATCTGATTATATAGGTACAACTCACCAAATCCGACTATCGTGATTGCACTGTTCGCTGTCCGTACTAGTCAATTTAAATATTTAAGTTTTAATTTTATTTTGTATTCATTAATTTAGGATTAGCTACAAATGTTTTTTTAACTTAATGTAAGCGACATACCTGAGCGGAAATAACTGGCTTGGGGAACTAAAAACAACGTCGTAGACAATCGTTTTCTTGACATCAGCATTACTTTTCTGTAAAAATATCACTATGAAAGCTTGCGAAGTGAGCTTGAAGTTAGCGGTCGAGTCGATCTCTAGCATCAGGTGAAATGACAGCTCACTTTGAGCTCACTTCACTTAAGTTTTCACTCTGTACGAAGTATTAATGCCATCATGATTCCCGTGCGAAAAAGGGATAGTGCTATCGATCATGTATAGCTCTGTCCCTCTCTTACACTGGAATCAAGATGGCGTTTAGCCGTCATAATACGGCACCAGCTGTCGCCAGGGTAGCCCGCGAAATTAAAATGTTCTTACGTCTTTGCAATTCGCACGTCAGTGTCATGTTGAATGTTGATTAAAATATGATTCGCAAGCGTAACAAATATGACTACAGAATTATAATCATAAAAATGATCAAAACAACCTTCTAAGTTCATATAAATCTATTGAATGACTATTTCATGAAAAATCATATTTTGTTTGATTATAAAATAAAATAATCTTTATTTCGGATAAGCAGCATCCATATGGGTTAGTAAACGAAAGGATAACTTATATCTATGTTAGTAAACTTATTATCTATTTGGAAACAAGGATATTGTTCGAAATGCATCTTCGAACAACATCACCTAATAGCGGAGACTCGCACCTCCCTGCTATAGTCTTCAGGATGGAGTTGGAGCTCCCCCGCACTCTGCAGAGCAAAGAGGCAGATTTCTGTCTGACGATGGCGTGGAAGCCATCGACGTGTGCTTGTGCAAACATACCTGATGCACTGCAGAAACGGGGCAGCCCCATCAACATCCTGAACCCGTTATTATATTGGACACGTAGGGCGCTGATATCCCGCTGAGTATAGTTGGTCCACAGACTGCACGTGTAAAACACTTGGCAATAAGCTTTAAAAAGCGTTATTTTGACTGCCTTACTACAGCGTGCAAACCTGCGAGCCAACATGTTACATCGGACTGCCAGCGCCCTACGTTCCCTCTCTATATCCACTTGGTCATCAAGGTCTTCGGTTACATAATGCCCCAAGTACTTGAATTGGTACACTCGCAATATTTCATTCCCATTTAGTTTGATCGGGGGCACGTACTCAGGACATTTAGCACCACCAGCCTTAAAGACCAAGAACTCGCATTTCTTGACATTATAAACTAGGCCATGCTCTCGAGCATAGCCTTCGCAACATGTAAGCAGCTCTCTAAGCGCCCTAACCGTTGGGCTCAGCAGCACCATATCGTCAGCGTAACTGATGTTATTGACACTGACGTCATCGATGCGGCATCCGATTTTCTTGCTGCTGAGCTCAACGATTAGATCGTTTATATAGAGGTTAAACAGTTTTGGTGACGTTATCCCTCCCTGTCTCACCCCGCACTCGAGCCCATACGACACGGACAGCCCATCGGCCCATCTCACACTGTTCGTCTGATTGTAATACCAATACTGGAAGATACGCAACAGTTCCGCTGGTACTTTTCTCTCCCGTAACTTCTCCCACATAACGTCGTAAGATACAAGGTCAAAGGCACGGGAGAGATCTAAAAAGCAAGCATACACTGGTGTTCGACGTTTTGTGTAGTATTGCACCGTATGTTTGAGGCCGAGAATCGCACTTTCAGTGCCAAGATCATTACGAAACCCAAACTGTGCGTCGTGTAATTTTAAGAAGCTCTCCAACCGTGCGTCCAGCAGACTGTCGAGTACCTTCGCGATAATAGTAGCCAGGGAGATGGGTCGATAATTACACTTATCAGAAACGTCACCCGTTTTTGTTTTTTATTTTTTGTAAATATTGATGATTTTATGGATTATATTTCTGTAAATACATGTTACGCTCGCGAATCATACATACAACCTGACACTAACCTGCAAATTGCAAAAACGTAAGAACATTTAAATTTCGTGGGCGTCCCCCTTAAAATTTTCCCAATCTAAACTTGCAGAATAACGCAGCGTAATTCTGCTAAGATTTGTGTCTAGCTTAAAAAAGAAGTAACAACCTTTAATTTAGCGTGGCTTGGTATTTATTTCAAAATTAACTTGTAGGTAAATAGGTTAGGTACCTACTTGTCTACAAAGAGATTTCGGAGAGACGCAAGCTAGCTTCTTGTAGTTTTTTTTAAGGTTTCGTAGTCAAATGGCAAAAAAACACCCCCCTTAATTTTTTAATCAGTATTGGGCTCAAATTAATAATGAATATTCCATTGAGATGATGACGTCATTTTGCAGGCAAAATGCGTCAGCCAGCCATTTTTTTGTGATAAGAATGAAGGAATTTATAAAATAAATGTTATAATTTTAAGGAAATCATTTTGCTTTTAGGTAAGGTACCTAAATTACTCATATACTAACCGCAACCTACTTACTGGTTTTTTATCAGGTGGGATTGAGGTACACAGGAAAATTCATTTATTTTATAAAATCCTTTGCGCGATCTATTTTGTAGTGACCGACCTAAGGTACGGTATCGGCCAGTTACGGCCGAAACTAGAAGAGCAGCCGAAAGTTCGGTTACGGTTTCGGCTGAAAGTCCTGTTTCGGCCGTTACTCTCTGTTGCGTAGTCATAAAATCACTTTTATAAAGTCTTTTTTGAAGTTCCTGTAATAGGGTTAGCAATTATTAAGTATTGTTGTATTATAAATGTTGTATTAGATAGTCTGTTTCGTTTCACTTGTTGTGTTATTAGACACACACACAAACATTATTCCTCCCCCCCTCGTCAGTGAAGCTAACTTATTAAGTCTGCTGTCAAAAAGTGCGCACTCTTTGGCAGACTTATTAAGTCTGTCCTTTGCTGCTCTAACTATCACAGACTATAGGGAAAAGAACAGGAAAGCCATATAACATTATATATTATGTTAAACATCTAATGATAAATCGCGCCGACATGTTTAATTCTTTGAGGACTGGTCGCATCCATACTGTGGTGCCCAAAATACAGGCTTGCCTTGTTTGTGGCCAATACAAAACCTTTGTATTTTTTTGTATTTTTTTGTTTTTATTTAAGTTTTTTTTACGTTAAGTTTACTTTGTTTTCATTCATCAACAAAGATGTTTGTTTTTTCAAAATACTGAGGTAGATATTACTGCATAGTCACAATCACGTATACGATTATATTTTAGCTCAGAATCTCATTTAATGTGTTTTCTAACGAGTGTACGAAGCCGAGAATCACTTGTACTCCCCGTCATTGTTTTTTTTTTTTTGTACTTGACCATACCTGGGAACCTTCTGGTGCTTCTGGTTTCGGAGATATTGAAGGACAAGATTCCAACTTTTACAGACGTTTTTTTACGAAAACAAGTTTCTAATGTTATAAGTTTAAATACCCCTACGACCCCTGTACCGTTGCATGCACCCATAAGCACAATGTTTTGCGTGCGTTACATTGCGCACTACCTCAAATAGCAAATGTTAAACACCAAAAATAAAAGTCATTTCCCAGCAGTTATTTATATGCAATGTTACTTAGTTTTATGTACAGAATGTTCTAAAGTAACTTTTTAGACCTTTGTATCCTGCTTAATGTGTATGAAATTTCATTAAAATCGGTTCTTTCATTTCGAAAAACAAGGGCTTGAAAGTTTGTATGAAATATGCCGTACGTAGTAAACGCTCTTTCTAAAATACAATAAAGAACTAACTGTTAAGTTGTTTTAAAACAATTGTAACTTTTGTATTTAATTGTAATTTAATTATTATTTTTACTATTACTCGGCAGTAAAATTAACAAGCTCTGAGTGGTTTCTCTAAAGAATCTTTAAATATTTTCTCTAACAAATGTAAACTGAAGTGAAGGAAATGATATTTTTTTATCAAATTGAATACCTCCCAACTTAAATTGTCCGGATATTCAAACCACAACTGTAATTCTTTGACAAACTGTATAGAATATAACACGCGGTAAATTGACATAGGTAGTATGCCAATTTGATAAGCTATTTCCCTGACTGTCTCTGCAGTGCGTACGAAGCTTTATATTGCTTAGAAAAAAAATGCTTTGAATTATAAAATCCAGTACTAACAGTATTATAATTGATTAATTGTTGTATATTGTATTGTACCCACATTTTATTATAAATTTAATGTTTGAATTGAAACGAAGCAAGATTAAAAAGAAAAAACGATGATATCCAAATATATCCTATTTTATGTAAATGAACACTGATTTTTATTTCGCCCCAAACTTGACAATATTTTCATCTACAGGGTCAAATTGAATTAGCTAGCAAAACTCTGTAGAAGTGATGGGTATCGATAAATGATAAATTATGATTTATTTTCTGTAAGTAGGTAGGTCATAGTATCATGTCTTACGGTATTTTACTTTGGGGACGGGCTGCAGACATCGATTCTATTTTTATTCTGCAGAAAAGAGCCATCAGAGCTATATATAATGAAAGGAAACTCCAAATTGATTCTCAGGCATTTATTTTAGTTGAAAATAAAGAATAATTACAACACTAATATCATTAGTTGTTAACATTAATTACTCGTTAATATAACGGTGTACATACCTTAATTTAACCAAACAGCACTTACATACAATTTCGGTTTTTGCACTCTTATAAATTACGACTTGTTCTACGTCTATCCGACACGACTTCCGCAGCAAAACTGGCTCGACACTCCTGGTCCTGCCCGTTGCGCCCGCGCTTAAAAATCCCCTCCAATACTTGGTAGGAGGGCGCAATGAGGCGGCGAGCGAGTCAGTGTTGCCAGGATGAAAACAAAAATTAATGAAATAACTTACACTTAACTATTTTGTAATACTTAAAAATATACTTTAAAATTATTTCTAACGCTTATAAAATTAGGTAGATGACTTACTATAACAATTCCTAACTGATTCCTAACAGCTCGGTCATCCTGCAGTTTTAGCGAGTCCCTTCGCTTTAAGTTACTGGTAAGTTAATTAAGTACCCATGTCATTTATCTAATTCATTCAATTCAATTCATTAAATAAGTTGATGTAAAAGAACAAAATAACTGAAGCATAACCGATATAATCACCTTATACAAAAGTAAACAGTTGTGAATAATTAATGATTTCGTTATTCATTATTTTATCACACATATGTACTCGCAGGTACGTTAACTTATGCAGTTTAACAATCAATTATTGAAAGGTATTTAAATGATCAATTTGTTTACTAAGGCAAATACCTATATTAATCTAGACATCTTAAACTAAGTATCTTAATCTAGGCATCTTAAGGTGCCACTAGTCGATATTTTTTTTTCATACAAATTTCGTGAGAGTATTACTACACTGTTTGACATTGTGCATCCAAAGTTAAACATGATATCGTTTTGTCTTATTATTAATGTTGTCTGTACGGAAACATAATAGTAAAATCAAAAGCCATTAAAAAGTTATGAGCCAACAAATGTTTATTTTTCTTGCTATTTTTAACTTAACTTTAGGTGTGAATAAGTAATAAAAGAACTGTAAATTCTTTAAAACCAAGTCAGTACCAACAAAGCTCAGTTATCGAAGAGTTAAATAAACTTTATTTGTAATTGATATTACGCTTAATCGCTATCAGATGTCTGATCATCATTTTGAGATATAACGCCACCATCATCGGAATTTTCGGAGGAATCGTAATTTTTATTAAAAACTAACCAAGGTTTAAGTTTATTTATTGCAAAAATATTGTTGTATAGGGGCCGGCCGGGCTTGCGTGTCAATGGCGTGTTTTCGATTGCAAGTCTGTCATTAGACAGTAGTTATTAAGTATACCCAGCTGCTAGGTCTAAGGAAATAAACGAGAGTGTTAACAGAAAGCCTATCTAACTGATCCTCGATAAGAGGAAAAGGATAGTGGTCCTTTTTACGGACTTAAAAAAAGAAGAGGGTATCAATTCGACACGTAAGTATGTAGGTAATATTATTGGAATTGCATTATAATCGTGTTCACATATAATTATATTATGTATACAAGACCTTGTAAAACATTTTAAAAGAGTAACGGTGGAGTTTCTTGCCCATTCTTCTCCATACGAAAACTACCTTTTGGAATGGGCGACTAGAATAATTTCTATTTAGTTTTTTTTTTGACGTTCAAAAGTGCCCTTAAAGTGCCTATTTGAAATAAATGATTTGACTTTGACTTTGACATATGACAATCTATTAGCCAATATTGTATATTTGTTTGAAAGCCACAAATATACAACATTTAATAGACGTATGTATGTATGTATGTTTGTTTGTCCACGCATTATTTCTCCGCAACTATTAATCGGATCGTGACCATTTTTGTATTGGCTTACGTTTACTTCAACTTAGGGAACAGTGCAAGTTTCATCAAAATCGATTCAGCAATTTTCAAGGTATGGAATTACGTACTTATTACAAACAAATATTCCAGTTTTTACTTAAAATTAAAAATTAAAAAAAAAAAAAGTTAATTTAAAAAAAATTAAACCGACTTCAAAAGGAGGTCATTTAAATTACTTTTTTTTTGACGTCGTCGATTCAATGCTATGTAATCGACGCACAATCTTTTTTTTGCCAGATATCTTTTTGACCAATACGATAGGGCTCGCGTAGGGCGATGATGATTCCTTGACAATTCCGGTGTCCAGAATCTGAACCATTTCGTGTACTTGGGCTCTTTTACCATAGGTGTGTCCTATGGTGAAAGAGCGGTAGGGTCTGTAAACCACAAAGTCGGAATTTTCAAGTTCCCCGCAGTTGTAAAACCCAGACGTTTTTCTTTAATATTATTCGTTAATTTATTTATACGTAATATAACTTACAAAATCTAGTTTTAAAATAATATACCCAAATAGTAACTCTTTAAGACATTGAATATACTATACCTTCTTTTTAATTCAGCTTCTAATACATTTATTTATTTATTTAAACTTTTCGCACAATAAGGTACAAAGGCGGACTTAATGACTTAGGCATTCTCTACCAGTCAACCAAAGTCATTTGTTGTTGTCTTTTTTTTTTTTAATTTTTGGTGTAAATTGATAGCCTGAAACACAGGTTTTCCATAAAACTAGATCAGGCAGGTCTACATTAAAGTTAGAATTAAATTTTTCCTAGATTGTAATTAATGTAAAACCTATTTTTACTTTACTTTATACTTGAATAAATTTTATTATTATTTTAGGCTTGAAGAGCTGAATATTTAGCTAGAGGCTCCTGCACCCCTTTTTTTTTTGGGTCAGCAGAGAGTTATTCTCCGCAATGTACAGACAGTTTTTCCATGTCATCATCAAAAGACACAGGTAGCACGTCAAAACCATGAGTTACAGGGACAGCACGCGTTATAAGTGATCCTTTTATAAGATTAAAGACTACGTCGAAGACAAGGTAGTTTTGCAATAATTCCTTCTGCACATGTGGCTTCCCTGGCTCCTCATTAACGGCTTAACTATTTAAATGTCTATTAACTGCTCTCAAATTACGATGTTTATTTTTATTTATTTATTTTTTTACATACTTTTTTGACATAATCTCTTTAAGTGGATGTAAATGTGGGAATCATATCACAATGGTTTAAGTAGGTTTTTTTATTTATCCTTTTGATAGATTCTTAGTTTGTAAATGTGAGGACTTTGTATTCCTTGTAGACTTTAGATCTGTAGACCATTTTTTTTTAATTTTTTTTTATCAAGTAACTGGTACTTGTTGACAGGCCTACCCACTCACGTGTACGCCGTCATAAACTAACGCAACCTAAAATACGCCGCAATGACAACTGGATAAAACTCACGTAACATAAAACTGTGACAGCAAGCCCTCAGTATTTATTTTTTTGTAATTTTGTTTATGGGAGTATTGCTTGCGTTCTATTTTCTTTAGTCGAGTGGTTAGATGTAGTACATGTGTGCCAAAAACCGTGAGTTCGTAGCAGCATTACGAAATTAGTTATCTGTAGTTGAAAATCATAAAAAAAAACAAATGACGGCGATGACGTTTGCGTAATAGGATACTCGCGTGATATAAATGTTATTGTATAAATAAACTTTGAAACTACAATGGTATGTATTATATGTCATTCGATTCGGTATGAATGGGGCTATTTTTTAGGTAAATAAAAAAATAGGGTCATCGCTTTCGATTTTGAATGAAAATTACTTTAATTTTTAATTTTCGTAATGTAAACAAACATTAAAAATAAGCAATTATTAAAAAAAATCGAAGTCTCTTAAAGTTACGAAACAAGTTTTGTAATCTACCCTGGTCTATCCACTTGAAGAAACAGCCATTAGTTTAACAGCGGTCCATAGATTTTTTTTCTGTACGAGTCGTGTATAAGTGGCGCGGCCCAAAATAAAAAATGTATGGGCATAACAATGCCCCTCGCGCGGGAAATGTTTATGTGAGTGGCTACGCTGTCCTCCAATACCTACTGTAATTTGAAAATATTGTAAAAGCCAATTATTTTTAAAAAGAGTAACCGTGGAGTTTCTGTTATCGTAATGTTTGGTTTCTCCGTGAAGGTGTGCCCTAATAACACGGCGTGTTTTGTAATTGAATCTTCTACAATAAGAATTTTAACCTTTTCTTCTATATCTTGTACTAAAATGTTAACGTAAGCCTCTCCTAGTGGATGTACATGATAACCACCTATACCTCGCCAAATCGGTAATTTGTCAAAATTATAATCGAGACCTAATTCTTGTGCTATAGTCTCTTTGACGAGCGTACACAGACTTCCTAAATCTACATGTACCATTAATGGTCTTCCCTTTACTTTAATTTCTATCAGATATTTTCTATCACTATTATCTAATAAAGCAACTTGTTTTTCTTATTTAGTTTCAGAAGTTGGTTTATTTTCACATTTGTAACTTTTATGATCATTTTCGTTACAATTGTGGCATCTTATTTTACACTAGGCATATCTTTAAAATTACTGTTCACGTTCTTGAATCGCGAGCGACGAGATCGAGAACGTTGACGTCGTCGCTTCCTTGTATGCTTAAGACATTCATAATAGCGATCTCTTTTGGATTCGACGTCGTGGACGAGACGTTTCAGAGTTCTGTCGCCCATAGTGAAAGGCTTCGTCCTGACGACCGTCTTTATTACATGGACTAGTTAATATCGTTAAAGTTGCCGAGTTTTGATGTCGCGACTCCCCGTGAACCTCACGTTGTCGCGACACCTCCCTACTCGGGCTTTTTGAATTAATGTTATAAGAGCGCTTGTGGACTTGCCTTTCCTGAAGACTCCCATCCACTCCCTCGCTCTGGCCTTGTTCTGAGCGTTTGTGGACTTGCCTCTCTAGTAGGCTCCCTTCCACTCCCTCGCTCATGCCACGCTCAGGATTCTGCCTTCCTCCGCTTGGATTATCGCGGTTATGGTTTTAATAGGGTAAGGTAAAGTTAGGGTAGTGTTAAGGTAGGGTAATGTTAAGGTTCTTACGTTAAGAAGGTAAGGTAACATTAAGGTAAGACAACATTAAGGTAATGCCCTTAAGGTAAGGTAATATTAAGGTAAGATATCATTGAGGTAAGGCACCATTAAGGTAAGGTACCATTAAAGGTAAGGTACCATTAAGTTAAGGTACCACTAAGGTAAGGTAAGGTATCATTGAGGTAAAGCACCATTAAGGTAAGGTACCATTAAGGTAAGTTACCATTAATGTAAGGTATCATTAAGGTAAGGTATCATTAAAGGTAAGGTATCATTAAGGTAAGGTATCATTAAGGCAAGGCACCATTAAGGTAAGGTATCATTAATGTATGGTATCATTAAGGTAAGGTACCATTAGGATAAGGTACCATTAAGAGAAGGTACCATTATGGTAAGGTATCATTAGTGTAAGGTATCATTAAGGTAAGGCACCATTAAGGTAAGTTACCATTAAGGTAAGGTATTATTAAGGCATGGTATCATTAAGGTAAGGTAACATTAGGATAAGGTACCATTAAGATATGGTGCCATTATGGTAAGGTATCATTAAGGTAAGGTATCATTGAGGTAAGGTATCATTAAGGTAAGGCATCATTAGGATAAGGTATCATTAAGGTAAGGTATCATTAAGGTAAGGTATCATTAAGGTAAGGTATCATTAAGGTAATGTATCATTAAGGTAAGTTACCATTAAGGTAAGGTATCATTAAGGTAAGGTATCATAAGGTAAGGCATCATTAAGGTAAGGCACCATTAAGGTAAGGCCCCATTAAGCTAAGGTATCATTAAGGTAAGTTACCATTAAGGTAAGTTGTCATTAAGGTATAATTGAGGTAAGGCACCATTAAGGTAAGGCACCATTAAGGTAAGTTATCATTAGGGTAAGGTATCATTAAGGTAAGTTATCATTAGGGTAAGGTATCATTAAGATAAGGTATTATTAAGGTAAGGTATCATTAAGGTAAGGTATCATTAAGGTAAAGTATCATTAAGGTAAGTTACCATTACGGTAAGGTATCATTAAGGTAAGGCACCATTAAGCTAAAGGGTCATTAATGTAAGGCACCATTAAGGTATGTTACCCGTACGTTAAGGTATCATTAAGGTAAGTTGTCATTAAGGTAAGGCACCACTAAGGTACGTTACCCGTACGGTAAGGTATCATTAAGGTAAGTTATCATTAGGGTAAGGTATCATTAAGGCAAGGCACCATTAAGATAAGTTACCATTATGGTAAGATATCATTAAGGTATAAATAAGGTAAGGCACCATTAAGGTAAGGTATCATTATGGTAAGGCACCATTAAGGTTTGTTACCATTACGATAAGGTATAATTAAGGTAAGTTATCATGAAGGTAAGTTATCATTAAGGTAAGGTATCATTAAGGTAAGGTGTCATTAAGGTAAGGCACCAGTAAGTTATGTTACCATTAAGGTAACGTATCGTTGAGGTAAGGTAACATTAATATAAGGTAAACATTAAGGTAAGGTACCATTAAGGTAAGGTATTATTAAGGTAAGTTACCATTACGATAAGGTACCATTATGTTAAGTTGATAATGAAATGATAGCAACGTGAAGTAGGTACCTAATCTTATGGTTATATTTTATGGTGATAATTGTGTACGGTGTTATACCAGCTAGCTTTTAGAAAAGACAGAAAAGCCCATTATAGCATTTTGCATTTATTTAATGTACTGCACGTACGTAGTTACGTACGGCCGTACTTACTTGAAATTATTTAATGGCTATTGAAGCGTGTGACTGTTAAGTAAGAGTCGAAAGAATAAGAATGCATTTTATTTTAGCCATCATTCAGTTATGAGAAATCAATATGATCTCATTTAATCAAAATTATTATGGTAGTGTACTTTCTAGTGCGGAAGTCTGTGGTGCTGTGATGTTTACTCTCTTGTTAGTAAGGTAGGTAAGAAAGAAAAATACTTTGGGCGTCAAAAATAGAATTAGACAATGATTATTGTGCACTCAGCGGCGTATTCCCAGAGGGTAGCTCTGGAAAAATGCACCAACCAAAGGGAAAGAACCATCGGGTGCCTCGATCTAATGTGACCTTTAATTTATCCAATCACGCAATATTATTACACATTACACAGAACAGGTGCACTATCCTATTCTAGCCCAGTAATTTAAAAGGAAAAGCACTTGCCAACAATTATGCTACCAGGGAGTGCCCTGGCCGAGCCTAACCTATGGCATAATGCTAATTATTATGAAAAGAAACATGGAATTTATTGTAAAATTTTAAACATTGAGACACCATCAAAGTAGATGTCTACATAAATGGCCAAATTTAAAAAAAAATCGAGAATCAATTGTGGATCTAAAAGAAAAGTAAAGAAAAACAAACAAGTTTACAACAACATTTTGTGGGCAGGGATAAACGGGTAGTTTGCAGACAAAACAATGGTAGCAGAAACCCGCTTATCCCACTTCTGAGATGAAAGGAAACTCCAAATTGATTCTCAGGCATTTATTTTAGTTGAAAATAAAGAATAATTACAACACTAATATCATTAGTTGTTAACATTAATTACTCGTTAATATAACGGTGTACATACCTTAATTTAACCAAACAGCACTTACATACAATTTCGGTTTTTGCACTCTTATAAATTACGACTTGTTCTACGTCTATCCGACACGACTTCCGCAGCAAAACTGGCTCGACACTCCTGGTCCTGCCCGTTGCGCCCGCGCTTAAAAATCCCCTCCAATACTTGGTAGGAGGGCGCAATGAGGCGGCGAGCGAGTCAGTGTTGCCAGGATGAAAACAAAAATTAATGAAATAACTTACACTTAACTATTTTGTAATACTTAAAAATATACTTTAAAATTATTTCTAACGCTTATAAAATTAGGTAGATGACTTACTATAACAATTCCTAACTGATTCCTAACAATAATCTCCGCAGGCGCGATTCTCTAAGGGAACTGTTTAAGGAAATTAACATCATGACGGTGCCTTGTCAATATATCTACGAAAACATCATGTATGTAAGGAAAAACTTACATCTTTTTAGTAAAAGAGGTGAAAGACATAATTATAGTACTAGAAATAGGGACCTATTAGTTCAACCAGGTTTCAGACTGGCTAAAGTAGATTCATCTTTTATGGGGTACTGTTTAAAATGTTATAATAAAATACCTCCCCACATTCTTCAACTGAATGAGACAAAATTCAAGTCTTGTATAAAACGCACACTATGCAGTCAGGCATATTATAAGTTAGGGGATTACATCACTGATAAAAATGCCTGGCTCAATGCTGGTCCTGCTCCACAACCACAACTAATTGATTGACACTTGAAAGTATTGTTGGAGCTGCTGAAGATTGTAAGACTATCTTTGTAGTTAATTTCAATATTTGGAAGAGGTGCTTCCCTTTTTCTTTTTTTTGTGTTTCTGACATTACGAACATAACTTTTTTTAATTTTTTTAATTTATTCAATCAAGTTTTAATTGTTGAATACTTCAATATTAAATATCTCTTCCTGTTTGGTAGGTAATAAAATTCTATTTACCTCTTAAATTGCAAACTGTAGTTTTGTATAATTTAGAAGCATTTTTTTTTAATTTTGTAAATGTAAGAACCATGTTTCCGTTTATTATGATTTTTTGATGTCGACTTGAAATAGCATGGCAGTTGAGAACGTGTCATGCTCACTTAAATGTCTCACCGATGGTGGCGCGTGTGTTGGATCATTCGGTTCCCTACAAAATGGTTGAGCTGGATGGTGCTGATCCACGCGTCATGTTCGTGAACGGGCGCCGTCGGTTGAGACTGGTCATCTCTTAACTGCCAAGGCTTATTTTTAATCTTATGTCTTGAATTGTTTCTTCATTTCTGTCTTTTTTACATTGTTCTCACATATAGAAGCAACAAGAATAATGTACCCAGGATTTTGTAATATCTTGATTTAAAAGAGTGTCCATGGAGTTTCTTGCCCGTTCTTCTCCATAGAGATCTACGCTTTGGAATGGGCAACTCATGGACGTAATATATAGAGTTACTTCTATATATTACGTCCATGGGGCAACTAGCTTCAACTTTCTGACTAACTGACAGACTATTTAATTTTGACAATTCAAAAGTGCCTGTACAAGGTTTAATTGAAATAAATGATTTGAGTTTGAGTTTGAGTTTGAGTTTGTACAAAAACTTTTACACGTCAATTATATTTTTATAAACTAGATGAGGTCGGCGTTTCCTATCTGACTATTCTGAGAAGAAAGGCCGAAACAAACACAGAGGTCACAGTCTCTTTCAAAGTCCAGACAAAATCTTGGTCAGATCATGTGAAGACCATGTAGATTGGTGTCTGAAATGGTCTTTTGAGGAAAGAACCACACAGATCGAGCGGACCTCAAATTGGAATCTGTTGAGAGGATCCCGTGGAAATCGAGGGAAACCCTCAAATTTTATAGGCAAACCTATAGCGATTTGATAAGAATGGAACCAGCAGTAAATTACCTCTAATCCCGTGTTCTCGCCGTAAGCGGCAGAGGAGGACACCGAGCAAAATAAGGTTGAGAACCTATGTTAAAGCATAATCTAAATTAAAAAAAAAGAAACTGATTACAGATCGAAAGTGCTGCTACATTAAATAACAAAAAAATCAAACCGCTGAAAAAACTGAAATGCAAAAAATAATAAACCTTTTTTTATTAAACCTTAACCCCTCAAGTGTCAACGGTACAGCATATATGTATTACAATAAGAAAAAGTGCTCGAAATGTCAACGGTACAGCATATGTACAGTCAACAAAGGAGTTAAGTATACAGGAGCGTCGGATATTGTTGAAGTTTATTAAGAAACCGATGGATATTCTCGAATAAAATTTTAGTTTATTAATAGAAAACAAACAGCTTATTTATTAAATTAAATTTCAGTCCAGAACATCCATCGGTTTCTTAGTAAACTTCAACTATATCCGACGCTCCTGTATACTTAACTCCTTTGTTGACTGTACATAAGAAAAAGTGCTCGAAATGTCAACGGTACAGCAGCGCAGCGCAGCGCGGCGGCGCTGCGCAGCTAGCTGTAGCTGTGTAGCTATTATGTTTCGGCGGTCTGGATTTTAGTTAAAAATATATTTATTTATTACAATATTAATTTAATTATAAAAATACAGAATACATTATTGAATTAAAGTCTTTATATCGAAATCAACACGTTTAATTAGAGGTATGTTCTACCTATCAAAACACATGGAATACGTTCGTCACTCATAGAGAAGGGGGTCGACTGGCGGGTCGCGGGCGCACACCGCGGCCAGCTTTGAGTGACGTCACGAGGCTGCCTGCTCGGACGAGCCCATGCTGCTAATGCAAGACTGAATACAATGCAAAGAAAAATAATTCTATTGAATTTCCGGTAAATGCATAGTTGCAATACGACGCATGCTGACGGTGGCTGCATGCTCAGCGTAAACGCGTGTTACGATGAGTTAACTCCACCCTCCATAAGATAGAAGCAACTCTTGCTTCTGGCGGCGTCCGCGCTGCCCTTGGTGTCCTCCGGGATGTTCTTAGTTTTCCATTTATACAGCTTCCAGGCTGCTGCTGCGATCAGTAGGATATATAGGATGATTGTGTTCTAGCTAGGTGTAGCTGCTATGATTATCCAATTGTCTTCTTCTGGCATGGATATATCGCCTGCCTTTTTTTTTTTTTTTTGCGGATGGGAAATCATCAAATGACCCCTCCCGCTCTGGGTGGAGCGGAAGGGAGTGTCAGACTCTTACTGACTAAAACCCACCCGTGTTCCTTCCTTAGCCCTTTATGTTCCGGGCCAGCGGTAACCCTTTCGGACAATCCCGCTGACCCGGCAGGCTTCGGCCCTATGGGGCCCCTCCTCGATGCTGACATCTCTTTGAGGCGCGCGTGGAACACGTACGCGCCGTCCGGCACGGGCCTGGTCCTGATCGGACGGTGAGCTACCCATTACTCTCCGCCCGCAGGCCCGCGCCTACGGTGGTCGGGAGTCGTCGCGCGGCTCCCGACGCCCGGAGCGTCTCCCGCGGCGGCTGGGACGGGAGGCCCTGAGCCGTCCCGCCACCTCCTTCGCTAGCATGACTGCTTCGCAGAAGGAGGTGACTGCCTCCCACTCCCTCTCGCCCCGGACCATGGCTTGCACCAGGGCCGGGCGCGAGAGGTCGCCGCCGCTGCCGATCGCCTCTACGAGGACACGGCGGTGCTCCGCCCAAGCGGGGCAGACCTCCACCGTGTGCTCCACCGTGTCCTCTTGGCGATCCTGGCAATGGTGACACCCGGGCGTTGCCTGCCTTATTGATCAGTTCGTGGATCCTGTCTAGTGAGAGTATCTTCTAATTGGAGTTCGTATTGTATTGATTGTTCTGGGGCTTGACCAAGGAGATAGGCTCTCTCGCGCGATACCTTGCTGAAGGAGCTTATCTGTCTGCGCAGCGCGGTGCAGTGTCATTATTCTATTGTCATTGTCATAAAAACAATGACTTTATTGCACCCATTCACCTACTCCGACGCCTAAGTTCTTAAACTAATGTAAGTACTTATACCTAAGTAATATTTAGTCAGCGCCATACAATCAATGAACAAAGATCACTAAATTACTTTAAATTTGAAGAAAAAAAAAATCCGACTCAAAATTACTTAGGTATACTTATTTTAAAGTAATTTGAGCATTTGCTCTTGATTTTTCATCATTTGGTAAAGTGGAGCTGATGATGAAGACCACAGATGACCATCGGAACTATTCAATGATAAATATTTCACGGGATGCGATTCGATTACTTTAATATGATTGCTAGGCAATGTATGCTCGTCACAATGCGAATGGTGAAATGGAGCTGATGGTGGAATATCATCGTCACTCATGATTCATGAATGTACGATAGAAATTAATCGGAAGTTTTGTATTACAATGTCTCCCGTATCTAATAACGATCTTTTACCTGGTCAATACAGACCTGTCACTCCAAAAATGGGTGCCATTGATATTTGTGGTAACGCAACACCAAAAAAGGAGTACCTACTAGCTTTGACGAACGAAGTAGGGAAAAGGGTATCTATACTAATATTACTAAAATATAAATACCCCCTTACTAATAAACGTTGTATAGCGTCTGTATAGTTACACAACGCTTTGTCTTCTTCTTTCGAAAATCATCAATTACCTACTGACTACTGAAAGAGAGAAATCGGTGTGTTTGTTAATTATCCCGCCGTAATATTTTTACAGTCGTGCGAACGTGAGCTAATTATGTTAGTCGCTTAAATATAATTTTACATTGTAAAATAATAACAAATTTACGAAATTAACGCATTGGCACGATATGTCTTTGGTTTAAGCTGGTAGGGCAGGAGTCCGTTTGTTTTCTAAAGAGGTCTTCACAAGTCTTCAGACAGTCGATGGCAGAAACATGACAGTACCAGGGACACGACTTAATTCCGTATCCCTGGCAAATAACATTAATAATTAATTTCAGCTGCATCCGGTTAGACTGGAAGCCGACCCCGACATAGTTAAGAAAAGGCTAGGCAGATGATGATGTTAAAGACCGAGTTTGAGAACCATACGTGAGGATGGGAAGAATCCAAAAAGGTAAGATAAAAACCACTCGCCTCTCCTCGCCAAACAGAACTTGTCCGTCTAATGCCTTCTCGTCCAATCTCGTGAGATGGTTGAATCTTCGCCAGGGATAGTTGTGTAAGTCTCTAGTAGGATCGTACACGCCCTTATTCCCTTGGACTTCTGTTGGGTGGGATCTGAAATGGAAAGAAACCTACAGAGAGATTTACTGAGAAATTCCTAATGGAAAACCTGGGAATGGAACCAAAGCCCGGAGTTTGGTAGTTGGCAGTGTGATACCCCCGTGCCTTGTATAGCACGTTAATCCGTTGTTCCTGCGCCTGATCTCTCTCCGTTCATGTGGGATTGCCGTCCCATCGAACTATGAGACTGAGGGGAGAGAGAGAACACCTGTTTGCGCACACACTTGTGCACTATAATATCTCCCGCGCCGAAGACGTTGAGACTGACCGCCATGGCCGAAATACAGCCTGGAGTATACAAAAAGAATTCCAAGTCTCCAAAATGTTTTACTTTTTAATGTTATATCAATGAGGCAAAAGCATGCCCATATTTGAATTAAACATGATCGCTTGCTTACTCTGCAAGCTATGTCGGTAACTCGAGTTCTTTTCCAGTTATGACCAGGTTTGAGCACCGGAGATGGCGACCCCGATATGTAGCACCACCTGTGAAAGATATTTCAGTGGGGTGAACTTTTCTCTACACAGTGCAATTTCATTTACAGTAATTTATTTTATCTTTTGTTCTTCTTCTTCGTGAGTCGATGGCAATTTCAATCGACTCGGCCCAGAATTCGGCTGCGTCTTTGGCGCCATCAGTTCCTGTAAGGTGCTGACAAGACATGCAGGACATGATATACCTAAAGTGTCCCGTCATTTGTGGAACAGCACCACATTTACACTGCAAGGCGGAGTTTTCTATCAATCTCCACCAACGTAGCTTCCGATTATTCACAACCATCCAACAGGCTATCGTATCAAAAAAACCGGGCAAAAGCGAGTCGGACTCGCGCACCGAGAGGGTTCCGTACCATCAAATTCAAATTCGTTTATAAGTGTGTGTCATCATATGTTTTTAAATTTTCACCGGTGAGCTACTTACTAGATCTCGTTCTAACCAATTTTCGGTGGAAGTTTACATGATAATGTACCATATATTTTTTTTAGTTTTATCATTCTCTTATTTTAGAAGTTACAGGGGGAGGGACACTTTTACCACTTTGGAAGTGTCTCTCGCGCAAACTATTCATTCAGTTTAGAAAAAAATTATATTAGAAACCTCAATATCATTTTTGAAGACCTATCCATAGATACCCCACACGTATGGGTTTGATAAAAAAAAAGGTTTTGAGTTTCAGTTCCAAGTATGGGGAACCCCTTTTTTTTTTCTAGTTTTGAGTGAAAATCTTAATGCGGTTCACAGAATACATCTACTTACCAAGTTTCAACAGTGTAGTTCTTATAGTTTCGGAAAAAAGTGGCTGTGACATACGGACGGACAGACAGACAGACATGACGAATCCATAAGGGTTCCGTTTTTGCCATTTGGTTACGGAACCCTAAAAATTACATTAATTTCGATAACCTGATTAGCCTTGCCTCCGACATCAAACGATTTGTGAACAGCGTTTAGGGGACTCGTACGATAACATTGATTGTTGTTCGATAAGGTACGGGAGCATATCGAATGGTGAGAATAGCTGTGCTGAAGTTTTATGGTATGTATAATTACACAGATAACATGGTGACAGCCAAAATCAAATTCAGAATAAAATAATGTTCCATGATGATATTAAAACAAACTATGATAGCTCACAGGGCAGCACGTTTCGACATGCTCAATGTGGTTTTGATGCCTTTAACCAGTGGCTGAGATGTAACCTCTTAACATTAAAGGTTGATAAAGAAAAAAATTTAAAGTTTTCTTTCCGAAATGCCCCAAAACCGATTGATATAATAATTCAGAATCAATTTTTGCCCACTCCCATATTTTTGTAGTCGTCTAACACCCTGTAACTGTCCTTCGCTTGATTAAACGAGCACCATTAAGTAGCAGACTCAATTTTGCTCCCCACATAGACCTGGTTTCTTCGAGGGTTCGGAAATTAACATACTGAAAACACACCTACACGTTTCGAGTACACACACCCTTTACCTACACTACACTCACCACACGCATTCACACGCAGCATTCATTCGCAGTACATACTCACACGCTTTACCTACACTACACTCTCAGCACATACGTTCGCACCCTACGCGTTCGAGTACACACTCACACCCTTTACCTACACTACACTCATAGACACATTCACACTCCCTACATCCACACTACACACACCACACATACTCACTGACATACATAACTCATCCGTCAAGTTTTAGACATAAGTACGAGTACCTCCTAAGTCAATTAATTTTGGAATTGTCATTGTGTGATTTGTAAGTTTTCATACCACGGAAGAGCACTGATTTCCAAGATACAGGTTTTTACCTAGTTTGGAATTCAGGAGTTCATATACCTAGTTTTAGTCTACTTACCTACATTATTGTATCCTAGTTCTTAGGAATATAACTGTATTTAGACTATATTTTATTGAGTCCAAATATACGTTATAATAATGTTCCATGATGATAACAAAACGAGCTCTCTTGTCTCAATGTACCAATAAAGTCTACCCGAGCGTTTATATATACCAGAAGACGCACCTCGAATCTTATAAAAATGGTAATTTGATAATGACACAATTATTATTTATTAAAGATTAAATTTCGATAATGCCATGGCCAGGCCATGATCTGATCAGCAGATTCGTTCGCCATGCGGCTGATGTTACATGTCTGATGCCTTTATTATCTCGATAGTGTTCGCATCTGATCTATTTTTTTACAGTTTATTAGATTCGAAGCGATTTATTACTAACTTGCAGTAGGCATAATTTATTTTATAATTTTTAGGAAATAGTGAGCCATATTGAAAGTATCTCTTTCTGTACGTAACCTTTTCACACCTAAACCACTGAACGGATTTCGATAAAATTTGGCAAGGAGTCAAAGTCAAAGCATTTATTTCAATTAAACCTTGTACAGGCACTTTTGAATTGTCATAATTAAATAGTCTGTCAGTTAGTCAGAAAGTTGAAGCTAGTTGCCCATTCCAAAACGTAGATCTCTATGGAGAAGAACGGGCAAGAAACTCCATGGACACTCTTTTAAATCAAGATATTACAAAATCCTGAGAGAGATAGATATAGATAGTATCCTAGGGAAGGACATGGGCTACTGCACCGGTACTGTCACGTGGGAATATTTCCGTCATCCACGCGGGCGAAGCCGTGGGCAGAAGCTAGTTAGTACATAACGACGACGACATAATTTTTCATTGACTTTGAATCTGTGTTATTTTTGCAAGAGAATATTACTTTTGAACATAATGAGATGACCTATGACGGGGCGCCACGCGATTAAAATGGAAAAGTGTTAATAAGATAAATCAGGAAAATAAACAATTTTGGGACTCTTTTCTAATGACTACAAATGAACCGAAATAATTTCTCAATAAATAATTATTGCCAGATTAGAATATTTTATGAGTGGTTAGGATTCATGCTTCGGGTGCCCCGACGATACGACCGTATAAAAAGTATGGACTAGAACAATCAAACTTCAATTTGTGATAAGCTTTTGGTTCGGCAACACTCACACCAAAAAGTGGAGTTATACCTACTAACATAATGATTAACATCAGTGTCATTGCCAGTCCTGAGCTGCTTCTGATAGTCGGATTATTTTTAATGTAAGTATTTAAAAAAAATATTTCTTTAACTTTCGGTCTGTAATTACAGACCGAAAGTGCTGCTACATTAAACAAATAAAAATTTAAATTAAATAAAAATCTAAATTAAAAAAAAAAGAAACTGATTAATCCAGGATTAATCAGTTTTTTTTTTAATTTACATTATGCTATAACATAGGTTCTCAACCTTATTTTGCTCACCGGGGCACTATATTTTTTTTTCTAGAGCCCCCAATTTTTTTTACTTACCTTCTGTCGCGAATCTGAAACAGCTATGGCCACGATAGACGCAAGATAGGATACTTAAGGCGCTGAATAGACCCAAATAGGCTTGTCTCCAACAATTTTTTAGCCAAATCTATACAGTTTGAGACAGCGGAAAAAATATATGTTAATCTTGAACATATTTCCTAAAACTTCGTTGTTTTCAAAACACGTTTTTGAAAAGTTTTCTCGATACAAAAAAATGGTAAACTAACCTCCTAAACTGATCTTCCAACAAAAAAATCTGAATTATTTACCAACGTACGTTGGTAAAATTTATAACAATAACGTATCATATCAAAATACAAAACTTGGTTGTCTAATATTTTTGACAACTCAACTTATTTTTAAGTAATTAATTATTTTGTGGTTTGTAAAAATGTACGAGCGTCGCGAAATCGCGCTTCTCTTTCTTATGTACGCAATCCGACAGTGATCGCCACAGAGTACATTATAGTGTGATCGCTTAGGCGCGCTGCTAGACGGACGTATGTCGCTTTGCCTCGCAACCCGTTCATTTCATATTATCATCAAACAAAAATGTCGGAGGCCAGCAAAAAATCACTTCTATACTAACAAACCAATACGTCCCATGGAAGTAGTAATATAAGTAATTTTTATATTGACAAAACAGGTACACGAACAGAAAAAATGAAACTCTAAACAAATAGTTACTAGGCTATTTTGTACAACGCATTGCGTAAATTCATCGCTTATGACAAGGCTCGCTTGGTCGAGTGGTTTTTGCATAGATTCTGAATAGCGAGTTATCGGGTTCGAAACCAAGTTGAGTCTTATCAGGGAATTCGTATTGGTTTTTTAGTTTTATGATATTATCATTGTTTTTTTTAGTCTTAGGATATTTTTATTGTTTTTTTTTTATTTATTTTGTATATTTTTAGAATAATTATTAAAGTTCTTTACAGTAAAAAGAGACGTTTGGCGAACAGTTCAGAAGCGAAGCAGACGCGCGAATCCGCTTGCGCGACGAGACAGTTGCGCGACAAAGTTGAGGAAAATGAGATTTCTCCATAACATCACGCATGTATTCTTTCAAAGGGTTGGGCAGGAGTGTATAGTACACCCACAATTCACCAATGCTTCATCATGGATATCGTTTATGATTTTCGAAAGTTGTAAAGCCGATAGAAAAGTCGAAATTAAAATCCAAGATGGCGGCTGAAAAGATTTTTCAAATTTGTCATCATGGGTGTCGTTTTCATGGTTTTCGAAGGTGCTGAAGCCGATAATGAGGTCAAATTGAAAATCCAAGATGGCGGACGTGAAAAGTTTAAAATTTTTCATCATGGGTATCGTTTTCATGGTTTTCGAGGGTGCTGAAGCCGATAGTGAGGTCAAAATGAAAATCAAAGATGGCGGACGTGAAAAGTTTCAAATTTTTCATCATGGGTGTCGTTTTCATGGTTTTCGAGGGTGCTGAAGCCGATAGTAATGTCAAAATGAAAATCCAAGATGGCGGACGTGACAAATTTCAAATTTTTCATCATAGGTGTCTTTCCCTGATAGACTCAACCAAGTCTTTTAATTTTATTGAAGCTTGCCCATATCTTGGACGGCTATTTGTGTTTTGAGCCACTTGACAAAATTTGATAAATTTTTAGCTCCGTTAGGCTTTTCTGCTGACGTAATCCGTCTAAAAACTTCCATTGTCGGCACGGTTGGCGCAGTGGTTAAGCGTTTCGCTACCATCACATGGGCGTAAGGTGAAAAATTTATTCACTGTTCATTACTTTTATGTTATACAATAGTTCTCGTAGTAACGAAACGGCCAAGCCACATATTTTGACTAAGGTGTAGAGTTTGTGAAGTTAGGGCGTGTAGAGTCAGAAGCTTGGCTCTACATGAGATCTGATAACTTTTGACAGTGCGAGCCATATGTGGTCTCGTCTTGGCAACATTTTACATGAAAAGGTTTTTAGTGGGATTTTATAGTTACTTATCAGTTTAAGTTATAGGTATTTATATTACTTATTAGCTAATAGGCTAGATTGTAATGTAAATAAAGTATCACCAACTGTGCTACCACAAGGCAAAAACGCCGAAAAAAACACGTTTGTTGTATGGTAGCCCCCCATAAATATTTATTTTATTTTGTTTTTAGTATTTGTTGTTATAGCGGCAATAGAAATACATCATCTGTGAAAATTTCAACTGTCTAGCTAGCTACCGCGGTTCTTGAGATACAGCCTGGCGACAGACAGACGGCAAAAACGCCGAAAAAATTACGTTTTTTTGTATGGGAGTCCCCCTTAACCTCTCGAATGTCTTATGTTACACAGTCCGACATAAGCAATTGTCTTTCTATTGTGTCTCTAATTACGACAATCAAAGAGTTAAATATTAATTTTATTTTATTTTTAGTATTTGTTGTTAAAGCGGCAACAGAAATACATCATCTGTGAAAATTTCAACTGTCTAGCTACCGCGGTTCTTGAGATACAGCCTGGCGACAGAAAGACAGCAAAAACGCCGAAAAAAAAATTTTTTTTTGTATGGAAGCCCCCCTTAAATATTAATTTTATTTTGTTTTTAGTATTTGTTGTTATAGCGGCAACAGAAATACATCATCTGTGAAAATTTCAACTGTCTAGCTACCGCGGTTCTTGAGATACAGCCTGGTGACAGACAGACGGACGGACGGACGGACAGCGAAGTCTTAGTAATAGGGTTCCGTTTTTACCCTTTGGGTACAGAACCCTAAAAAGGTTAAAAGTTGGACACCAAGCGACACTAAGTAGGTTATCCAATCTCCGCGCCGAACGGTTGATGAGAAACTGATGGTGGTGGATCTCCACCACCATTAGTTTCTCATCAATCGTTCCGACCGACCGTATCCGACCGTAGAAATTGAGAATTTGAGAATTTGAGAATCTTTTCAGCCGCCATCTTGGATTTTCATTTCGACCTTTCTATCGGCTTTAAAACTTTCGAAAACCATAAACGATATCTATGATGAAGCATTGGTGAATTGTGGGTGTACTATATACTATATACACTCCTGCCCAACCCTTTGAAAGAATACACGCGTGATGTTATGGAAAAATCTCATTTCCTCAACTTTGTCGCATAACTGTCTCGTCGCGCAAGCGGATTCGTGCAAGTGTCTTTCGCGCAAGCGGATTCGTGAAAGTGTCTTTCGCGCAAGTGGATTCGCGCAAGTGTCCTTCGCGCAAATGTCTTTCGCGCAAGAGTATTTCGCGCAAACGACCATTCGCGCAAAAGTCCATTTGCGCAAAAGTCTATTCGCGCAAAAGTCCATTCGCGGAAATGTCTTTTGCGCAGGTGTCCCAGATCTGTTTCTGAACTGTTCGCCAAACGTGTCTTTTTATTGTAAAGAACATTAATAAATATGTATTCTAAAAATATACAAAATAAATTAAAAAAAAACAATGAAAATATTCTAAATATATACAAAATAAATTAAAAAAACAATGATAATATCCTAAAACTAAAAAACCAATACAAATTCCCTGTTATGACTCAACTTGGTTTCGAACTCGATAACCCGCTATTCAGAATCTATGCAAAAACCATTAGACCAACCAAGCCTTGTTAAAAGCGATGAATTTACGCTATGCGTTGTACAAAATAGCCTATAAGGAACTATTTGTTTAGAGTTTCATTATTTCTGTTCGTGTACCTGTTTCGTCAATATTACATTATAAAAATTACTTACTTTACTACTTCCATGAGATGAATAATAATATACTAGAGCGCCATCTATTGGTTCATTGTTAATTATTATTAACCGCGTCACCGTGCCTGACTCGGTAGTTCACTGTATCACCGCCCTTTAAGAATGGCGCTAGGATATCGGAGAAATAGTGGGCGTGGCTAAAAATACCGAAACATCGGAACTCAATTTCGGGTGACAGCCCCTTAAATAACCTCTGAAGGTCACAAACGCGCCGACGAGGGGGCGTTATCGTCCACGTTGAGAACCTATGTGCTTTTAATACTTCTCTGTCTTCTTTAATTAAAATATATTTTTTTCACCTATTTTTAGTGCATTGAACGAATATTATGTCGTTGAATTTTTGTAAGTTTGTCGAGAAAGGTTATTTAAAATACTTTTTACAGCTGTCAACTTTAAAATTGACATTGATTGGAGCTTTAAAATAACCCGCGAAATTCAAAAATGTTCTTTTGTAAACGTAGGTACTTACGTGAAGTTTGAACGTTTTTGAATGGAAGTACATTTATTTTCACGATACATAAAATGTGTAGAAGTTTGTATGTATTTTATACATAAATTAATGCCTTTTTCCCATTGAGGTCGGCAAAAATAAAGTAAAGTCTGATTTTTAATTTAGTAGACTAAAATGACAGTTGCGATCGAGTTTTTTTGTCATGTTGACGAAAAAGGTCGATCGCAACTAAAAAAAAAAGGTAATGATCGTCAAAATTTAGGCTTCGTGTTTGAGTTTGAGAGAACAAGAAGACATATTGAGACAATGCGAACGTTCCTAAAAATACGGGACTTTCCCCTCTGTTACTCGCAGTGCAGAGTGTTAAAATTCTCTGATGAATATAGGCGTCGCCGATGAAAATTTAAATACCACTTTGTCGGCGTAATTAATATGTACACACTCCTACAAAATTACAGCTTTCTAGTACTAACGGTCTCTTAGCAAAACCTCCGACAGACAGACAGACAGACGGACGGACATGACGAAACTATAAGGGTTCCTTGTAGGTACTACGGAACCCTAAAACATGATGGTACAGGACCCTCGGTGCGCGAGTCCGACTCGCTCTTGCCCGGTTTTACGTTATTCTTCGTCTCAACCAGCTTGCTATTTCCATAAGGTCATTTCAATTGAATTTATACTATTAGGTATTAAAGCTGAAGAGTTTGTTTGAGTTAGGATTAGCAATACTTATCCTTCAAAATGATTCAGTTTGAGATTGATATTGTTATGCAATTAGGGTGCTGATCAAATCCAGAAAATCTTAATTAAAATCCCATTTTTAACCGACAAAAAACAAACGGAGGAGGTTCTCAAGTCGACGCGTATTTTTTTTTTAATTTTATAGGCAAACCTATAGCGATTTGAGTATTTTTTAAAGTAACTTGAGCATTTGCTCTTGGAAATCATGATTTAGTAAAGTGGGTGGAGCTGATGATGAAGACCACAGATGGCCATCGGAACTACTCAATGATAAATATTTCACGGGTTGCGATTCGATTACTTGAATATGGTTGCTAAGCAATGTATGCTCGTCACAATGCGAATGGTGAAAAGGAGCTGATGGTGGAATACCAGGAGAACTCCTCATCAATTAACGCCCCTGCATCATATTTTGTAAAAGGCGATGAGCAAAGTTAACACTCTGCTCTTGTAACTAAGATAAATTATAAGCAGACCCACTAAAAGCGGGAAATAAAAACTTTTTAACAAAAAATTAAACTGCCGAAAAAACTGAAAAGCAAAAAATAATAAACCTTTTTTATTTAACCTTAATAACTAAGTTCTTAAACTAATGTAAGTATACTGAAGTAATTTTGAGTCGGCGCCTTTAAAAAGTTTTTTGCCTTGTCTTATCAGTTTGAACTATTCGTGGCCGAAGTGCACCAAAGGGTCAGATGGTGAGAGGAAGTGGGAGGCAGTCGCCTCCTTTAGCGAAGCAGTGATGCTAGCGAAGGAGGTGGCGGGAGGCTCAGGGAGAGAGCCACATATAAATTGTATTAACTTTGCTTGGGAAGTTTTTGAGTTAGCTTTGTAGTGTTAGGTAAGGAGAAATGATAACACTAGCTTGATGTAGCATAAGCATGTCTTTATTTGTTCTACTTAGGTACTATTTTTAGGGGTCGCAAGTAGTAACTACACAGACACGAAAGGATAATTTTAATTGACCAATCACAGCGCTTATTACAAGTTAGAACATTCGTTGGAATATTGTTGCGAGCGGCGCAGCCGAGTCAAATGCGCTGAGGTTATAAATATGGGTGCCGGCCGCGCATGATTTAGTCTAGCGGCGCACGCGGTCGTGGCCGCACGCGGCGAACATGTATGTGACGTAGGTATGCTGCTACAGTGCTCCCCCCCTAGCGAAGCGTACGGGCATCTTGACGATTCTGCCAGATCTGGTTCTCGGTGGATCGATGGGGCGGTCATCAGTTGTAGCAGGCGTCGAGTCGTTCATGTAGCTGCTGTTATGATTGTCCGTGTCATCCGTGTGTATGGTGTAAGCCGGTTTCAGACGGTCGATCGATATATTGGCAGTACGTCCTGGTAGTTGTAGCTTGTAATACTTTTCATGCTTCTCGATGACTATATACGGTCCTTCATATGGGCGCTGCAATGGCTTCCTGACTGCATCTATGCGTACGAATACTGACTTGCATGTCTTCAAATCTTGGTGCACGAACACAGATCGCGTGTTGGAATGCGGTTGGTATATCGGCGTAAGTTGTGCGATGACGTAGTGCAGGTGTTCGACATAAGTATGATTCATCTTCACCGTAGACGTTGTGGGTGTTGGTGCTACAAATTCGCCGGGCAGGCGTAATGCTTGTCCGTACGTTAATTGTGCGGCACTAGTATTGGTGTCGGTCCGAATGGCTGCCCGTAGACCGAGTAACACGGTTGGTAGTTCTTCCATCCATTTGTTATTATTTGATAATCGAGTCATAAGTGCGACCTTCAGCGAACGGTGCCAGCGCTCAACTATTCCGTTACTCTGCGGGTGGTAGGCAGTAGTACGCGTCTTCTCTGCGCCCAGTAATCTTGCGAGTTCGTGAAATAACTGGCTTTCGAACTGTCGTCCCTGATCAGTCGTAATTTTGCTGGGGCATCCGAAACGGGCTATCCATGCCTCGTATATTTTTCTTGCTACGGTATCAGCTGTGATTTCTCGCATTGGTATCGCTTCGGGCCAGCGTGTTTGACGATCGATGATAGTAAGTAAATACTGATGTCCACATGCAGATGTAGGCAGCTTCCCGACGATATCTACGTGGATGTGAAGAAATCGCTCGCTTGGTGGGTAGTGGTCACTGTCGCTGTGTGTGTGTCGCTGAACCTTGGACTGTTGACACGGAGTACATGATTTTGCCCATTTGCTGACATCCTTGTTCATGGACGGCCAGAAATAACGTTGTTGCATCATTTTTCGTGTGGTTCGTATTCCTGGGTGGCTGGTATCGTGAATAGCGTTGAATGCAATGCGACGATAGTCCTCTGGTAGGTACGGGCGTATATTTGTTGTTGACGTTTCGCACCATATCAACTTGTTTGTCCCGGGAGCGACGATCTTCTTGAGTTGTATGTTGTTTTGTTTTAGTAGCGTAGGTAACGATGAGTCATGTTCTTGTGCTTGAGCTAATTTGTTGTATTCGATGATTGTAGGAATGTCGATAGTTTCGATGCGTGATAATGCGTCGGCGACCACGTTATCCGCTCCGCTTACATGTCGTATGTCCGTTGTGAACTCACTGATGAACAAGAGTTGACGTGTTCGACGTTGTGTATCGCTGTTGGACGGTGGCTTATGTATAGCGTATGTGAGTGGCTTGTGGTCGGTGTAGACTATTAGTTCTCTTCCTTCGAAGGTATTTCGGAAATGCTTGATGGCCATATATATGGATAACAATTCCCTGTCGAATGTGCTATATCGCTGCTGTGTTTCTGAGAATTTCTTCGAGAAGTAGCCAAGGGGTATCCACTTGTTATTGACGCGTTGCTGTAGGACGGCTCCTGCGCACGTATTGGATGCGTCGCACATAAGTGACATCGCTGCGGTCGGTGATGGGTGAGCGAGTAAGGCTGCGTTTTGAATGCTGGCCTTGCATGACTCAAAAGCTTCTGTTGCTTCCGCAGTCCAGTCTATCTTGGTCTTGTCACGCTTCTTACAGTTGTGTAGGTAAGTGTTGAGAGGTGCTTGAATATGCGCGGCGTTTGGAGTGCTGTCTCGATAAAAATTCATCATGCCCAGGAATCGACGAAGGTCATGTATGGTTTCTGGTTTTGGATAGTCAGCGATGATCTTGACTTTGTCAATCGGTGGTTTGATTCCCTCGCTTGAGACTTCGTAACCCAGGAACTTGACGCTTTGTTTGCCGAAGTTACATTTTGATGGGTTGATTGTGATTCCGTAGTCATCTAATCTGCGCAAGACAACTTGTAAGTCTTGTTTGTGCTGTTCTTCGTTTTCCGATGCGATGATGACGTCATCGATGAATGGAAATACATAATCCAGTCCACTCAGCACACGGTGTATGAATCGTTGGAAAGTCTGCCCTGCATTTTTTAAGCCTGGGCACATTCGGGGGAATTCGAATAATCCGAATGGCGTTATTATGGCTGTCTTTTCGATATCAGGTTCATGAACTGGCAGTTGCATGTATGCACGGTTGAGGTCCAGGGTTGAAAATATCTTCTTATTATGCAGGTGGTTGGTGAAATCCTTGAGGCGTGGTACTGGATATCTGTCTGGAGTTGTGATGGCATTTAATCTCCTGTAGTCGCCACAAACGCGAATGTCACCATTCTTTTTGGGTACGACGTGTAGCGGACTGGACCATGGGCTTTTGCTTGGCCGGCAAAGTCCTTGCTGCATCATGATCTCGAATTCCTTCTTTGCTGCTAAGTATCGATGTGGTGGTAAGGGTCGGGCTTTGCAGTGAAGTGGTGGGCCTGCTGTTTCGATATGGTGTTCTACATGATGTTTGGGCGTTTCCTTAGTGCACGATGGTCTGGTGATATCGGGGAAGTTGCTAAGCAGCTTGTGATACTGCTGTTTGACGTCAATACTTCGTACTGTTGGCTCGGAGGAGTACGAAATTGGTGCTTTCACGGTGAGTTTCGTTACTTTGTCGATGAGACATCGGCCGGCGATATCGACTAGGAGTTGATGATGTTTTAAGAAATCAGCGCCGATGATAGGCTTGCTGACTGCAGCAATGACGAAATTCCATCTGTATGGTCTTCGTAGATTGAAGTCTAGCTGAAGTGACTTCTCGCCGTAGGTGGGTATGGTGGTATTGTTCGCAGCGTACAAGTGAAAGTCCGTTGGTGCAGCTTTCATTCCTGCTTTTCGTGGTATGACAGATATATTCGCGCCGGTGTCGATTAAAAATGACAGCCGCGAATTCCGATCTGTTATGAATAGGCGGTATGATATATCTTTTGCGCCGGGTCCCGCCTCATCCAACGCTGGTTTTAGTTTTCCGGGGCAGTGGGCGAATTATCATAACTGCACGGCCGCGTACACCGTTGCGCTTGTTTCCCGAATCTCCGATGATAATAGCAGATGTCTGATTGGTCGGCTCGGTGCGGCGTCTTGCTGCGGGACGCGCGGGGTGCGCGTGGTCGATTGGGCGAGCTCCGTGAACGAGATCTTGAACGGTAGCGGTGAAATGTTTTCCGATGGGGGTACGAGCGTTGATTTGTTTTTAGTTCTGCGATTTCTTTCATTAACATATCGACTTTTTCTTCCAGGGTTGTGCTAGTGCGAGGAGGTTCCTGAGAGCTCGTGGAGACGGCGGATACGAGGGCTTGCGGCTGGGTCTGCTCCAAAATCTTGTCTGCCATCGTAGCGAGTTCATAGATGTCGGATTTCTTTGCGATGTTGTCACTGACGGCAAGCACTGCTCGAATCGATTGTGGCAAGTGATTTGTCCACATAATCCTGAGCGCCGAGTCGGAGATATTTTCGCCTGCGAGGTTCTTCATACGACGTAGAAGTTGCGATGGTTTCATGTCACCCAGTTCCATTTCGGACAGTAGTCGCTGGACTTGCCGTTGCTCGGATTCTTCGTATACTTGCAGTAGACGATTTTTCAGCATTTCATACCGCTTCGTCTCAGGTGGATGGAGAATGATGTCAGTGATTTCATCGAGATCCTGCCGTTCGAGTTGACCGATGACTAGCTCGTACATGGCTTGATCACCTTTCTTGTGTGGAGACATGATCGCCTCGAACTGTGCGAACCATAGTCGTATCTTGTCTCGCCAGATGGGTGGGATACGAAGCGCGGTTGAAACACCCGAAAGTTCTTGTTCTCCGCTGGTCATGTTGCTTTTTCCTTTGTCGGGGTCACCACTGTAGTGTTAGGTAAGGAGAAATGATAACACTAGCTTGATGTAGCATAAGCATGTCTTTATTTGTTCTACTTAGGTACTATTTTTAGGGGTCGCAAGTAGTAACTACACAGACACGAAAGGATAATTTTAATTGACCAATCACAGCGCTTATTACAAGTTAGAACATTCGTTGGAATATTGTTGCGAGCGGCGCAGCCGAGTCAAATGCGCTGAGGTTATAAATATGGGTGCCGGCCGCGCATGATTTAGTCTAGCGGCGCACGCGGTCGTGGCCGCACGCGGCGAACATGTATGTGACGTAGGTATGCTGCTACAGCTTCAATAATATCTACGTATTTGATCCACTTAGTTTATATGATGATGTTATAATAACATCCTGTCGCTTATATTTACGTAGAGTAGTGTTATACGATTTTTTGTAGGGTAGGTACCTACAACTAAAAATTTTTTTACAAACAAAAAACAACAACCAGCTTAAAAAAAAAACACTACCTACAAAGTGAAAAATAATTTTAATTTCGGTGGCAAAAAACGAAAACGCGGTACTATCATCACCAGATCGGCCCACCTTTTGAGAGGATGTTCCAGGTTCGGCAACTCTCACAGACAGTTCTCATGATATATTTATACTATGTTTCGTTTGTTTCAGAACGTGCCCTGCTGAAGGATACGTTGCTGGCTGGTCAGACTGGTCAGACTGGTCAGATCAAGGGATGGCGAAATCTATGGGGAAGAGACTGACACAGGATGAGATGCAAAAGGACGGCATGTCATTGTTTCCTATACACGATGGCACTACAACGTACGTTATCTATACCTATACCTATTTATGTCATCATCGTCATCTGCCTAGCCTGTTCACAACTATGTTGGGGTTGGCTTCCAGTCTAACCGGATGCAGCTGAATACCAAACAAACAAACTCTTCAGCTTTATTGTTAGTAGGTATGTTACATAGATTCCCGGCCGTCATTCGTGGATCTTTGACAGTCGTTACGGGTCGTCAGAATCCCGAAAGGCTGACAACCAGTCTTACCAAGCAGTATCGTATTACCCAGTAACTGGGTTGTGGAGGTCATATAGGCAGTCGCTCCATGTAAAGTACTGGTATTCAGCTGCATCCGGTTAGACTGGAAGCCAACCCCAACATAGTTGGGAAAAGGCTAGGCAGATTGCATGATGACTAGGTACAATGACACCTTTTCAGGTTTTCAATTATTTAAATTACAACTTTTTTAGTTTGAAAATATGTAGATTTTATGTACGTTTTACTTTCCTGTTTAAGGGGGAAGCTCTAAGGTGGCCCGCGAAATTCAAATTTTCTTACGTTTTTTGCAATTTGCTGGTCAGAATTAAGTTGTACGTTGATTAAAATATGATTCGCGGTCGTAACAAATATGTATTTACAAAATTATAATCATTAAAGTCATCAACACAACTCTCTAAGACCATGTAATCCCCAAGTGTCAAGATTTCATGAAATAGTCATTCTTGGGGATTACATGGTCTTAGAGAGTTGTGTTGATGACTTTAATGATCATAATTCTGTAAATACATATTTGTTACGGCAGCGAATTATATTTTAATCAACGTACAACTTAATACTGACTAGCAAACTGCAAAAAACCTAAAAAAAATTGAATTTCGCGGGCTACCCGCCGCTTTCGCCTTAACTATCGCACGCATTTAACTATTTCTAAACCATTGTTTAGTGAACATTACTGTGGGTTACACGTTTACCTGGTTTAAAAAGTCACACTTAAATTGTAACGTGCAACTGTAAGATATTAGATATACGTCCCAATAAATTACTATAAAATTACCATTTTAATTGCAGAACCACCGGGTATCCTCCGATATACTACACGAGACCACCACCTCCTTCGGATCCAAAAGAGGGTCCTAACAATGAATCGAGCTCGACTTACGGAGATTTACGCAAGAGACAACAAGTAAGTATGAAATAGTAGCCATTCGTGCTCATCAAAATGATTCAAAATCAAAATATTTTATTTCACTTAGACTTACATGTGCACTTATTTTCATAAGTGTTCCAATTGGTCGTTTCCTATGGAGAAGAACCGGCAAGAAACTCCACGGTTACTCTTTTTAAAAATAATTGGCTTTAAAATGTTGACAAATTACAGTAGGTATGTATGGGAGGACAGCGTAGGCCTGTCAACAAGTACCAGGTACATGATAAAATAAAAAATGGTCTACAGATCTAAAGTCTACAAGGCCTATAAAGTCCTTACATTAACAAAATAAGAATCTATAAAAAGGATAAATAAAAACCTTCTAAAACCAAGTGATATGATTCCCATTACAACCACTAATAAAGACATGACAATTTTTAATTGTCTGTATTTAATGTCAAATAATAAAGAGATTATGTCAAAAAAGTATGTAAAAAAAATAAATATCGTAATTTGAGAGCAGTTAATAGACATTTACATAGTTATGCCGTTAAGAGGAGCCAGGGAAGACATAATATGTGCAGAAGGAATTTATTGCCAAACTACCTTGTCTTCAACGTAGTCCTTAATCTTATAATAATTATGCTTTTTTGATAAGGACACGTTTGATGAGGGTTTTGAATTTTCCATCGCTAAGTTCTGCTTTGCCAACTTGTTATAAAAACGGATGCTGTTTACAAGAAACGACTTGCCAGTTTTAGTTAATCTAAATTTAGGTAACACAATTTCATTTTTACTACGTGTATTTATATTATGGAAATCGCTTCATATTTTGAAGATTCTTAAGTTTTTGCGAATATACAAAATACTTTCTAAAATATAAAGAGAAGGCAGAGTTAGATTCATGGTCTGATCCATGTTCCAACACTTCTGGAAGACATAGTTCCCCGTAGTAGCCAACCAGTCCTTTAACGAAGATACGGCCCGGTCAGAAAGTATTTGATCCGAGAAAACAAGTGTCAAATTCAATTGCGGACGGGCTAAAACAAATTGCGTGTAGGAACAACTGTCAAATCGTGTTGTCATTCATTCTTAATTCGGGCTCCGAAAGAATCATAAAATGTCCGTTAGTGATATGGAGTTTGAAACGCCCAGTTTCATAGCACACTACCAGCAGTAGCAATGGTTTTAATTTTGACAGGTCAACAACATACATTGCGTTATTTACATTTTTGAACAGACTTTTTCGAACATATTTATGAAGCAATGGATTAGCATTATCCTTCAAAATGAATCAGATTGTGATTGTTAGTGTGTTACGCAATTAGGATGCAGGGCAGAATCGCCCAACCTCCTTTCCAATACTGCAGAATGGTGTTTTTTTTTTTAATTAATTTTGTTTTTTTTTTTTCAGAACAACAGACGTAACTACCATGCGACATTTGATAAGGTTGTAGTCTACATTTTGCCGATGCCATGGACTAGATAAAATAGGAATCTTTGAAAAGTTCCTCTCAAAGCCAAGACCAAGGACAAATATTTAAAAACTCGTTGTTTTTTTTAATTATTGTACTTAGGCCTGATTTTTCAATCATCTGAAAACTTTATTCGGAGAATAATTTTGATATTTTGACAGTTATTTCATACAAAAACTGTCAGACGTCACTATTATTCCTCAAATAAAAGTTATTTGGCGATGGAAAAATCAGTCCTAAATTAAGGAAAAAAAGACAAAATATATACTTAATATTACATAGCTTGTTAAGCATAATATTTTATGTTAAGTTGTTGCATAATTATATTATGAATATAGAAACAGGATGTATGCGAATCGATGAAACTGCGCTTTTTAACCGACTTCAAAAAACGAGGAGGTTCTATGTTTGACTCTTATGTTTTTTAAAATATATTATGTTCATCGATTGTTTCATAAATTGCGTTGTTCTTGTATTCTTGCTAGATTTACACAAATTTTTTTTCATTTGATGACTATCTGCTGCCCGCAACTTCGTTCGCGTTAATAACTTTTGATTTTCATTCTTTTTCTAAAATAAAAGTAGCCTACGTTATCTACTCCTCATAACACCAGCTCTATGTCAGTGAAAGTCCCGTCAAAATCGGTCCAGCCGCTTCGGAGATTAGCCGAAATAAACAGATAGACAAAAATTTTAAAAATTGTTTTTTGTTATAAGTACCGTTTAGTAAAAAAACTGTTATTTTGACATTACAAACAGACTCTTCAATTTTATTTATTTGTATAGATAGATTATTTGTTTGATAGAAGATTTGATAACAGTATGTCACCAATTTTTTGTAGAAATTCAAAAAAAGAAATGTATTAAGATGTCAGTGTCAATTATTTATACTCGTTGTAAAATTATATCGAAAATTTCTCAATAATTCTGTTATTTAAGCCATGAAGTCAGAATGATATATTTTATTAACTAAATGATATTTACAACATAAATGTTGATAGACCAAATAAGTTATTACGGATGCCTACAATATTTTTGGTCCGAGACGGTTGAACACACTTACAAAGGCAACGCTAATTATTTTGTCAGTTCAACGACATTCATTGCGTTATTTACGTTGTTGAACAGACGATATTTTCAAACATAGGAAGCAATGGATTTCCTTCAAAGTCTCGGATTGTGATTGAAAGTTTGTTACGCAATTTGGCGTGCTGTAATTGAAAATGTGTAATTTTCGATACGACAGCCTGTCAGATGGTTGCGAGCAGCTATGCTGTCGAACGATAGAATTCATGATATCATCTGATTATCTACAACTCACCAAATCCGACTATCGTGATTTCACAGTTCGCTGTCCGTACTAGTCAATTTAAATATTTAAGTTTTAATTTTATTTTTTGTATTCATTAATTTAGACTGTTTGAAATAGCTATAACACGGTAAATTGACATAGGTAGTGTGCCAATTTGATAAGCTATTTCCCTGACTGTGTCTGCAGTGCGTACGAAGCTTTATATTGCTTAGAAAAAAATGCTTTGAATTATAAATTCCAGCACTAACAGTATTATAATTTATTAATTGTTGTATACTGTATTGTACCCACATTTTATTATAAATGTAATGTGTGAATTGAAAGGAAGTAAGATTAAAAAAAACTATGATATCCAAATATATCCTATAATATGTAAATGAAAACTGATTTTTATTTCGCTCCAAACTTGTCAATATTTTCATTTAAAGGGTCAAATTGAAGGTCTGAGTTATTTGACGACCGATGAAACCTAGCATACTAAATGTGGGTCAGCGGGATTGTCCGAAATCCGGCGTTTAAACCAATGTTACACGAAGTTATTCCGGTCTGATGCCCTGAACCCCTCCTCCACCCCCTCCTCGCTCCCCTGCTAGTTCGTCTTCTGTTTTAATCTCTATATTATCCACTATAAACTTTCTCATTCCAGTTTGATCCGCTTTTTCTTTTGTTTTTATTCCTGAAGGATCGTCAGCAAGAAAAATAAGTACAGGCGAAGAAAAAAATTGTAAGGAAACCTGCGAGGTAATTGCGTAACGTGCACACTTCTACTGGCAATGCTTTTTGTGGTGTTGCTTGGACTTATCACACAAATAATAACACTCTCAGCACATACGTTCGCACCCTACGCGTTCGAGTACACACTCACACCCTTTACCTACACTACACTCATAGACACATTCACACTCCCTACATCCACACTACACACACCACACATGACATACATAACTCATCCGTCAAGTTTTAGACATAAGTACGAGTACCTCCTAAGTCAATTAATTTTGGAATTGTCATTGTGTGATTTGTAAGTTTTCATACCACGGAAGAGCACTGATTTCCAAGATACAGGTTTTTACCTAGTTTGGAATTCAGGAGTTCTTATACCTAGTTTTAGTCTACTTACCTACATTATTGTATCCTAGTTCTTAGGAATATAACTGTATTTAGACTATATTTTATTGAGTCCAAATATACGTTATAATAATGTTCCATGATGATAACAAAACGAGCTCTCTTGTCTCAATGTACCAATAAAGTCTACCCGAGCGTTTATATATACCAGAAGACGCACCTCGAATCTTATAAAAATGGTGATTTCATAATGACACAATTATTATTTATTAAAGATTAAATTTCGATAATGCCATGGCCAGGCCATGATCTGATCAGCAGATTCGTTCGCCATGCGGCTGATGTTACATGTCTGATGCCTTTATTATCTCGATAGTGTTCGCATCTGATCTATTTTTTTACAGTTTATTAGATTCGAAGCGATTTATTACTAACTTGCAGTAGGCAGTGCCGTAAATAGGGCGGTGCCAGCGGTGCCCAGGCACAGGGCGCAGACCCTGGAGGGGCGCAGAAATGACCAGACCTGGGTCACTAACAATACCTATTATTTATTTATTTATACGTGTGGATTCTCGTCGTCCGCGTATATTCTTCTTACAAATAAATAATAATCGTAAAAGTTTGTGAAGAATGTGATATCGAAAACGATTTTCCTGAAAAGCGTAAAAAGCGTCTTTACTCGCGTAAAGAGGTTGGCAAGCTCTTTGAGAGATTGATTGCGGGCCACCTCGTCGGGCACCTGGTGAGGACGGGGCCGGATCTGGCGGACAGCCAGTTTGGCTTAGGCAAGGGGCGCTCGACGGTGGACGCCATCATGCGCGTGAGAGCCCTCACGACGGGGGAAGCGGTGTCTCGGGGTGGGGTCGTCGTGGCGGTGTCACTCGACATCGCCATCGCGTTTAACACCCTGCCCTGGAGCTGCATTGTGGAGGCATTCCGGTATCACCGGGTGCCGACCTACCTCCGTCGAATAGTCGAGGCGTATTTGACGGACAGAGCCGTCATCTACCCCGGTCGCGACGGGGAGTGGAACCGGCGAGAGATGTCGTGCGGTGTACCGCAGGGATCGGTTCTGGGGTCGTTCCTGTGGGACATCGGCTACGACTGGGTGCTGTGGGCCGACCTCCCTGATGGCGTCAACGTGGTTTGCTACGTTGATGACGCGATGGTCCTGGCGCAGGGGAGGTCGCATCAGGCGCGGCCGACGCGATGACACGCGGGGTTGCGATAGTCGTGGAGAGGATCCGGCAGTTGGGCCTCGAGGTGGCATTGCATAAGTCCGAGGCCATGTCGTTTCATGGACCCCGGAACGCGCCACCATCGGGATCCCAACTAACGGTAGGAGGGGTTCACATCGGCGTCGAGACAACGATGAGGTACCTGTTTCTCGTCCTCGACAGCCGGTGGAACTTCGTCGAGCACTTCCGACGTTTTGCCCCCAAACTAGAACGGGCCGGGACCGCCTTCAAGAGGCTCTTGCCCAACCTGAGGGGGCCAAACGCCTCCTGCCAGAGGCTTTACGCGGGGGTCGTGCAGTCCATGGCCCTATACGGGGCCCCGGTGTGGGCGCGTTCACTGCGGCGGCGAGCCGCCCACTACCTGAACGCGCCCCAGAAGGCTTATCCGGGGCTACCGCACGATCTCGGGCGAGGTGGCAAGCCTCCTTGCCGGACTGCCGCCATGGGATCTGGATAGTCCTCGCGCGCCTGTATTAGTGGCGCGCGGAGGCACTACGCAGGGGGGAAAATCCTCCCGTCCCAGCCGCCGCGGGAGAAGCTCCGGGCTACGGGAGCCGCGTGACGACTCCCGGCCTCCGTAGGCGTGGACCTGCGGGCGGAGAGGGGTAGCTCACCGTCCGATCAGGACCAGGCCCGTGCCGGACGGCGCGTACGTGTTCCACGCGCGCCTTAAAGAGATGTCAGCATCGAGGAATGGGCCCCTTAGGACCGAAGCCTGCCGGGTCAGCGGGATATTGTCCCAAAGGGTTACCGCTGGCAAGGAACATAAAGGGCTAAGGAACACGGGGGTGGGTTTTAGTCAGTAAGAGTCTGACACTCCCTTCCGCTCCACCCAGAGCAGGACATTTGATGATCTCCCATCCGAAAAAAAAAAAAAAAGGGCGCGGATATAGCAGCTCGCACCGGGCGCATAAAAGGCTAATTACGGCACTGGCAGTAGGCATAATTTATTTTATAATTTTTAGGAAATAGTGAGCCATATTGAAAGTATCTCTTTCTGTACGTAACCTTTTCACACCTAAACCACTGAACGGATTTCGATAAAATTTGGCAAGGAGTCAAAGTCAAAGCATTTATTTCAATTAAACCTTGTACAGGCACTTTTGAATTGTCATAATTAAATAGTCTGTCAGTTAGTCAGAAAGTTGAAGCTAGTTGCCCATTCCAAAACGTAGATCTCTATGGAGAAGAACGGGCAAGAAACTCCATGGACACTCTTTTAAATCAAGATATTACAAAATCCTGAGAGAGATAGATATAGATAGTATCCTAGGGAAGGACATGGGCTACTGCACCGGTACTGTCACGTGGGAATATTTCCGTCATCCACGCGGGCGAAGCCGTGGGCAGAAGCTAGTTAGTACATAACGACGACGACATAATTTTTCATTGACTTTGAATCTGTGTTATTTTTGCAAGAGAATATTACTTTTGAACATAATGAGATGACCTATGACGGGGCGCCACGCGATTAAAATGGAAAAGTGATAATAAGATAAATCAGGAAAATAAACAATTTTGGGACTCTTTTCTAATGACTACAAATGAACCGAAATAATTTCTCAATAAATAATTATTGCCAGATTAGAATATTTTATGAGTGGTTAGGATTCATGCTTCGGGTGCCCCGACGATACGACCGTATAAAAAGTATGGACTAGAACAATCAAACTTCAATTTGTGATAAGCTTTTGGTTCGGCAACACTAACACCAAAAAGTGGAGTTATACCTACTAACATAATGATTAACATCAGTGTCATTGCCAGTCCTGAGCTGCTTCTGATAGTCGGATTATTTTTAATGTAAGTATTTAAAAAAAATATTTCTTTAACTTTCGGTCTGTAATTACAGACCGAAAGTGCTGCTACATTAAAAAAATAAAAATTTAAATTAAATAAAAATCTAAATTAAAAAAAAAATAAACTGATTAATCCAGGATTAATCAGTTTTTTTTTTAATTTACATTATGCTATAACATAGGTTCTCAACCTTATTTTGCTCACCGGGGCACTATATTTTTTTTTCTAGAGCCCCCAATTTTTTTTACTTACCTTCTGTCGCGAATCTGAAACAGCTATGGCCACGATAGACGCAAGATAGGATACTTAAGGCGCTGAATAGACCCAAATAGGCTTGTCTCCAACAATTTTTTAGCCAAATCTATACAGTTTGAGACAGCGGAAAAAATATATGTTAATCTTGAACATATTTCCTAAAACTTCGTTGTTTTCAAAACACGTTTTTGAAAAGTTTTCTCGATACAAAAAAATGGTAAACTAACCTCCTAAACTGATCTTCCAACAAAAAAATCTGAATTATTTACCAACGTACGTTGGTAAAATTTATAACAATAACGTATCATATCAAAATACAAAACTTGGTTGTCTAATATTTTTGACAACTCAACTTATTTTTAAGTAATTAATTATTTTGTGGTTTGTAAAAATGTACGAGCGTCGCGAAATCGCGCTTCTCTTTCTTATGTACGCAATCCGACAGTGATCGCCACAGAGTACATTATAGTGTGATCGCTTAGGCGCGCTGCTAGACGGACGTATGTCGCTTTGCCTCGCAACCCGTTCATTTCATATTATCATCAAACAAAAATGTCGGAGGCCAGCAAAAAATCACTTCTATACTAACAAACCAATACGTCCCATGGAAGTAGTAATATAAGTAATTTTTATATTGACAAAACAGGTACACGAACAGAAAAAATGAAACTCTAAACAAATAGTTACTAGGCTATTTTGTACAACGCATTGCGTAAATTCATCGCTTATGACAAGGCTCGCTTGGTCGAGTGGTTTTTGCATAGATTCTGAATAGCGAGTTATCGGGTTCGAAACCAAGTTGAGTCTTATCAGGGAATTCGTATTGGTTTTTTAGTTTTATGATATTATCATTGTTTTTTTTAGTCTTAGGATATTTTTATTGTTTTTTTTTTATTTATTTTGTATATTTTTAGAATAATTATTAAAGTTCTTTACAGTAAAAAGAGACGTTTGGCGAACAGTTCAGAAGCGAAGCAGACGCGCGAATCCGCTTGCGCGACGAGACAGTTGCGCGACAAAGTTGAGGAAAATGAGATTTCTCCATAACATCACGCATGTATTCTTTCAAAGGGTTGGGCAGGAGTGTATAGTACACCCACAATTCACCAATGCTTCATCATGGATATCGTTTATGATTTTCGAAAGTTGTAAAGCCGATAGAAAAGTCGAAATTAAAATCCAAGATGGCGGCTGAAAAGATTTTTCAAATTTGTCATCATGGGTGTCGTTTTCATGGTTTTCGAAGGTGCTGAAGCCGATAATGAGGTCAAATTGAAAATCCAAGATGGCGGACGTGAAAAGTTTCAAATTTTTCATCATGGGTATCGTTTTCATGGTTTTCGAGGGTGCTGAAGCCGATAGTGAGGTCAAAATGAAAATCAAAGATGGCGGACGTGAAAAGTTTCAAATTTTTCATCATGGGTGTCGTTTTCATGGTTTTCGAGGGTGCTGAAGCCGATAGTAATGTCAAAATGAAAATCCAAGATGGCGGACGTGAAAAATTTCAAATTTTTCATCATAGGTGTCTTTCCCTGATAGACTCAACCAAGTCTTTTAATTTTATTGAAGCTTGCCCATATCTTGGACGGCTATTTGTGTTTTGAGCCACTTGACAAAATTTGATAAATTTTTAGCTCCGTTAGGCTTTTCTGCTGACGTAATCCGTCTAAAAACTTCCATTGTCGGCACGGTTGGCGCAGTGGTTAAGCGTTTCGCTACCATCACATGGGCGTAAGGTGAAAAATTTATTCACTGTTCATTACTTTTATGTTATACAATAGTTCTCGTAGTAACGAAACGGCCAAGCCACATATTTTGACTAAGGTGTAGAGTTTGTGAAGTTAGGGCGTGTAGAGTCAGAAGCTTGGCTCTACATGAGATCTGATAACTTTTGACAGTGCGAGCCATATGTGGTCTCGTCTTGGCAACATTTTACATGAAAAGGTTTTTAGTGGGATTTTATAGTTACTTATCAGTTTAAGTTATAGGTATTTATATTACTTATTAGCTAATAGGCTAGATTGTAATGTAAATAAAGTATCACCAACTGTGCTACCACAAGGCAAAAACGCCGAAAAAAACACGTTTGTTGTATGGTAGCCCCCCATAAATATTTATTTTATTTTGTTTTTAGTATTTGTTGTTATAGCGGCAATAGAAATACATCATCTGTGAAAATTTCAACTGTCTAGCTAGCTACCGCGGTTCTTGAGATACAGCCTGGCGACAGACAGACGGCAAAAACGCCGAAAAAATTACGTTTTTTTGTATGGGAGTCCCCCTTAACCTCTCGAATGTCTTATGTTACACAGTCCGACATAAGCAATTGTCTTTCTATTGTGTCTCTAATTACGACAATCAAAGAGTTAAATATTAATTTTATTTTATTTTTAGTATTTGTTGTTAAAGCGGCAACAGAAATACATCATCTGTGAAAATTTCAACTGTCTAGCTACCGCGGTTCTTGAGATACAGCCTGGCGACAGAAAGACGGCAAAAACGCCGAAAAAAACACGTTTTTTTGTATGGGAGCCCCCCTTAAATATTTGTTTTATTTTGTTTTTAGTATTTTTTGTTATAGCGGCAACAGAAATACATCATCTGTGAAAATTTCAACTGTCTAGCTACCGCGGTTCTTGAGATACAGCCTGGCGACAGAAAGACAGCAAAAACGCCGAAAAAAAAATTTTTTTTTGTATGGAAGCCCCCCTTAAATATTAATTTTATTTTGTTTTTAGTATTTGTTGTTATAGCGGCAACAGAAATACATCATCTGTGAAAATTTCAACTGTCTAGCTACCGCGGTTCTTGAGATACAGCCTGGTGACAGACAGACGGACGGACGGACGGACGGACGGACGGCGAAGTCTTAGTAATAGGGTTCCGTTTTTACCCTTTGGGTACAGAACCCTAAAAAGGTTAAAAGTTGGACACCAAGCGACACTAAGTAGGTTATCCAATCTCCGCGCCGAACGGTTGATGAGAAACTGATGGTGGTGGATCTCCACCACCATTAGTTTCTCATCAATCGTTCCGACCGACCGTATCCGACCGTAGAAATTGAGAATTTGAGAATCTTTTCAGCCGCCATCTTGGATTTTCATTTCGACCTTTCTATCGGCTTTAAAACTTTCGAAAACCATAAACGATATCTATGATGAAGCATTGGTGAATTGTGGGTGTACTATATACTATATACACTCCTGCCCAACCCTTTGAAAGAATACACGCGTGATGTTATGGAAAAATCTCATTTCCTCAACTTTGTCGCATAACTGTCTCGTCGCGCAAGCGGATTCGTGCAAGTGTCTTTCGCGCAAGCGGATTCGTGAAAGTGTCTTTCGCGCAAGTGGATTCGCGCAAGTGTCCTTCGCGCAAATGTCTTTCGCGCAAGAGTATTTCGCGCAAACGACCATTCGCGCAAAAGTCCATTTGCGCAAAAGTCTATTCGCGCAAAAGTCCATTCGCGGAAATGTCTTTTGCGCAGGTGTCCCAGATCTGTTTCTGAACTGTTCGCCAAACGTGTCTTTTTATTGTAAAGAACATTAATAAATATGTATTCTAAAAATATACAAAATAAATAAAAAAAAAACAATGAAAATATTCTAAATATATACAAAATAAATTAAAAAAACAATGATAATATCCTAAAACTAAAAAACCAATACAAATTCCCTGTTATGACTCAACTTGGTTTCGAACTCGATAACCCGCTATTCAGAATCTATGCAAAAACCATTAGACCAACCAAGCCTTGTTAAAAGCGATGAATTTACGCTATGCGTTGTACAAAATAGCCTATAAGGAACTATTTGTTTAGAGTTTCATTATTTCTGTTCGTGTACCTGTTTCGTCAATATTACATTATAAAAATTACTTACTTTACTACTTCCATGAGATGAATAATAATATACTAGAGCGCCATCTATTGGTTCATTGTTAATTATTATTAACCGCGTCACCGTGCCTGACTCGGTAGTTCACTGTATCACCGCCCTTTAAGAATGGCGCTAGGATATCGGAGAAATAGTGGGCGTGGCTAAAAATACCGAAACATCGGAACTCAATTTCGGGTGACAGCCCCTTAAATAACCTCTGAAGGTCACAAACGCGCCCACGAGGGGGCGTTATCGTCCACGTTGAGAACCTATGTGCTTTTAATACTTCTCTGTCTTCTTTAATTAAAATATATTTTTTTCACCTATTTTTAGTGCATTGAACGAATATTATGTCGTTGAATTTTTGTAAGTTTGTCGAGAAAGGTTATTTAAAATACTTTTTACAGCTGTCAACTTTAAAATTGACATTGATTGGAGCTTTAAAATAACCCGCGAAATTCAAAAATGTTCTTTTGTAAACGTAGGTACTTACGTGAAGTTTGAACGTTTTTGAATGGAAGTACATTTATTTTCACGATACATAAAATGTGTAGAAGTTTGTATGTATTTTATACATAAATTAATGCCTTTTTCCCATTGAGGTCGGCAAAAATAAAGTAAAGTCTGATTTTTAATTTAGTAGACTAAAATGACAGTTGCGATCGAGTTTTTTTGTCATGTTGACAAAAAAGGTCGATCGCAACTAAAAAAAAAAGGTAATGATCGCCAAAATTTAGGCTTCGTGTTTGAGTTTGAGAGAACAAGAAGACATATTGAGACAATGCGAACGTTCCTAAAAATACGGGACTTTCCCCTCTGTTACTCGCAGTGCAGAGTGTTAAAATTCCCTGATGAATATAGGCGTCGCCGATGAAAATTTAAATACCACTTTGTCGGCGTAATTAATATGTACACACTCCTACAAAATTACAGCTTTCTAGTACTAACGGTCTCTTAGCAAAACCTCCGACAGACAGACAGACAGACGGACGGACATGACGAAACTATAAGGGTTCCTTGTAGGTACTACGGAACCCTAAAACATGATAGTACAGGACCCTCGGTGCGCGAGTCCGACTCGCTCTTGCCCGGTTTTACGTTATTCTTCGTCTCAACCAGCTTGCTATTTTCATAAGGTCATTTCAATTGAATTTATACTATTAGGTATTAAAGCTGAAGAGTTTGTTTGAGTTAGGATTAGCAATACTTATGCTTCAAAATGATTCAGTTTGAGATTGATATTGTTATGCAATTAGGGTGCTGATCAAATCCAGAAAATCTTAATTAAAATCCCATTTTTAACCGACAAAAAACAAACGGAGGAGGTTCTCAAGTCGACGCGTATTTTTTTTTAAATTTTATAGGCAAACCTATAGCGATTTGAGTATTTTTTAAAGTAACTTGAGCATTTGCTCTTGGAAATCATGATTTAGTAAAGTGGGTGGAGCTGATGATGAAGACCACAGATGGCCATCGGAACTACTCAATGATAAATATTTCACGGGTTGCGATTCGATTACTTGAATATGGTTGCTAAGCAATGTATGCTCGTCACAATGCGAATGGTGAAAAGGAGCTGATGGTGGAATACCAGGAGAACTCCTCATCAATTAACGCCCCTGCATCATATTTTGTAAAAGGCGATGAGCAAAGTTAACACTCTGCTCTTGTAACTAAGATAAATTATAAGCAGACTTACTAAAAGCGGGAAATAAAAACTTTTTAACAAAAAATTAAACTGCCGAAAAAACTGAAAAGCAAAAAATAATAAACCTTTTTTATTTAACCTTAATAACTAAGTTCTTAAACTAATGTAAGTATACTAAAGTAATTTTGAGTCGGCGCCTTTAAAAAGTTTTTTGCCTTGTCTTATCAGTTTGAACTATTCGTGGCCGAAGTGCACCAAAGGGTCAGATGGTGAGAGGAAGTGGGAGGCAGTCGCCTCCTTCAGCGAAGCAGTCATGCTAGCGAAGGAGGTGGCGGGAGGCTCAGGGAGAGAGCCACATATAAATTGTATTAACTTTGCTTGGGAAGTTTTTGAGTTAGCTTCAATAATATCTACGTATTTGATCCACTTAGTTTATATGATGATGTTATAATAACATCCTGTCGCTTATATTTACGTAGAGTAGTGTTATACGATTTTTTGTAGGGTAGGTACCTACAACTAAAAATTTTTTTACAAACAAAAAACAACAACCAGCTTAAAAAAAAACACTACCTACAAAGTGAAAAATAATTTTAATTTCGGTGGCAAAAAACGAAAACGCGGTACTATCATCACCAGATCGGCCCACCTTTTGAGAGGATGTTCCAGGTTCGGCAACTCTCACAGACAGTTCTCATGATATTTATACTATGTTTCAGAACGTGCCCTGCTGAAGGATACGTTGCTGGCTGGTCAGACTGGTCAGACTGGTCAGATCAAGGGATGGCGAAATCTATGGGGAAGAGACTGACACAGGATGAGATGCAAAAGGACGGCATGTCATTGTTTCCTATACACGATGGCACTACAACGTACGTAATCTATACTTATACCTATTTATGTCATCATCGTCATCTGCCTAGCCTTTTCACAACTATGTTGGGGTTGGCTTCCAGTCTAACCGGATGCAGCTACCCGCCGCTTTCGCCTTAACTATCGCACGCATTTAACTATTTCTAAACCATTGTTTAGTGAACATTACTGTGGGTTACACGTTTACCTGGTTTAAAAAGTCACACTTAAATTGTAACGTGCAACTGTAAGATATTAGATATACGTCCCAATAAATTACTATAAAATTACCATTTTAATTGCAGAACCACCGTGTATCCTCCGAGATACTACCCGATACCACCACCTCCTTCGGATCCAAAAGAGGGTCCTAACAATGAATCGACCTCGACTTACGGAGATTTACGCAAGAGACAACAAGTAAGTATGAAAAAGTAGCCATTCGTGCTCATCAAAATGATTCAAAATCAAAATATTTTATTTCACATAAACTTACATGGGCACTTATTTTCATAAGTGTTCCAATTGGTCGTTTCCTATGGAGAAGAACCGGCAAGAAACTCCACTGTTACTCTTTTTAAAAATAATTGGCTTTAAAATGTTGACAAATTACAGTAGGTATGTATGGGAGGACAGCGTAGGCCTGTCAACAAGTACCAGGTACATGATAAAATAAAAAATACAGATCTAAAGTCTACAAGGCCTACAAAGTCCTCACATTAACAAAATAAGAATCTATAAAAAGGATAAATAAAAAATAAAAACCTACTAAAACCAAGTGATATGATTCCCATTACAACCACTAATAAAGAGATGAAAATTTTTAATTGTCTGTATTTAATGTCAAATAATAAAGAGATTATGTCAAAAAAGTATGTAAAAAAAATAAATATCGTAATTTGAGAGCAGTTAATAGACATTTACATAGTTATGCCGTTAAGAGGAGCCAGGGAAGACATATGTGCAGAAGGAATTATTGCCAAACTACCTTGTCTTCAACGTAGTCCTTAATCTTATAATAATTATGCTTTTTTGATAAGGACACGTTTGATGAGGGTTTTGAATTTTCCATCGCTAAGTTCTGCTTTGCCAACTTGTTATAAAAACGGATGCTATTTACAAGAAACGACTTGCCAGTTTTAGTTAATCTAAGTTTAGGTAACACAATTTCATTTTTACTACGTGTAGGTATTTATATTATGGAAATCGCTTCATATTTTGAAGATTCTTAAGTTTTTGCGAACATACAAAATACTTTCTAAAATATAAAGAGAAGGCAGAGTTAGATTCATGGTCTGATCCATGTTCCAACACTTCTGGAAGACATAAATGTATCTGTTCCCCGTAGTAGCCAACCAGTCCGTTAACGAAGATACGGCCCCGTCAGAAAGGATTACCTACTTGAGTGCGAAAGCCGTATCATCGAAGTTTGTTTCTTCGAAAACCTTTCAACGACATCTCTATACTGCGACGCCTTGTAACTGCGATGTTTCGTTACATCGAAAAACTGTACTACGAACGATTTTACTGCGTAGATATCATACTGCGAAGCCTTGTTCAATCGATGTCACGTTAGTGTGATGTAACTTAGGAAAACTTACTTCGGACGAACTTACGGCGATAACCAAGAACATCGATTTTCTTTTCCAAATTAATACCTACATTTTTCACATTTCCGCCGGGTGTGGGTAAGATATCGAGCGCACGCGTAAGTTATAACCGTCTAAGAACACTACTGCCCTGAAGAGCCTCCAGACGTAGGTAGCGGGAACTGGAGGTAGATGTCCAGGGTCCCGTAGCGCCGCGGCAGGGTCGTCCAGCCGCTCCCCTGCGGCGACGGCGGTGGCAGTATTAGTAACCGCCTCCGGGCCTCAAGCCTTCAACAGCGTATTCCCGGTATTCCCGTCAGGGATTATCTACTTGAGTGCGAAAGCCGTATCATCGAAGTTTGTTTCTTCGAAAACCTTTCAACGACATCTCTATACTGCGACGCCTTGTTACTGCGATGTTTCGTTGCATCGAAAAACTGTACTACGAACGATTTTACTGCGTAGATATCATACTGCGAAGCCTTGTTCAATCGATGTCACGTTAGTGTGATGTTACTTAGGAAAACTTACTTCGGACGAACTTACGGCGATAACCAAGAACATCGATTTTCTTTTCCAAATTAATACCCACATTTTTCACATTTCTTTAAAAACAGAGAGCGCCATCTGTCATGAACATCAGTGTAAAAGTAAAGATTGTAGATCATTGTAAAGTTACCTAGGCTACCACATCTCGATAACCAGTGGATGCCAGCTCACTGCTGTCCACCGTAGACCTTCAGACTACGGTTGTCGGGATGTGTCAGTTGGTCGCGTGAGTCCGAACATCACCTAACGGACAAACCCGACTGGTTACAGGGTTTCTTCCTTCCTTCCTTCCACCTTTCTGCCTGCCTACTTCACTTCTGCACCTGCACCTGCACCTGCACAGACGTTACGTTTCTACGTGCGCTGTTGAAGGCTTGAGGCCCGGAGGCGGTTACTAATACTGCCACCGCCGTCGCCGCAGGGGAGCGGCTGGACGACCCTGCCGCGGCGCTACGGGACCCTGGACATCTACCTCCAGTTCCCGCTACCTACGTCTGGAGGCTCTTCAGGACAGTAGTGTTCTTAGACGGTTATAACTTACGCGTGCGCTCGATATCTTACCCACACCCGGCGGAAATGTGAAAAATGTAGGTATTAATTTGGAAAAGAAAATCGATGTTCTTGGTTATCGCCGTAAGGTCGTCCGAAGTAAGTTTTCCTAAGTAACATCACACTAACGTGACATCGATTGAACAAGTCTTCGCAGTATGATATCTACGCAGTAAAATCGTTCGTAGTACAGTTTTTCGATGTAACGAAACATCGCAGTAACATGGCGTCGATTTAACAAGGCGTCGCAGTATAGAGATGTCGTTGAAAGGTTTTCGAAGAAACAAACTTCGATGATACGGCTTTCGCACTCAAGTAGGTATTCCCGTCAGAAAGTATTTGATCCGAGAAAACAAGTGTCAAATTCAATTGCGGACGGGCTAAAACAAATTGCGTGTAGGAACAACTGTCAAATCGTGTTGTCATTCATTCTTAATTCGGGCTCCGAAAGAATCACAAAATGTCCGATAATGATATGGAGTTTGAAACGCCCAGTTTCATAGCACACTACCAGCAGTAGCAATGGTTTTAATTTTGACAGGTCAACAACATACATTGCGTTATTTACATTTTTGAACAGACTTTTTCGAACATATTTATGAAGCAATGGATTAGCAATATCCTTCAAAATGAATCAGATTGTGATTGTTAGTGTGTTACGCAATAGGCTATTTGACAATGTAAAAAATAAGGTCATAATTATTGACACTCGTATAGATTATCGCTTTTAAAATCGATTTGCATTAATTTTACTACAAAACAATGTATTATTTATAAAATAATCCCGAAAAAACTTCATCTTTTTAAATCTGGCGCCACGTAATCGAAAACGGTCTGGATTGGCTGAACTTAAGATGACGTCATGTTCTAGTAAATTTCTGTCTATCGTTGACAGAACAGATGACTTTTGTCTAGTATCTCGACCGTTTCAACGTTTGTTTACGTCAATCGTGACGTCACGACGCCATATTGTTAAAGATAGCGTTTTGGCGGCTTATTTAAACAGTACATTTTTATTTACTATTTTTTAAAAGAAATGGGTAGTTCTTCGAAATTTGATTCTTTGACTGATCCATATGGCCAAAATTTAATTTCACTTTCAGCTCTGTAACACATGTTCATATGAAAATAGGTATACCAAATAACATATATTTGAATGAGGGACTCGTTTTTATAAAGTAGTTTTCAAGATATTGATTTTGTGCCCAGATGAATCAGAATTTGTTACAGATGAATCAGAAACAGAAATAAAAAGTAATAAATACACCGTTAGTTATGAATGTAAATTCTTAACAATAATTATTAATTCTTAAATAGGACTAAGACATATTAAAAGTGTCATATTTAGAACAAGATTATACTTCTGTCATTTTTTATTATTCAAAAGGTTATAGCTAAGTAAATAATAATAAATAAGACTACAACAACTGACTTCATACGGTAAAAAATTGGACAACGAGCATTACGCAACAAAAGCGCTCCTTTCGTGCTGGTGAGGGGAAAAACTAATTTATTTTATTTTTCATATGGGGTTTTGACCATACGAATCAGGCACAGATGAATCAGGATTTTGCCTACAATCATGCATAACTCATCATACATACAGACTTCATTATTTTAATTTTTCTACACGAATCTATAACTCAAAAGCATCACACGAAACACAGATTGAAGTTTTAAAACAATAAAATAAATTTTATAAAGTAGGCATTGTAATCAGGATGCCACCTGAACCAAACACAGATGAATCAGGTATTTTCCTTCGTAACACCGGATCTAAGCCAACCAGCCGCACGTCCACCTTCTAGGTCGTCCGTTGCACGACTGGCTTCCCCCCGCGCTGGAAGCCAGACTCTCATTATTATTACCCGACCAAGTACGGTCAAGCGCAGCTTACGCCACATTAATCAGTATTATACGCCGGACACTTCTTTTATACTTATTTATAAGCAGACTAACGTAGTTATAACTAATACACATTTTTTTTGTAATAAGAAAATTCATTTCCTTTCGATATAATTATAATTTATATTGATGTATCAAAGGGAAAATGCGACATCGACCATTTTGTTCCGGAAAATGGCAAACGGACGCGCTATATGAATCAGAAGAACGACCTTCAAATATTTTTATTTTGTACCTAGACAGCAATTATTAAAAAAAAATCATTTGTCCCAGTAAGGGATAAAGCTAAACTGTACAAAAAAAAATATTACATGCCGTTTTTTTAGTTGGTTACAGAAATATACCCACAGACATCGAAAATTTTGTCCTTGAAGAATTACCCAAATACATTATGCAATTTGAAGAAATAGGTTTTTGTGGGCTCGTTAGATACCATTAAATAATCTGAGATGTTTATCAGAAACCAGTCAAATAGCCTATTAGGATGCAGGGCAGAATCGCCCAACCTCCTTTCCAATACTGCAGAATGGTGTTTTTTTTTTAAATTAATTTTGTTTTTTTTTTTTCAGAACGACAGACGTAACTACCATGCGACATTTGATAAGGTTGTAGTCTACATTTTGCCGATGCCATGGACTAGATAAAATAGGAGTCTTTGAAAAGTTACTCTCAAAACCAAGACCAAGGCCAAATATTTAAAAACTCGTTGTTTAAATTATTGTACTTAGGCCTGATTTTTCAATCATCTGAAAACTTTATTCGGAGAATAATTTTGATATTTTGACAGTTATTTCATACAAAAACTGTCAGACGTCACTATTATTCCTCGAATAAAAGTTATTTGGCGATGGAAAAATCAGTCCTAAATTAAGGAAAAAAAGACAAAATATATACTTAATATTACATAGCTTGTTAAGCATAATATTTTTCAACACACTTGCTCGTAAAGTGGCTCTTATTGAACCGCTTTTAGGTCCATAATGGAGTGTATTACGAACGCGTGCTTTTTCTTTACTTTAATCCACATGTTCTGTAATACCACAGATAACTATTTACTTACTAGTCGGAGACGCGCGCTTTTTTAATCTCATCAAACCCTGCGTTCCGAATTGGGAAATAATCGATGTGTTCCGAATTGGGAAATAACCGAATTAGCGTGAGCGCGATAACGATAACGATGTCCCGTGAATCGTCATGACATTCGCCATCTTGCGATAATGCCGACCATGCCCTAGAATAATATCACCGTGAGCGCTGTCAAAAATGACAGTGTGTGTATGAGGTTGTGTCAATGTGTGTTTTGTTTTGAGTTGCATCATCTTTAAATTAAACTAACGTGGCATTTTTGAAATTGTGCTTCTGGCTGACAGTCGCCACCTAACCAAAGAAGAAGAACTGAAGAAGAAATGTGGTGTTTATACAAAGAAATACTGTAATAATATCTTTTTTACATTGTGTAAGCACTGTCATGTGAGCGCGTTCACGAGTGTTCCGAATTGTTGCCAGCTCTCAGCAGTCATAATAGTAATATCTAAATCAGAACGCATGTGAGATGATGCATGGACGTAATATTACGTCCATGGAGATGATGTGAGCGATTATAGCTAATTCGGAAAGCGCCCAAAGAGACTTCATGCCGAAAGAAAAAATCCGCGGGCTATATTTCAATTTTTTTTTAAATAGTCTGTATTGTCCTTGGTCGCAAAATGAACTCGCAGGGGACCACAGACAATTTAAGGTGAATGCGCAGTGGTAGACCGCGAAATTCTTAGGTTTTTTGCAATTTTCAGGTTTGTGTTTATTATATTTTTTCTATAGGCTGTTTAGCAGTTTTGCCTGTGCCATAGATTAATATATTTAAAATGAGTCAATGTTGCGCGCGCATCGCTAGTGCTGGCTAGCACGGCGCGCGGGAAAACAAAACCAGCACGCCATTTTCCATAAAGTTAATATTTAACAATACAAGTCTGTTTTTTTCCTCGCAAGTGTGTTGAAAAACGTCGTATGAAACGCGTGTGCATTAATCAATATACACTCGGCTTTCTTATCGCTCTCGCCTGCGGCTCGCGCGATAATATCGCCTCGTGCATAATGATCAACATAGCACACATGTATCATAATGTACTATTATGTTAAGTTGTTGCATAATTATATTATGAATATAGAAACAGGATGTATGCGAATCGATGAAACTGCGCTTTTTAACCGACTTCAAAAAACGAGGAGGTTCTATGTTTGACTCTTATGTTTTTTAAAATATATTATGTTCATCGATTGTTTCATAAATTGCGTTGTTCTTGTATTCTTGCTAGATTTACACAATTTTTTTTTCATTTGATGACTATCTGCTGCCCGCAACTTCGTTCGCGTTAATAACTTTTGATTTTCATTCTTTTTCTAAAATAAAAGTAGCCTACGTTATCTACTCCTCATAACACCAGCTCTATGTCAGTGAAAGTCCCGTCAAAATCGGTCCAGCCGCTTCGGAGATTAGCCGAAATAAACAGATAGACAAAAATTTTAAAAATTGTTTTTTGTTATAAGTACCGTTTAGTAAAAAAACTGTTATTTTGACATTACAAACAGACTCTTCAATTTTATTTATTTGTATAGATAGATTATTTGTTTGATAGAAGATTTGATAACAGTATGTCACCAATTTTTTGTAGAAATTCAAAAAAAGAAATGTATTAAGATGTCAGTGTCAATTATTTTTACTCGTTGTAAAATTATATCGAAAATTTCTCAATAATTCTGTTATTTAAGCCATGAAGTCAGAATGATATATTTTATTAACTAAATGATATTTACAACATAAATGTTGATAGACCAAATAAGTTATTACGGATGCCTACAATATTTTTGGTCCGAGACGGTTGAACACACTTACAAAGGCAACGCTAATTATTTTGACAGTTCAACGACATTCATTGCGTTATTTACGTTGTTGAACAGACGATATTTTCAAACATAGGAAGCAATGGATTTCCTTCAAAGTCTCGGATTGTGATTGAAAGTTTGTTACGCAATTTGGCGTGCTGTAATTGAAAATGTGTAATTTTCGATACGACAGCCTGTCAGATGGTTGCGAGCAGCTATGCTGTCGAACGATAGAAGTCATGATATCATCTGATTATCTACAACTCACCAAATCCGACTATCGTGATTTCACAGTTCGCTGTCCGTACTAGTCAATTTAAATATTTAAGTTTTAATTTTATTTTTTGTATTCATTAATTTAGACTGTTTGAAATAGCTATAACACGGTAAATTGACATAGGTAGTGTGCCAATTTGATAAGCTATTTCCCTGACTGTGTCTGCAGTGCGTACGAAGCTTTATATTGCTTAGAAAAAAATGCTTTGAATTATAAATTCCAGCACTAACAGTATTATAATTTATTAATTGTTGTATACTGTATTGTACCCACATTTTATTATAAATGTAATGTGTGAATTGAAAGGAAGTAAGATTAAAAAAAACTATGATATCCAAATATATCCTATAATATGTAAATGAAAACTGATTTTTATTTCGCTCCAAACTTGTCAATATTTTCATTTAAAGGGTCAAATTGAAGGTCTGAGTTATTTGACGACCGATGAAACCTAGCATACTAAATGTGGGTCAGCGGGATTGTCCGAAATCCGGCGTTTAAACCAATGTTACACGAAGTTATTCCGGTCTGATGCCCTGAACCCCTCCTCCACCCCCTCCTCGATCCCCTGCTAGTTCGTCTTCTGTTTTAATCTCTATATTATCCACTATAAACTTTCTCAAACCAGTTTGATCCGCTTTTTCTTTTGTTTTTATTTCTGAAGGATCGTCAGCAACAAAAATAAGTACAGGCGAAGAAAAAAATTGAGAGGAAACCTGCGAGGTAATTGCGTAACGTGCACACTTCCACTGGCAATGCCTTTTGTGGTGTTCGATCCCGTGGGAATATCGGGATAAAATGTAGCCTATATGTTAATCCAGGGTGTCGGCTACCTCCATACAAAATTTTATCAAAATTGGTTCAGCCGTTTGAGCGTGAAGAAGTAACAAACATATAAACACACACACACAAACTTTCGCCTTTATAATATTAGTGTGATAAGCCTGAAGTCGCCAACCCACCTTGAGCAACCGTGGTTATCAATGATCATGCCTTCTTTGTATGAGAACAGGCGTTTGCCCAGCAGTGGGACAGTAATAGGCTGGTATTATTAAAGGATTAATAAATTAGACCACTATTTTTATCATCAAATTAATTAATTTATTACATTATCACATTAGATAATTTTCCGCCATTGATTACATGTTAGAAAATATTCTTATCTTCAAAAGTGACTTAAACCTTAAATGAACGAAATTCCACTTCTACGCTCATATTTTTATCACTTTTGCCAAAGGTACATAAACGTTGCATAAAGTCAAGTGACGTTTAAACGTCAAAAATTTCAACAGGCGCTAATCATTACTTATCTTTAAACAAAGTTTACGAATAAACCCAACAGTTATTCTTATTTCAATTACGAACAAAGTTGGCGACTTGCTGTCAATATAACCTGAATGGCGGAAAGGGTTTATTAAATGGCCTTTTTATTAAGTATAGAGTTGTTTATGAAGTCCATTTTTCTCGCTGTTTTCCCTGAAGGCCAAATAATCTCGTAATTAAAAACGTTCAAGATCTAGTCGCAGTCTCATCTCGGCGACAAACAAATGTCAAAAACTTGTCCAAATGTAGGGTAATTAGAGGTATTTTTGACAGATTGAGACAGATCAGTGGCCTTAGTTTGAGTTTTTTCGACTCACGTTCGATTGCGAGCGCGTTAGAATTTTGTATGGGAAATTAGGTTTCTCCTAGTGACCACCAGGTGGCGCTATAACTTTCCCATATAAATCGATTGTGAGTGAAAAAACTCACACTAAGGCCATAGACTGTGAACGTTCTTAAAATGACGAGAATTGCCCCTCAGATCCTGCTCAGGTGTTGCTTTCCGTTTATCTGAGACCTAGTGTTTCTTGTGTCCTGACCTGGAAGCGAAATTATATTCAATTAGTACTGCAAAACCTTAATTGCATAACACACGATCAATCACAACCTGAATAATTTTGAAGGATATTGCTAATCCATTACTTCATAATATGTTCGGTCTGCTCAACAACGTAAATAACGCAATGAATGTTGTTGAGCTGTCAAAATGAAACGTGTTACGTTATTACCCCGCTGATCCCACCATCGCCCCTTTTACTACCGGACTACCAGACGTACTGTCGCGTACCATCCACACTTGGTTGACATCCCGACCAGTCGTGCTCATCGTTTCTAAATTCTAAATGTGGAAGACGTTTATTATACGCACAGTCTTTTGACTCTTTGCCAGCGTCTGTATTCCCTTCCAGATTTAACCCGTCTGCCTTCAAAGCATGAGTGAATCATAGACCTCATCCAACGCTTTAGATCAGGCGTGATCGATGTAAAGAGCAGGCCAATTCAGCAATAAAAAAAATGTTAGCCCTGTGGCTCCGACTAATGAGTTGTAAGTCGTGAGATCGAACCCAGACAGGCACTTTATTTTGTGTGTTTAATTTCACCACCGTTGCTCTCCAATCGGTGAGGGAAAACATCGTGAGGAAACCAGCATGTCGCAGAACCAAATAATTCGAAGACATGTGACACCCGCCAACCCGCACTGGGCCCGCGTGGTGGATTAGGGCCCACTCCCTCTTACAGAGACGAGGCCTGTGTCCCAGTAGTGGGAACGCTACAGGCTGTGCCCTAATACATTAGTTGAGCTTCTTAACAGTTACATAGGATTCGGTCAGCAGCTAATTGACTAATGATAAATTTTAAAAGTTGCAAAATAATATGTAAAAAAATTACTTGAGTTTGGGTGAGAAACGCCTCCTCCTGACTTCGTTGTTTTCAAAAGCACTGGTAGGAGTCACCTGAAATATGATTATATTTGATGATATTGCACGACTAGAGCTTTACGATCGAAAAATTTGTTTTGCCTCCTTTCTGCAACTGTTTCTATTGTTATACTCCTGCTAGTACTACATACACAGAACCTACTTAATTTATATATCATTGTATAGATAATTTAATGAAAATTAATTCTGTATTGTTATTGGTTGTTTAATGCATCTCCCAAGACGTCTTTCTATGTATAATAGTTTTTGTGCAAAACTTGGGGCAGGTCTAAGACAACATTGGACGTTTTTTGGCTGAATGATGGTAATGACGTAATAGTTTACACCGCCCAATTTAAACTGATGGTTGCAGTATGTACCTTAACTGCGGCAGACCTGGCGATGTCCTCCGCCTTGGGGGGACCGTATTCAAGGAAACCTTCAGGGGCCTGTTGCAGGGGTCTGTAAACACAGTACCTATATTATAAATTCTAAAGCGTACTTCTTAAGGTTCAATATGACTATCAATAATAAGCTGAATACGAAATCTCGATACGAAAACTACCTTTTGGAATGGGCGACTAGAATCATTTCTATTTAGTTTTTTTTGACGTTCAAAAGTGCCTTTAATGTGCCTATTTGAAATAAATGATTTGACTTTGACTTTGAATACTATGAGAATAGTAGGAATAGCTATAACATCAGTCAAATGCTTCCGTTGTAGTAGAAGTAGGTTTTATAGCACTTACCCTGACACTTCAGCCTTGATTTCGACAGCAGCCTCAAGAACCTAAAAACAGTAGAAATTATTTCATTTGTTTCTTTGAAACTGACAGAGTTCATGTATAATAAATATGTGACGGAAGTCCATAGTTTCAATGTTCATTATTTTTTTGTCTCACCTCATTATCCAACTTAACCAAAGCTTCAGCAATGTTGTTGACTTCCTCAGCTACTCTTTCAACCACTACTTGTTCAATAATAGCAGCAGGTACAACAATCTCTCCAATAACAGCAGCAGTGGGTACCACAGCTTCTTCTACGACAGCGGTAACATATTCTTGTGCCACAGCAGTAGGAGCGACAATCTCTTCTTCGGCGTTAACTGCAGTAAGTGCAAGATTTTCTTCCTGTACTGCCTCCTCTGTGGCTTTCTCTGTGGTCTGTACAGCTTCAGAAGTCTGTTCAACGATATCTGCATCAAATTTTAGGGGTGTTGCTTCGAAGGTGGGCTGGGCTTCAGAGAGAGTTTCAGTAGCTTGTTCTTCGGAAGCTATTTGAGCGACTTGGGCCTCGGTGCTTGATGCTACGTCTTCGATGGTAGCGACAGCTTGTTCAGTGCTTGCTGTGAATTAAAATACGTTTTTATTAAAATTCTATTTTCCTGGATTGTTTTTAAATGGTTTCCGAGTTATAAAATGACAGTGAATGTAGGTTAATTTTAAAACTACAGCTCTATTTAACAGCCTTATTGCTAATGATTTATTTATATAATTCAAATCCCTTACCTATTATTAAAGAGCACTAATACTGTTTAAGCCTGACTTTTATCCTAACTTTTATGTAGGTAAATGTGAAAGTGAGTTTGTTTTGTTGGTGACGCTTTCACGTGAAAACGGCTTAACAGATTTGGATGAAGTTTGGCACATGGGTAGACCATGACTTGGGATAGGAAATAGGATAAACTTTTTTATCCCAGTAGTACGTTTCCGCGGGATTATTTCCGACCTGCATGCGTGCTAACACGAGCTAATCTTTCAAGTTTGAACTTTAATGTTCTGTTCATAAAATATATTTTTTTTACCTTCAACAGCAGCAGATTCGTCAACAGCGGACTGCAACTCTTGGGTAGCCAAAGACTGTACGAAGAAGGTCTGTTCTGTAGCCACATCAGGTAGGCCCTGGTTGACTCTGAACTGGACCACCTCTTCAACCTTTGGAGGTCCATACTCCCTGAGGGCATCGGAGCCAGATGCTTCAGTCTCTTGGAGGAGGAGGTTTTCTTTGAGAGGACTGTTTGATGGATTCTGTAGGATTGATAATGGATTTATTGTTAGAGAAAATTAATAAATTAATATTATTAACCCAGTATATCATTTTTGGAGCTTGGAGAGCAGTGGTGTCCCAGTGGTAATGGCCGCGACTTAAGAGTTGCACGGTTGAGTGTGTTGACAAAGAGGCGCTTTACTTTGTGTAAATTATTTCATCACAACTGCTCTCAAAACGGTGAAGGAAAACATTGTGAGGAAACCTAAACAACCTACCCTGGGCCCGGATGGGGGATTACTGCTAGGTATATTCGTTAATGGTAAGTTACTCTACCTTCTCTTCTCTCTCTCTGCTCTGGATAACTAATCTGGAAGATATTTGAGGCAAATTCTAGTGTGTTTATGAAATGAATAGCCCTTGAAGATATGTAGATATGATAGCTAAGTTAGCGAACCCCCCGATATCTTTATTGCACACCGACTGTAATTAAAATCTGTTCAAAAAACTAAAACGTATTCGTCTGTTAAATTAAGGTTGCCATTGAAGCACCACGCTGTATTATGATTATTAAAATGTAATGTTCTAACTTACCGAAACTTCAGAAGGCAGGTAGAAGCTGGGACCCTGGGGTCTCCATCCACTTGGCAGGTACGGACCTGAACCCAGAGCGGACGCGGAGCCGATGGCGAAAACAATGGCGATGAGGACCTGAAAATTATCGATGAAAAGATTAATAAACATGAATAACAAAAATGATATTGAGGTTTCTAAGGTCATTTTTTTCTAAACTGAATAGTTTGCGCGAGAGACACTTCCAAAGTGGTTAAATGTGTCCGCCGGTGAAAATTCAAAAACACATGATGGTACGGAACCCTCGGTGCGCGAGTCCGACTCGCTCTTGCCCGGTTTTTTACACCTTGTGTTAATTAATGAATATTAATAAACCAGAAATATTTTACCTTCATGTTGTGTGAGATCTAATAAACTGATTCTTCGAATGATGCCTTATCCTCAAAACTTCCCAGTTTTATACTAAAATAAATCAAACAATGCTTTAGACCTTGATCAACATTAATTAGTTCAAATATTTGTTGAACGGTATTAGATTCGATTCGATATCGATTTCAACTGTCTCTTGCCATAATTAAAAATAGAATAGAATAGATTTCAACTGTCAAAATTATCCGATTTTCGTTTTGCGATTAGAGTTTAGAGGACTCCTTCGGTGTTTATTAGAAACTAGCTGCGCCCCAAGGTTTCTTCCGCCGTTTAATTTTAATTTTTGCTCGGTTCCTAAATCCTAAGGGTAATAACGTGATGGCCGACATTTATAGCCGAACTCAAGAATTGGGCAATCAAATGCAATTTTTTTTCAAATCTTGCAGTCTAAGCTTGCAGTTGATATACATTTGATATAACAATAATTTCCACGGTAGGTACCTAAAGCCTTTCCTTTTCTTATTAGTTAGTATACTTGAAAAGCCGTAACTTAATTTGAGGACTTTTTGGCCATTTATCGATTGTGATTTTGATATCCTACAATCAAAAGCCGTAATAGTTGTTACGGCTTTTCATCTTTGTTTTAAGTCATAAAGTAAATTCGAAAATGCCGCGCACCCCGCGCGGCATTTTCGAATTTACTTTATTATGATTTATTTTGCATCTTAAAACCCCCACTTACTACATAATTATTACTTATTTGAGTCACTAAGTGTTATGAAAATACTTTCAAAGTATCATTACTTATTATTCAAAATACCTACACTTTGAAGTAATTACGGCTATTCACCGTATGACGGCAGAATAGCGTCACTTAACTGAAAATAAATTCCAATTTAATATTACCACGTCGAGTCATTTCTTGGTTTACTTGCAACCTACGAATTTAATTTAACAGGATAACGTAGTGCAGGAAAGGAAAGTATTTTATACTCTATTATGAAATTCTGTGCGTTTGACGCTATATGCTACGCTCTAATGCCCGTTGCCAAATGTTGAGTTTGGACTTCTGTAGTTCAGTAAGTGACCAACTTTGTGCACCGTACGTTAGGACGGGCAGGATGCACATGTCAATGAGTTTCCTTTTAAGTATTATAGGAATATTACCTTTCATATTTATGTTCTTTAAGCGTAGGGTAGGTCTTCCAAGCATTTTGGACTCGTCTTTCGACTTCCTTGTCTTGTTTATTCTTGAAAGACACTATCGGGCCCAAGTACTCATGGACATATTGCAACATATGTGGACATCGCCGTCGAAGTAGACCATGGGGGAGGTGGTGTGACGATCTAACGAGTTTTGCAGGGCCCACATGCCCAGATATCGCTCAAGACAGGGAGGTCTGGAAGGATTAAGGGGGGGCCTTTGTCCAGCAGGGAGACACAATATAGGCTAATGAAAAAAAAATGGCTTTTATTGCAGTTTTTGGTGATTAAATAAATATACAATATTAAATGAAACATTAAATTAATTACAAAATAATGTTCATTTATTTATTTTATTTTAAAGAAGGCTTACAGACTAACAAACCAATGAAATAAAGACTATAATATTTAAGAAAAATAGCTAATAACAAGCCTCCACATATAATAACATTAATAATCTGTAAAAGCAACGAATATACTCAAAATGAGGTTATTGATTTCTCCTTGTGGGATAAGGTCCCAGGTTCGACGAAGATGCGTGAAAAGTTCACTGTCTATCACCAGATTTTCGGCAAAATTTTGAAATGCCCGCTGCTGGACATAGGCTTCCCCCAAGCACCTCCACTTCGACCGGTTCTGTGCTTCTCGCATCCAACCAGAATAAGTCAAAGTCACCCAAAGGGCAATGGTGAGAGCTATCCTTGGAGTTTCCCTGCGTGATCGAATTTTTTATTATGTACATATTATTTTAAATGTTAGCTTATGATCATCATCATCGGCCGAGCCTTTTCCCAACTATGTTGGGGTCAACTTCCAGTCTAACCCGATGCAGCTGAATACCTGTATTTTACATGGAGTGACTGCATGTATCTGACCTCCACAACCCAGTTACTGGGTAATACGATACCCCTTGGTAAGACTCGTCAGACTTTCGGGCTTGTGACTACCCGTAACGACTGTAAATGTTAGCTTATATTATGTAAATATTATTATTCATTTTGCGTAAGTTAATTAATTAAATAAATAAAAATTGGAATACACATTCTACTGTGGTATAGTAATTTTATTATATGTGCATCGTGTACACATATAATTATATAAATAATTATTACAAAATATTTTGAAAACATTTTTAAAAGAGTAACGGTGGAGTTTCATGCCCATCTCCTCCATACGAAACTACCTTCGGGCCCTACTAGAATTAATTCCATTTTTTTTTTGGAAATTTTGACGTTCAAAAGTGTCTATTGCCTTTTAATTGCCTTTTGAAATAAATGATTTGAACTTGCAGTTTTCATAGAGATACATAGAAACCAATAGTGAACTCATATGCGAATACACATACTACTAGCACACTACTAGTATCCTTTGTAAATTGTGAGTAGTTTTTTTTTTTTTAGCCTACCTAAGTAAGAGCGGCGTCTTCTAACACAGGCATTATCTGCTTAAAAGGAGGCGCCATTTACCAACAAAATGTAAAAGGACTATTGTAAAGAAATAAACATTTTTGTATTTGTAATAGTGTCGCTTGAACCTGCTGCTGCAGTTTGCGCCCTGCGGTCCATCTTGGAATTGCACCTTTAGATGTCACTGCTTGCGGTGGCATCGTGGTTCGGGTACATCCGTCTCTCAAATATGGCAAAGGGGGGTAATGTAAACGTGTGCTGCTTGTGGTGTCTGGTCCTGTTGCTGACCATGGTTTTGTTATTGTTATGAGTAATTAACTGTTTATTGATTTTATAGTCATAGTTTGTCATTTACGACTTCGAGTTTGTAGCTGTAGGTATATGAACATAATAGAGCATTTCACATTCAGCGGGCACGCCGTTTTTGCTGCTTTTATTTAGGTACTAGCTGCGCCCCGCGGTTTCACCCGCGTAAATGTCGATCCCGTGGGAATATCGGGATAAAAAGTAGCCTATATTTTAATCAAGGGTGTCAGCTACCCCCATACAAAATTTTATCAAAATTGGTCCAGCCGTTTCAGCGTGAAGAAGTAACAAACATAATAAACACACACCCACACACTCACAAACTTTCGCTTTTATAATATTAGTGTGATTACGTTCTGTTTACATTTTTATTACTGCTTGTTACTTACTGTAACGATATCGGTGAAGGAAAACATCGTAAGGAAACTTGAACTTGTAATCAATACAAGTCTGAAATAGCTATATAAATGGGACAACGACCTTGTAGTGGTATCTACAACGGCACATGCGAACAACGCGTCATACTGACGTCACGCAAAATCCTGCATCTCGCAAGCAGAGTTTACCGCGCAACTAGGGCGCGAGATGAATCATTGGGCAGTTGCCCGCCAGACACAACACCCGTCTGGTCAGAGGGTCCTTCCTTTTCTATAGAGTATGAGTGAACTTTACACCCTGTTCCACTTACCTCTATAACCTTAAGAAAGTGACTGGGACGGACTGGATGCGGAAGGCAGAGGGCAAGGTTTTGTGGTGCAGCCTGGGAGAGGCTTATGTCCAGCAGTTGACTGCGATAAGGCTGAGTTTATTGATTTATAGGAATGTTAAATAAAAGCATTATATTAATAATCAAATTCATTTATTAATTAATTATCACATTAGATCAATTTCTACCATTGATTACACAATAAAAGATATTTTGATCACTTTTGCCAAAAAGTTTTAAATAAATAACTTTAATGGCGAAAAGGGTTTTTTAAATTGCATTTTTAAATAAAAAGTTGTCTACGAAGTCCATTTTTCTCGCGGTTCCCTGGTCCTGTGTTGTTTTCCGTTTATTTGTGACCTTACTGTTTCTTGTGTCCCGATCTGAAACCGAAATTATATTTATTTAGTATGGTTGACAAAAGAAAACTGCCTAGTATTTTTCCAAGTAAGTTTTGTCGGCTTCCAGGCTAACTGGATGTAGGACATCGGTGTTTTACATGGAGCGACTGCCTGTCTGATCTCCATAACCAATTACTGGGTAATACGATACCCCTTGGTAAGACTGGTTGTCAGACTTTCGGCCTTCTTAGTACCCGTAACGACTGTCAAAGATCCATGAATGACAGCCGGGACCAGCGGCTTAACGTACTTTCCGAGGCACGGAGGGGTCACGGTATGTAAAGATGGTCACCCATCCACAGACCAACCGCGGCAAGCGTAGCTTATCCTGATCGATTGACCTGGGCGGCTGTTATTATTTAGCCACGGGCCCTTCAAAGAAAGACAATTTTATTGTGAAATGTGGCATAAATATGTAAAAAAAATACTTGAATTTGGGTGAGAAACGCCTTCTCCTGACTTCGTTGTTCTCAAAAGCACTGGTAGGAGCCACCTGAAATACATAAATATATCTTAAAATCAATTTCGTCTTCATACATAGACGATTTGATGCTATTTTACAGCACCATTGGAGGACTGTGTAGGATGTAAAATACCAAGCAAAGTTGACAATGAAAGAAAACAATTGAAAATCAAGGAATTCGAATCAAGAAGTAGAACTTTAAACGAAAGAGGCACAAATGAATTTTTACACTTGGACGTTAAGCCAAGAAAAGTAGTAGCCAAGTACACGAAATCACTGTGATGCGTCGTTAGTGATTTCTGTATTGTCTGATGCATCACTCAAGATATAGTCGCCGTAGTCGTTGTACAAAATATGGGGGAAGTCTATACCCAGCAGTGCTTTCTTTTAACGATGATAAATTAGTGGTTTACACTGTCTAAATTAGAACTACTGTTGGTTGGACATTGTTCGCATAACAGATAGCCGATGGGGCTGACAGGTTTGGGAGGCCTTCGTGCACCGATGACCTTGAGAAGGCTGCAGGAATCCGCTGGATACGAGAAGCAAAGAACCAGTCGATATGGCGTGTGTGTGGTGTGGTGTGGCCTATGTCCAGCAGTGGACGTCTTTCGGCTGAAATGATGTTGATGTTGATGATGGTTGGACTATATACCTGAACTGCAGCAGACCTGGCGATGTCCTCCGCCTTGGGGGGTCCGTATTCCCTGAAGCCGGGGGGTCCGTATTCAAGGAAACCTTCAGGGACCTGTTGCAGGGATCTGTAAACACAATGAATTATGGATCTAAAGCCTTTTACTCAGAGTTCAATATGCTTGATCATAAGCTTGACAGCATGTGAATAGTAGGCAATTGGCAAACCTAATTAGCTTTTGTGGTAGCAGTATTAATAGCACTTACCCTGACACTTCAGATTTGAGTTCGACAGCAGACTCAAGAGCCTGAAAAACAATAGAAAATACTTAATTTGTTTAATTGTTAATGAAAGTTAAAGTACATGTGTGATTAGTGACGAAAATCAGAAGTTTCCTTCTGATATTCATACTATGGCATTATCTAGCTATCCTTATCACAGTTTTTAAACTTTAATGTATGTCATTATGGTTTTGTCTCACCTCAGCAGCTTTAACTTCATTCTCCAACTTAACCAAAGCCTCAGCAATGTTGTTGACTCCCTCTGCTACTCTTTCAACAACCACTTGTTCAGCAATAGCAACAGGTCCTACAATCTCTCCCAGAACAGCAGCAGTGGGTACCACAGCCTCTTCTACGACCGCGGTAACATCTTCCTGTGCTGCAGCAGTAGGAGCGACAATCTCTTCTTCGGCGTTAACTGCAGTAAGCGCAAGATTTTTTCCCTGTACTGCCCCCTCTGTGGCTTCCTCAGTCTGTACAGCTTCAGAAGTCTGTTCAACGATCTCTGCTACAACTTCTAGGGGTGTTGCTTCAATGGTGGGCTGGGCTTCAGAGAGGGTTTCCGTTGCTTGTTCTTCGGAAGCTATTTGAGCCAGCTGGGCCTTGGTGGTTGATGCTACTTCTTCGACGTAAGCGCCGGCTTGTTCGGTGCTTGCTGTGAATTAAAATAAGTTATCATTACAGTTAGTTTTGTTAGATTGTTTATTAACGGTTTTATTCGTTCGTGAAAAAACAGAGGGGCTATTCATAAAATTTTAAGAACGTTTGTATTCTAATATCAGTCTCAGTCTGTCAAAAATACAATCAATTTCCCTACATTTTTGACAACATTTTGACATTGATTGTCGCTGAGATGAAATTGCGACTTGAATTTGGCGATTTTTAAGTAAGTACGAGAATTGGTCTTCAGATTGTATAGCAAAATCAGAGCGACATATTTCTAGATAGGTATTTTTTTAACAGTTTTGTACGTCATACATTAAAATCATACCAATTATTATAAAATGTTTGTAATTATGTATGTGTGTCTGTTGGAATAAACTTCATTGGTATTTAATTCTGCTCTTTTGCTTTATTTATATTTTTTAACTAAATATTTTATATATTCTATAGCTGCGCCCTGCTGTTTCACCCGCATAAGTCTCAATCCCGTGGAAACATCGGGATAAAAAGTATTCAAGCCTAATCCAAGTTATGGTCTACCCATGTACTAAATTTTATCCAAATCCGTTCAGTCGTTTAAGCGTGAAACGGTAACAAAGAAACGTAGAAAAAAAAAAATCTTTTCTCAAGGTTTTACCTTCAAGTGCAACAGATTCCTCAACAGCAGACTGCAATTCCTGGGTAGCCAAAGACTGTACGAAGAAGGTCTGTTCAGTAGCCACATCAGGCAGGGCCTGCTTGACACTGAACTGGACCACTTCCTCGACCTTCGGAGGTCCATACTCCCTGAGGGCATCGGAGCCGGAAGCTTCAGTCTCTTGGAGAAGGAATTTCTCTTTGAGAGGACTATTTGATGGTTTCTGTAAAAAGGGTAGGTATATGGTGAGTGATTAGAAAGATAGTGTCAATTATTTAACTCGGTTTATAGTACTTTTTTGTACTTTTATTAATCGTTATAACATTCGTAGGACAGTATGATTTTAGTAATTTAGTTGAATAATTGCAAACTGTTAAGTTTTTACAAGAGCCAACTGTCACTTTCTGATATACTGTGGTTAATTTATCTGGCATATAATATCGTTTTCAACACACTTGCTCGTAAAGTGGCTCTTATTGAACCGCTTTTAGGTCCGTAATGGAGTGTATTACGAACGCGTGCTTTTTCTTTACTTTAATCCACATGTTCTGTAATACCACAGATAACTATTTACTATAAGTCGGAGACGCGCGCTTTTTTAATCTCATCAAACCCTGCGTTCCGAATTGGGAAATAATCGATGTGTTCCGAATTGGGAAATAACCGAATTAGCGTGAGCGCGATAACGATAACGATGTCCCGTGAATCGTCATAGATGACGTCATGACATTCGCCATCTTGCGATAATGCCGACCATGCCCTAGAATAATATCACCGTGAGCGCTGTTAAAAATGACAGTGTGTGTATGAGGTTGTGTCAGTGTGTGTTTTGTTTTGCATCATCTTTAAATTAAACTAACGTGGCATTTTTGAAATTGTGCTTCTGGCTGACAGTCGCCACCTAACCAAAGAAGAAGAACTGAAGAAGAAATGTGGTGTTTATACAAAGAAATACTGTAATAATATCTTTTTTACATTGTGTAAGCACTGTGAGCGCGTTCACGAGAGTTCCGAATTGTTGCCAGCTCTCAGCAGTCATAATCGTAATATCTAAATCGGAACGCATGTGAGATGATGTAAGCGCTGTGATGTGAGCGATTATAGCTAATTCATGGCTAATTCGGAAAGCGCCCAAAGAGACTTCATGCCAAAAGAAAAAAATCCGCGGGCTATATTTAATTTTTTTTTAAATAGTCTGTATTGTCCTTGGTCGCAAAATCAACTCGCAGGGGAACACAGACAATTTAAGGTGAATGCGCAGTGATAGACCGCGAAATTCTTAGGTTTTTTGCAATTTTTAGGTTTGTGTTTATTATATTTTTTCTATAGGCTGTTAAGCGGTTTTGTCTGTGCCATAGATTAATATATTTAAAATGAGTCAATGTTGCGCGCGCATCGCTAGTGCTGGCTGGCACGGCGCGCGAGAAAACAAAACCAGCGCGCCATTTTCCATACAAGTTAATATTTAACAATACAAGTCTGTTTTTTTTCCTCGCAAGTGTGTTGAAAAACGTCGTATGAAACGCGTGTGCATTAATCAATATACACTCGGCTTTCTTATCGCTCTCGCCTGCGGCTCGCGCGATAATATCGCCTCGTGCATAATGATCAACATAGCACACATGTATCATAATGTACTATTATAGATTCTTTAACATTTTTGAATTGAGACACCATTTTTGTATATTTTCCTTTTGTGTTAATTTCATTGCATACTGATTAATTAATTATATCATGACGTAATATTATGAGGATTTTGATTAATTTTATGTGGTTTTTGCCTTTAGTTCATTTTATTATTAAATAGAGATTTGATTATCATCAGGTTACTTACCGAAACTTCAGAAGGCAGGTAGAAGCTAGGACCCTGGGGCCTCCATCCACTTGGCAGGTAGGGTCCTGAGCCTAAAGCCGACACGGAGCCGATGGCGAAAACAATGGCAATGAGGACCTGGATACAAGGGATGTAAAGATTAATGAAGATGATCAAAATGTTGATGATTTTAACCTAGTTCGCGTAATTTAAACACTGGATGAACTTGGGGATTTTTAAACAGTACAGATAGGAAGTTATAGGGATAAATGTACTACTAATATCAAATGGTTTCGTTTTAAATGAGTTGATATACATTTGTTAGAGCATATCTGGCTAATTTTAAAATTATGATTTAAAGGCCAATGATGTTTTAAGAAACAAAAAAGTGAAAAAGTGCAGACATAGAAGTATAATTATCTAGAAATTACAAAATTGAATGATTTAATATTGAAAATAAAACATAAAAAACTAATTAGAGCAGAAAGCTTTTGATAAGTCAATTAAACTGAATTCTTGGTAGATAGGTAAGAATATTAATAATGAATGAATATTAATTAACCAGGGATATTTTACCTTCATGTTGTGTGAGATCTAAAAAACTGATTCTTCGAATGATGCTTTATCCTCAAAACTTCCTAGTTTTATACTAAAATAAATCAAACAATGCTCTAGGCCTTGATCAACATTTAGTTCAAATATTAGTTGAATGGAATTTAATTGAGATTGGGTTGTGCAATTTTTAATGTGAATTAATTGTAAGGTGGCTGGTGAAGGTCATGTGTCATGAAGGTCATGAGGTTTTGGTGGTAGGCAGAGTTTAGAGTAGGTTTCCTAACGAGAGATATGGTTTAGATTGCCGGCTATTCCTTAATTCGTATTTGGATTGTGTGTCTACAGTTTACTAAGCCGTTTGTCCCGGCTGTCATTCGATCTTGTCGTCAGAAGCCCGAAAGCCTGACAATCAGGCTTACCAAGTGGTATCGTGTTACCCAGTAACCTGCGTTGTGGAGGTCAGATAGGCAGTCGCTCCATGTAAAATACTAGTGTTCAGCTGCATCCGGTTAGACTGGAAGACGACCCCAGAAATTATTGGGAAAAGACTAGGTAGATGATATGTTACTGTTTTCTACCTACTTCCGTTTATTATTTTTGTTTTGACACAACTACATAATATTTATATATTGATTGTTTTTAATGGATATTGTAATTTATTAGTGGATATAATTAAAATTGGACTGTAGGTATCATCCGTTTCCAGTATTGGTAGATTACTTGAATCTGTTTTACTATGAGTAGGAAAGGTTTTCCTTACCCTAAACCTACCATTGGTAAGTAAAACGATTACCTTGTTTGTTTAATATTATGGGAAGTCTATTTTTGCGGTTATAAATTAAACAGTTTAATTTGTAAAGCGGATAAGTGTAAATTAGGAAATATTGTGTTCCTAACTTGATTAGTTAAGTTAGTTTCCTTGAAATTTTTAATCACTGTAACTAGTTTATCATTTATTTGTGACTTCAAGTGACAGAGCCTACGTAAACAGAACCCAGCATTGCATAAATATGTAAGCTGTCACGCCCTTTATGCCTGGAGGCTTTTATTTAGATAGTAAAATTAACATTTACATTTTGAATTTTTATTTATTACTAGCTGCGCCCCGCGGTTTCACCCGCATAAGTTTCGATCCCGTGGGAATATTGGGATAAAAAGTATATGTTAATCCAGGGTGTCGGCTACCTCCATACCAAATTTTATCAAAATTGGTCCAGCCGTTTGAGCGTGAAGAAGTAACAAACACACTCACAAACTTTCGCCCTTATAATATAAGTGTGATTTGTTTGCTTGAGTACCTACGTATAGCTTTTATTGTATTTGTTGGTATAATGGAGTTGCTAGCTGACTTAAGGCAAATAATTTAATTTAATGTTCTGTGTCCTGTAATGTTAATTACTTTGCATACTATAATATTGTATACAATCAAGTATTTTCTAGCTGAACAGACAGCTGTGCTGCTGGGGAGTTTCTTGCGCCACTTCTCCCCAGCGAAAGCACTAGGAAGTGGTGAAGGCCGCCCGTTTTGGGGGACTGTCTTTTGTAATTTTGACGTTTTGAATAAATGACTTTTGATTTTGACTCGGCAATATCTGTTTTCGTGTTGGATTTTATAGAATGTGGCTTGTTGATTTTATCTTTGGCTCTGTAGGTCTGCCGATAGGGAGATAAAAAAATAATTTTAAAAGTATATTATCCCTTTACATATTTTCTCGATTTTCAACTATGGAATTTATCATAAGAATGCTATGATCAACTAAGGCTTATAATATTAAAACAAATGTTTTCTTGAGAACTGCATAATCAGCCCACAATATTCCCACTGCTGGGACACAGGCAAAAAATCAATTAGGGGTCAGCTTGAAGAGCTGACATGGTGTCATCACATAAAATGTAAAATGATTTGACACCAACCAAACCAGCGCCAACCAGTGGTTTTGAAACCAGCGTTGAGGCTCTGTCTCACATAGGGTCGTAGCATTATGCTGAGCAATGGCCGTTTCGCATGAATTTGACGCATACTTTCCCCCAATTTGTTGAAACATAATTTTTATTTTGTTAATTTTGTATTTTGTGTTTCACGAACTGTGTCCAAATAAACTTTATTCTTTCTTTCAATTTGTTATTTTCTGTGTCTGAATTCATCGACGCAAAAACGACGGGGTGTTATAAGTTTGACGTGTCTGTGTGTGTGTGTGTCTGTCTATGGCATCGTAGCTCCCGAATGGATGAATCGATTTCGATTTTGTTTTTTTTGTTTGTATCTACTCATTGAAGTAGGTACCTCTTGCTCAGTACTTCCTTAGGGCTTAATAATTGGTGACATAAAACTCATTTTACTTTAAAAGAATCTTGTGGAAGGTCAATATCAGACGCTTTGGAACATTGGAACACCGTGTTTTGTTTTGTCATCAAACAAACCATTATTTACTTTGTGTCCCTGCATTATAGCATGTCGCCTAATGGTCTGCTTAGTACGGAAGTGTAAGACAATACTTTGGTCCAAGGCCAATGGCGAGAATCCGATCTATATTTATTATCTATAATCCATAATAATATTATAAATTCGAAAGTAACTCTGTCTGTCTGTCTGTCGGTATGTTACCTTTTCACGCCTAAACAACTGAACGAATTTCGATAAAATTTGGCAGAGAAATAGATTGCATCCCGGGGAAGAACATAGGATACGGACCGACATACCTCGCGGGCGAAGCCGCGTGCGGAAGCTAGTATATATATATAATAATAAAGCTCTAAGCGTTTGTTTGTTTGAACGCGCTAATCTCTGGAACTGCCAGTCGGATTAGTTTTCTTTTTTTATTATTTGATAGCCCAATTCTTGAGGAAGGCTATAAAGGTTTTATAAAATCACGCTAGGACTCCTAGGAGCCGAGCAAAAAGGAAAAACTAAGAAATAACGATAATTATGCAAAAACGAAGTAATAGCACGGGCAGGCGATGCGATGGGTTGGGCCGAGAGAACATGAAATTTCACGCGGATGAAGTCGCTGGCAGAAGTTAGTCTAAACTAATATTTATGATTTTTTGTGTTTGTATGTTTGTTTGTTACACTTTCACGCTAAAACGACTGAACGGATTTGATCGGAACATAACCTGGATTAGGACATAGGATACTTTTTATCCCGATATTCCCACGAAATCGGGACTTATGCTGGTCAAACCGCGGGGCGCAGCTAGTATATAATAATAAGTAAATATTTACTCGTTTTCCGCTCTGCTAATAAGTGTTTACTTAGAACTACATATTTGCTTTTGATCTGGTTTGTTAAGATTTGTGACGTATCACACTAATATTTTTAAGGCGAAAGTTTGTGAGTGTGTGTGTGTGTTTATCCCGATATTCCCACGGGATCGACATTTACGCGGGTGAAACCGCGGGGCGCAGCTAGTTACCTACGTATAAAAACTGAGAGTGCTTCTTTGGTCTCACGGTTGTATGTGTGAATGTTGTGTAGGGTCCTGGGTTTTTTTTTCAAAGTCAAAGTCAAATCATTTATTTCAAATAGGCACATTAAAGGCACTTTTGAACGTCAAAAATTTCAAAAAATTGTAATTGTGTATTTGCCCGGTTCGGGTAAAATGTTATTTGGTTTGTGTCTGTCTATGGCTAAAGGCGGGCCTGGTTACCTGGTGACCAGGCCCGCCTTTTATAACATGGTAGGTAATTCAGAGGAGAAACCTTCATCGTTATCAAGCTATTTGATACACACGCATCAGCTAATTAGCTGCTAGTCTGTCTACAGTAAATAAATAATAATAAAAAAAATGCAGTATGTATGTATGAAATAATATTTATTAATAAATATTATAGAAAAAAAAACCATAAGTAAAGCTTACACGTTAGGGCAAATACATTTTTTTTTTTAATTTTCCATGTTCACCCAAAAATCAAAATCTAAAACAAATTACGTGGCAATGCCGCAGGATAAAAAATAAATACAATTCAAAAATAGAATTATTTCAATGAGGCGGCCATGTTTTAGTCAGTAACCGTTGGAGCGCGCGTTCCCGTTGCCATGGTTACCGCGGCTTGAGTAACCGTTGTTGCTGTCACCGTGGCTAGCGTGGTTGTTGTAACCATTGCCTTGGTTGCTGCGAGCGTAGTTGGCGTTACTGTCATATCCTCCTGAACGGGCCAGGTCTTCAGTATCTTCGTAAGAGATCTGGGGATTGAAACCACGTTCGTCGGCCTTGTAGCTTACAGTCTGAAACAAATAATGAAACAGTTATTTTTAAAAAGTTAGCAAGTACGTAAGTTAAGTTAGATTTTTTTAGTTATTTTGACATTTTTGTGAGTTTCCTTTGTAATCAGGCGGGTCATAAAAAAATTAAAGCTGCTGTATCAGTTACGATATTTGTTAGGCTTAATAATTTAACTCTCGAAATTACAAAGTAGAACAACTCTGAATGACTGTGTTGGCTACGCGTACAGAAGGCAAAATCTAGTCGCAATCACATCTAAGCGACAATCAATGTCAAAAATATGGGGAAATTAGAGGTATTATAAGCATTTGTCAGTTATCGTGTAGCTCAACTTTAATCTTGAGGAGTACAACGACTCGATGAACAACACCAAAGAAATGCTGACAGGCCAGATCAAAACTAAGCTACCATTCAGCAACCCATTACTGATCAAAATATAGAACGACCAACCTGTTTCCTGCCATCAGGCAACACGACGTGGTACTCCCCCTGAGCGCGCTCCTCCTGCCTCTCCTCATGGTGTCCGAAGTCCGTGCCCTCCTGGTAATCATTCACCATGTAACCGAAGTTGTAGTTTGCAGGCTCCTGTGGAATACACAGGGATATTGATAGGGGAGCGTTATAAAATATCATAACGCGCGTTTTTGGTAAACATGCATTTGTGAAATTGTCATTGTGTATTGAGAAAAATTTCCTTGTAGCATTGTAGTAGGCAAGAAGCACCTACCAAATGTAGTTGATATGTTTGAGGTTAATATAACATCGTCAACTAGCCGTATAGCGAACATTAAAATTAATCATAAAGAACTAGCGGCGCCCCGCGGTTTCACCCTCATTAGTGTCGATTCCGCGGGAATATCGGGATAAAAAGTATCCTATGTGTTAATCCTGGTTATAAACTATCTGTGTGCCAAATTTCACCCAAATCTGTTCAGTAGTTTGTTACTGAAGAAGTAAAAAAAATATACAAACACACTCACAAACTTTCGCCTATAAAATGTGATTAGTCTGCAAAATCATCACCAGCCGGTCGATTCTGTAAAAATCTCACCGTGAAAACTTAGGTGAATTGAGTTGGTTTTTGCTAGGAATTGACACTATTGACAGCTCACTCCACGCTCCCTTCACCTAAGTTTTCACGGTGAGATTTTTACAGAATAGCACCGCAGATATAATAAGAGTAATTAAAATTAGAACTTGCTGGACAATAACAATTGCGTCCGTCACCTAGGTATTTCCAGTATATTGTTTACTACTTACAGAATTGATTTCTTCCAATGCGTTCCTGGCGAAGGCAGCAGCATTCTGGTCGTAGCCAGCTGCGTTGTTGGCATATCCAGCAGACTCTGCACCTCCAAGACGAGCATGAGCACCAGAGCCGTGTGCGTGAGGAGCGGACCTGAGGACCAATTAATTTAAATTGTCGTCTTTTCAAATCGATGGTGCTTTTTAAATAAGTTGTGCCCAGTAACGAGGTCACACGTATACCTAAATAGCAACGTCAGTGGTGTTTAATACTTGAGACACAGGTAATGTTGACGCAACAACAGTCAGCCCGTTTTCAAAAAATCAGAAAATCCTTACGTGGTAAGTGTTAGTTAGTATATATACAACATTATTTTTTAGTGTATGTGAAACCCGAAACACGTGTCTAGTATTTTTATGTAAAGAATCTATGTACAGTCAACAAAGGAGTTAAGTATACAGGAGCGTCGGATATTGTTGAAGTTTACTAAGAAACCGATGGATATTCTCGAATAAAATTTTAGTTTATTAATAGAAAACAAACAGCTCATTTATTAAATTAAATTTCGGTCCAGAACATCCATCGGTTTCTTAGTAAGCTTCAACTATATCCGACGCTCCTGTATACTTAACTCCTTTGTTGACTGTACACAATTTCAAAACTGTATCATGAAAAATCACAAAGTTATAAGCTTGTTAAGTTCCCTTTTTTCCGTACAAAAACATGCTCACCCGCGTCGCTTGCGCCGCGCCGTCTTGCGCTCATTGATATTAGTACCTAGGTACCTAATCGTTCGGAGCGGATATTGGATAACCTATTAGTGTCGCTGGGTGTCCAACTTTTCACCTTTTTTAAATATTTTTGGGACAAAATATAACATGGAGTAAAAATTATTGGAATCGATTCAGTTAAGTACTTAATCTCAACAAACTATATTCATGTTTCGCATATATATTAAAAATAATCGTTGTATAGTTAGTTATCTTAGTGTTGTCGTATTGTCGTCTCCAAGTTGTAAACAGGTTTTGTAATGTTTGCTTACCTTCCAAAAGCTTGGGATCCATGTCCACTCTTCCCGCCATGAGCTCCTACACCAGCATGTCTTTGCGGTCCGTTCAGGTTCCTCGCTGCCACTATTTGAGGTCCACCTCCAAAGTTCTGATTGGCTGGCCCTTGTGGGTAGCCAGCACCGCGGCTTGATGATGGAGGAGGTAGGTAGCTGGAAAAATACCAATATGGATTCAGAATTTTGTTCAGGTAAAGGTTTCAGGAAGAGGTGGAAGAAAGTGGATCATAATCATTATCTTCCTGCACTAAAATCTAATTTGTTTGTGAGGAAAATAGATCGTCTTCGTTGCCCAGATGTTATTGAACTATTTTTCCAGGAAAGCCAGGAAAAGGTGACCTTTTTTTTTTAATTTAAAGCCCCGTCGTTGTCGCCCTTTCTTATGCATGTCATATGCGTTTTTGGGTCATTTACAAGGCCCGTTGCAATATCCGGGTTAGGTACAAGCCGTTTGTGCTAAGTTGCCGGTCCATGCTCCGTAGAATACGCGTTTCCAACCTGACTACCGCACCGTCCGACTCCCCCTCTGTACCGTCAGAAACGTCAGTCAAGCGCGTGTGATTAACTTATTCGGAACCTTAATATTCTTCAGTTTTCTTGATATTTGGAGTGACGTCACATCGTCCGCGGCAAACTTAGAGCGAAAGGTAACTATGGAGTTTCTAGTCCATTCTGAACCATGTCTATATCTTTTGGAGTGAGGCTGCTAGTATTCAATTTATCTTTTAAATTGTACATTTTGATGCACCAAAGTTCTTTAGTTATAGTCAATGATATAATAGATTTGTCTTTGACTTTGAAGGCAGAATAAGAAAAACGAAAAGAAAGGATCAAACTTCAAAATACAGAGTGTAAAACTAAAAAGACCCATCACATAGCAGTCAACTTCGCATTCTGTACACTGTAGAGACGCCAGCACGTCAAACTACCCGAAACTGTCAAATTTTCCCAATCCACTTTGAACCTTATGCTCTAGCAATAAAGTTGAAAATCTATTAAAGAGATTTGACAGATTGTAAAAGCTTGATGTGCTGGCGTCTGCACAATGATGGGGAGTAAAAGCTAATCCCGTTATATATTTTATGGTTATTAACATAATTATTATATTTTAGTAAACGTTTTTTTGTTAGCGAAGGAGATCTTATGTAGATATACACCATAACCATAAACAGCCTATAATGTTCCCACTGCTGGGACACAGGCCTCCCTTCAATGTGAGGGAGTGGGCCGTAATCCACCATGCGGGCCCAGTGCGGGTTGGTGGATGTCACATGTCTTCGAACTTTTGGTTCTAGGACATACCGGTTTCCTCACGATGTTTTCCTTCACCGTTTTGAGAGCAGTGGTGATGAAATAATTTACACAAAGTAAAGCACCTGTCTGGGTTCGAACCTACGACCTATAACTCTTAAGTCGTGTCCGTGATCACTGGGCCACCACTGCTCTCATATATATAAATATATATGTTGTAGTCATATATATGTATGTATATATGTAGATATAGGACTACATAGTTAATTAATTACCTGTTCGAAGGAGGAGGTTCAGCAGATACGAACGCCACAAGAAGCACAACAGTTGAGATGGTCTGAAAAAGACAGGATATTAGTAAATGAAGACAGTCTATTAGTCTTAGTAAATAGATTTTTCTTCTATCAACAGGCCGGGCTTATGTTTGTTTCATAAAAACAAAAACGATTCGTTTTTCTTACCAAGGGTAGCATTTTTTATTGCTAAACTGGTATATAAATAGATTCGTAAGCTTTACGGAGGGGAGGCGAGGGGGAGGGTCTACTATGCAAAGCTATTAGATATTGATAAAGATATGGCTAAATGATAACAACCGCACAGTGTCTGTGGATGGGTGACCATCTTCACATACCGAGACCCCTCCGTGCCTCGGAAAGTACGTTAAACTGTTGGTCCCGGCTGTCATTCGTGGACCTTTGACAGTCGTTACGGGGAGTTAGAAACCCGGAAGTCTATTAAACAGACTTACCAAGGGGTATCGTATTACCTAATAACTGGATTGTGGAGGTCAGATAGGCAGTCGCTCCATGTAAAATACTGGTATTCAGCTGCATCCGGTTAGACTGGAAGCCGACTCCAACATAGTTGGGAAAAGGTTAGGCAGATGATGACAAGAGATACAATTTTTTCCAAAAACTGTCCGTAAATTATAGGAATCGGCCATTCAATGGTGTGAAAGGGACAGGCACTTTAGATTTCAAACCAAAAGGACCGAATTTTCAAACTTGGTCCTTCAACGCTTAACACTGCAATCCAATAAATGTAATATTTCCAAATAAAAGTATTAATACCTTCATAGTGTAATGATTACAACAAAACTAATGTTCAAACTAAGTCTGTATGCACAAATGTGACTTGTCGAAGTGATACTGACGCCATTTTGACTTTAGCTTTTATACGACATGTCTTCAAAAGGTTTGGGGATGAAAAATTACCGCTCATTAGCGACATAATAGATGAGCTTTCAAGGTGTAGTGCGATTTGGGACAGAAGATGGCGTGGAGTCGACTTGTGATTGTTTTTTTCTGAGGGCTTATGCTTTGGGATGACGTTTATAAAAACTTTTTCAATGTGCGTTATTGGCCGAATTCTGTGCCGAGTATATTTAGATTGCTATCGACACGCTAAGAAGAAGAAGAATGTGCGTTATTCGTAATGATGATTTCAAAGATTTAGGTACAGACGCCAGTACATTAAACTACCCGAAACTGTAAAATTTTCCCAATCAACTTTGAACCTTATGTTTTAGCGATAAAGTTGAAAAACTATTAAAGAAATTTGACAGATTGTAGTAGGTTGATGTGCTGGCGTCTGTACTTAACGTACACTGTTATTAATGGTTTTCAGCCCACTGTTCCTTTAGTACTCATTTAAAATTGGCTATAGGCTTTCAAAATGTATCAATAAGTAATTTACATAAATAGTTTTTAAACTTTTGAATTTATTAAAGTTTATTGTCAAAATTTCACAAGTGAACCTTCTTGCGAAGCAAATTTTCTGCACTTTCGATATTCGACTTATCATTCTAATTTTTATTATAAAACGGGTACAGCCGGTCGATTCTGTAAAAATCTCACCGTGAAAACTTAGGTGAAGTGACTTGGTTTTTGCTAGGAATTGATACTATTGACAGCACACTGCACGCTCACTTCACCTAAGTTTTCACGGTGAGATTTTTTCAGAATAGCACCGCTGCAGCTGTTTTAATAGAATGCAATTTCAGACGTCTCAGTGTGTAAACTTTGCTTATTACTTGGGTCATTATTTAGGGCGGGATAAAAAAAAAATAAAAAAAAAAATGGTTATTTTTATTAAATTTGCTATATTATGGACGAGAACACGCATAATAATTACAGATAAAATAGAATTAAAGATGGATACAGCTTATTTATTAAAAAATCTCAGTAAAACGTTTTTTGTAGGTAACGGAAGTGATCGTAAAGACCACGAAAAATAACACTTATATGAATCATAATCAGTCTCTTAATTTAAACCTCTGTTGAAACTTAACCAAAGGTACGTACAATACTAAGAACAATAATTACTTAGAGAACAATGAACTTAAATAATAATTAGCCATGAAAAAAAAAAAAAACACTTTGACCACGAAAGTGATGTCACCTAAGTTACCTCACTAAATCAATCTTAATTTGAGCCAGTGCTATCCGAATCAAAGAAAAAAATACGGTTTTTACGGGGATTCGGTGCTCCAGCATACCACAGTATCAGTTGAAGAAGGTCTAAGTTTACCAAGACAGAGCTCACGCGATGTGGATATTTAGCCTGAATTCGGTGTTTCAGAAGGTATAGCGAGCCTGCAGCACTTGTGGTATCTGAATCCAACGCAGAAGGCATTTCAGATGTAGATGGCGAGCTTGCTGCACTGGTGTTATGTAAATTGAACGCCGCTTCTGTCTTCTTCTAAGGCAAATGGAATATTTTTCTTTTTCTCTATTAACTTCTGCATTGTAATTTTTTTATGCTCTCGTCTTTTTGCCTTCTTTTCTTCATCAGTAGTTTTGTTGCGAGTTCTGGCCGTAGCTGTAAGAAATATTTTTTTATTTTTTGATAAATCGTATTTCGTTATTAAAATTCATGGAATGTTAAACTGTTGACCATATGAGGTAGCTTGAGGTATTGGCGACTGTACCACCCCTATTCAATAAAATGATATAATTGTGAACAAAAGAAGTCAAAGGATGCTGGCTTCAGCAGTGTTATTAAGTCGGCATTAACCCTTTTTTAATCTTGACCACGAAAATGAGGACCACGAAAGTGATAATTAAGCACTTTACCGGTTCTAGTATGAAACAGTATTGAGGTTAGAAAAAATACAATAGCCTATTTGTAACATATCCATAATTCGAACAGAAGAAGTATGTAATTCTATTTTTTTATTACCAACTTACCAAAATACAGCTGTCACGAAAGTGATGCACGATCTTTGACACAATATTTTTAACACACAGAATATGTTTTTAAACAAAAACCGTTAATATTTTCAATCTAAATTTTTTTGTGATATTAAAACAGCCCATTATAGTGTTGCTACTAACAAGTATATTTTGGGTTGACCATTATTTAGTTAAAAATAGTGTAAAATATGAGTGACCACGAAGGTGATGATGGTTTTCGGAACAACATAAATCGTAAAAAAAATAAGGATATAAGTCTGTTTATTTTTTGTCATTCATTTAAGATATAGTAATATACATTATTCATTACAAAAACGTAATGACAAGGTCCGTTTTCACTTTAATTATATTTTTAATAAACGCAAGAAGTCCAGTGTATATCACCTGAACAGACCACGTAACGTGATTTTTATTTAAAAAAAATTAAATTTCACAAAGTTTTTAATAAAAATAAATATTTAAACAAACATACAGTAATAAATAAAGTTAATTTCAGTTATAATTTGAATCAATAACACTCATTTCTATTCTGCTTTGTAAATTATTACGCCTGAACAGAATTTCACCACCTCAAATAATGACCCACTTATCAAAAGACATAAATACACCTACCAACTCATCTCGTAAGCTCGCCTACAAAATCTTTTACCCCATACACCTCTCCACAGCTTTCATAACCTACCAATATGTCACTCAAGGATGTACCAACATCATACACTTCCTAATACTACGCACATGCATTATTTGCAATTTGACCTTACACTGGATTAACTACTTATATAATATAATAATACTTTACCATAATTACTTATGGCTGGTGGTGTGGAGGTCAAATAGGCTGTCGCTCCATGTATAATACTGGTATTCAGCTACATCCGGTTATACTGGAAGCCGATCCCAACATAGTATAACAATCTATAATAAAATAATAATTTCAACCTGACTTAAAACTTTCGATAGTCATCATTTGCCTAGCCTTTTCCCAACTATGTTGGGGTCGGCTTCCAGTCTAACCGGATGCAGTCAGCTGCATCCGGTTAGACTGGAAGCCGACTAAATACTGGTATTCAGATACCAGTATTTTACATGGAGCGACTGCTTAACTGACCTCCACAACCAAGTTACTGGGTAATACGGTACCAAGTAAGACTGGTTGTCAGACTTTCGGGCTTCTGAGGACCCGTAACGATTGTCAAACATCCACGAATGACGTCCAACGGCTTAAGGCGACTACATGACCTAAAGCACGGTCTTTGTCGGACTGCATAGAAAAGAAAGAGAAGCGCGATGACACAACCCTGGTAATTTATTGCAAAATATGAAGCAATTATCTAGTTATTTCCAAAAAATCTATTGTTTCGACTAAAAAATTAAAACACTGCTTAAGTATGTTGCTTGTAGAATAATCTGACAAAAAGTCATTATGATTGTATGTTTAATAGTAAGTAGGTATGGCTTTTATTGTAAAAATAAAGTTTTTAGAATAAAAACATGAAGATACCTCATGTTTTTTTTTCTATAGTATCAAATTAGTTGTATTATGTTTTAACACACTATCTACCTAGCATATATCCTGAAGAATATCATATATTTTTCTGATTTTGTTTACTGTAGTCGATCATATAGGTACCTACTTTTATTGTTTCTAAAACATGCGTTTTTTGCTTTTAGGTCCTGTAAGCCCCTTAACGTGCTTTCCGAGGCACGGAGGGATCTTGGTATGTAAAGATGGTCACCCATCCACGGACCAACCGCGGCAAGCGTAGCTTAACCTTAGTGATCGACCCGAGCGGCTGTTATTACTTAGCCACAAGCCCCTTACACGTGGCGCCATCTATTATAATAACAACGTTATTGTTGTTTTCCTCGGGATCAGCACTTTTTTTCGGGATGAAAGGTACTCGTCCGTTTCTGTAGACCTGACAACGTAGGTATATATGCATTTCAGGATGATCGGTTCAGTGGTTTAGGCGTGAAAAGGTAACAAACAAACAAACTTACTTTCGCATTTATAATATTAGTTAGGATTAGGTCCTTCCTTTTGGTCTTTTGTATCTTATTCATCTATCCAAGTGCATTAGGCGAGGGAAAGAAGGACCATTCAGTAAATGTCCTGCTTTCCCTCGCCTTCTCAAATCTTTCATGCAATAAATAAATATAAAATTACAGATATATGTAGGACAGACAGATAGGTGACACTACTTCATACAAGTTTAGACGTGATTAAAACCATTCCTACTAAGACTACCTACGTCAATTTACATCAGGCGCTGAGTAATTTGACAGGAGTAAACTAATATTTATCTTCTGTCCTTTTCTTCATGAAATAGAAAGAAAAAGCAGGCATCTTTTTCTTAAATTTAGTTTAGTTTGTGAACAACAGAATCGGCACCAATGGCAGGCAAAATTGATGTGTTACCTATTTTATTATTGTTTAACCGCATCTTCCTCGACTAATCTGTAAAATCTATGGTCGAATCTTTCTTAGGTGTTCTGCTGTCATTGGATGATAAAACCTTTCAGGAAAAAGTTTATGGTGACTTAAAAATATTAGAGAGTGGTGAGAGCAGGGCGGTTTGAAGGCTGCCCCGTTTTTTTTAATCCCCAAAGTTCTGAAATACCTTTAGGAAAAGGTATTTCAGAACCTTGTAGTCAAAACAGTATTCTAAACAAACAGCTATATTTATTGTTCATTTGTTTCAGGTCTAAAGTAGGTACTAAACTTAAGGAATTAGGTAGGTATTTACAGGAAATTCAAATTACAAAAATATCACAAAATATTTATATTTTGCACTAAAACACTACATCACAAGCAACTTACAAACTATGAGGTACATTTTAATATTTTTTTACAGTTTTTTTACATTTGCTAGAGGAAATAATAAATTATTGAGTATTTTACAGAAAATCCATTTACAATGCCTTTTTACGGTTGCCGACTTATATTAGCGAATAGATAAAATGAGAAGTGATATAATATTAGTTCCAGACTTTGCCTCTAGAGGCGCTAATGTTTTAGGAAATTCTTAATTTTTCGTTAACAAATCCGTACTTTATATGTATGAGTACAAAGCATTTAAAATCCTGCATTATTTTAATATTTTTGTTATCATTAGAAATATTAAAATTAGGTGTTATTTTTTGTACTGTTGGGTGCTTTTGCCTACTAAGGCTTTCTCAACATTGTATATCCGCGGACATAAGGAAAAAATACCAAAAAAATAGTACTTATACCTTAGATCGCTATAGCAATGTTACAAAAAATAAAATAATACAGTCAGTTATAGTTTGCTGATGTTGTTTTTTTATCAGCACGATCACATTCCTAGCAACATTACTTAAAAAAAAAAAACTACTAATAAAAATCATAGAACAATCAAAAACCTCTAACACAACTTCTCATTTCACCATTGCAAAATCATCCTTATGTCTTCTCAGTAAGGTCCACCACCAGACCTGGCGAGATCAGCCGCGTTGTCATCGTAACCACCTGACCTGCCAAGATCTGCAGGTTCCACGGAGATCCTAGGCTTGAAGCCACGCTCATCAGCTTCGTATTCTACGGTCTGGAAACAGAGAAATAAAACAAATTTAAAATATGACTAGCCACTTGCCCTTGCTTCGCACGGTTTACGACTTGACAAAAGTTCTAGATTTCTTTTTATTAATAATAAGTAACTTAATGATAACGCTGTCACAGCGTAGATCGTTCCATGGAATAATCTAAGATAATACATACTAATTCCATGAAATAATCTAAGATAGTACATACTAGTTCCATGGAATAATCTCAGATAGTACCTACATACTAATTCCATGGAATTATCTAAGATAGTACATACTAATTACATGGAATAATCTAAGATAGTACATACTAGTTCCATGAAATAATCTAAGATAGTACATACTAATTCCATGGAATTATATAAGATAGTACATACTAATTCCATAGAATAATCTAAGATAGTACATACTAGTTCCATGGAATAATCTAAGATAGTACATACTAATTCCATGGAATAATCTAAGATAGTACATACTAGTTCCATAGAATAATCTAAGATAGTACATACTAGTTTCATGGAATATCTAAGATAGTACATACTAATTCCATGAAATAATCTGTACATCTGTGTGCGTGTCCCTACATTTATGTTCGTATAACTCGTCAAAATGTAGGGAACAGCTGATTTTTTTTTTCGGATTTCTGGTTTGGTCCCCATAGTAAAAGTTGTTCATAATGATGAGTACAATGACCTCTTAAGAGGTTGTTAATGTTTTACCAATAACCCTGTATAAATTGGACTGAATTGTTTGTAAGCTTACCTGCTTAGTACCATCAGGGAGAACCACGAAGTAGGAGCCTTCAGCTCTGTTATCTTGCCTCGTCTCCGTGTGTCCGAATTCGCTGCCAGATTCATAGTCGTTCACTTTGTATGCAAAGTCGTAGTTGGCAGGCTCCTGAAGATTAAATAAGGAGGTTGTATTGTACTGTGGGGTAATGGCGTAACACACTATCAGTAGCAAATGACTTTCATTTTGACAGTTGAACAACATTCATTGCGTTATTTACGTTGTTGAGCAGACAATTTTTTCGAACATATTTTTATGAAGCAATGGATAGTAATATCCTCCAAAACCATTCAGATTGTGATTTTTTTTGTTGTGCAATTAGGGTCTGGTTTCTTCTAGATAATGAGGTATGAGGTCTTTAGTAAGTTTGTAGTAATTACTACTTAGATCACACATAACATACAGACAGACAGAGTTACTTTCGAATTTATAATATTAATAATATGGACATAATGTAGAAAGTGACCAAGCTAAAACATTTTATCGTCGGATGTCCATTTGCTCGACAATTAATTACTAATTGCCAGTCAGCTAAATTATTTAGCTGACTGTACACGAAAGTTATTTCAATTTATAAACATAAAATCTTCCACATACCTGGTTCAATAGTTCGTTAAGGGCATCCCTGGAGTAAGAGTATCCCTGATTGTCCTGGTTGCTGTACTGGTCTGGTACTCCATATTGATCAGAGGGCATGGAGTCTCGGGCTGAAGGGGGTCCGTACGTGTCTGATGGAGAAGACCTGAAAAAGATGAGATTGTTACTTACTTAATGAAATTTGTAGTAAAGAAAGTTAAGTTTCTATGCTAAGAAAAAGGTAAATTAGCCGTTGTTTAGTTTTGGTGTTCTACCTATGTTTTTTTTTTAATGAACCAGGTTTTAAGCTATTAATAACAAACCAGCCTATAAAGGCTTTTAATAGGGTTTTCGTGATAATTATTGTAAGTGAAAGTAAGCTAGGAAACACTTCACACGACAAATATTTAATTTACAGAATAAATATTTGGTCTTTGACATTGAATATAATTCAAATTAATAACACAAGATATCATAAACGTGGTGCACACAAAAACCGACATTGACTAATGAATTTAATGATTTAAATTAAATATGTAGAATATTATACCTGGCTGCAGCGGAAGAATAAGATGAAGCAATAGCACTCGTCTTTTGATCAGCAGCGCGGCTCGAAGGAACACCATACTCCTGAGATAAACCCCTCGCACTTGGCACTCCATAGGTGTCAGACAGATCACGCTGGGCAGGCGCACCATACGATTGAGAAGGAGCCTTGGAGTCATGGGAGTAAGAGCCAGAATTCCTTGCATTTGGCGCACCATAGCTAGTTGACGGGGAACGAGAACCGAAAGACGAACGGGATTCTGATTGAGGCTTGAAGGAACGTGCTGAACTGCTTCCAAACGACTTTCCAAAACTTCTGGGGGTGGTATAGCTTTGGGAATCAGCAGTTCTGGCTGACGGGGCTCCATATTCTTGGGACAGAGAGTTTGATGAGAAGAGAGAATTCCGGGAAGTCGGTGGTCCATATTTCTGGGAAGGTGTGCGCGCTCCAAAACTCCTTTGTGATGGTACTCCATACTCTTCTGAAGGTGCCGAACCAAACTCAGGTGGACCGTATTGGGTGGAGGGTGTCCTTGAAGATGGAACACCATATTCTTGAGATGGACCAGTTCTTTCGGCTGCTGGGACGCCGTATTCCTGGGACAACGAGGTTCTAGCAGCAGGGGCACCATATTGCTGAGATGGAGTACTGGGAACCCCATACTCAGCTGACGGAGAGTTTCGAGCATTCGGCACACCATATTGATTGGACGGTGAGCTTCGTGCGTTCGGAAGACCATACTCCGTCGAAAGGCTACGAGATGACGAAATCTGACTTCTTGCATTAGGAGCTCCATATTCTTGAGAAGGTCCACTGCGTTGGTTTGGAGCTCCATAACTCTGTGAAGGACGGTTTCTAGGGCTTGCAGTCCTGGCATTTGGAGGTCCGTATTCGTTTAAGAGGGCATTGCGAGAGGATCCGAAGGCTCTAGAGGTGGGAGGTCCGTATTCCTGAGAGAGAGATCTTTGGAAGTCGAGGCTGTGGTCTTGGTCATGGTCGTGGTCGTGATGATGGCTAGAGCGGGAAGATGCGTAGCCGTCGCTGGAATTTGAAAATGGCGAACGTCTGTTAAAAACTGTACATTTTTTTATACTGCTGAATGATGGGTATGCTCTTGACCTCGATCTCGCCTCTAGGAAAGCGATGGATGAGTTTGGTTTGATGTTGTATGGATGAGTGATTTTTAGATTTTTAAATCAAAATAAATCTTCTTCATTTAGAGCGCCTTATTTTATTTGAATACTATTTGTGGCTTTATGACGAATGTTAGCTACAATGGTTGTTGTCTTGTCGCTGGTCGCTTAAAGGGGGTATTCCTCGAAACGCACTAACTTTGAAAGACACCAAATGAAACGTCTACCGATATCTGATCTCTGTTTCTCCGAAGTTCATCGTTGATGCATATAATAATAATAATAATAAATCCGCAGGGCAGCATGTGGCGAGCTGTTGGGCAGTAGCGACCCCACGGACCCTATCTCCAGGGAGAAGTCTTGTTCCTCACCTCTGGCTTGCCTTTATTGGCCGGCTGGAGTGAACAATGACGAGGAACAGAGCTCCCACCTCATTCTTGCCTTTATTGGCTGGCTTGAGTGGAGATTCGCAAGAGCAAACGTGCTCGGAGGAAGGAAGTATTCCAGTAAGATGCTGGTAGGGATCTTGACCGTACTTCCGGGATTGTCCTGATAGCCGTGGAATACCTCTCCACTCCTCATAAGCACCTCAGGACATGTTGCCCCCTTGCCGCTACGACACTATGTGCTAGCGACCGTTTTCGGGGGCCCATTATTGAGTGTGCAAGTCACCCCCTGCCATTTAATCTGTGTAATTTATAGAGTACATCGGTCAGGCAGGGGCTATAGTTTTTCCATAGTCTTAGATAACCAGTTCACTTTAGCCACCAAAACCCATAATCCAATATTTTTGTTTCCATATTTTGCAATAGTCCTACACCAACCGGGAGTTGTCCTTGGGTGCACTTGGGTGCATAGTGCGAACAGGGATAATCGTCGGTTGGTGCCTCATTTCATTGAAAATCTCTAACGGGCCTCTGCGAGTTGGCTTCGGCCCCTGGTACGCCTTCCAAAGGACCGGGATCCCATGGTCCCGAGATATGTTAAAATATAAAAAAATAATAATAATATTCCACAACTATCACACAACGCCGTCTAGTCTCAAGCTAAGCAGAGCTTGTGTTATGAGTACTAGACAACTGATAAACATACTTATATATTTCTAAATACATACATATATAGATAAATTACACCCAGACACAGAACAAATGATCATGCTCATATCGGGGAATAACATTATAATATTTTTATCTTGATTAATATTTGATTATTTTTTTTTTCGAAGAAGACTTTTGGTGCGTTTCAAAGTTGGTGCGTTTCGAGGAATACCCCGCTTGAAGGACCTAAGTTTATGAGATACTAGCTGACCCCGCGGACTTCTTACCACCTTAGAATCAATACAAAATGTATGAGAAAAATTAATTATATTCATTTTTTCTTTCGTGAACTTTTCCCATGTTTTAATAGTTATTCTGCTAACCGGGGCGGAGACAAATACAACAATTCAAAGATCATAAAAATCGGCCTAGCCGTTGTTGACTTATAAATGGTGTAACCCGACTTTGTTTTATTTACGTGTAAAAAATTAAATATAAATTAATTTACTTACCCCACAGGAGGCTCGGCCATAGCTAGCGATGCAATACATAAGAGAGGTATGAACACCTGGAATATAAAAAAAAATTGTATAAGAAAAAAATAAATATAAATATTTTTAGTGCTAAATAAGTTGAAAAGTTGTTCTAAAACCTCATAATTTCTTAAAAATTATTAATTAGTAATAATTTCTTACCTTCATTTTTCTATGTTGTGATCAAACACCAAATTTATCTGAAATAAACAAAACATATATGTAAGAAAGTAAAAATAAATATCAGTTAACATTATCATAATTATATTATCACTGATATTGAAAATTGAAACATCATTTTCGTGAAAAATAGCACTGCGATTTCATGCTATGTTATTGAGAAAGCTTCGTTCACTTCACTTTTCAAGTTTAGTTTGAATAATGCAAAGTTTTTCTAATTTACTTCAGCAGTTCTTTCTTGATTACGTTCTTCCTTAATTCCTATCAATTAATTTTGTTAAGAATGATGATTTTGAAAGTTACATGTTTGTTTTTTCTTATAACATAATCAGCCTATAATGTTCCCACTGCTGGGACACAGGCTCTGTCAGAGGGAGTGGGCCGTGATCCACCACGCGGGCCCAGTGCGGGTTGGTAGATGTCACATGTCCTCGAATTTTTGGTTCTAGGACATGCCGGTTTCCTCACGATGTTTTCCTTCACCATTTTGAGAGCAGTGGTGATGAAATAATTTATACAAAGTAAGCGCCTGTCTGGGTTCGAACCTACGACCTACAACTCGTAAGTCGCGGCCGTTCGCACTGGGCCACTACTGCTTTTTATGAAATCACTAATTACTTCATAATAAACTAGATTTATCAATATTAGATAAAACAGTCTATTTTGAAGTGAAAACTTCTTGAGGCACGTTGGGCATTTTTCGAGATGGTAAAAAACTGTTACCGTAACCGACACCTCTATTTTAAATTTTGGCCATTATAAAGACATCAACGCGCGGTACATTTTCTTTAGGAAACCTTCAAACATATTTATAAAATTACTATGCTTTTTCAAATTTTCACTTCTCTCAGCACTCCTGGAGTGCCACTGTTTTTTAGTTTTATTAGACTTTTATTACAGGGTTGGTTTGAGCTGTTTTTAATTAAAGGTTTACTATCAACCTACCCTTTAGATGAAGATGATACGACTCGAATTGAGCTGAACTTCGAATGGTAACATCTTAAACTCTCAAACTATTTATACTAACTATTCGCGACAATACCTTCCTTTACACCACGTTACCTTTACACATACTCCTACCTTTTACCGTTGCATTAACAACCTTACCTCTTTGCTGTAAAGATGTGTGGTTATTTTCTGAGGTGTTGTGTTATCGTGGTATATAGTTTTATTGTGTAGGTATTGATAGTATGCGTGTGCTAACACTTAGTGATTCAAATATTGTAACTTTGTGAGTTCGTCTTCATGCCCGAAGAACCTATTTAGAACATTGTGTTACGTTGATGCAAGTTTGCTGCACTTTGGTGCAACAAATATTATCGGGTCCTGGAGGGTAATTGCGAATACACTATCAGTAGCAACGGGTTTCATTTTGACAGTTCAACAACATTCATTGCGTTATTTACGTTGTTCAGCAAACGCATTTTTCGAACCTACGAAGCAATGGATTACCAATATCCTTCAAAATGATTCAGATTGACGACATTTTGACGAGTTATACGAACATGAATATAGGGAACAGACGGTCGATTCTGTAAAAATCTCACCGTGAAAACTTAGGTGCAGTGAGTTTGTTTTGCTTGGAATTGACACTATTGACAGCTCACTCCACGCTCACTTCACCTAAGTTTTCACGGTGAGATTTTTACAGAATAGCACCGCAGCTGATTTTTTTTCGCGATTTCATGTTTGGTCCCATAGTAAAAGTTGTTCATAATGATGAGTACAATGACCTCTTAAGAGGTTGTTAATGTTTTACCAATAACCCTGTATAATTTTCTATTCGTTTTAATCATCATAATGTTTTGTCTTTGTTGCAAGCTCAATAAAACTAAAGTAGTGATTTATGCATTCTTTTATTTTTTTTGGGTGGGAAATCATCAAATGACCCCTTTCGCTCCACCCAGAGCGGAAGGAGTGTCAGACTCTTACTGACTAAAACCCACCCGTGTTTCTTCCTTAGCCCTTTATGTTCCGGGCCAGCGGTAACCCTTTCGGCCAATCCCGCTGACCCGGCAGGCTTCGGCCCTTCAGATGATGCTGACATCTCTTTGAGGCGCGCGTGGAACAAGTACGCGCCGTCCGGCACGGGCCTGGTCCTGATCGGACGGTGAGCTACCCATTACTCTCCGTCCGCAGGCCCGCGCCTATGGTGGCCGGGAGTCGTCCCGTGGCTCCCGACGCCCGGAGGGTCTCCCGCGGCGGCTAGGACGAGAGGGTCTCTCCCTCATCCATCCCGCCACCTCCTTCGCTAGCATGACTGCTTCGCAGAAGGAGGTGACTGCCTTCCACTCCCTCTCGCTCCGAACCATGGCTTGCACCAGGGCCGGACGCAAGAGGTCGTTGCCGCTGCCGATCGCCTCTACGAGGAACTTTCCGTGGTTTGTAGACAGAGGGAGGCAATCCACTGTTGAAAAACTAGAGGATAGACTAGGCAGCGCCCCGCGGTTTCACCCGCATAAGTGTCAATCCCGTGAGGATATTGGGATAAAAAGTCCTATGTGTTATTCTGATGTATAAGCTATATTACTGTAAAGTTTCATCAAAATCTGTTCAGTAGTTTTTGCGTGAAAGAGTAACAAACATCCATCCATCCTCACAAACTTTCACATTTATAAAATTATAGTAGGAATTAATAGGAAGTAGGACTAGCAGCGCCCCGCGGTTTCACCCGCATAAGTGTCGATCCCGTGGGAATATCGGGATAAAAAGTAGCCTATAATATGTTAATCCAGGGTGTCAGCTACCTCCATACAAATTTTTATCAAAATTGGTCCAGTCGTTTGAGCGTAAAGAAGTAACAAACATATAAACATACACACACACACTCACAAACTTTCGCCTTTATACTCGTAATATTTGTGTGATGTGATAGTAAGAAGTAGGATATCAGGATCTGATTTAAACGATCTTATGCCTGCATATTGCATATATGTCCATAGGGCCTTAGATACCATACGTTTTACCCAACGATAACCAACGAACGCTCATGAATCCGAAATCTGTCGCAATATGAAATTGGTTGAACGTTGATGTTCGTCATACGTTTATTATTAGATAGAATTATGAGACACGGTCTCAAATCGTGAGCAATGCAGATTAGGTTTCATATTAGGTCATACTGTGTAGCAACCTGTAAAATAGGATTAAGTGTTACTAAAATTGCTAGGCTCTTGTGAAATGTGTTTTAACTCAGCTTATCGCAGTCCACTCAGATCTCAAGTGCGTATGCGGCACCTCCTGTATGCAGAATCCTAAAAGGATAACATAATGGACAGTTAACTGTTAAGTTAATCGTAATAAATCCCATTGGTGAAGCATTTTTCAGTTATTTTTTTTGTCTGTACTAAAATACCAATCAATCCAATCCAACTCGAATCACAATCTCTTTGATTATACCGTGTCACTGACTATTTGGCGACTGATCCCGACTAATTGGCGACTAAATATGAGAGAAAACAGATCTTCGCTAGGTGCCCTAGTTTTTGAGATATAAATGTGGCCCTGCTGGGGAAACTCTCTCCAGATCGGCCACCTATAAACCCTTATAACTTCTGAACCAGTAACCGACAAATTCTGATATTTGGCGACTTTCGACTAATTAGCGACAAATTTTTTGTGCTATCAAAATTAAAATCCCTGATGGTGGCTCTGCCAGAGTCAGTGACACGATTATACCTACGTAGTGCAGCGAAAAAAAGAAAAACACGGACTGTCTTCGCCATATTATAAATTCATAATATCCTTTAATGATTCTCCAAAGTGGCCTTTTTAGGCCCCCTGCAGTCCTCCTCTTCCTGCAATCCTGCGCCGCATGTGTCACCTGTGCACTTGATGATCTCACGACTGCGTCAGTGAGCGAAGCTCGCGCAGCCATAGCTGAATTTTGGGCCAAAGATGTTTAGGAAAGAAAAGCAGTCCACTGCTGGACATAGGCCTCTCCCAGACTGCGCCCACGATACCATGTCCTCCGCCTTCCGCATCCACTCTGTCCCAGCCACCTTTTTTAGGTCGTCGGTCCATCTAGCTGGGGGGCGTCCCACACTACGCTTGCCGATACGCGGATTCCACTCAAGGGATTGTCTACTCCACCGGCCATCGGTCCTACGACAAACATGGCTCTTTTCCGGATAATTTTATTTAGAATGAAAGAAAGAAAAACGTTTATTTGGACACAGTTCGTGAAATACAAAAAACAAAATTAACAAAATAAAAAAAAACTATGTTACAACAACAATAGTGTGTATTTCTGACTAGCTGACCCAGCGAGCTTCATACCGCCTAAATGTATGAGAAAATTAATTATCAATTTAAAACAAAATTAATTATAAGTAATAATTCATTTAAATTAATTATCAATTTATTATTAATTAGTTAATTTATTATCTATTTGAATTTTTGTGTACTTTTTTTTTTTATTACTAAATGAACCCATGTTTTAATAGTTATTTTGCTATTTCGGGGCAGAGACAAAATAAATCAAAGACTATAAATTCGGTCCAGCTGTTCTTGAGTTATAAATGGTGTAACTAACCCAACTTTGTCCTATACAGGGTGTTGATTTCAATCCTAGTCAAATTCAAGGACGTAATTATGCTAATGATTCTCGACCCAAATCAACAATAAAATGAGTAGGTTTTTTTTTTTCTTATTTACGGAAATCCGTAAGTGTGAACCAGCCGTATTTAAACGCGGCCCGTCTGTTACTAGCCTTTAACCGCGCTTTCACACACAAACAAACGCCTTTTACTTTACTAAGTACTAAAATACTAAAGTACTAAAATGTCTTTTATGACAACCTCCTGAAATTTGACGAGGATGCAAATCAACACCTTGTATAAGATATATAGATTGTTGCTTGTAACACTCGCCGTCTTCCTATTGTGTTACACAGTACCTGGAGGACAGACCAGTAGGCTTAATGACTGGAGGTTGTGGAGGTCAGATTATAGGCAGTCACTCCATGTAAAATACTGGTATTCAGCTGCATCCAGTTAGACAGGAAGCCGACCCCAACATAGTTGGGAAGAGGCTTGGCAGATGATGATGATAAAGTTTACATCATCAATCAGTGCAATATGAGACCTCAGCTCATAAGTTTACGACCTATATTGCTTGTCAATCGTAAATCTTTGGCTTATTACGGCATTTTTTTTAGAGTTGTCGAGTTGGGACTTTTTGTGAACGAGCTCGTCCAGGGAAGTACTAATAAACATATTTCTGTCACCACGCAGTATTTCAGTTTGAAGGGGGTATGGGTCCCGGTGTTATTACAGGCGCATGAGACGTTTCACAGCTCTGTCTTTCGGATGCCACTTGTATTGACTTTCGACTGTCAAAAATCCGTGCTTGCACCGTAAATTAGATACTCCCAATTAAACACCAGATAAACTGGAATCCACAAAAGCCGCTGAACAAAACAATCGTATCATCACGACGTGGACAAAAGAGATAATCTATTAAGGGCAAGGACGCAAACTTGACGACGGAGACGAAGACAAACAAAAGATTGAATTGTGTGACGAGCTCAAACAAATGGCAATTCGTTGCAGGCTATGTTGGGTAACCTTTTGTGTTGGAAATCAAGCTCTACTTTGGATAAGCATAACATAAAGGCGGGGGATACACATGCCTATAAATCGGGCATGTACGAGTAACTGGCACACTGCGTACAATTGCAAGTAATACTGGCATGCAAGTTATGCCCTTGTATGCCAGTATTACCATCGCGTCGCACAAAAGTATGCTTTGGCAACCCCCGCGCCCTCCCTCAACGGGCATGCAAGTAAATCAAATGTTGTGCTAGCTACTTGTATGCCAGTTACAGGCATGCCAGTTAGCATATACACATGACAGTAGCTGGCACGTGCAAGGAGCTGGTATGCTAGGTGTGCAAGCTCCGTTGAAGCATGGAAGTCAGGCATCGTTTAAATTAAAACAGGTTTTTGCTCTGACTCGTTTCGTACTTTATTTGCTTAAGAAGGTCTAATTATATGTATCATATCATATATTTATTTATCAGTATTTTAATGTTTTTATTTTTTGTTTTTACAATGTACTAAATATTGTTTTTATGTGACACAAATTTATTTTTATTTATTTATGTAATCATGCATACACACGTCACGTTGCAGTATATAACTGGTTTATATCCGTCACCTCACACATCAGGTCCAGTTGAAAACCAGCGTCAGGCACTAGTTGTCTGGCATTTTTGCTGAACTGGGCCTTTTTGGCGCAGCCGTGAGGCACACATTCCTGCTAATTTCTTACATCGGACTTTGCACTTTTATTTTTATCCTTTTATTTTTTGTTTTTATCTGATGTACGACTATTACCTGACCATCTGTGTATTGTGTGTCTTTTAGTCTGTGCTAAATAAATGTATTTTCTTTCTTTTCTTTCTTTCTTTCTTTCTTTCTTCTCCGTAGCTTGCGTGATAAAGCGAAGCGTGATATTATGCTGGGGATACACATGCCCGTGCATGTGTATCCCCAGCATAATATCACGCTTGTAATGCCGCGTAGGAATAGACAGCGGTGCATCTACAGGGTCAAATCAAATTAGCTAACAAAGCTCCGCAGTTGTCATGGGTGTATCTAAATAAAATATGGTAAAAAAAAAATTGTTGTTTTTTTTTTGTAAAAAAACAACGAAAAAACCTCTATGGTCGATCGATCAGGTTAAGCTACGCTTGCCGCGGTTAGTCTGTGGATGGGTGACCATATTTACATACCGTGACCCCTCCGTGCCTCGGAAAGCACGTTAACCCGTTGGTCTCGGCTGTCATTCGTGGATCTTTGACAGTCGTTACGGGTAGTCAGAAGCCCGAAAGTCTGACAACCAGTCTTACCAAGGGGTATCGTATTACCTAGTAACTGGGTTGTGGAGGTCAGATAGGCAGTCGCTCCATGTGAAATACTGGTATTCAGCTGCATACGGTTAGACTGAAAGCCGACCCCAACATAGTTGGGAAAAGGCTAGGCAGATGATGATGTTTTTTTTGTAGGTGTCAACAACCGCTGGCAGTGTTGAAGTATGAGCTGAGAAAATCTATACTAATATTATAAAGCTAAAGAGTTTGTTTGTTTGTTTGTTTGAACGCGCTAATCTCTGGAACTACTGGTCCGATTTGAATGATTCTTTTAGTGTTGGATAGTCCATTTATCGAGGAAGGCTATAGGCTATATAACATCACGCTACGACCCTTAGGAGCCGCGCAGCGTGTGACACCGCGGGGAACAGCTAGTATGTTATAACGTGTTTAGATCATCATCTGCCTAGCCTTTTCCCAACTATGTATTGGGTGTCCTAGATCCAAAAAATTAGAAGACATGACGTGACATCCACCAACCCACACTTTGCCCGCGTGATGGATTACAGCCCCTCTCGAATAGGTAGAGGAGGCATGTGTCCCAGCAGTGGGAACATTTTAGGTTAATATGCTTTTAACAAAAACTTCCAGGAAATTGAAATTTCACTAAGGCTTGAACTATCTTACTGGCACATTGGTCAAGCGAAAATAGACCTTGTCGTTTTATGACGTGACATTCAACCCATAAGTGATAAAGAAATTACGAGGTCGATTTTAAATAAAATAGTGCTTGTATCTTTAGAACTTATTGAAATGTAAATAAAGTCTATTTTCGTTTAGTCAAGGAGGAACTTATTTATCCTTGTCTATTGTCCAGTAATCGTTCAATGAAAGGTGCACTTGATGAGTCGATGACACCACTCTCTAGTTAAACTGGCGTTAACTTTGGCCTGTTACAAAGCGGTTTTTAGATCAGGTTGTCCGTGTAAGTAGCCAATTTAGTAGATTGTTTGCCAAGGGAGGAAACAACTATTTTGAAGGCGACGGATTCCAAGTATGTCACTCGAGCTTAAAATAATGTTGTTCCCGAGGTGGTCACTCTACTTTTTATCACCCTCTATGAAAAAATAAGTAAGAGTATGAATAAGAATAGTACGTTTATTTATTTTATTGTCCCATAAGAAATTACTTCTTATTGCTTTGAAGGTAAAAAACCTGCGACCATAGCTCCCTGTAGTCCAATTGCTCGTTACTGATCCTAAATCCACGAGATATTGATAAAAAATGTTTTTTAAAAGAATAAAATAATTATTACTTTAAGTGTTTTATGAAAAAAAGAAATATAGGTAACACCTCTGTCTAACTAGTCGGGGAATAGAGGCGTTTGCTATGTTCATGTTGTGCGTTTTATGAAAAGTATCTTTCACAAGTCCCCGAATCCGTCGCCCTTAGACCCATTTAGGGGGGCTGGAAGAGGGCGTTACTCACCCTCCGCCGACGCCCAGTGCGCCTGCTGCGGGCCAGGTGAGTGGACGAGATCTCCTTCTCCCTTTCCGCAGCCTCCTTCTGCGAGTCCACTGTTTCGCAGAAGGAAACCACCGCGTCCCAAGACTCTTCGCTGCCGACTATGACTCGACTACGGCCGGCAGTGACAATCACTGCCTACTTCTGAGTTACATCGCTCCCCTAACGTAACATCATGTAATCTCAATCACTGGTGAATATTTTTTTTTTCGAACTAATTAAACCTACAGCCAGAAAAAGATACCTTCACCTAAGGCCACATCTTCACAGGAGCTTTAACTAGAGTTAATCTTTCGTCACTCATCTAGACTAACGTAACATCGTGCTGTCAGCTCTCATTAACTTCTAGGACATCAAATGAAAGGTTGTCATTGTCACTTGAAGTGTCAAAAGATCGGCATGTCATTAACACGCCCAATATAACCTGAGCTTTAGTTACAAAGTAACTCATAAGAAACGCAGGTCAGGTGCACGATATAAGCATTTGATAAACGACCTTCAATCATTAAATTTTCAATGTTAATCTGGGGATGAAAAAAAAATCTTCATCAGTCTCTATCATCTCTCTAGCCTTTTCCCAACTATGTTGCGGTCGGCTTTCACTCTAACCGGATGCAGCTGAATACCAGTATTTTACATGGAGCGACTGCCTATCTGACCTCCACAACCCAGTTACTGGGTAATACGATACCCCTTGGTACGACTGGTTGTCAGACTTTCGGGCTTCTGACTACCCGTATCGACTGTCAAAGATCCACGAATGACAACCGGGACCAACGGCTTAACGTGCTTTCCGAGGAACGGAGGGGTCACGGTATGTCATAAAGATGGTCACCCATCCACAGACCAACCGCGGCAAGCGTAGCTTAACCTGATCGATCGACCTGTGCGGCTGTTATTATTTAGCCACGGGCCCCCCTCAGGCAGAACTAGTATACATATTACCTATGTATTATACCTAGGTACTTACTAATAATAAAGCTGAAGAGTTTGTTTGTTAGTTTGAACGCGCTAATCTCCGGAACTGTGAGCAGTGGTGGCCAAGTGGTAACGGCCGCGGCTTACGAGTTATAGGTCGTAGGTTCGAACCCAGACAGGCGCTTTACTTTGTGTAAATTATTTCATCACTACTGCTCTCAAAACGGTGAAGGAAAACATCGTGAGGAAACCGGCATGTCCTAGAACCAAAAATTTGAAGACATGTGATCAATCCGCACTGGGTCCGCGTGGTGGATTACGGCCCGCTCCCTCTCATCGAGAGGAGGCCTGTGTCCCAGCAGTGGGAACATTATAGGCTGATTATGGAATCTCCGGAACTACCAGTCGGATTTGATAGCACAATTCTTGAGGATGGTTATAAGCTTCATAATCATCAAAAAAACGGGCGGGCGATGAGATGCGACGCGATGTGTTGGGGAATAAAAAATTTTACGCGGACGAAGTCGCGGGCAGATGCTAGTTAGAAATAAAACTTCACAATCACGCTTATTTTTTATATTTACAACTAGCTGATACGGCGAACTTCGTACCGCCTCAGAATCAATAAATGTCGAAATCTTAATTTTTTTTTCCTGAATATCTATTAAGACATAGGAAACGTTTTAATAGTTATTCTCTATTCAGGGCAGAGACAAATCCAAAAAATCAAAGATCATAAAAATCGGTTCAGCCGTTCGTGAGTTACAAATGGTGTAACTACCCGACTATGTTTTATTTATAATTATAGATTTCATATCGGCAATCCAGTTTCCTTATCATAAACTCTTAGCTTCCCTTCAACATGGAATCCAAATCGAAGCGTCTCCTTTGTTGTAACTTCATTCTTAATACCTCCAGACTCCATCACATTCTTTATCAAAGGTCCCCAGAAATGATGACCTCTATGCGCTTTCTTATAGTTCACCGCTACATTACCCCTCAACGATGCCATATGCACAACTTCTATTTCTAAATAACCGGCGTCTGCCGACAAAACCGCTGTCACAGCTTTCCCAGGCTTCAATTCTACCTCCATGCCGCTAGTCGTACCAATAACTTCGGTTTTTGATTTCTCTTCACCGACCCCCCAATTGTTGGTGAAGGAAAAGCCGGTTTTTCCCGTAGCTTTTGTGATGCCTACATTGAATTCATATTCTATTTCTTGTGATACTGTAAATTCTTTCTCTCTCGACCAACTGGTTGTTAAAGTATTTTCTATCGTGTGTGTTATGCCTGTGTTCACTTTTATCGTCTGGTTTGAGGAGTTCACGAAGTCTTGAGACAGAACTACGATTGGATTTTTCGTCAGGCTTTTTACTCTCGCTGATTTTATCGACAACACTCTCTTCACTGGTTCCCATTTGTAAGACTTGTACAAGTCTCCCCAAGGTGTTGGACTTCCAAGGTAAGCGTCTTTCGGCCTTTTTCCCAAATGCTGTTTCAACGCTGTGAGTAAATTCGCATTTTCGATTTTGAAAGATTTAACGTCGTTATCCGTGATTAAATCTGTTTCTGATCCTGAATGTGATATGTTCACGTTCAGATCTTTGTCTAAATTCACATCAAGACTTACTCTAGCCACCACTATTTTTATTAAAAGCACTAACACTAGTAATTTGAGGCCCATTTTATTATTTATTTCAGCACCTAGTAGGGCTGAAGTGTATTGTAACACTCACTGACTTTGAATGGAGCGTCTGATTACATGTGTGACCTTTTAATCTCCGTTTTTTCTGAGTCTGTGAAACTCCAATAATATGTAATAATAAACAGACGAATCGATTTCTTTAGCTTTGGCGATGTTTACAACAACGTTTTACGTTAACTTCTACTATTGATAATAGTATCTACACATTATGTGATAATAAGGTCAAGACCGAGCTCTTGAATCCATATTATAAACACAGATTAAAATTATTATAGTGTTATTATTGATACGTATTGAGTATTGTAAGAAACACATTGAGTATTGTAAGATACGACGAAAAGTTGAAACAAGTTTAAAATATATTTTTGATTCAAACTAAAGCAGTGCTTCTCAGAGGTGTACCTAATAGTGCTCATGAGTAAAACAAACTTCACAACAAAAGCTATATCGGACAATAATACCTGTAGAAGAGATATAAAGTGTACGTAGACCTACCTATGAGGAGAAACCGAAGAATAGAAAAATGTTAGTAATATTTATGATCATTTTAGTACCAAGTATAGTGGATGCAAGAATAACGATCAATATAACAGTGCTCTCGAATGAAAGTGATGTACTTGTCAATACAAATTATAGCGGATATGACAATAAAGTCGTCACAGACGAAGAACTAAAACTATTCAACGTTACAAAAGCAAGACTCAATAAAGGAATGCGAGTAGAACTAGGTAAAGTACCAAACGATATATACCTGAAGAATCCTACGCCTTACGGTGACTTATTCAATAAGTACGACTGGGAAGAAATGACAAGAAGACTCGCAGTTCAAAAGTCTAAAATTATAGATATTTTAAATGAAGACGTTGTCCTGGATACACACGAACATATTAATAATACACCTAATAATATAACATCCAAAATAAGCATGTACGCAGTTATTGAAAACAGAATCAGTTCTACGTGGTCTAAAACTGGACTACCGAAAGATGAAATCTTCACCAATTACACTATAGATTATGGCTATGGAAAGTTTAAATGTGAGCGTAAATGGAGAAATGAAAGTACACAAAATATGAAAATGCCCATTGGTATGACAAAACATGGTCTTATTACAATCAAACCAGGACAAACAGTAGTGACAAAATTAACCGCTTCAAAAACTATAGTGCTTATGAAACTGGTTCACGTAGCACAACTTAGAGGAAGTGTCATTGCTAACTTTGCAGAGCTATATGGGAAATACCACTTCTGGGCTCCATCAGTCAAAAGTATAATGAAAGCCGGCAATATGACAAATGAAGTTATCACCACGGAAATTCTAGAAGTAAGGTGTTTTACGAACCCAAGACTAAAAATGTATGACAAATCAACTGGGGAGACTGTGGAAGCTCCTAAAAAGAAAAGACCTCAAATGAAAATAATAAGGAATGGAAATATGACACGGGTTGTTTATATAAAAACGAAAAAACCAGAACAGCAGAAAAAGATTGAGGATAAGAATAATTGTAAAAGTCTGTGGTTTAATATACAGTCTCTATCTTGCATGTTTGCCTAATGAGTACTTCTCTATACTAATAATAAAGCTGAAGAATTTGTTTGTTTGTTTGAACGCGCTCTGGAACTCCCCGTCGGAGTCCAAAATTTTTTTTTTTCCATTTGATACCTAGCCCAGCATCAAAAAAACCAAAGAGAAGAAATTCAAAGAGGGGTTAAAATAACTATGATTTTTTCGCCCCCTCTTCTGATTCTTTCCCCTCTTTTTAGGGTTCCGTACCCAAAGGGTAAAAACGGAACCCTATTACTAAGACTTCGCTGTCTGTCCGTCCATCCGTCGGTCCGTCCGTCCGTCTGTCTGTCACCAGCAGCTCTCAAGAACCGCGGTAGCTAGACAGTTGAAGTTTTCACAAATTATGTATTTCTGTTGCCGCTTTAACAACAAATACTAAAAACAAAATAAAATAAATATTTAAGGGGGGCTCCCATACAACAAACGCGATATTTTTGCCCTTTTTTGCTCGATATCAATAATGTCAACAGGTAGGCACTTGAAATATTCACAAAATACTCAGTTGTATTTTTACTTAAATAATAAATAATAAAATTAAAATAACTTAAATATTTAAGGGGGGCTCCCATACAACAAACGTGTTTTTATCAACGTTTTTGCCTTGTGGTACGGAACTCTTCGTGTGCGAGTCCGACTCGCAATTGGCCAGTTTTTTTTATATACATGACGTTACATATTTGTATTATTTTAAATCTTCAGCTTACGTATATTATATAAATAATGGCAATACATACAAACTAAAATAACATAATTATATAACATATTACATTAACTTAAAAGTTTAAATGTTCTTTTTGCTTTAGATTTTATTGTTTCCACAATTTTGTTAGTTGTTTGTATTTCCAGCGCGTGTCCCGAATAAAACATTTTTCTTGCTTTTTATAATACTAGCTTCTGCCCTTGACTTCCCTCGCGTGGATGTCTCGATGCTGCATCAACGCGGGCGGAGCCGCAAGTAGAAGCTAGTGTAGGTATATCTTGTTCCTTCAATCGGGCATCGATCGCATAGAAAAAGAGAGATACTCACCTACTAGAAAGAGAGATACTCACCTACTAGAAAGAGAGATACTCACCTACTAGAAAGAGAGATACTCACCTACTAGAAAGAGAGATACTCACCTACTAGAAAGAGAGATACTCACCTACTAGAAAGAAAGAAGGAAAGAAAATACGTTTATTTGCGGCAAACATGACGCATAAAAATTAAAACACAAGCAAAAATAAAACAAAATAACAAATTGGGAGAAAGTATGCGTCACATCTACGCAAAACTAGTGCTACTACTAAGTACCTGTTAAGGGAATATGCTCGCTACAGTCGCTACTCTTCAATAAAATGTGAAATCAACATCCATACTAATAATATTATAAATTCGAAAGTAACTCTGTCTGTCTGTCTGTATGTTACCTTTTCACGTCTAAACAATAAAAAACAATTTGGCAGAGAGATAGATTGCATCCCGGGGAAAGACATCGGATAGTTTTTATCCGGATATTTCCACGAGATCGACACATAAGCGGGTTTTTACTAGCAGCGCCCCGCGGTTTCGGGGCGCTGCTAGTAAATAAATAAAAACTAAAAGTACCTAATGTAATTTAAATAGGCTTCCCTTGCCTTGCCTTACTTCCTTCTCCAGGACGCCATCTATGTCCCGGATTCTTTCTCTCAGGAATTTCGATAAAAGGCATTATCGAAATCCGTTCAGTTTCACTTTCATAATTATTAAGGATTTCTGTACGAAACTGTCAATGTCAATCGAAGTAATATGACGTCGCGGCTGTCAATTCAAATGTCGTCAAAAGTTCGAAGGTTCGGTTCATGATTTGCAATAATTTGTATTATTTGAGCGATAACTAATAATCTAAATACAAAACAGATAATGAATTCATAAAATAACATATTAGCCTAGTCTTGACACAGTTTTCATTCATCATTTATTTCATTATTTAAAGAATTCTTCCGTAGCCGCACGCACGTATTCAATTGTGTATTTATTTATTTTTTGTTACTAATAATTCTAATAGGTTTTGTAAAGTGTAGTTGTTGTTTTGTTTTTAATAAGTTTATCTGTTTTTCGTTCTTTTTTCATTCCTAATTATGGTAGATTTTCGAGGACTGTTGATATGTGTGCCCCTTTACACAGCTGCGTAAGTAAAATTAACATTATACAAATTTTTTTTTTATTATATATTAAATTATTAGTGCACTGTGGCGAATGACACAAATCAGGGACTACCTGCCGTAAAATCTTTTTAATTTTTTTAATGCAGTGTAGACTGCACTTAATTTTTTATGGAGTGAAAGGAGAAAGCCTGACCAAAAGAAAGTTAATTACTGTGGTCTATTTATTTTATTTACAGTAGTGTCTGTAACAGATTTCTTATTTAAATAGTGAACATAATACTGTCATTTGCTTTATGAAACGGTTGTGATATAAGTCCTTGTTGATCCCCCTGTAAGTTGATTGAGATTTTTTAAAGTAAAATTATACAGAGCGTGAGGGGTCGACGCGCAAACTGTTTTCATGAATTCAGCACATGATTTTAGACCCACCAATAATTTTTTTTTTGGGATGCATGAAGAGGCCTCCTTAGGTTGTGTAGCACAGTTTGTTTCCTTTGTATAGCGCAGTTTGTTCCCCCAGTTACTTACCTGAACTTAACGCTCGGCGCGTCCTGGACAGTCACACCCAACACCTTATTTGACTGGCCAATTCTTCCCTTGCGATGGTAGGGCTGACGCCCGCCAGATTTGCGACCACCGGAGTCCCGGTCAAGCAGCCTGCTGTGTTTATTTATTTATTTTAGGATCTCCAACAAAAGATGTATTTGGTAGGTGTACTCTTTCAATTACAGGAGACCACAGCATGCACAATAAAATGAACAACTAACAAATTAAATACCTTATCCATACTAATTATTATAAATGCGAAAGTGTGTCTGTTACCTCTTCACGCTTAAACCGCTGAACCGAGATGGGTTGAGTCCCGGGAAAGAACATAGGACAGTTTTTATCCCGTTATGCCCACGGGATCGACACTTATGCGGGTGAAACCATGGGGAGCTGCTAGTACATAATAAAAGAAAAAGGGTTTTGTCAATGCATGGGAGTTCCAGTGCCTTATGCATCTTCTGGGCACCCTCGTTCCAACATAGACCTCATCCATGACTTTCGATCAGGTGTGATCGAGGTCAAGAGCGGGCCCATTCAGCAATAAAAAATATATGGCACAAGTTTTTTTTAAATATCCAGCAATAATTTTTTATGCTGGGGTTTAAGAATAATGTACTAATCCAAGGTAACATTTTGTGCGTTGATGTCCCTAGTACCCTAAATTGTAGAGCAGTTTGACAAGACACCTCTTTACTTTCTTTTAAGTAAAACTACTAAGACCCTCAACTTTTTTGACAAAAAATTACTTAGATTAAAACTCATTTTTATATAAATGTTCTAATCCGTATTACTTAGAAAATAAAATGCCTAACAAAAGCCGGAAGGGCTGGACGCAGTCAAATTTGCCTGGACAAGAGGTCAAAAAGCCTAACTATCTAGTTTCAGCCGGCAACGCTACTCAGCTGGACAAATAGGTATAAAATAAAAAAAACAAAAGTAATCTGCATCACTGCATGTAATGTATAAGTTAATGAGGACATTGAATTTATCAGTTCCTAATTACTTTTATCTTATTTCTAGTCATTACATATATTTTTATTAAAGTATTGGCATTGACGGAATGTTTTTTAATCTTTGTTACTTTGTACTCTTTCCTGTTAATTATTATTTAAATCAAAAGTACTAGTTGCCTAGGTGATAAACTAATTATAAAGATAATCTTGAGCTGTTTTATTTATATTAAGTATATAAATGTTAAATAATGCATGGAAATACTATTAACCCCACAAGTGTTGCATGAACCAGCTATTTTTTTTTTCATATAAATAACACCTACTAATGAGACATAATAACTTTTCATTAAAGTGTCTGTTTGTAATGTCAAAATAACAGCTTATGAAAGTATATTCCTGAACTTGTCTTTCTGTCTGTTTATTCCGGCTAATCTCCGAACTGGCTGGACCGATTTTGACAAGACTTTCACTGGCAGATAGCTGATGTTATAAGGAGCCAATCAGGCTTACTTTCCGCTCAAAAAAATTAAAATCCATGATATCCAATATGTTTTTTCCGCCATGCATGCGAACGAAGTCGCGGGCGCAGCTAGTTCATAATGAAATACACTATATCCAACAATAAATATAATTGTAAAAAAACCGTTGCAAACGGCTTCTAGTAGGTTTGACGGGTTAGAAAATTTTATTTCTTTGCTATAGATTTTTTTTTAAATTATCAACAGGAAGATTATCGTTTCTACCTTTGCCCTCTGTGGTATGGGTAACCACACACTTAAACAAAGAACCTGTCTCTGAATCATATACCTACATTCTTTTCACAGTTATGTCAGACTAGCAGCGCCCCGCGGTTTCACCCGCATAAGTGTCGACCCCGTGGTAATATCGGGATAAAACGTAGCCTATGTATTAACCCAGGGTGTCAGCTACCTCCATACCAAATTTTATCAAAATTGGTTCAGCTGTTTGTGCGTGAAGTAGTAACAAACATACAAACTTTCGCCTTTATAATGTTAGTGTCACACGGGCGAGTTTTTCCCGGGCCATTGTTTTTTGCGCACTGGATTTTCAACGCTCTGCTTAGCGCCGAGACTTGAAAATCCAACACTGTGTATTTTTGACGCGCTGGGTGGCGCGCTATGGGATTCTCAAGAGTTGAAAATCTAGTGCGCGATAAAATCCCGACGCGATAATTGACGTCCGTGTACCTACAGTCAGCAACAAAAGTCGATTAACACCTTAAACCTTTTTAATCTCAGATAATGAGCAAAATATTTGTTCAAAATTGCATTGTACAGACGCCAGCACATCAAGTTACTACAATCTGTCAGATTTCTTTAATAGATTTTCGACTTTATTGCTAAAACATAAGGTTCAAGGTTGATTGGGAAAATCTGACAGTTTCGGGTAGGTTGACCTGCTGGCGTCCGTACTTCTGCTGCAATTTTGAACAAATATTTTGCTCAATAATTGAGATTAAGAAAACTGAAGTGTTAATCGACTTTTGTTGCTAACCGTACGTCGGCTTATTTTACCTTTGACAGCTATACATGCTACTGTTCTTGGACATTACTACCTCTGTTGCTGTTAGGTTACTGTACCTACTACCCAACTGAAATTAATACACCTTTTCCAGTATAAACATTTCTGTATTTTTCTTCTAGCACACATACAAACTTGGTATAAAGCAATATTTAACAAAATATTAATATGGTACTAATATAATTATCAATATAGACTTCTTGAAGACAATTTTTTGGTTTTGAAGCTCGAGGAGAACTGACTTGGAAACTAGGCAATGCTTCAAACATCATGTTTCAGTACCCTATAAAGATTTTATTTTGGTCAATCTTCCCACTGGGCCACCACTGCTGCCCGGTCACTTGGAACCTCCGAACACGAGTGGTAGTTCATAGTTTCGTACCCAGGCAGGCACTTTACTTTGTGTAAATTATTTCATCACCACTGCTCTCAAAACGGTAAAGGAAAACATCGTGAGGAAACCGGCATGTCCTAGAACCGAAAATTCGAAGATATCTGACATCTACCAACCCGCACAGTTCCCGCGAAGTGAATTACGGCCCACTCCCTCTCACAGAGAAGAGGCCTGTGTCCCAGCAGTGGGAACATCGTACGATGATTATGCTTATTTCCCCACATAATTACACCACAGACTACCTACAGTATTTGTCTGTCCTTGCCCTTTTAAATCCATCCAAAGGTTGTCTTTAAAAGATCGCTTTTAGCGATAAGACCGCCCATTGTGCCCTTTGTACAGTTTCTATAATTATGTCTGTAATTTATATGGTGTACATAATAAAGAGTATTCTATTCTATTCAAATTATATGGGTATATTGATGTTAAGAGATTTTTTCTTTTATAATTTCCAGGGTGCTATTGGTAGGTGCTTCCATATCCGCCGGCCTGTTCGTGTTCCACGTAGCTGTGGTGCCCCTGATCTTCAAATACTCGAAGGCGTTTAGAAGAAACCTTATTTTCGCTAATTTTGGTAAGATTTGAACACAGATTTTCTAATACGATCAACGGGGTAATTTCGTAACACACTAACAGTAGGTTTTTTTTTTTTTTTTTTATTTTTTTTTTTATAAGTTCTAGTTCTCTGTAGTGATGTTTCTGTTAAAAGAATATTTTGGTGTTAAAAAGTAGGTCCCTGCGACACATTATTATTTTTATCGCTTGACATTGTCTTCATCGTTAATATTTTTTATTCATAAGTTCACATAAGTATAAATTACATAGAAGTTACATCATTACAATGTTACATATTAATATTATGAGGAAAATATTAAATTATGCCTAAAATTAATCTAGTGTATAACTTATATATTGGTTAAAAGCCTACTGAAATTCAATAGCGACCTGCCTGATGTAGGTTTATTCAAACCTGTGTTTCAGGCCATCGCTTAACAACGCTGAGTGCTTTATTGGACTATTATGTCACTGAACATAGAGCTAGCATTGATATATAATAATTATATTTTAAAATAAAAATTTACTTAACATTAGTAAACTTATTGTATTACTTCTAGCAATTTTTCAGTGTCTGAGTAATTAAATGTTGCTAAGTATTCACTCAACATTTCACTACATTTTTTACAATTTACACTATATATACTTAGAGACTTATTGATTTTATTATATAAGAACGGACCTAAAAATACATAAAATTTATTTATAAAAGTATGTCTAGTTTGAGGGTTTATGCAAACTAAGTCTTTTCTTCTCTTATCTATAGGTATTGGGACATAAGGAAGGTTGCGATGCTGGTGCAGTACTATATTCAATATAAACAGTTGCCGTACAGTTAAAACCTTACATGCCGTGTAAAGCTCGTGTGCGGGAAATCTAAATGGGCGAAAGGTGGCTACCTTAAGGATAGCTCTCTGCGCACGTTCTAATGGCAGTAGGATTGATTTAGCAGCGCCCCCCCATGAAGTTATACAATAAGTGAGAATGGAGTGGGTGTGATTGAATGAAGTGGGAATGGCTTTCATTATGACAGTTCAACAACATTCATTGCGTTATTTAGGTTGTTTAGCAGACAATTTTTTCGAATGTATGAAGCAATGGTTTAGCAATATCCATCAAAATGATTCAGATTGTGATTGAAAGTGTGTTAAAAAAATTGTCTGCTCAACAACATAAAATAAAGAAGAAAGTATCCTATGTCCTAAGACATAGGATACTTTTTAATCCGATATTCCCACGGGATCGAGACGTATTCCGGTAAAACCGCGGGACGCAGCTACTAAATCAATAAACTCCAAACTGTTCTTGAAATTTTATTTCAATTTCTTTCAGTACAATGGCCACTAAACGCGGATTTCGAAGAGCCGTCGAAGTCGGGTATCGAAGGCGCGCGCAACCTCAGCATCGAGTATGAATCTAAAGTAGACAAATGCAAGGTTAAAATTGGTAAGATATATGCTATATAATAATAATAGCCTCCCCGACCGTTTTCGGTCACGGTGGCCAATCTCAATGGAGATTAGCCAGGTACGCATATACGCAGGGCTCCTGCGTATATGCTATATGTAACTGAAGTGGTCGGACTTTGACTAATTTCAGCTTAATCGGGTGTTGTGTCTGGTGGGCAACTGCCTGATGATTCATGTCGGGCCGTTGTACCTATATATGCTAAAACTCTGCTTGCGAGATGCAGGATTTTGCGTGACGTCAGTAGGTATGACGCGTTGTACGCATGTGGCGTTGTAGATACCGCTACAAGCCGTAGAACCGATGACCGTTCACGTGTTCTTGAGTGGAAACCGCGAATCGGCAAACGTAGGACGCCTAGGTGGAGCCACGATCTTCACAGCGTGGCTGGTAGCAGATGAATGAGAGTAGCCGAGAATCGAGCTAAATGACGTGCAATAGGAGAGGCCTATGTCCAGCAGTGGACTGCTCTAAACTGATGATGTATCCTGATTTATGAACAAGACACGTTTTATTTGCAGGTATATGGCACATACTCCCAAAGACTGTGTATGAACGACTAAAAGGCAGTTTCGAATTCAACACGGACAGGGAGGACCTGAATAGAATACTAGATGAAGAACTAGCCACGTCTAAGACACCCATAATGCTATATTGTCACGGTAAGATTAAGGTGATCGTGGAAAAAAAATGTGGTTTTTCCATTTCATGTAGCTTGTTAAGTATGTGGAATAGGGATTTAACATTTTGGTATATGTTTTTTGACTCTTTGGTCTAGTACTATGTAAAAGGAATACACGATTCAATGAATTTTTCTCGATACAAAAAAAATGCAATGTCATACCTATTGTATACATTAATTATGTGATAGATACATGGTGCTCACATATTTACAAAATGGATTGAAACCTGGCATACTTACTGTCACGCAACAAAATTTAAGCAAGTTCAAAAACTATAATTTTTATTTTTTTTTAATTTTTTTTTTATAATTTTTTTGTTGTTTTTACACTCGCCAATCTTTCGAGTTTGATGGCGAGAAGCATATGGATGTCACGTGATCAATATCTTGGAAACGTGACGCTTTACGTGGTTAGGTCTTATTATCATTTCTGTTTGCATTGATTTCAGCTATCGAATTATATAGGTTCCGTGAATGGCCGCCATTTTGAAAAAAAATCAAAATGGCGGATAGGTTGATATGCCAGGCTCCGTATCAGTCGTCAATCCCCTTTATTAAGTAATAATTTAGTGTGTGAGCTAGTAATAAACTGTTAGTTTATGCATATGTTAGAACTTGCTGTAATTTATTTCAGGTAATTCTAACTCCCGAGCAGCGACGCATAGAATTCAACTGTACAAGTTTTTCCAGAAGATGGAGTTTCACACCATCACCTTTGACTACAGAGGTAAGATTATGAATACACGTCAATTTCTAATACGTTCATATTCGTGTAAAAATACTGTTACTATTATGGACCTTGTCAAACATGAAACCATTAAAGAAAAAAACTTTTTTCCACAAAAAAAAAAAACAACCGACTTCCAAAAAAACACTACAAAGTGAAAAATAACTTTTAATTTCGGAAGTCGGTGTCGTTGGGTTCGCGTTTTCGTTGTTTCCCATCGACTTCCGAAATTAAAGTTATTTTTTACTTTGATGTCTTTTTTGGAAGTCTGTTGTTTTTTTTTATGTAAAAAAGTTTTTACTTTTAAGTTGTAATTCCCCAAACAAATTCGTATAACATGACTTCCTATGTAATTATCTGTGACAGGAAGTCATTATAACACCATCAATGTAAACTAAGTGACAAAAATACGTATTATTGAAGCTAACTCAAAAACTACCTAAGCAAAGTTAATAAAATTTATATGGGACCACCCCTGAGGCATACCCTATCCATTGAACCAGCTGAAAGCGGTCGCTAGCACATAATGTGACATGTTTTGAGGAGAGTAGAGGTATTCCACGGCTCATCATCATCTGCCTAGCCTTTTCCCAACTATTTTGGGGTCGGCTTCCAATCTAACGGGATGCAGCTGAATACCAGTATTTTACATGGAGCGACTGCCTATCTGACCTCCACAACCCAGTTACTGGGTAATACGATACCACTTGGTAAGACTGATTGTCAGACCCTCGGGCTTCTGACTTCCCGTAACGACTGTCAAAGATCCACGAATGACAGCCGAGACCAACGGCTTAACGTGCCTTCCGAGGCACGGAGGGGTCTCGGTATGTAAAGATGGTCACCCATCCACAGACCAACCGCGGCAAGCGTAGCTTAACCTGATCGATCGACCTGTGCGGCTGTTATTATTTAGCCACGGGCCCCTCTATTATAGGTATTCCACGGCTATCCAGAACAAACCCAGAACCCGGAAGAAAGTCAAGATCCCTACCAGCACTTACTGGAATATTTCCTTAGGATTGTTATTATTGCTTATCTTTGTATTCCAGGTTACGGCGACTCCACAAACCTGCGGCCAACTGAAGCAGGAGTCGTGGAAGACGCGTTAGTCGTGTACGAGTGGCTACACTCTACCCTCAGCGGGGAGAAGGACATATTCGTGTGGGGACACTCTTTAGGTAAGTTTTATAAATAGCTAGCTGCGCCCCGCGGTTTCACCCGCATAAGTGTCGATCCCGTGGGAACATAGAGGTATGAGGAACAGGGTGTAAAGTTCACTCATACTCTATACAAAAGGGAGGATCCTCCGACCAGACGGGTGTTGTGTCTGGCGGGCAACTGCCCGATGATTCATGTCGGGCCGTTGTATCTGTACTAGTTATGCGGTAAACTCTGCTTGCGCGATGCAGGATTTTGCATGACGTCAGTATGACGCGTTGTTCGCATTTAGCGTTGTAGATACCACTACAGGAATATCGGGATAAAAAGTAGCCTATATGTTAATCCAGGGTGTCGGCTACCTCCATACAAAATGTTATCAAAATTGTCCAGCCGTTTGAGCGTGAAGAAGTAATAAACATATAAACGGCGGCACGATTGGCGCAGTGGTTAAGCGATTGACTGCGGCGCTGCGTGTCGCGGGTTCGATTCCCGCACGGAACAAATATTTGTACGACCTACAAGTAGTTGTTCCGGGTCTGGCTGTTTGTGTATGCGAGTTTAAATGTTTGTAAACGCACCCACAATACAGGAGAAATTCATAGTGTGGGGCAAAGTTTAAAAAAAAAAAAAACACACCCCCACACACACTCACAAACTTTCGGCTTTATAATATTGGTGTGATGCGTATCCAGGCACAGCAATATCGTCGCACCTGCTGGGCAACCTGCAGGACTTGTCGGTGAGCCTACTGGAGCGTCCTGCCCCGCTCCCGCAGCCCAAAGGACTGATACTCGAAGCGCCCTTTAATAACTTGGCTGATGAGGTCGCTAAACATCCTTTATCGAGGGTAAGGTCATTTTATTATTTAAAAAAAAGTATGTTTAGATGGTTAGGTCATGTAGAGAGGATCAAAGTAACGAAGATATTTGTTTAAGAGAACCCTTTTCAAATCCTTGAAGTCCTAAAAATCGATTATTATAATATTAATATTGATCGTAATATTTCCTTTACAGCTAGTCACATGGCTACCATACTACGAATCTACATTCGTAGCGCCATTCCGATCGAATGAAGAACAAACGTTCAAGTCTGACGAGTACCTTACGAAAGTCAAATCTCTGCCGGTACTCATACTGCACGCTAAGGATGATGTTATAGTGCCTTTCGTTGTGGGGCTGAGGGTGAGTGTAATAATAATAATATGAAAGGAACAGTAATAATAGTTAGTACGATAACCTTAGGAAAGTCAAATCTCTGCCGGTACTCATACTGCACGCTAAGGATGATGTTATAGTGCCTTTAGTTGTGGGGCTCAGGGTGAGTGTAATAGTAATAATATGAAAGGAACAGTAATAATAATTATTACTAATTATAATTAGTACGAGAACCTTAGGAAAGTTAAATCTGTGCCGGTAACCATTCTACATTGTAAGGATGATGTTATAGTGCCTTTCCTGGTGGGGCTGAGGGCGAGTGTAATAATAATAATATGAAAGTAATAGTAATAATAGTTAGTATGAGAACCTTAGGAAAGTTAAATCTCTGCCGGTAACCATTCTACATTGTAAGGATGATGTTATAGTGCCTTTCCTGGTGGGGCTGAGGGCGAGTGTAATAATAATAATATGAAAGTAATAGTAATAATAGTTAGTATGAGAACCTTAGGAAAGTTAAATCTCTGCCGGTAACCATTCTACATTGTAAGGATGATGTTATAGTGCCTTTCCTGGTGGGGCTGAGGGCGAGTGTAATAATAATAATATGAAAGTAATAGTAATAATAGTTAGTATGAGAACCTTAGGAAAGTTAAATCTCTGCCGGTACCCATTGTGCAAGCTAAGGATGATGTTATAGTGCCTTTCGTTGTGGGGCTGACGGTGAGTGTAATAATAATAATATGAAAGTAATAATAAGTTGTACGATAACCTTAGGAAAGTTAGTTCTCAGCCGGTGCCCATTGTGCACGCCAAGGATGATGTTATTGTGCTTTTCGTGGTGGGGCTGAGGGTGAGTGTAATAATAATACTATTATGATAGTAATAGTATTAGTACGAGAACCTTAGGAAAGTTAAATCTCTGCAGGTACTCATTCTACATGCTAAGAATGATGTTATTGTGCCTTTCGTTGTGGGGCTGAGGGTGAGTGTAATAATAATACTATTATGATAGTAATAGTATTAGTACGAGAACCTTAGGAAAGTTAAATCTCTGCCGGTACCCATTCTACATTCTACGGCTACAAACAAATACCTACAAATTTGTACGGAACCCACGGTGCGCGAGTCCGACTCACACTTGACCGGTTTTTTAATGTAGATATCGATACCCATCACGTCTGCGGAGTTTTGCTAACTAATTTCATTTGACCCTGTATATTTCTCCCTTACAGCTATACAGATCGATACAACAGTCCCGCACAGATAACGACGCGACTATCAGACTACACGCGTACGATAAGAAGCACGATCTCGGACACAAGTGGATCTGCCACGCTACGGACCTTCCCGAAATTATAGGGTAAGACTTAACATTTTTAATACGATACATAGTCAACCAATGGTTGTGGAGGTCAGATAGGCAGTCGCTCCATGTAGAATACTGGTATTCAGCTGCATCTGGTTAGACTGGAAGCCGACCTCAACATAGTTGGGAAAAGGCTAGGCAGATGATGATGACCTAGTCAACCAATTCAGCCTGCCGCAGTCCACTGCTGGACATAAGCCTCTCCCAGACTGCGCCACAACACCCGGTTCTGAGTCTTCCGCATCCAGTCTGTCCCTCTGCGCCACCTTTTTGAGGTCGTGGGTCCCACACTACGCTTGCCGATACGCGGTCTCTACTCCAGGACTCGTCTGCTCCACCGGCCATCGGTCCTTCGACAGACATGGCCAGCCCACTGCCACTTCAGTTTGCTTACTCTGCAAGCTATGTCGGTAACTCCGGTTCTTTTCCGGATAATTTTATCCTTCAAAGAGACTCCAAGCATAGCTCGCTCCATAGCGCGCTGAGCGACCTTAAATTTGTGGACCAGCCAGACCCTGTATCCCTTAGTAAGACTGATTGTCAGACTTTCGGGCTTCTGACGACTGTCAAAGATCCACGAATGACAGCCGTCCCATCCACCCACGGACCAACCGCGGCAAGCGTAGCTTAACTTGATCAATTGACCCGTACGGCTGTTATTACTTACTTTTATTTTTTTTCTATTTACAGGGAATTCATCCACCAACACATTCAATAAGGAGCATCACACTTCTCCAGCCCTCAATCGACTCTTCTCTCAGCCTTTATCGGCCATTTTGATATTACTTAATAATGATAATAAGTTAGGACAACTAAGTGCTCACCAGGGTTCCTAGTAGCTAAATAAATAGAAAATCTAGAACACACTGATGAAATATGTCCTTACTTATACCTGAAGGTCTACTCTCTAAGTCCGTCACCGAAGATACGGACCCGTCTTAAGGCACTTTGCAGATGGAGCAACTATTGTAGCATCTGGCAACTTTCAAAGGAAAATTTAAAAAAGTTGATTGTTGCCTCAAATAAAGTTGCTCCGTTTGCAAAGCGCCGAAACAGTTGATCTGTCAAATATAATCAGACTATAATGTTCCCACTGCTGGGACACAGGCCTCCTCTCTTCAAGAGAGAGAGTGGGCTAACAATCTACCACGCGGGCCCAGTGCGGGTTGAAAGATGTCACATTCCTTGAATTTTTTGTTTTAGGACATGCTGGTTTCCTCACGATGTTTTCCTTCACCGTTTTGAGAGGAGTGGTGATGAAATTATTTACACAAAGTAAAGTGCCTGTCTGGGTCCGAACCCACGACCTACAACTTGTAAGTCGGGGCCGTTACCACTGCTCTGTCAAAACAAGTGACAAATGAAATTTTTCGAACCCAGAAACGCGACAACTGTCAAATCATGTTGTCATTCATTCTTAGCTCTGGCTCCGAAAAAATCTTATGTAAGTATAAGGAGTAGGACACGTCCGTAACTTCGAGCCAGAATTACGGATTTCGTGCTTAGGGAGTACACCTCCTAGATTTGGTATGCTTTGTTGGTCTACGGCGCAAGCGCAACTGTTGAGCGTGGGTTCTTAAGTTCAATCCCCGGCAGTTTTACTGGGTTTTTCATTAAGAAATTTGGCGAAATGTGGGACTATAAAACACTGACTGTTCTTAGCTCTTAATAGTACAATTTTATACTATAAATTAGATCACAATGTGAATGAGAGTGAGTGTCACTAGATGGCGCCACTAGTGAGTGTCCTAAAAATTTAGCAATAATAACTTATTTATTTAATAGTTCAAGCACACAAATGTACAGAGGCGACCTTAATGCCACAGACAATTTCTAACACACTTTGAGTGATGCATGTGCATTCGTGCGTGCGTGCGTGCTTGCGTGCGTGCGTGTGTGTGTGTGTGATACACCTGGTGCGGCTCCTGTACGAAGATTTTTTAAATTTCAATGCAAGGCTTACTATATGTCACAATATAGAATTAAAATAAAACGCAATTTTAAAGGAATTGATCTTAGAATAGAAGCTAAAGTAATACCAACAGTGCATTATATAATGTAGCTTTTCGTAATGATAGAGGCGAGATCCATCTCGCCTCTTTTGCTGTCTACAGCACAAGATTGTTCATTGTATGTTCAGACGCCAGCACATCAAGGTACTACTGGCTACTACGATCTGTCAAATTTCTTTAATAGATTTTCAACTGTATCACTAAATCATTAGCTTCAAGGTTGATTGGGAAAATTTTACAGTTTCGGGTAGTTTGATGTGCTGGCGTCTGTAAAGTAAAAGGCAAAAATATGTATTCATGTTGTGATTTCTAAAGCTTTGGTTTCCTTAGAAAACGGTCACACAATAACGGCTGCCCAAATACAAAGCGTTTTTTGACACCATAATGTCCATTAATGGTGAACATTACAGATTTTATCGGGTGTGGTCAGGTCGGCTGCCGAAATAGATTATTTGCCAATTTATTATTTAAAAAAAAAAAACGTCGACGACCAAAGAGTATAATAATAATTACCTATACGAGAAAAGAGAGCCCGCTTGTACCATTTCGAAGCATACAGATTCGAAACGCCATCTACATATCTTAACGGGAACTAAGTATAAAAAAAGAAGATTTACCAAAAAGTATTCATTTAAGACTGGATTCGAATTTTACTTAGCACTGCAGTCCACCTCTTTCCGTACGAGACTAAGTGACGGTTATCGGACTATGTGAACTAATGGCCGCTTTTATAATTTGCCGTGGCACGGCACGGTACGGCACGTTTTTACCGTCACGGTAAAGTAGGAAAGCAAAATGTATGCATTTGTATGCAAACGCTTTTAATTTACCGTCCACGGCAACGGCACGCCGTGAACAGCAACGATCTACCGTGCCGTTGCCGTAGCATACTGCGCTCCCTATCAAATCGTCGCGGCATTGTTGAGAGTGTAGTGTGTGCGTACAAGAAATTTGTATGTGTGCGTGCGCGGCGAGCTTTTAAATCATTACTCAGATGAGAAAGTATGTAATAAAACGATTTTGTTGACATCCGAAAATAATTGAAAAACTTATTTGGGTCTTCCTTGAGCTTATCAAATAGCGTGTAGTATGTCCCTTCTAAATATTTTACTTTTAAAAGCGGATGTTGCCAATACTTTCTAGTAATATGTCTTTTTTTACGTCTTAAATATAACAAATAGAGCATAATTTAAGTAGTCGCTGTCTCTTCGAGAACATGTCTGCACTTTGAAGACGCGCAAAGCGTAATAATTTCACGGCGAATTATAAAATCATCCTACGGCACGGCATGCCGTCCACTGCCACAAAACTTCTATCACGTCCACGGTAATATCGTGCCGTGCCGTGCCACGGTAAATTATAAAAGCACCCAATGTGTCTATAGATGCCGCGTCTCGTAGCAAGTTAGCGGGGTGGGGAATGAAACTAATAGTTTCTCGGTTTAGTAAAGTAGATGGCGACTCTTTCTTTACAGAAGTGGTGCTTTTTCTAACTATCTCCCCCGTGTCGGCGACTAAGTCGACAGATGTGTGTGTATTCCTGACAAGTAGGTTACAAAGTAGAAAATTCGTAACCTTTGTCCGTAGCTATACTTTATACGCGTGTGACAAAACGGCGCACAACTGTTTTGAAGAAACAAGTCAGCGAGCAGGTTGCCTGCCGCGTACTTACGCGTTGTACGTCTGCCGCACGCGCGAGTTTTGGCGAAAGCCCTTAGCACACATACTATTGTATATTTTATGACTTTTCAACAATGTAAAACGACAAGGCGGTTTTGAATTTTGCATATGTTTGCTCTTGACTACACGCGGTTATTAAAACAGAAATATCAAAATAAAACAAATATACAACAGACAAAATAATCTTTTAGATATTGACTTAATATTTACACATTCTCAAATAATACAATAATTAAATCTTTAAGTAATTGTACCTATAATTGCTTAAAAGTCCAAATGGTATTACTGAGACTTCATTGTTTTATTTATTAAGTTAATATATTTGTTATAAAATAAACAGCTGTTTTATTTATTTAACCGGTTAACATCACACCTTTTTATTTTTGTAAATGTAGCGACATCTACACCGCCACATCGAACTACGCATCATACTGACGTCACGTAAAATCCTGCATCGCGCAAGCAGAGTTTACCGCGCAATATCGATTTTTGGGACTTAAAACAACAAGTTCAATTGTACACCTCTGTGAGTATGATGTAATTTGCATAGCCATAATCAGCCTATAATGTTCCCACTGCTGGGACACAGACCTCTCCTCTGTGAGAGGGAGTTGGCCACAATCCACCAGGCGGGCCCAGTACGGGCTGGTGGATGTTATATGTCTTCGAATTGTTGGTTCTAGGACTTGAAGGTTTCCTCACGATGTTTTCCTTCACCGTTTTGAGAGCAGTGGTGATGAAATTAAATACACAAAGTAAAGTGCCTGCCTGGGTTCGAACTCACGACCGACTCTTAAGTCGGGGCCGTAACCACTGGGCCACCCCTGCTCGGTTCCTGGAACGAAAATTATTTTGTGCAAAATTAGGAATTCTTTTAAGTTATGTTGACCATAGACAGATCCTACTCTGAAAGTAAAAACTCATTTCATTTTGCCTATTGTACAGACGCCACTACATCAAGCTACTACAATCTGTCAAATTTCTTTAATAGATTTTAAACCTTATCACTTAATCATAAGGTTCAAAGTTGATTCGGAAAATTTGACAGTTTCGGGTAGCTTGATGTCCTGGGCGTCTGTACCTATATTTTTCGAGCATCGCCAATGAAATGTCAAAATCTTACAAAAATGTCACTGATTTGACACAGCATCATATTGTAGTCATTTAGTATTTTATCTATGTTGTAGTCTTTGATTTGACTTATACAGCATCATATTGTAGTCTTTGGATTTGACATATGGGTCAACAACGTATCAGCCCAAAATGATTTTTTAGAAAAATATTAAAAATTAAACATCAATAAAAATTATAAAATGTGCGAAAAACATTGTAGAGAAAAGAATAAACTAAATAAAAAAGTAAAAAGATAAGGATTAGATCTAATTCAATATGGTGGTTGGGTGAGTTTTTTATATAAATTTACTAGCAGCGCCCCGCGGTTTCACCCGCATAGGTATGTCTCGATCCCGTGAGAATATCGGGGTCCTATGTGTTGATCCTGGTTTTAAACAGTATGTGTGCCAATTTCATCCCAATCCGTTCTGTAGTTTTTGCGTGAAAGAGTAACAAACATCCATCTATTTATCCATCGATTCATTCTTTCGCATCTATCTAAATAGGTACTAATAATAAAGCTGAAGAGTTTGTTTGTTTGAACGCGCTAATCTCTGGAACTACCGGTCGGATTTGAAAAAATATTTATGCATTTGATAGCCCAATTCTTGAGGGAGGCTATAGGCTATTTAACATCACGCTATGACCCTTAGGAGCCGAGCAAAAAGAAAAAAAGTAAGAAAGAACGCTAAGCGAAAACGAATTACCTAATGGATCGGGCAGGCGATGCGATGCGACGGGGTGGGTCGGGGGAACAAGAAATTTCACGCGGACGAAGTCGAGAGCAGATGCTAGTTTATAATATTAGTAGGACTAGCAGCGCCCCGCGGTCGGCGGTTTCACCCGCATATGTGTCGATCCCGTGGGAATATCGGGATAAAAAGTATCCTATATGTTATTCTGATGTAGGTATATATAAGCTGTAGATATTACTGTAAAGTTTCATCAAAATCCGTTCAGTAGTTTTTGCGTGAAACCATCCATCTATCCATCGTCACAAACTTTCGCGTTTATAATATTAGTAGGAAGTAGGATTAGTAGGCTGTTTTAGATAATACCTACCAAGGAACCAAAGTTTCATCGCAATTAGATGAATGGAGGGACGCATTCGGGACAATCAAACAAGCATTAATTTTAATATTTAGTTAAGTATAAATTGGTAATGGCGCCGCCGATTCCCTTGTTCACAAACTAAACTAAATTTAAGTTCACATATTTTTCTTTCTATTTCATTAAGAAAAGGACAGAAGATAAATATCAGTTTAGTCCTGTCAAGTTAGACAGCGCCTAACGTTTTGACGTATTTTTAGTAGCCATGTTTTTAATCACTTCTAAACTTGCTAAAGTATCTTAATTTGACAGGTCTAAACTAATATTTATCTTCTGTCCTTTTCTTAATGAAATAAAAAGAAAAAGATGCAGGAACTTAAATTTAGTTTAGTTTGTGAAAAACAGAATCGGCGCCAATGGCCTGTTGTTCACAAACTAAACTAAATTTAAGTTCAGTGCATCTTTTTATTTTTATTTCATTAAGAAAAGGACAGAAGATAAATATTAGTTTAGTCCTGTCAAATTAAGATACTCCATAGACAACTTTAGACAAGATTAAAAAATTGGCTACTAAAAATACGTCAATTTACGTCAGGCGCCGACTAATTTGACAGGACTAAACTAATATTTATCTTCTGTCCTTGCCATAATGAAATAGAAAGAAAAAGATGCCTGAACTTAAATTTAGTTTAGTTTGTGAACAACAGAATCGGCGCCAATGTCTATTTTTATAGGTCCTACATATTCGTATACCGTGATGTGTGCTTTTACGACATGTAAGGTCTGCCCCATGGTCTGTTCCAATTTCATATTTAGTTGTTATCTTTAATAATTGTAGGTCTAAATAATTGTTTTATTAATTCAATTATGAAGCAATAGATTAGCAATATCCTTCAAAATTATTCAGATTAAAATTAATAGTGTGTTACGCAATTATGTTGCTGTGTGTTAAAATTATTATTGATTTTTCCTAGGGCTTTGTTACTAGCAGGTGCTTCGGTCACAGCCAGTTTATTAGTAGTTCAGGTGGCTGTTCTGCCCCTGGTCTTCAAATACAGCAAGTCCGTTCAGAGGAAAATGGTATTTTCTACTTGTAGTAAGTACCTAGTTAGACATCAAATTATTTTACCAAAACGCCTGTAAAATAAAGAATAGCAACCATTTATTAGCTTAAAACTTCGCCTTTAACATTTTGGTCAATGGCGCCGATTCTGTTTTTCATAAAATAAACTAAATTTAAGTTCATGCATCTTTTTCTTTCTATTTCGTTAAGAAAAGGACAGAAGATAAATATTAGTTTAGTTCTGTCAAAGTAAGATAGGTACTCCATAGACCACTTTAGACGAGATTAAAAAATTGGCTACTAAAAATACGTCAATTTACGTCAGGCGCTGACTAATTTGACAGGACTAAACTAATATTTATCTTCTGTCCTTCTCTTAATGAAATAGAAAGAAAAAGATGCCTGAACTTAAATTTAGGTTAGTTTGTGAACAACAGAATCGGCGCCAGTGTAGCATTTTGTTAAAAAAACGCCTGTTATAAAAAAGAAGAAATGCTAATGTTAAACTATGCTATAACAATTTTGTCAGGCGTTTCCATTTTGCGCACAAACTTAGAGATGCCAAATTAATTTTGTTTGCAGTAAACTATCCAAGAAACTTGGACTATGAGAACCCGTCGAGTTGCAACGTCGTCGGAGGAAGGCACTTTAATATCGAGTTCAACTCTGTTGTCGACGACTGTCCTATCAAACTCGGTAATTTTGTGAACTAGTTTTTATAACTATTAAATAGTTATACTGAAATAAGTAAGCTATACATAATAAGTTAGTTTTTCAAGTCTGTCAGTATGACCACGTTGTTCTTCTACTCGTATGTAGGTAATGGATTTTGATGAGATTTTACCATAATTTTTTTTTTTTTTTTGTAAACTTTGCCCCACACTAGGAATTTCTCCTGTATTGTGGGTGCATTTACAAACATACACAAACAGCCAGACCCGGAACAACTACTTGTAGGTCATACAAATATTTGTTCCGTGCGGGAATCGAACCCGCGACACGCAGCGCAGCAGTTAATCGCTTAACCACTGTGCCAACCGTGCCGTCAATTTAGAGAATCCAGAATGTACAATTTATTCCGGTTTTATACAAATGTCTCATTTAAGGTCTGGTTTCAGGTGTATGGCACATCGTACCATGTTCTATGTTTCGCGAAGTGTTCGTTATCCGAGACTATTTGAAGGTGGATGCTCGTCTTCATGACGAACTGAAGCGGACGAAGAACACAGTCGTATTATACTGTCATGGTGAGAAATTCATTTATTTCTGAACTTTTATGAGAGATTGACGAGTTTATACTCTCTATTCATAAACATCATCCTTATCATATGATACCAATGATGTTTATGAATAGTTTAATATTATGGAGAGAAACTGAACGCACTAAAATAACGTAAAAAATTACATTATTTTCAATTCGCAAGACTTTTTGTAGCGCCTTCACCTTTTATCTTAGCAACAAAACCACAAACTCCGAACAAAAAACTCACAGGTGCTGGTACTCATTTTAGTAAAATCATGCTTTTATAAATTATTTCCGTGTTAGGAATAACTTAATATTGTTATTTTAATTACCCTGATTAATTTACAGGTAATTCAAACCATCGTGCGTCGCCACATCGACTGCAAATGTACAAAGTTTTTCAAGAACTAAACTTCCATGTGATCACATTTGACTACCGAGGTATTATATTTATATATTTCATTCATAGTTTTTAATGAATTGCTCAATTATATTTCACATAATTACGTACTTTGAGTAGGCATTCTTAATTACCTAGTACCGACGATTTTATCAGATTATATTGTTGCAATCTGAGCGTAGAAGGTGCTTTTGCAAGTCAAAAGTTACTATGTACAAAATTTTGCTAGATTTGATGATGTATACGGTTATAGCTCTTATACATCATTAACTCTTGCTAATCTAGAATACAAAACGAGGCAAGTGATCCGATAGAGGGCCAACGAGGTCAGCATAGCACCCTGCATATGTAGGGGAAAGCGGCAATGGGCTATCTTTCTTAGAGCCTGATCGGGGACATAAGCTGTACAAGCTAAAGGGCGGCTGGTAATACAAAGTGTGATTAAAATCACTGAAAACCTTTCAACATTATGAACAATTTTTGCTAGGAAAACACACATGATATCTAAAAAAAATCTGCTGTCATCGCAGTAGCCATTTCCTCACAGACCGTCCATCGTTTCTTTAATCTTTCGCTACTCTTATAGCATCCACATCCATGTTCAAAACTTTCCTCACATTTTCCTAATTTCTTCACATCACATGCCCAAACCACAAATCCCTGGGCACAAAGAATATCTTGTTTTGTATTCCAGGGTACGGAGACTCAACTCGTATAAGACCTACGGAGAAGGGTGTGGTGGAAGATGCTGTGGCAGTGTATGCCTGGCTGATGGAGTCACTTAGTGACACGAATAGACCCACCGTGTTAATATGGGGTCATTCTTTAGGTAAGTCCTTACATTATAAACATCTCCCAGTTGTTTGTAATCTTGGAACATAAAATGATCTTACAGTTAAAACAGAAAAAGTATGCACTTCGGTAATCTTCGTGTTTCCAAATTAGTGAACGTCACGTCAAAGGGAGTAACCACTACAGAGACAAAGCTTTTAAATTTTGTACTGCCGCATATCATTGTAGTACTCCTATCATTGTGCGTTTGTACGAAGTTATTATTTTTTCTTTTTTTTAGCCGATATTTTCTTTCTCTTTCGACTGCCTCGTTGGACTAGTGGTCGCAAGCGCAGGTCTTGATTTCGATTCCCAGGTCGGGAAAGGTGCTATTGGGTTTTTCCACCAGGAATTACTCAGTAGCAGCTCGTAGTCTGTAGGTGTGCCCGATTGATGGTAATAGTCTCACCCCCTATTACATGGGACTACATGACAGGTGAAATGTGGGTGTTATAAGAGGTACTCTTCTACCAAACCTTGGGGAGAGTACAGGCGTTACGTTATACTATTTCTTCTTTTACGTACATTGCTCTATTGTTACATCACCAGGGACTGCCGTAGCAGCAAACATGGCAGCTCATCTAACAGAGCTATGTCAAGAGCAGGGACGGCCGCAGCTGCCCTGTCCTGATGCCCTGGTGCTTGAGGCACCTTTCAATAACCTCATGGATGAGATCACGTGTCATCCCTTCTCTAAGGTAGGCAGCATTTTCATGTTACGATTCTTGCTTGAGAGCAGTGATGGCCAAGTGGTAACAGCTGCGACTTACGAGTTGTAGGTCGTAGGTTCGAACCCAGACAGGCGCTTTACTTTGTGTAAATTATTTCATCACCACTGCTCTCAAAACGGTGAAGGAAAACATCGTGAGGAAACCGGCATGTCCTAGAACCAAAAATTCGAAGACATGTGACATCTACCAATCCGCACTGGGCCCGCGTGGTGGATTACGGCCCACTCCCTCTCACCGAGAGGAGGCCTGTGTCCCAGCAGTGGGAACATTATAGGCTGATTATGGATTCTTGCCAAGACATTGATCTAAACGTTGAATAACTAGCAGTTTCCTTTATTAGGAATGAAATTTCACCCTCCCCCCATTCACCCTCTTAGGGGTGGAATTTCGAAATTTTCTTTCTACCTGCTCTTCACAAAGAACACACCCTCCAAATTTCATGTCTCTAGTAACAGCGGTTTAGGCTGTGCGTTGATATATCAGTCCGTCAGGACTTTGAATTGTATAAATATAAGATTTAAAAAAAAAAACTATTTATTTAAATTATAGGTGAAATCTGAAATCTTCAGATTGTTTTGGTCTTTAGCATGAGCCTCCCCTAGGGTTTTCCCAATTTATTTCAATAGAAGTGCTATCAAAACGGTGAAGGAAAACATCGTGAGTAAAACCAGCATATTCAAAAATTCTGAGATATGTGACATCCACTAATCCGCACTGGGCCCGCATGGATCCACCACACGGGCCCAGGCTACGACTCATTCTGTCCTAGAGAGAGGAGGCCGTGTCTCAGCATGGGAACGTTATAAGCTCATCATGCTATTATAAGCCAATGTAATATTATGTTCAATATTCACTACTTAATTATTTATTGCATCCCAGAATGTGTATTTAGGTAAATTTATGAGATCATTGTGGACCCTGTCGGTCACAGCATAGTAAGAGAGAGGAATCATAAAAAAACTAAGTTTGATAAATTAAGACTCTTCTTAACTAAGTCAAATGTTTTTTAATGTACAGTCTGGCAGCACATCATTCTACTACAATCTCTCAAATTTCTTTAATAGATTTCCAATTTTATCGCTAAAGCATATGGTTCAAAGTTTTTTGGGAAAATTTTACAGTTTCGGGTAGCTTGATTGGCTGGCGTCTGTCCGACTTTTCAAATATATACAGGGTGACAGGAACATCGACGTGCAACCTATTACCAGGAATTCAGTACATGATTCTAAACCACACGTTGAAATTTTTGGTCAATCATTAAAAAAAAAAATTGTTGTTATACATTTTGATTGCGTAGGTATGAAACTGCAGATTGTGTTTAGAATCTGTCCTGAGTTCACGGTTACAGTTTGCGCGTCGACCACCCTACCACCCTCTATATAGTTTATTGTACTAATAATTATTATGTTCTACCTATAGCTGGTGTCCTGGCTACCTTACTACAAAGAGACGTTCGTGAAGCCATTCACATCATCCTCGGAGTACTCCTTCAACACAGACGAGTACCTCTGCAGAGTTCCTCATCTCCCTGTCCTCATTCTGCACTCCAAAGGAGATAAGATTGTACCCTACAGTCTGGCTTGCAAGGTAACATTAATATGGACCTTTCAAACCATATTTTATTATTGTTTGGTTAAATATCGTCTGACTTTACTACTAATTTTCTTTCTTACAAAATCTTAAGCCGGTGTCACTCATGGGGTCAAGGCAAATATACCTCATTAATTCTTAAAATCAATCAAGTTGTTTAGATTAAAAATATTGAAAAAAAACAATACTTAACTTTATTTACCTATAACTTTACACTGACAATTATTTTTGTGTCTTTATAAAAGTTACTCCTTATCTAATAGACAAATCTTGGGTCTTGTTAGTGGTGTACATTTAAACCAAGTTCCGTATATTTTTCTCTGATGATATTAACCTTATGGCAAAAAGAAATCAGTGTCGCCATCCTTCTAAATTTAACAAAGGCTTTGACATTGTTAGCATCCCTGTCTTGAGAGAAAAAAAATGAAAAAAATGGAAATAAAACCTTCCTTTTCGCGCTTATTTCACGTTTACTTCACGGATGGATGTCGTTGGATTTATTATCGTATCAGTACTAGCTGTCTAAGATCCATTGCTTAGGGGGTTCCACAAGAAAGCATGTTTGGACCACATTTACTCTGTTATCGATTTTTGCTAGCATTTTATTCAGCTGGATAGCAATCAGTAGTAGGTAGTACATAGATTTTTGGCAGCCGTTACGAGTAGTTAGAAGCCAGAAAGTTTGACAACCAGTCTTAAAGGAGTATAATGTTACCCAATAACTGGGTTGTGGAGGTCAGATAGGCAGTTCGTCCATGTTAAATACTGCTATTCTGCTGCATGTTGATGACTATGAATATTTTTAAATGTCCTCAGTTGAATGAAAAAGTGACAGCCTCACGAGCCACGTCGGGTGCTCCGGTAGAGTTCCATTCGTTCGAGCGTGGCTTAGGACTCGGACACAATAATCTGTGCGAAGCGCCAAATCTAAAGGATGTTGTTGGGTACGATTTTATCATTCTACCTTATTAATATTTGAATTTTCAAGAAGCTGGCAAGTATCATCACAACGGTAATGTTTTCTCATTGCTGTCTTATTTCTTGTTAGTATATTCGTGTATTTATGTATATTTATTTGTGCTTATATTTATATTTCATATTCATATATTATTATATTTATTTTCTTATTATTATTTATTCGGTATTCATAGTTTTAATAGGTTTATGCGTATCTTTATAGTTAAAATATTTATTCCTCAATTTTCATGATTGCACCTACCACTGTTTGTTTCTGCATCACCTTTGACTGGTAGAAAATCATACATTTGTAGTGAAGTGATTAAAGTACTAAATAAATAAATCATAGTTAATTAACATTCAGTGCCACTTACTTAACTATCTACTTAAACGGTCTGTATTCTAAGTTAATTTATGAGTGGATCTGTTTTAAAAAGGTCCTAAATAAAATAATTAGTTGTAGGTAATAGAATTTTGACTTTAATTCTTGAAAGACATTGAGTTTGAAGTTTTGAAACATGTTAAATAATATACCTAGTATGATTCTGAATTCAAGTTTAGATGTGTTTAAACAAATACTGTTTCACGACAATCATATTTAAAAAAAAATGAGGTTTGCGTTTCATATCTGACTTCTCTGAGAAGAAATGCCGAAACAAACTCTAGAGGTCACAGTTTCTTTTAAAGTCCAGACATAATCTTGGTCAGATCATGTGAAGATCATGTAGATTTGTATCTGAAATGGTCTTATGAGGAAAGAACCACACAGATTGAGTGAACCTGTCCCGTCAGTGCACGAATTTGTCAGTAATCACGCAGCTCAACTCAGAACTTAAAGGAGCTCAACGACTCAACGATTATGAGTTTATTTCTCCTTTCAAATGCTTAGTAGGATGTTCTTTTCTATTATAATAGCCTGCCGAGCCATGCTGGCAGTCTCTTTGAAAGATAAAGTCAGGAATGAAATTAGCCAGAAAAGAAACGAAATTACCGAAATAGCTTGCAAGAGTAATAAGCAAACTGAAGTGGCAGTGGGCTGGCCATGTCGAAGGACCGATGGCTGGTGGAACAGACGAGTCCTGAAGTGGAGACCACGTATCGGCAAGCGTGGTGTGGGATGACGTAAAGAAGGTGGCTGGGACAGTCTGGATGCGGAGGACAGGGTGTTGTGCGCAGCCTGGGAGAGGCCTATGTCCAGCAGTGGACTGCGATAGGCGAAGTTGATTAATTGATCGAATAACCTACACCCTACAAAATAATTTTTGATATATTTCAGAAAATTCCTGGCGAAGGTGCAGTCTGAGAACTCCTCCTCTTGACAATTACAGTGCCGTGCGGTGACACCGCCGCACTTGAAGGAATTAATATCTGTGCCTCAGGGAGAACACAAGAATATAGTCATACACGTAAAGACATGATTATCGCAATAGTATTATTATTGGTTTTGTTCTCCGTTATTCTGAAAAGGAGGAAAATGAGAAAAGGACATCTTATAGGTCCTCCCTGCAGTTATGCTGGTATATAAGAGGTTTTAAAAGCGTAATAATTTAAGAGCTATATTGCTTTGGGAACAACCACGGCAACCATGGTTGCGCCGCCATCAGAATAGGGTAAATTTTATTTCGCTATCGAAAGTTCGCTCACATGACAATTATCAAGTAGTGAAATAACGTTTTTTTGGTTTATTTAATTAAAATCTCCAAAAATAATTTTCGATAATAATAACGATGCTAAAAACTCCGTAAATAATACTTTTTGGATTATTGGACACGCGTCTTACTGCACTTTAGTAAAAGATTTAAGTAAATGTTTTTCCACATGTTTTAAAATAAAAGATGTTTAACTAACTTAACAGGGTTTTATTTCTGTTGTATCTAAGAAACTTATCTTCAGGAGGAAGCATCAGGGTTGCCCGCAAAATTCACCTTAGATGGCTGTTTTGATTTTTAGGGTTCCGTACCCAAAGGGTAAAAACGGGACCCTATTAGACTCCACTGTCCGTCTGTCACCAGGCTGCGTCTCATGAACCGTGATAGCTAGACAGTTGAAATTTTCCCAGATGATCTATTTCTGTTGCCGCTATAACAACAAATACTAAAAGCAGAATAAAATAAATATGTAAGGGGGCTCCCATACGTACAACAAACGTGTTATTTTCGGCGTTTTTTCCTTGTGGTACGGAACTCTTCGTGTGCGAGTCCGACTCGCACTTGGCCAGTTTTTATGATTATAATTCTGTAGTCATCTTTGTTACGGTCGTGAATCATATTTTATAATCAACATACAACCTGACACTGACGTACAGATGCACATCAAGCTACTACAATCTGTCAAATTTCTTTAATAGATTTTCAACTTTATGGCTAAAGCATAAGGTTCAAAGTTGATTGGGAAAATTTGACATTTTCGGGTAGTTTGATGTGATGGTGTCTGTACAAATAGCAAAAACCGTGTAAGAAATTTGTTTTTCGCGGGGTACCTTAGACGTGACTGCTGAGCATGATGCCATGTTCGATATCCCAGGATGTCGTCTGCTTAACCGAGTTTGCATGTGGATGCCTCATTAAATTAAGGCCTCCAGGTAGGGCTTGAAAAACTAAGCGACCGCTAAGGGCATCCCCTGTGGGGTACGGACCTCGGCTTAGGGTGTCGCTGGGAGAGGGCAGCAAGGGACAGGTTGGATCGGATTTAGGGACGAATTTAAAACTACAGGCTCAGCGGCACGGGCTGGCTCGAGTAAGGGTCGGCGCGACGTGTGGGGCAATTGCGTAACACTATCAATCGGAATCGGTTTCATTTTGACAGTTCAACAACATTCATTGCGTTATTTACGTGGACAAAATTTTCGAACTTATGAAGCAATGGATTTGCAATTTGCTTCAAAATGATTCAGATTTTTTGAAGCAAATTGCAAATCCATTGCTTCATAAGTGTGTTAAGCAATTAGGGTGCAGGTCAAGCAGTGTTCCTTTGTTTTTATATCGGAAATCTCTCAGCCCAGAGTCAAACCTTATTCTATACAGCCACAGGTCCAAAATATTACGATCAAAGGCAGTGACAGTTATTATTATTACTCCTTCGTGAGCTAAAAGGACAAAGCAAAGGAAACCTATAACAATAAATCAAATATTTCTTGACCCGTTTTCGCCCTCCTTACTCCAATAAAATAGGAATCTTTTTATACTGGCAACACTTTACGACCGAACGCCGGAAATACGTCGCGTTCCAAATTAGTTTAAAAAATGTTTTGTATTGAAATATGGAACATTCGAAATACAAAATGGTTTTAATTTGTAATGGTGGTGCTTACGTACACGTTCGGAAAGTTCGGTAACTTTGTGACGATGATGCTTGGGACCTTAGGGCCTTATACAAGGTCAAGTTAAATTAGTTAGCGAAACTGCAGACGTCATGGGTAGGTACATCTAAACATGATAAAACAAAAAGAAATTAATTTGATGATTTTTTTTGAATCATCGACCGCAGTTTGTGTATTCACTTGAAATATCAGTAATTATTTGTGTAAACTTCACAGACCGAGACGTCTTGGGTATCGCTATCTCAACACGACAAACCTAAAAAAATAACAGATTTTGTCAACTCATACTTCAAGTAACAACAGAACCAGCTCGTTGCACCCAAAAAAAAACATACTTAAAATCTTTTTGTTTTTATTTTATCCTATCTCGTCTGCAGAATTTCCCTAGCTAATTTAATTTGACCCTGTTGACCCAGCCCCAATCATCGAGATCCGCAGACGTACAGACACATCAACCTACAACAATGTGTCAAATTTCTTTAATAAATTTTCAACATTATTGCTAGATCTTAAGGTTCAAAATTGATTGGGAAAAATTTACCGAATCTGGTAGGTTGATGTGCTGGCGTCTGTACAAAGGCTTTCAATATTGGAAAACAAGTTATGGAACTCAGATGGAGTTGTGCAGGACACCTGGCAATCGCCTCCTTCTGCAAACACGTCATGTCCCAGAAGGAGGCGGCGGAGCGCGCGCGGGAGGAAGACCCTCTCGCAGGGCCGCTCTGAAGGCGGAGGAGGGGTCGAAGAAGACGTCAGTATGACAGTCATCTCCGACTCCTCTCAGGTGGAAGCCAGCAGGCGACGGGTGCGGGTGCACCCTCGCCTGTATTGCAAACGCTTCCACCAGTGCCGGACGGGAATGGCCAGGTGTTCCCGACTATTCCCGTAGCCCCCCAGACGGGGGGACGTGGGGGGCCCGCCAGCTAGGCGGGCATGCGCCGGCGGGGGGGTTGTGGATGCAAAGGCTGAGCCGGATTCCCATGACCTCCCCATCAAGGCGATGAGGGAACACCGCTGAGTTTTAGTGGGTATACTGCCATTCTGGCAGGGAGTCCCACATCCGTCTCGTCCCCCGACGAGCGGAGATGCGTAATGATATTCCTCAGCGAAAAAAAAAAGGACACCTGGCAAGGCGCAGTGACCACAGGTGGAGTAAGGCTCAAATCACACCGAGGTGGAAGCGAAGCGGCGAGCAGTTTGTGTCACAAAATTTTAAACTTTATCATCATTACTATAATACATAATATCGCTTGAGAAACTTGAAAGGTCGCGCGGCCGCCCGCGGCGTCGCGTGCACTCCGATGACTCAAGTTCCTCATGCGATAATAAGTATTATAGTAATGAAAATAAAGTTAAAATTCATATGACACTGAAACTGCGGTCCGCTTCGCTTCCATCTCGGTGTGATTTGAGCCTAAGGCAGTGACAGAGTGACGTCCAAGGACTGATGGGAGACGAAGTGTCGGCGGTCCGGCGGTGAAATGGGCGGACGATATTGTTATACCATCGCGGGTAGAACCTAGACGAGGCTGACTCAAGCATGGGCCTATGTTCAGCAATGGGTGAAATCGGACTGTAGGTGAATGATAATAGAATCACCCGTTTTTACATAGGCCCCTCATACTTTATTAATAGAAATGCCTGTTTCCACTAAAACTACGTGACCCCTAAGGCCTCGGTTTCGAAGTCAGCGATTGCGGGGCGACGCGCGCCGCCGCGCCCGCTGACTTCGAGTCCGTAGCCTAAATGTATCTATATATATATATACTAATAATAAAGCTTGTTTGTACGCGCTAATCTCTGGAAATGCCGGTCGGACAATGAGCGAGGGGATTGGAACATGGAAAGAGAGACCTGTGTTCAGCAGTGAGTGAAGACGAAATACTTAATGATGAGGATGCTTAGACGAGGCCTGTGTCCTGCAGTGGACGTCTTTCCCCCCTTTCACCTTTATAATATTAGTAGCAGCGCCCCGCGGTTTTACCCGCGTAAACATCGATCCCGTGGGAATATAGGGATAAAAGTAGCCTATATGTTAATCCAGGGTGTCGGCTACCTCCCTATTTATCAAAATTGGTCCAGTCGTTTGAGCGTAAAGAAGTAACAAACATTGAACACACACACACTCACAAACTTTAGCCTTTATAATATTAGTGTAATAGTAGAGTAAGATTGGATTACATAGCTACATTTTCCCTCAAAATTTGGTCCTTCAAACCTTGAAGAATACTTAAATAACAATAAACACATACTTCTCTTTTTTTAATACACCTTTTTCGACCTTGTGTATGGCAAACGTCCTTATCGCCGTAACCGCAAGACGCACAAATCCTGCCGCAGTTTTAATTTATTGACATTTTTATTTAGATTTTTTTTCACATTTCGAGCAGATTCGTAAATTGTGAAGATTTGGCAGAGGTGTTTAAGTAGGTTGGATACTTTATTGTACCTGTTTTTGATAAAACATGATTCAGTATTAATTTAAGGAGTCTGTGCTGTCAAAATGTGAGGAACATGGTATCCGTGTCACCAAAAGGGACAAAAAATTCCGACAATCTTCATCATACTATAATTTTTACAGCTTATTACACTGCACCTTACCATTTTCACAGTTGCGCAAATGTACTATTATTGAATTATGCACGAAAAGTATCTTATTTTCCGTGTAATCGCGGTGTAGTTTTTATTATTTCATTCATAAACGTCAAACTTGTTGTGCACATTGATCTGCTTAGCCGACACGCAGTAAGGAACAGAAATATTCTTACTCTGTCTCTTTTCTTTGCTAGTGGCGTTAATATTTCTCTTTTTCTTGTGCGAATGAAAAAGAAGATATGCAGCAGTCTATAGTTTACTCTGTCTACGGGGGCGTACCTACCACCGTCAATGCCAAAGCACAGAAAAAAGAAAGAATTAATGTTTATTTGGACACAGTTGGTGAAACACAAAATTAACAAAAAAAAAAAACAATTAGCAAGCAAAAAGCAAATCATTTTGATCGTGCAACAAAATTCATTGCGTTTTTACGTTGTTCAGGAGATGATTTTTTCAAACCTTCAAAATCCGTCAGATTTTCGGATCACCAATATATGCTGTCTGCGTGAAGAATATTCACGACTGGCAATAGTCTCCATGCACGAGTCGCGATAATTAATAGGTTCCTGAGAAGTCAACCCAGTTGCTGACTGGCTAACATTTTTCCCATGAGTTACCTACTTTACGGCATTCGAGCTATTCTCGTAGGTATTAGGTAATCCGTATTATTATCTAGTTTTTTGCAGACTGAAGGTTTAGTAGCTAGGACCCATCAACAAACTTTGGATTGCCATCGTGGTGAAAGGATTATCCAATCAGCTTGGATATCTCGCTAATTGCCCAGGGTGCGCCGGACGTATAGTGGTTCTGTAGATACGTCGCTCGGGGAGGCTCCCCCCCGGTGGCAAGCTCCAGCGAAAGGCCCAAAATGGTCTCCGACACACGACACCCTTTGCACGACAACATCCTTGTGCCACAAAGGCTGAAAAGCCGAAACAGTTTTTTTAAGTGTGTCGTCCCACTCACTGGCGAACCATCACAAGAAAGACTGAAGCTGTGGCGAGACTGTTTCCGTACCCACCGTTCGTCCCACCCGCTGAAGACCTCCCACCTGGACATGGAGTTACCTTGAGTAACCTGGAAGTCTTTAAACAGACTCCGGACCCAGGTTGGCCGAAGCAAGGAAAACCTGTTCAGGTGGAGATTAATAGACGACTCCGCCTTGGAGTGTAAATGTGGTGCTGTTCAACAAACGATGGGACACGTAATATCGTGTCCTGCGTGTCCTGTCAGCTGCACGTTACAGGAACTGGTGGACGCTGTTGATGGCGCCAAACAAGTAGCTGAATTCTGGGCCGAGTCCATTTAGATTGCTATCGACACGCTAAGAAGACCAACAAACTAGCAATACATTAATAACCTTTTTAAAAAACTCGGACCACATACTGCGCAGTACACGCCACATGCCATAATTAAAAAAAAAGCTCAACACTCCATACAAAACCCACAACATACCTCCTATTAAAAACAGTTGTTACATCTTCAAACTATTTGACCCTCTTTTATCAAGCTGTGATGCAACCTCTATGTCTGCTGATACCCCTGCTATGCGAGCGTGAAATTGTGACGTAGGTACTTGAGGTATGGGTACATTTGGGCTCGCGGGGTAATACTAGTGAATATTGCTGGCAACCCCGTCGAGTAATTGCCATAGAGTAGGGTGAAGTGCGGTTTTGGCGGGAGAGTTGTCGATGGTTTTAGAAATAAACTAAAAACGGGCATAGATAGAGTCTTACCCCCTTTAATAAACGTTGTTTAACGTGTGTATAGTTACACAACGCTTTGTCTTTTTCTTTCGAAAGTTAAACTACTGACGACTGAAAGAGAGGAATCGGTGTGTAACTATCCATACTACTTATTATTATAAATTCGAAATTGCGGGGTCGACACTTATGCAGGTGAAACCGCGGGGCGCTGCTAGTCTGATATACAATACATTTATTAGTAAGGGGGTTATTGTACCTATAGGTTATTTATCAGCGAAATAATACCTACAATTAAGGTGTATGTGCGTTTCAGGAGATCTACTCCCTTAGCACGAGAATCGTACTTTCGGCCGAAAGTACGGTCTAAGTATTACTTAATACTCCGTATCACCTACGGACTTAAGAGTCTGGGCCCGAACTAAGAAGGAATGACATCACGATTTGACAATTTCCCTTAAACTCGCGATGTGCTTTTACTCGTCCAAAAAAGTTAATTAATCGGGTGTAGGGTTCACACCAAAGTTTAGAGCTCGTTTCGGATGGGATCGTATCTTCGTTGATAGGCTTAGAAAGTAGATACAGCAGTAGCGAAGGTTAAATTTTTGTAAGAGGTAAGCCGGAGTAGATATAATTTAATATGATTATATTATTTGTCTATAGAATACTGACTGTGCCATTTTTCAAAGGGAATCCGGTAGGAATCGAGTTGTATGGAACCTTCGCCACTGGAATACGGGCATAATTGTGGTCTTATTAAAGTACTCTATAGAACACCGCGAGGTGGAGAAATGGTGGCCAATTTGACAGTAACCAATGAAAAGCTGAACTTCTAAAATTGTCATGACCTAAAGCGCGGTCTCTGTCGGACTGCATAGAAAAGAAAGAGAAGCGCGATGACACAACGCTGGTAATTTATTGCAAATTATGAAGCAATTATTTAATTTAAAAAATCTATTGTTTGGACTAAAAAATTAAAACATTAGTGTTTTAGTATGTTGCTTGTAGAATAATCTGTCAAAAAATCAGAATGATAAGTATGGTATATTAGTATGGTTTTTATTGTAAAAAGAAAGTTTTTAGAGGTATCTTCATGATTTTTTTCTATCCTATCAATTTTTTTTTTTAAACTTTGCCCCACACTATGAATTTCTCCTGTATTGTGGGTGCGTTTACAAACATTTAAACTCACATACACAAACAGCCAGACCCGGAACAACTACTTATACTTAGGTCATACAAATATTTGTTCCGTGCGGGAATCGAACCCGCGACACGCAGCGCAGCAGTCAATCGCTTAACCACTGCGCCAACCGTGCCGTCATCAAATTAGTTGTATTATGTTTTCAACACACTATCTACCTAGCATACTTATATCCTGAAGAATATCATGATTTTTTCTGATTTTGTTTACTGTAGTTGATCATAGGTACCTATACCTACTTTTATTGTTTCTAAAACTTGCATTTTTTTTGGGTTTAGGTCCTGTATGCCCCTTATCAGTAGAAAAAATACACACGTTGTCCATTCCCTTTGCCGGACATGGCATGGTTTTTTCAGCACCACACAAACAGTAGCTACAAAATTATTCTCTCTTAAAGCACAGCGCAGTCAGCCTATAATCGATAAAACTAACTTTCAAACATCCCAACCCTAGGCCAAATCAAGTGAGGGGTGAAATGTAATATTCATAACAGTCCTTTGTGCGGCCATTTCGCGGCCGCGGGGTTGAATAGCACTCCCTTGCACTCACTAGAGCTCCCTACAGTCAACCGCAGTAAGAAGTAATACTTGCACAACGAAAACCGCCCTTAATGCTTCGGGGTAAAGGCGCTGTCAATGTCAGATAGCTAAGATAGACGTCTGGTGAATTGTACTCTGTAGTACCTACTTTGTGGTACTTGGGTCATTTGCGATCTTGTGTTCACCACCTGTCGTGTTTGGTACTTAATAGTAAAAATTTGTGTTGATTTTTCGGTAGCTAACCGCAAGCCATAACTGTCTGGGTTTTTTTTTAAAAAGGAAGATAAAAACTATTTTATTAGGGATACGCAACAACACAGGAAATACAAACAATAAGAAAAGACATTTATTTATAAGTAATACATAAACATAGTCATCATCATCTGCCTAGCCTTTTCCCAACTATGTTCGGAATAACCAATACATAAACAGTACAAGTACGTATACCTAATCAGCTTTTCCTTGCAAACCTTCCTGTCTTCTGCGATCACGCGTGACGTGATCAGTATTTAAAACTGATTTACATCCGTCACCTCACACATCTGTTCCAGGTTGAAAACCAGCGTCAGGGACTAGTTGTCTGGCATTTTTACTGAACTGGGCCTTTTTGGTCCAAGTCAAAGCATTTATTTCAAATAGGCACTTAAAAGGCACTTTTGAACGTCAATAATTACAATAAAATAGAATTGATTCTAGTCGAGTTGAGTCTAGTAGTTTTCGTATGGAGAAGAATGGGCAAGAAACTCCACCGTTACTCTTTTAAAATGTTTTACAATATTTGCATAGGTACATTAATTATATAATGTTAATACTTATGTGAAGACGATGCACCTAAAATAAAATTACTATAGGTACAGTCAACAAAGGAGTTAAGTATACAGGAGCGTCGGATATTGTTGAAGTTTACTAAGAAACCGATGGATATTCTCGAATAAAATTTTAGTTTATTAATAGAAAACAAACAGCTCATTTATTAAATTAAATTTCAGTCCAGAACATCCATCGGTTTCTTAGTAAACTTCAACTATATCCGACGCTCCTGTATACTTAACTCCTTTGTTGACTGTACATACCACAATAGATAAAAGAATTTAAAATGAAACCATGACATATAAATTAATTTATCTGATAGATACATGGTGCTCACATATATATTTACAAACATGGTAAAAGTAGGTAAACGATTTACATTTAAATAAAAAAAAATATAAGTGGATAATAAATAAGTCAGGGTGTGTGTTTTTGGCGCAGCCGAGAGACCTTCCTGCTAATTTCTTACATCGGACTTTACACTGTTTTATTTTTATCTTTATTTTTTATCTGATGTATGTATCTGGGGTATTATGTGACCTTTAATATGTGTTAAATAAATGTATTTTCTTTCTATCTTTATCTCTAGGCATGCTGGCCCAAATGGTACCAGATCGTCACACCACATATAGGTAAAATAAACACAAAAAAAAACAAAATGTGACGGTAGTAACGCATTTTTTTAAATGTATTTCATTATCTACTTATTTTATTTATCAAGGCAATTGTGAAAAACGTGTAAATCTTAAATAAAACAATTTCTTAATAATCTTTAAGATATTAAAAATATGTTTAATGTTTCCCGCTGCCAAGCAAAAAGAAAATACTTACAACAAAATTAAAGGCATTGCGCGAACAATCCAGAATCCGCCATTTAATTTCATAATAGCCCCGGGCTATAATTTCTGTAATGGACCGACTCTGGCTAGCGATGTTGTCTATGGTTTGTTGATGGATATTAACTTCACGCTACTGTTTAATGAGATGGGCAGATAAGTGATGTGCAAGTAATTAGTAAGTAATTCATTGGGACCGCGGAAACATTCACAGCAACTTGAGTTGCTGCATTACGTAGGTAATGCAGCAACTCAAGTTGCTGTGAATGTCTATCAGTCATTCATTAGATCTATGGTATTATCAATTATCTAGTAGGTAGGTAGGTACAGTCAACAAAGGAGATAAGTATGCAGGATCGTCGGATATACCTAGTTGAAGTTTAGTAAGAAACCAATGGATGTTGTTGACTGAAATTTAATTTGATAAATGAGCTGTTTGTTTTCTATAGATAAAATTAAATTTTATTCCAGAATATCCATCGATTTCTTACTAAACTTCAACTATATCCGATGGTCCTGCATACACTTATCTCTTTTGTTGACTGTACCTAAATACCTTTTACCAGTCTTGTCAAATGCGACGGAGAACCATGTTTCGTAAAAACTGCCATCTTACTCTCAATTAATCTGCCTAGCCCTTTCCCAACTATGTCGGGGTCGGCTTCCAGTCTAACCGGATGCAGCTGAATACCAGTATTTCACATGGAGCAACTGCCTATCTGACCTCCACAACCCAGTTACTGGGTAATACGATACCCCTTGTTAAGACTGGTTGTCAATCTTTCTGGCTTCTGACGACCCGTAACGACTGTCAAAGATCTACGAATGACAGCCGGGACCAACGGCTTAACGTGCGTTCCGAGGCACGGAGGAGTCTTGGTATATACCTAAAGATGGTCACCCATCCGCGTATCAACCGCGGCAAGCCTAGCTTAACCTGATCGATCGACCCGTGCAGCTGTTATTATTTAGCCACAAGCCCAGGGAGTAAGATGACTCCCAGTAATAATATCTCCTCAAACCAAAACTTAGCAAGATACTGTTATTTTAAGGTAAAACAAACAGGAACGAAGGTAGACTCAGGGTATATCGATGTACTGAGAAGTCTGTGGACACCCATCAACAGATTGACCGCGGCAAGTGCAGCTTAACCTTTTAGATCTATCTCCCAGCGCGGTTATTATGTAGCCACGCACCGCGCTAAGCCCGAGTTAAATTTTTAATCAAACAGATGTAATATTCAGCGTTCAATATCCTCATTAAACCACCATCTTGAATCTTTTTGAAGAGGTAGGTATAGAGTAGGTACAGTCGGTACAGATCATTACTATTCATTAAACGTACCAACAGAACCACTATAATCTTCATCCCAAACCCTCCTGTTTCACCATAAATCAAAAATACGCCATTATTTATTACAGATACAATTTCACCCACCTACGTGTACTTATTTATTCCGACCTACCTACCTACGGACCTATAATAAAAATAATTCCAACAAAAAAACATCTTGGGCCTGTTCTCCTTTAAATAAAACAAAAGAGACCACAAAGACATGTCGGTAAAACAATTGAGTGTTCATCGATAGTAAACATCACAACACTAGTCGTTCGATTATCGAAATTCAATTCTTCATCTGTCAAAATAAGGGTGAGAGTTGTGTCGCGCTGTGCGGGCCTTGCAACGGTCTCGATGCGCGGGAAATGAAAGTGGTTACATATTTATAAAATGGAATCGATTTTTAAATGAGCCAATGGTGGTGCTCGTTTGGGGAGGCGGGAAGCGGCAGGCCCCACCCAACGTTGAATGTCAGATGAACGTCTCGCGGGCTTTTTTGCTCATTCGCTCCGCGTCCGCCGACGCGAGCGGTCGTTTAAAACGATGTGATTGCCTTGAATATTTATCATGTTTTTAACATCACTTACTGCCTACTGGACAATTTTATTGCGTATATATTTTACAGAAGGTACATAGTTAAGTGTATTGTTTATTAATGTTCTTTGATGTAGTTATTTTGAATGGGTAACTTTGTTGATGCTACATCTTTCAATATAATGAATTCATAGACTTAAGCAATTAGTTTTGCCGTATAAAAACGAATGAGATTCCAGATTTCATTATATTTATTTTGAAATTCAATTAAGTCTCTAGAATCTATCTACCTACAAAGGGAGTGAATAGGGATGCAGGGGTGAATCGAGACGAAACTTTCAAATGGATTTTAACGTTGTAATACTATAGTTTGTTGCCAATGGGGCACAAAATCGTTAATCATAATACAGTAAACAGATTAGCGTCCTTTTTGGCAATAACTATATTATTTCAATTTTAAAATCCTTTTAAACGTTTCGTCCCGATTTCCCCTGCATCCTTCACCCCGTTTGACGGTACCTAACCTATTCTACCAGATAGAAAATTGATTTTATATCGTACGTTTTTTATATATACCTATTGCACTCAAAGCTGCCGGTTGATTCTGTAAAAGTCTCACCGTGAAAACTTAGGTAAAGTGAGTTTGTTTTTGCTAGGAATTGACATTATTGACAGCTCACTCCACGCTCACTTCACCTAAGTTTTCACGGTGAGATTTTTACAGAATAGCACCGCTGTACTCACACTACTGTATAGCATAAAAACAGACCACATAAGTAAATAAAACTCAAAATCCCCCATCAAACCCTACTTAAGCAATATCAATTGCTCGCATCGATTTGTCGATAGCAAAGTATCGATATTTTACGACAACGCGACGCACAACACTATCTCTTGCTGATCCCATCGACTTATGGCAAAATACTCGCGTCATCCGCTGCTGGTTTAACTTTGAAATATTGGTTATAATAAACTTAGACAGTGTCTGCTTATGTTATGGGGTTTGTTGACCGATATAGGGTACCTAGTTATGTAGATAAGTGCAGTAAGTATGTATCATACATCTTTATTTATCTCTGGTTATGAAAACAAACTGAACTCTGATTTTAAATTTGTTGACAGCTGCGATCGCGATTTGTCATGTTGACATTAAATGCATAAAAAATGCTGTCATTTTTTTTTAATAGAGTTCGTTTAATTTGGAAGGAGCGCGCGGACTCGCGAAAGATGGAAGGAATGGAGGGAAGACTTTGCTCAGGACTGGGACAGACCTGGCTAGTAAAAAAAAATAGCGGAACGTGTATACATGTGTAATAAGGTAGGTAAGTATGTTGGTTTATATGAAATAAAGACAGAAGGTATCTGTAAATAATAACAGCCGCACGGGTCGATCAATCAGGTTAAGCTACGCTTGCCACGGTTGGTCCGTGGATGGGTGACCATCCTTACGTACCAAGACCCCTCAAGCACGTTAAGCTGTTGGTCCCGGCTGTCATTCGTGGATCTTTGTCAGTCATTACGGGTCGTCTCGTCAGAAGCTCGAAAGTCTGACAACCAGTCTTACCAAGGGGTATCGTATTACCCGGTAACTGGGTTGTGGAGGTCAAATAGGCAGTCGCTCCATGTAAAATACTGATATTTTTACACAGAAAAGCGTGATTTAAGTGCGTGTTTAGGTCAAACGAGATATAAAATAATATACCTACGTGTGACTTAAGTTAGTCTATTAATGCATGGCTTAATGTGCTATTTTGGCATGTCTCTGTTACCGCTATTTGGCATATTCTGAGCGCAAAAAGGAAAGAGTTTTATTTGTTAATTTTTGAGCAAGTCTCGCGTATAGAAAATGTAGTATTATGCTCACCAGCTACCTACTCAAAAGATTTTATCCTACAGTAGTTCAGCCAGACATTTGTCAAAAAGAAAACAATTGACGACCAACCTCACGTCAGCAGTATCGAATGCGAAAATTGAAAGACATCCATTTCAAGTCACATGGCATTCCTCAAAAAAATCTAGACAGATTGGAGTGAACTCTATCCCTCTCAAAGTTGACGGGGGAAAGCTTAGATGGGTCTAGCGCAAGATTCGTTCATTGCTGTAGAGTTTACGGCAGTTAGGTTCGAATACAGATTTGTCAATGTTGGTAGCACTGCACACTGGTTCGGCCATCTTAGTTTTGAGTTTTCTTTCCGAGGACACTTTCTTTTGTTTTTTTTCGTGCTCTTGATTTTTCAATGTATGTAGAGTGGAGATCTTATAATATTTGCATTTTATTAAAGATGTATATTTCAAGGAGTTGCTCCGGGGAATTACGTCCACCATAACGTACTTTTGTCGCCAAACATTTTCAGTTTTTTTTTCTCTGGGATCTGGGAACAGTATTGACCACCAATCAGACAAGCCATCTGAAGGCCTATTCTTGTACGGTCAGCAACAAAAGTCGATTAGGCCTGTCAACAAGTACCTACCAGGTACTTGATAAAATAAAAAAATGGTCTACAGATCTAAAGTCTACAAGGCCTACACAGTCCCTCTGGTTTGTTTGTCAAAAAGGCATTTGGAATAATACAACTACAGTTTTAGACGGGCGGACGTGACAACTGGCAATATTTACTCTAAAATACGGATATCAATTATACAAGTGAACGGACATCAGCTCGGCCACTTGCGTTATATCCTGATCCGTTCTAAAACTCAAATTGCCGATTTACGTCACACGGCTGCCAAGCTGAAATGGAACTGGGCTGGTCACATCTGTCGCATGCCGGAGGAGCTATGGGCTATAGCAACCACACAATGGGTCCCAAACAGCAGCAAACGACAACGCGGCAGGCCCAGAATGAGATGGCAGTACCAGCTCGACCCTTTCCACAAGGATTCGCGTCAGCACTGGATAAGGATAAGTGGAAGGAAGGAAGGGAGTAGGCCTTTGCCCTGCAATGGGACAGGAATGGCTGATAATAATAATAAAAATCAATCATAAAATCCGTGTATATATAAAACATTGATCAGGCAGGGGTCATAGTTGTTCCATAGTTCTTGGTAACCAGTCCACTTTAGCCACCCAAACCGATAGTCCAACTTTTTATTTTTCCATATCCTGCAATAGTCCTACACCAACCGGGGGTCATCCTTGGGTGCACTTGCATAGCGCATGCAGGGATAATCGTCGGTTAGTACCGCATTTTATTAAAATTTCATAAGTGGCCTCTGCGAGTTGGCTTCGGCCCCTCGTACGCCTTCCAAAGGACCGGGACCCGATGTTCCCGAGATATATAAATTTATAAAAATCATAAAAAACTTCCTCTCTAATATGCGTAAACAAAACTATGGAAAAACTCGTAAAAGTCTACCAAGGGTCACCGACTTAACCTTTTGAACGCCAGAGCATAAACGCACGCGCGTGTGCCCTCCACGCCAAGCCACAATTTTAATTATTTAAGGTATACAAATAAAAACACACAAAAGTAATGATTTAATTGTTTATTTCGTGATAAAGTGCACCGCATTTTTTGTCACATATTTGTGTCGCTCGTAATAGGATAGGCGACACACGACTGGCGTACAGGGCACGCGCTTGCTTGTCACGTATATGTGACAATGGCGTTCAAAAGGTTAATATAATTTCTCTAAGACTACAACGACTGGCCTGTTGGTCTAGTGGTCAGTGACTATGACTGCTATGCCGGAGGTCGTGGGTTCGATTCCCACCCAGGACAAATGTTTGTGTGATGAGCATGATCATTTGTTCTGTGTCTGGGTGTAATTTATCTATATATGTATGTATTTAGAAATATATAAGTATGTTTATCAGTTGTCTAGTAGGTACTCATAACACAAGCTCTGCTTAGCTTGAGACTAGACGGCGTTGTGTGATAGTTGTGGAATATTATTATTATTAACTACAAATATACTTGTAAAATATCTGACAAGTGTATCGAAATATCCTCCTCTCTGCTACTGATAACATAGTTCAGAGGGTGTAAGTAGAGAGCCTACTTAGCGACGAACCCTCAACCTAGTTCCGTAAAACACTATCCATCTGAATAATTTTGAAGGATATTGCTAATCCACTGCTTCATACGTTCGAAAAATAACACTGCTCAACAACGTAAATAACGCAATGAATGTTGTTGAATTGACAAAATGAAAGCCATTCCTACTTTAACCCCCATTGCTACTGATAGTGTGTTACGCAATTACCCCGCAGGACTCGTCAGCATATCTACCATGCTGACTGTTCAATCTTAGTGGTTATGAGCTATTTCCATTGTTCGAAATAGCTCATGGTTATCTGAGAAGAAGTAGGACATGGTTCAATTTCATATTCGACTGCTAAATGTGTGGGAATTTACGTCAACCACAGCAAAATTCTCAAAACGGTGAAGAAAAACATCGTGAGGAAACCGGCCTAGAACCAGAAAATTCGAAGACATGTGACGTCTGCCAACCCGCACTGGGCACGCGTGGTAGTCCCTCTCGAAGAGAGGAGGTCTGAGTCCTAGCACTGGGGACATTATAGGTATCAACCTATAATGTTAAACGACTGTCAAAGATCCACGAATGACAGCTTAGTCGTTACGGGTAGTCAGAAGCCCGAAAGTCTGACAACTAGTCTTACCAAGGGGTATCGTATTACCCAGTAACTGGGTTGCGGAGGTCAGATAGGCAATCGCTCCATGTAAAATACTGGTGTTCAGCTGCATCCGGTTAGACTGCTGTAAGCCGACCCCACCATAGTTGGGAAAAGGCTAGGCAGATGATGATATCTACAGCAAAATTCGGCCTTTAACCATAAAGGTAGCGATTACTGGGTGGCCAGCCCCAGGTTAGCAGTTGACGTTTACAGGTTGACATGATACTTAACGACTGTCTTCAATCTAAAACCACAAGCTGTTAAATCGAAGAGATAATAATTATTATGATAGATCTTCATCATCATCATCATTTCAGCCGAAAGACGTCACTGCTGGAGATAGGCGTCTACAAGCACTTCCACTTCGACCAGTTCTGTGCTTCTCGCATCGGATTCCTGCGGCCTTCACTAGGTCATCGGTCCACCATGTAGGAGGCCTTCCAACGCTACGTCTTCCGGTACGCGGTCGCCACTCCAGAACCTTTAGGTTCCATCGGCCATCTGATTTCATATGGATAGATTCCCCAAATCAAAATGCATTCTTTTTCACACTGAGGGTTCAATTTCAGGTAGCAAGCGTGACTAACGATCAACCGCAAGTTTGATGCCCAATAACCATGTCAAAATAAACATATTCCTTTAAAAAGTTAAAAGTAAATCAAGCAACCCTAATTCTCTGAACAAACCTACATTTCATCCATTCAACCACCCATCTGAATCCAGACCTCAATCACCGCAACTTAACCTCACCGATCTTACACACCGCTCACAGACAATAAATTACCTAAAATCTGCTACATTAAAAACTCCGTGTCCACTCGCTCAAGGAATGTCTATGGCCATACATTTTTTTTCCTTCGTACCTTTTTAAATATTCAAATCGAATCACCCAAATTAAGTAGCCATAAACGGAATCAGCTTCCAAATTTGAATATTTCATTCTCACTCGTACAACGCGCGCGCTTTGATTTGTGTTGTTGCTATGTCTGTGTGTGTGTCGTAGGGATGGGATATATCGATAAGTCATTTTTGACCTCAAATTCTTCGATCAATAATAGTACTAGATGCCCGATAAGCGCTTCAAAAACGGCCCGAAAAATACAAGCACGAATATTTTTGTGCTCTTATTTCAAATTGGTATGGTCCAATCATAGCCAATGTTAAGACGTCAAAATGCCTAAGTGCGCGTTCAAAAGTTGTGTAAATAACCACCGTAACACCAAGATTTTGGAAGGAATATCGTTTTTTCGGTAAGTTTTTATCATTAAGTAAATGTTTTTCATAAAATAGTAACACAATTAAATAGTAAAAAAAAATCATGCAAATATTATGATTGTTTGGCCAATGTTTGCGATAACGCGCCAACTATTCTAACAAACATTGAAGCATTGAAATGTAATTCCAAGAACTACGTCTAGTTCCAAATTCGAGTAAGTACGAAATTGTCAACAAAATGTTTTTAACCTTATTGCTTAGACGTTAAGTTTCATTTTAGAATAAATATTTTTGTACTTATTATAAAAATTACTTTTATTTTCAAGTGACAATTTAAATTTCTTGCTTCGATGACAGAAGGACTTAAATATTAATCATTTGCAATCGTAATTAAACTTTATGTGAGTGTGTTAAGGTTTATAATAATCTGAAGTTGTTAATATTATTAAACTTTTTTCTATAGTTCGTTGTAAGAAATATAAATGTTTATGTGTGTGCAAACGTGGCCACTTTAGCGACTTATTTTTGTTCCTAATCATTCATCTAGTACTATTATTGATCGAAGCTCAAATTAGACGAATGTGTAGTTTTCGAGGATTAAAATCAACAAATAATCGTTATCTTTGATTTACGAGTGTTTTCAGGGAAAGAAAAAGATATAGTAAACATATCTACTTACACAAAAAAATGCAATCTTATCTTAATTAAAATCCGCTAAATGAATAAGCGATTGCGAATTAACGTTGAAATCACAATTAAAGCAACAAAAAGATTGATATAGAACGTGGCTCTAGCAACTTATACGAGTAATTAAACACTACAAAAAGCTAGTACCATGCTTTTACTAGGTAGTTTTATTAATGGGTAGTAATTTATACCACGGATAAATTAAGATCCAATTACTTTCTCAGAGTGATAAAAACAAGTGATTGATATCTAATTTAAAATCCTGTCATGGAAAGATATATTTACGGGTAGTTGCGTGATGTGCCGCTACAAGGCTTCCGTAAAAATCGAAAGTCAGAGTCTGCAAAAAGCAAAAAATACCGATAGGTATCGATACTTTTGATTTCATAAAAACGCGCATCACTAAACCTTTTGTCGCATCGCGCCGCGCGTTGATAAGGAAACATTTTAAATTAGTAGTAAAAAGAGTAAAAAATATTGTAATATATATTTTTTACATTTTTTTTCTTGTATTTTGTCGAACAAAACGGGTAGCCGCTACCAAACGATATAAATTATATCATTTTTCACTGCGACATCCCTAACCGAGGTAAAAAATGACGTTCCATTCAACGTTCCGAGTTTGAAAAAGTTTTGCCGCGCTTTTTTATACGTTTCCGGGCGGCGGGATTCCATTATAGAACTTTATAATTCGAATGCCTTGCACAACGGTTATTAATACTTCGTCATGCACCGCGGGTTTTATATGAAAAGATTTATTTATTCGTGTTTTAGAGCAAGCAATGTATTTGAAGGTTGTTTTAGGTGTATTAAAGATCGCGGATGGTGTTCGCGTCGGCTTTTTTATAGTTTTCGTCTGTGAGTAAGTTTTGTACCGTACTGGGTTCTAGGGCGAGGTTCGACTGCAAGCGTGAAAAGGAATGCTATACTCACAGATGCACAGACAGTAAGTAACTGCTTATCATCATTTGCTCAGTCTTTTCGCAACTGTATTGGAGTCGTCTTCCAGTCAAACCGGATGCAGCGACTGCCTATCTGACCTCCACAACCCAGTTACTGGCTAACACGAAACCCTTTGGTAAGACTGATTCTCATAATTTAGCGCTTCTGACGACCCATAATGTATCTGTAACAGATAAGAGGTAAAATCGTACTCGTAGTTTATGTAGAGACGCCAGGACATCAAGCTACCAGAAACTGTCAAATTTTCCCAGTCAACATTGTACCTTTTCTCCTAAGTATCAACACAAGGACCGGTCCTACACTTTTCGCATCTAGCGGAAGCCAGTTCTCTCAATTTATAATTTTATTCAAATATAATCTTACAAAATAAGTAACACAAACAAACAAATAAATGAGACAAAGAAATGCCTCGAGCAAAAACGCTCAAGCGATTGCCACACCGCTCCCTATACGACCTCGCTTAAACATCGTATTCATAATGATATTTATAATTATGTCAAAATCTAATGAAAAATACGATCCGTGACCTCTCGGAGGTAATAGGTCAATGTGTTTGTCATGCAACCTGTTTTATTGACAAACTTCACGCTTTGTCTGACACGGGGGACAGAAATTGAGCGTGTTTTGTTTTTATGTAAAGTTTTGTATAAACGTTGAAGAGAAGTGACGACATTTGCACATTGAGTTTAAACAAATGATGATTCAGATAGTCAGCTACAGTACTGACTTGGTTTGCTCATGTTTTAAACAAAACAAACTTTCAAACCCTTATTTTTCGAAATTAATGAACCGATTTTAATGAAACTTCATACGCATAAGCAGAATACAAAGGTCTAAAAAGTTAAAGAACATTTCGAAAAATGGTGTTACACCCAAATTAGACCGATTTTTATTTTTCCATAGAAACAGAGATTTCCATTTATCTTTTTTAAATAAGACATTTCGAAGATGTTCTCTACTAACTTTTTAGACTTTTGTACTGCTTTTGCGTATGAAGTTTCATTAAAATCGGTTCATTAATTTCGAAAAATAAGGGCTTGAAAGTTTGTATGAAATGCCGTACGGCGTAAACGCTCAAGTAACGTTTTTAAACCGGGGTTAAAGATGTATGCTGTGCTGTGTTCACTTTAAAAATATCTTTAAAGATATTATAGGTCCGGAGAAATCCAATCTGAACCTCTTCCTCAAGGTTTTTTACTGCCTCGTGTTTATATCGCCACAGACCTAACAGTACAATAACACACTTAAATAAAGCATTTAACAGAAGATCGGGGGACCTCCGGCATGCTCCGATGACATCGAGGTAAATCAAAATGGATGCGCTTTATACGAATTATGGTAATCGTTCTAAGAGCGGTGCAGGTGGCCCAATGGTGACTTACGGGTTGTAGGTCGTAGGTTCGATCCCAGACAGGCTTTATTTTATGTACTTAAATAATTTCATCACCTCTCAAAACGGTGAAGGAAAACATCGGCATGTCCTAAAACCAATCATTCGAAGACGTGTGTGATATTGCGTGGTGGTTTATGGCCGACTCCCTCTCACAGAGCGGAGGTCTGTGTCCCAGCAGTGGGAACATTCCAATTGAGACAATTTCAAGTTGAGACAGTGACAGTAGACTGATCACATTTTTTTTTGCAAAAGTTAGAATTTTGTTTGTTATGTTCCAGATATTTTAACAGAAAAAAATATTCTTCTTACTCCTAGTTCCCGTGCCATAAACCTCAGTCCAATACCGACTGTTATAGAGCGGTGAATAAATAAAAATAAATAAATTACGCGGCAACACATAAATATAGGCTGTATGGCGGCGTGGCTGGACGCGATGCACTGAAAACTAGAAAAAAATATCATATTTAAACGTGGAGCACTTTGGGTGCGCGCCGAACAGCCGTGTACGATTAGTGTGGACCTGACTTCATTATTGCCTCTGAAGGACATTTTGTATTCAAATCGTTTTGGTCTGTAGAAGGTATGCATTGCCAAGCCTGACATCAGTAGACATCGATGTGAGTGGGCTGTGCTCGGTTTATGTTTAGTGAACAAAAGCGAATTACAGCCTAGTGCGGCCGACGAGAAAATGCGTTCTTGACACCTGTCAGTTTTATACAAACGAATAAGTGTTTTGCGAATTTGATCTTTATTAGCTACTAGAATTGTCACACTGACAGGACGGACGCATTCTCTCAACGGTCGGACTATAAGCAGAGATATAGTAGAGATTAATATTGTTAAAATCATACCTACATACTGCCATGTTACCTTGACATTATCACCAATTCCAGCATGCTATCGCGCTCACCTGCTCTTTGAAGAGATAAAAACTATCAATGTTCACTTATCTCAAAATCACATACAAAAATCACAATAATTCAGAACAAAAATAAATAAGTACCTACCAGTGTTAACATCACATTAGTTTGTTCATATTGAAAATAAATGCATTATCTTACACTTCTTATCTTGTCCTCTTATGTGCAATTTATTTCATGTTTATTTAGAAAATATATAAAATAATAACAGAGTTACATTAAATGAAGCTTATCCATACAAATCTTGCTTCATTAGTTGGACAAAACCATTGACATTTACCACCACCTCTTGCTGTCGAAACGTTATAAGTACTAAAGTATACAAGGTGTAATAAACTTTATTGCCCACATATAAAGCTTCTTTTCACTTAGCAGACAATTAGTATCATCGTACTTTTTTGACAGGTGTGAATCTTATGACATTTGAGTAGGCACGCACGGTGTTCGAAATTTGAATTCGGTCGGCGGCCAGTAACGAATGTTGTATGTGTAATGAAACCTACTTTCTTGGAAGTTATTTGTTAAAATCATTAATTTTATGACAACATCATAATTTGTTTGAATATTTATAAGTAATAAAAGAATATCTCACAGTTTATATTTACGTATATTGCCAATATGGCACTGTAGTCTTAAAAACATCATCGTAGTCTTCTAACTGAACAGACAACTGTGCTGCTGGGGAGTTTGTTGCCCCACTTCTCCTTCCCAGCGAAAGCAATATGAACTGGTGAAGTGCGTTTTGGGGGACTGTCTTATGTCATTTTGACGTTGCTATTTTTGTTGCTTTTCAATGTTGCTTTGTCTCAGCCTAGTTTGAATTAATGACATTAGAATTTGTTTTGATTCACGTATATATTGCGATCGCGGCTAGATGGAGCGACGATCTTCGCAGGGTGGGTAGCAGCTGAATGAGAGTTGCCGAGAATCGAGCTGAATGGCGTGCTATAGGAGAGGCCTATGTCCAGCAGTGGGCTGCTGTTAGCTAATGACAATGATATTACCAATATGGCAATGTAGTCGTAATAGCTTGGCCAAGGGTCTGGTCTGACTTTTGACGTTTTAATTTTCATTCTTTAGAATGACTTACGTACTTTAAAATTCCTTCTAGTCTTTCTTTAGAACCAAATTTCTATATTATAACCAAAATTTGACCTACGATAGGTAACAAAAACCAGGCTAGAGCGAGCCGGACACGCGCACCGAGGGTTCCGTACGATCATGTGTTTTTAAATTTTCACCGGCGAGCTACTTACTAGATCTCGTTCAAACCAATTTTCGGTGGAAGTTTACATGGTAATGTACATCATATATTTTTTTTAGTTTTATCATTCTCTTATTTTAGAAGTTACAGGGACACACACACACACACACACAACAAAAAAGTGGCTGTGACATACGGACGGACAGACAGACAGACAGACATGACGAATCCATAAGGGTTCCGTTTTTTGCCATTTGGCTACGGAACCCTAAAAACGATTCGTTCATGGTTTTTGGAACCGAACATGCCTATATATTAGATATATTTTAAACCCCATATTTGGTCTAACTAGGTAGACAGTACCTACGCTTCAGAAGTGGGGCTCGTGGCTAAGTAATAACAGCCGCACGGGTCGATCGAACAGGTTAAGCTACGCTTGCCGCGGTTGATCCATGAATGGGTGACCATCTTCACATACCAAGACCCCTCCGCGCCTCGGAATGCACGTTAGGCGAAGCCCGAAAGTCTGACAACCAGTCTTACCAAGGTGTAACGTATTACCCAGTAACTGGGTTGTTGAAGTCATATAGGCAGTCGCTCCATGTAAAATACTGGTATTCGGCTGCATCCGGTTAGACTGGAAGCCGACCCCAACATAGGTGGGAAAAAAGGCTAAGGCAGATGAGATAAGGTAGACAGGAAGCCAAAACCAAAATAGGCAAAAAAAAAAAAAAAACACTTGTCAAATAGGAACTTAGAAGCTACAGGTTCGATTCCGGATTCAAGCACGGTTTACAGCCGGCATTCCGATCTTATATCCTACTTACTTTTACAACCCATTTTATGTTCTAATCCTTTAACGATATAGTTAGGGCAACGGTTCGGTAGCCATCTTGGTTTAATTTATGGTACCCATATCAATTAGACGAGCTGTCTGTGGGGCCAACGGACGCTAGTTTTTGTAGCTAACTAATAAACTAAAGTACCTTAAAGGATTACCCGAAAGACTGACAAACACGATGGTTCCGATTTACGAGCTTAGGTCGTGGATTCGAATCCAGACAGCCGCTTTTCTTTTTGTAAACAATATCTTCACCATTGCCCTCAAAACGGAATTACGGAAGGGAGATCAGACGGTATGACCATAATGCCTTGGAAGGTTGGTAGCCCTTTGGTGTGGGATGCAACGTGTGTCGACACCCTTGCGCCAACCCATCTTCCAAGCACGGTGAGCTGTGCTGGGGCGGCTGCTGCAGGTGCGGAAAACCTCAAACGGCGCAAATACTCCAATCTCTTTGGAACGTATATGTTTAAGCCGTTTGGGGTTGAAACTCAAGGGCCATGGGGCCCGAGTGCTCACGTAGTATTTCGAAACATCGCCGAGCGGTTGGTCGACTCTTTACGTGACCAGAGGGCTGGCCTATTTTTTGGCCAAAGAATCAGCATTGCCATACAACGTGGCAATGCTGCCAGTCTTTTGGGCACGTTTCCTGTTGACAGCGATGCGGATGAATTTTTTGATGCCCTTTGATTATTTCCTCTCCTTTTTACATACTTGTACATATTCTTATTATTATTTTAATACAGTACATAATGATGTGTTATTATTAATAAATAGTTGTTCCTCAAAACGGAGAAAGAAATCATCCTAGAACCAACAATTCGAAGACATATGATATTGCGAAGTGGTTTATGGCCGACGGCTCACAGAGAGGTCTGTGTCCCAGCAGTGTCAACCCGAAACTGTCGAATTTTCACAATCAACTTGGGACCTTATGCTTTAGCGATAAAGTTGAAAATCTATTACAGAATGTTGACAGATTGTAGTAGCTAGATGTTTTGGCGTCTGTACCTAGAAGGATTAGAAAATGTTCTTTCAATAAACTTTTTTTTTTAAGTCGTAATAAAATTATGTTTGAGCTTACTCATGATAAGGCAGTGGTGACAATCGAATTCATGGTCAAAGTATATTCCTGGAATCTCATCATCTGCCTAGCCACGGAACAGATAAATAAGCTATTCCGTGTGCCTAGCCTTTTCCCAACTATGTTGGGGTCGGCTTCTAGTCTAACCGGATGCAGCTGAATACCAGTGTTTTACATGGAGCGACTGCCTATCTGACCTCCACAACCCAGTTATTGGGTAATACGATACCCCTTGGTAAGACTGGTTGTCAGACTTTCGGGCTTCTGACTACCCGTAACGACTGTCAAAGATCCACAAATGACAACCGGGACCAACAGCTTAACGTGCTTTCCGAGGCACAGAAGGGTCACGGTTTGTAAAGATGGTCACCCATCCACAGACCAACCGCGGCAAGCGTAGCTTAACCTGATCGATCGACCTGTGCGGCTGTTATTATTTAGCCACGGGCCCCTCTACAACGACAACAATACAACTATTTTTGTGTATTTTCCTATAAGCCCATAATCCCAGAACACTTACCTAAACAATATACATACGTCATACATTATACAAACATCTAAAACCCGACCCATGACGAAGAAAGCCGAGCGAGTTCGTGCAACCAATCAAATCGCAGCATTTCGTTAAAACAAAAGAGACCATTTTTTTTTCGTAGACCGTAGCGCGTAGCCCGTAGGCTCGTAGACCTTATCCCGTATGCATAGAAGATTTCAACGCGCGTCAAGATTTTTAGGTAAATTTCAAAAGTTTGATTAATCCATACTAATATCCATACTTAATATTATAAATGCGAAAGTGTGTCTGTTTATCTGTCTGTTACCTCTTTACGCTTAAACCGTTGAACAGATTTAGATGTATTTTTTTTTTAAACGTTGCCCCACACTAGGAATTTCTCCTGTATTGAGGGTGCGTTTACAAACATTTAAACTCACATACACAAACAGCCAGACCCGGAACAACTACTTGTAGGTCATACAAATATTTGTTCCGTGCGGGAATCGAACCCGCGACACGCAGCGCAGCAGTCAATCGCTTAACCGCTGCGCCAACCGTGCCAATTTGTTATAGAGATAGTTTGAGTCCCAGGAAAGGACATAGGACATACCTATTTTTATTCCGATATTCCCACCACTTATGCGGGTTAGCTATAAATCCAGGTTTCCTCACGATGCTTTTCCTTCACTGATGTCATTGATGTCCAAGATAAACTCAGAAAGTACATAAATGAATTGCAAAAGTCTATCATTTAATTACGAGGATTATTTAAATAAAGAGATACTCGTGCCCGTGACTAATTAATAGCAGCCGCACAGGTCGACAGATCAGGTTAAGCTTCGCTTGCCGCGGTTGGTCTGTGGATGGGTAACCATCTTTACATACTGAGACCCCTCCGTGCCTTGGAAAGCACGTTAAACTGTTGGTTCCGGCTGTCATTTGTGGATTTTTGACAGTCGTTCCGGGTAGTCAGAAGCCCGAAAGTCTGACAACCAGTCTTACCAAAGGCTATCGTATTACCTAGCAACTGGGTTGTGGAGGTCAGATAGGCAGTCGCTCCATGTAAAATACTGGCATTCAGCTGCATCCGGTTAGACTGGAAGTCGACCCAACATAGTTGGGAAAAGGCTAGGCAGATGATGATGATTTAAAGAAAGAGATTAAAAATGTAAGTTCGTCTTTTGTTTGTGTTACTAAGGGTGGGTTGTATCAAAAGCTCCGTTATAGTTTGCGTCAAAGTTAAATTTAATCGTAACCATAACCATAACCATAGAATCTACTATCCGCTGTTGCACCGTCATATATTTTACATGTTTTACAGTTAAAGTTAAAAGGGTGACAAGTGATAAGACGTCATATTTCCCCAAAATGTACGTGGGTAATTTTTTGACAAGGGCAACACTTCAAGCTTGTTGTCATCACGCTTTCTTTGTTTGACACTAGTGATGTTACTCAGTCATTAACGGTCAGGCACTCGATTGTCTCTATTATGTAAATTAAAAACACAAGAACAGAATCATAGCAAGATCAAAAATACAGTAACCGTTCTATATTGGTAATATACCAAGGTGTTTAAGTCAGTGACTGAAGGAAGGGAGGCCTTTGCCCTGCAGTGGGACAGAAATGGCTGATAATAATAATAATTCGGCTAAGATTGGCTTTGTTCGACTTTGTAAAGAGCTTTTTGTCTTACATTCCACTGATTATCAGATTGATCTGATAAAATCAGTGAAGATTTAATGAAAAATTACACTTTATTATCTGACAGCACTAACCCACAGAACATGTATTTTCTCTTATTAAAACTCTGTGACTCTGTACATTACAGTATTATGTATTACCTGGTTTATTATCCAAGAATGATAGTTAACTAGTGTGGCAGTGTTGATGATATTTATCTAATCGCAACTAAACCGAGTGGCACATCGAGAGAAAATGGACTCGATTCTTTATTTTTTTTTATTTGAGTAACGAGTTAAATAAAATCGAGCCGCATCACTATCTGACACTGTCAGAAAGACAAGACGTAAGTGATAATAACATTCATTTTATTTTTCCGTTTCTTTCGAATTGCATGAAATTGATATTTCTGTTTTCCTGTATGTAATTGAAGGATTGTATTATTGGAAGATGCATTACAGCATTTACTCCAGAAGGATGTTGAGTTAATTGTTCAGTAAGATTGCAACGCAATGTGCGAAAACATTGCCCGAGACTGCTGCAGATGTGCGGTAACTTGAGAACGCATGGATTCACGAACGCAAATCAAATCATCTGTGCAGTTTAACGAAAGTGTGTATAGACAATGCAAGAAAGTATTGAAACTGTTATACATTATGGAGATTTGGATACAGGAATATTTACATCATATGGCGATTTTCACAGCAAACGCATACTGTGCCTGATGAATGCGGGAAAGAACATTATTTTGCAGTGGATTCCAGCACACCAAAAAGAACAATAATAATATTAGTTAGAATACGCTTATAACACCGAGCTGCTCTTGCTGGATGCTATTGCAAGGTTGCAACTGTTTGGTGGGCAGACGTTGGTATAGTTGGCTGTTGTGCACATGTAATGTTGAGCATGCGGTATTTATGTATTTTCATCGGTGGAGCGACCTGCATATTTTTTAGATGAAATATTACCTACTTCTAAGTCGTGTGACGTTGAAATTAATATAAGTAGGTACCTACTTGCAGAAATAAAAATGCTTTGTAATGTACAATTTATGTGTTTTTTTTTTAACGTTTGAAAACACCCCTACTCGCTGAGCAGTGGTGTGTCCGTCGTAACAGATGCGACTTACAGCTTGTAGGTCGTAGGTTTGAACCCAGACAGGCACTTTACTTTGTGTAAATTATTTCATCACCACTGCTCTCAAAACGGTGAAGGAAAACATCGTGAGGAAACCGGCATGTCCTAGAACCAAAAATTCAGAAGAATACGCAGAAGCATACGCTAGAGCTTAAGTTTCTTTGGCAATTAAAGCAACACACTGAAGAGCAACAGTGAAGCTAGAACTAAAAATAAAAAAACTGAAATTAGAAATCGATATTCTTAAGTAAAATATTCTCAGGGGTTTCTTGTTTTCAGCAAGGGAGGACCCTTGCTGAAAACAAGAACCCTTGGGAACTAAAAACCCGGAATCTGTCCAAAAATTTATTCTCATCACACTTATGAAATCGATCAATGCGATGGTGATTTTTTTTCTCTTCCTAACTGGCAAATCGGATTCACTGTCACTATCATCGCTAGAAGAGCTTTATTCCCACAATATTTCGCGGAGTAAAGACATACCTAATTTGTTTTAATAGGTACTTTATTCAACAACACAATATTTTTATAGGTTACAACTGCAAAGCAGATGACATTACAATGACACTAACCGTAACCGGCCGAATTTGGTCGATTAATGTTATAGTTATGTGTGACGTCATTTTAACAATTATGACAAAACTTAAATCGATGCAACCCGAATTTCGCTTAACCGGAGATTTGACGTCTGTCAAAGCTTTGATTATAGTTAAAAATGGCTTGTTATAGTTATTTATGACGTCATTTTAACAATTCTCAAACCGATGCAACCCGAATTTTGCTTAACCGGAGATTTGACGGCTGTCATGAGATTGGTTATGGTTATAGTTAGCTGATGCAACTCACTCTAAAAATATTGTAAAATGGAAAGTTTACCTCAACTTTCGGCCAAAGAATATTAACAGATAGTTTATCAGCAGATTACCATTACTTATTACACTACAAATTTTTTACACTCGAAAACCACCGTGAGAAATAAATATATCACTTCTCGAAAACGCAAAAGATTAATGTAATCTTTTTAAACGGGCACTCAGACCCATAGACAATTTTAAGTATTCCATAATCCATTCTTTTTACACGAATAAAAAAAAAACCTATTTGCGCGCCATTTTAACTGTTTTTAACCTGTATAAAAGGGTGGATTAAGTTGAGCGCAAGTTAAGCTGACGAAGCTACCAACATTGACAATTGTCACTTAAAACGAGATATTTTAATAAGTTTTTGTGTTGTACGAACAATGATGCTAATCTGACTTATTAAGAAAGTGTAGTTGATTGTATATTTTTTTCTGTTTCGAAGAATGACCCATTTTTATTACGGGATTGTTAAAGGGACTACAGGACCTAAACGCAAAAAAACACTAGTTTTATAATGATGATCGACTACAGTAAACCAAATCAGAAAAATATATGATATTCTGCAGGATATATGCTAGTTAGATAGTGTGTTGAAAATATAATACAACTAATTTGATACGATAGAAAAAAAATCATGAAAATTCATCTAAAAAACTTTATTTTCACAATAAAAACCATACTAATATACATACAATCATTCTGTTTTTTTTGTCAGATTATTCTACAAGCAACATACTAAAGCACTAGTGTATTAATTTTTTAGTCCAAACAATAGATTTTTTGTAAATAGATAATTGCTTCATATTTTGCAATAAATTACCAGCGTTGTGTCATCGCGTTTCTCTTTCTTTTCTATGCAGTCTGATAGTGACCTCACTTTAGGTCATGTAGTCCCCTTAACAAACCATTGCCAACCAACAATAAAAAATGTACCTACAAGTTAATATAAAATTGCTTACCTAACTTGGCGACTAGTGACATAATTAAAAAAAAAAAACATGTGGTCCGATGGGAGTTTGATTCCCGGGTCGGTCAAAGTGTTTTTGAGTTTTTCCATCTGGAAATTCTCAGTAGCAGCCTGGTGTTACATGGGACCCGCATCTTAATTGCGTATTCAATCACAATTTGGATCATTTTGAAGGATATTGCCGTGGAGTTTCTTGCCGGCTCTTCTCCATAGGAAACGTTCACTTGTAACCGTGCACCTAGCTTCAGACGTTTCATAAGTGCCCATGTAGATTTATCTGAAATAAAATACCTATTTAGATTTTGAATCCATTACTTCATATATTCGAAAAATTTGTCTAATCAACAACGTAAATAACGCAATGAATGTTGTTGAACTGTGGAAATGAAAGCCATTCCTAATGTTAGTGCGTTACGCAATTATCCCTCTGAAAATAACTAGCGAAATGTAAGACCTATAGCTATCTCTGTCTAACCCATCGGAGAATAAAGGTGTGACATTATAGGTAATATTTGAAAAAAAAAAAAAAAAAAGACCTTATTTATTTGCTTTACAAAAGAACCATAGAATACTAGCTGCGCCCCGAGGTTTCACCCGCATAAGTGTCGATCCTGTGGCAATATCGAGATAAAAACTATCCTATGTCCTTCACCGGGATGCAATCTATCTCTCTGCCAAATTTTATCAAAATCCGTTTAGTGGTTTAGGCGTGAAAAGGTAACATACAGACAGACAGACAGAGTTCCTTTCGGATTTGTAATATTGGTATGGATAACGTAAAAAATGTAAATTCATGGATAAATAACGAAATACACCGTACTTCATCAATGATTAATTTTGTAATTTTTCATGTTTTTTTTTCTGACACATGCAATACGTACAGAATCAAAATATAATTGATGGTTTAAAATGTATAAATTATCAACACCGACCAATAGGCAAATATTAATGTCGCTATTATTTTAACATAAATAAAATCGTTACATGGATTAATAGCATATTTATCAAGTTTTATGTAAAATAGCAAATGTATGTTTGCTTTGGAAAATACTAAATTTAAAAAAATTGGGAGCGTTTTTTTTAAGAAAAAAGGATAAAATAAAACAGTCTATATATTATGTTCAACAATTTATAGTTCAAATAAATTTTTGTACAAAAAAAGCACAAATTGTTAAAGTAACAAACTTCCTCAATAAAAAAAAGGAGGGTATGAGGTAGTCAGCTACCTCCAAATAATCAAGTGAGACAATAACAGCACGTGCCTCCAGGCGCTAAACATTAGCAACGCCCACAAAACAAAAGACTAACCATAAAACGAAAAACAAAAGAACAAGGACCACCAACATTCAGCCTATGCACGCCACCTAAAAAACTGTCGCCAAATAGATAATAAACAGAAATGTTATCTGTTTTTCCCGTTTTTTTTTACCTGAAAATTGTACCGGGGTGGGGCGTGGGGCGTGCGGGGCGATGCGATGCGGCAGTCTGGCTCCGACCACGCCAGAGCTCGCGTCCACGCATTGCCACGAGACTATACCAAACTAAGTGCAGTGTTTTCACTACCGAAAAGGTCTAAGTACGCAACGAAATACATTTATTCCGGACTACAATCGCAATTAACGTGTTTATTTCGATAAGATAATTTGTTGAGTACGTCTCATTCGTGTCTTGTTCGTGTCGTGTGATCGATCGCGGATAATTACAGTTTATTTTTATACTATTTTTGTCGAGTGCATTATCAAGTTTCACTGTCAGTGCGTTCGTGAACAGCTGAAAGTTTGGATTTTGACGTAAATAGGTAAGTTTTTTTATTTGTTTTTTTTTTTCTTAGGTTCTCACTGGCTTCGCAGTCGGATACTGCTGTCATGTCATTTTTGTAACAAAAAAAAACAAAGCTGATGTTTTTTTTAAGCTCTTAGTTGGGAGTTTTTACTTACGAGTCGTTAACCTCAAATATTAATTAATACATAACTTCCACAAGTTACTTTGTATTGTTATTAATTTTAATGTACCCTCGGATGATTGAAAACCGAGTGCTCACTTAGCAAAACAAAAAGATTATCACAAGAATCGCAAAAACTTTACCGTCGCTCGCTCAAATTAATTCTATCTATTTTTCTCTTGCTTAAAATAACTCAAGAGACATTTTTAGTTAGTGAAAGTAAATAAAAGTGAAGATTTTTTTTACAAAAAATAGTAAACAGTGAGGAAATATAGGCAAACGTCGCGTGCCAGTTTAGGCCTATCTACAATGTCAGTTCAACGATAACATGTTTCGATATCACGCGTATCTCCGATTAACATTTGTAGAATTAGGAATTACGAAATGAAATCAATTGCACAATCGGAATAGTGAAACTAATAATAGGTGCAGTAAACTTATCTACATATTCAGACGATTATTTACGTTGCTCAATCATATCGGTGGTCCGTTTTTTTGCGAATTAAATGAAGAAATTGCATTAAAAACTCACTTTTTTGTCACAGAATTTTTTAGTTTAGTAAATTTTTGTACCTACTATCCATCTTGAACCATCCAATCAGGACGAGATATTTAAACATTTTATCCAAGATACTCGAAAAAAAACTCAAAGCATTTATTTCAATTAAACCAATTACAGGAACTTTTGAACTGTCAATGGGTCGGTCAGTCAGAAAGATGTCGCACGTTGCACATTCTAAAGCGTAGTTTTAGTAGCGGATAACTTCAAAGTAAAAATAACTACAAAACATTGATTTCCACACTCATTGTACACTTACAGCCAAACATCCTCAATAAGTGGAAAAAAAACAAGGAAACTGTCAGTAGCAAGTCTTATAATATTAATGCGATGGATCGCGTGAGCATTTACAATAAAAAAAGGCTTCCAAGTGTGAGTCGGAATCGCAGACGAGAGTTCCACACCTCCATACAACATTAACTATACTAATAGTATAAAGAATGAAAGAAAAGAAAGGAAGAAAATAAATTTTTAAAAAGAGAATTTTTATAATTTTTTTTTTACAAAGAGGTAAAGTTTGTGAGGGTGGTAAGGGGTAATCTTCGGAACTACTGATTCGATCCCGTTATTTCACTAATGGGAAGCTACATTATACCTGAGTGTTATAGGCTATGTTTTATGTTAAAAAGAGAAAGTTCACGCGAACGAAGCCGCGGGCAGAAGCTAGTATTATAAAAAGTAAGAAAAATGTTTTATTCGGGACACGCGCTGGAAATACAAACAACTAACAAAATCATGGAAACAATAAAATCTAAAATAAAAAGAACATTTAAACTTTTATGTTAATGTAATATTATATAATTATGTAATTTTACTTAGACGTTTGTATGTATTGCCATTATTAAGATCAAGCAAAAACTACCTAAAAACACGACTCTTTTAGGGACCCTTGTAATTTTAAACTTTATTTTGTTGTAATTATGTGTTGTTCAGGAACCCGTTGGATGCGAGAAGCACAGAACCGGTCGAAGTGGAAGTGCTTGGGGGAGGCCTATGTCCAGCAGTGGACGTCTTTCGGCTGAAATGATGATGATGATGTGTTGTTCTAACGGTCGTAGTAACACACTCTCTCTAATAATTTCTAGTCTATTACGGTTCAAAAGATACAGCCTTGTGACAGACTGACGGACAACGGAGCCTTAGTAATAGGCTTCCGTTGTTGGCACCTTTTGATTGCGGAACTCTAAAAAACTACAACAGTGATCTAGCGGTGAATCAAATTGAACCTTTTTTTTTCTGTTTTTACGTGAAAAATGTACACATTTAATCTAAGTCTAGTATCCAATGTTGATTTATTTTTATCAATAGTATTTTCTCACCTTCAGACGGAGTGGAATTTGTGAATAAAAATGTTGATAATTTATTAGATTTGAATTTAAATGGTGTTCGGCGGGCGACTGTTGAATTATTTATAGTATCTATGTCTCGCGATTTTGTTAATTATTACTTGTCATTGTATATTAGTAATTTTATAGTAAATTAATGTTGACTTTTACAAGGTTAGAATCCGAGATTTTACGACTAAAATATGAAATCAAAAATAATCGAAATATTTTTTTTCCTAAAGAAATATTTTATGTTTTTCTTTATGTTAAAGACAGTTTTTTTAATATAACCAACCACAGTCAAATTAATATTGAGTTTTACAAGGTTAGAATGAAAAAAACGACGAAATGAATGAATGTTTACGACTAAATCAAAAATAATCGAAATATTTTTTTTTACCTACAAAGATTTTATGTTTTTTTTTTTATGTTAAACACAGTTTTTTAAATATAACGAACCACAGTAAAATTAATACTGAGTATTTATAGGTGTGAGATTTTACGACTAAAATAAAAAAAAAATCGAAACGATAATTTTACCTACCAAAAGATTTTATGTTTATTTACATTAAAAAAAAGTTTTTTTTATAGAATCAACCACAATAACAGATTCAAACTCCAGTTAGTTTCGCTAATTCAATTTTAATAGTCAACAACATTAACAAACAGACTTTTAAAACATAATCCTTTCTTTTGGATTTACTGTAGTCGAGTACAACAATTATTTTGATTTGGAACCGAAACCTGAAGACAATTCTCGTAATTTTAATAACATTCATAATCTGATCTCAGTCTCATCTCATTCTATCAAAAATACCTCTAATTTCTCTAAATTTTTTACTAGTTTTTGACATTGATTGTCGCTGAGATGGTATTGCGACTAGGTAGATTTTGAATGAACGTTTTAAATTTTTTTAATTGGCCTCTGAACTAAAAGTTTACTTTCATCATGTATGTAACTAACGGGATGCAGCAGAATACCAGCGTCAGGTATTGTACCTGGCATATGCTGAGCTGGACTCCCATTTGGTGCAACCATGAGACACACCGCCCAGTAGTGATCGACCGTTATAGATGTACCTATATGAGCTAGGTGTCTATGGGTCAATTTATCTTTTTAATCTTTGTTATATTTTTTTTTTCACCTTTTTTGATCTTTTTAATACCTGTATTGTGTCTTTTGTTGCACTGAATAAACGTTTTATCTATCTAAACTTACGTAAGTACTCATACGGTAGGTACATACGAGCAGCCATAACTCGTGCTAACACATACCCTTAACTTGAAATTTACATTAATTTCCTTCGTCTTCCTACTAATTTATTTATATGACCAATATCCGGTACGCCCCTACGCCCCTCGTTTTGGCCCACCCCGCCCCGGTTGGCAACTCTATAATAATTCATTTTCGCGTGTGGCAACAATTGGGGAAGATACGGGTAATGTTGGGGTGCAACTCTATTGTTGGAATGAATTTAATCTGCTGATGCGTTGGAAAGGAAAAAAGGAGCTATTTGATAATAATAATAGTTTAGTTTTTTTTAGACACGGCTGTTTTTTTTTAGTAAAACTATGATAGGGCATATAATATGATAGGTTATCTCTGGATGACGGCCAACCGACCTTCACAAACATTGTTTACGCTAACTAGTGGCCTGCTTCACTTTTTTACGACTTGACAAAGCATCGACATTTTATCGTTAAAACTTTACGCACAAGGAAAAAAAATACTGTACAAAAGGTGGACTTTATGCGTAAGGCATTTTCTAACAGTCAACCTTTTTCCTAATAAGTTTAATATTAATCCTACGATCCTGCTACAAATAACAATATAATAATCCTACTAATATTATAAACGCGATAGTTTATGGGGTTAGGTGGATGGATGTTTGTTACTCTTTCACGCAAAAACTACTGAACGGATTTTGATGAAACTTTACAGTAATATAGCTTACACATTAGAATAACACATAGGATAGTTTTATTCAGATATACCCACGCGATCGACACTTATGCGAGTGAAATCGTGGGGCGCTGCCGATGTGTTATTACACAAACCTTCCGTTTTTAATGCGGAAGGCGGATGACAGGGTGTTGTGACGCGGCTTGGGAGATGCGTATGTTCAACAGTGGACGGCGATAGACTGAGTTTATTATTATACAAACCTTCCAGAATAAATAATCAAATTGATGGTGAAAACCGCATCAAAATCCGTTGCGTAGTTTAGAAGTACAGACGCCAGCACATCAAGCTACTGCAATCTGTCAAATTTCTTTAATAGATTTTCAACTTTATCGCTAGAGCTGATTAAAGTTGATTGGAAAAATTTGACAGTTTCAGGTAGCTTGATGTGCCTGCCCGTGCCTTTTTTAACCGACTTCAAAAAAGGAGGAGGTTCTCAATTTGGTTAAACTTTTTTTATGTTTGTTACCTTAGAACTCCGTTATTTATAAGCCGATTCGCAAAATTATTTTTTTATTTGAAAGTATATATACTTTCAGATTGGTCCCATTAAATTTAATCAAAATCGGTTCAGTAGATTTTAAACCAAAATTACTGGTAAAAATTCAAGTAAACGAAATTGTTTTGGTATGCGATATCTCCGGCAATAGTGAATCGATTACAAAAATTATTTTTTTAATGCATACCTCATAAATTTTATTAAACTTTGCGTGGGTAGTTTTTGAGTTAGCTTAAATAATACGTCTTTTTGCCACTTAGTTTATATTGATGATTTTATTACAATAACTTCCTGTCACTGATATTTACATAGCAAGTAGTGTTATATGGATTTGTGTGGGGTAAGTAGGTACAACTTAAAAGTGAAAAATAAAAACTTTTTACAAATAAAAAAACAACTCTTATTAGGTATACAAAGTGAAAAACAACTTTAATTTCGGAATTCGGTGGCAAACAACGAAAATGCGAACCCAACGACATTGACTTCCGAAATTAAAACTATTCTTCACTTTTTGTAGTGTCGTGTCATTATGTGGAAGTCGGTTGTTTTTTTTTTGTAAAAAAGTTTTAATGTTCCACATTGTTATTTTGTTGCTAATTAAAACCACAGTTACATGATGGTCATATCATACATCATCCGAAACAGTTTTAATTACTTAACTGTATTTAACTTGTTTCCAGCTGAAACTTCCACCTAAAAAAACTAAGTATTTTCAAAGTCAAATCATTCATTTCAAATAAGCACAGAAAAGGCACTTTCAAACGTCAAAATTTACTATTTTCAATACAACTAATTTGGGGGCAAATAAAACGCCCTCAAAAAACTTGCAAAGAATACACAAATAACTCAAAATAGTTCCTCCTTTTACCATAACAATAAAAAAAACCATCGCATTCTCCGTCCGTCATCTATAGTGCCAAAGTACCCATATTACGTGGTACTCGGCGGTACCGAGTTTTGAGGGCTACTCATCCCCTCTGGGCGTGACAGGGTAAGCCACGCCCACCCGATTTATTACCATTTTGAGTTACCCCAAGTCACTGGGGTGAACTTTACACATTTTTTATGAGAAAGATTTTAGGTACACTCTATCTGGCTTGTTGTACCTTCATAATTTTAGTCTTCTGATTTTTTTAAAGAAAAATATTTTTGTCTATGGTATAGTTTTTTTTTGACAGCCTTCTTTTAGTTAGTGGGTAGGTTTTTTTGTCGTGGAAAGTTACAGGAAAGAACTATTTATTTAAATACAACACGTGGCTGAAGTTTACGAGAACTCGTGGCTAAATTTGGGTCGATTGAAGTTTAAGCTGACTTGCCGATATCGGTCCGAGGATGGGTTACCATCCATTGCATATGGAAACCTCTCCGTGTCCCGGAAAGCACGTTAGAGCGTTGGTCCCGGCTGTCTAACTAGTTAATTCACATTCGTAGATCTTTGACAGACGTTATGGGTAGTCAGAAGCCCCAGTCTAACAATCTGTCTTACCAAGAGGTATTGCGTGTTTCTCAGTAACCAGGTTTTAGAGGTTTGATAGACAGTCGCTCCAAACATATGACGGCACGGTTGGCGCAGTGGTTAAGCGATTGACTGCTGCGCTGCGTGTCGCGGGTTCGATTCCCGCACGGAACAAATATTTGTATGACCTATAAGTAGTTGTTCCGGGTCTGGCTGTTTGTGTATGTGAGTTTAAATGTTTGTAAACGCACCCACGATACAGGAGAAATTCCTAGTGTGGGGCAACGTTTTAAAAAAAAAAAATATATATATATATTACTGGTATTATTGAGCTGATTATGGTTAGAAAAAAAAGCTGATCCCAACATAGTTGGAAAAAGGCTAAATAGATAGATAAAACGTTTATTCAGTGCAACAAAAGACACAATACAGGTATTAAAAAAACATCACACAATACAGGTATTAAAAAATATCAGAAAAGGAGAAAGAAAAAAAAAATAACAATGATTAAAAAAACATAAATTGACCCATAGACACCTAGCTCATATACATCTATAACGTCGATCACTACTGGGCGGTGTGTGTCTCATGGTTAGTTGGCTAGACACATTGAAGTGCCTAAGTTACCTACCAAGTTTTAGGGAATCTTTAAACGTTGTACACATGATTTTTTGGATTCAAAAATATTTTTTTGCACTAGCAGACAACTGACGTTGTCCTGTTTTTAATTCGAAAAACATGTGGCGCCATCTATCATCATAATAACGTTATTGTTGTTTTCCTCGGGATCAGCACTTTTTTTCGGGGTGAAAGGTATCCTATGTCCGTTTCTGTACACCTGACAACGTATATGCAAAATTTCAGGATGATCGGTTCAGTGGTTTAGACGTGAAAAAGTAATAAACAAACAAACTTACATTCGCATTTATAATACCTATTAGTTAGAATTTGATAGCCCAATTCTTGAGAAAGGTTATTGCTTATTTAACATCACGCTACAACCCTCAGGAGCCGAGGAACAAACAGACAAAAGTCAGAACGAGCGCTAAGCGAAAACAAAGTAATAACACGGGCGGCCGATGCGATGCGACGAGGTGGGTCGTTTTTAATATAATGTGGTGTCTGACGACTTCCACGCGAACGAAGTCGTGGACAGCAGCTAGTCTTTAATAACTCTATAATTACGATAATTAGGATAATCACACTAATATTATAAAGGCGAAAGTTTGTGTGTGTATTATATGTTTGTTACTTCTTCACGCTCAAACGGCTGGACCAATTTTGATAAAATTTGGTACGGAGGTAGCTTACACACTGGATTAACATATACTTTTTATCCCGATGTTCGCACGGGAATCGGCACTTATGGGGGTGAAACCGCGGGGAATAGCTAGTTTACGATAATTCCATGATATGCGTTTTACAGTTACCTACAGGAAACGTCGAGAAAATAAAATCTTTACTTTAAACGCAAGCTAACCACTAACGTAGGTTTATCTTTTACTTATTGACTGGCCTGTTGGTCTAGTGGTCAGTGACTATGACTGCTATGCCGGAGGTCGTGGGTTCGATTCCCACCCAGGACAAATGTTTGTGTGATGAGCATGATCATTTGTTCTGTGTCTGGGTGTAATTTATCTATATATGTATGTATTTAGAAATATATAAGTATGTTTATCAGTTGTCTAGTACTCATAACACAAGCTCTGCTTAGCTTGAGACTAGACGGCGTTGTGTGATAGTTGTGGAATATTATTATTATTATAAAACTTATGGAGGTGACAAATAAGGTTTTTCTTACAAGCAAATTACAGAATATTGAATTAACAATAAAATCTAGAATTTATTTTTCTAGTATTATCCACTAAAGCGTCCGCAGTCAAAAACTAACGCAAACGGAAATACGCGAGAATGTCCCAAAAGGATAAAACTCACGTAAAGTAAAACTGGGACAGCAAGCACGTTCCACCCCTCAGTATTTATTTTTTTGTAATGTTGTCTATGGGAGTATTGCTTGCGTTCCATTTCCTTTAGTCGAGTGGTTAGATGTAGTACATGTGTGCCAAAATTCCTCACGATGTTTTCCTTCACCGTTTTGAGAGCAGTTGTGATGAAAATTTACACAAAGTAAAGCGGCTGTCAGGGTTCGAATCTACGATCTACAACTCGTAAGTCGTGGCCGTTGCTACTGGGCCACCACTGCGCTCAAGATACATTTAGGTACCTAGGTCGATTCCCAGGTCAGACAAAATGTTATTATTTATTTATTTATATATAGGTACTTTATTGTACACCAGAAAATACATAACAAAAAAAAAAAGATTAATACAAAACATACAATGGGCGGCCTTATCGCTTTCTGCCATCTCTTCCAGGCAACCTTTGAATGGACAGTGATTGCGTGGATATAAAAAATTAGTTATTAGGTTTTCCCATCAGGAATTTTAAGTAACTGCCCGCAGTTTGGGTGTGATACCCCCGTACCTCGGAAAGCTCGTTAAGCCGTTATTCCTCCGCCGGATCTCTCTCTGGTCGGATTGCCGTCCCATAGATAGGACTATGAGAGTGAGGGAAGAGAGAGTGCACCTGTGTCTGCGCACATACTTGTGCACTATAATATCTTCCAAGCCGAAGGTCTCCGCTAAGACTGATCGCATGACCGAAATTAGGTCGTGTTATAAAACGCAAGTACCTAATAGAATCTAGTACCCACTCACAATAAACCTAGATTTTTAGCAACACTGTTAACAGACTAAAACTGTAGCCAATTATCAGTTTGTAAAAAAAGACTCCAAAATTATTTTAATGTTAAAATACGTCAAATGTGCGATTATTATTAAGTACCTACCTAACTTAAGAAGGCTAATCTTTTATTTGTAACTGTTGAACTCCCAACATAAAAAACCAAACAAAAAGTTATCAACAAAGGCATTCTAAATTCAAATATTCCACTTCTATTCAGCCAGCATTCATTGTCTATGTCACACCATAATGATGTTGGGTCATAGACAAACACCACACGTCATTATTTCTCGTAGTACCAAAAGCACAGTTATCACATCGATATCCATTTAATTAGCTATCTCGTTAGCAAACGTCGGGGGTGCAGCTCAGTCAGCCCCGTGAGCCCCGTTTGTTAACAAACAAACAAATCACCAGCTAATTGGACGTCTGCTGCACTTTGAATCTAATCGGAGATTAAACTAGTAAGGGGTTGATTTAGCGTACATAATTCAAAGGGCGATTTCGGATAATCAGTATAAAAATAAACAAAAAGAACTTACTACACTCGACAACAACTTACTGGTAGCTGTTAACGCCAAAAGTAAAACACAAGCAGGTAAATACTTAAAGAAAATGGTGAAAATCTTCAGGAATTTACTTACCTAACGACGAGAAATAAACTAAGATTATCGTAAATATTAATTTCCTGAAAAACAGGAAAATGATTCAATAGCAATTCACAAAACGCTAAAATAAAGTCGTTAAACATTTCACAATTCATTTCATCACTAACCAACCATAGCCAAGAAGGATTAGAAAAAAAAACAGAACTTTTTTCCCGCCAACAACAAATGACTTAACATATCACCCCTATACACGACACTAGTTAGGCACAAAGCTTACAAAACTAATGATACGTTACATAAACTGCCAATTGATAGTTCCTCGTTTAATTAAGTTTGAATATTTGTGTAATTAAACAAACGAAGCTGGTATAATAATATCATTGATACTTTAGAAATAATGTAGTATGAAAGCATTTTGTTAATTATTTTGGTGTGAAAGAGAAATACTTATGGTATGGTAATGGCTTTGTCTCTTTCCCGCAAACTAAAGTAACATAGATTTCACTTGGCAATTATTTTCGTGAAAGTACCTACAGCATTAATTGTATATTGGTTTGTAATGAAAACGTTAAGTATTAGAATATTTTTTGTAAGCAACATAAGAACGTTCAAAGTCATAAAACGATAATTTAAAAAGTTATGACGAAAAGTTACTACGTGTATGTACCTACATTAGCACAGCTTAATCTGCCTATAATGTTCCCACTACTGGGACACAGGCCTCCTCTCTTCGAGAGGGAGTGGGCTGTAATCTACGACGCGGCCCAGTGCGGGTTGGTAGATGTCACATGTCTTCGAATTTTTGGTTCTAGGACATGGTTCCTTCACGATGTTTCACGACAAATTATTAAAAAAATTCAACTAATTTTGGCAAAGATGTAACTTGACTTAGGGTCGATTTATCAATAGTCAGATAACTTTTATTTAAATAACAATTAGTGTGGTTTGACAGCTTTTGTAAAATATGTCAAACTGTCATATTTATTCTTCAGATAAAAGTAATGGCTTTTGCAAAATCAGCCATTAGAGTTTACACAATTTGAATGTGCCAGACATTTAAAAATAATTCACAGGTCATATTTTAGTTAATTTCGTTAGTAGGTATTTAATGATCCACGCAACACGTGATAAAACATACCTTTGTCTATACCTAATCAAATTAACATTGGATTTTTATTTCGTAATTAGATTAGCGAAAATAAATCATCAATTCTTATTTTATCTTTATCCTGACACTTTAGATAGTATCTGTACACATTACATTCCTTATCTCGCCTTTTATCTGGAATTTTTGGTAATTACAGATAAAAAAATATCGAGTGATTCGATTTATTTTTATTATTCGAACAAGTAACACGCGTAATTCTTTAGTATTGCCAGATTATAACTTACTTTGTGGAATTTAGATTATTTTTTAATTGTCTTCTTTACTTTTTTGTACGGATTCCGATTTTTTATTGTCTGTTTTGGGATTATAGGGTATTAAGGAATGCTTAAAGTTTAAAACGTCATTTGTGTTTTTTTAAGAGTCGTATAGGTACATGGCTTTTTACTTCGCTTTTAGGCATTTTTTTTATGATAACGAGTTAATCAAGCTATATTACTTACGTACCTAATAATGAACTTGTAAAGAGATACTTATACAGGGTGTCCCAGAAGTCGATATCAAGCCTGAATCGGGTGATAGGCCAAGTCAAAATAGTTATCAGAAAAATATAAAAAAAATCTAAGTTGTGTACTTCTGTATATTACGTCCATGGTATTTAAAAAATGATTGGTACCTATTAAAAAAAAATCGAGAAAATCTGCACCCAGTCAGTGTTTTCACTCGTGTTGCTATTACAAATCACAATTTTTTTTGTTATTGGTTTCTGGATAATGTTTCTGTAAACTCTTGCCTCTTGTCTTTTTTGTGGTGGTAGGGCTAACGCCCGCCTGGTTTGCGACCACCCTCCCACCGGAGTCAAGCAGCCTGCTGTGTTTCGTCGATGCGTTCCCAGTTCCAGTGCCTTAAGCATCTTCTGGGTACGCTCGTTCCATCATGAACCTCATACTTCGCTTTCCATCAGGCGTGATCAAGGTCAAGAGCGGGCCCATTTAGCAATAAAAAAAATAAAAAATGTTAAATTGAGTAATTCGGTTTACTGTCACTGATATTGATAACGGTTGCAGATACAAAGTGTAACTGATAGGAATCTAATCTCGTGTTACGGCCTATGATAGGAAATTATATTTTAAGAATAGGAAGGTATATTTATTTATAGGCCCGTCTGATTATGGTGGACACCGACAAGTTATTGATCTAACTTGTTTTCGTACTTATTTCCTTTTTAATGGTCGATCCATCAGGTTAAGCTATGGTTGCCGCGGTCGGTCTGTGGATGGGTGATCATCTTTACATACCGATACCCCTCCGTGCCTCGGATAGCATGTTAAGCCGTTGGTCCCGGCTGTCATTCGCGGATCTTTGACAGTCGTTACGGATAGTCCGAAGCCCAAAAGTCTGACAACCAGTCTTACCAAGGGGTATCGTATTACCCAGTAACTGGGTTGTGGAGGTCAGATAGGCAGTCGCTCCATGTCAAATACTGGTATTCAACTGCATCTGGTTAGACTGGAAGATGACCCCAAAATAGTTGGGAAAAGGCTAGGTAGATGTTGACTTTTTTCCTTTCTACGGTGAACAATAAAGAGTGCCTACTATATCTATGATAATATTTGGTTGTACTTACTTTTGGCCTTTCCATTAGAATAATAATTGTAAAACTTACCATACCATAACCATAATCAGCCTATAATGTTCCCACTGCTGGGACACAGGCCTCCTCTCGGTGAGAGGGAGTGGGCCGTAATCCACCACGCGTTCCCAGTGCGGATTGGCAGATATCACATTTCTTCGAATTTTTGGTTCTAGGACATGCCGGTTTCCTCACGATGTTTTCCTTCACCGTTTTGAGAGCAGTGGTGATGAAATTATTTACACAAAGTAAAGCGCCTGTCTGGGTTCGAACCTACGACCTACAACTCGTAAGTCGCGGCCGTTACCACTTGGCCACCACTGCTCTCCCACTGCATTGTAAAACTTATGAAATAATATTTAAACGTAAAGGGCTGATTATTCCAATGCCGGATAATTTTATCGGAGGAGTAATTTTGAATTTTTGACAGTTCTTCCCTATGTACAAAAACTGTCAGACGTCAATTTTATTCCACGAATTATAATTATCTGTCGATTGAAGAATCAGCTCAGCCCTAAGAAGAAGAAACTAAAACTAAACAGTGTCTCCCTTTAATATCACGTTGTAAAATATGTTTCATTCTGTAGGTAGGTATGATTAGTTTCAATCTGTTTATAGAAAGAAAATACGTTTACTTAGACATAACGCAAAGAAAAAACACAAAAAAGTGTGACCACGTTTCACTGAACAGCCCCGAAGAAAGGGCAGGCAGACAAGGAGGGCTTTGTGACGGTAAAGTCGAAGCGTAGGAAGCCCACTTGCCGTAATCGATGTGGTACTGCACTGGCGGGACCAAATATGTTGCTGCGTCCTGCAACACCGTCGACGCAGCTGTACGTATCCTGTTTGCATCACTCCACGGTGGCTCAAGACATCGTGGAATACATCAGAAGCAAGACCAAGTGGACCTTGAGAGTAGAGAAGTTGGAATCGCGCCACAACATAAACTTCAAATCGTTTGTGGTGCGGGTTCCAACTCAGTACCTGGAAACCTTCATGAAGGAAGAGTTTTGGCCGAAAGGTGTAGCGTACCGACGTTTTCGTGGAAGGTTACGCGACACCACGCAGCGCAACACGACGCCGACACAGTCATCACTTCGTGCACAATAATAATTAATAGTTAGTTTTTATTAAAATATGTATGTTTAGGTTAAGGTATTTATCTATGGGCCTGCGATGCCCGAAATAAATGGATTATTATTATTATTACTATCAATCTCATACTGAATCATTTTGAAGCATATTGCTAATCCATCCATACTAATATTATAAATTCGAAAGTAACTCTGTCTGTCTGTATTACCTTTATTGTGTTACCTTTTCACGCCTGAACGGATTTCGATAAAATTTGGCAGAGAGATAGATTGTATCCTGGGAAAGGACATAGGATAGTTTTTATCGACATAACTCGCGTGCGCAGCCGCGGGCGGAAGCTATTTTCTCCATAAGTTCGAAAAATAGTTATGTCTGCTCAACAACGTAATAACGCAATGAATGTTGTTAGACTGTCAAAATGGAAGTCATTCCTACTGTTAGTGTGTTACGCAATTACCCCAGGTAATCCATTTCTACTTAGTTTTACCAAAAATATAAGAAAATATGGCACCCAAACACCATATAAATACTCGTTACCAAAGTTTAGAAATCTATCCCCAACAACCAATCCGACGCTTGAAGATGTATCCACGTCTCCCTTGACTGGCATAAGTCATTTTCGACATCAACTGTCATTTTGGTTAACACAGGTACAAGTGTCATGCTCTCTTTCGTCGATTTCTTCGTTAAAAACAAATCCATGAATTCCATGATACGAAATATAAATAATAATTAGATAACAAAAAATATCTATGTTTTCTGTAGGTTCCTGTTGAAACAAACATTTCTTCATTTAGATAGCTGACTCTTTATTCATTTGAATTTTGATTATGTCCATTAACAGATAAGTATAGGTCTACCAGAATCTCATGGATTGGCAATGTCAATCCATACAAAATCACTTTTTTTTTTTGCTATTATATTCTGGTAGACCAAGAAGGAAGACCAATGGACACTGATAGTATAAGAAGGATAGAGCAGATAGGCCCTGACTTACGAGTTGTAGGTCGTGAGTTTGAACCCAGACAGGCGCTTTACTTTGTGTAAATTATTTCATCACCACTGCTCTCGAAGGCGAAGGAAAACATCGTGAGGAAACCGGCATGTCCTAGAGCCAAAAATTCGAAGACACGTACCATTAACATCACCAACCCGCGAGGTGGTTTACGGCTCACTCCCTCTCACAGAGAGGAGGCCTGTGTCCCAGCAGTGGGAACATTATAAGGCTGATTATGCTACGTACTGTAGAGGCTGGCTGTGTAGTCCGACCTTTAATTAATACAGGCTGGTAATATTTGTTGATGTATTCCATTCGAAAGTTCAAACGAACGTCAAATAATATAATATGGTGTTTTTGTTCTTTATATTGATTGATATAATTACCGTGAAGCTGTAACGTTCCTTTTAACAATATAATAATTCCAAGTCTAACGTCCTTTTATTTGTATACCTCTCCGAGGTTCTGTAGAGGTCCTTTCTGGACCTGGCAAGCAAAGCAAGGCAAAAGGGGCCGGAGGCTCAGGGTGTGCCAGACGTACTTTAGAAGGCGAGTATTTTATGATTAGCAAGGAGGTTTTTCTTCTCATCCTCATTTATGTTGATGCATGGCAGCTAAGTTTCTAATCGCACACAAATTATACAGCCACATCAACAAATATCAAGATTATCAGTGTATTTATTGTAATTCAAAGAAATCTAACTTATCGCTGGCGGAAATTATAAACGTTGATTGAGACTAAATCATGCAATCTTGTCTGTTTTATGTCCTTGCAATAAATATGTAGATATCTTTACCTATAATATTGCGGAAAATTGTACCTATATTAATCATCATCATTGGGGTGAAAACTTTCCGCTTCTTCTCTCGGGTTTTCATGAGGTATATGAGAATATTAGCTTCTGTCCGCCACTTCGTGAAATACCAAAAGTCGTACCAAAAAGTCTCATGCATCAAGATCAAAATATTGTAGTAATTATTTTCATTTTTTTTTACGACATTACGCGTCGGGAATTTAATTTTTGAACAGGGAATTTAATTTAATGTATAATAGTGTTGATATTGTTTTATTCCCTTTACATGCCGTTCCGTTTCAAATTATATGCTATGACCTTGAATTTTGAAAGTACTATGATGTCTTTCAAAAAACATGTAAAAAATTATACTTTATCGATTCTACATTAATTAAAAATGAATAGAATAGGCTGTTTTTTAGAATAATAATGGCCGTTCGTGTCAAACAAAATAAAGTACCAAGTTTTTAGGTTATTTAGATTTTTTTGAATATCTCCGAAACCCGGGTTTTGTTTACAAAAAGAACTTTTGTAGGAGTTAATATGATAAGTGTAATCTATAAAAAACAAAGTTTGATTTTGATGCAGCATGGTACGGGATTCCATACATCCATGAGCATTGTCCTTTATTGTTTCCCTGACCCCCCCCCCCCATCGCATCTCATCACCCGCCCGCGCCATACCTACTTCGTTTTCGGCACATTTCGGTAAGCGCTTCTGTCTTTTATCTATATGCTCGGTTCTTAAGGGTCCTAGCATGATGTTAAATAGCCTCTAGCCTTTCTAAAGAATTTGGCTATCAGATGCAAAAAGAACTTTTCAAATCTGACCGGTAGTTGCAGAGATTAGCGTGTTCAAACAGACAAAAAAAAATTTCAGCTTTATTATTAGTATATAGATAAGCAACCTGCAATCGGCCAGCGAAATGGATTACCTACTAGGCCAGTCACCGTAGATACAAAAAAATCATGATAGATGAAAAACTAGCCAAGTGCGAGTCGGACTCGCACACGAAGGGTTCCGTACCACAAGTCAAAAACGCCGAAAAAAACACGTTTGTTGTATGGGAGGGGAGACCCCCTTAAATATTTATTTTATTTTGATTTTAGTTTTTTGTTATAGCAGCAACAGAAATACATCATCTGGGAAAATTTCAACTGTCTAGCTGTCACGGTTTATGAGATACAGCCTGGTGACAGACGGACAGTGGAGCCTTAGTAATAGGGTCCCGTTTTTACCCTTACGGTACGGAACCCTAAAAATGGTCAATGTTTTTAGTGATGTACCTCGGGTTCTATTGGATCTACAAAGCTATGGCTGCGCTCAAATTGTAACAAATGTACAGCTAGGTACATACTATAATCATTTACTGTGTGACTTTTCCGGAAGAACCCCTTACCGAACCTTTTCCTTACCGAGAGAACCTTTTAGAAATTATAAGTTAAAAACTGAAAGAAGTCCGAAAATTTCGAGATTTGTCGAGCACCACGCAGTTAGCACAGGTTTTTTGAAGCTGCATCAGAATCTATCATAACAACATCTCAAAATACCAGTATATCCTAGATAGCGACATGATAGGACTTTTCTTACTATCTTAACAATGATCTGCCCTCGCGATCATCATCATCATTTTAGCCGAAAGACGTCCACTGCTGGACATAGGCCTCCCCCAAGCACCTCCACTTCGACCGGTTCTGTGCATCTCGCATCCAACGGGTTCCTGCGGCCTTCACAAGGTCGTCGGTCCACCTTGTGGGAGGCCGTCCAACGCTACGTCTTCCGGTACGCGGTCGCCACTCCATAACCTTTCGGCCCCATCGGCCATCTGTTCTGCGAGCAATGTGCCCTGCCCACTGCCACTTAAGTTTGGCAATTCTTCGGGCTATGTCGGTTACCTTGGTTCTCCTGCGGATCTCCTCATTCCTGATTCGATCACGCAGGGAAACCCCAAGCATAGCATCTCTCCATTGCCTCTCCAGTGCCCTTTGGGTGACTTTTAGCCTTCTTATAAGGCCCCCTCGCGATACCTACCAAAATTGTGTAGGGACTTTTCTACCTACCCATCTTGTATAAACATGATACCTAAAACTAATCGACAAAATAACACAAGGAGGTCACGTAATAACTTGAAATTGTTTAAAAAACAAGATAATTTCGACACTATCTCGCTGATAAGGTATCATGATGGAACGCCGAACTGAAGCATTAAATTTTATTCCAATATTTCCAATACTGGTCGTAGATTTCCTATAGATAATGTAAATCATGAATAACGTTCCTCTTTTGTTTCAATGACTGTTGATTAAACGGAAAATTGGGAACATAGTCCTCCAAACCATATTTCAGTCATGTCGGTAAAATCTCAAAAGAGCCTTCGGCGCGTGAGATATTTTAGTGTAGGTATACTAGCTTCTGCCCGCGACTTCGTCCGCGTTAAATTTCACCCTCCCCAGATTGAGGGGGATAGGGGTGGAATTTCGAAAAACCCTTTCTTAATGGATACCTACTCCTCACAAAGAACACACACCCTTCAAATTTCATGTCTCTAGGACCAGCGGTTTAGACTCTGCGTTGATATGACAGTCAGTCAGGACTTTGAATTTTAAATAAGTGTACATTCCTACAAGTTTGTGCGCAGACATAGTGGCACTCTCTCTTCCGTCACTCTCATAGTGCGATGGGACGGCAATCTGACACACGACCGGGGAGAGGTCAGGCTGCAGATGCCTCTGATGCTGGCGTGTACCGCTCGTGTGTATGAACCACGGATATCGATGGTATGAACAGTTGAGCACTAAGCATAAGTGACCACGTGCCTTCAGGTGTTCCTGCTTGTTTATCACTTGACAACATAAAAACAATGTTTGACTGATTATAATTAATCAAAATACAGTCTGCTACAATCTGCCTAGCCTTTTCCCATCTATGTTGCGGTCGGCTTCCAGTCTAACCGGATGCAGCTGAGTACCAGTATTTTACATAGAGCGACTGCCTATCTGACCTCCAGTTACTGGGTAATTCGAAACCCCTTGGTAAGACTGGTTGTCAATAGTTTAGTGTACCTATTTAGCTTAAAAGGGAAACTTCAGTCCTCATATTAAATATACCTATCCCTCGGTCGCCTTTTCAATAATAGGTATTGTAGGTGGGTCGCAGTTTGTTGTATTTAACAAATAAGACATCTTATCGCTTTGTCTTAAATGCCTATAGAGGTATGAGGAACAGGGTGTAAAGTTCACTCATACTCTATAGAAAAGGGAGGATCCTCCGACCAGACGGGTGTTGTGTCTGGCGGGCAACTGCCCGATGATTCATGTCGGGCCGTTGTATCTATGCTAGTTGCGCGGTAAACTCTGCTTGCGCGATGCAGGATTTGTGTGACGCCAGTATGACGCGTTGTTCTCATGTGGCGTTGTAGATACCGCTACATGCCTATTACAACATCCAAAGTTGATAAAAGCCTTGTTCTTTGCCCAGAAAACACACTGAACATATAACTATCATTAGTAAGATGTACTAACAATAACACTTCTTCCATGGGAGCACGGTCAATGCCACAGGCGCCATATTTGAACTTGATTGACTCACGACTGGACCTTCATGCTTACACAGCTAATCTTAATTTAACGCCTAATTAGGATGTTGATCCAGCTCAAGATATGCTATATAAATGAATATTATTTATAGCTCTGTGTTTGTTGGGGTATTTTTGGAACGGATTTGCGACTTCGTCCGCGTGAAATTTCTTGTGCCCCCGACCCACCCCGTCGCATCGCATCGCCTGCCCGTGCTGCTAATTCGCTTAGCGTTCTTTCCTACTTTTTTTACTTTTTGCTCGGCTCCTAAGAATCCTACCATGATGTAACGTAGCGCATAGCGTTCCTTAAGAATTGGGCTATCAGATGCAAAAAGATTTTTTTTAATCTGACTTGATGTTGCAGAGATTAGCGCGGTCAAACAAAAAATCGGTCAAGTGCGAGTCGGGCTTGCGCACCGAGGGTTCCGTACAAGTTTGTAGGTATGTAACTACAAATTTACGGTTTTCCGATTTTTTCCTTTACTTGTGCTACATGACCTTACTTCTTGCCAAATTTCATGATTCTAGGTCAACGGGATGTACCTATCCTATACATTTTTTTAATTTCAACTTGATACCTCCACGCGTTTCCGAGATAAAGCGTCTTGACAGACAGATAGACAGACAGACCGACAACAAAGTGATCCTATAAGGGTTTCGTTTTTTCCTTTTGAGTTCGGAACCCTAAAAACAAACAAATCCTTCAGTTTTATTATTAAATATTTAGATTTGAAGCTGTGATGAAAAAATAATCCTAATTAAATTCGACATGATTGTAGCGATTTATTTGCCGAAATTACGCAAAGGAAAGTTCACCGTGTTTTGCCTGAAATGCTTTTTAAATTACCTATGAACAAGAATACGTCGCGTAATTTTCATAGCAAACTTAAGCAAGCGGTATTTCGGTCGCGTAATTTTCGTCAGGTATGTCGCTACACTCGCTACGCTGCTTCGTAGCAACGCTACGCCGTAGCGCGTAGCTTGCAGTGTAGCAAAGTGTTACGCCTAATGAATATAAAATCGTCTAAGATTAGGCAAGCCATGATTGAACCATACAGCTAGATATTAAATAGTGTTTAATATTTAATTTTTATTTATCTGTTTACCAAATATTACCTATGTATACTTTGTTGTTGCCAGGGAAACCTTTATAAACATCTTATTCACAACTTAGAATCAATGGAATGCTCAACCGTATAATTGACCTTTACGTATCTAGCCAAAGTCCATATCAAAACGATAATTATGCCTGTTTTTATATCTTACCGACCGATAAATACCAAAATAGACACCTGCAGTGCTATTCTGTAAAAATCTCACCGTGAATACTTGGGTGAAGTGAGCGTGGAGTGAGCTATCAATAGTGTCAATTCCTAGCAAAAACAATTCTCACTTCACCTAAGTTTTCACGGTGAAATTTTTACAGAATCGACCGGCTGAGCATTGTAATTGTTATGTTTTGTAAAAATCTTACTTTAATCAACAATCAACTCAGCTTATCGCAGTCCACTGCTGGACATAGGCCTGTCTCAGACTGCGCCACAACATCTGGTCCTCCGTCTTCCGCATCCAGTCTGCCCCAGCCACCTTCCTAAGCCTTAGGAAGGTGGCTGGGGCAGACTAGGTCCAACTAAAGTCTCAGTAACAGTCACCTATACGTCACATGTCTTCGCATTTTTGGTCCTAGGACTTGCCGGTTTCCTCACGATGTTTTCCTTCATCATATATGACTCATCATTTGCCTAGCCTTTTTCCAACTATGTTGGGGTCGGCTTCCAGTCTAACCGGATGCAGCTGAATACCAGTTTTTTACATGGAGCGACTGCCTATCTGACCTCCACAACCCAGTTACTGGGTAATACCCCTTGGTAAGACTGGTTGTCAGACGACGACCCGTAACGACTGTCAAAGATCCACGAATGACAGCCGGGACCAACGGCTTAACGTGCTTTCCAAGGCACTGAGGGGTCACGATATGTAAAGATGGTCACCCATCCACAGACCAACCGCGGCAAGCGTAGCTTAACCTGATCGATCGACCTGTGCGGCTGTTATTATTTAGCCACGGACCCCTCCCTTCACCATATATGACTAGAACCAGGATTTTCAACCCATTACCAACAACTGTCGATTCACCAAACACCACCATAACAAAAAAAAAAACTCTTTTAAAAACATATCGTTAACATGTTCATACGTAACTCGGTAGCAACAAAGCGTTTTGCTGAGTCACTGCTCGGTTCCCAATTAGGTGAGCATGAATGTTGGCTTAGGACCAGCCCACACAATGGGCGCATGTATAAATGTATTTTGTATGTTAAGCTACAGAATAGTGGTCATTCATGGATGTGTTTTTGTGATTACGGTAAGGCCATACGGCGCCAGGGAGTAAAGATGGCGGGTTCGTGTCTCATATATGCATATACTAGCTGCGTCCCGCGGTTTCACCCGCGTAAATGTCGATTCCGTGGGAATATCGGGATACACAGTAGCCTATATGTTAATACAGGGTGTCGGCTACCTCCATACAAAATTTTATCAAAATTAGTCCAGCCGTTTGAGTGTGAAGAAGTAACAAACATAACACATACACACTCACAAACTTTCGCCTTTATAATATTAGTGTGATATAGGTATGCTTTTTTTTGACATGTAGTTACTATGGGTGAAATGTATGTGTATGTACAATGCCTGAAATAAAATGATTTAATTTTTTAAAGTTCATGAATGATATTTCAAAAAGACATGTTGCGCAGACGCCAAATAAATTAGGATGAGGGCAGGAGGGTGATAACAATGATGTACAGACGCCAGCACATCAAGATACCCGAAACTGTCAAATTTTCCCAATCAACTTTGAACCTTATGCTTTAGCGATAAAGTTTAAAATCTACTAAAGAAATTTGACAGATTGTAGTAGCTTGATGTGCAGCTGGCGTCTGTAACTATATAACTTTAAGGTTGTTATGAAAATATGCTATAAATGAGTAGCCTGTTTTCTAGGACGAGACTAAAACGTGAATCTCGATATAAGCAGGTAGCTCCTAGAACCGAAAATTCGAAGACATGTGACATCTACCAACCCGCACTGGGCGCGCGAGGTGGATCACGGCCCACTCCCTCTCACAGAGAGGAGGCCTGTGTCCCAGCAGTGGGAACATTATAGGCTGATGCTACATACTTAGCTCCTCAGATTCAGCGAAATAATTGCTAATATAACTGGCATGATAAAATTATTCCGACCTATAAAATTCGAAAACTGGAAAAAAAACAAAGTATGTACCTACGAACGTATTTTTGTTAGAATCATTTTCCATCTGTTGTAACTAAGCATGACGTAATTGAATAAAAACTGAATCGAGTAAGAATAAAAACATTAATTTAAGGGGCTTACAGGACCTAAACACAAAAAAATGCAAGTTTAAGATATGATATGATGAATAAAAGTATATGATCGACTACAGGAACCAAAATCAGAAAAATATATGATATTCTTCAGGATATAGGCTAGGTAGATAGTGTGTTGAAAACATAATGCAACTAATTTGATACGATAGAAAAAAAACATGAAGATAACTCTAAAAACTTTATTATTACAATAAAAACCATACTAATATACATACCTACGATCATTCTGATTTTTTGTTAGATTATTCTACAAGCAACATACTAAAATACTAGTGTTTTAATTTTTTTGTCCAAAGAATAGATTTTTTGTAAATAAATAATTGCCTCATATTTTGCAATGAATTACCAGTGTTGTGTCATCGCACTTCTCTTTCTTTTCTATACAGTCCGACAGTGACCGCGCTTTAGGTCATGTAAGCCCCTTAAATAATAAAATATTTCCAATAAAAAGGGTTTAAAAAAACCGAAACAATACTCCCGCCATCGCCATTTTGACGACCATAAACAATCAACTTTTTTTTGTGCAGGCAGATGTTCGTAGCATATAATGCCTTATGTGGCATATAGCCAACTTGACAAAGAGTAGCCCTGTATTCCATAGACAGGGGTGAGAACGCCCTTTTTTAAAATTTCGCCTCACACCCGTTATGTTCATTGTAATGATAATAATTATAGTGGGTTGACGAGTTATAGATAAATTATTGTGTTGTATCTCTGTTTTGTATGAATTTGTATTTATTTATTTATTTATTTATTTTATAATTTATGTACACACAGTAAAATACATAGGGATATGACATAGTTATAATTTGAGTACAAAGGTACTGCTTATTTCTTAAGAAATTTCTTCCAGCAGACCTGCGAAAGGAGAAGTAAAAAAGAAATGTAGACAATAGTGTGTGAAAACAAGAAGAGAAAATATGAATGTGTGAAGTCTAAAACTAGAATATTAAATAAACCTACACATATAAGTACTTAAATAAATACATAAAGCTAAAATATATAAACATATATATATACATATATATATACTCACAGTATAGAGGAAAGGTAATGCTCTTTTAATCGACATTTAAATAGAGAAATGGTTTTTAAATCACGAATGCTAGGCGGAAGTGAGTTCCACAATCTTACAGCGTGGACAGAGAAGGAATAAGAATAGTAGCTTGTTTTATGAGGCTGAGCTTTAAGGAGGGATCTTAGGTGAGACCTACACGGTGCGTCGCTAGGGCGAGCGTAAGAAAAACGCTCACGCAAGTAGGAAGGATAAGACGGGTTGTGTAAGATGTTGAAGAGGAGACATAAAATTCGAGTATTCCTGCGAAGGCGGATTGGGAGCCACTTGAGTTCCTTGCGAAGGTGAGAAACATGGTCATACTTTCGAAGACCGAAAACAAAGCGAATGCACAGGTTTTGCAAGCGCTCAAGCTTGTTTAATAGCTCCTCAGTAGCATCCAGATAGCAGGCGTCGGCATAATCTATAATCGGCTGAATAAGTGTTTGTGCCAAAGAAATTTTAGTCTTCAAGGGCAGAAGACTTTGAAGGCATTTCAGCGAATGAAAGGAGAAATGCACCTTACGGCTGACCTCATTGACCTGAGCACGCCACGAAAGGTTGGAGTCAATAACTACACCTAGATCTTTAGCGGTTTCGGTATAGTCGATGCGAACATTATCAAGATATAAAGGCATCAGAGATTTAACATCAACCGCATTGCGAACGAATCTGCTGCCTATGATTATGGCCTGGGATTTAGTTGGGTTAATTTGCAAACCACAAGATTTAGCCCAAACGCTGATGCGAGCCAGGTCAAGATTCATTGTAGCAATTGCAGAACTCGCGTTAGCTACAGTAAAATGTCGATACAGCTGCAAGTCATCTGCGTAGAGATGAAAACTAGAGGAGATTACTCTGGTAACAAAGTTTATGAAAATTGAAAAAAGAAGAGGAGAGAGAACGCTACCCTGAGGAACACCCTCAGTGAGGCTACACCAGTCAGAGAAGGACTCCTCCAGGCGAACACACTGAGAGCGTCCCCGAAGATAAGAACTGAACCAAGCTAAAGTGGAAGAAGAGAAATTGATAGATTTGAGGAAACCAAGTAAAATGTCAAAATCTACTGAGTTGAAGGCGCTACTAAAGTCAAGCAATAGGTACTAGAACAGTAAGTGACTTATTCTCCATAGCCCAGCGGATGTCGTCAGTCACCTTCAAAAGTGCGGTTACAGTACTGTGACCCGAGCGAAAACCGGATTGAAAAGGGGATATTATCGAGTTTGACGCCAAGAAAAGTTGTAGTCGTAATAGTCATAATTTGAAACTGACATGCGCGATTCTGTTAAGGACTCTGAAAAGATCCGCTGGGTAAGGTAAAAAATAGGTCTACTTATTCAATAATATAGCATAGGGTCCAAACAAAATTGCTTAGTATGCGTAGACATAAATACCCGAATATGAATACCAGGCCCTAATTCACACACTTTCAATTACAATCCGAAGATTTTGAAGGAAATTCCTAATCCATTGCTTCATAGGCTTAGAAAAATTCGTCTGCCCAACAACTTAAATAACGCAATGAACGTGGCTGAACTGTCAAAATTAAAGGTATTGCGATCAATTGTCATTGTAGGTAGAGTATGTTACCTACGCAATTATGCCGCTGGAAAAACTAATGATAGGAACACACACTCACACTATGCCTAGTCTAAAGCTATGTCATAATAGTACATTATGATACATGTGTGCTATGTTGATCATTATGCACGAGGCGATATTATCGCGCGAGCCGCAGGCGAGAGCGATAAGAAAGCCGAGTGTATATTGATTAATGCACACGCGTTTCATACGACGTTTTTCAACACACTTGCGAGGAAAAAAAACAGACTTGTATTGTTAAATATTAACTTGTATGGAAAATGGCGCGCTGGTTTTGTTTTCCCGCGCGCCGTGCTAGCCAGCACTAGCTATGCGCGCGCAACATTGACTCATTTTAAATATATTAATCTATGGCACAGACAAAACCGATACAGCCTATAGAAAAAATATAATAAACACAAACCTGAAAATTGCAAAAAACCTAAGAATTTCGCGGTCTACCACTGCGCATTCACCTTAAATTGTCTGTGGTCCCCTGCGAGTTCATTTTGCGACCAAGGACAATACAGACTATTTAAAAAAAAATTGAAATATAGCCCGCGGATTTTCTCTTTGGAGTCTCTTTGGGCGCTTTCCGAATTAGCTATAATCGCTCACATCACAGCGCTCACATCATCTCCATGGACGTAATATTACGTCCATGCATCATCTCACATGCGTTCCGATTTAGATATTACTATTATGACTGCTGAGAGCTGGCAACAATTCGGAACACTCGTGAACGCGCTCACATGACAGTGCTTACACAATGTAAAAAAGATATTATTACAGTATTTCTTTGTATAAACACCACATTTCTTCTTCAGTTCTTCTTCTTTGGTTAGGTGGCGACTGTCAGCCAGAAGCACAATTTCAAAAATGCCACGTTAGTTTAATTTAAAGATGATGCAACTCAAAACAAAACACACACTGACACAACCTCATACACACACTGTCATTTTTGACAGCGCTCACGGTGATATTATTCTAGGGCATGGTCGGCATTATCGCAAGATGGCGAATGTCATGACGTCATCTATGACGATTCACGGGACATCGTTATCGCGCTCACGCTAATTCGGTTATTTCCCAATTCGGAACACATCGATTATTTCCCAATTCGGAACGCAGGGTTTGATGAGATTAAAAAAGCGCGCGTCTCCGACTAGTAAATAGTTATCTGTGGTATTACAGAACATGTGGATTAAAGTAAAGAAAAAGCACGCGTTCGTAATACACTCCATTATGGACCTTAAAGCGGTTCAATAAGAGCCACTTTACGAGCAAGTGTGTTGAAAAAAACTTTCCAGACCGATTCAGGAGATAATCCTGAAAAATATATAAAAAGATACGTCAAAAAGATAGGTTCTCTCATCTCTACACTATTTAACGTTAACTGACTTATAAAACCATCTATAAGACAGTTAACGTTCTTATTTACCTACCTATTTCGCATAGAATGACAGTAATTAAAACAATTCAAATCCTCAGCCTCAGGCAAATAGGTACCTACACCGAATATTAAAATAATTTTCACCGATTTAAATAAAATCATTCCTATTTCATTGTTCAATAAATTATTCATTTGATAATCCCACCCGCACACGACGCCAAATTAAAGGTTTTTTATATCGCCACTATACAATAAAACACAACTATTTGTTACAATCACGTACACGCATTCATGCACAAAACGTACACTATAAATTAACCTTTGTTAGTGTTCTATTTTCAAAGTCACGTAGAGGATGCATTAATTAGAATGTGCGTGTTGGTACGCATGACTCGGGTTGCCAATCTAAAAATTGTTAAGGTTATTTATGTAAAAAGTTTTATTGTGTGAAACATTTCTATTTCAAAAGATGTGTTGTTTCTGCCTTCTTTCTCTTTACCAAAGAATTTGTTAGCGTATGCATAGACTACTGTTCCTTTGTAGATTGAAGTCGTATGCTTTTCTATAAACCAACAATTTATGTTTCCGCTAAACCAAGTTCTACTGAATAATTATAATATTTTGCTTGAAGGGACTGAATTCCACTGCCCAATTACTGAACTACACCAAAATACCGATTAGCGATACCTAAGCTTTTGTTAGCTGTTACTCTCCAACTGCGTTTTAAACTAGGACAAGCTTTTACCAAAGAATAAATTAAACATGTAAGTGCTTCGGACGTAAACAATTCTTCCTTTAATCATTCTTATTTACTCTGCACGTAATACCTTCTCAATCTTCACAATTCCAATAAAAGTTTTTATTTCAACAAATGTAAACAAACAAATAAAAATCGCAATCATAAATGCTTTGTGACTTCACAAAGCATTTTTCAATATCAAGGGAGAAGCTAAAAACAGTTCCATAAGTCATATGTTTTATTTACAATTCTAGGTTTCAAATAAAACCTTTTTCTTTACAGCGTGCATTTTCAACGACACGACGACGAAACGTATAACCGTCTCGCTCACTCTCATTACCGTACTTTTGAATTCGTAACCACGCCTTACAAACACCCCGCTCTGTGCCTATCTTGTTCTATCTCGTACAAATAGTTGTGCCGTCTCACTCGCACGCGACTATCGATTTACACCGTCCCAAGTTTGTTTACCCGACCAAATTCCGTAGCTATATTTAGTTCGATAGGTTGTAATAACTGGTGCGAACTACACATGGAGGGGTTATATGTAATTGTGTTGATGTTACCAATGTCGGAAAGTTTTTTCGTTACTTTTTTTCAAGAATAGGTTTTGCTATGAAATATGATAGGTTATTTGATTGCGTATTTGAGTTTTATGGATTAAAGAACATCATATGAGTTTATTGACTGGTAAAGTAAAAAAGGGAAACAAGTTTTTAAATAAGGTGCACAATGGGTCTTGTGTCAAATCTTGTAGTGGACAAATTGAAGCTTGAAATGTGTCTCAAACAGAAAATATTTTTTTTTCACTATGTTAAGTCTGCTCAAGTTAGGACCTACAGTATTATGATTATGTAGACGAGAGATTGTAATAGGTATTAAATTCTAAATGGCTAGGCTAGCTCTGTCAAAGCTTTACTTTTCATCTGGTTGTTGTAATATTTATTATGATTTAAGAATACCTAGAAAGTGAGGGAAATAAGGAAAACGTTGTGTTTTAGGTAAGTGTAGACTTATCCAATCATTATCACTCATTTCTTACTATAAGCTTTCAGCATCTATTTAACTTTGCAATAATCAAGACATCTAGGTAGGTAGGTACTGTAGAGATTTGTTATGTACCTATGCTAACCTTAAAGTAACACTGGCTGATAAGTTTTGTTGTGGGTTAAGATTAAAAAGTTAAGACGGTAAGTCAGAAGACAATAACACATGATTTAATAAGATAGAAGTAATATTTATATTGTCCATGTTGAGTAAGATTATCTAAACCAATATATAGAGTTCAAACTCAACGACTCTTTCAATTATAATTGTGGAGATCCCGCTGGATCTTCACAGTACTATGACTGTTGTTAGTTCAGCTGGACGGCTGCCCCCCGCAACCGTTCAGCTGAACTTCCTACCAGCTACGTACGTACCTATCGCAACCATTAGGTACACACTCTTATAATCTGACATTAGTAGGTACACTATTTACCTACCTACAATTTTTTTCTGGATTATTCGCCATAGGCTGCAGACTACACTATTTCGTAGTAATCTAAAGTAGGTACCTATTTAAGTATTACCCAAACATACCTATAATATCGTCTTCAGAAGCCCGAAAGTCTGACAACCAGTCTTACCAAGGGGTATCGAGGAGGTACCTATTTAACTGGGTTGTGGAGGTCAGATAGGCAGTCGCTCCACGTAAAATACTGGTATTCAACTGCGTCCGGTTAGACTGGAAGCCAACCCCAACATAGTTGGGGAAAAGCCTAGCAAATGATGATGAGAATAATATCTTCCTCTACACGCCAGTCATAAGCTTCCTGCTTCCTCATACGAACAAAAACAAGAACTCAATTTATTTACTTCATCCCATCTTTTACGAAGTAAAGCCATGATTAATATACGTAATTAATTCAATAACCTATCGACTATTAACATCTCTGATTTATTACACTGCTAATTTTATATCTAATGATGATTATTAATCTCTAAAATTAATTGACTCTTTGGCAGTTGTTTGTCATTAAGCTGGCAACTTGTCGTTGGCGCCATTTGTATTCTTTTTCATAACTGTCAAATATTCTTAGGTTGGTACTTGGTAATACCAAGAAGAGCTCCTTGTGAAAACGTTAATGCAATAATAAAAATAAATAAATAAAAATTGTTTATTAACAGACAACTACAGTCCATAGAAGAGGTTAGTAACATAAATCTTATACACTATGTTAGTACAATTAAAACACTGCTACTATTAATGCAATGAAATGTAAAATTTGTTTATACTTAGTTAAATACCTACTTTTGTCACCAAACATTGTTGTGTCCCAGTTAGAGATGTAGGTGTATGGTGCTCGTGAAATTACAGGCATAGGAGAATTTCAAACTTAGTCAAAAGGCTTGACTAGATTCGACTGGATTGGATTGATCGGAAAACCTCTTAGTGTTGCTGGTAGGCGACGATAAACACTAAGTATCATTTTCGATTTTGATTTTAATAGCAGTTTCCTTCAAAGACCAATTTTTTTACTCTCAAGCAAAGATCACCTGTTTGCTAATTTTAATATCACGGTATACAAAACCTTTTAAATTAAGAACTTAAAAATCAAGAGCACTCCAGCAAATTAATATACCTAATCAATTGGCAACACTGGTCGCCTAACAATGGCCGCCACGTGCACATTGTTCCAACCGGGGCGCGCGGCTGTCTCCCGCCAAAATTACAATGGAGAAAATATGAAACGTATTGATAGCATGAATTGTATGGGAAACCTTATGGTATTGAGATTGTAATCATGTTAATGCAAGTATTATTAGCTATGAATCACTTTGTTTGAATATTTTTGGCGTTATGTTGGTAATGATATGGGGTGGTGTTGTGTTGAAGATTGCTTTTGCTGATCACAAAAATGTTTTTTCTGGTTTATTTTGTCCGGTTTGCTCACGAATTTAATACATGCGGAATATAACTTACTTGGTATCTTGTAAATCATTATTTTTTACTGCCATAGCTACATAGGTATTTCTGCTGCCACAAAAAAAAGATGCTTTGTTACGTTTTAAAAAAATAAGCAGGTAGGTCCTTACTTTTTCAACTGAAACTGAACAACGCGTCGTATCCCCTTGCTATATAAAGGAGGTTTTGTAGAAGGCGCTTGCCAGTCACACTAAAAACCTCATTACTTTCTGTGGTCTATAAAAGGAATAAAACCAAACCTATTTCCAATTTTATCACCCACAACCATTAATCAGTCCATAAACAAGATCCCAAGACATCACCACACAAATTAGTAGAACCCCGCCTCCAAGCTTCGCTCGTAAAATGCAAAAAACATGAGAGTACCGCTCATCGCTACACAGTGGGCTATTTGCTAACATGCGCCATTACCGTCTCTCCGGGGAATCCGCCCCCCGGGGCTGTGCCGCAATTACCGAGACAACCGCGGTAGCAGTTTTTGTTGAAATACATTTAATATTGGTTGCTCTGGTGTGTTATTAAAGGCATTTTTTGGTGGAAATTGAATTGGGTCTTCTTTGTTGTTTATTACTGTATTAATAATTGTTTGGAATGGGAAATGGTAGGTAGTTACACTGTTTTAAATGAATGGCCATTTAAGTTTTTTTAAAGTGAAAACTTATTTTGGCGCGTTGGGCATATTTTGAGATGGGAACAAACCATTGAACTCGCGCCACTGTTACCGTAAGCGACACCGCGCGTGTTTTGTTTATAAGACTATTCAAGAAATACCCGCTTCGGATGTGTTCGGCTGTCCTCGGGATGTACTCGGTTTTAATGTATATCCGATATGTCAGTGAGTGATGGCAAAGTATTCTGTTTGTGTTTTGTTTTCACTTCTGCCGGCACTCCCGGAGTGCCACTGTTTTTTTATTTTATTTTAGAAGCGTGGAAATGAATTACTTTTAGGCAAGCGTCCTGCGTCATTGAACAACATTAAGGAAAGTAAACGTCAGCCTATCCAATAATAAAAAAGTTATCTTTGAGGAATTACAGAATTCTCATTTATTACTTAGCCTTTATTTTATTAAAGTAAAAGCATTTATTTCAAATAGGCACCTAAAAGGCACTTTTGGACGTTAAAAATGGAAACAAAATAGAATTGATTTTATAGTCGTCCATTCCAAAAGTTAGTTTTCGTATGGAGAAGAATGGGCAAGAAACTCCACCGTTACTCTTTTAGAATATTTTGCCTATAACAATTTATAATAATCTAAAATATGTGAAGACGATGCACCTAAAATAAAATTACTATACCACAATAGGTAAGGTAAGGTAAGGTAGTAGATATGCTTATTTACAGAGTGTACTTTTTTAATGTGAGTTTTAAATTTTCTTTCATTTAATTGCAATATATCACAAGGTAACTTAGTAAGATGATTACTGTTTTTCAACAGGACAGGCGTAGCAACCTTGATAAAATTAAATTCGTTATCTATAAGCCTCGTGCTAAACATATCATTATTGATAACGTGTCAATGAATTCTGAGAATGGAATAGTGTTTATTATAGTTGCACGTAGCTTATAAAATTATCTACAAGGTATAATTGAAATAACTGAAAACCTGAAAATGGGTCATTGCGCCTATCATTATGACCAACTTTTACAATGGGAATAAAAAAACAGCTGTTCGATACATTTATGTTCGCATAACTCGGCAAAAAATATTTATTTGGCGATTTCAGGATTGGTTCCATAGTGGAAGTAGTTCGTAATGAGCAGTACCTACAATGCATCTTTAAAGGATTTCAATAATTTTAATTACACATTGTTTATTTTAGAGTCCGCGCGGTACTAGTTATGTGAGCGGTGGGACGGAGGGACGGGGGCGCTTTGTCATTACTCAGTAGGTGCGTTGCGAACACTAGACAACCCCGCCGCCCTCACCCCCGTCCCCACCTAAGACGCGGCCAACTATGGTCCGCTTTTTAATTAGCTGCAGTAAAATGACACTTCTTAATTTGATCATTTCGGACTGAGTTTAGAGATATGCATGTCAGATAAGTTTCGTTTGTTACACTATTCTGTATTAGAAACACAAGATTTGGTTGATGGCCGCGAAAAAACAAAAAGACGCCAATTGCAGTAATTTAAGTAAGCAGGTAACACAAAAGCTGTCATTTTACTGCAGCTAATTAAAAGTCCGACTATAGTTCCTCGCGGACTATACATAACATCAGCCCGTAAATGTCTCACTGCAAAAGTGCATCGTAAAGGCTGGTCTCACACAAAGAACGAAGAACGAACAAACATAAAGTCCTGTAATCACGCTTGGTCACTGCGGCTTGACGATTAAAAACCATTCGATACAAATTTTGATTCCGTCAAACAGTAATGTCCAAGATTAACATAGGAAAATATTATGACGACAATCTCAATTGCTCTTGCCCTCAACCATCGCCACGGTTAAAGCCTAAAATCTTTTTTCTAATAGCACTTTCAATCTATAAAAACGTAAAAAACCCAAGAAACTTTTCAAACATCACCCCTCTTTCACCCCTTATAACCGCAACGTGAGCAATAATCGAGCACGTAATGACTGTATCAAGTTTCGTCCCAAGCGGTTCAACTGATTTGCTTTTAGTTTTTGTCTGGCGCATATTATGTTGGCCCCACTGTGCGACTAATTGTTTTTCTGGGTTGGCAACCCTGGGGAATTGCTCTATTTTGGATGATGTTCTTTATGGAGTTGAGCGTTTACGCCGTACGGCATTTCATACAAACTTTCAAGCCTTTATTTTTCGAAATGAATGAACCAATTTTGATGAAACTTCATACGCATAAGCAGGATACAAATGTCTAAAAAGTTACTAGAGAAAATTTTCGTAGAGGAAGTATACATAATTCCATTTAACTGCATATTTGGATACTTGGGTTGTAGAGCAAGTATCTAAATACTTGCGTTTTTAGGCTGGGAAGTGATGGTCTCTCGGCTGAAATGATGATAGTAATGATGATAAGTGTAAAAGTATTAATTCCTCGGCCGATTACTTTATCTGTACGGTTGACTGTACATCTGATAAAATCAAAGTAGTGAATCAAGTATTTCAGATCCTACCGTAATATAGGTAACGATAGGTACATGTTTTATCGCTAAGGTAGATAAAATCAGAATCGATTACATCTACGTATCACAAGTAGCACTACGGAAAATCGAGATATGAATCGAATGAGATAATCTTAACTAAAATCTTTCTAATGATATAATAGCATAAACTAGAAAAACAACTTTTATCTTTAATTTAATGAAAAATCTAAAGTAAGTAGCTGATTAGTGGATAGTAGATAAAATAGTTTTTAGATTTTGATTGGAAAAATTGTTGACACTTGACAACAAACCACCAACCAACCTTACTTTTAAAACACTTCCTTTAAAAGTAAGGTTAGAAATTAGAACGCTTTTTCGAAAAAAAAGGTAAAGGCATAGGTACCTATCAAAAGTTAAAATGAGAAAGAAAGAATAAATTGTTTATTTTGCAGTAACAAAACACACGTTACAAAAAAAAGTCATAAATACACACTTACAAAGTAGCCAAAAAGCCTCGTACTCAATAATATTAAAGTTAGGGATTGAGAATTTTGATCATTGTTTGATGTCAGAGCAGGTCACAATTTATTAATGGTCATACCAAGACCAAAGACAGAAGGGGCTCGTGGCTTAATACCAACAGCCTCATGGATCGATTGAAGGTTAAGCTACGTTTGCCGCGGTCGGTCCGTGGATGGGTGACCATCTTTACATACCGAGACCCCTCTGTGCCTCGGAAAGCACGATAAGCCGTTGGTCCCGGCTGTCATTCGTGGATCTTTGACAGTCGATACCTACGAGTCGTCAGAAGCCCGAAAGTCCGACAACCAGTCTTACCAAGGGGGTATACCGTATTACCCAATAACTGGGTTGTGTTAGACTGGAAGCTGACCCAAACATAGTTGCGAAAAGGCTAGGCAGATTATGACAATATAACAAAGACAATATACAGTACACTTGCAAACGGCTTAATCTGAAACGGCCATTAATTCCATTTACCTGCTTTTAAAAAGCTGTTTACTCAATAACGTAACTAAAATATCGTTTTCAAATAACTAAACATTTTACTCGTCCTACAGGCACAATATAAAACTCAATAAAGACGTTCCAATTTTAAAGTTACATTCAAATATGGAATGTTTAGCAACTGTCATGTTGGACAATAGGAGACGTTGTGCCTTCGTCCTAATGCGCGTGTCCAATAACATTTTTTTTTTCTGATGTTTTGGGAACATGAATTAAATATTTGAGGCTGCCGTGGCATTTCCGTTGATGTGGATGTCAAATTAAAATATTTTTAAGAAGGCAACTGTGTGATTGTTGATTGGTTTAAAAATTAATGTTCAATCGTTTGAATCTGTTGCAAAGTTTTTTTAGAGGGAGTATATTTTTAAGATCATCAGATCACCGGAACTCTATTGCGTAACAATTTCAATCACAATCCGAGAGTTTTGAAGGATTTCTAATCCATTGCTTCATAGGTTTAATAAATTCGTCTACTCAACAACGTAAGTGCTCAAAAATGCAATGAACGTAGCTAAAATGAAAGAAATTACGATCAGTCGTCATGTTGTGTGTGTTATGACTACCCAGCTGGATTTAAACAATACCTCGTACAATAGAAATCGCTACGACTTCATTTAAAGTTACTCCAAAATGCAGAAAAACGTATGTTAAAAATATAAGTAGTCTATAATCTACAAGGGGGTGTAATTATCAATAGTTAATATACAAAAAAATCAAATATAATTCTATTTGATACTTAAACTCATCTAGATTATGTAAATGATTCATGTAATTAATAAACATATTTTTTATGTTATATTATTCATCATCGGCTACAATTTGTTAAAGAGGGTGGGCGCTGATATCTATAATTACTAGATATTCAGTTATCTTAGCTTAGGTATTGGCTGCACCCAGCAACCCCCCGGTGGGTTCCCGCATTGTCGAGGGGGGGGGCTCAGTAGCCGTGGCTTGGTCACCCACGGTGAAGCGAAGAGGAACCCGAGGTGGGATCGCTCGTCAGGGCTTTTGCCGGTAAGCCAACGACAGACGACGTAGCGGCCAACAAGTAGGTTGCGGTGCCGCTTGGGCGACATCGCAACTGAAGCGAGCCGCGATATCGTATGGGATGGGAGGCATCGCGGCTGAGGGTTTGGAGGCCAGGGCGGGAGAGGGGTGCCGGTATTGCGGTGCGTCTCCCTACCTGCTGCGGCCTTGACGGGGTCGCCACCGTCTGATTGCGGACGCGGTGGGGCCGCAGAGGCGGAGAAGTGTTGGTATGACGTTGGCTCTCCTTATCCTCTGCGGCTGAAAATTGGTAGGCGGCGGGGCCAATGACCTGTCCCGTCGCAGGGGGACCAAGGGTGCCCAGACACGGGGTCGTCTGACGCCCATGTGCTGGTTTGGTCCCTTTGGTGGTCACGGCGTGCTATGTGTTCTGGTGCGCCGGTGATGGGGAGTACTCCCCAGAGGAGGGTCCGGTGACGGACAGCCGCGGCGGGTTCACGAATGAGTGCTAACGCGTGCTCGTGTTCCCGCCGTAAGCGGCAGAGGAGGACACCGTGGAGTTTTAGTGGGTTAGAGTCCCACATGACTGCACTATCTCCTCGTGGTAGTGCAGAATGCATTAGCATTTCTCCACGTTAAAAAAAAAAGGTATTGGCCGCAACTCCAACATACAACTCTACTTACCTTAGTCCTATTTTTGTTGTAATCCATAATTATATGTTTTTACTTGAAGCTGCAAATAAACTTTTCATTTACAAGTTGAGGTTACAAAGTATCGGTAGAGTCTGTTGGAAACAGGAAAAGTGACAGCAGCCGTTTCTAAAAGTAGCTGAACCTTTTACCTGGCCTATTACGTCATAACCTAACCAGTAATTTCCACCTCGTTTTCCATCGAAAACCATCGAATATAGATAGAATCTGTTCACGCAGCAATACCGCAAAAAGTGCCGACAGGCGGACAAGCCCATTGTGGCATCGACAAATGGTTACTAAGAAAAAAAATGTCTACCATTGAAATAGTTAATAGTGTGTTCCGATGCGCGAAATTTGTCACAATAGGTGCCCCCGACGGGCAATTATCACGCCCTGTATTAACGTCTTTGTCATAATATGGTGTGGTTATGTTGCAGCTTGGTGCGGGATAGAAAATAAGGTTTTGTGAACGATTTTAACCTATTTAGTGCAATTTATGGTACGATAAACCATTTTACCAAGTGTTTCTTGGACGGAAATGTGTTTTAAAATGTCAATTTCGAAAGTGTCTAAGCGTCGAAAAAGATTTTAAAGGTTGACACTGTTAGCAGTAGGTAATGATGCGTCGTAATGTAACTATATTACCAACTTGAGCAATTTGAAATACAGCAGACAAATAACTGTGTTAAAATTAGCATAAAACACAATGGCGACGAAAGCTGCCTCTGCTATACATGAAGAAATATTACGAAATACATTTAACTCATACTACCAAATGACACATTAAAAAATTACCAAAAACGTTTCATATTTTCTTCTAAAATATCTACGACTTTTGACCCTCAGTGCGCGCGCTTTCTCAATTTGTCACACTGACAGCCGGAGCTGCCAACTGCGCAAACACAACGAGGGCGCGAATGTTTGTTTTCCTTCACACAATATGGATGATGTTTGCAATGTTATTATTTATGGCGTTTATTGCGCTTTGACAAATAGATTTACGGAGATTGACACCGTATTTTTATTTTAAAGATTCTTTTGTCATTTTATTTCGTTAGGCAGAAGTATTAGTATTTGACTATCCGATGCTTTCATTAGGTACGCAGTACGCTTACACGAAATTGATTTATGTTTTAATCAAGGCTGACGAAATTAAATGAATGTGATTCATTTGCATTAATTGAAAATTATCATGACTAAAGGTTTAACCAAAACAATTATTAATATTTTATTCGATCTATAACAGTTTACCAAGTGATTTTATTTGACTTGAAAAAAAAAGTTGTTTGTGGTACACCAAACCTTTTTAAAGTACGTGCAGAATTCCGCCGCATTCTAATTTTCTACTTGGAAAAACCAATCTCTTTTCAAGTCGCGGTCCTCGCTTTTGTTAACAGCAGAAAACTTCTACGAAACTAAAGAAAAAACTCGTAATTGTCAAAAAATCGTTGACGTGAAAACTCTTCAGACCCACCGACTTTTGAAACTCGAAAAATCTTTAACAAAATTTACATTAAGTTACACAATTGAACACCTTTTAAGGGTTTTGCCGGCAAACTGTAACGTTTCATTTAAGCGGAAATCCATTTGCAAAACCTTTGCAATATCAAACGAATTTCTACTTTAAAATAGTAGACATAAACTTGTATTTCCCATGATCAAGTTTGAGATTTTGTAGATAGTATCTCTGGGTTTTGGGATAATCTTTTGTTGATAGATTATGTGGTATGAACAGTGCGGTTTCTGCGAACCTCTACCGGCTAGGACATTGAAAGTGACAATGTCTATTTTTTCTTCCACTTTTACTATGTAAACTATCGTTTTTTTGGGACACCATTGAAGATAAGGCTGCTAAAATTAGAGATGTCCTTGCCAAGGATAAAAACGATACCTGTGTGGGTATACAATGCTTTAAAAAAAAGAACTACCGCAAAGCAGAATGGGTGGTAATGTTTTACTTTACTTAAACAAGGTTTTTTGAGAGCTGAGACCAGTGGTGGTCCAGTGGTAATTACGAGTTGTAGGTCGTGGGTTCGAACCCAGACAGGTGCTTTACTTTGTGTAAATAATTTCATCACCACTGCTCTCAAAAACGGTGAAGGCAAACATCGTGAGGAAACCGGCATGTCCTAGAACCAAAAACTCGAAGACATGTGACCAACCCGCACTGGGCCCGTGTGGTGGATTATTAGCCCACTTTCTCTTGATGAGAGGAAGCCTGTATCACAGCAGGGAAGTTGAATATGATGATGATACAAGGTTACGATCAACCTGACCGAAATCCTCAAATATGATGTAAGGTATTTCACAGACCTACAAATGGCTGTGTGCTTCGAAATCATACCAATACCTACTCGTAAAGTGTAGGTACCAGAGCCTTCACGCAACAATCAAACAAACTTTTTTCTCTTTCCTTATAATACCATACACGTATCATATACTTTTTCTTCTCAAATGTCATCACCTTGATACGGCTCGTCAATTTTTTTTCTAAACACAAAAGCAACACGTGATAGCCCCCTCAATTTGGCAAAGGCAACTCAGGTAACAGCCAGAAAAAAAAATAAACGTGACAAAATGTCAGTAAACATGTACCTACTACACCTTTGCCAACATTAGAAAAAAAATAAGAATATATCCCATAGAAACGTACACACGGTCAATGGTTTTTTTTTTGAAGCTCTCTGTGTATGAGATTATTTTCTCTACAGCATTCTTACATCTAACATTCTTCTTAGCGTGTCGGTGGCAAGCATTACTCAACCATACTCATTTTATAAATTCGAAAGTATCTAACTGTCTGTATGTTACTTTTTCACGTCTAAACCACCGAACGAATTTCGATAAAATTTGGCAAGGAGATAGATGACATTCTAGGAAGGAGATAGGCTAGATTTTCTGAGTGCCTAGCTTGACAAGTGACAATCGCTTTAAAGCGTTTCATTTAACTACAACAGCCTATAACATGATCGATTGACATAAGCTTTTCGTTAGCTTATGTCAATACAATACATCTTTGACTCCATCATCGTTATGCTTATCACTGATAGAATGTCACCTTGTGTAGGCCTCTTAGTTCAGAAATAATTAGATTCTATTTTTAACGCAAACTGCCGTTCAGGCATATTTTAGCAAATCACTTTTTGGTGCCTATTTCAATAATTGGCAGACGTAGACGTGGGTGCTCGGAAACCTACTGCTCTGACTTTCAATAGTCGACGAATTCTTCCAGACTTTTTTTCTTTTTAATCGACGAAAAAAAAGCTAAAAAAATATAATTTTTTTGCACACAGCAAAACCAAAGAACGAATCTGTTTTGCTCAAATCTTTTTCAATGAACCCAAAAAAATCTACTTTTGAATTCAGAACTCCCGAATCGTGACGAATGGAACGCTCGACGCTCATTCAAATATCAAAATTGGAAGGCGTTTCACGTGTTTGACTTTAACGTTTTTAGTGTTGCAATGGTGCAGAAAATCTACCATTGTCATGGGTAATTGTAAAATAAGTAGTTTGCAGCAAAAATCAATCGGCATTGCTTATAATTGAAATAGACGTGCGTAAACTGTTTATTTATGAGCCGTAAATAATTGCTGCGTTTAATGTTCAGTTGCGCGCGAAAGTTGAAGATGTATTGACTCTCTTCATATTCCAATTTATCTTTTATTAAATTGATGATATGCTTAAGCAAAAAAGGTTAGGAAGGGGCTTAAGAAGAAATATATTTGTTTGTACTGAGGTATAATGACTGCTAAGGTTGTGTCTCACGCCTTAAAAAACCGTTCACATGACTAATCATCCCATTCCTTGGTTTCAGATAAACAAAAAAACAAAATGTCACCCTCTCTCAAGTAACGTAACGCAACGACCAAAACACAACAATGTCAATACACACACGAAAGAGGTTGACGCGGTGACTAAATAAGTTTGCGTCAAAAAGAAAGAAAAAAATCAAGATGGCGTTGCTGACGAATTCGGCGTCGGCGGCGGGCCCGACGGCCGGCGGGCCGACGGCGCCTCAGGCCCATTCGGCGACGCCACTGCATCACTACTTCCACTATTTGAAGCAGCCGTCCCCTCTGGCTCAGAATCCGTACGCTCATCACTCGAGTGCTCACCATATGGGGATGGGCCCAGGCCCACTCGGAGGGTTAGGCCCGTTTGGGTTAACGCCACACGGATTAGAAGCTGTTGGATTTCCTCAAGGTAAGATTTTTTCATTTTGCTAAGTTTAAGTTATACTTATTAGTTCTGACAACTGTACTGATTCTAACCACAAACGCGTTCCTATACTTTCAGTTATATTTCGACCACTTTAAATTAATTATTTTAAACATACCTATCTCACATCTACGCTAAAAGCTTTTTTAATTAAAAATAAATTAATATTGGCTAAATAGTCGTCGAGTATTTTTGGATAAATGACTAAAAATACCTAATACCTGTTGTTACTAAAGTCATAAATAGGTGCAACTTCTGAGAAGTTTTAATCAATTATGGCATATACTTTTTGTCATTAGATTTTTTAAATAGATACGTTTTTAATAATTTTTTCCAGTTATATATCCAATTATCCAGGCTTGTGTTAAAAGCAATTGATTATAGTAGTAGGTATGACTAGAAAAACATTGGCATTAAGGAATTAAAAACGGCGTAAAAGGAAAAGACACGTCAAATGCTAGACTACCGAGAGGTTGATGCAAATAGTTTAAAAGATTTCATAAATATAGAACCACTCAACGATCCTAACACCAATCGTATTTTTTATATTGAAAAAAATCTTCAATGTTTTATACAAATTGTGGTTATGATTTTCAATATATTATAACTAGGTTGAGTTATAATATATTGAAAATCATCTAGCCGAAGTCAAAACTTTAGTCATTATCTACAACTTCATCATGTTCACACATTAATAATTTCACAAATTCGATGGAAATGTCCATTTAAAACAATTTTGTTACAAAAATAGAATTAAGCATAAAAAAACAACAAAAACAAATGAAGATGGCGAAAAACAAAATTGTGGTCTGCCATGAGCTCCAATATCGCGTCAAAACGAATTTCATTCGGAATTTCAGGTTGTAATTTATTGCGTGACCTGCCTGAGTGGTATTTTTAATGATATAGATGCTTATTTTATTTATTTTCATAACTTCCATATCGCGCACAAAAAAGGAAATTTGGAAAAACTGAAAAAATGCATGAAAATCATAAGAACATCGGTTCGTAAATAACTTATTGTAAAAATACCAACACATAAGCACGAATTGGCAACTTGTCAAAACTTTGCCTGTTTTAAAGCCATTATCAAGATTTTCAACACGGAAAAGGCACCAAAATCCATTCTAGTAATGTCATAAAATACCTGAATTTATGGTCAGTTCAACTTTGTTAACGTAAAGGCGATACCTACTCCATTTATCAAACTAATGACCACAATTTGTAAGTTTTGACAAAACGTGTAAAATATTCTACACCATTTGCATTTTGACTTCTGATTCTTAAATTTCATGTTTCATTTGCTGTAAGTTATATGTGGCAATCTATCAACGAAAAAAATGCTTTGTATTTTGTTTTTGTACTTACGGTACCGTACTTAAATTACTTGACCTTAGTCCGATAATAATGTCGTCCATTTTTGATTCTCAAAACGTTCGTGTTTATTTGTAACATTTTTAACCAGGGCGCAAACTCAAACCATGAATTCAGCATTCGATTCTGGAAGTAGAAATCATTCGTCAATTATCAAAAAAAAAACAAATCAGGTGTTTCATAGAAAAGGGTAATACCTACGCGGTCAAAATGTATAGAACAGTATTTTTTTTTAATTATCCTGTATATTTCGTCATACTATCCCATTTATTATTATCTTCAACATCCAAAACTAACCTAATTACCCCATACAAGGGAATACCATCATCGCCAATCTAACGAAAATTACAAATTTTATCTACACCAACAACGACATCAGCGTGACAGGCAAGCCCATTCGCAAAACAACAGCAGAGAAGGAACGCTGCATAATTTACGTACCAAGAAGACATCCTTGCGAAATAATCAAAACAGCCCCTCTCCCCCCCATAAGCCGCTTATCCCCACCCCCTGTGTTGCCACGCTACCCCCGAAATGTAGGAGAAACGGGAAGTCGCTTGTTAGTTCGCTTTAATTAGTAGCAAGTTTGAGTTTTGATGCTGGCAACATTTAGCGTGTTGTGTTTTTGGATCCTTTTTCTGTTGATTGTAAATGTTTTTAGAAACTGTTTCTGTGTGAGATTTGTGAGAATGTGTGAATGTATGGGAGGTTTTCTTTTGGATAAAAGTTTTCTAATTCACAATACTACGCCTTCGCCGAACTTAGGTACTATGTCGGCTTGGTAATCAAAATAGCGTATCCTATAGGTATAATTGAACCTAGTAATTTCGCCACGAATCAAAACTGTGGAGATTTGTAATTTGCACAGTATATTGATACAGACGCAGATCTAGCTACTTAAGTAGATACCTATAATTTTTCAAAATTCATCGTCATAAAACTTGCTTCAAAAAAGATATACAAAATTACTTAAAACTACATCCAACGAATAAAAAACTAACCAATCACAACAGAGATAAAATTTTCAAAAAAAGAAAATGGACTGACGACGTTTTTAATTCAAAAGGGAGGCATCTCAGAATCCGGATTAACTTCCCTTCATTTCTTAGAAGTAACGTTTTGATACGCCATTCGAGAAGCTTGTAGAAAGAAATATTGTGAAAAAATATAATTACATAGACTTGTGTTTACTTAAAAGAACTTGCTGTAAGGAAATATTGAAATAGTTAATGACTTGGGATTCATTTTGTAGAGGTTTGTGAAGAAAATTAGTGTTAAAAGTGGTGGAGTGCCACAGGGACCTTTAGTTTGTCCTGTTGTTATTGATCCTGTAATCTTCCATTTTTTAAATGAGTCATCATCATCATCAACCGCAGGAACTCGTTGGATGCGAGAAGCACAGAAACGGTCGAAGTAGAGGTGCTTGGGGGAGGCCTATGTCCAGCAGTGGACGTCTTTCTATAAGAGTATAACGCAATAATGAAATCTTGAATTTCTGATTCGAAGAAAGCCTATTTGTACAACGGATTATTTAATAAAAATGATGTCAAATTTGACGGGTTAACGAAGTTAAAAAGGATTTTTTTTTTTCTTAATTCATCGACATATTTTTTGAGAATGTAAAGTATTTTTTCTTGAAATAACTCAAGTAAAATAAGTAAAAGGATTTTAAAAGTGCGCAAAGTACACTAACGTAGTGCTGATTTATAAAAAATGGGCTCTTAATCCCGAAAAGGGTTGTTCCAGGAAATATTCGGCGATATTTTTAGCGTATGGGTTTCAGGTAGCCCTCTTTTATTTTTTTCTTAAAAAGCTATATTTTTTCTGTACACCGGAATTATTTTGTGATGTGACTGACAGTTAACTGTTTAAGTTTACTTTTTTATTATTGTAACTAAGAAATGAGTCTTCTATAAAAAGAAAAAAATAATTCCTAACGAATTGTCTTCTAGATTCTCTTTCTTTTCTTTCACGTTTTCAGTGAAAATCAGACTTCTTGCCAAAAAATAATTGTACACTAAAGGCCGGTTGTATCAAACGAATGATTAACGTAACATAGCTATGTTACGTTAATCATTCGTTTGATACCTTTGATACCTTGACTTGCGTCAAACTACGTATCTATGCATAGGTACGTAGTTTGACGTAAGTCAAGGTCATAATTTTGTGAAACGACGTTTTTTTTTGGTTTGACAATAGCGCCATTTTTGACGTGTACGCGTGCGTCAAGTGAACGTCAAACAACCCGCCCTTAATTATTTTTAAAAAGAGTAACCGTGGAGTTTCTTGCCGGTTCTTCTCCATAGGAAACGACCAATTGGAACCGTGCACCTAGCTTCTGACGTTTCATAAGTGCCTATGTAGACTTATGTGAAATAAAATAATTTGATTTTGATTTTTAAATGAAGTACTATCCAAACATTATCAACAAACATGTCCATTTGATATTTAGATTTCATTTTAATTCGAGAGCGGTAATGAGTCATTCACTCAACAGTTTCAAAGTAAAAGATGCATCTTTGTTACAATAAAATCTACAAAACCTATAAACATAGTTAACGAATTGCGACCTATTAAACGCAATAAACACTTAATTCTCCAATAAAATTAATCCGACTTCCAATTTTAATCCATATTTCTTTCTCTTTCTCCCACTCGTGAATCGATGTATTCTTGTCCCTCTCATGCAATAGATGCGTTCGGCGGCGGCGTAACGTTGGCAGCTGGGCATTCGTTTTTTGAATTCTTTTTTTCATTGTATCACTTTTATAATGGCATCCCTTAGAGTTTTATGGCCAGTTGCTTTTTTAATCTTTTAGCGGGCATAATTAATTTGTTTTTTTTTCTCTTTTTCCTATCCCGCTATATTATTCGGGACTTCGGAAGCCGGATATACGTGAATGCTTATTGTTATCTTTTTGATTTTTATCTATTTATTGAATAAATGTATTTATTTAGGTGCTCAGTAGTTTAGCTGATAATATAACGTTATATTATATTATTATTTTACAAAAAAAAAATTAGTAAGATATTTTAATTTTTTATGGAATCAATTTAATTCATGAATGTTTTTTTTGTCTGGAGTGATTCATGAACTATACCCAAGTACCTATGTGTTACCGATTTTCCTTAAGAATTTTTATCTAATCAGCAAAATTGCCTATCGCACGAAGCCACAATCCTAATCGCTTCCATATTGTCAACAGTTTAGCGTTTGTCTAGTTGCCAAGATGACAATCTTTTAAAACATTATGGCGCAATGATCGTTTTTCATAATATGAATTAAGCTATATTCAAGTTAAAATTCTAATAGCCTTTATTAGCAATCTTACAAACTAGTTTAACAATATAGGTATTTATTTATTTATTTATTCAGTTCTTTTATTTAAATTCAAAGTTTAGACATCCGAAATCTCGAGATTGCTTTGCTCTTTAGCATAGGCCTCTCCCAGGCTTTTCCATAGCTCACGATCGTGAGTTTTTCTCCTCCATGATCCCGCAGTAGTTTTCAGGTCGTCTTCCCATCTTTGAAATGGTCTTCCTCTTTTCCTCTTTCCTTCTCTGGGATACCATTCTGTCACATCTCTGGCCCAACTTCCGTTTTTACCCCTGATGACATCATCATCATCAGGGAAAGCTATATTAATAGTCTTTATTTAGACATTTTACCCCCGTATTCATAAACGTTACTTAAAGTTAAGTAGTGATTAACGACTACTTGTCCATACATTTTTGACGTTTAAACGTCACTTAACTTTAATCATCCATACTAATATTATAATGCGAAAGTGTGTCTGTCTGTTACCCCTTCACGCTTAAACCGCTGAACCGATTTAGATGAAATTTGGTATAGAGATAGTTTGAGTCCCGGGAAAGGACATAGGATACTTTTTATCCCGATACTCCCACGGGATCGAAACTAACGCGGGTGAAACCGCGGGGCGCTGCTAGTCGTTTATAAATAAACCCCGTTATGTCAAAATGGTCGTCTACGAAGATATGGGCCCGAAAGTAGTTCGAAACTGAAGTAAAGCCTACACCCGATTTATTAACTTTTTCGGATGGGTTGGGAGTCTGGACAACTGTCAAATCGTAGTGACATTCATTCTTAGGTTGGGCTCCAAACTATGTAGGTACCTACTTGAGGTTTCGGGTTTACTCCCTCCAGTTCCGATCCCCGAGTTTGGCAGTACCTATTTTTGAGTTTTCCGTTAGAAAATATCAAAATACCCAAAGATTTGAATCGTTAGATTTGCCGTGGCTTGTCAAAAAATGGACACGTTTGAGTTTCGTTGACACACACAACGGCGAAGTAACTTGATTTGATCGTCATGGAAACGCTTAATACGGGATGTGTGAGGTAACCTTTTCTGGCTACTCTCCTCAGTAGTTAGGTACACTTTTTGACGTAAGTACCTACGGCGAAAGATTAAAATCTTTGAAAATCCCTTCGGAAAACAGCACCCTAATTCCGTAACACACTATCAATCTCAATCTGAATCATTTTGAAGGATATTGCTAATCCATTGCTTCATTTTTTTTTTTGACGGCACGGTTGGCGCAGCGGTTAAGCGATTGACTGCTGCGCTGCGTGTCGCGGGTTCGATTCCCGCACGGAACAAATATTTGTATGAACTACAAGTAGTTGTTCCGGGTCAGGCTGTTTGTGTCTGTGAATTTAAATGTTTGTAAAACGCACCCACAATACAGGAGAAATTCATAGTGTGCGGCAAAGTTTAAAAAAAAAAATATATATATTACATTCGAAAAAATTGTCTGCTCAACAACGCAATGAATGTTGTTGAACTGTCAAAATGAAACCCATTGCAATACTGCTAGTGTGTTAAGCAATTACCACGCAGGCTAATTTCTTATTCCTCTGTTTATAAGGAAACAGTCAACTCCAATGATATTTTAGTAAACAGATATGTTATGAGCGCGCAAATCGTGAAGACTAGAAAACTTCCTAATTGGGACGTATTGCCTTTAGTCTGACAAGTGTGTAGGTACGTGTGCTGCCTCTCGGCGCGGAACACTTTTTTCTGTTGTTACCGACTTCAAAAAAAAAAGGAGGTTATCAATTCGATACGTATGTATGTAATATTATTGGAATTGCATTATATTCACATATGATGATCTATTAGGGCTTCCAAACAAATATACAAAATTTCATAGACGTATGTATGTATGTATGTATGTATGTATGTATGTATGTATGTATGTTTGTCCACGCATATCTCCGGAACTATTAATCGGATCGTAACCATTTTTTTTTTATTGGCTTACATTTTCTTCAACTTAGGGAACAGTGCAAGTTTCATCAAGATCGATTCAGTAATTTTCAAGATATGGACTAATACGTGTAAGTGTGACGGCCTGGCTTATTGATAAGAGCTACGGGTGTAGTGTCAAAGGGAAAACATCTCAAAACCTTGGTCAAATACTAGTGCAAAAACTAAAAATTACGAAATAAAAAGTAATTTAAAAAAATTAAACCGACTTCAAAAAGAAATTAACTCAAAATTATGAAATAACTTTAATTTCGGAAGTCGGTGGCATAAAACTAAAATACAGATCCCAAGACACCGACTTCCGAAATTAAAGTTATTTCATAATTTTGAGTTAATTTCTTTTTGAAGTCGGTTTAATTTTTTTAAGTTACTTTTTTTGTAAGTGTATAACATATCTGTTTATTAGAATATCATTGGTCAACTCCCAAAGGAGATACCGACCTCATAAGAAACCAACTCGAAACAAAAACAAAGCGTTACGTAGACATGTACCTATGGACAGGATTATACCCATAAGGCTTCTTTTATCAATACATAGGTACCGCTAAGGATAGAGCAGCTGCTTTCAATGAGTGTGACTGTAGCATTGAACTATGAAGAACGAGTAAAAGTATAAGAATCATTTTAAATAAAGAATAATTATTTTGTGAAGATCCATCACTTAGGCAGTCTTAGGGCGAATAGTGCAAGAGGGCCTTATTAGGGCACCCTTGCACTACAAATCACTAAATGAATGATCGTTCTATTTTTAATCAATATTTTGAAGATGAGACAGAGAGATGTTTTAAATATGTTTAACGCATTTAGTGATTTTAGTGCAAGTGCGCCTTAATGTTTAATGGCTAATCTTCTGTCCACATTATCAGCTGTTGGCCTCTAAAGGTAACAGCTGTTGAAAAAGTGATGTCGGATTAAAAATATGTGTCCTTTTTAGGGTTCCGTAGCCAAATGGCAAAAACGGAACCCTTATGGATTCGTCATGTCTGTCTGTCTGTCTGTCCGTCCGTATGTCACAGCCACTTTTTTCCGAAACTATAAGAACTACACTGTTGAAATTTGGTAAGTAGATGTATTCTGTGAACCGCATTAAGATTATCACAAAAAAATTGAAAAAAAACAATAAATTATGGGGGTTCCCCATACATAGAACTGACACTCAAAAAAAACTTTTTCATCAAACCCATACGTGTGGGGTATCTATGGATAGGTCTTCAAAAATGATATTGAGGTTTCTAATATAATTTTTTTCTAAACTGAATAGTTTGCGCGAGAGACACTTCCAAAGTGGTAAAATGTGTCCCTCCCTGTAACTTCTAAAATAAGAGAATGATAAAACTAAAAAACATATATGATGTACATTATCATGAAAACTTCCACCGAAAATTGGTTTGAACGAGATCTAGTAAGTAGCTCGCCGGTGAAAATTTAAAAACATATGATGGTACGGAACCCTCGGTGTGCGAGTCCGACTCGCTCTTGCCCGGTTTTTTTATTTGCAATTTGCTGGTCAGTATTAAGTTATATGTTGATTAAAATATGATTCGCGGCCGTAACAAATATGTATTTACAGAATTATAATCACTAAAGTCATCAAAACAACTCTCTAAGACCAAGTAAGTAATCCCATCCCACTGAAAGACTAATTTCATGAAATCTTGACATTTTAAAATTATATTATCTTACTGATTCTAACGATTATAATTCTATAAATATATGTATTTATAGAATTATAATCGTTAGAATCAGTATTATCAGTAATTCGTTACGGTAGCGAATCATATTTTAATCAACGTACAACTTAATACTGACCAGCAAATTAAAAAAAAACGTAAGAAAATTTTAATTTCGCGGGCTACCTTAGCGCTTCCCCCTTAAATCTATCAAACTTAAAGAACCGATTGCTTAGTAGTGTAAAGTTACACTTTTAAATCGATATGGAGGCCATTGTGTCAGTAGTTAGAACGGTGACCGGTGAAGCCGCACAAAATTTAGGAGATTGCCCGAGAGCTGACACTTTTGGACGCTTCTAAGATCGTTTCCGCCGTACCTACGGCATTTCATACAAACTTTCAAGCCCTTGTTTTTCGAAATGAATGAATCGATTTTATTGAAGCTTCATACGCTTAAGCAGGATACAAAGGTCTAAAAAGTTACTTAAGAACTTTTTTTTTTTGAAGATGGTAAATCATAAAATAACCCCCCAGCTCTGGGTGGAGCGGAAGGGAGTGTCAGACTCTTACTGACTAAAACCCACCCGTATTCCTTTCCTTAGCCTTTTATGTTCCGGGCAGCGGTAACCCTTTCGGACAATCCCGCTGACCTGGCAGGCTTCGGCCCTAACGGGCCCCTTCAATTGATGCTGACATCTCTTTCCGTCCGGCACGGGCGTGGTCCTGATCGGACGGTGAGATACCCATTACTCTCCGCCCGCAGGCCCGCGCCTACGGTGGCCGGGAGTCGTCACGCGGCTCCCGACGCCCGGAGCGTCTCCCGCGGCGGCTGGGACGGGAGGCTCTCTCCCTCAGCCATCCCGCCACCTCCTGCCTCCTAGATCTCGTAGTCGCAAGCGTTAATGCTGAGCATGAGATCCTGGGTCCGCAGTAATTTAGTAATTATAGAAACTTAAAGAGAATAGAATAGAATAGAATACTAGAGTTGTAGGTAGTATCAAATCACACCCAAAACTTTAAAATATTACGAATATAAACCTCATAACCCTACAGAATCGTAGACGGTAAACTGTGACTAATACTAATCAGAACTGAGTCCCAGATCCAAATGAGTCATCTGAAGGACTGGTTCCGTTTACTATGCATTAGAACAACCGACCTGTTTGATCCGAGACCTCGTATTGAAATGCCATGGTCTGTCCCGAACTCTTCTGCCTAGCCTTTTCCCAATTATGTTGGGGTCGGCTTCCAGTCTAACCGGATGCAGCTGAATAACAGTATTTTACATGGAGCGACTGCCTATCTGGCTGCACAACCCAGTTACTGGGTAATACGATATCCCTTGGCAAGACTGGATGTCGGACTTTCGGGCTTCTGGCTACCCGTCACAAGTGTCAAAGATCCACGAATGACAGCCGGGACCAACCGCTTAACGTGCTTTCCGAGGCACGGAGGGGTCACGGTATGTAAAGATGGTGACCCATCCACAGACCAACCGCGGCAAGCGTAGCTTAACCTGGTCGATCGACCTGTGCGGCTGTTATTATTTAGCCACGGGCCCCTCCCTATACCATATCTAGAACCACGGTTTTTAACCCATTACCAACAACTGTCGAGTCACTAAACTCCACCATAACAAAAAACAAAAAAAACGCGTCAGGCCCAGACGGAGATGGCGGGATGAGCTGGACTCCTTTAATAAAGATTGGTCCTTGGCAGCTCTGGACAGAGAGAGGTGGCAGGAGAGCAGGGAAGCCTTTGCCCAGCAGTGGGACAGTAACGGCTAATAAAAAAATAAAATATCGTTTTGCTTATAAATTCTAGCATTGTAAACGTATTCTTCCTAGCTTTGAGTAGGTACACTCAACAAAAGAGATAAGTATGCAGGATCGTCGGATATAGTTGCAGTTTAGTAAGAAACCGATGGATGTTGTCAACTGAAATTTAAGTTAATAAATGAGCTGTTTGTTTTCTATTATTAAAATAAAATTTTATTCGTGGACATCCATCGGTTTTTTACTAAACTTCAACTATATCCGACGATCCTGCATAATATACTGAATACACAACACTACACCACACTTCACATTTTGTTATACTTTCTATACTTTGAGACTGAATTATAACTTTAAAAACGTTTTTTAGCAGACAAACTTTTCGAAAATGAAGCAATATTGGATTAGCAATATCTTTTAAAATCATTCAGATTGTGTTTAGAAGTGTGTTGATATTAAAATAAGACATTTATATAGATCCAACATCAAAACCTAACCCTTTCTCCACCGCTACTCCTTATAATACCCAAAACCGTCCAGAACCGTAACCCGACACAAAAAATAACCCTAAAAGATGAGCATTTGGGAGTCTTTAACAAAACGAAGGTGCGATTAACGAGAGGTCCTTCACACGAGCTCCCGAGGTTATAGTGGTGTCGCCAAGAAAGACCAGTTAAATTAACTATCATATTTTATATAACCCAACTTATTTTGTGATACCTATAGAGTTGTTGACACCGCTCACCTGTTTGGAGAAGCTGAAGATTAATTCACGTGTTACGTCAAAGTAATTTGTTATTTTAGTCTGTGATTATTAGTAAAAATCTGTATATTCAGATAGTTTAATGTGTAAAGTTAGAAGGAATACTTAGTTAACTGCCAGTCAACGCGTTTTCGTGACGTCTGACATATTGGCGCCTAGTCAAATGTCATTTTTTTTTCTTATAGGTATTTATTTCCATGATTACCACTCGGTGATTAGTTGATTAATTACTGTACATTAGAAACGTTGAAATGTTTACGCTTTGAATTATTCAAAATTAATTGAGTATTAACTTTTTTTTTAAACTTCGCGAGATAAGTATCTGTAAGTAATACATTCGAGTTTTAATGTCTCTCCATAATCGGGTTTGGAAAGAATAATATTAAACTGTAAACGTTTCGATTTCTTATTAGAAAACCCACTTTAATTCCTTTCCATAGTTAAGGCTACTGTCATATTCTGAAACATAAAACATAGATATTTTCGTCTTAGTAAGCACATTTCGATACAAAATAGGTAATCTAGAATTTACATATTGCCATAAAAGTTTTACTGCCGTCCTACCGGTGTTCAAAAAAATATTGTCACACCAAAATGGTACTTGGTCACATATCACCAGCTCCAATTACGGATTAAGAGTAATAAATTATATTAAATTTATCATTTATGAATTCCGATGCGGCGAGCGGCTACCGGCGGCGGCCCTTTGACGCGCCGCCATCTTGCCGCAGCCATGTTTGTTTTGTTTTTTTAGGGTTCCGTTAAACTTTAACGGCCAAACATTTATTTTACGATTAATAAAAGTGGACAATCGTTTAGGCTTTAAGTAAGTGTTTTTCTGTGGGATTGAAGACTAACTAATTAGACTAAATCGACGACTATGAAGAGAGATTCCTACAAAGTCCAAGCTTCTTATCAAACTTTATGATTAAAATTATCTACTTTACTACTTTAAGATACTAAAAAAGTTGTTAAACATGTGTTAATTTCCTGTGCAAGTTATAACAAAGTAGGCGAGCAAAACTGCTAACACCTATTAATCCTATAGATTATAATTATTATGACCATCCAACATCAAATTATCTATCAAACAGAAAAAAATACCAACTTACCTTTCCAATGAAGAGTTCTTACACACTATTAACTGAAGTAAAAAAATGCTAAATGTTTCTGAAACATCGTGAGGAAACCGGCATGTCCTAGAACCAAAAATTCGAAGTCATGTGACATACACATACCAGCACTGGGCCCGCGTGGTGGATTATGGCCCGCTCCCTCTTACAGCAGTGGGAACAATATATAGGCTGATTATATAAAATTTTCTAATTAAATATACTGCACTTCAAAGCATGTATTTCAATTAAACCAATTACAGGCTCTTTTAAACTGTCAAGGAGTCGGTCAGTCAGAAAGTGAGAAAGATGAAGCTAGTTACCCACTCCAATGCGTACTAGGTCCGTATGGAGAAGAACGGGCAAGAAACTCCATAAAGCAGTCAGTAGCCTACAGAACCCACCACAAATTATTCATAATATATCTAACATTTTTTTCTTTTTTAAAAACTTAATGCAATGCTCCTGTCAGCGTCATCCACTATCAGTTGCCTGTCATTTAAGTAAAATGACATGTAAAAAATTTGCTACCTCGGACAGACAACGTAAGGTCTAAGATTACTTTGTGAGTAAACCGCTGGTTCACTTTGACTACCGGAGATGGAAAAGTAGCTGTTAATCTTATAGCTATTGATTCAGGTAATTAATCATCGTGAGGGATGATTATAATTATCATGATTAACCAAGGTCATTGAAATTATCATTTTATATTTGAGAAATTATAGTTTAAAGACCAAGCTAAATAATAACAGCTGCACGGGTCGATCGAAGGGTAAGCTATGCTTGCCGAGGTCGGCGCGTTGATGGGATCCATTAAATCCCTAGACCCCTCCGAATCTCGGAAAGCACGTACAGCCGTTGGTCCCGGCTGTCATTCATAGATCTTTGACAGTCGTTACGGGTAGTCAGAAGCCCGAAAGTCTGACAACTGGTCTTACCAAAGGGTGCCGTATTACGCAGTAACTAGGTTGTGTACTCATGCATGCTCTATTTAAAGTAGGTACTAGTATTCAGCTGCAACCTGTTAGACTGGAAACCGACTCCAAAATATTTGGAAAAGGCTAGGCAAATTATGAGTTTTGTGAATAAAAAATGGTTGGTTGTGGTTGGTGGATGTTACATGTCTTCGAATTTTTGGTTCTAGGATACGCCGGTTTCCTCACGATGTTTTCCTTCACCGTTTTTGAGAGCAGTGCGCAGTGGTGATGAAATTAAATACAAAAAGTAAAGCGCCTTCCGGGGTCTTCGAAAAATAGACATTAGCCGACAGTATTTTGTGTTTAAATTCACAATTGAATATGTCATAATTACTTTATACCGTGTGATAACATCGAAAGAATATTTCGAGCCTATTAAAAAGTACAAAACGCACACAAAAAACCAATTCCCGTTGATTCAGGCATCAAAAATCAATCCACTGTGCCTTCAATAGCAAAAATCTTTTATGCATGAAAAGAAAAACATACCTAAATGAAGCCGTGTGAAAATTGACACTCGGGTTTTTCACGGTCGGGTCTCCCGGGCCCCCGTGGCGTTTGGAGGGTTAATTCATTTGTCGCAACGACATCCTAAGGGTTGGTTCCGCCTGATTTCACACACCGTTGTTTCGTATTTTGCATAATTTAAAAGAAAACGCCTTTTGTGTTACAGTTTAGAAGATTTTTTGTTAAATACACACATCAAAAGTGTCTAGGGATCAAGCATTTTTATGCGGATTTCTTGAGATTGAGATGTGGCTTTGTAATAAATTTATGATTTTATAAATTTATATGGATCCTTTTTGGTGCATTTCATAATTTGAATCAGGAACTGTGAATCAAATTCGAGTAAAAGATGAAAATCAGCTGTCAATATTTTCCCTATAAAAACATACAACGCATTGAAGACATTATTAGTGCTACTGTTTCCCTACTACTGATTAAAACCAACGTTATTATGGAGCGGCGACGTCATTTAAGCAGGGAAGAAATGCTCAGAGCCGTGGGAATGATAGAAGCTGGTTCCCGGCAACGTACTGTGGCTTTAGCTCTGAATACAAGTCAGAGTGTTATCAGTCGACTTTGGACACGTTACCGAGGCACTGGTACCGTGGCTGAGCGCCATGGAGGACGGTATCGCTGCACCACACGGAGACAAGACCGATACATTCAAATCTTAACTCGAAGAGCTCCAACAATAACCGCCATGATGTTAGCCGTGAGGCTTCATCACTCTTCAGGGAACTTAATTAGCGACCAAACAGTCAGAAACCGCTTGCATGAAGTGAACCTTCATTCCCGAAGACCGCTACGGGTACCACCTATAGCAATGCACAATCGTAGGATTCGATATCAATGGGCTCTTGAACACAGAAATTGGGCAGAAGAACAATGGCGTTTCGTGTGCTTTTCTGATGAGTCTCGTTTTGGTATGAGACCGGATACAAGACGTATACGACACTGGAGAACCCCTGGACGCCAACAGCGATTAAAATCCTGCCAGGAAGTCCATCCTTATAGTGGTGGAACCATCATGGTATGGGCGGGTATTTGGATCGGCGGAAGAACTGAGTCGATTTGGATCAGAGGCAACCTCAACGCTCAAATTTATGCTGAGACGATTGTATCAGACGTCATCGTTCCTCTACAAGTGCAAATCGGTCCCTTATTTCAGTTAATGCATGATAATGCACGACCGCACACCGCAAGAGTTGTAAGACAGACTCTCGCCGCAGCTAACATCAATGTCCTGCCCTGGCCTGCTCAGTCGCCAGACTTGAACCCGATTGAGCATGCATGGGATATGCTACAGAGAAGAGCTCTGCCGAATATGGAGGGTATCCAGTCGCAAGAAGACCTTTTTTTGTTGTTGCAACGAACATGGGCGGCCATTCCACAGCATGATTTGGATGAACTCATTTTGAGTATGCCAAACCGATGTTCTTGTGTTGTTAGTGTTCGCGGTAGAAACACGGATTATTAATTGTTTAAGTTACCCAATAAAATTTTAAAGAAAACTGTTATTTCAGTCTTTTTTTCGAACTTTTGTGTTAGTGGTTCAAATGTCAAAAATCCCTTTATTAGGAAAATGGCAAATTTCTTTATTAATGCAAAGGTGACTTGGTTTATCGTTACTGTGACAAACGAAAACACTTTATTTGATGAATCCTTAAAGAAAATTTTAATTAATATCAATCAGGAGAAAAGTTATTGCAAAAATATATGTTGATCCCTAGACACTTTTGATGTGTGTAAATGGCAACTGACAATTTTCTGTGAGGTGTTGTTTTTTGTGTTAGGTTAGGTTAGATTGATTTTTCCAAATCTAGGAACGCTTTTTGCAAAAAGTTTAATCAATTAAGTCTTAGTTTTGAAACTATTGGATAAAGCTATTATGTTGCGTAATATTATCTGCTAACTATAGTTTTATGACAAGCGAAAATGTACAACAGGTCCAGTTGAAAATCAGAGTCAGGCACTCGTTGTCTGGCATTTTCGCTGAACTGGGCCTTTTTGATGCAGCCGTAAGGCACACTTTCCTGCTAATTTCTTACATCGGACATTAATTAGCATTTCACTTTTTAAGTATGTTTTTATCTGATGTATGTACATATCTGGTGTATTGTGTGTCTTTTAGTCTGTGCTAAATAAATGTATTTTTTCTATTTCTTTCTTTCTTTACAAATGAACGAAATCGCTGTTGTTAAGTTTATTTTAAGGGGAAACAATATAATTAAAGTAAGATCGACTACAGTAAACAAAATCAGAAAAATATATGATATTCTTCAGGATATATGCTAGGTAGATACTTAATGTGTTGAAAAAATAATAAAACTAATTTGATACGATAGAAAAAAATCATAAAGATACTTTCCTTCTGCGAAGCAGTCATGCTAGCGAAGGAGGTGGCGGGACGGCTGAGAGAGAGTGCCTCCCGTTACAGCCGCCCGCCGCGGGAGACGCTCCGGGCGTCAGGACCGCGTGACGACTCCCGGCCACCGTAGGTGCGGGCCTGCGGACGGAGAGTAATGGGTTCGATCAGGATCAGGCCCGTGCCGGACGGCGCGTACGTGTTCCACGCGCGCCTCAAAGAGATGTCAGCATCAACGAAGGGGCCCGTTAGGGCCGAAGCTTGCCGGGTCAGCGGGATTGTCCGAAAGGGTTAGGTACCGCTGGCCCGGAACATAAAGGGCTAAGGAAGGAACACGGGTGGGTTTTAGTCAGTAAGAGTCTGACACTCCCTTCCGCTCCACCCAGAGCGGGGGTCATTTGATGACTTCCCATCCGCCAAAAAAAAAACAAAAAAAGTAATACCGCGGATGGGCGATGTGATGCGATGCGGTGGGTCGGGGGAACAAGTTTCACACGGACGAAGCCACGGGCAAAATCTAATGTTACTATAATGTTAGTCATTCTAATAAATACGTAGGCGTCACTCACAAAAAATGTTCAGATTGTTTTTTAATATGAAAAGGATTACAAAACAATTACTTTGTTTATTTTGACGTTGTTGCTATCAAATTGTTATTATGAAACGTCATTACAGAATCGTATGGTGGGTCTACACTATGCAGACTTTTGGTCGACTTTGAAGTCTCAGTAAAAATTTTTATGCGGACATCTCCACAGAACGTTTGCGCAGACTTTTCATTAGTTCAGACTTGGATTTTCGAAAATCTGTAGTGTTATTAGTTGGGTCTGACAAATACGCAGACATAATATGCAGACTTTAGACTTTTATGATACACCGACATTTGTCTGTAGGTACTGCTTTGTTGCACAGACAAAATATGTATATATGTATGTATCGTGTGGACCCACCATTAGAGTTTTTTAAACGTAAAAATAGTTCGGGGTGAGTAATAAACTGATAATATAGTTTCTGTAATGATTCTCCTTCATTCATTCAACATACATATAAATTACTAGTAGCGCCCCGCGGTTTCACCCGCAAAAATTTAACCGTTTTTTTTAGTCTAACCGGATGCAGCTGCATACCAGTATTTTACATGTAGCGACTGCCTGTCTGACGTCCACAACCCAGTTACTGGGTAATATGATACCCCTTGGCTAAACTGATTGACTTTCGGGCTCCTGACGACCCGTAACGACTGTCAAAGATCCACGAATGACAGCCGGGACCAACGACTTAACGTGCTTTCCGAGGCACGGAGGGGTCTTATTATATGAAGATGGTCACTCATCCATGGACCTACCGCTGTAAGCGAAGCTTAACCTGATCGATCGGTTCCACATCCAAGGATGATAAACAGCAAATTGAAAGAAACAAAGTTAAAGTTCAATAAACATTCTCCAACGCCCACAACTATCTTCAGACTACCATTTGTATCCACTCACAGTTCTACCTAAGGCAACAAAATAGACAAACTCTCATTATTATTCAATTAAACCTCATGCTTGTTTGTCAGGGGGCACTGAGTGTGTGAAAGTTAACACTGACACTGTTTATTTACGCTCTGGACTTTAAAGACCCGCCCGCCGGCACGCGCAGGGTTAACCCTGGCCACAGACTAAAAAAATAACAAGGTGATTTTTTGTTTATGGCTGTCAATATTTTGGAGAAAAGTTTGACACAATAGGTTGTTGACATCACTTCGAATTTTGAACGATGTAGGTGTGAATCTGCAATGGTTTAAGAATTTGAATTTGCTTTCGAATTCGGTGTGGTCACTTCGATGAGGTGTTGTTTTTAAAGAAAGATTAAAAAATTCAGCCTTCTGTACGGGTATTAAGTAAACAGATAAAGCACTAGGAAAGGTGTTCGTTTTGGGGGACTGTCTTATGTAATTTTTACGTTCATAAAGTGCACATTCTAGCCTAGTTTGAATAAATGACTTTTGATTTTGATTTTTAACGTTAACAAAAGCAAATTGGATCTTCAATTTATTACAAGCGGTATCCTTTAGTAGGGTATGTACAGTTTTTAACACCACTTTTTACTTGTCAATTACTTTGTGAAATGTGAACCGACTCCTACCAATAAGATCTCGTCAAGAAAATCATAAGATCGTTTCCACACTCCAAACCTATTATTTCAACGCGTGACTTTAAAAAGCACTCCAATATGCCTCAAGGCCCCTAATAGGCAAAACGATACATTTCCAGCCTGGGGTTGTTTTGTACCCCAAGTGGCCCAACCCTGCGCTCGCCGCTAATTGTAAAGTCAACACTGTGTTTGCTCAGAAAACTGTTTTTAGTGATTGTTTGTGTTTTTTGGCAAGTGCATCACCCTCGTGTGCGGAGGGTGTGAAGTAGAAGTTGCGCTTGCGATGTTTTTTTTAAGTTTCGCTCTAGATGTGTTTGGGGAAATATTCGGGAAGCATTTTGGAAGTTTTCCAAAATCTCGCAGTCCAAATGTGCTTTCAGCCTAGACTTTTGTTGGTTCCTTTGCCAGGGACTGCTTTGCTTTTAAAATATCAGGCGTTGGACTTCGTCCATTTTTAAAATGGTAACTATGGAGTTTGGAGTTTCTTGCCCATTCTTCTACATATGAAACTACCTACTAGAAGGGCAACTAAAATCAATTTATTCTATTTTCTTGTAAAGACGTTCAAAAGTGCCTTTGGGCCCACTTCAAATAAATGATTTTACATTATACAAGCGTGGTGGTCAATGCTCGTGCCTTCTCTATATGGGAAGGGGCCGTAGCCCAGCAGTGGGACAGTAATAGGCTGGTATTTTATATTTATTATTTAGACTTTGATTAACATAGGAAGTTCTAAAAGTCAGTGTGTTTACAATTATTTAAAAAATAAATATTTGATAAATCTTTTGCCTCGATTGAATATAAACCATTTCTTCTCCAGACATTATTTAAAATCTACTAGATAAATTAACATTTTTTAAATTATATTATATCAAATAATAATATAATTTAAAATTATTATAATTATAATATTATAATTTAAATATTTTTATTGGACATAATTCATGACCCCAATTAGTCTTTTCAAAAATTTCTAACCTACCCTCTTAACAACTAATTTAATTCATAACTACCCTCAATAAACAAGAAGATAATATATATTTTTCCTTCATCCCCAGATCAGTATGAAAAACCCTGGAGTTGGAGTAAGTTCATCACATTCTTATGATTTTCTTTAACTACCCTCTAAGTTGAAATACTTTCAATTTCTCTGAAAAAAAAAAAATATTCCCTTTTAATCACTTCTTTATTCGTTTTATTGTGAAATAAAAAGTTCAGAACATTAAAAATATTACTCCTCCATAATTGCTATTAACTGGCAGCATGCAATGCCAAATAATGCTTTTACCCATGTAAAGACAAGCCTTAAACATTAGTTACTTACTTCCAAACATTATCATGATCCCATAGCAATATTTAGCTGGACAAATACCTCTCCAGGTGCCGAATCCTATACCCAACCACACTTCTTTAATAACACTAAAATAAACGAAAATTCATTATACAAGCTAACACTCAAATGTGAGATATTATACCTATACAAGTAGATAAAATGGCCCAGTGGTATCGACCCCGACTAACGAGTTGTAGATCGTAAGTTCGAACGCAGCCAGGTATTTAATTTTATCACCACTGCTCTCAAAACGGTGAAGGAAAACATCGTGAAGAAACCGGCATGTCCTAGAACCAAAAAATTCGATAACATGTGACATCTACCAACCCGCACTGTGCCCGCGTGGTGTACCTCCCACACTATCTCACAGAGAGGAGGCCTGCTGTGTCCCGTCGTGTGAAGAGCTCATTGGACATCAAAAAATTCATCAGCATCGCTGTCAAAGTGAAAACTGCCCAAAAAGCTGGCAGCGTTGCCACGTTAAATGGCAAAATATTAAGCATTTAATCACCATTCCTTACGTAAATTTAAACATAGGTAACCGCCATTTTGAAAATACGGTTTGTAAGTATTAAGCTCTATGCGCTAAAGAGGCGGCCATCTTTGGTCTCGTCGCAGCTTGCACATTGTGATAGCAGTATTTGACTGAAAAACCAAGTTATTCAGCACTAGCTTCCGCCCGCGGCTTCGCCCGCGAGGTATGTCGATAAAAACTATCCTATGTCCTTCCTCGGGATGCAATCTATCTCTCTGCCAAATTTAATTGAAATCCGTTCAGTTGTTTACGCGTGAAAAGGTAACATACAGACAAACAGACAGAGTTACTTTCGAATTGATAATATTAGCATGAATCAGAACTGTGTGGTACAGACCATCTAACTCAACAACTTTCTCTATGGGATCAGATAAATATCGTAGGTAATTAAGGTAATAGGTAATACGGGCTGGTGTCCGCAACTCCACCCACGTCAATGTGCGTATTTTACGTAGGTATCATCGATGTTGCTCCTATGGAGAAAATTGTTCAGTTTAATGGTGGATTTTGAAAATTTCGGCGGTTATTAAAAAAATAAATTAGCAGCGGTGCTATTCTGTAAAAATCTCACCGTGAAAACTTAGGTGAAGTGAGCGTGGAATGAGCTGTCAATAGTGTCAATTCCTAGCAAAAACAAACTCACTTCACCTAAATTTTCACGGCGAGGTTTTTAGAATCGACCTGCTGTACTATAAATTATAGGTAACCGCTGAAGTTAGGTATTGCAGTTCTTTATGAAACAATACACACACACTTTGCGCAAGGGTATAGTTGAGTTGAGGTATCCTCACACAAATACCACTACAGTATCGCTATTGGTTCATAGACCACTTTTGGTCGGTCTCCTTTTAAACTCGCAGATTTTAGAGGACAAGAAATATCTTTAAAAAAATGTATCATGACCATGTGGTGAAACAGCCGAGTTTTTTTTTTTTATAACCGACGAAAAATTACTTCGCTGGGGTTTAGAATCATGTGCTGAATTTGTGGTTTTAGTGTGCGCCTCTATGTCTCTCCCACCCTGTATAGAACTGGGTTCCAAAAGACCCGATACAGCAGTGACAGTGTAAAGAAAACACCTTGTATTCCCACCACTTTAGTTTGCACACTCCTAGCACGCACTTAGAGGCACGTGCCGAGTGACGTGAGTGTGTTGGTTACTCTGTGTACACATGCCGATGTGTCCTCTAATTGAATTATTGTTTAGATATTTATTGGTAGCCTGTGCCCTTGTGGTGTCTTGGTTTTCAAGCAGAGAGGCAATTATGGTCCTTTTGTACGAACTTTTCATTCAAACGAGGTCATATAAATGGCGGTTAGAAAATCATCATCTGTGAATGAAAGTACGTTTGGGATATGGCTGCATTTTATACGTATATTCGGTAGCCTTTTTTTAATATAGCCTGCTTGTTCGGGTACTTTTTCAGGAAAAATATTAGCGTAATCAAATAAAATGTGGTTCGGTTTAGCATAAACGCTAAGACAATTAGCCGTGTACATGTAACACGTTATTTCTTGATTTAAGCAAATAATTATCTTGGTTAATAACAAGTCTGCAAAGTTAAGCTAAGGTCTTCCATGTAAAAATGACACCACTCTATACACTACCCTCGATTACCCACGTAAATATTTTCTTAAAATTTAAATTCAGAAAACGGAAACCTCATTATCTATGGTCGTTGAAATCGTCAGTCGTAAGTGAGCTGGCGTGGGGAGCGCACGTGTCGGTCACGCGTCCGCTTTTATCTGTTTGCACAGCAATTCGCACTGAATATATTATTTACGATTAATAATCAAAATGATGACTTGATAGTTGGTACTGAATTTTTTATGTGTAAGCTGAAGACCAATTCCCGTAATTAAAAACGTTCAAAATCTAGTCGCTATCTCATCTCAGCGACAATCAATGTCAAAAATATGGGGAAACTAGAGGCACAGACAGTCCTCCAAACCGCCCGCCCTTCACCACTTCCTAGTGCTTTCGCTGGGAAGAAGAAACGGCGCAACAAACTTGATAATAAACTTCAGCATTTAGCCTACAGAAACCGAGGAAATGAAAACCGAGACGGAGTGGGAGGCAGTCACCTCCTTCTGCGAAGCAGTCGTGCTAGCAAAGGAGGTGGCGGGACGCCTCAGGGAGAGAGCCTCCCGTCCCAGCCGCCGCGGGAGACGCTCCGGGCGTCGGGAGCCGCGTGACGACTCCCGGCTACCGTAGGCGCGGGCCTGCGGGCGGAGAGTAATGGGTAGCTCACCGTCCGATCAGGACCAGGCCCGTGCTGGACGGCGCGTATGTGTTCCACGCGCGCCTCAAAGAGATTTTTTTTTTTATTTACTTTTAATAAATCTAGCCCGGAACATAAAGGGCTAAGGAAGGAACACGGGTGGGTTTTAGTCAGTAAGAGTCTGATACTCCCTTCCGCTCCACCCAGAGCGGAAGGGGTTATTTGATAATTTCCCATCCGCAAAAAAACAAAAAAAGATCCTTCAGTAAACAAAAGTTTAGAACGAAGAAACTTCCCCATTTACTTAAACCATTCTTAAACAATTCACCCACTCAAAATCCACTAAAAACAAATTACCCACCTCACTAGCTCCTTTAGATACGAAAACAAACCCTCCCATTAGTTGCTACGTCATTAAAGAAATAAATCGTGAACGGGAATCGAACCCCCGCCCTTATCTCGGCAGCCCACTCGCAACATGTTTATCGTGGAGTTCAACGATAAGTTAATCCTCTATGTGAGAAAGGGACAGGTATACCGGAGCTCTTTGTCTGGTCCTTAAGATTGTTAGGTCTTAGGTAGGTACCCAAAATTAGTCCCCAAGACAGAATTACTTTGGGACAAATTTTGGGTAGAAATGTGAAGTAATTAAGATTGTACTTATAGTTATGATTACGCACTAATAGTGTAATGGCAATATGATTGCCATTACATCAAAAATACTTATAATTAAGGAATATTAATCATTTCAAAACATATAATAATAGCCTCCCCGACCGTTTTTCGGTCACGGTGGCCAATCTCAATGGAGATTAGCCAGGCACGCAGGAGATATTTTATAGTGCACAAGTGTGTGCGCAAACACAGGTGCACTCTCTGTTCCTTTACTCTCATAGTCCGATGGGACGGCAATCCGACACGACCGGGGAGAGTTCAGGCGCAGGACCAACGGCTTCAAACACACGGACACGGACGGTTTCGGACATTCTCAAACGCATAGTAAGTACAGGAACTGTGACAATGACACTTTGCATGGCTCCGAAAATTTTTAATAAGCTATGACAAGATTTAAACTTGACTCAATTTAAACGTAGCCTAAATATTTTTTTAATAGACAAATGCTACTATACCATTGACGAATTTCTTGTGACTGATCCTGTATTTATGATAATTATAATGATGTAATATTCCTATCAGACTTTTAATTTAATAGAATTGTATCGTACTTAGTTAATGTTTTATTTCATTTCTAATATTGTTAAATTAATAGTGTATACCCCTAAAGGGTAGATTTTTGAGTTTCTATAAAATATCTGTAAGATCTGTTAAATCACCAAAAATCGCACTAATAAATACTTTGCCTTTGACTTTGATACCATTGTTTTCCAGTAACGCCTTGAATGCATTGAAGAAATTATCACCCTCTCATACATATCTACTACATCTATTACTTAAATTATTGTCCATCTACACCCCAACTTCGAAATGTAGCAAATAAGCCATAATTTATAAGATATATTTCAATTTACCAACAATTCGGTTAGCACACCCCTACAGTAGGGCTGCCACATTATCATGGTAATAAAATAACTCATTGCATACTGTACACACTACCATTTACCATCACTCTTATTCTCCAAGTCTTAAGGCTCAATATTCCTCAGTTGTTAGGCCCTATTTGCCCTCAGTGATCTATCACAACTTGTCATGTTTCGCACCCCTGCGGCAGAGTTGCTAGCGCAATTTATGTGTTAACATGATTTATAGGCTGGCAACCCTCGTTTCAGTGGGTGTTGCTAGTTGCTACCTATTTCATTATATGGATGGGCTATTGCTATGTGCATACAGCGTACTTACATAATATTGATGTAATTAAAAATTTGCCGAGAAAGTGTGCAGAATAATTATTATAATGATGATTATACATTTCCGCCAGATCGTCACAATTATTCGCAAATTTTGCTAATGACTAGGTACCTACTAGTTTGCTTTTTCCAACTCTCGTACCTATCAAATATCTATTATCAGCATAAACCGATATGACAGATTATTTAATTTTCTACTACTGAAATGTTACTTCGAAAGTTTTCTCAAAAATAAAATTTGCGTCAAAATAAACAAATCGTGCGAAATGAAGAAACTGCTCATTTATTTAGCAAACTGCAAAAGCAGCAATAATTCGTCTATATTTAACAAAGTTCTAATCGATCGACCAAATTTTAAAAATCCCATTACCACTAATGAAATCATTATTTTTTGTTCACGCATATCAAAATCATTGTATCAAAGTAACAGTACATCTAATCAAATAGAATGTTTGGCAAGCTACCCTCGCCAAGAATGTGCCTCTAAAATAACAATCCGGTTTAAATCCGAACGCGCCCATTAAAGCCCCCTCCGAAATGTCAGAGTGACAGTTGACGTTCTCGCCATTTTAAGAGAAAGGCTATGTAATGTTGCGTTCTGTTTTTTTATCTTTGTTGTTTTTAATTAATATGTTAATTCTTAATTTATTTCTTACTACCTATTATTGGAGATAATAATAACTGACCACATAGTTTTATATTCATATCATCAGCTAAATAATAAATCGTAGTTTTTTCTGACTTCAAAATAATTACTAGCAGTTTCAGATTCAGTAAACTTAAAAAAACCCAGTTGACTTTTTTATTAAAAAATAAGAACAATAAAATATGTTTTGGTAGCTGACCAGTACCCTAAAACCCTAAAAAATGCAAATCAAATCAATCTAAAACAGCTCCTATTCTATTGATAACAAAGATGACATTTTATAATCCCCTGCAGCTGTGTACTACCCTCAAAAGTATTTTACACGTCATTAGGGTTCCTCAGTTCTCCGGGGACGGGGTCCGGGATCCCGGGGTCAAACGCCGTGAAAAACGGGAAAATAATGCGTTTGTCCCCCTTTATGTACTCAACAAATTAGCCTGACGATTTATTTTTATGTGGTGTGAGGTTGGTTGTTATTTTAAGGGTTTTATAAAAATTAGGAACACACTACGTTGATGCTTACTTTCAATTATAGTGCCAATAACACAAAGGACCAAATAAATCTACTTACATGAACACAAAGGTGTGCTTTGAGGGTCATGCAAGTAGATTTATTCGGTCTATAAGGACCAAAAGACATGAATGCAACAAGCATCAATACCGGAAGACGTAGCATTGGAAGGCCTCGCACAAGGTGGACCGATGACCCGGTGAAGACCGCAGGAATCTGTTGGATGCGATATACACAGAACCGGGCGATTTGGCGGTGCTTGGAGGCCCATGTCCAGCAGAGGACGTTTTTCAGACGATGATGATGCTGAACAAGCAACAACTGCAAAGGCTTTTGAAAAAGAAGTACGCTTATACAATAAAACCTACAGGGTACTAAAAAATCCTTCTCTTTTATTATAAGAAAAAAATCATCAGAGTATCGTGTTATCGTGACTAACCGAATTAAAAAAGAGACCGACTTGAAGCATAGACAGCCAAATATTTTTTTCCCTATAACTCCAAGATTTTCTACTCATAACTTCAACCAACCTAAGTGGACAAACTTCTAATACTAAATAAACTAATCCTAACATATCTAAAACTATTAACAAACTAAAATATGGCGTCAAAATATTCCTCCACATCGCCGCTGTCGACTGGTAATGTACCCAAGAGACTGGTGGCATTGTCACGTTGTGTGGCAATACTCATCCTCTGGCCAAGGCATATCCTACTTATTTAATAGAATTTGTTTAACCTAAGTTAAACAAATTCAATCAAAAATATGCTCCAAAAAATTCTCACCCACAACCCAAACATTCCAGTAATTTGACCGTACAAAAACTGCCGATTATCGCCCAGATCTCCGGGGCTTAGAAACAGGAGTCCAAACACGACTCCGCCATTAGGCTGGCAGTAGCTATCGGAAAGCAATCGACTCAACATGATACGATCGGTGGGAGAAAAAAGTGTAACAAACATGTTGTGGACAATAGAAGATACAGAGACACACAATCTTGGTTTTAGTTTTGTAGCGGCATATACAACGCCACATGCGAACAACGCGTCATACTGACGTCACGCAAAATCCTGCATCTCGCAAGCAGAGTTTACCGCGCAACTATCATATATACAACGGCCCGACATGAATCATTGGGCAGTTGAATATCTATATATATAAAAGAAAGTCTGTTAGTTACACCACTTATAACTCAAGAACGGCTGAACCGATTTGGCTTAAAATTGGTGGGGAGGCTTAGAACCAGGAGACGGACATAGGATATTTTTTTTTTTTTTTTATATAGTAGGAGTAGGGTAGGAGTAGGGTAGAAGTAGGGTAGGAGTAGTGTAGGAGTAGTGTAGGAGTAGGGTAGGAGTAGTGTAGGAGTAGGGTAGGAGTAGTGTAGGAGTAGGGTAGGAGTAGGGTAGGGTAGGGGTAGGGTAGAAGTAGGGTAGGAGTAGTGTAGGAGTAGGGTAGGAGTAGGGTAGGAGTAGTGTAGGAGTAGGGTAGGAGTAGGGTAGGAGTAGGGTAGGAGTAGTGTAGGAGTAGGGTAGGAGTAGTGTAGGAGTAGGGTAGGAGTAGGGTAGAAGTAGGGTAGGAGTAGTGTAGGAATAGGGTAGGAGTAGTGTGGGAGTAGGGTAGGAGTTGGGTAGGAGTAGTGTAGGAGCAAAACAACGTTTGCCGGGTCAGCTAGTAAATACTAATGAAGAGTTGTTTGTTTCTTTGAAAGCGCTTATCACTCAAACTACCTGTCGGATTTGCAAAATTCTTTCTGCATTTGATAGCCCAATTCTTGAAGAAGGCTATAGGTTCTACATCACACTATGACTCTTAGGAGCCGAGCAAATTCAAAAAATCAGAAAGAACGCTAGATGCGACGGGGTGGGTCTGGGGAATAAGAAATTTCATGCGGACGAAGTCGTGGAAACTATTTAGTTTGAATTCAATGGAAACAGGACTTCTCGTAACCCATTTAGCAGATCACAAAAAGAAATAGTCCAAACATCCGTGCCCCATATTCATTACAATAAAAGCAATAATACATTTGTTGACAACCGGGCGCGAACTACAAATCCACAACACCATGTGCATAACTCCCAAAGGTTTTATAATATTACTACGGAACCCCAACCCAACCATGTCACTAGGATTAGCGCTCGGGCCATTGTCAAATGACAATTGAAATCTATCCATCTTTCTCTAACTCGCCCCAATTCCATGTGCGTAAAAGAGACGGATGTATGAATACATTTTCACTTTTCAACATGTGACAGATTTCATACGACTGTTTGTTTGGGTAGTCACAATGGGGTATCGCGAGCGAGTTTCAAAATGGATATTGTATTATTTTATATTTTTAATCCGTTTCAGAGAACTATTATCAGTTTTCGGCGAATTGTTAAAAATAGTAGTTCGAATTTGTTTTTGTGATATTTAAATGCGATATGCTCTTTTTGATATTTCATTCATTGAGCACTTTTTGATGCAACAATCCTGGCTTTTCTCTCTTCTTTTATAAATGTAGGTTATAACTAGCTTCCGCCCGCGGCTTCACCCGCGAGGTATGTCGATAAAAACTATCCTAAATCTTTCCTCTGGATGCAATCTATCTCTCTGCCAAATTTCATCGAAATCCGTTCTGTGGTTTAGGCGTTAAAAGGTAACATACAGACAGACAGACAGAGTTATTTTCGAATTTATAATATTAGTAGGTATGGATTTGTAGTTCAACAAACCGCCATCTTTAATCTAGGCACTTATCGTTCTTCAGGTTAGGATTTCAATTTCATAGGAAAGTTCGAAACTAATTGGATTTTTTAACTCAGAAGAAAATCTTAAACTTATCATTAAAATAATCCGTGACATAAAAGGCATGGAAGTTCTGATGTTGTAGTTTCTGAGGCAAAAACGTCTGCACGAATTTAAATGAAATCTTACCCACAAATAGACCATCATCTGCCTAGCCTTTTCACAACTATGTTGGGATCGGCTTCCAGTCTAACAAGTTGCAGCTGAGTACCAGAGTATTTTACATGGAGCGACTGCCTATCTGACCTCCACAATCCAGTTACTGGGTAATACGAAACCCCTTGGTAACATTGGTTGTCAGACTTTCGGGCTTCTGACGACCCGTAACGAATGTCAAAGGTCCACGAATGACAACCGGGACTAACAGCTTAACGTGCTTTCGTTCACTGTTCAGAAGACAAAAATTAACACTATTAATTAAATCATCATGTATCAAATCCTCAGTCTTCAAGAACAGTTCCATCCGTTTTAGATTCATGTTAGTAAGCCTACACTAGCATTGCAACAGCTTGTAAAACAGGAACTCAGCCAGGCTACTGCACCAGTCTATCTTGTTTACCTACTCAGACCACTTTCATACAGGAGTTAGTATTGGTCTCGGACTTGAATAAATTAATTTATAATTAGCATTGAAACAAACTTTAAAAAATGTTTGACAATTGGTGGTACATCGAATTTGGTTCAATCGCCAAAGGACATCACAACGTGGAAGTAGAATTTGATGACTATAATTTTATAGCGAAAGGATGGATCAGATTTTTTTTAAAGTAGGTACACAGACGTGTGGCCAGTGAGATTTCCCGTCGCCAAAATACAAACCTTCATCTTCTTTAAATTTTCATAAATAGAATTCTTTCCTAGTGCTCCCAAAATTGTATGCTTTTAGACCCAGACGTAAGTGAATGAATTTAAGATTACTGTTGCCACAGTCTCCTTCTAATCAGATACTGACCTGTGCCCTTAAAAACTGTAGAACCTAAAATTAACGTATATGCCTATCGTTCTAGGTTTCATGTTTTGTGGGATATATAACCAAACTTCCGACCTCCGAAAATAAAAATAAGAGGAAACGCACCGAGTTATTTTCTACCCATTTTATAACCGATAATCTACCAACAATAACACCAAATTAGTCCCAAAAACCGACATTCTAATCCCATCCAAAAAGACATTCCATAACTGAAAATAAAGAATTACTCTAGTCTCTATGCCCAGTCGTTGTCTATGGCAAACAAAAGCGCCGAGCGCGCGCTCGCGACACGCAGTCTGTCTTTGACCATTCAGAAGGGAACATGTCAAAAACATGCGTCAAAACTATATATCATTGAGCCTCGTGACTAACAACCCTGCTAGATGTAATTTGGAGTTGACTGATGGCAGGGTTTGTTAATGATTTTTAATTTCTATGAGGATTACAAGGCATTAGTGGACGTATGACCTGCTTTATTTGTTTGTCTTACATGTGTTCACATGAGTAATGGCGGTTAAATTCCTTTCGTCTGTTGTGTGACACATTTTCTGGTCTATTCTTTTTGGTGTTCGTGTTGTCTTCTCATTAAAGAAACAGGAGTTGACCTAGAAAGTTTCTCAGTTTAAGGTTTTTAGATTTCACTGGCATGATTAATAGCTTCTTTTAAAAACTTAGTTATTTCATCAGCTTTATAGCTTTGAACAAGCCTTCAATTAATTGCATCTGAAAATGATTGATAGACATCATCTAAAAAAAATCTTAACTATTGGATCCTTTCATCGCCCTCGTCAATTATAGGAGTTACCATCGTTTTTTAAAATGATCATTTAAGATAAATCTTCAAAAGAACTTCCTCCACAGTTCCGGGTCAGGGCCTTCCAGACACTCCCAGACGGTCATCAGAATCAGTGTTTTTAGACGCTATAACATGCTCTGAAAGACGTATGCGGTTTCTGGGGAACTTCATGCAAAATATATGTCGCTCCGGATATCTCGTGGATCGGCTAACTATCGCCATCTTTATGCTCTCACTATTAATCTAGAATAGAATAGAATATTATATTTATGTGCTTTAAAACGTGGTCCATAAGGTCTTATAAATACATATCAATATGATATTACATGTTTCGCCAAGGACTGGCATACAAATATTTAAACATGAAAAATAAAAGGACACAATATTATGTTATTAAAATTGTTATTCTAATATGTCTAATAACTCTGTTGAAATTTTTACAATAACGGATAGGTACAAACAGTAACATAATGAATACTCAGTAAATATATTTATCTGTTACTTTTTTATCAATAAATTCTTTCACAATATAAAAATAATTACCAATGAGCCATTTGTGTAGTTTGGATTTAAAATGTTTAACAGTGAGTTCCCCTTTTTTTTCTAGACCTCGATACCATTGGTTATATATATATCCATCCTCTATAACTATTCAATAACTGTTCTTTTAAAACAATTTTTAAAACAGGCATATCATTTTAATTCCTGTGCCATAATTTTAGCCACACCATAAACAATTTACCGTGAAGTTAGAAACAGAATATGAAAGAAAGCGTTGAACAGGAGCCGGTTTATATATTAATATGATGAGTGGAACAATTAATGTCATTTTAATATTAATATTCATAGTAAACGGGAAAAACCAGTGGTTCTAGAGATGGGACATGATAATCGACTGGGAATCGAGTAAGCGATTAGTTGAAGATAATTGGATCGTTATCATTCAATTATTAATTCTAGTTGAATGCGTTCATAATTTATGCTTTTTTGCTTGTGGGTGAGTTCTAGATGAGAGCTTTTATTAATAGGTAGCTAATAGTTGATATAACGAACGTTTTTTTAATTCTATTTTCAAACATCCTTTGACGTATCTAAGAAAAATATACTTAAATATATTTATTTTCGTATTTTTAGCCTACGATTATTTATTGAAAAGATACATTTTGTTTGCTATGAGTAGGTCTGTAGTAGATAATGTTTTTGACTCTTTGTATTTCATTAGTTTCGGATTGAACGCCCACGTTGAAACTAAAGGTAAATTCTAGATTATTAAACTTTCCTACATAATATTTTCACACACATTAATATTTGAAAACGCTTATCATCTAATTTTATGTGAAATCTTCAATAGGTATAATGCATAACCAATTTTAATATCCAACAATAAAATATCAGGGCTTTATTTTAAATTCAGATTTAGTCTACTTTTATTATTAATTAAGATTGTGACAAATTCCCTAATCTCAAATTTTATTGGCACTGGAGGCACAGATTAAAAAAAAATACAAATAGTAGCATAGACACATCACTATGGAAGCAATCTATGAATACAAAATAGTAGAAAAGTTTTATGACTTTTTATTGATATCGTTTTAGACATAAAATATCATATAAATAATTTGTTTTGTTGCTTAACTTATACCACGTAAGATTAGAGCTTCGAAGATATGTTATAAAATAAATATCCATCATAAATTTTGTAATAAAACTATGAGACCAAATGGATTTTAAACCTTAATTATATGAAACTAATTTTTAACAAAGGTATAATAAAAATATCAGGATTAACAAAAATTTTTGTTAGTCTGCTTAAATATAACAAAAAATAAACAAACAAATGAATTTATAATCTCTAGATGACCTAGTCTGAGGATTTGTTTTTCGTAAAGCTCTATTATAAAAGTATACAAAAATTACCTTTATTTATCAGTAGGCACTTATTATAAAGGTGACCTAATTTAAGGTATTCTCTTGAAATGGTTATAAGCAGGTGGTAGTGGTAGTGCCGGTAACAGACCTAATTATTGGATTGTCTAAAATTAATTCTTTATTTTAGCCTTAACTCAGATGTTTTTTTTTTTTCAGGAAAGTCAAGAAAAGGTGGCCTTTTAAATAGACCTGTCGTAATATAGGGGTCGTATGCATGTCGTGCGTATGCGTTTTCGATCTTTAAAAAGGCCCGTCGGAGTATCTGGGTTAAATATTGCCTCATTAATTACCATGTTTAGCAAGATCATTGTCGGCTTCTTCTGTTTGTCATTTGAAATTTTCACTTGTTTTCGATTTAATTTTCTTCAGTTTTCGATCATGACAATGTTCAATTAGCTATTTTATAAAACCAATCATCATTGTTATGTCTTCGTCTTGTTATATGTTTTCCTCTAACAAAAGCACTGCAATATCTAATTCTCAAATTTTAGTCTGTTCTAAGTTTTCGCAGTCGCAAACTGGTTTGAATATTACCATATTAATTATGTCTATCTGTGATATTTGTCGCCATTCCTGACGATCTATCAAATGTTTTTATATAACGTTATATCTTACAAGTTTATTTTTATCGTTATGTTTTAATTTTACACCTCTGATTTTACTCGTTTTATGAGTCAATATGAGGAAACCAGTAAACTTATGTATATGTTGTACAGTCACGAGCAAAAATATGTATACACTTGGCTTTATTCAAAGGCGATTTTCTCCTTTATTTTTGAATGAAATTTTATATTAGTAGGAACATAGTATTTTAGAACCCATAGGTATATGTAAAGTGTCGTATTTCAACGTTGCATTCGTTATTTCGTGAAAAAATCGCAATTTAAAGTTGCCAAGTGTTGACATATTGGTGCTCGTGACTGTACTTAGCACTTTTTCCGTCACATGTTATAATAGACAATACTATTAGCATAATCAGCCTATAATGTACCCACTGCTGGGACACAGGCCTCCTCTCGGTGTGAGAGAGTGGGCCACAATCCACCACGCGGGCCCAGTACGGTTTGGTGGATGTACATGTCTTCGAATTTTTGGTTCTAGGACATGCCGGTTTCCGAACGATGTTTTCCTTCGTCGTTTATTTATTTATTTATATATACTTTATTGTATACCACAAAAATACATAACATGAAAAAGATACATCAAACACTACAAAATATACAATGGGTGGCCTTATCGCTTTCTGCGATCTCTTCAGCAGACAAATACATAACAATATTACTATTAAAATGTTAATTACATTCGGAGCACTGATCTTGCCCATAGTTTCCAGTAATTCTACCAGCCGTCGCGGCGTTACGGAACGATAAAGATCAAATTGCTGTTCTGTCTGTAGCTTCGTTTAGTTCTCCCAGCTATGAAGTCCTAATTTCCGCCTTTTTCAAAACTATTAACATATGAATTTACCATATCTATATTAAGGTTCATCATAAAAACCTTTCCGAATCAAGCTTGGCCACCAGCCCCAAGTTAATAATAATAATAATATTCCACAACTATCACACAACGCCGTCTAGTCTCAAGCTAAGCAGAGCTTGTGTTATGAGTACTAGACAACTGATAAACATACTTATATATTTCTAAATACATACATATATATAGATAAATTACACCCAGACACAGAACAAAATGATCATGCTCATCACACAAACATTTGTCCTGGGTGGGAATCGAACCCACGACCTCCGGCATAGCAGTCATAGTCACTGACCACTAAACCAACAGGCCATATAACCTTCGTTTCTAACCATCATCTTCTCCTTGTCAACAGGTGTAAACCCTCGCAAGCAGAGAAGAGAACGGACGACATTCACTCGAGCACAACTCGACGTGCTAGAAGCGTTGTTCGGCAAGACGAGGTACCCTGACATCTTCATGAGGGAGGAGGTCGCATTGAAGATTAACCTCCCTGAGAGTAGAGTACAGGTATGTTGGAATAACTTCTTTATTATTTTAATTGTCTTCTTCATGCACTTGTGGCTAAGTAATAACAGCCGCACGGGTCGTTCGAGCAGGCTAAGCTACGCTTAACGCGGTTGGCTCGTGGATGGGTGACAGTCTTCATAAACCAAGACCCCTTCGTACCTCGGATAGCACGTTAAGTCGTTGTTCCCATCTGTCATTCGTGGATCTTTGACTGTCGTTACGGGTGTCAGAAGTCGGAAGGTCTGACAACCAGTTTTACCAAGGGGTCGTATTGCCCATTAACTGGCTTGTGGAGGTCAAATAATCAGTCACTTCATGTAAAATACTGGTATTCTGCTGCATCCGGTTAGACAGGAAGCCGACCCCAACATAGTTGGGAAAAGGCTAGGCAGATGATTATGTCTTCCTCATGTTGCTAAAGCTTTATTCAATACAAAAACACTAGCAATGCCAATGCATGAGAGCATTTAGGAACTATCAAATAAATCCAAGCAGCGAAATTAAAATAGTGATTTTTTTAATCTTTAAGATTTGAGTGGAACCTGTACCTTACGAGTACCTGTCAATTTACCTAAGCATTTGTCAGTAACCGTGTAGCTTAACTCAACACATTGCCGTAGCTATACATATAAAAGTTAGTAATGAGGATTTCAGAGTTCACGGTGGTCTTCTCATTTAATTGCGATTTTATTGTCTATAACTTAAATTCTGTCAGAATCGAGGCCTTCACCTTCCTTACTAAGGTTAACGTGTAAAATGCGTTACTTAATATCACAGTTTTCAATTTTAACATCTAGACCAACATTCCACACACCTTGCGTAATAAAACTTGTTCATAATCATAATCTAGTTAATACATTATAAAATGACCATCAGTCTTATCAAGCAAGCGGAGAAAATCCGTAGATTATTAAGTTTCAATTAACTCTAGATAGCGCATCGAATACGTGAATATAATCCATCTTAATATGAGCCACCCAAAAAGCTATTAAAAAATAAACTTATTAAAATCCCCGACCACAGTAGTCGGAGACCAACGCTCGACTGAGTTCTAATTTGTTCAAACGTTCGTTTTATACCAACACGGATAGCGCATTAGCGCTACCAATCGAATTACGTTCTGATTTTCAAATTTCAAAATCGAATTATTCGATTGTTTTGCGTTGACGCTGAGTTGTTAAGTACTTGGAAAGCTTTTAAGGAATCCGTTATGAACATGGCGGTAAAACGGGAATTTACAAATCGAATGCATTTGGGGTGTCAATTGCAAAATATTACAATGTGTTATAAATGTAACAGTAAAATTATCTTTATAACGGTTTTATTCCGCTTATCACACTTAACTGATGGATGGACAACGGTCTGTTCCGAGAACCGATGCAACCGACGGAAAATTGTAGCACCGTTTCTTCATTCTCAGCAAAACCACTCGAAATATTGATAGGCGAGTTATTGGGTGATGCATCTAAATTAAACAATGTCGGCATTTACAAGCACTGGCCGAGTTATAATAAGAAGTCCAGTTAGGTTAGAATAAGTTATTTTTTATTTTTTTGTTATTTTTTTGCTCGGCGCCTGATAATCGCGTGTTGTTGAATATCCTTCCTCAAAAACTCAAAAAAACATTTACATTTACATTTTTTAAATCTGGTAGTTCCAGAAATTAGGACGTTCAAACAAACTCTCAGCTTTGCACTGTCATCGTAATATGTAACCTGTAATAGGTAAGAAAAAGATCTTTAACTTTTGCAATTAAAAAAATATCTAAAAACATACATGTATTTCCGCTTGTCTATGCCGTCTGCATATACAACCTCTTGTCAATTAGCCCCCATAAATCAAAACAGCACAATAAATGCCATCCATTTGATGTTCCTCGTGCATCTGATATCATTAGTTCAAACACATCGTAATTGGTCCGTTTTGATCGCACTGTCTGATACGTCTAATGATGCAAGGGGACGGTTGCGTCACCAATGTATCTTGAAACATTCGGGATGGCGGTAGTGGCAAAGGAAAATGCTAATGATGTATGGAGTTTTGCGTTTAGTTCCGCGTTTTGCCGTCGGTCAAGATATGGCGGCCGGTTTGTGCATCTTGTGGCAGTTAAATGACGGTGTCATGCGTTTGTTTGTTCCGGCAAGCAGTGTGTATGTTTATTTGTTTCGTTGCGAATTGACTGCATCGTAAAAATGGCACAATTTTACCCCTAAGAACTGTAACCAGCTATGTGAACATGATTCGCAGCATCAGCATGAACCATCAACATCTTCCTTTTCCCAATGAAAATGGGGCTTAATGAAACCCAAGTCTTCCGTCCTGCATATATCGCATTATTTATTTACAACTATCGCCCATGTTAGATTATTTAAATCCAGCTCTGTAATCTACCAATAGGACCGGCGCGCCTCAATTGCGGAAAACACTTTCTTTCACAATGTGAAGGATTTTGAAGGAAATTCCTAATCCATTGCCACATAAGTTTTAAAAACTCGTCGGCTAGATGACGTAAACAGCGCAATGAATGTTGTCGAATAGTCAAAATGAAATATTGCAATTATAAATGTGTTAAGCAATTACTCCGCTGGAAAAGTTATTCTTTGTGGCTAGTCAAAAAGCCATTTATCTGGTATATTTTATTGCCACATGCATAGATATTTCACATATGCCTGGTATATTCTATTGCCACATGCATAGATATTTCACATATGCCTGGTATATTCTATTGCCACATGCATAGATATTTCACATATGCCTGGTATATTCTATTGCCACATGCTTAGATATTTCACATACGCCTGGTATATTCTATTGCCACATGCATAGATATTTCACATATTCCTGGTTTATTCTATTGCCCCAAGCATAGATATTTCACATATGCCTGGTATATTCTATTGCCACATGCATAGATATTTCTATGGCCACATAGGTGGCAACCTCCTGCAAATTCTGTACACTTCAAGCCACATGCTCTCAACAAAGCAACAGCAACAATACCATGAATAATTAGCACGCCATCTGTCGTTGAACATTTAGCTCTTTCCACAAAAAAAAGCGTTATTAACCCATTATTAGCCAAGGGTGGGGTAATCCCGGGTAAATGCGGCGAAGCACGTAGCGTCCTCTGGCGAATGCAGTGACTTTACCGTTTATCTGACGCTACTGTTTGGGATATAGAACTTTAACCTCTAAAAGTGAGGTAAAAAGGACTACGAGACTAACTTTTGAGATAAAATGTGCATTTGTAAATAGTTGTTGTACCTACTTAGTTAGAATAAGATCCTTGTTTGTCTTCATGTCTAAAGCCATTAGCGTATCAGGAAAAGCTCAGTCTTGTGCTAATACGGCGTTGGTCTTATGTATATTCAATGAAAATTTCACACTGAAAATAAAAGTCGTTTCCCAGACATAAGTTTTGCTCAATTTTACTAAGTTTGATTAGATGACTGTTACTGTCCTAACAAAAAATAACAGAACCGACGGTTTCTGCAGTTAAATAAATAGACGATTTTCCGCTATACCCACCATTTCACACATCAACTTGATTTTAACTGCTTAGCTCGCAGCCTCAAAAAAACCCACTGATTCTTTCATCCCACAATTTAGTACACATACCAAATAAAAGAAAAAAACATTAAAAAAGCACCCCTACCAATGCACTGGCACAAACTTCACGTTTGCTTGTAATAAATCATTTATAATCCGTTGTGCACACTGCAAGCGCGAGCGCGAAGTAATTGCTGGGCAGGATTGGAACGAACAAATAGTAGGAGGCATTAACAGTTGCTGAAAGCAATCGTGGTATGTTCGGAAGCAAACGTGGTATGTTCGGAGATTGTATGGAGTTAGGGTTCAGGAGGATTTGTTTAGTTAATAACTATGTGTTTACAAGTAATTAAGGGTAAAAGGTGACGCAATGTTGAGAGGTGCCAAATTATAATGAGAGGTTTTCTTTTTGAGTATTAAAAAAAAAATAGTTTACAAGAACTCTGTAGATGGCGTTGTACTGACTACGTTACTAGGTGCCAAAGCCAAACGCTTGGAAAAAAAACATTGCGTCTCGTCACCTAAGCTCATTGACTAACACTTTCGTTTGCTTTCGTTTTACGATCTCAAAATTACATCCAAGTGAAATAATCAAAAAATGATGTGAAGTTCCGTTCCTTGCAGAAACTTACCAAGGTCAGCGCCATCTATCCAGCGACTGGGGAAAAGTTAAAAAAAAAAGAAGGACAATCCCTCATTGGAATCAAACAGATATTTTTCTAGTTTTTTGGGGTTTTGGTCCGGTATAGTTTTTATAATGATATCTACTTTGAATGAATCTAACTGATAAATAAACTACACAATCTTCATTTTTTCTTTTTTGTATGTCAGCAGCGAGATCATCACCCCAAAACACCACTAGTGTTAGTTAATTCCCAGTGATTAAACACTATTCCTAATCCAACTTTTTTTGTCAACAGGTCTGGTTCAAGAACCGAAGAGCGAAATGTCGACAGCAGCTCCAACAGCAGACGAACACGCAGATATCCAGCAAATCCACCTCCAGCTCGAAGACAACAGTCGCCAACAACAGCATCAAAGCTTCAACGAGTTCTACAAAGTTAACCACATCCAAATCCCTCACCAGCTCTTCAAATGTACCTACAACACAGAATTCCAGTATCACAACGTCATCTCCAAATCTTCCTATAACGCCGACGACGTCTGTCAGTCCTCCTATAAACGTCATTTGTAAGAAGGAATCAGCAGGATCGAACTACGAAAGTTCTCCCCTCAACAAGAACAATAGCCTAACATCTCTATCCCACTATAACTCTAACGAGCTCAGGATAAGTGGTAAAGAGTCCTCGCCTTCAGAACCTGTGTCCAACATCCATGGTTACGGAGTCACTCCTAAGCAAGAACTTTACAGTAGTCCAAAGAGGTTGGACTACGCCAGCAAGTTGGATTACACGGAAAAATTCGGGAGCAACCTGGTTAAGGACCAATACAGCTCCCGTTTGACGGGGAATCTTACTCCTTTGGGGTCCAACTCCTCGATTATGACCACGCCGTCTCCTCCTATCACTCCTCAGAGTATAAACGGGCCGGGGAACGTGTATCATCCGGACAGCTACAACAGTTTCCACTGGCCGGGCAGTTCGGACTATATCCGGAGTTACTCGACGTCACACCATCATCAGGGCTACGGACAAAGCGCCTATAATTCTCCGTATTATCCTAGTCAGGTGAGTGTACAGAATCTAAATACTTAAGTATATAAAATTCAAAGTCCTGACTGACTGATTGATATATCAACGCACAGCCTAAACCGCTGGTCCTAGAGACATGAAATTTGGAGGGTGTGTTCTTTGTGAAGAGTAGGTATCCACTAAGAAAGGGTTTTTCGAAATTCCACCCCTAAGAGGGTGAAATTTTACGCGAACGAAGTCGCGGGCATAAGCTAGTTACTACACAAGTTAAAATTTGCAAGCCGTGTGCCCCATGGGATTCCCATCGGCAAAAATAACCAACTTCCATACAAACTTTAATTCCCCTCAACCCCTTTTTGCGCATGTTTTTTTATAAAAATGTCTTTATACTCACCTTCGTTATAGAAGGACTCTTAAAACAAGCTTAGAGCCAGCGATTTAGGCTGTGAATTTAAAATTTTTACTATGTAGATTACTCGTTTCTTAGTCCTGTAATGGTCTAAATCTGAAGATATTCATTTGTGTAAGGCCTCGAAAGTTACGCATAAAGATGGGCAGCATCTTTCAATGATTTGATACGAATACAGACATCTTTTGTCCCATTTAAATTTAATAGAACTATCAACTAAATTTGCAATAACAACAGCACAGGTATTACACTTAATTTCTTCGTTTAAAATACTTCAAAGGTTTTCTGGTGTGTTGAATTGAAACAGAGAAATCCTCGTTTCGACTGTCAGCCATATTTAATTAATTGTTCTCATAAAGCCAGAATCTTAGAAATTTTTGTCTCACGGAAGTTTTTTTTTTACATTTTATAATTAATATTCCACTCTGTCATACTAATTCACTAACCACAAACTGTTAATTTCAACTAAAAGTGTGGTTTTTTTATCAACCGTGTTATTAAAATCTTGCAAATTAATGGAATCGATTATTTCAATGGCATTTTTTTTATGAAATGCAGTAATATTGCCCATATTATTATTGATATTATTGGGATTGATAAGTCAATCATATTGACGAACGTCGTTAAATGTAATGAAATTAATAAGTTATTCGAAAAATATTCGAATAAATTGTTAATTTAACTATTAATATTAGAGTATTATTAGCATCAAATTATCTTTATCTAATTAAATTATTTGAAGTATTAATCACCCAATTGGCTTTTCTTTTTTTTTAAACATTAATTAATTTCAAATGGTTACAAAATATCCCAAAATGGTCAAAACAACGATAGGACATGTCAATGTTATGTACAGTGTGACGCAACTGTCTAATAAAAAAATAAACTATGAAACGTGCACTAAACATAATGGCGGCTATCGCTGTCTCGCTTTAACATCTATCCGACTCTATCATGTTTAGTACATCCCTATCTTGTTATTATGTTGGCAGCTTTACGTCATGTCTGCAGTCAGTGTTATTTTTGTTTTGTTGGTATTCAGTTTTAGTGCACTTTTTCTATGGGAGTTCCGTCTCTTATATATGTTTACATGTTTACTTACTCTATGGTTATGTACAATAAGATCGACGTTACTTGGCGGGCCTGAACTTTGCGCAGTAGGCTGCGCAGTAAGATTTTTTAGGAACCAAATGGTGACATGAGGCGAGTGCGAGTGAGAGAACATGCGCGAAAGTTCTTAGTGCCTATGTTCAGTTCAGGCCCGCCAAGTTACGTAGGTCGTATTGTACCTACCTACTGGTGACATAGACAAAACAAAAATAAAGGCAGTTTATTTTTTTTAATTCGTAGACCATAGCTTCCAAAGGAGTTTCTAACAAAACCTTCCTTCCAGATGGAGTACTTCAACGGTTCATCCGTGAACCAGACGCACGGCAGTCACCACGGCCACAACCTGACTGCCAACGGCAACCAGCTCTACAACCAAGTATCCTTCGGCAACCCGTCGCCACCAGGGGCCTGGGCATCCCACCACAACATCCTCTCTTCGGGCCCCGAGTCCCCGGAAAACCAGTCCCAAAATTCGCCACATTTGAGCATGCTACAGGCATCCCAAATAACGAACTTTTCAAACACGGGGAACAGTTATTTTGCGCCAGAAAAGTATGGTATCAATATGGTTTAGTATATCTAGTCCTTTGTTTTTTAGTTGTACATATTTCTTGTATATTGGGAGAGTGAGGACGGTTCAGGGGGACTTAGTATGTTTTTGGGACTTTAACTTCTATAGGTACCTACCTCTGTCAGTTAGACTATTTTGAGAGTTTTAAATGGAGAATGTTTTTGACAGTTTAAGTAAAAATGGCTGAAACATTTTTTATTTAATACTTTCAGTATTAATAAGTTTTACTCTCGTATTTTTTTTTTAATTTTCATTTTTTGTTTTTTACGTTAAACTTTTTAAATTTTGAACTTTTAGTGTAATAAAATATGAAAGTTAACAAAATACGATGTAAGTGCATATCAATAAAATCGTATAATATTAAATTATTTTTACAAAACATACAAATTCTCTTTGAATCGTTCATAGTTACTTCAAATTTAGAAGCGTTTTTATATTGTAAATGAACATTTTTAACAAGACTTGCCATCATATTTAGAAGCTTTTACAGAAATAATACTAAGAAAAGTTATTTAAGTATTATTAAAAATTTAGCAAAAAAACATCGAATAATACTAAATATGGACTCAAGTCTTGTTCAAATTATAATTTACAAAAATACAAAAGTTTATTTTACACCTAAACGCTATTAAACTAACGATTTTCAACGAAAGCTAAAATGTCGAGAGGCCTAATTTTGTGTATCGAAGGACACGTTGTTGTAGAGTTTATATTTTACATTTTGAATGCCAAAAATAATTACTTAAAGTTTTTGAAAAATATGGAAATAAAAATCCATGTAAGAAATCGCGTTATCAAAATGTGAGCGTGTTTTTTTTTAATTTTTCTTGTTTTTGGTGTTCAAAATGTGAAGAAAAGAGGAAAAGCTCTTGAATTATATAAATTCGTTTCCTATTTTGCTTCCCTGAGCCTGTGTAAAAAAACACCCAGAATCATATCACTTATTATATTTAAAACGAGTTAACTTAGGCTAAATTTAGTGACAGAATTCGCTAAATTAACGAAATAAACAGTCGTTACTTATATTAAAACAACAAATAAACATCAGTATCATTAAAACAATAATTAAGACAACAAACTCCAATGTTTGGCTGAGGTTTTATTGTAATAAATAAATTATAAAAATATAATAAAAATAAAACATTATATAAAAAACGGAAATCTAAAATACATCATAAAGTTTAAACCATAAAGAAGCTATTAGTTTTTCTAGCACTCAATTAACTTTTGTTTAAAACCTTATGGCTGATTGTTACCTAAATATAATTTAGTTTTAATATAAGTAACGCCACATAGTTCTATTGTATATAAATTGTATGTTAAGAGTTTTATTTTGTATAATGTGTGTGCTACGAATGTATATGTGGGTTATTATTGTCTAGTTTTAAGCGATCGTAATTTTTATTATTTTTAGACCAGTGACAACCCTGCCATAAGTTATACAAATAATTTAATTCGTAAAACAATGAAACTAAGTATAAACTTCGCGTCGCCATCTTGGATTGGTATTTATTTTTTATAGTAAACCATTAGGTACCTACTTAATTTTTTCGTTTTTTTTTTTTTTAAAGTAAAAACCAGAATTGCATTAAATACCCTAGAATCATTAACTTTATTTTAATAATTTTTGCTGGATAAATAAGACATTCATGATGCTTATTTGTGCAAATAAAAATGATATAAAAAATAAAAACCTGAATAAAGATGGCGACCAATAAACGAGATTGGCGCCCATGACAGTGGCCGATAAAATGGCGGTTTAAAAAATAAAAATTTTATTTGCTCGAAGTCGAGTTTTCGAACCTAATGAATTCACATGAGTAATTTAATGAGATTATTAGTTAATTTATATTATTTTACAAATAAAATGGGATCATTTTGTGCGAGAATATTGTCACTGTCTTTATTAGTGGCAGAAGTACCGCGCGATTGGGATTACTTAAACATCGAAGTACTTATTTGTTTTATTTTTTATTATTACTAGATTTACTTGTATAATTCTATGGTAAACTTGCCTCTATACCTCAGAACTTGGGCTAAATTCCAGAAGGCAAACAAAGTACAAGAAAACTACTTAATGAAATATATTATTATTTACTTATTGTTCACCAATGACGATATTTTAGTTCCTAAACGGGAAGCGAGTCAATCATAGAGCATTTTTTTATTAGTTTTTAACTTCAGAACAAATACTATATTTAAATATTTTTTTCTTTTTAAACAAGAGTAGAGTAATTTTTTTTTATTAAGATTACTATCGATGTTTCAGGGATGCCAGCGCCAAAAACAAAATTCCCAACTTTGTAGTATTTAAATGTAATGAAATTGTAATTTATAGTAAATATTAAGCTTGGACATAGCTAAATTAGTTAAGTACATTACTTGTACCGTTCGATGAAGAGTCAGTGTATTTTTTTTAAGTTAAGTTGTATTAATTATTAACTGATAGCTATTGAAATATTGAATCCGAATATATGCATATAAAATACATTTTAGTGTTTCATTTTGGACATAACCCTGAGTCGAACAAATCTTTTTGTAGGTAAGCTCCAGGACCATCAACTGAAAGTTCAGGAAATAAGTATGAAAAAATTGCACTTTTTTTTAAAAGGTACCTACATTTATCCTATATGGTAGGTAAATGGATAAGATAAAGACAACTAGTTGGTATACCTATTCAAATTCTTATTCCCAATTGATGTTATTTTAAGTGAAACAAATATCAACTTTATTTTAGTGAAAATTAAGTTGATTTCAGAGTGACAAGTGCTATTGAAAAAGTTATAAAAATGTTTGACTGAATTCTAATTTGTAGGCATTAAAGTTATTTTTCCAATAACTCGTATTTGTTTACATGTTTGGAAACTAAATCGCGAACGCAGATTAGATGTCTTTATCTTATCTATTTAAAAATGAAAAAAATACCTAACTATGAAAATAGACTTCTTACGTACAAAATAACGAGGCTAAATGGACTAAACGAATTAGGCTGAACTTAGCATTGGTTTTCATGTGGCTAGTATCTATAGACTGCCCTTACATTAAGTAGTAGGTCTAGGTACAGACGCCAGCACAACAAGCTACTACAATCTGTCAAATTTTCTTTATTAGATTTACAACTTTATCGCTAAATAATAAGGTTCAAAGTTGATTGGGAAAATTTTACAGTTTCTGGTAGCTTAATGTGCTGGCGTCTGTACGTATCTACTACCAAAGATAGTGGACGGCTAAAACAAAATATTATGAAGCAAAACTGTGACGAAAAACTACGTGCTGCGAAGCCGAATACTCCGGTGTACCTACCTATATATTTCCCGCCTCCACTACACCACAGACGCGGAAGACATCGTGACGTACGTGCGCCAAAGGTTGAAGTACGCGCCGAGAGTACAGCTGCTGGAGTCGCATCGTAACGTCAATTTTCAGGCGTTTGTGGTGCGCATACCAACATGCTATACCTGCCCCTGGTGATGGAGAAGAAAGCTTTTTGCCGCAGGATGTGGAATTCCGCTGCTTTCGCGGACAAGTGCCACCGGAACGCACAACTAGGTACTACTATAACATAGTTATTATTTAACATAGTTATGATTGGTAAAGATGCAAATCTATTCTTACGTGCTAAGTTTTCTTAGGCGACGAGGATCCTATAAATAATTAATTTTATATGACTAGCTAACTAACTATACAAAAACAAAAGGACACATGGGCGTCGAAGTACCTACTAAGTATTTTTTATATTAAGTTAAAACAAAAAAAAAAAAAGGAAAAAAAAAAGGAAAGGATAAAAGGTATCGAGAAGTAATAAAATAAGTAATTTACTTATTTTTCATTTCAAGACACAAACATCAACATAATCAAAAAAAAAATGATGATGATTAAAAATTAATGATGAGGTTCATTAATTTCTTTTTTTTTTTCATTTCAATAAAAAAAAAAAGATGATTTATGTACAGACGCCAGCAGGTCAACCTACCCGAAACTGTCAGATTTTCCCAATCAACCTTGAACCTTATGCTTTAGCAATAAAGTCGAAAATCTATTAAAGAAATCTGACAGATTGTAATAACTTGATGTGCTGGCGTCTGTACATACTTAAATCAATTATTTCAATAAACAATTTTAATCAGTGTAGCCCTGGCTCTTGTCGTACTGGGAGTTCCTGTATCACAAGAGCCAGACTCAAACAAAGTCACAAACTGTACCTAGGCCATAACTTTCTGGCTTATAGCCATCAAGAAAATGTCTTCTTTGGGGTCACAAGTACGGCTACTAAACGTTAGGTTCTCGATACTTCGGAAACAGATGAAAAACATTTTCTTAACAACAAAAAAAAATCTTCGAAAACACATTTATTCTACCCTTAAAAAGTAAATTCAACACCAGGTGCTTCGTTCCGATGCGGTCGCTACTCGCGTGCCAGTAACTCGAGCCGAGTTCGACGACTGAAGCCATGGCAGGACGTCCTACAACGTCCAGCAACGAGTGACGTGACCCGCACGACACAAAGACGATACGACACCTCTAATTACTGTAATTGGGACTGCCTTCGGAAGGTGAAAGTTTTGAGCTAATCCAGTGGAAAAGCAAACGAACCTTGAGCGAGGAAAATGGATTGCGTTGGTGAAATAGCTGTTTTTATCCTAAGAGGGCTAACGTGAGGGTAGGTATTAGGTAGTGCATTTTCTTGGGTTTTGTAAAAACTGGCCAAGTGCGAGTCGGACTCGCACACGAAGGGTTCCGTACCACAAGGCAAAAACGCCGAAAAAAAACACGTTTGTTGTAAAAACAGAACAAAATAAATATTTAAGGGGTCCCTTAAATATTTATTTTATTCTGTTTTAAGTATTTGCTGATATAGCGGCAACAGAAATACATAATCTGTGAAAATTTCAACTGTCTAGCTATCGCGGTTCTTGAGATACAGCCTGGTGACAGACAGACGGACGGACGGACGGACAGACAGCGAAGTCTTAGTAATAGGGTCTCGTTTTTACCCTTTGGGTACGGAACCCTAAAAAGGCTGAACTTCCAACATTTTACCATAACATAATTACGGGTGTCTTAAAAAGCTAAATATGTAGATCTTCTTCTTAGCTATGGCAAATAATACACGAAAAAATTTATGTAGCTTTTTAAATTTGATTGGCCCGAAATTCAGCAACGCGAAAATCATTCGCTGACGCAGCCATTAGGTCGTCACATGTACAGGTGACAGGGCATGTGTTGCAAGATGTCAGGTGAGCCATTGTCTGTGGAGACACGCGACATTACACACCGGATAATGAGAAATAAGGAGATTACAAACACAGCATAGCCAAAAATTCGAAGACATGTGACATCTACCAACCCGCACTGGGCCTGCGTGGTGGATTACGGCCCGCTCCCTCTCACAAAGAGGAGGTCTATGTCCACAGAGGAGGTCTATGTCCACAGAGGAGGTCTATGTCCACAGAGGAGGTCTATGTCCACAGAGGAGGTCTATGTCCACAGAGGAGGTCTATGTCCACAGAGGAGGTCTATGTCCACAGAGGAGGTCTATGTCCACAGAGGAGGTCTATGTCCACAGAGGAGGTCTATGTCCACAGAGGCTGATTACGTAGCTTACGTTAACTAAAGTTGAGGAAAACTAAAAACTATTGCATTTACTCACTGTTTCACGAAACACTAAATTACCAAGTAGTCATTTGAAACGTAACTTCATCATTTCAGCCGAAAAACGTCCACTGCTGGACATAGGCCTCCCCCAAGCACCTCCACTGCGACCGGTTATGTGCTTCTCGCATCCAATGGGTTCCTGTGGCCTTCACAAGGTCGTCGGACCACCTTGTGGGAGGCCTTCCAACGCTACGTCTTCTGTTACGCGGTCGCCACTCCAGAACCTTTCGGCCCCATCGGCCATCTGTTCTGCGAGCAATGTGCCCTGCCCACTGCCACTTAAGTTTGGCAATTCTTCGGGCTATGTCGGTTACCTTGGTTCTCCTGCGGATCTCCTCATTCCTGATTCGATCACGCAGGGAAACTGGGAAACTCCAAGCGTAGCCCTCTCCATTGCCCTTTGGGTGACTTGAAGCGTAACTGGCAGTTAAGATTTTCTTTTGTTTTACTGACGTCATCATTATAATCATCATCATCAATGGCACCCACTGAGTAAGTATAGGCCTCCTCCTTTTGTGCCATGCTTCTCTGGTCTGTGCAAGTCTCATCCAGGTCTTCTCTGTGATCTTCTGTAGGTCGTCCACCTACTTGGCCATTGGTCATTAGTCTAACGTAACACAGTCACAGCTAATACCGAAACTGCCTGTCAATCTATTTAAAGGATATTGCTAATCCATTGCTGCATATGTTCGCAAAGTTTGTCTGCTCAACATCGTAAATAACGCAATGAATGTTGTTGAACTGTCAAAATGAAACCCATTGCTACTGATAGTGTGTTACGCTATTACCTCTCTGATCAAAATCTATTTACAGAATTTCTTATATAAACTTACTGTTACTAATGAAGACTAATGAGAGGAGCTTGTGACTGTGGGATCATCACACACAAGGTACAGACACCAGTACATCAAGCTACCCGTAAATGTCAAATTATCCCAATCAACTTTGAACCTTATACTTTAGCGATAAAGTTGAAAATCTATTAAAGAAATTTGACCGATTGTATTAGCTTGATGTGATGGCGTCTGTACATACCTATGGACGAGCGGTGTTACTGAGACATCGAGAACTCTGACCCGATGACATGACATAGATGACTTCATGACGAACTGTCAGAAAAAGGAAACCATGCGTGGAACGTTAAAAAAATAATATGAGAGAAAATCTTTGTCTAGTAGTAGGTATATTTATAGTCATTTAAATTCATATAGAAAGAGGGGCTTGTGTCTAAATAATAACAGCCACACGGATCGATTGAGTTAAGCTACACTTGGCGCGGTTGGTCCGTGGATGGGTAGGGTACCAAGACCCCTCCGTGCCTCGGAAACCAAGCCGTTTGGTCCCGGCTGTCATTCGTGGATCTTTGACAGTCGTTCGGGTAGTCAGAAGCCCGAAAGTCTGACAACCAATCTTACCAAGGGATACCGTGTTACCCAGTAACTGGGTTCTCCATGTAAAATACTGGTATTCTGAGGCGTCCACAACACAGTTAGGAAAAGGCTGGGCAGATGACTTGTAACCAATGAAGCAATACCTCATTTTCTTGACCTCAGACTCTCAAACTCAGTAAAGGAAAGGCCATTCATTCTACCCAGCAACTTTAACCTCAATTTAACAAATACAAATCTAGCCAAAAACCCTCCAGAATAGTCTAACAAAGTCTCACACAATCTCAGATTCAAAGTTAAACAAACTGTATCGATTGTGTGTAGTCTGTGATTCAGGCTGGAGCCACTCACCCGTCACTGTTTGCTTATCCGTTCGAAGATTAGGATTCGGAACACATACGGTGACGACTAATTGGTCCAGAAGGTTCTTTGGACGACGAAGGATACCTTGAATGAATGCGAAAGTGATTTTTGACGTGAAAACTTCTTCAGGGGCGTTGGACATTTTTTGAGATGGGAAATAACCATTGAACTCGCGCCACTGTTACCGTAAAAGACCTCACGCGTGTTTTGTTTATAAGACGATTAAAAAAATACCCGCTTCGGATGTGTTCGGCTGTCCTCGGGATGTACTTACCTACTTACCTACTCGGTTTTAATGTATAACCGATATGTCAGTGAGTGATGGTAAAGTATTCTGTTTGTGTTTTGTTTCCACTTCTCTCGGCACTCCCAGAGGGCCACTGTTTTTTTCCTCTATTTGATTTGACAGTATTTTGAAGAGTAGGTAGGTCAAATAGGCAGTCATAACATAATCAGCCTATAATGTTCCCACTGCTGGGACACAGTCCTCCACTAGGGAGTGAGTTTGTAATCTACCACGCGGGCCCAGTGTGGGTTGGTAGATGTCACATGTCTTTGAATTTTCGGTTCTAGGGCATGCCGGTTTCCTCACGATGTTTTCCTTCACCATTTTGTGAAATAGGCAGTCGCTCTATGTAAAATACTGCGGTGCTATTCTGTAAATAATTTCACCGTGAAAACTTAAGTGAAGTGAGCGTAGAGTGAGCTGATAATAGTGTCAATTCCTAGCAAAAACAAACTCACTTCACCTAAGTTTTCACGGTGAGATTTTTACAGAATCGGCCGGCTGGTATTCAGATGCGATAAAGTTTGCCTGTTAGGTAAGTTGATAGTGACGGGGTACCTAGGGTGCACTGGAAATACCTACATAAGTAGTCTTTACTCGTATTATCTAATCTATGGTTTTATACTATATAAAGTGGTATTTATTTGTTTGAATGCGCTAAGCTACGCTTGCCGCAATTGGTCCGTGGATGGGTGACCATCTTCACTTACCAAGACCCCTCCCGGATGTCATTTGTGGATCTTTGACAGTCGTTACGGGCCGTCAGTAGCCCAAGTCTGACAACCAGTCTTACCAAGGGATATCGTGTTACCCAGTAACTGGGTTGTGGAGGCCAGATAGGCAGTCGCGTCATATAAAGTGCTGGTATTCAGCTGCCTCTGATTAGACTGGAATCCAGCAATAAAAAAGAAGAAGCTAGGCAGATGCTCAGACCAAATAAAAAACCAAGACAGAGGGCTATCAACAGTAAAGTGTAGCCAGTTTCGTAAACATAATGCACATAGTGAGGTGTAGTTTGATTGTAAATGTGTGCGTGTGAGCGTGTACGCACAGAGCGGAGGTGTAGTTTTTGCATGCTTCACTGTATTGTTCGCAGCGCTATGTCTTGACTTTTTATTTGGTCTGAGGGCAGATGATGGTGAACTTCATATACGTAGACCCTGCAGTGATCCAATCTCGAGACAAAAGGGAATACAGAGTTTCATTTTACTATTATTATTACGCCAGCAAAAGTGGAATCCAAAACATAGAAAATGTAGGAGTAAGTACCAACTCTTTGACGCCATTCACATCCCAAGTTTCATCAAACATTAAGTAGGCAAAAGTATGCCCAAAAAACCTATAGAATGTTGTGTAGAAAAAATAATCCGTTTTTTAATAAACCCCCAACTGTTATTCAAAGACACATCAAAACTACTGTCACACAAAAAATGTCGGCGCAATGTCGTCGAAATTCGTCCCCCCAACTCTGTTGGACTTCTTTAAAATTAGCTGTTTAGACGGGCGAGCTGAATTGTGCGACACACATAGCTATACGTTACAAACGCAAACTTTACTTGTACCCACGTAGATATTCCCTGGAAAATGTATTTTTATTTTATTGTAGCAACCCCGGTCGGGTAACCTACCAAAACGGCGCGAAGGAAAATGGAACTTACGGTTTGACATTAAACGTCAAAACGGAATGGAGGGAAAGGGAGTTAGCACGTTTGAAATGAGAACGCCCCGCGTCGAGCGTACGCAGTAATGTTTGCAGCTGTATATAGTAATGTATTTCCCTCTCGCTCTGGCTTGAGGGTTTCTCGTATGCTGCTATCTCAGGCGGGTGCGGAGTTAAGCCGCTTATCTCCTTCCCGCACGCCGCGCCCCTCTCCCCCGGCTGCTGCGCGTAACACGTCACATTCTGCAATTCGTTTGCTTTTCATTATTTTTTATTTTGTGTAATAATAGTTAGCTATAAAATACGTTTGATTTATAGTTATAGTGGTTATAATCATTACTGCCACCTAGTAAATGAGACTATTTTGAACGGCGGCCAAACCAAATAAGCTTGTATTGGGGCAATATATAAAAATCCTATTTAGTTAATTATATTTATGTATTTAGCTGAGTGTGTGGTATTATTATATTCGGCATATAAATATAATATGTCTTCTTAACAACTATATTTAGCCTTCTTAAATGTCAGATTAAAACAGCAAAACTGCAGTATTTTATTTGTCAACGGTGATACTATTTACCTAATAAAGTAGGTACCTTAAATAAACCTAGAATGTGGCCAACTGAAAAAATTTCGTAGAATCCATACTAATATTATAAATTCGAAAGTAACTCTGTCTGTCGGTCTGTCTGTCGGTCTGTCTGTCGGTCTGTCTGTCTGTATTTTACCTTTTCACGCCTAAACCACTGAACGGATTTCGATAAAATTCGGTAGAGAGATAGTTTTTATCGACATCCTTCGCGAGTAAAGCCGCGGGCGGAAGCTAGTGATTAAATAAACCTTCATCCCAAGGGCAATCTACATTGTCTGACATTTCTATCAAAATACTGGCTGTTTCAGCGAATATAGGTATCGTTTTAATTTAGGTTAGGTTAGGCCGTAAAGGCAACAAAACGTGTTATGTTTTTCAGAAGTAGGTCTCCTGAAAAGCAAAACATTTTCGACACGGTACTTTTAGATTTTTGAGTAAATAGGTACCTACTGCTACTTGGTAGATGTCACATGTTTTCGAATTTTTTGTTCTGGCTAGGACATGGCGGTTTCCTCACGACTGGGCCCGCGTGGCCTGTATCCCAGCAGTGGGAACATTATAGCCTATAATGTTCCCACTGCTGGGATACACGTTACGTTATAAATAAATAAAATAAAATCACTTTATTTCGGACAACTATAAGATCCATAAAAATGGTTAGTAACAGTTTTACAACTTAAAATAAGTACTATGTTAGTAACTTAGTTACCTATACTAAAGACGAATGAATGCGAAGACCATCCAACAACTAGACACCCAGAAACTATGGAACAAGTCTTCGCACAAATTGCCTTATTATGGCGGAGGAATATCTGTCGCCACAGCCTTCAGGCTAATATGCTATAGGTACTTGGTTTCCGTGCGCTTGTAACGTTTTTATTTATACCTATTAATTGCCCGACGTGCGTGTACGACCAGCGGGGTAATTGCGTGCGTAACACACTACCAGTAGCAATGGGTTTCATTTTGACAGTTCAACAACATTCATTGCGTTATTTGCGTTGTTAGGCAGACACATTTTTCGAACATACGGAGCAATGGATTTGAAATACGCTTGAAAATGATTCAAATTGAGAGTAATAGTGTGTTACGCAATTAGGGTGCCGATGTATGAACATAAACGAAACAAAAGAGTAAATAAGTAAGTATGATAAGGATCGTAGATGGTGCAATGGCGTCCTGTAGTTTCTGCCCCATGGGCAGAAAGCGCAAGTTTATATACAAAAACAAATGATTTCAACAAAAAACACATTTTGAAATTCTCAAGCCAGTCCCTTGAATACAAAAACTTTCAGAATGAGGCTCCAAGCTATATATTACAAGAAGAGCGTCCAAGCGCACTCTCACTCCGTCTCCTATATAAATATATACGTATACATACTGCGTTATATAAGGACAATCGATCAACAGTGAATTTCAAACCAATATCGATGGCATACCTATATTCATTTTGGGAAAGTTTTGGGGGTAGGTTAGTAAGGAATATCGTCACCATATTAAGCAAACCTCGTATAGTGCCACAAACTTATCTGGCCCGGTGGCAAAAAGAGGAACTAACGACGCCATTTTGAAATGTCAATCTGCCTGCCTGCTGAAATGCCAACCAAATGCGATATCAGCGACTCCCTCACCTTGCCAGATAATTTTTGTGGGACTGTAACTCCAACAAAGGTCGAAATTGGCGTTTTGATGGCAAATTGCGGCGTAAAAAATTTTGATTTTTCCATCGTTACTTTTTGTGCTTTGGTAACACCAAAAATGGATGTCAAGCACACCTCGTAAACGCACAATCAATTTTTTTTCAAAAGCAAACCTTTTTATTTCTCCTTTGGTAGTCTTTTAATATGGAAATGTATTAAATTACTAACATTATTTTTTAAATCAGTTTTATTGCTCCTGTAAAGTTGGTCAAAATGGAGATACCTACAAGTTTTTTTATTTATTTATCTGTTTTTTTTAGTTTAGCGTATTAGGGTGACGATATACAGGGTGTAAAAATACCCATAACATAGCCGTCAACAACGTATTCTGTACGTCAAACTAAGTAACATTGCACAAAAATAAATAATTGCTGGGAAACGACGTTTATTTTTGGTGTGAGCTGTTTGTGGTAGTGCGCAATGTAACGCACGCAAAACATTGTGCGTATGGGTGCATGCAACGGTACAGGGGTCGTCGGGTTTTTTTTTAAAGTTGTTTTTTTTTATTAGCCTACGCTGTCCCACTCCTGGGCAAAGGCCTCCCTCCACTCCTTCCATCTCTCGCGAGCCCGCGCGTCCCCCTTCCAGTCTTGGTGGAACCTATCCAGCTCGTCCCGCCATCTCCTACGTGATTTGCCACGACCCCGCCTCAAAGTTGTGTTATAAGATTAAAATCTTTTTTTCGTCAGTAAAAGATGGAATTTTGACCTTCAATATCTCCGTAACCAGAAGGTTTCCCAGGTATGGTCCGGTGCAAAAAAAATAATAAGTAGAGACGCACATCAAGCTACTACAATCAGTCACATTTCTTTAATAGATTTTCAACTTTATCGCTGAAGCATAAGGTTCAAAGTTCATTGGGAAAATTTGACAGTTTCGGGTAGCTTGACGTGCTGGTGTCTGTACAACGACGAGGAGTACAAGTGAATCTCGAATTTACACCCATCTGTGAATAGTTCAGCACCCTAGTTACGTCATCATCGCCTAATCTAAATCTGAATCATTTTGAAGTCCATTGCTTCCATATGTTTGAAAGTGTTGTCTGCTCAGCCACGTAAATAACGCAATGAATGTTGTTGAGCTGTCAAAATGAAAGCCATTGCTACTGATAGTGTGTTACACAATTTACCTCGCTTACTCGGGGGACTAAGTTATTCTAGATGGATAAACCCAATAACACTTTGCCTAACCTGGGAATCAAACCCAGGAATTCGCTTCGATAGTCGCGGTGCTCTCAGTCACAGGTGCCGCTTAGGGGTACCGTAGATGCGCGCGTCTGTGTGAGTGTGCCGTTTCGAACGTTAGTACGTAGTTTCTGTACTGTTCATATCTTTACTGTGGTATATCTGTGCCACTAATAAACAAAAGAACAAAGCAACAGAATAGTACTAATTTTATTTTAAATCAGGCTTCACGTCATGTATTTTGAAGTCTATAAAATAATGAAATACGACTTTAATTCAGTCATTAATTTTATAATGTCAAAACAATAAAATTGGGGTCACAGAAACGGCCAATAAATTGATAGGTACCTACTTATCTAATCTAATTTTTTTTGACACTATTGTCTAGGTATAATCATTTTACTTAGCGTTATTAATTATGTAAATCTGAGGGGCTTGTGGCTAAGTAATAACCACCGCACCAGTAGATCGATCAGGTTAAGCTACGCTTGCCGCGGTTTGTCCGTGGATGGGTGACCATCTTTACATATCAAGACCCTCCGTGCCTCGGAAAGCACGTTTAGCCGACGGTCCCAACGAATCAATCAATCTTGAATAGGTTTAATTAAATCATCATCTGCCGAGCCTTTTCCCAACTATGTTAGGGTCGGCTTCCAGTCTAACCGGATGCAGCTGAATACCAGTATTTTACATGGTGCGACTGCCTATCTGACCTCCACAACTCAGTTACTGTGTAATAACGATATCCCTTGGTAAGACTGGTTGTCAGACTTTCGGGCTTCTGACGACCCGTAACGACTGTCAAAGATCCACGAATGACAGCCGGGACTAACGACTTAACGTGCTTTCCGAGGCACGGAGGGGTCTTGGTATGTAAAGATGGTCACCCATCCACGGACCAACCGCGGCAAGCGTAGCTTAACCTGATCGATCGGCCCGTGCGGCTGTTATTATTTAGCCACAGGCCCCTCTTTCTATCTATGAATTCAAATAACTGTAAATATAGGTACTTACCTACTACCTACTAGACAAATATTTCTTCCATATTATTTTTTCAACATTCCAGGTATGTCCCTGTGTTTCCTTTTTCTGCCAGTTTGTCATGACGCCATCTATGCCATGGCATCGGGTCAGAGTTCTCGATGTCTCAGTAACACTGCTCGCCCTTATGCACCTTGTGTTTGATGACCCTTGACCCATCTGCTCTGCAGGGTTATTCTGTAAAAAATACAATGGAACCTCTTTGTTAAATCCGCAGAGAATGCAAAGTTTTGAAACTGACACTGGCAACTAATTTTGAGTTATACCTATAATTTATAGAAAAGCCTGATTGTTATTATAAATACACGTCTATAAACGCGCATTATGATCCATATTCCTCTGGCAGCGTTCTATCTATGAATTTAATTACCGAAAAACCCAAAAGATACAGTGCCACAAATCTACGATCTCGTAAGACCTAATTAGATATCTCTGAAATTGTGGACTTTGAGGTCCTTAGACTCCTTTTTTGTTTTTTTAGGGTGGGAAATCAACGTACTGACCCCTCCCGCTCTGGGTGGAGCGGAAGGGAGTGTCAGACTCTTACTGACTAAAACCCACCCGTGTTCCTTCCTTAGCCCTTTATGTTCCGGGCCAGCAGTAACCCTTTCGGACATAGACTTCTCTTCAGTCTTTCATTCTTTTGGACTTACCCAAATTTTAACAAATAGACTAAACAAATATAGAAAATTATTGTCAATAGTCCAGTAACAACACAGATCATAAATCGGTCACACAGCAGCCAATCTGTGACGATCCGTGTAATCTGTAGGTACCTCAGCGCGGCAGCGGAGCCGTATTACTAGCGCGCAATATTCTCGCATACGTAATACGTAATAGTTAGTCTATGGGAATATTGTCCAGCTGGTATAACACGGTATTATATTTAAACTAGACCCAGATTATTATTGGCTAGCTTTATGGTAAATGTATTAAGTATAAATATGTTGTTTGCTTATATATTTTGCTGGGGAGTTTCCTACGCCTCTTCTTCCCAGTTGATTATAAATTGAAAAAAATGTGGTTTTTCTATTTCGTGTAACTTGTTAATTAAGTACCTATGTGGAATAGGGATTTAATATTTTGGTATATGTTCTTTGACTCTTTGGTCTAGTATCATGTAAAAGGAATACACGATTCAATTAATATTATTCGATACAAAAAATTGCAAAATAATATCTATTTTTTTACTTTTTTCTACATCACGGCGTAACGCTTAAAAGAGTTATTCAATGGAATTTACTTTAAAACATAGAGAATACATAAACAAAAACCTAGTAAAAATCTCACCGTGAAAAGATAGGTGATATGAGTTGGTTTTTGCTAGGAATTGACACTATTGACACCTCACTCCACGCTCACTTCACCTAAGTTTTCACGGTGAGATGGTTACAGAATCGCACTGCTGGGTTTCTTTATTGACAGCATTGAATTCTGTTCCATTTTTAAACCGCCTTCAAAAATGGACGCAGTCTGTATGCCCTTTATTCATAAACGTTGCTTAAAGTTAAGTAGTGATTAGCGACTGTTTAAGCATATATTTTTGACGTTTGAACGTCACTTAACTTTAATCATCGTTTATAAATAAACCTACGAGTCCAAGAACTTACGGGAATGATCTATTCTTAAAACCCCGTCTCGTAAGCTTGACTAATTTCTCAATTTTAAATTTTCCAAAACCTCCAAAGAGTCTTCCATTCCCCTCTACAAACAAAAATGTAATATCGTACTAAAATCAACCATGAATTGTTCAAAAGGCAGAACAAGGCAGAATGAGTAGGTGTCATGGCGCGTGTTTTATAAACGACGGCACGGCGCCACTCGGCCACTCTATGGCAATTCAAACAAATGGGCTATTCAGTATTCACTGATATTTCGCAATTCAGTCAACCGGTTTGCATTGTCTATGGTTGGCGCAGTAGAGAAGTAGAGTTAATTACGTTTTTGACAACTGTGTTGTTTTGTTTTTCATTGTAAGTTTTCTTTCAAATGCTCTTTGTTTCACACTTTTATTCTAAATAGGTACCTCTTTGAGTCGAAATTCACTACTAAACAGTTAATATTTGAAATGAATGTCCTTACACGATTTCACACCCTATTAATTCGCTGTACAGTAAATAAACATGACCCTAGACTCGGCTGAAACTAGCTACTATCGCCATTCACACTTGAAGATTAACTTGATAGTCGTTTATTTTCATGTCTATCATTTCTCAAGAACTAAGTCAAAACCATCTACTGTCAAACACTATCTCCTGCGGTACTATTCTGTAAAAATCTCACCGTAAAAACTTAGGTGAAGTGAGCGTCAATAGTGTAAATTCCTAGCCAAAACAAACTCACTTCACCTAAGTTTTCACGTTGAGATTTTTACAGAATCGACCGGCAGATTCTCAAAAAGTTTCCTATCTAACTTGCAAGAGCCTCATCATACGGGCGATTTGCGAGCGTGTTTCCAACGAGGCAATTACACGCGCGTAGCGAGCACGCCACGTTTGCGCAACGAGAACGGTTGACGTGAACATTACACAAGAAAATTCACTGAGATAATGATGTTTTTAAAAAAACGATGTGTAAGTAATACATTTATTTAGCACAGACTAAAAGACACACAATACACCAAATACAAACATCAGATAAAAACAATTAAAAATAATAAATCAAATAAAAAGTGTAAAGTCCGATGTAAGATATTATCAGGAAAGTGTGCCTCACGGCTGTACAGTCAGCAAAAAAAGCAAAATATTTGTTCAAAATTGTAGCAGAAGTACAATTTTTAGAATATAAACTCTTTGCTATTATGTGAGTAGCTAAAAAGCAGTTTATTGGAAAAAAATTGTAGTCAATTTAATAACGTGTAAAAATGACAGTGTTGATGGAGTTTTGTTTCCGACCGTACCAAAAAGGCCCAGTTCAGCAAAATGCCAGACAAATAGTGCCTAACGCTGGTTTTCAACTGGACCTGCGGGGTAATTGCGTAACACACTATCAGTAGCAATGGGTTTTATTTTGACAGTTCAACCACATTCATTGCGTTGTTTACGTTGTTGAGCAGACACGTTTTTCGAACATTTGAAGCAATGGATTAGCAATATCCTTCAAAATGATTCAGATTGAGATTGATAATGTGTTACGCAATTAAGGTGCTGATATGTGTGAGGTGACGGATGAAAATCAGTTTTATAGTGCAACGTGACGGATGACGGGTGTATGCATACATACTTACTTCAACAAATTTGTATCAGATAAAAACAGGAACGAATATGTAGAATACGTCTCGCAATCGCTAGCTTGAAACACGCTCACAAACCGCCAGTGTGATAGCGATCTAAAACAAAACAGGGGTAATTCTCGTAATTTTAAGAACGTTCAGTCGGATCTGTCAAAAATACCTCTAATTTCTCTACATTTTGACAAGTTTTTGACATTTGTTTGTCGCCGAGTTGAGACTGCGAATAGATTTTGAACGTTTGAAATTACGAGAATTATCCTTCTGGTAACAGCGTATTAGTTACACGGACAAACCTACATAAATATAGGTAGTATTGTGTACTTGTGGTCTCCTTGATTCTCGTAGGTAGCATAATCGAATTAAAACGAACTCAAACAAAGCTAAAGGTCGAGGTCTTTGTCATTTGTAACTTAAAGGTCACTTCCAAATCGTGACATGACAGTTGCATTATAGCTAAGTTATCTAATTATTTTGTGTTGTTTGTTTAGGAATGTCTTATTTGCATGGGACTTGACTCATTTGTGAAATACACAGAAATACACGTGGTGTAATTTCTGTCTTGAGAATAGAGGTTTTCGTTTTTTTAGGGTTCCGTACCCAAAGGGTAAAAACGGAACCCTATTACTAAGACTTCGCTGTCCGTCCGTCCGTCTGTCTGTCACCAGGCTGTATCTCATGAACCGTGATAGCTAGACAGTTGAAATTTTCACAGATGATGTATTTCAGTTGCCGCTATAACAACAAATACTAAAAACAAAATAAAATAAATATTTAAGGGGGGCTCCCATACAACAAACGCGATTTTTTTGCCCTTTTTTGCTCGATATCAATAATGGCAACAGGTAGGCACTTGAAATATTCACAAAATACTCAGTTGTATTTTTACTTTAATAATAAATAATAAAATTAAAATAAATATTTAAGGGGGGCTCCCATACAACAAACGTGTTTTTTTCGGCGTTTTTGCCTTGTGGTACGGAACCCTTCATGTGCGAGTCCGACTCGCACTTGGCCAGTTTTTAATAGGTTAATGTTGTTTTTGGTTAATAAACAATATTATATCATTACTCACTGTATGTACTCGATAGATCGAATGACTATGTTTATTATTTAAGATAAGTATTTTGTTAGGTAAGTTCTCATATTTAGGTAAGTGATGTATGTACTTTGCAACTTCGATCCAGATCCCCCTAATTGCGTAACACACTATTAATCTAAATCTAAATCATTTTGAAGGACATTGCTAATCTATTACTTCATATGGTCGAAAAATGTGTCTGCTGAACAACGTAAATAACGCGATGGAAATCTTTCAAAATTATTCAATTTGTTATTGAAAGAGTGTTACACATTCGCCCCTAAAAGAAAATCCACATCGAAACTATCACATTACAAAATAAATCGTCAATACAAGACTCATGAGCGTCAGATGTATTAAGAAAATGAATAATAAATCCGTACCACAGACAATAGAGGCATTAGGCGCATAGACAAGAATCGCTATTTACATGGGGTAGGGTGATTCGGTAACACAATCCGTACGCACGTCAACTCTATTATTTATGGATTCTTTAACATGTAAGGGCTTGGAGGGTAGTTTCGCGGGGGTGGTTTCAATCGGACATTTGGCGCAAGGAAGTGTTTCTTCTGCATCGGTGGGCATAGAGAGGGATTTAAGCTTTTTTTTCTCGATATTACACACGAAATTATTTTTGGGGTTGCAGTTTAGAGTGTTGAATACTTATTTGTTGTACTCCTTTTTGGTTTTATTGAAACCGCAAATGGCTGGGGTATTTAGGAAATCTGTTAGTTTGAAATTAGAGACGTATCTGAAGGTCAGCATTGGTTTTTTTTGGGCTAAAGATTTCGTCTCATCGGCTGTGGTGAGTCATATATTCTACATCACAATATATTCAAATAACGAGGATATTTCCTAGTAGGTACCTAAAACTAGAACAGGTAAGTATGTTCTGTCATTTAAATGTCATTCGTCATGGATTTCTCTGAAGGTAAATTACCCAAATGTCAGTGCTTGTTAGGTAAGTAATACGTCGAAAATTAGTCAGACTGTAAGTAATTTAATAGTCCGTCTACGAATGTTTACTACCTAATCTAGTTAACGTTGAAAACCCGACCAATATTATAAACTAGCTTCTGCCCTCGACTCCGCGTGAAGTTTCTTGTTTTCCCGACCCACCCCGTCGCGTCGTCGCATCGCATCACTTAGCGTTCTTTCCGACGCTTTTTGCTCGGCTCCTAAGGATCATAGCGTGATGTTAAATAGCCTATAACCTTCCTCAAGAATTGGGCTATCAAATGCAAAAAATAATATTCAAATTAGACCGGTAGTCAGCTTTATTATTAGTATAGAAGATATACATACATAGATGTGTAAGTTTGGATGTTTCGATGTTTGTATGTTTCGCAAAAACGGCTGAACGGATTTACATGAAATATGACACACATACAGTTTATAACATAGATTAACAGATAGGATACTTTTTATCCCGGTAGTAAGTATGTTCCCGTAAGATAATTTCCAAACTCGACGGGGACGAAGCCTCGGACAAAAGCCAGCAAATGTAAATGTTCACATTCTGAAATATATCTACTTATAGCAAAAACGCAAATAACGCTTTTAAATTAACAACCTAGGATTAGACACGGATATTAAATCGTAGATACATGATAAAAGTCAACTTATGAGAATAAGGACCACTTGATATGATACCTATTTAGTATTTATGCAACTAAACCCACATTACGCAGCTTACTTCAATTTGTAATTAGATATTTCATGTCTGACTAAAGTGTACACGTTATGTTCGACATTTTTGACACGCATGGGAATCATGTTAAATGCAACTGAACATCTTTTCTGAAAATATTTATTTATTTAATACTTCAAGCACATAAATGTACAGAGGCGGACTTAATGCCATAGGCATTTTCTACCAGTCAACCTTTGGGTGATGCAGAGACAAACAGTGGTAGACATATCAAATAACTCCATCGTGAAGACTTAGGTGAAGTGAGCTTGAAATGAGTTGTAAATACACACTTCAAAAGTGTCTAGGGATCAAGCATTTTTATGCGGATTTCTTGAGATTGAGATGTGGCTTTGTAATAAATTTATGATTTTATAAATTTATATGGATCCTTTTTGGTGCATTTCATAATTTGAATCAGGAACTGTGAATCAAATTCGAGTAAAAGATGAAAATCAGCTGTCAATATTTTCCCTATAAAAACATACAACGCATTGAAGACATTATTAGTGCTACTGTTTCCCTACTACTGATTAAAACCAACGTTATTATGGAGCGGCGACGTCATTTAAGCAGGGAAGAAATGCTCAGAGCCGTGGGAATGATAGAAGCTGGTTCCCGGCAACGTACTGTGGCTTTAGCTCTGAATACAAGTCAGAGTGTTATCAGTCGACTTTGGACACGTTACCGAAGCACTGGTACCGTGGCTGAGCGCCATGGAGGACGGTATCGCTGCACCACACGGAGACAAGACCGATACATTCAAATCTTAACTCGAAGAGCTCCAACAATAACCGCCATGATGTTAGCCGTGAGGCTTCATCACTCTTCAGGGAACTTAATTAGCGACCAAACAGTCAGAAACCGCTTGCATGAAGTGAACCTTCATTCCCGAAGACCGCTACGGGTACCATCTATAGCAATGCACAATCGTAGGATTCGATATCAATGGGCTCTTGAACACAGAAATTGGGCAGAAGAACAATGGCGTTTCGTGTGCTTTTCTGATGAGTCTCGTTTTGGTATGAGACCGGATACAAGACGTATACGACACTGGAGAACCCCTGGACGCCAACAGCGATTAAAATCCTGCCAGGAAGTCCATCCTTATAGTGGTGGAACCATCATGGTATGGGCGGGTATTTGGATCGGCGGAAGAACTGAGTTGATTTGGATCAGAGGCAACCTCAACGCTCAAATTTATGCTGAGACGATTGTATCAGACGTCATCGTTCCTCTACAAGTGCAAATCGGTCCCTTATTTCAGTTAATGCATGATAATGCACGACCGCACACCGCAAGAGTTGTAAGACAGACTCTCGCCGCAGCTAACATCAATGTCCTGCCCTGGCCTGCTCAGTCGCCAGACTTGAACCCGATTGAGCATGCATGGGATATGCTACAGAGAAGAGCTCTGCCGAATATGGAGGGTATCCAGTCGCAAGAAGACCTTTTTTTGTTGTTGCAACGAACATGGGCGGCCATTCCACAGCGTGATTTGGATGAACTCATTTTGAGTATGCCAAACCGATGTTCTTGTGTTGTTAGTGTTCGCGGTAGAAACACGGATTATTAATTGTTTAAGTTACCCAATAAAATTTTAAAGAAAACTGTTATTTCAGTCTTTTTTTCGAACTTTTGTGTTAGTGGTTCAAATGTCCAAAATCCCTTTATTAGGAAAATGGCAAATTTCTTTATTAATGCAAAGGTGACTTGGTTTATCGTTACTGTGACAAACGGAAACACTTTATTTGATGAATCCTTAAAGAAAATTTTAATTAATATCAATCAGGAGAAAAGTTATTGCAAAAATATATGTTGATCCCTAGACACTTTTGATGTGTGTAGTTTCAATCGCATCATCAGCATCGGGTCGAATGACGGCTCAGTTCACCTGAGTTTCGGGATACATAAAAGAAACCTCCTCGTGTAGCGCAGTTTGTTCCGCCAGTTACTCAACTGAACCGAGCGCTCCACGCTTCCTGGACAGTCACACCCAACACCTTATTTGACTGGCCAATCCTTCCCTTGCGGTGGTAGGGCTAACGCCAGCCTGGTTTGCGACCACCCCCCACCGGAGTCTAGCGTCCAGCAGACTGCTGTGTTTCGTCGATGCGTGGGAGTTCCAGTGCCTTAGGTAGGTATCTTCTGGGCACGCTCGTTCCCTCATAGACCTCATCCATCGCTTTCCATCAGACGCGATCGAGGTCAAGAGCAGGCCCATTCAGCAATAATAAAAAAGTTTTCACGGAGTGATTTTTACAGATAGACCGGTATACGTAACAAGCATATTTGTTTACCTTCTAGAAATGGCACTCTGTAACCAAGTATTCATCTTGAATTGATCCAAAATTAACAAAACTAAAAATCCTTTAGAAATGTCTCCCTATAATATCTTAAAAAATATAAATAAAAATGTCCTAGCTCTGCATAGCATAAGCATAACGAGCCTATAATGTTCCCACTACACTGCTGGGACACAGACAGGCCTCATGTCCTCTCAGGCCCAGCCACATTAGAATACTAAAACCTCAGATTATAGAATATCTATAATCTGAGACTAAAACTAAAACCTCAAGTCAATTTCCACAAGGTTAATTTCTCCATCTAACCGTAGACAAAATTGGAATTAGAAAAATCTCGATGACATAAAAAGCAATCAGTAGGTAACCGTTTTGTAAAAAAAAAGGAAAATTGTAGATCAAAGACGGGAAACGAGGGCGTACCGATGCGGGAATAATGCAATAAATTTACTTTTCGGACGCGGTTTAACCTAACATGGCGACAAATCGAATCGTAACGCTTTAACGAACGCAGCGACGACGGAACACTTTGAATCTCGAACGACGAAAAATTCGTATAATTTCGATTCCTTATTCGCAATTGTTTTGAGAATTAATTTTTTTGCAAAAATATTGAGAATTAGGCGTCATTTTGAAATTAGAATTGAGATTGCATTGTTTCTTTTTATCGCTTTAATGATCTTCGTCTCTGTTCCTGTTCGTCTCTGGCCAGTGACATTTCTTAAACATTGATATATTGCTTGAGGCTTCCAATGATCGTAAATTAGGTACCGATCGATCTATTCATTTTAAAAAGGTAATACGTACCTACATCTTTTGATGCTCTTTAGCAATGAGTCCATATTAATAGTATTTATTTTGATAACATTATCACTGCTGTCCTCATTTAACAGATAGGGAAGTCTGTGTCTGTGTGAACGGTGAAGGAAAACATCTTGAGGACACTGGCATGTCCTAGAACCAAAAATTCGATGACACGTGACATCTACCAACCCGCACTGAGCTCGCGTGGTGGATTATAGCCTAGGGATCTCGAAGTAAGGAGGCCAGGTGTCCCAGCGGTGGGAACATTATAGGCTGATTATGCTTAGGTATGCTAAAGTTTGTACCTACACAACCCAGTTAGTCAGAAGATTTAAATTTTCTTGAGGCGTTCAATAATTAGCACTAAGTGACTTTATAAACTTCAAGTTGGCAAAGACTTTTTTGTGGCCCCCAATTAAAAAAAAAAGAGAAACGTATATTCTCAAAATCACACCTTGATTCCAAGAGCCACTAAACGTTCCAAATTCAAAGCAAAAGAAAAACGCGCGAAAAACAATACCTACTTTTATCTAAATGACATTTCCATGTTATAGGGAGGCGCCAATTTTGCTCGCTACGTAATTTTTAGTCGATTTATCGAATTAAATTGATAAATTTCTTTGATGTGGGTTCATACTGATTATTCGATTACACGGGACTCGACTTTTCAATTTGCAACCCCCTTTTATCAGTGATGAAATGATTGGTGTAAGCATAAAACAGGTTACTTCCAATTTAATTTGTTGCCGATATGGATATGTTTCGACCCTAAATAGGGGACATTAGGGACGTTACTTTGATGTTTCTTCAGATATGAAGGGGTTAGTTTGCTAATAAATTGAATCATGGGACATACATTTTCAATTTGGATAGAACAAAAGTTGTATGAAAATAGGAAGTATGGTAATGTTTTCCAGTATGTACATATAGTTTGAGCAGTCATGGCCCAGTGGTAACGACCCCGACTTACGAATTGTAGGTCGTGGGTTCAAACCCAGGCAGGCGCTATACTTTGTGTAAATAATTTAATCACCACTGCTCTCAAAACGGTGAAGGAAAACATAGTAAAGAAACCGGTATGTCCTACTTAGAATAAAAAATTCGAAGACATGTGACATCTACCAACCCGCAATGGCTCGGCGCGCTGCGTGGTAGATCCCACTCCTTCTCGAAGACAGAAGGCCTGTGTCCCAACAGTGAGAACATTATATGCTAATTATACTTATAACCTTCAGCGACTGGAGACACAAAGGTGGGCACAGACCACTACAAACTGGATCCGGATCTATGAGATACCTACGCAAAAGAGGAAGACATTCAAAAAGTGGAACGACGAAATAATAAAAACAGTTGGCAAAACATGCGCTGCTCACCGACAGTCGGCCGCCACAGAGTATATAGCACTTTATCGGCCGCATACACACTTGCTAGGGAAGGACGTTGTGTTGACAAAGTGACGGACGTGTACGTTACGTACGGAAAAATCGGCCCGATTATCGGTGCTACAAAAAGTCTGACGTGGGCGGGCAGCCTTACTACTGGGTCGTCAGTTCGTCACTGCTCTTGCCCCAAGGCTTTATTAAAATTAAATTTTCTTTCTATTTGAGTAGTTTTTGAAGATATAAAGCCTACCTACGTCGAATCAAAGCTTGAAAGTTGACACTATCAGTGACAGAGATGGACATACTTCAAATATGTCAAAAGATATTATATTAGGTATGTATAAAGTCTCCGCCCATACAAGACTCGTCAGACCACCAAATACATTATTATCTCGATTGAATTAATCAATATGTTAATTAAATAGCACTTGCATACGATTGAATATCAATATTGGTAAACGGTGAATTTTTTTTTTTTGGTACCGTCATCGTATTCGTCTATTTTTTCGGATCAGTAAAAACGCCGAAAAAAACATGTTTGTTGTATGGGAGCCCCCTTAAATATTTACTTTATTCTGGTTTTAGTATTTGTTATTATAGCGGCAACCGAAATACATCATCTGTGAAAATTTTAACTGTCTAGCTATCACCGTTCATGAGATACAGCCTGGTGACAGACGGACAGTGGAGTCTTATTAATAGGGTCCCGTTTTTACCCTAAAAATCTGCTGTTTTATGAAAAACCTAAGCGGTCAAAAAGAAGAGTGATGGCTATAGTGTGACTGTGCGTGCGCTCGGAATAAAACGACGTATGTGTCAAAACGAATTAACACCTTTTTTAACAAATAAATGAATTAAATTTAAAACTACTTTGAGTAAACTTTGCTAGGATAATTCTTTATGTATTAAAGTCAATTCCATTGAATAAGTCTTAAGCGTTACGCCGTGATGTCGAAAAAAGTAAAAAAATAGATATAACTTTGCAATTTTTTGTATAAGTAGAGAAAAATTAATTGAATCGTGTATTCCTTTTACATGATAGTGTCAAAAAACATACACCAAAATGTTAAATCCCTATTCCACATATATACTAAACAAGTTACACGAAATAGAAAAACCACATTTTTTTCAATTTATTACCTTAATGGCTTTACGGGAATTTTACATTTGACTTAAATACGACTGGCAGAATGAGAGTACCTACACTAATATAAATTAAATGTAATTATAGGGTAGTTGATGAACTTACTGGATATGTTTTTTTTTTTAAACGTTTCCCCACACTAGGAATTTCTCCTGTATTGTGGGTGCGTTTACAAACATTTAAACTCACATACACAAACAGCCAGACCCGGAACAACTACTTGTAGGTCATACAAATATTTGTTCCGTGCGGGAATCGAACCCGTGACACGCAGCGCAGCAGTCAATCGCTTAACCACTGCGCCAACCGTGCCGCCGATTTGGTTTAGAGCGGTTTGGTTAATTGTTGGATGATTTATTTGCGTTGTTCATGCTACTTAGATACTGGTTAATTAAATTCATCATCACTGTTGGAACTACAGGCAGGTAACAGTAATGCCAGGCATCTTTAGGATAATATTGACGTGATAGTTGAGACCTTCGAATCTATTGACTAACAACCATGAATAATAGCACAGAGACGCAGTAACCTATACAGAACACAAGCTCGACGGCGCGGAGAAAACGACTGGTCGCTAAATTGTATGCGTGGGGAACATTTAGCATTGCTAGCATTACTGTTACCTACCTGTCCGTAGTTCCAACAGTGATGATGAATTTAATTAACCAGTATCTAAGTAGCATGAACAACGCAAATAAATCATCCAACAATTAACCAAACCGCTCTAAACCAACTAATCCAGTAAGTTCACCAACTACCCTTTATTTACATTTAATTTCTACCATGGCAACACCAACACCTCTCCAGCAACACTGGCCATAACGGATGTTTTAGCACGATTACCCGCCAATCCTCTTGATTTATTCGATTTTCGAACGACGCCATTTCAAGGCACGTGCGCATCGCAAATACGGCGGGGCAGACATTGTTGGGAAAAGTTGGTGAAATATTATACAGGATGTGACGAGAATGTGTAATGGCAACGGTTGGTGAATAAAGAAGGAATTGTGGACTACTGTTATGATTATTTGGGTCTGTCATGCTATTCGGCTGACAGTGATGCTGAATACAGTGTGCCTGATTTTCAAATTTTCAGTATGTCAAACTTTCTCCTTTTGGAAAGCACAAAACTGAAATTTACTGATCAACAAACACTTTTTGGAAGAATATTTCAGTATGAAACAAATTGATGTAAAATTTCAGACACAACGATGGTCATATCGTTCTGTCAGGCAGTTCACATGTTCTGTCAGAATATATAATATACAAACAGCGGGGTAATCACACTAATATTATAAAGGCGAAAGTTTGTGATGTGTGAGTGTGTTTATATGTTTGTTACTTCTACACGCTCAAACGGCTGGACCAATTTTGCTAAAATTTGGTATTATGGAGGTAGCTGACACCCTGGATTAACATATAGGCTACTTTTTATCCCGATATTCCCATGGGATCGACATTTACGCGGGTAAAACCGCGGGGCGCAGCTAGTTAGTTTACTATTTGTATGTCTTCAATTCATCCTCTTCTTTATCAAGAGTGAAATATAATTTAGTATCCTTCAAACTGCAGACTCCGAGTCCATTCACAAAGCAATAAATAGTACTACCTTTACAAAAAAAAAGCACCCTGTACACAGTCAACCCGACACTGTAATTGGAGCACTCAATTTGTGCCACTTGCCGCCGACGCGTGCCTCGCACGAGGCTCTATCAATTGTCTATGGTCTCTTGTCTATGGCCTCCTCTCTATGGTACAACGAAACTCGTTCGAATGAAAACTGTGCTTCCTATTGTGGTCCTTGAATGAGAGATTTTTTTTTCATTAAAAATTCATTACTGGTGGGATGAGTGGATAATTAACTGTTGAAGAATGAGTTACGGATAGGAAAATCATACACTAGATCAGTAATTTCTTTCAGGACGATAAATTATTTAAAAAGTATCTAAAGTGTAATAAAGGTACCAACTTAATAAACGTTTGTTTCACATTGTTTAATTCTATATTCTTAAACTTAAATCCAAAATCCACTAATATTATAAATTCGAAAGTAACTCTGTCTGTCTGTCTGTCGGTTTGTATGTTACCTTTTCACGCCTAAACCCCTGAACGGATTTCGATAAAATCAGCCTATAACGTTCCCACTGCACAGGCCTCTTCTCTGTGAGAGGGAGTGGGCCGCAATCCACCACGCGAGCCCAGTGCGGGTTGGTAGATGTCACATGCCTTCGCATTTTTGGTTCTAGGACATGCCGGTTTCCTCACAAATTTTTTCTTTCGCCATTTTTTGAGAGCAGTGGCAATGAAATAAATCACACAAAGTAAAGTGCCTGCCTGGGTACCACGACGCTACTGGTACTGCTACCCACGACGTAAAACTGGTGAGTCGGAGCCGTTACCACTGGGCCACCACTGCTCTAAGAATAAAGATATCATGGCGTGGGAATAAATAGGTATTTTCCATTTACAGATAACGTTAAAATGATCTATTTTCATACGGAGATACTATCAATTCGTAATGATGACCTCGAAAATCGAGCTACTGAAAACTGATAGATAAGAATTGTTATCAGTAATCTAATTAGTGATTAACATGTTAGAGTTTTTACGAGCTGCATTAAATAATCACCCTATCTTCCCTATACTAAATTCTATTCTATGTTTCAAATTGATGTTATTTAAATTTAAACAAATACCAATTTTATTTTAATGAGAATTAAGTTGATTTCAGTGACTAGCACTATTGTAAAAGTTATAAAAATGTTTGGAGTTGTAGCGTAAACTGAACTTCATTGAGTAGGAATTAAAGCTATTTTTCTTTAGGTTCTGTAAGTCTTAGGTCCAGTAAGACCTTTCCTATCCGAAAAAAAAAAGCCCCTTAACTACGAAACGGATTTTTATTTTCATTTAGAGTAAGTTCAAGTTCCATGTAACAGGGTGCGAGAATATTGACATCCAGTCATCCACCCAGCATAAATCCAGCCTTCGGGCTGCTTCTAACTTTCAGATAGAAAAAGCCAGTAACACTTTGCCTAACCTGAGAATAGAACCTTGGACCTCATGCTCAGCATTAGCGCTTGTGACCTAGATCATCGAGAGCTAACGTAAATAAACCTTTTTATTTTCTTCTGGAAAATACATCCTTTTATGTATTTTGCTTGATCTTCAATCCGGCTCCCAAACGTGACATTTAAAACCTCTATTCTCCCGCACTCTTTAGTTGTTTATGTTTATTTTGCATACCATCAAACACAAAGGGTATTATCGGATTAAGCAATGAACAGACAACTTTCTCCTTCATTATTATTGAGTAGTATGGTAATTAACTGCTATAAATAACACGCTATTATATAAAATATAATCGCACAATATCATTAGCAGTGCAAAGAACATCAACCGTATAATTCATATTTTTTAAAGACTTCTTTCATAACCTTTTCGCACCTAGACGTCATAAATTTTGCTACCGTGGTCATCAATGAGTTTAAAAAAAACGTGAGAATTTGTCTACGGGCCGACGCACCCTTTGTCCATGATTTGTCAGTTCCGTTCTCTATGAATGAAGTTTTGTCGTATTTTTTTAATCGATTGTGTGCACAGGTGTATTTGTTTGGTAGTTTTGTGAAACCAGCCCCTTTTCGTGACTGTTTGGTTACTTGTAGCTAAATAAATATGGGAAACATTTGATTTTGTTGTGCGAATAGTTGTGGAGACTACAGTTTGCAATAGTTTGTTGGTTTTATGGAATAACATCATACTCTACAAAAGGTTTTGCTTTGGAAACTGAAAAAATCACTTTTAACTTATTTATTTTATTATTTATGACACACAGTAAAACACATATATATACGACATAAGATATAAGTATTAAGTAAGTATGTACAAAGGTACTGCTTATTTCTTAAGAAATTTCTTCCAGCAGAACTGCGAAAGGAGAAATGAAGATAAATTGTAGTGTGCGAGAGAAGAATATGATTTGTGAAGTCTTAAGCTAAAATATTAACTATATATATTTACACATTTAATACTGCAAAAATTACATATACTTAGGTAAATAAATACATAATGCTAAAACATATAATAATATATAGGTATATGTATATACTTATAAAATATATAATAAATTCTCATAGGTAAGAGGAAAGGTAATGCTCTTTTACTCGATATTTGAATTGAGAAATAGATGACTATTTTTGTTTTTAATTTGTTTTTTGTACTTACGTACCTAAATTTTTTTTTTTTTTTTTAACAGATTGCTACGCACTTAGATCTTGCGCTACGAAATTCACAACGATGGCATTTTATGTTACAGGATGCTGAAAAAAATACTGCAATACTGCATTATCAATATACCCACCTACCCTGTTGTTTTTCTAGCGATAAGGTCGCCCATTGTATGTTTTGTAGTATAAAATGCATTTTTTTGTTAATGTTTTCTGATTTAAAAAAAAAGTTTAAACAAATAAATACCTACGCCTACAGACAGGATTGGTCCACACTAGCTCAAGACAGAGAGAGCAGTGGGAAGAAGAAAGGGAGGCCTTTGCCCAGCAGTGGGACAACGTAGATTAAAACTAAATAATAATAAATGATGCAAAAAAAAAACGAATAAGTATTTCAATTAACATAATTATGTGCCTAAAACAAAGTTGAATATAGAAGCCAGCCCGCATAATATCAGTACCTAAGTATCTCTCCAATGAATACCATCGTTAGAGGGTTAAAAACCAAAATTATCGAGCACAACAGAATACAGAATTAAACTTACACATCGCTACCTCGCTTTAAAAAGTTTTAATTCTAAATTTAAAACTCCGAGCGTTGGCGGCAAAATGACCATAAACAACTTTTATTTTTTTCTCGCTGCGCCCGACGTTGTCCCGCCTTTGTGACTGTATCCTGCCTCTTTCATTCGACCTTTTTAAGGAAGAAATTTATTATGTATACTTTTGGCCATGACCAGTAGCCGCTTTTAATTGTGAATTATGGCTTTTATAGTTTTTTTCGTTTCCTAACCGATCGGAAGGTCACTTGAATGTTTTTTATAGTTTCTGGATGTATTTGAGATAGTTTTTTTGTATAATTGATTTAGTTACAGGTCGTATTCGGGTATAATCGGACGGAAGAGGATTTTTAATGTGTTCAAATATAATAAAACGGATGTTCTGTATGTCGGATAGTTTTGGACAGGAAATGCCCATATTTCATAAAAGCAGAGGGCTAAATAGAGCATTCAAGTTTGGTCGTTTAAAGTTTGAAATTTAAAAAGTAGGTGATACAATATTTAATTTATAAATTATATATTGTATTATATTATTTTTTATTCTTTTATTAAGAAGCTCTCAAAAGACGGTTCAGAAATCACATTTGTTGTCTTGTGAATATCTATATTTTAATCAGAATAGTACCTATCGCAGTTTCAATTTCCCCGTTTTATTATTTCACTAATCAAATAGCTGGGGTAACCATTCACCTGATTTAATTCCTTAATCTTCTATTATACTTCAAATGAACAAGGGGTGAACTACTTATTTATCCAATGCAGACACTGCAGGGAACCACACGGCTTAACGTGACGTAACAAAAATTTTATATTAAAAAAACAGTTATGTTATTCCATATCAATAGCCAAATTACCTACGCAAATTATTTTTTGAAAATGGAACCTTAGCACTACAGATTACATGAACATCAGACTTCACTCAAGTGAATGTTTAATAAACTTTCATCTGCCGGTCGATTCTGTAAAAATCTCACCGTGAAAACTTAGGTGATGTGAGTTTGTTGTTGCTAGGAATTGACACTATTGACAGCTCACTCCACGCTCACTTCACCTAAGTTTTCACGGTGAGATGGTTACAGAATCGCACTGCTGTTCCTTTAATTTAATTTTTCTATAATTCTAGCAAGTGAAATGCCTTGGCGGCCATCTTTCGTGCCAACCTCGAACTTCGTTGAATCGGTGCACTAAAGAATTTATATATTATTTACTAGCTGACCCGGCAAACGTTGTTTTGCTCCTACACTACTCCTACCCAACTCCTACCCTACTCCCACACTACTCCTACCCTACTCCTACACTACTCCTACCCTACTTCTACCCTACTCCTACCCTACTCCTACCCTACTCCTACACTACTCCTACCCTACTCCTACACTACTCCTACCCTACTCCTACACTACTCCTACACTACTCCTACCCTACTTCTACCCTACCCCTACCCTACCCTACTCCTACCCTACTCCTACACTACTCCTACCCTACTCCTACACTACTCCTACCCTACTCCTACACTACTCCTACACTACTCCTACCCTACTTCTACCCTACTCCTACTCTACTCCTACCCTACTCCTAATATAAAAAATATAAAAAAAGTATCCTATGTCCGTCTCCTGGCTCTAAGCTACCTCCCTACAAATTTTCAGCCAAATCGGTTCAGCCGTTCTTGAGTTATAAGTGGTGTAACTAACAGACTTTCTTTTATATATATAGATTATTAAAAATTTTGTGTGTTCAAAGATCAAAGACAAAAATGGAAAAAGTATAGCGTCTGACAGTACTATTCTTTAAAAAAAAATCACCAGAATTACTTTATTCGAAGTATGATTCTAATTGCGTAACGCACTAACAGTAGCAAGAGCTTTCATCTTGACAGTTCAACAACATTCATTGCGTTATTTACGTTGCCGAGCAGACAAATTTTTCGAACATATGAAGCAATGGATTAGCAATATCCTTCAAAATTATTAAAATTGTGATTGATAGTGTGTTCCGCCATTTATGGTGCTGGTGGAATTACAGCTCCCTTCACCAAACTTTTCACAGTGAGATTTTTACAGTATAGACCGCCTGCTACATAATTAAACTAATTAAAATTGAAACTACCCTAACATAAGCATAAGTATTTTCAGTCTGAGACACAGGCCTAGGTAGCGGGGAGTTAGCTACACGATATAATCTACTACGCGGGCCCAGTGCGGGTTGGTAGATGAAACTACCAACATTAAAAAAATACATTTTCAAACATAGAATGATAGAACGTAACTTTCAAACGTATTGATGGGACCTCCCACTGTTCTGATACTCGCACCAGTATACTGTGCCACAGTAGTGCCATTGTCACACATTCTTTAACAATTTCTTTAAGGGTTGCGCACCATTGTAAGTGAACGTCCCAATTAAAAACCATTCTGCGCCCACCTGGCGGATTAAAAATACAAAAAAAGTTTCGCGAAGACGCTACGAATAAATACGTAGGTACCGACGTGATTGTATGTTTGTCCGATTGTAAGTTTTTTATCGGAAACATGACATGGCTTGTCATTTGAAGAATGAAAAAGAATTACATAACATCACGCCTTGTTTCCCCGAAGAGATAGGCAGAGGTGTACCCATAGTACACCCACATTTCGCCAATTATGTTTAAGTGCTATGCAATAGGGGGCGCGCCTATTGCCATTGTAGCGGTATCTACAACGCTACATGCGAACACAAAATCCTGCATCTCGCAAGCAGAGTTTACCGCGCAACTAGCATAGCCACAACGCAACGGCCCGACATGAATCATCGGGCAGTTGCCTGCCGGACACAACACCCGTATGGTCGGAGGATCCTCCCTTTTCTATGGAGGTTGAGTGAACTTTACACCCGGTTCCTCATACCTCTATAACTTTTTGATCGACCTGGGAACTGAACCCAGAACCTCATGCTCAGCACTAGCGCTTGCGACCAATAGACCAATGAGGCAGTCAATTTGTCATTCAGTCAATTGGCAGAATTCTATTAATTTAATAATGAAAAATGTATCTATTGTTTTTCGTAGACCTTCGGAACCTCGTAGCAATCTCGTAGCACTGCTACGCTTGATGTAAAAATCTGCGATGTAATTGCGAAACACACTTATCAGTAGCAATGGGTTTCATTTTGACAGTTCAACAACATTCATTGCGTTGTTTATGTTGTTGAGCAGATAAAGAAGCAATGGATTAGCAATATCCTTCAAAATTATTCAGATTGTAATTGATAGTGTGTTAGGTGCTCTTATTATTTTCAAATCTACTTTTGTGCGTGATTTTAAGAAAATATAATGGACAATGTTAAAAATATGCGACATTACTATATATACAGGGTGATTGGAAGATGGGTGCAAAGCTTTAAGGCGATGATAGTACAGGCAATTCAGAACCATTTAAGCCATGGTTGTCTTAGACGAAGTCTTACCACTTTTTTTTTACCAATTTCTTAAGATTTTTTTCGAAAATTCCCAAAGTTTTAACTAAACTACTTATTTATGGCCAAATTGAATGATAAACGAATTCATTTTTATTGTATTTAATTAAAGTAATGTGTAAGCAATCTAGCAAAACATGTTTTAGGCCTCTGTGTCGTTAGACATTTTTTTTACAGATATTTAAAGTTCATAACAAATTTTAAAATTTATAAATACTTTTTGTAAACCTTATTTTAAAAATCACGGAGCGTGCTTTTTTTGTTCAAACCTTTTTGAAAACATGCTTGATAATCGCTCTTTCTTTTGAGGTAACATTTACACAGATATCTTACAAATTATTGAAATTAGGACCTAAAAACCAATTTAAGGGAGAAATTTTAAATTTTAGGCAGTCTAAATAAAACAACATTTGAATTAAATTTATTTATGTTTCATGGTCAAAATGTTGTCCGTGATTCCTAATATAAGCACGGCTCCGTCTTCTCACTTCTGTTGTTGTTATTTTCAACATCATCTCCAGCTTCATTGTTTCAAACTCTGAATTCATTCTCTCTATCAGTTCTTCTCTCGTGTTTATTTCAACATTCGTATACACTAGCTTCTTGGCCCGACCCCACACGAAAAAGTCCAGCAGGGTCAGATCTGGTGAGCGAGCGGGTCAAGGGATGGGTCCATCTCTGCCAATCCAGCTGTCAGGAAAACAATTATTTAAGTGTTCCCTTACATTTAACATCCAATGCGTTGGACAGCCGTCTTGCTGAAAGATGACTGTACTGTTTCTTGCGAATATCGGGACACCGGTTTCCTCTATCAGCTCTGGTAAATCCACTTGTAGAAAGTGCAAATCATTTTCATCATTGAAAGTCTCCGGTAAGAAGTGGTGCCCAATCAACGTCCTGCAAATTACTCCAGCCTCCAGAATTTCCTCTGAAACGACACCTGCTTCTTAAAATGTGGATTGTTGTCTTTGGCGGCCCATTCATGAAGGTTATGAAAGTTTTTAATGCCCTCCCTAGAAAACTTTAATTTGAAATCAGTCTTGTGGACGGATGAAAGCAAATTTTCTAGGGAGGGCATTACAAACTTTCATAACCCACACAACACATGGGGAACACTTAAATAATTGCTTTCCTGACAGCTGGATTGGCAGAGATGGACCCATCCCTTGGCCCGCTCGCTCACCAGATCTGACCCTGCTGGACTTTTTCGTGTGGGGCCGGGCCAAGGAGCTGGTGTATACGAATGTTGAAATAAACACGAGAGAAGAACTGACAGAGAGAATGAATTCAGAGTTTGAAACAGTGAAGCTGGAGATATGATGTTGAAAATAACAACAATAGAAGTGAGAAGACGGAGCCGTGCTTATATTAGGAATCACGGACAACATTTTGACCATGAAACATAAATAAATTTAATTCAAATGTTGTTTTGTTTAGACTGCCTAAAATTTAAAATTTCTCCCTTAAATTGGTTTTTAGGTCCTAATTTCAATAATTTGTAAGATATCTGTGTAAATGTTACCTCAAAAGAAAGAGCGATTATCAAGCATGTTTTCAAAAAGGTTTGAACAAAAAAAGCACGCTCCGTGATTTTTAAAATAAGGTTTACAAAAAGTATTTATAAATTTTAAAATTTGTTATGAACTTTAAATATCTGTAAAAAAAATGTCTAACGACACAGAGGCCTAAAACATGTTTTGCTAGATTGCTTACACATTACTTTAATTAAATACAATAAAAATGAATTCGTTTATCATTCAATTTGGCCATAAATAAATAGTTTAGTTAAAACTTTAGGAATTTTTGAAAAAAATCTTAAGAAATTGGTTAAAAAAAAGTAGTAAGACTTCGTCTAAGACATCCATGGCTTAAATGGTTCTAAATTGTCTGTACTATCTTCGCCTTAAAGCTTTGCACCCATCTTCCAATCACCCTGTATATTTTTTTTTAGATTTTGTTAGTTTCGGGTAGCTTGATGTGCTTTTTTTTTTTTTTGCGGTGGGAAATCATCAAATGACCCCTCCCGCTCTGGGTGGAGCGGAAGGGAGTGTCAGACTCTTACTGACTAAAACCCACCCGTGTTCCTTCCTTAGCCCTTTATGTTCCGGGCCAGCGGTAACCCTTTCGGACCCTTTCGGAGCTTGATGTCTGTACTCTAAATAATTAACATTCCAAAACATAAAATCAAAGTCGTTCTCTTTCTTTTGCATACCTCATCATCACCTGCCTAGCCTTTTCCCAACTATGTTCCAGTCTAACCGGATGCAGTTTTTTTTTTTATCTTTATTTATTTGAAAGGGTTTTATCACTTAGTGATAATGTCACCCCCGTAACAGACAACATTCAACAACTTAAAACTAAACAATGGGTAATGAACAGTTACGATTATTATTAAGACATACTTAATAGTGTTGTCCATATTCGTTTTGGTAGATAACGAACAACAGTCGACACAACATCCTAGCCTCCTCCGACAAAGGGGACGCTAGGATGCTGTTACATGCACCCACTTCGAATCCCCCACCAAGCGAATATGGTCTATCAGCAAATTTGGTCGGATGCAGTTGAATACCAGTATTTTATATGGAGCGACTGCCTACCTGACCTCCACAACTGAGTTACTGGGTAATACGATACCCCTTGGTAAGACTGGTTGTCAGACTTTCGAGCTTCTGACTACCCGTAACGACTGTCAAAGATCCACGAATTCCGAGGCACGGAGGGGTCTTGGCTTGGTATGTAAAGATGGTCACCCATCCATGGACCAACCGCGGCAAGCGTAGCTTATCTAACCTGCCACAAGCCCCTCGTCATCTTTTACTATCGTATCTGGAATAATATTGTACAAAATACGAGCAAAGCCAAGGGTCAAACATAGTCAACATTAAAAAGGAGTTGCCGATTCTTTCCGAGCGAAATTTATAATCGGCAATGGAGCGTGCGACTTAATCCATCGACTTACCATCGAGATTGTTTTTTTTCTAGATGAAGCTTTTGCGTTAACGGGCCGAACCGATTTTTTTTTTAAATTCTATTCCTTGTTCCATTTTGAAAGAGACATAGTAAGACAGGATGCTGCAGAAACGGATTTTTAGGTCTATAGCTAGCTTGGGCTGAGGGGGAAATAAACATCTGACAATCTTAGCAGGGGGTAGCGCGTCAGATATGGATTCGTTCCATGTAAAATACTGGTATTCAGCTGCATCCGGTTAGACTGGAAGCTGACCCCAACATAATTGGGAAAAGGCAGGCTGATTGATTGAGGTAGATTGAGGCAGGCTAGGGCTCTATTCAATCACTGTTACAAGTCGCAAAGTAACAGGGAGAGAGATTTTATTTTAATAGTTTTAGCCGGTTACCCCTCCACTGAGTTAAAGATTCTTATCATACAGAAAAGGAGCAAGCAAAGGAGAATGACCGATTGTGGTACCAAAAAGTCTCATGCCTCAAGATCAAAATATTATAGTAATTATTTTCATATTTTTTTACGACAGTACGCGTCGGGGATTTGATTTTTGAACAGGGAATTTAAATTAAAGTAAAAAAGTATTGATATTGTTTTATTCCCTTTACATGACGTTCCGTTTCAAATGATATGATCATTAAAACATTGAATGGAGATAGTTTTGTTTATACTTAAAAAAATGTAACCAATTTAAATCATTTAAAATGGTAGATTTTTTCAATAAAGTCTAACCGGGATCACGAAATCGTAATAAAAAGAAAATATTATGTTAATGCACTCAATTGGTTCCATTTCTGGATAATTATGGTCGTCAATGCCATATTTGATCACTATCTGACACTGCCAGAAAGACAGTGTTTATTAATTTTTTCCGTTTCTTTCGAATTGCATGAAATTGATAGGTATTTGTTTTCCTGTGTATAATTGAAGGATTATAATGCATTTACTCCAGAAGGATGTTGTGTTAATTAAGATTTCAACGCAATATGCGAAGACATTGTCCGAAACTGCTGCAGATGTGCGATTTTTGCCGTTCGTGTATGACATGTCAAACAAAATAAAGTAGGTGCCTAGTCTTTCGGTTATTTTGATTTTTTTGAAAATCTCTGAAACCCGGGTTTTGTTTACAAAAATAACTTTTGTAGGAGTTAATATGATAAGTGTAGTCTATAAAAAACAAAGTTTGACTTTGACGCAAAATGGTACGGGGTTCCATACATCCAAGAGCACTGTCCTTTGGACTTTATCATGCAGAAGCGTAACGTGGCAATCATGCCACGCTTCTGCATGATGAAGTCCAAATTCCTTCACTTTGTTGAATTTAAAATAAAATAAGTAGTGGTTGTCAATTATTAACTTAGGAGGTAAATACCTACGTATGAAATTGTAGTATTGGTCTTACCAGGTTCAAACCTTCACCCTAATTGCGTAACACACTGTCAATCTAAATCTGAATCATTTTGAAGGATGTTGCTAATCCATTGCTTCATAAGTCCGAAAAATGTGTCTGCTCAACAACGTAAATAACGCAATGAATGTTGTTGAACTGTCAAAATGAAACCCATTGCTACTGTTAGTGTGTTACGCAATTACCTCGTTGGAAGCAGGTCCTATGTACCAAAACTAAACCAAAACAAAAACACATCACCACTCCCTAACCTTTAACTACCAACATAACAAAGCAAACGTAACACAACACCGTTGGTCCCAGGGGAGCCAACCGTACGGGCCACACAAGACTTCACTTTGAGGATTACTGATGAACATTAATAAATACTACATCGAAATTATTAATGGTGGAACCAGTATATACGAAGCTCGTCCTGCAGGACTGGAGGAAATTAGTTGAAAGCTCCAATCAGCTACTTCCTTATTATTCATTTAGGGTATTCATATAGACTATGTAGGAGACTGTTTTGCGCATGACGGGCCAAAGACAAGACGTGTGCTGCAAGATAGTACTAAAGAGGTATGAAGGATCAGGGTGTAAAGTGTAAAGTTCACTCATCCTCCATATAAAAGGGAGGATCCTACTATACAGGCTACTGCCCAACGACTGTGGTCGAGACGTTGTATATATGCAAGTAGCGCGGTAAACTCTGCTTGCGCGATGCAGGATTTTGCGTGACGTCAGTATGACGCGTTGTTCGCATGTGGCGATGTAGATGCCGCCACAGTACTTACAGACAGAATGTTCATGCATTACATAGTATAGGCTATCAAATGCAGAAATGATTTTTCAAAACCGACTGGTACTTGCAGAGATTAACGCGTTCAAGCAAACAAACTCTTCAGCTATATTATTAGTAGTAAGTATAGGTATACGCTTCTCTCTCTTATCATCATTCTCCAGCCCTTATCCTAATGTATTTGGGGTCGTCGCAACATGTCTTTTTCTTCCATACTTCTCTATTAGTCGTCATCTCGGTAGTCACCCCCTTTCTAACCATATCATCATTCACACATTCCATCCATCGTTTCTTTGGTCTTCCCCTACTCTTATAGCCATCGACATTCATACTCAAAACTCTCCTCACCACATTTTCCTCATTCCTGCATACCATGACAACCGATTTCCAAACAACTTTTCAGTTACCGGTGCCACTTTCAGACTTCCTCATATGTACTCATTTCTTATCCTATCCATTCGTGTAACACCACACATCCTTCTTAGCATTCTCATCTCAGCTACCCTTTATTTAGGCTTTATATAGGGTGACTGGTAATTAGTGACCGATACTTAAACACGTGATTTTACTCATCATTATGAACAACTTTTACTATGGGACCAAACCTGAAATCGTGAAAAAAAAAACAGCTGTTCTCTACATTTTGACGAGTTAGATGAACATAAATGTAGGGAACAGCTGATTTTTTTTTCGCGATTTCAGGTTTGGTGCGTTAGTAAAAGTTGTTCATAATGATGAGTAAAATCACGTGTTTAAGTATCGGTCACTAATTACCAGTCACCCTATATATCTCAAATTAATCTTTTATTTAAAATGGTTAAAATATTTTCCGTCTTACAAAACGAGTAAAGTTCGATCAACTTTACTCCAAGGCTAAACCATCGAACCAGTTATTGTATTTTAAACTTTATTCGGAGAATGTTAAAGTTCTTATTACAAAATTGACAACTTAGACTCGGGTTCGATTAATTTTTATAATTGGAACTTTAATTTTGCCTGAATTATGTTAGAGTTACAAAAATGGCTCGATGGTTTAAACTTGGGTCTAAATTAATATAAAACCTTATTTGGTAATAAGGCCGTATCTTTATGTTACCCATATCTAGGCTTTTAAAAAAAAACAGTAATTGGAATCCCCCGTGATCGACGTGACATCTAACAAAGAAAAAACGCAACAATAACTAATAGAAAATTAATAAACCGTATAAAATACTCGACGTGCCTCCGGCCCAATATCCCACGCAAAGGACAATGTTTCAAAAAAATCATAATTGATTGAAAAAATGAGAAAAAAATAATCCGTATCCCTCGAGGATTACACGACAAACGCATTTTGGTTGGCCACACTGAACCTGGGGCTTCCAAATTCAAATTTCAAAAAAACAACGTCGTACGCCTACAAAATATTTGTCGTTGATGTGTCTACTTTTGGGGATCCGCAAGGATTTAGGTCAATCAACCTTTGTTTCGTCACTATAAGTTCACAAGGTCAATTCCCGTACTTAAAACCGTTAAACTTAAAATTCAAGTCGCAATTTCATCTTAGCGACAGTCAATGTCAAGAATTTATAAAAAATGTAGGGAAATTATAAGATTTTTTGATAGATTGATTAGAATATGAACGTTCGGAATTGAGTTAAAGTATTGACATTTCATAAAAGTTGAGCTAATAACCATTTTTCAGTGATTCTTTTCATAATGCGTAACAGTACTTGTAGATGGGATAATTTCTCACTTTTCATTATGTTTCAGTAGGTATGTCAGTTAACAATGACCGTTGATTAAGTCCAATGACCTTGTGAAGGCCGCAGGAATCCGCTGGATGCGAGAAGCACAGAACCGGTCGAAGTAGAGGTGCTTGGGAGACGACGACGCTTATGTCCAGCAGTGGACGTCTTTCCGGCTGAAATGATGATGACATCAGTTAAAAAAATATTCTGTTTACATTAGCGACATCACTGAAATTCATTCAAATCCATAAAAAATTCAAACGAGTGTGGTGGGCTTTAGAAATTTAGACAAAGTTTACTTAACGTAAGTATTAAGAAAAGCTGTTCGTCCTGCCTAAAATTCTTCACGGAACCAGCCTCACCACAAACGTCACAATTTTTTTTAAATGATCGAATTCAATGGCTGCGATTCGATCTATGAGTGACATAGCTAGTGCTGCCACCTGTCGCGATCCACCGTGTGAATGATCCACATATTTATCGACGATCAATGATTTAGCAATAAACACTACAATGGGACTACTTGGGTAGCCATTTTTCCTTTTGACACGGGTGGACGATACCTTGGCCTATTCAATATTACGTATGACTTGTCAAAAACTGTTTTGATCATTGAAATTCGTGTGAAATTTCGGATTTACTTTTCGTAAGTATCTGTTGCATTGCGATCTATGAACTCGGGTGTTTTTGTATTTTTGCCTGAGTTTGAAAGTTATTGTGCGCATTTGACATTTCATAAGTGACGATGTTATCGTGAACGCCCAGTAGGTACAGTCACGAGCATAAGTATGTATACACAAGGCTTTATTCAAAGGCAATTTACTCCTTTATTTTTTAATGAAATTTTATGTTATTACAAACATAGTATTTTCGAACCCTTACGTTTATGTGAAGTGTCGTATTTCAACGTTGCATTCGTTATTTCACGAAAAAATCGCAATTGAAAGTAGCCGAGTGTTGACATATTAGTGCTCGTGACTGTACCCTAATTGACTAGCTCACTATCAGTCGGAATCTGAATCGTTTTGAAGCAAATTGCTAATCCATTGCTTCATACCTAAGTTCGAAAAATTTGTCTGCTCAACACGTAATAACGCAATGAATGTTGTGGAACTGTCAAAATGAAACCGATTCCGATTGATGATGTGTTGGGCAATTACCCCGCAGGGTTCACGTCACGGTATTACGATAACACGGGGAAGTAAAATATATATATGGAAACACCGAGTGGCAGTGCCGCGCAAACTGAAACCATAAATTCAGCACATGATTCTAGCATAGATTTGTTTTTTTTTAATCTGCTGTTTCATAGAAAAGTGATTACAAACTTACAAACTTTACCTCTAAATATTAGTATAAATATATTAGCAATGGGCTGATAATGTTAATCATAATAACCATAGCTCGGAGCTCTGACAAAACCTAAAGCAGAATCATAGTTCGCACCACCGGATTACCGACTCTCCAAAGATATTGAACAATGAAAACTTTCATACTTAAACAAACTCCTAATATAGAAACCTAATATATAAGTATATACACTCCCCAATAGAAAAGTGTTAATTGCTAATACCTACAACTTATTCTTGACTAGCTGCGCCCTGCGGTTTCCCCCGCATAAGTGTCAATCCAGTTGGAATATCGGGATAAAAACTATCATATGTCCTTTCCCGGGACTCAAACTATCTCTATACCAAATTTCATCTAAATCGGTTCAGCGGTTTAAGCGTGAAGAGGTAACAAACAGACAATAGGGAATATGCATGTGATTCAATTAGGGGTATATTTTTTTAATGGACTGTATTTCCTCATAATTATGCAACATTTTTGATTATTATTTCTTTGTGAGAAAGAAATCAAAATTAAAAGTGCAATATAACTGTGGAAACTTTTAATTTTTTAAAAGCGACGCCATTGCTCAGAGCGAATGTGTCATGAAAGTTCATAACAACAATTTTCAATGTGTTTTGTATGAGTGTTTGCAATTCAGCCCGTTGTCAATGTCCGACTTACTAAGACGTCACACCCGTCACCAAGAGCGTCAAAATGGAGCGCGTACAATATAATAATATGATGCCCACGATGGTTGGCCATTTTCTTAACTTTGTTTTTTAAGTAGGTAGGTAGGTACTTTCAATTGCTTTTTTGGCGTTGAATATTTTTCTACTATTATACGGCGATGTAAATTATCGAAAAAAATATAATATGTATATTCCATAATATGGAATATACATATTATATTTTTTTCGATATAATATAATATATATAATAGGCTATATTATAGCTATTATATCTATAATATAGGCTATATTATAGATATAATAGGCTATATTATAGCCTTTCAAAACCAGCTCCGGCTACACCTACATGATACCAGAATTAACCCAAAATACCAAGTTTCCGATTACATTTTTTACATAAAATGTGAGCATATAAGAACAGAAATACGACACAGGTTATTTAATAACAGCGCGCGTTTAAAAGGATTATTCGACGTCGGCCATGACACTTGAGACCATCGACAAAAAGAGGAGTGACCGAGAGGATTAGCTGCCAGTGTCAAAGTGTTAAATATCGAACACCGTCTAATTTGACAACTGCGGTTGTATGAAAAACTCGGAAGGTGTTGCCAGATTTCGTTTGATAAGGGTTTACCCTCATGTAAGGGACTTTAATCCAGACGATCTCCTAAATTATTTCAGCGAACGTAAGTAACGTGTGCATTAGTCTTTTTCATCACCAACAGACACTAAACAAAACAGTTTCTGGAGCTATCATAAGCCTCATACTCAGATAACAAAATGAACTTATATGGCTTTGACGATGTTAATTAAATTTTAAACACCCAATTTTATTCATCAACTCAGCCTATCCCAGTCCACTGCTGGACATAGGCCCCTCACAGTCTGCGCCACAACACCCTGGCCTTCCGCATCCAGTCTGACCCAGCCACCTTTTTAAGGTTTTCGGTCCATCTATCTGGGGGGCGTTCAACACTACGCTTGCCGACACGCGGTCTCCACTCTAGGACTCAGTATTTTCTTCATCTTGCAGCTTAATTCCAATATTTTTTTTCAAAATCACAGTGGAAAAATAACATCGAAGCACAGCAACACCCAATTTGATTCCTCTGCATCGTGTCATGACAAAAAACTTGACAATCGTGTCACATTTCCGTTAATATTTGACAGTTTTCGATATGGAGGTACGCCGATGAAATGGCTTAATACTTCATTGTAGAATTTCAACAAAAATTATGATTAGAATTTTTGGACATCAAATATTGTTAGACTGGTTTGAGGGATTAAACCTCGTCTTCTGTTTTGTGGGTGTGCTGTTGTTTTGAAATGTTGTTGACTGGAATGTTTGAAAATAACGTTCATGGCGACTTTCACAAATTTTTGTCAGTGCAAAGACTTTTACTTCGTTCTAGCAAGCAAAAAATCGTGAATTCCAACCTCGAGTGTCGCTTATTGGCGTGAACTCCACTCCCAAAGGGAGATTTATCTTCTTAGCCATAGCAATTGTGACATATTTTGTCTCGAGCTGACCTGAATATATTTACGAGTACATACCTAGATTGCTAAATTCAGCTTGAGACAAATGTAATATTCTACTGTTGAGGGGCTTGTGGCTAAGTAGTAACAGCCGCACGGGTCGATCGATCAGGTTAAGCTACGCTTGCCGCGGTTGGTCCGTGGATGCATCTTCACATACCAAGACCCCTCCGTGCCTCGGAAAGCACGTTAAGCGGTTGGTCCCGGCTGCCATTCGTGGATCTTTGACAGTCGTTACGGGTTGTCAGAAGCCTGAAAGTCCGACAACCATCTTATCAAGGGGTATCGTATTACCCAGTCACTGGGTTGTGGAGGTCAGATAGGCAGTCTGCTGCATCCGGTTAGACTGGAAGCCGACCCTAGTTGGGAAAAGGCTAGGCAGATGATGAGTTGTATGAGACCTGATGGCAGCCGTAAAGCAAATAATTCTTATGGCACACGGGACTTTTATAAAGAATACCTAACCATAAAGTTCCTCGTCTGTTCAGAACAGACAAAAAATTTGAAAATTAAAAAAAAATTGTTTTCGTCTACCAGAATGTGAATAACCACACTCTGGTAGACGAAAACAAATTTTCCAACAATACAAAACTGCAGTAATTATAACCAGTAAAACAATTAGACACGGATCCTAATCTACAATCCCAAACAATGTTCAAAGACCTTTTGGTCATTGTAAAAGCCAAGAGTCATATAATGTCATTCTTGTCCCGAAGGGAGTCAAGTACATAAGCTTACCTACTTGTTAGGTTGGAGGGTAGGCAGTTCAAGTGATTGTAGCATTAGTCACGGTGGTATTAGACGGCGAGAAAAAGGATGCAGTGAAATAAAAGGGGTTCTAGATTTTAATGTCTCGATCTCGACTCTCTATTTACTTTTGTGAAGAATTTAAGGTCGAATTTGAGTTGGCAACAAATGCTACTATAGTCGGACTTTTATTAGTGCAGTAAAATGACAGCTTATGTGTTACTTGGAAATTGGCGTCTTTTTGTTTTTTCGCGGCCATCAACCAAATCTTGTTGTTCTAGTACAGAATAGTGTAACAAACGAAACATATTTGACATGCATATGTCTAAACTCAGTCAGCACCATCCGGCTACTCAGCTCAGCTGCATCCGGTTAGACTGGAAGCCGACCCCAACATAGTTGGAAAAGGGAAGGCAGATGATGATGATCTCTAAACTCAGTCCGAAATTAGTTACTAAGAATGTGTCATTTTACTGCAGCTAATTAAAAGTCCGACTATAGAAATGAGGATGGAAAGATAATCTATATATATAAAAGAAAGTCTGTTAGTTACACCACTTATAACTCGAGAACGGCTGAACCGATTTGGCTGAAAATTTGTAGGGAGGTAGCTTAGAGCCAGGAGACGGACATAGGATACTTTTTTTTTTTATAGTAGGAGTAGGGTAGGAGTAGGGTAGGAGTAGGGTAGAAGTAGGGTAGGAGTAGTGTAGGAGTAGTGTAGGAGTAGGGTAGGAGTAGTGTAGGAGTAGGGTAGGAGTAGTGTAGGAGTAGGGTAGGGTAGGGGTAGGGTAGAAGTAGGGTAGGAGTAGTGTAGGAGTAGTGTAGGAGTAGGGTAGGAGTAGTGTAGGAGTAGGGTAGGAGTAGTGTAGGAGTAGGGTAGGAGTAGGGTAGGAGTAGGGTAGAAGTAGGGTAGGAGTAGTGTAGGAGTAGGGTAGGAGTAGTGTGGGAGTAGGGTAGGAGTTGGGTAGGAGTAGTGTAGGAGCAAAACAACGTTTGCCGGGTCAGCTAGTAATATAATATATGTAGTATCATTGGTCAGGCAGGGGACATTTCGGCTTTGATTGTTGTACTGTGTTGAATAAAAGACACAATTATTGGCATCCACCAATAGCATCTAAAGTGGCAGAATAACCCGGGATGGATTATTCTGCCACTATTCCGGATTAGTCCATCGTCCACTGGCAAATATGCCTCTCCTCTGCATTTAGAACGCGCAGAATCTTTCTAGGACACATTCTCCGATACGTTTCTAACCCACTCTGCTTTTCATCAACGGAAATTGCGGGAAAAGGAAGCTAACTTCAACGAAACCCAAGAAAAAGCTAACCTTAGGCCCGCATTCCCGTATTTTTATGATCGTAGAATCGTATTCTTATCTCAGTCTCAATCAAAAATACAATCAAAAAAAGTCAAAAATACAATCAATTTACATCGTAGACAGAGTAAACTATAGACTGCTGCTTATCTTCTTTTTCATTTGCATTTTTTTAACGTCATTATATTAACGTCACTAGCAAAGAAAAGAGACAGAGTAAGAGTATTTCTGTCCCTTACCGCGTGTTGGCTAAGCACATCAATGTGCACAACAAGTTTGACGTTTATGAATGAAATAATAAAAAGTACACCTCGATTAAACAGAAAATAAGATCTTTTTCGTGCATAATTCAATAATAGTACATTTGCGCAACCGTGAAAATGGTAAGGTGCAGTGTAATAAGCTGTAAAAATGATAGTATGATGAAGATTGCTGGAATTTTTTGTCCCTTTCGGTGACACGGATACCATGCCATGAGTCTATAGATTACTCTGTCTACGATTTACATACATTTTTGACAAGTTTTTGACATTGATTGTTCGCCGAGATGAGATTGCGACTTGAATTTGAACTTTTTTAAGTAAGAGAAATGGCCTTCTGATTTATTATGTATAATTAATTATATCTCCTTACTCGACGACCTGCACTGACGCATTCCCTTCGCTGACGTCACAGACCTTCCTCTACCTATAGTTACTTTACTCTTTGCACAGACCACACATCGATAATCCCGTGACTAGCGTCTATGGACCATAGATCAGATCAAATTGTTTTTATAACGGCCGAGTATTGGAGCAACATGGCCCCTATCGATGCTTTGCCAATGAATCATGGGATGACTCTGCTATTTGGTAGAAATGGAATTCTTGATAAGGTGTAGATAATCATAAAAAGTGGTTTCTAAAAGTGCAGATTGCTGAAAAAGCTGATTTGATTTGATCCGAGAGTTTTCAGCCATATTCTCTGCAACTAAGATGTAATTATAAAACCCATTTTTGACTGTCAAAATGAAAGCTATTACAGTTAAGAAAGCTGCGGAGTAATTGCGTAACAAAATCTCAATCATTTTGGAGGAAATTGCCAATCCATTGCATCATAGGTAATATGTTCGAAAAATGTGTTTACTCAACAACGTAAATAACGCAATGAATGTTGTTGAACTGTCAAAACGAAAGCCGTTGCTACTAATAGAAAATTATCCCGCAGACCATAAATTATTATAAGCCACACATACATACACCTTCTAACCTTCTTCCTTACTAACTAAACAACACTAGAAATTAGTCAAACTACCCATGCCCAGTGCAAAATAGATAATAATATGGTCAATGCATAACAGGAAAAGACATTTTTGACAAAAAATTATCACCACATCAAAGTCCCGGCAGACCAGTACCTACCTAAATGTAAAACGCACAGTCATCAACAAAAACTACGTTGTTACGTATCAAACACTCCAAAATAAAAATATATAGGTACGCCATATTGATCGAGATACGAAATAATCTTGTCCACAAACAATGCTATTATACTTATGAAAATAAACAACTGATTTGAAGCTTCCATTCGTTCAATATTCGAAAATTGAAAAAATAAAACGCTCATAGACACGATGGCTGCGTTCGAATTTCGAATGAAACTAGGGCATCTGTTAGGGTTGTCACAAATCTTCAGTACCTATGTATTAGAAAAGTTCGTACTTACTGATCTTCTTTTTTGAATCCTGCTGCGTATGAAGTTTCATTAAAATCGGTTCATCATTTCATAGAAATTAAGGCTTGAAAGTTTGTATGAAATGCCGTACGGCGTTAACGCTCTTAAACGTCAAAAATTTACCTATGGTTATTATACACAATCGTTAATCAATACTTAACTTTAAGCAACGATTATGATTATATAAGTAGGTGCGTGTCTAGCATAACAATTAAATTCAGACCGTTAATTATTTGGATCAATATAAGAATAAGAAAAACCGTCCGAATCCAGTAGTTTAAAGGTCAATGTACGAATCTCAATCATTGTAGAACGATGCTTATGGATTTTAGGCATCTAGTCCTGCGTGGTAGGTAATTGCGTACCTAACACACTAACAATAGCAAAGGCTTTCATTTTGACAGTTCATCAACATTCATTGCGTTATTTACGTTGTTGAGCGGACAAATTTTTCGAACATATGAAGCAATGGATTAGCAATATCCATCAAAATCATTCAGATTGAGGGTGAAAGTGCAATTATAGGATGCAAAAAAACAGCAAAAAATCTATTCACATTAAAATATCATACAGAAAATAATGATGAAATTTACGAATACCACCCCTAAATAATTCCATTACAGCCAGCCCTGACCATAGACAGCGTGTCACAAAAAAGCGCGCGTAAAATATTTTGATGTTTGACAACTGTCACGCGGGATTTGATCGATATCTATTTATTTATTTAAATGCTTAAGCGTTACGTTAGAACGAACTTATGTTTTATTTTTTGTATCGTTGCTTCTGCTTTAGATATTCTAGTTTTTTATGGTTTGGTGGGGCTAGTTTTAATTGTGGTTTTATAAATATAAGACTGCTAAGGTAGTTATAAATCCGAGATCTAGATTTCGGCGGAGTATCAAATTGTCAGGTTAAAATAAAACCTCTTTAAAATCGACGGCTTTGTGCTACGGGTACTGAGTTTCTTTCCCTAACGAAATACCAATTTAGTGAGGCCAATATTGTTATTCCCTTAGATAACCTTTATGAGTACGGAACCCTGTCTGTCTGTCACCAGGCTGTATCTCATGAACCGTGATAGCTAGACAGTTGAAATTTTCACAGATGATGTATTTCTGTTACCGCTATAACAACAAATAGGTAGGTACTAAAAACAGAATAAAATAAATATTTAAGGGGGGCTCCCATACAACAAAGGTGTTTTTTTTGGCGTTTTTGCCTTGTGGTACGGAACCGTTCGTGTGCTAGTCCGACTTGCACTTGGCCAGTTTTTGCCCTTCATCACCTCGAATGGGATAGGTTTTATTTTGTCCATGCATACAAAAAAGTGTCTATCTATCTGTGTGGATTTATATATATATGCTTAAGAATTAAGATAGAGTAGGATGCAAGAACGGGCGAAGCAGTCGGTCGATTAGATTTTCGGAAATAGGAGTTTGGTACTTTGTTGACTAATGCAAAAAAAAGCTTTAAAATCGAGAGATTTCAATAATGCATGAGCGAGCGAAGCGACCTATTTAGGTGTTTTCGTTTTTTTTTTGTTCTGAATGTTTTTACATCTTTAATTTATTTTTAAGCCAGGGAGGTGGACAGACGGACAGTGGAGCCTTTGTAATAGGGTCCCGTTTTAACCTTTGGGTACGGAACCCTAAAAATGATCGAGCTCGCTTCATGGAACTGAAGATGCACCCCCCATAAAATAAATTGTTACAAGATAACAATTTAAGTTTTCTATTATAATTTGTAGAAGAAAATAACGACCCAGAGAAGACCTGAGTCCCAGCAGTGGGAGCACTGTAGGCTGAATTTATACGAATTATAAGTAATGTTTCCAGATGACCCCCGTTTCTCTTTATCGTGAACATAACAGAGGACATACTCGATCGATAGTAGACGAAGCCGGTGACGAAACCCTATGAGTGCGACATCGACACCGCTGTCGATAAGCACAGCACTGGCTGACAGTTTTTAACGTTTAATACAAAGTACTGAGTTGAGGAATAACTTCTAGTACCTAGGTTGTTTTTGTCTACATACACTTATATTACATAATCAGCCTATAATGTTCCCACTGCTGGGACACAGGCCTCTCGGTGAGAGGGAGTGGGCCGTAATCCACCACGGGCAGTGCGGGTTGATAGATGTCACATGTCTTCGAATTTTTGGTTCTAGGACATGCCAGTTTTCTCACGATGGTTTCCTTCACCGTTTTGAGAGCATCATCTGTCTAGCCTTTTCCCAACTATGTTGGAGTCGGCTTCCAGTCTAACCGGATGCAGCTGAATACCAGTATTTTACATGGAGCGACTGCCTATCTGACCTCCACAACACAGTTACTGGGTAATACGATACCCCTTGGTAAGACTGGTTTTCAGACTTTCGGGCTTCTGACTACCTGTAGTCTGTACCTAACGACTGTCGAACCAACGGCTTAACGTGCTTTCCGAGGCACGGATAGGTCTTGGTATATAAAGATGGTCACCCATCTACAGACCAACCGCGGCAAGCGTAGCTTAACCTGATCGATCGACCGACCGACCGACCCGTTTTGAGAGCAGTGGTGATGAAATAATTAAACACAAAGTAAAGCGCCTGTCTGGGTTCGAACCTACGACCTACAAGTCGTAAGTCGCTGCCGATGCCGTTACGACTGGGCCACCCCTGCTCTCTGTTTTATAAAGTACTGACTTGAGGAATTACTTCTAGTAGGTTATTTTTGTCTATGACAAAGTATTGAAGAGCAGATTTTACTGGATCATTCTCTTGCCATTGGAGCAGTGGTAGACTGGTAGTCCAGCGGTCGTGGGTTCGGAACCGGGCATCAGGCGCTTTACTTTGTGTAATTTATTTCATCACCACTGCTCTCAAAACGGTGAAGGAAAACATCGTGAGGGAACCGACATGCCTTGAACCAAAAATTCGAAGACATGTGATATCTACCAACCCGCACTAGTTCCGCGTGGTAGATTACAGCCCACTCCCTCTCCAAGAGAGGAGGTCTGTGTCCCAGCAGTGGGAACATTATAAGCTGATTAATGCTCTGTTGGTTTTATACCATTTTATTTGGGGTCCGGTCGGCGCAACATGTCTTTTTCTTCCATAAACAAATACTAAAAACAGAATAAAATAAATATTTAAGGGGGGCTCCTTGCCTTGTGGTACGGAACCCTTCGTATGCGAATCCGACTCGCTCTTGCCCGGTTTTTTTTTGGGGTGGGAAATTATCAAATAACTTCTCGCTCTGGAGGGCGTGTCAGACTTACTGACTAAAAACCACCCGTGTTCCTTCAGTTTTCTGTGACCTACTCACGCTCAATGGTCTAACATTTTAACAGTTGGGGTACTGCGACTTTTAAAGTAGGTAAGTTGAAAATCGCCCGATTTTTTAAAAACAACCCGTCTGCCAAGCTTTCGTTCATTCCTGATCGACCATGAACCTATGTTTACGACGAAACACCTACACTAAACTATGTTGGGGTCGGCTTCCAGTCTAACCCGAACCCGCTTACATACATGCTTCAGTATTTAGCCTATCAAGCATGAAGAGACACAATTACTTATCTATCGAAGAAACACTCCCGGGAGTCTTATTTTGCATGCTGGTTAATTGCAAAGGCACAGAACTCATCATCATCATCATCTGCCTAGCCTTTTCCCAACTATGTTGGGGTCGGCTTCCAGTCTAACCCGAACCCGATGCAGCTGAAAAAAATAAAGGATTACTGGTCGATTTTATCAACTTTCTATTGCCTGATGTCAGAAGCCCGACCGAGAAAAGCTCATTTAGATAGTTGCGTAGGTACCTACTCTACTCACAATCACAACTAGGTACATAGGTAAAAGAGGTTTTCTAAAATACCTTAGATTTCATATCTTTAGAGAGGTCAGAGGCTTGTGTTAAGTAATAAGTCAGCCCCACGGATCAATTGATCAGGTTATGCTACGCTTGGCGTGGTTGGTCTGTGGATGGAAAGCACGTTAGCCGTTAGTCCCGGCTGTCATTCGTGGATCTTTGACAGTCGTTAGGTATCTACTGGTCGTCAGAAACCCGAAAGTCTGACAACCAGTCTTACCAATGGGTATCGTATTACCTAGTAATTGAGTTGTGGAGGTCAGATAGGCAGTCGCTCCATGTAAAGAAGAAAGCTATGTTTTTATGCTTATTCTATTTTAAGTATTGATTTCTTCTGAACTGTGTCTGTGTGTATTTATTTTGGATAAATAAACAAATTTATTATTATTATTATTAAAGAGGTACTGTATTTAGCAGCATCCGGTTAGACTGGAAGCCGATTCCAACATACTTGGGAAAAGGCTAGGCTGATGATGATATCTTTTTCAAATCAATCAAAATTCAAATTTATGTATAAACTACCGAACGAAATGAAGATAACAATTTGTCTTCTATTCTCTACACTCTACACTGCTGTTTGTTTCGTGTAGCGACATCTTATGTTGAATCTTCGCAACTATACTAGCGTTTCATAATTTGTACATACAAGATGGCAGCAGCTGTAGTATTAATAATATTTATTTGTAAATACATTAAAAAATTATGGTTTGATTAAAGTTTTTTTATTTTATTTTTTTAAGTTTTCAAATCAAGTTCGATTAAAATTAATATTTTGAAATCTACCATTTTAAGGTACAAATATTTTGTCCTAGAACACTTTAATGATTTTAGTAGTAAACAAGCTTTGTTAACTGGCAACACTACAGCAAAATTAAACATGGCGCGCGTACACACGGTTCCGCAAATTTTACATTTTTTCCTTTATTTCTCATTTATTTTATGTTGTTTTACTGGTTTTGTGAGTGCCAACCGCGAGTTAGATGAAGACAACTGGAAAGATATCCTTGATGGAGAATGGATGGTCGAGTTGTAAGTATTTTTTGCTATAGCCGGTTTCATCCAATATACGGGAACGTGTCAAATTTTTTCCTTGATTATTTAGGTGTGAATTACGTTAATAGTGGTACAAACAGTACCTACAACTTTGCTCGAATACCTAATTTCCATGTGGTACTAGCTTTATCCGCTAAAAAGAGATTTTTTAAGGTGTAATTGGAGTCTAGGAACAGCCCACTCGTTTGGGTTCAATAACCACTACAAGGTCGATAGGGTCTATGTAAAAGAACCGTTTTGAAAACCGTGACGCATTGTCTATTGTTGGTACATGTTTGCGACTTCCGCACGCTCTGTGTGAAATTCAGCTTCCATTTTGTACTACACCATGGAAAGAACTTCCATTGAAGAATATCAAAGTAATTTTGTCACAGCTTATAGACCATAGATCGACATTTCTGTGATAAAAATTCAGGTATATTATTTATTAGACACCTGTACTGAATATTCATTTTCTAAAAAATAATAAACTTATTATTAGCAATGGGTCAATGTTATGGTTATTATTATGACCCAGTAATGAGCCAACAGGTTTAGCAATACCACATTTAAAAGTTACACACAAAATTTAAGGGTGCTTACAAAAAGAAGCGGGTTTTTGGTCTCAACTCCCGGTACAGGTATCTGCAGGTTGATCTTTGGAAGGAAACGGATACATGATTTTCCTGTTTCTTTATGTTGAGCGCATAAGTTAGTGTGGGACTATTTCACCTGCACCGATCGGTACCGACCCGCACAGACTTCCCTGCACCGGAAACCTGTTTTAAGCACCTTAACATCAGACTGTGCAGACCTCATTACAGTACGAAAGCTGATTCACAACAATTACCTATGTATAAATACACACTATTTAGAGTCAAAAGTAAACATTTTAACTTCATAATTATTTGACTAATGGTGCTAACTGAACTTGATAATAATATTTCGAGGTCATTTGACACTTGAGTCTGTTTAAAAAATCAAATATTTGTACTCATTCAAAAATAATAAATTGTAGGCTGTTATGTACCTAATTTCCAGCAGCCAGCTTTAATGTAAACAGAAAATTTGCCAGAATTTATAACTTCTCTAGCTGGTTTTCATGAATAGCATGCATAGTTCTGTGCCTTTGCGAAAGTCTGACAAACCAGTCTTATCAAGGGGTATCATATTACCCAGTAATTGGGTTGTGAAGGTCAGATAGGCAGTCGCTCCATGTAAAATACTGGTATTCAGCTGCATCCGGTTAGACTGGAAGCCGACCTCAACACAGTTGGGAAAAGGCTAGGCAGATGATGATGATGATGAGTTCTGTGCCTTTGCAATTAACCAGCATGCAAAATAAGACTCCCGGGAGTGTTTCTTCGATAGATAAGTAATTGTGTCTCTTCATGCTTGATAGGCTAAATACTGAAGCATGTAATTAACAAATTATGTTGCTTCAGTATAGGTCACCCTCTTAAAATACCAACAACAAAACAAGACAGGTAATAGACAATATGGGCCAATGAGTCACTCTACATTTGAAAGTTGTCTTGAAGGTGTTACATCACTATGCCATACATAAATGTTAATTATTATTAGTCATGCTACATGCAAGTATTGATGTTGTTGCAGGCTTGAATAGTTTATCATAATGATATCATAAATACCTATGAAGATTTTTTTATTGTACATATGCCAGCATATCAAGCTACTACAATCTGTCAAAATTCTTTAATAGATTTTCAACTTTAACGCTATAGCCTAAGGTTCAAAGTTGATTGGGAAAAATTGACATTCTCGGGTAGGTTGATGCGCTGGCGTCTGTACATTTGTACTTCATCATATTATAATAATAATGTGTTTGGGTTTTTTATGTCAAAATGATTGGTCTTTTCACTTTTCCTTAGACAGGAAGTCCCATATTTAAGATGTGATTCACACAGTTTTGATGACTTGAATATATATTTTGATATCTTTATTATACATGTGTTAATGTACAGTCAACAAAAGAGATAAGTTTGCAGGAACGTCGGATATAATTGAAGTTTAGTAAGAAACCGATGGATGTTCTCGAATCTATACTTAATATTATAAAGCTGCAGAGTTTGTTTGTTTGTTTGAACGCGCTAATCTCTGGAACTCCTGGTCCGATTTGAATGATTCTTTTAGTGTTGGGTAGTCCATTTATCGAGGAAGGCTATAGGCTATATTTTTTTTTTGTTCAAAATTAGGGATCCGTAATAAAATTGCTATTTTGTAACACAAGGTGTAAAATCGAAAACCTATTTTTGCGTGCGCTGCAAAAACTATTGACAATAGAACAAAATGATGTACTACGGGTTTGTAGAGCCCATTAAGACCTACAAAAAAGTCCGCGAGAACATATATCTAGCTATCATGGTTTAATCACAATAACCGATTTTGTGTTCAAAATAATTATTAAAACGTCTGAAGAAAAAAAAACTACATTAAATATGTATCGTAATATTAATCTTTATCGAAATTAAGCATTATGTTATCAAGAGTATGTACGAAGAAGTAAAATACTTTTTGTTTCATCTCAATCGGATATTTCGTTTAAAAGTTGTCACGTGTGTAAGATGTTAACCCTCTATCACTCAAGAACGTGGATTTTTATAATTTTTTGTATCCGGGTTTTTAACGACATAATAAAATACACGTGTTTCAGTATTTTTCATTTATTAAAATAGTTTTTTAAAAAAATGGGCACGAGCAACAAACAAGAATTAAAAAAAATAAACAAAACAAGACAATATTTTCGTAAAGATAACTTTATATATTAAAATTCAGACACTTACCTATCCATGTTTCCAAAATAACACCAAAACACGTCCAAAAACGAATTATTTACTATTTTTCAAATCGAAGCACGCACGCACGCACTTGTTCAAATTACCCACAACTGACAAATGAAGTTTGATTTGCGACACATAACGCCATCTAGTAAATTTTATTAGGACTACTTCTATACTTCGGTTTGTAGACCACAGACTACAGTGCAATATGACGACAAAAAATGAACCATTTTAATTTTATGAGAGATCAAACGGTATGTTGCTTACAGTCTACAACATGATACAGAGGGTAGAGTTGGTACCTATTAAGGAGTTATGGGCCATAGAGTTTTTTATCAACATATAAAATCCTGTAATAATCTTTTTCGAAATATATTTGTTGATGATTGTAAGTATAAGATCTTTGAAGAGTATAATAAATACATTTCTAAAATAACTCTGCTAATGAAATCCACGCGCGCTTGATGCAAGCAAGACAAGACGCTGGCGGTGCGGCGGCGGGCGAGACGAGGAGGTATTTCCACGGAAACGAGAAAAACGCGGGTGAAACCGCGGGGCACGGCTATATATAAATAAAAAGAAAAGTCCTGACTGACTGATTGACTGACTCATCAACGCCCAGCTCAAACCCTTAGACCTAGAAAGCTGAAATTTTGCACAGAGTTTCCTTTTATAATGTACACAAGGAATAAGGAAGGATTTTTCGAAATTCAACCCCTAAGAAGGTGAACGCGGGGAAGATGAAATTTCACGCGGACGAAGTCGCGGGCAAAAGCTAGTAAAAAATAATTTTATTAATAGAAACCAAACAGCTCATTTATCAAATTAAATTTCAGTCTACAACATCCATCGGTTTCTTACTAAACTTACTATATCCGACGATCCAAAACTCCGAGATCCGAGTGAACCAAACCAAAAAGCAATGGTTAGCTTAGCTAACACTTTAAGAAACTTATTACACAAAGTAAACACCATTATATATTTTTTTTCTCATACGCAAATGAGGTGTTTCATTAAAACTTATCTCAAAAAGCCCGTGTTTTATCGGTCGTAATGTTCATTACTTTGTCTTGTCGACGGTCATAAGAACAGATAAACCAAAAGTTCTTGGCAACGAGTCGTTAACGGTAAACAATATGGCGTACCTACTAACGGTATGATGTCATTTGTGATGATGACGGCAGACGTTTCATCATCATTATGATATGGTTGTTAGCATGTTATCACCAACCAGACCCACTGCTGTGTTTTCTATACTAATATTATAAAGAGGTAAAATTTGTTTGTTTGTAAGTTTGTATGTAGAGGGTAATCTCTGGAGCTACCAGTCGGATTTAAAAAAATCTTTTTGCATTTTATAACTCAATTCTTGAGAAAGGCTATTTAACATCACGCTATGACCTTATGATGATAAGTCACAAAGAACGTAAGCGGAAACGAAGTGTTATCGCGGGCAGGTGATGCGATGCGACGGGGTGGGTCGGGGAACAAGAAAATTCACGCGGACGAAGTCAGGGTAATCTCTGGAGCTACCAGTCGGATTTAAAAAAATCTTTTTGCATTTTATAACTCAATTCTTGAGAAAGGCTATTTAACATCACGCTATGACCTTATGATGATAAGTCACAAAGAACGTAAGCGGAAACGAAGTGTTATCGCGGGCAGGTGATGCGATGCGACGGGGTGGGTCGGGGAACAAGAAATTTCACGCGGACGAAGTCGCGGGCTGAAGCTAGTGTCTCATAATCAGGGGTCAACTCTCTAGATACGAAATCCGTAGTCTAGATCTTAGTCACGGGCGTCTCCTACTCCGTATCACCTACAGTCATAAGATTACTTCGGGACCCGTACCCTGATTGCGTAACACACTATCAATCTCAATATGGAGTGGCAGTGGGCTGGCCATGTCTGTCGAAGGACCGATGGCCGGTGGAGCAGACGAGTCCTGGAGTGGAGACCGCGTTTCGGCAAGCGTAGTGTGGGACGCCCCCCAGCTAGACGGACGGACGACCTAAAGAAGGTGGCTGGGGTAGACTGGATGCGGAAGGCGGAGGACAAGGTGCTGTGGCGCAGTCTGGGAGAGGCCTATGTCTGTATGTATTTAATATCACGCTATGACCCTTAGGAGCCGAGCAAAAAGAAAAAAAGTCAGAATGAACGCTAAGCGAATACGAAGTGTTGCGACGGGGTGTGGGTACAAGAAATTTCACGCGGATGAAGTCGCGGGCAGAAGCTAGTTTTCTTATAATTTCATCTACATTTTTTTCCATAAATTATTCTGCAAGAATGGCGGAGGCAAATGTTATGCCAAGCTGTGCACACACAAACTAGTAATTGTCGATCGATACTATTTGTTCTCGCTCCGCTGCGTAGATAGTCTTTGTTTGTCATTATCGTCGTACCCTTCGACCTGCTCTCAGGCTGCGTTAATGGAAGGTCAACTGAAAGTATGTACGTATCTTCAATAATGTTCCGTTGTTTTTTAGGGTTCCGTACCTCAAAAGGAAATACGTAAACTTTATAAAATCACTTCTTTGTCCGTCTGTCAAGACTCTTTTTCTCAGGAACGCGTGGAATTATCAAGTTGAAATTAATATCAAATACTCAGGGAATCCCTTGACGCAGTGAAAAAATCTAGAAAATCAAATTTCTTCTTCTTGGTCGCGTACTTCATTACTGAAGGTCGTGTCCCTGAAAGGCCTTCGTGGCTTTATGCACGATGTTCTTCCACTTCGTTCGGTTCTCAGCTTCTCTCAGGGCGGTCGTAACAGAGAGACCAGTGAGGGCGGTTATTTGGTCTGACCAGCGGTTAGGTGACCGTCCGCGAGGTCTTTTCCCATCTACCTTGCCCATCACCACCAACTTTTCCAGATTATCTGGTTCCCGACGGGCAATGTGACCAAAGTAACCGAGAATCCTTCGGTAACAGACGGTTGGTAGTCTGTCAAGTCATCAAATTTCTAAGTCAACGCAATCAAAAGATACGGGCGTTTATGTTCCATTTATGCCGCATATCTTGACACTCGCAAGGGAATCACCATACCACCTATAGAGTAGGCCTGTGTCCCAGCAGTGGGAACATTATTGATGCAGCTTTGGATAAGGTTAGGCCATCGGACCATGAATCTGCCAATTTGAAACGTATTCAAAAAGAAGTAAAGCTCAGAGTCAATTTGCAGTTGTCGAAAAGTCCACTCTTGTCTGTAATCTTGTAGACGACCTGTGAAAGTTCTGTGCAATAAACAAAGTCTAAACAGAAAAACAGGCATCTCGTCCCCAGTAAACGTGGCAATACTAAGATTAATCTGGCGTCGACTCAGGGGTGCTCGTATTATTACAGGCACATGAGACATTTCAGCTCTATAGGAGATGTGATGCCTCTCTTCTCCCTTTTCTATAGGGGCCATTCAAGTATTACGTAAGCACTACAGGGGGGCGGGGGTCTGCTTTTTTTATTTTTGATGACATGGGGGATGGGGGGGTCTGGATGGTGATTACGTCAGCAGTATTTATTTCTTTAGTTTTCAGATTTTGTACAAAATTTTGTCGATTTTGGTTTGTTTGAACACAAAAGCCCTACTTGTCTATGCTTGAAAACGAAACGTTGTTGAGCAGACAACATTTTTGAACATTATTATTGTACCTAAGTAATAACTGCCGCACGGGTCGATTGATCAGGTTAAGCTACGCTTGCCGCGGTTGGTCTGTGGATGGGTGACCATATTTATATACCGAGACCCCTCCGTGCCTCGCAAAGCACGTTAAGCCGTTGGTCCCGGCTGTAATTTGTGGATCTTTGACAGTCGTCACGGGTCGTCAGAAGCCCGAAAGTCTGACAACCAGTTTTACCAAGGGGTTTCGTATTACACAGTAACTGGGTTGTGGAGGTCAGATAGGAAGTTGCTCCATGTTAAATGCTGGTAGGTACTCAGCTGCATCAGGTTAGACTGGAAGCCGACCCCAACATACTTGGGAAAAGGCTAGGCAGATGATATTATGAAGCAATGGATTAGCAATATCCTTCAAAATGATTTAGATTGATATTGATAGTGTGTTGAGGCTCCTACACATTTTACGTTGAATATAAGTATCCATTATCAGACAGGCTTAACAAATGCGTTGACTTGAGTTGACTTGAGTGCAATCGATAATCTGGAAACAATACAAGTGCTTAAAATGTAACATGTTGTTTGATAACGTGCTAGAATTTGTAGCATTATCATTATCAACCATGCGAGTGTACTCGAAGGGAGTAGCTATCGAAAAACACTACTAAAACTAGACCAAGTCACGGTAATATTATCTATACAGTATTCTATCTTCATACAAACGGTCGGAACGCGAGCCATACCTAAGCGCCTCGAGTTCGGTTTAAACTCGGTAAACAAACAGTTTGTTGTTCGCTTTGACGAACGTTCACCGGACGGTGTGATGGTTTTGTAAGCAGTAAGCGTGCGATTTGTGACAAATATTTATTTCAGTACAAGTACTTAATATCCAAAGAGCAATCATAGACTATATTGTGCTGTTTTTGGTTGCTTGAATTCGTCAATAAGTTATTTTTATTAAATCTACTAATAAAAAAATACAACATGTATTTTTATTCAACTCTTCCTATTTCATACACAACGAAATTCATTTTTTTGAATAAAAAATATAATATTTACAAAACTAGAAAGAAACTCGAAGTAGATTGATGAAATTAAAATACTGTAGGCGAGCAGCCCTATGGCGTGTTTACGTACCGCGCGGCTGTAGGTAATTATTTCTAGAACGTGGCCGAGTCACAATACTGTATAGATAATATTACCGTAACCACGTCTACTGCACTGGAAGTGATATTCTTACAACTATCGTCGCCATTTGTAGAGCAAGATTAACAGATACAGTAAAGTAAGCGTTCCATACGAATACGAACCTTATTCCTATGCCATAATGTTCATATTCGTAATTTCGTATAAGCAAATGCATTTAGTGATTTGGGGGCCTTAGTATTTGTCAATTCACGTGTCAAAGATGACAGCAATTCTTGGTATTGTCATTTTTGCAACGTTTTCATAGGCCAATTTGTAAATATCTGTGCCGTTTTATAGTAGAGTAATAGTATTTTATGTATTAAAAAAATCATGTTAACTAACAAAACTTGTATTGTCTTTTCAGCTACTAACATTAAGAATTAACAACTACCACAAAGTGCAACGTTCGATGGCTCATCTTGCTGTCACTACATGACGCTGGCAGAATAGTCGACATCGGCTCAGTTGCCAAAAAGGAAAAAAAAAAAGCACTTTATAGTGCATTCGCGATTTTTTTGCCAAAAATGTAAACAAATATGAATTAATGGAAAAATAACTTTAATTCCTACACGATAAAGTTCAGTTTACACTACAACTTCAAACATGTTTATAACTTTGTCAATAGTGCTTAGTCACTCTGAAATCAATTTAATTCTCAAATAAAGTTGATATTTGTTTAACTTGAAATAGGGTATAGGTGTGCACTGCACTGCGCACTTTTACTATAATTCCAAAATCCATGCCCATACCAAATCGTATCAAATTGGTCAAGGATTTTTCAGTTATATTTTTTGTCTGTGCTTAAATACCAATCAATCCAATCCCAATCTCTGATTATACCTACGTAGTGCAGCGAAAAAAAGAAAAACACGGACTGTCTTCGCCATATTATGATTATGATTCTGCCTAAGTGGCTTTTTTTTTGTGGCGCGCCTCAAAGAGGTGTCAGCATCGAGGACCCCATAGAGCTGAAGCCTGCCGGGTCAGCGGGATTGTCCGAAAGGGTTACCGCTGGCTCGGAACAGAAAGGGCTAAGGAAGGAACATGGGTGGGTTTTAGTCAGTAAGAGTCTGACACTCCCTTCAGCTCCACCAAGAGCGGGAGGGGTCATTTGATGATTTCCCATCCGGAAAAAAAAAGTTGCCTTTTTAGGCCTCCTGTTCTAAATTTCATCTATCTTATTTCAGCTACGCTCCCTGGTGCCCAGCCTGCAACGCTCTCTCCCCGGCATGGCGCGAGCTGTCCACCCGGGCGACCCGAAAGGCGCTCGGCGTAAGAACTGCCGGAGTTGACGTCACTAAGTCACCGGGATTAAGCGGCCGATTCGTTGTTACTGCTCTACCTACGATCTTCCAGTGAGTACTGTGAAGATCCAGCGGGATCTCCACAATTATTATTGAAACTAGATAGGATTATTCACGACTATATTGTTTCAAGGAATTACTATTACACGTTCAATATAAAAATTACTTCTATCTTCAGAAAACCATCTGTTTTTCTCTGACATCCACGTCTTAACTTTTTAATCTTAACCCACAACAAATATTATCTGCCAGTGTTACTTTAAGGGCAACATACATAGCAAACCTCTACAGTACCTAATACCTAACCTACACAGGGTTATTGGAAAAACATAACAAACGAACATGATGCATGCGTGGATCAGCACCATCCAGCTCAACCATTTTGTAGGGAACCGACAACAACACTACCAGCGGTATTTGATCGTCAAAAAAAAACTTCAAATAGTTTTTTATCATGTTTTGCCCACCAGTTTTGCAGAGTTTCGCTAGCCAATTTAATTTGACTCTGTATAGGCAGTCTCCATTCTATCCAAATTCTTAAAATATGGTTTCTTCTCCAGTGTGATCGAAGGTGAATTCCGCCAGTACAAGGGTCCCCGCGACGTGGAATCTATGCTGCGTTATGTTGAAGACCAGCGATGGAAGCAGACTGACCCAGTACCCTCGTGGAAGGCGCCACACTCCATACAGATGACCCTGGTCGCTGAGTTCTTCAAGCTCAGCCAGGCGCTCAGGGTATGTAATATGTGACTGTTTATAGTAATACTAGCTGCGCCCGCGGTTTCACCTACATAAGTGTCGATCCCGTGGGAATATCGGATAAAAAGTAGCCTATTTGTTAATCCAGGGTGTCAGCTACCTCCATACAAATTTTAGCAAAATTGGTCCAGCCGTTTGACTTTACTTACTTTTTATCCCGATATTCTCACGGGATCGACATTTACGCGGGTAAAACCGCGGAGCGCAGCTAGTAAATAATAAATATTGATTTACCCATCGCTAATCTAGAAACTTGACTGTTTTACAGAGCGTTCACAACATGCTGATGGAGACATACGGGCTGCCGACCTGGGGATCCTACCTCATCTTCGCACTGGCCACCATTTTCATCGGAGCTCTGCTTGGACTGGTCAGTACCTTTTATTACCTACCCTGCTAGTTTCGTGGTCGTAAGCGTGACTGCTCAGCTTCGGCTCTGGGTTCGAATCCCGGGTCAGGCAGTCATCATCTGCCTAGCCTTTTCCCAACTATGTTGGGGTCGGATTCCAGTCTAACCGGATGCAGCTGAATACCAGTATTTTACATCGAGCGACTGCCTATCTGACCTCCACAACCCAGTTACTGGGTAATACGATACCCCTTGGTAAGACTGGTTGTCAGACTTTCGGGCTTCTGACGACCCGTAACGACTGTCAAAGATCCACGAATGACAGACGGGACCAACGGCTTAACGTGCTTTCCGATGTACGGAGGGGTCACGGTATGTAAAGATGGTCACCCATCCACACAGGCCCCTTAGGCTATTGAAGTAAGTTAAAGTGTTATTGGGAATTTCTAAGTAACAGCCCGGAGTTTGGAAGTTGGCGGTGTGATACCCCCGTGCTTCAGAATGCACGTTAAGCCGTTGTTCCTGCGCCTGATCTTTCTCTGGTCGTGTCGGATTGCCGTCCCATCGGACTATGAGAGTGAGGGAAGAGGGAGTGCACCTGTGTCTGCGCACACACTTGTGCACTATAATATCTCCCGCGCCGAAGGCTGGTTTCCGCTGAGATTCGGTTTGGAGGACTTTATTACCTGTTTCATAGTGCATGGCCTGGGTAGGCACCATCTATGAAACAAATTAAAAGGGTACATAATTATGTCCTTTTAATTTTTTTTTATGAAATATACAACGCTGAAATGACGAAAAAAAACGAAAACTATGATATTTCGTCGAACGAATGCGCATCGCTGGTAACGCTTTCAACACCACTATAGTTTCGTTCGATACAGTCATGTTTACGCGACCTCGAGCAACGCTTGATGCGAAGGCAAAGACACCTCTAATACGCACTTTCTTTTTTTCAAAATTGCGTCCAAATTTTTGATAAAAAAAAATGTTTCACGGTCCGCCATTTTGAAAAGAAAACAATATGGGGACATGCCACTGATCTCCTTTTACAAACAGAAAGATGTTTAAACCCAAACTATCGTAACGTTCCAGCTCCTTGTATGCATCATCGACCTGTTATACCCGCCTCGCCGAGGAGACAAGGTGTTCATCTCACAGAAGGAGCTGGACAAGAGAGCGCGCGGTGACCAGGATGGCAAGGACAAACAGTCTGATGATGACCAGGTATTAACTATACAAATACCTGCTAACTCTATTTTTTTTAAGGTAAGAGGGCCATAGAATATCGCCTTTTTTAAAAAGGTTGTGTATTTAAGGAGGTATTTTATTTTTAGAGCAGTGGTATTCAGCGGTATCGGCCGCGACTTACGAGAGGTCGTAGGTTCGAACCCAGATAGGCGCTTTACTTTGTGTAAATTATTTCATCACCACTGATGACCAAAACGGTGAAGGAAAACATCGTGATGACCCCGGCATGTCCTAGAATCAAAAATTCGAAGACATGTGACATCTACCAACCCGCACTGGGCCCGCGTGGTGGATTATGGCACACTCCCTCCTACAGAGAGGGGGCCTGTGTCCCAGCAGTGGGAACATTATAGGCTGATTATGATTATTTTATTTTTTACATTTCCAATTATTTTTTATTTAGCCTACACTGTCCACTGCTGAACAAAGGCATCCCCCAAATCCTATCCCTAGTCGTATCAGTATCAAATCCTATCCGGTGCGTGTGTAGGTAGTCTCGCGCTAAATTGTGACTTCCTGAGCAAGTGTCAAGCAAAATTACTGTGCATTGAAATGACGCGAGTGATCTGACAATAGTTTATTTACAAACAGGGGAGTTGACTGAGCGGATAAAGAAGTTTTCACTTCAAAAAGTAAAAATGATACCTAATTGTTGATGGTGATTTTCCAGGAGCTGATCAATGACGACATTGTGGATGACGACGAGAATGTCAACAGTGATGCAGAGAAGAACTCCCCCAGTGATGTGAGTTACATTGAATTATTTTTATAAACAAATGAAATTTAGAAACAAATGTATGGAACAGTGCGGCGCATGCCACGGTGTCGGGCGGCAGACGTGCCGAATAGTGTAACAAACAAAACAGTTTAATTGCACTCGCCGCGGTTTTAATTATTGGAAAAACTGACTGATTTTGATAAGCATCACTGAAGTGATCACAAAGGCTGATTAAAAAGTTAAAAAATAATTTATTTTAGATTTTCTAAGAATCAATTTAATCGAATCATGAACTCCAAAATCTCTTCCAAACATTATAATATCTTGAATAAAAAACTACTACTCTCCAAACAATGTCGAAACAACTTTGATAAAGACATCTCAAGCGTCGCGTAGATAGCCGCGCCGCCAGACGCCCTGTCTCGTCGCCAGCGGGTAAGGGCTTCTCGCAGTTCCACCTAGCAGATTGTCATCTGCTTAACCGGACTTCGACGATAGATATCTGGACGGTTGTAAACAAGCTAGTTGCGCGGTAAACTCTGGTTGCGCGATGCAGGATTTTGCCTTCCCTTTAATGTAATTTTATTTTTTATCATAGCGGCCATAGTACACACTGAAAATTTCAAAGCGCTTTCCCAGACGAACAGCGGAACCTTATTAATAGGGTCCGCGGCACCCTTGGGGTACGGAACCCTAAAAAGGAACACTATGAAGCGCAAGCTCAACGACATATGCATACTTACCATTCTTATAATCTTCTCTCCTCCCCACAGTCATCTGAAGAAGAGAAAGACAAGCCAGCAGAAGGCGCCGGCGACTCGAAGCCCTGCGACTCCACGGAGCGACCCGAGGTCCGCAAGCGAAGGCCGAGGAAGGCTGACTAGATGCGTGCGTAGCGTACGTCGACGGCCGCGGGTTCACTGCCCAATTGAGGACATGCTTTTGATGATAGATTTATTGATTTCCTTGGGACTTTCCGGTGGTGTAAACTGGTTTTTTATTAAGTTATGAACAAAGATGGGTTGACCTAAGCCATGAAGAAATCTGCCGTGAATCATAAATGATATTTATGTCTGTAAATTGGTTTTAAAAAAAAACACTTTCCGTCTAAAATTATGTTTTAAAACAAGATGATAAAATAAAAAGCTTAAAGTGGGCGGTCGGTCTGAGAACCAATGGTGATAATTATATGAACAATATTGTGTCTACAGTCATTTCAGTTTTTTTTTTTGCAATCTTATTGTGACGGGAATAAAGATTACAATAATTTTGACAGACCTGTCAATGGCAGCAGCCCAACAGCAACTTTAATAGAATGAGAATAAAGATCACAATGATTTGGATAGTGTTGCAAAACCAGAGGTAAAATCACAACGGACTGTAGTCCCATATTCACTAGACGCGAAAACAATATTCGTCCCATTTTTGCCAAACACAAGGTATACTACATGAACATAACTTCACGCCTGAATTCCCCAAAGGGGGGTAGTCAGAAAGGTGTAGCACACCTGCATTTCTGGCTAGTAACAACATTAATGTTTACACTATCGGAAAGTGTTATCAAAATCGACTATAGCATCCAAATTTGAAGGTCCTCAGGGCCTTATAGAGCAAAATTATGAGATTTCTGTGACCTTAGAGGTCGAAATAGATTTTTGAGGTCTAAGGCCTTATTGTAGAGCGGAGATTTGACCTTATAGAGGTAAATAAGGTCGTGGATTGAGGTCAGTTTGGATTTATCAAAATGTGTGAAAAATAGATGTTTACTATGAGCTTATAATATATTATGAGATGTTATGATATATTTGAACTGAGCTCTGTTTCTTGTCGAAACTTTATGGTATTTTTATTATCTATGCCGTCTCTGTGAATGGTGTTGCTAGTTGAGAAAAAGTGGGCCGCTGTGTGGGAACGCACTTTAGCAAACGTAAAAACCTATCCTATCAGTGTAAAATTATTTTAATTCGAGCACAAAATAGGGGTTTTATGCGATGACAGCTACTTTGTTCAAAAAATCTGGCAACACTATCTACTAGGGTGGCTAGAAATAAAAATAATAAAGACGTTGGCAACACTGGTGACTGAATTCGCGGCCGGCCTACTTCAGTATCAACTTATAAGTAAAATATAGTGAAGTTTGTATGTAGTGCTCGATTCATACCATTTCTAATTATTAGAAAGTATTGATATTTAACTAATTTCATTGCCAAATAAATCGGTGCAATCCATAACCTCTTTTTTTTTAAGTCGGTTAAAAATCGATTAGCATGACATTGTTTACAGATTATCTTGTCTACCATACATTAATATATACATAAATTAGTTAAATATCAATGAACACGTATATTCGCATAAATATCTGAAATAATTGTAAGCTACATCCTTTCTATGTGTGTTTTTATTAATTTCACCTCAAGTTCGGTTGAAATGGATAGTTTTCCCTGCATTAAATGCCCTATAAAATGTTATTACTAAAGTATCTTCCTTCAAAATATAATTATTCCATGTCTTCGAAACTATGTTATAGGTATAAAGAAATGTTTCGTTTTAGGTTAAAAAAAAAACATTTAGAAAGGGTCTAATTAAAACTATGCGAATGTGATGGTGTCGATCTGAACATGTTAAACTGAAGACCTATGCTCGTAGTTCTAAGAACGTTCACAGTCGGATCTCATTCTCAATCTGTCAAAAATACCTCTCATTTTTGACAAGTTTTTGTCGCTGAGATGAGATTGCGACTGGATTTTGAACGTTTTTAATTGCGGTAATTTTGGTCTTCTGATATTTCTAGTAAAACTACACTAATTCGGTCATTAGCTGGGCCCACACCGAAGATCCGCGATTATGGAGCGCCGATTGTGTATCGGAGATTCTTTCGCACGATCCGTTTTAGGAAACCTGCTATAGTTTTTTTTTTTTGAGTGTTGGAAATCATCAAATGAACCTTCCCGCTCTGGGTGGAGCGGAAGGGAGTGTCAGACTCTTACTGACTAAAACCCACCCGTGTTCCTTCCTTAGCCCTTTATGTTGCGGGCCAGCGGTAACCCTTTCGGACAATCCCGCTGACCCGACAGGCTTCGGCCCTATGGGGCCCCTCCTCGATACTGACATCTCTTTGAGGCGCGCGTGGAACACGTACGCGCCGTCCGGCACGGGCCTGGTCCTGTCGGACGGTGAGCTACCCATTACTCTCCGCCCGCAGGCCCGCGCCTACGGTGGCCGGGAGTCGTCCCGTGGCTAACCTGCCATAGATTTTTCGAGACTTTCGAGAAATGAAACTTGTTATATAAAACAATGTTGCTCTACTCATTAAGTTATTGACATAATTAAAGTATTTGCTCATTAAATAGTTGTTACTAAGTTCAGTTGAACACACGCTCGATATGGATTGCCCGATCGCCCGATCTACAGACAACCGTCCACACCGAGCTCGCCAAACGACTTTGGCGCCTTTTAGCATTGTCAAAATACCGACAGCAGTCGGCTCGGCCGCTCCACGTGCGCTCGCGTCGCGCGCGGCGGCGCCCGATCGGGGCGCACTGGATCGTCCGATGTGGACCTAGCTCATCTGCCCAGCCTTTTCCCAACTATGTTGGGGTCGGCTTCCAGTCTAACCGGATGCAGCTGAACACCAGTATTTTACATAGAGAGGCTGTCTATCTGACCTCCACAACCCAGTTACTGGGTAATACGATACCCCTTGGTAAGACTCTTTGTCAGACTTTCGGTCTTCTGACGACCCGTAACTACTGTTAAAGATCTACGAATGACAGCCGGGACCAACGGCTTGTGATGATGAAGATGATAATGGTGTGGACCCAGCTAATGACCACAAATAATCTTCGTCGTATTTTTTTTTTGTTTTATCATGTTTAGATATCCATCACGTCTACGGAGTTTCGCTAGCTAAGTTAAATTGACCCTGTGTAGGTTTTGATCCTTCAAAACTATATCTGTCCCTTTTATTCATAAAAAAACTTTGCATTTATAAAAACGCTTTTAAACACTTCCTATCCTTGTCATTTTCATACTATAAAAGTGGAAGGACTATAATTATTAAAACATAATTTTAGTTATAATACATACCTTTTGACCGCCTCACATCAAAAACGTGCCCTCGACGTCAAAGTCTGTCATGTAGTCGAACCGTGGCGTGCTGAGCACATTTTGGTTTGTCATCTATACATGACTGTAGCGGTCAAAAGGTTTAACATGAATAAGAGGGTACAAAATAATCGAATTTGCTGATTCAAAACCTTTTCGCTTTTTACCATATTGGTTCCTGAGTTTCAACGACAATCGAAAAACTAAATTTTTACTTTTTTTACTCTTTGGTTGTTAAGAGAACGAGTCTATGGAAGACTGTGGAGTCGGCTCAATGTATTGCATTTTAACGTTCACTAGAATTTGTAATCTCACAGTTTGGGATGTGGAGAGTTTGTTTGGTTATTGTAAAGTATTATTAAGAGCAATGGTGATTCGTCCTTATAAAATATTAATATCACCTTCGACCAACAATATAGTACAGACGCCAGCACATCAAGCGACTACAATCTGTCAAATTTCTTTAATAGATTTTCAACTTTATCGCTAAAGCATAAGGTTCAAAGTTGATTGGGAAAATTTGACAGTTTCGGGTAGCTTGATGTGCATGTCTGTACCTAGATTTCCGATAAGCGCCGGAAAAATAAGACCACAAATAATGTTGGTCCTATTTTGCAATATAGTTTTTTCAACCTTATTCCTTAGATATTATGTTTTATTTTTCCATGAAAATTTTTGTTCTTGTTTTTTTAAAAAATACGTTTACTCTCAATCAAAGTTGGAAATAGCAAACGATAATAAACTTTATGTTTGAGTGTTAAAGTTTATAATCAAGTTATATCCAATCGCGGCCTCTTGAGCAATGTGTTTTTGTTCCGAATCCTTAATCTAGAGCTATTGTTGATCGAAAAAACCCTGATCAAATCTCTATCAGTAAATATGCTGTATAATAGGTATGTTGGGTGCTGTAATTAGTTGGTAGTTTGTTTAAAAAAAAAACAAATCATAGAGTAAATACTGTTAAAATGACAGATATCACCATTGCTACTTAGTATTTTAGCAGTAATTAAGCAAACTGAGGCGAATCCCGCGCGGGATGCGGGACTATAGGCCGACCGCTTAACTGAAGCGTTGTCTCAGTTAAGCGGCCTATAAATTGCTTCGCGCCGACTTGTGTGGAGGTGTTCAGACTGTCACTATGTGTAGTGTACTGTAAACTAGGGACTTATCGTTAAACCAAACGACGAGCGCAGTCGCGTCCTGCGCACGATTCGCTTAGTTTGAACTAAACAGTTCTTCACATAGCATTTATCAATCACGAGTGTTTTAGTTTTGGCACCAAAATTAGTGTAGTTATATCATTTATTTAGTTCATAAACTTGAGACTTATAAATGTTCATCAAAGTATTATAATATCTTATTTTAATATTATTTGTATTTTTTGGCTACTTGCTTCAAAATTGTTATTTTTTAAGACCTTCACAAAATGTCTTGGATATTGAGTAAATTATTTTGGCATTTCAGACTTTTTCACCAAAGTTTTATACCTAGAATAAGTTTGAAAATAAATCCCTGAGAATAAATTTTGAATTTTTGACAGGTTTTCCACACTAGAACTGTAAAATCAGCCCCTATTTATTAATTAAATCCAACTTGCGAAAACAAAAAATAATAATTTCTAAGCATAGTAACTTCAATATTTTATTTTTACAGAGTTTAAAAAGAAAATTGGATGGAAATGAGACTTAAACGAAATCATGTGAAATATTTATTCAAGATTTTTTTTTTATATTCACGCCTCGACCATTTTTTAAGTGAAGCGGCAGTGGGATCATGTGCCACGCTTAAATGAAAAAAAAGTTTAAAGAATATTTTATACTATGGCTTGTATCTAAAGAGGCTAATGTATAATAACATTTTATATTTAAACGAGTTTGATCACGTTTTTAACAACCTTAATATATTAATTTATTTCTTTTTCCGCATCTATGATGAAATAACGTTTAAAGCATATTAATTTTAAATGTGTAATGTATTCTACTTAGCCGCTTCGCTCGAAAAATGGTCAAAATCACATTCCGCTAACGAATTGAGCGCTCAATAATATAAAATGTATCGATCTACGTACTTATTGAGATTAAAATATTATGTAATAGGCCTTATGTGTTAAACTTTGAGCGTTGCAAATGAGGTTTTAATAATAAATGTGAAAAATATGTCATTTAAAAGTCAGTAGAAATTAAAAAGAGGGTATGTGAAACTTACGACTGGAGCCGAGTATACGCGGTTCAGCGCCGAGTATACCCGATTCAGCGTCTGACCTGAGCGTGACGGTTCAGGGGGTCTATTCTCTATGCACAAAATCCGTAGTTTTGCCGAAGTTACAGACACCTTCGGACATGAGATTAGTTCGAACCGCGAACTAAAAATGACAACACGGTTTGACAGTTGTCCTTACTCGCGATGTGATTATGCCCTTCCGAAAAAGTTAATCGGGAGTAGGATTCATTTCGCAGTATTGAAATAGCTTTCGAACGGGATCGTATCTTCCCAGCTTCTTTCACCGTTCAGTTTCACTTTAAAAAAAAAAAAAATCCTTTTGTGTGTAATCAATTTTATATCTCAAATGCAATGCTAAAAGTGTACTACAAATAACACTTTTATATTTATTATGTGTTGCAATACTCAAATTATCTGTTCGCTTATATTACTTTTTATATATTATTATACAATTATTTGAATACACGAAACTTTAGGGTAAATCAAATTGTAACTGACTAACGGATTGTTTGTGGAGGTTGAGACGTGGACGAGGGGGGGGGGATACCTGACGATTTACGAATAGTATTATAATTTATTTATCCTGTCGCTAAAGAATAATCCCCTTACTAATGAACGTTGTATAGCGTCTGTATAGTTACACAACGCTTTGTCTTCTTTCGAAAGTCAAATTACTGACTGAAAGAGAGAAATCGGTGTGTAACTATTCATCTATAAATATAAAATTCAAAATCCTGACTGATATATCAACGCACAGCCTAAACCGCTGGTCCTAGAGACATGCAATTTGGAGGGTGTGTTCCATTAAGAACGGGTTTTTCGAAATTCCACCCCTAAGAGGATGAATGGGGGGAGGGTGAAATTTCACGCGGACGAAGTCGCGGGAAGAAGCTAGTCTGCTATAATACGTTTATTAGTAAGGGAGTAGGAAATCAGTTTGCTATAGTTGTTGTGTAGCAATAGCGGTCATTGATCCATGAAGTGCGGTCGCGTTAGACCTTTTTTTAGGAAATGACTACTGACAAAAACAATAGTTAAATCCAGGCAAAATTTGCCACTTTTTCAAACCAAAGCGCCATGATTGCGATGGTTTAGAAATTTGAACGCTAGATGGCGTGCAGTGCAGGCGGTATTATAATTCTGATAAATCAATTTGAATGTACAATAATTGTCGTCCTGAATTATATAAATCTATAGTGATCTTCAACGATTGTTTGGGATCTCACGGAGAGATATTAGAGAAAGGGCAATGACCTCTAGTGCAATGCTAAAACGCGACTACTATAGATAATGAGATGGGCCTACTGACATTCTGATTGACTTTTTTTTTACGTGTTTTGACAGAAAAACGCATTGTATGATGGTCTGACTAAACGAAACCAATCGGCAACGTTTGGAATCTGTGTTGTACGGATTTGTGCGTAATTCGCGTGTACTATACAAATCGGCTACCCTTACTATACTAATGTTTGTTAGTGAGGTCTAAATAATTTTAAAGTGGCACGGGCGGCATGTCCTAGAACCAAAAAAATCTAACATGTGACATCCACCAACCCGCACTGGGCCCGCGTGGTCGATTACGGCCCACTCCCTCTCACCGAGAGGAGGCCTGTGTCCCAGCAGTGGGGATATTATAGGCTATACATAACATACATGCATAATCAGCCTTTAAAATTCCCACTGCTGGGACACAGGTCTCCTCTCTTCGAGAGGGAGTGGGCCGTAATCCACCACGCGGGCCCAGTGCGGGTTGGCAGATGTCACATGTCTTAGAATTTTTGGTTCTAGGACATTTCCTCACGATGTTTTCCTTCATCGTTTTGAGAGCAGTGGTGATGAAAATATTTACACAAAGTAAAGCGCCTGTCTGGGTCAGAACCCACGACCTACATACAAGTCATTACCACTGAGCCACCATTGCTCTCTGATAATAGTGTCAGGCTTAAACGCATATAGGAAAAGCATGGATGATAATTAGGAAAGGAACACGAATCCTCAGGTTTTCCCGCCTCGCGGTGGTATCGATATTGTTAACATGAAAATTGCCTTGTACAAAGACTTACGATTGTTTTAAGTGTTGCGTTAAAATATTAACTATATGACCTAGTGACTTGCTGAATAAAATTGTATTTGTAATTATTTGTTTTATTTAATATCTAATTAATCAAACATGATGCCGGTTATCGATCATGTTTATAAATCACACTAATATTATAAAGGCGAAAGTTTGTGAGTGTGTGTGTGTTTATATGTTTGTTACTTCTTCACGCTCAAACGGCTAGACCAATTTTGATAAAATTTTGTATGGAGGTAGCTGACACCCTGGATTAACATATAGGCTACTTTTTATCCCGATATTCCCACGGGATCGACATTTACGCGGGTGAAACCGCGGGGCGCAGCTAGTAAATAAATAAAATTAGTTTAATTCAAGTAACAAGACTCATACAAACAGATACATAAAAGAATAACCATTTAAATTGCAATGCCTTAACAGGCAACTAAGTTCTAAGAACCTACCTCTATTGTTACATCTTCAAAATTCTGTACGCTTAGTTCGCAATAAAGAATTTGATAAAGACAAAAATCTAACACTCAATGTAACAATATGTCTGCTGCAGCATTGCCGGATATAAGGGCAGTCCAGTGTGTTGGCGATCATCGCGAGGACGTATATGATACGCGAACGCGCGCGCGTCTCTCTCCCCGTCCGTCGCGTCGTCGTGCCGCAAGTCGCATCGTGGTCACTCGTGGCATGCAGTCAAGAACTACAGTGTTCCTCCGCAGTCGCTGTCGCAAGATACGTGACGCTTGATCTAACTAGCTTGTGGCTACAGACGTAGTAAGTGTGTTGTTATTATCCATACTATATAAATGGGAGAGTGTGTCCGTCTGTTACCTCTTCACGCTTAACCGATTTAGATGAAATTTGTTATATAGATAGTTTGAAGCCCCGGGAAAGGACATAGAATACTTTTTATCCAGATATTCCCACGGGATCGACACTTATGCGGGTGAAACCGAGGGGCGCTGCTAGTTAGAAATAAAACATGATTACATTTATTATCACGAATTTATTGAATCAGAAAACAGAATAGGAAGATGAAAAACAATGTCTAGAACTGCAGAAGCAATGTTGTTCTGTATAGACGCGAAATGAAAATTGTTTTTCACACACTTGAGAAAATATACGAACGGGAACCATTATGACAGTTTAATTCGATATCCGTGATTCCGTTTAACCTTTTGACCGTCACGTCAAAAAAGCAAAATCGTGCCCTCAGCGCCAAGCTATGAATTCATCCTTAAAACGAATACAGTTATTCTCTAATTGAAAAGAAATTAAAAGGATAGAAATATACATATATCTAGTATGATCACAGCTACATCAGTCTTCAACGATAAAGAAAATGTTTGCAGTAGGTTTTCGTCAATTCGACAGTAAATCACCAAACCTTATTTGGTATTCTGCTGAATACGTAGGGGTGTTTCTCAACTTTCAGCTTTACATCTTGACTACCACGCGAAGCTTGCACACCTTTTGCCGAAATACCCGGGGTTACATCTGAAATAACGATAAAGTGAAAATATTGCATTTTGATACGAGTTTGCAAAATTTGTCATTGCACTCGAGTTAGCTCGAGGCGATATTGCAGGGAAACATGAAAATTGAATATTAAAAAGAGATTTCTGTGCTGGCTTCCATACGTTCACCTTTTTATTCCCGTTTTTGTCCAGATTAAAAAAGTCAGCCGGTATAGGTAACTACACTGTTACATTTTGATCGTTTTCATCCTTATAAGGGGTAATTGACTCATCATTATGAACAACTTTTACTATCGAACCAACCCTGAAGTCGTGAAAAAAAAATCAGCTGATCCATACATTTATGTTAGCATAACTCGACATAATGTTTAGATTAACAGATTTTTTTTAATGTAAGTACAAGTATCTCCCGGGCGCCCGACTTAAGGTAGCAGAAGGAACAGTGATTGGGTTTTAGTCGGTAGGAGTCCGACATAACTCTCCGTTCTTCCCAGACGTAGGGTATCCATGAGGATTTCCCAACGAAAAAAAAAAGGTAAGGGGCCAGGCCCCCCTGGAAAAAAGCCCTAGATACCCCAATGGTGGAATGATACAGGCGTACAGTAATTTAATTTAACAAGGAAACCATTCCAAATACACCACACAAGGCTAAAAGAGTAGTAAACACACCTTCCAATATACCTACAGTGTGAGTCTTCATAATGTGCACATATCGAAATGAGGGAAACTAAGCTTAATTTTATCGACGGAAAAAATATTTTAAAAACCTAAAAAAAAAAAAAAAATTAGAATTTTTAAAATTCTTGTTCGCTGCTGTGATCCCTGTGTAAATAATCGCCCTCAATTGAGAATTATATTTTTTTTTAAACAAAAATCTGATATTTCTTATCAATTTTTACAATAATTGTAAAATTACTCAATAAAAGCCCCGATTACCTACCCTTTTTTATTACTTTAAATTATTCTCCATAGTATCAGATTTCTGAACGTAAAAATACCATGTTTCTAACTCAATCACATTTCCTATCAACTGTTATAGAAAGGCCTTGCATTCACCATACTTTAGCAGGTAAAGATCCTTTTAAATATTTTTTTAATTTTTCAAATATTTTTTCCGTCGATAAAATTAAGCTATGTTTCCCTCATTTCGTTATGTGCACATTATGAAGACACACTGTATAAATAAAAGGATAAATAAACGTAGTATTGAAATCCTTAAAACGGTCTTTCCATTGGTGTTCATCAATTAACCCTAACATGTAGTAAAAGTAGGTATTACCTGCATTTAGGAAGTCCATCGTCGTTCAAACTGCAGCTGCCTTGCATACAAAAGTTCTCACAGACTGATACATCGCAGCGCTCACCGATGTAACCAAGTGTGCACTTACAACGCGATTGGCCCTTAACTTTCACACCATGAACACAAAACGGCCCTTTAGAGTCATTTTCTTCGAGACTCTTTAGTGATTCGCAATCCTTAATGCCATGAGTTTGGTCTGCTATTTTATAGTTAGCGGCTATACCGACAGACAGCCTTCCAACTTGTGAGTCGTGTAACATAAAATGTGTATAGTAATGTTTCGAATGCGATGATGTAGTCTCTGAAGTCTTTGGAAATTTCCAAACTTGGTTCTTGCACTCAGGTTCAGTGCACCAGTCCTTCCAGAAGAGGTAAGCTTTTGAAACGGTCAATGTATTTGATGATGGTGGGGTAAACACTAGCTTCGTGTCAGGGTATCTTATAGAAGAAATACTGATTTTGTTTTTTCCATTCAAATCTGCACTACAGAGTGGGTATTCTAAACTAGTGTCAGGTTCGATCCAGTATATTTGCTGGTTCTGTTGGTCAATAACCAGGCTGTGTGGTTCCAGTTTGTAAGTCATGTTGATCAATGAATTACTATTAATAACGACTTCTCTTTCTGAGCCATTCAATCGAGCTCTCTCTATTACAGGCGTCGTCAGGTTTGTGTTGATCCAGTAAACGAACCTGTAAAAAGAAAACCTCTTTAGACTATCTCGAAGTAAAAAAAAAACGGGCAAGAGCGAATCCGACTCGCGCACCGAGGGTTCCGTATCATCGTATGTTTTTAAATTTTCATCGACGAGGCCTATATTCATCAGACAATTTGAACACTGTGCACTGCGGTATAGAATATTGCAGTTTTATATCAGCGCCATCTCTTGACCGATAGTGGAACTAATGTAACTTTTGTTGACGATTACTGAAAAACTGTGCTGTTTAGAGACTTCTTTTTATTTTTCCTGTAATCTTTACATAAACTTCTATCACATAGAATAATTTCAGATTTTTCTCTTTGCAAACTTCGGAGATAAGGGGGGGAACGGTATTTTTTTTTACAGTTTTCATCAAAAGTCAAAAACTATGCAGCCTAAAAAAAAATGAAAAATGTTTCAGAATTTGCAAACTGCGCTCTTTCATATGATACCCCACATGCCCTAGTAGCCCCACTTCGAATATTCCAGACCCCCTTTCAGTCCCTGTTGCAAAAAATATACCTACGTATATTTTCATTTCTTTCTTATTTGCAAAATAGTTGGGCAAACGTCATCTAAAACTATTCCAAATTTCAAGTTGATAGCATTAGTAGTTCTTGAGATATCCACCTGTGACAGACAGACAGACAGACTTAGTCTCACCATAAGGGTTCCGTTTTTACTATTTTGGTACGGAACCCTAAAAAACTGATTTTGTGGAGTATATTATTAACTACGGTAAACGTACCCTCTACAGCTGTCCACGGCGATATCTGTGGGGATCCCGTCATCCATCTTGATCAAAAGATTTCCGGAAAGATCGTTGATTTTGTTATTAGATCCACGTTTTAATGAAATCGAATTAATGCTTCTTTCATTTCTATCAGTGAAGAACAGTAATTCTGTGACTGGATCGAAGGCTAGACCGTGGATGTTCCTGCCGTTTCTCTCAATGAAACATTTGTTTTCCATCGAAGATATGTCATAACCACATATAGTGTCGTTGTTGCTCTGTTTGTCGACGTATAGCATCATGTTGTGAACCTCATCGTAAGCTAACGCTGCAAGCTTATGGGATTTAAATTGTACGGTGACCGTTTTGACTTCGTTGGTATAAAATTCTAGAAGATCACCTCTACTTAGGGCGATATCTGAAACAATAGAAAAAATTTTTAACTTACAAGCTGTTACATAAGTAATCCGCTTGGTATGTATCTAAGTACTTAAATCCCGAGCCCCCGACTCGTGGTATGTAGGACCCATGCTAGGGTTTTAGTCAGTAGGAGACTGACGTAACCCTCCGTCCTCCGCAGTAAGTTGAACATAACTGGCGTAATGAGGGCTAAGTTACTATAGGTAGGTACAGACGCCAGCACGTCAAGCTACTGCAATCTGTCAAATTTCTTTAATAGATTTTCAACTTCATCGCTAAATTATAAGGTTCAAATTTGATTGGGAAAATTTGACAGCTTCGGGTAGCTTGATATGCTAGGTGTCTATACAACTCTTTGGTGAATAACAGGCGTAATGTTATGTTGTTTTTTTTTTTTGTTATTGTGATGACGGGTAATAGAGATGAATGTGAGGTGAGGCATATTTTTCATAGAGGATAATATACCTCAGCAGAGCTCTATGACATTTCTCGGGACCCTGGGGTCCATGACCTTTGTAAGGCGTACGAGGGGCCGAAGCAAAGACTATGGTTATATTCTCTTTGGGCCAAAGCCAAGTCGCAGAGGCCCCAGTTACTGAACACCATACCCCTTGTTTAGACTGGTTTTCTGATTTTCGGTCTTCTGATTGAACGACTGCCAGAGATCTACAAATGGCAGCCGTGACAAACGACTTAAAATGGTTTCCAAGGCACGGAGGGCTCTCAGTAGGCATGTAATTGATGGCCACACAGATCCACGGACCTACCGCGGCAAGCGTAGCTTAGCGATCGACCCGTGCGGCTTTTATTACACAGCAACGAGTCTATTACAAGCACAGTTATAGATAGACCAAGATAACACAAGTATCACGAACTGTATGAAAACCAAGCGTGCCAATTTTTGACTTCCTACTATGACGTCACAAGCTCGCCCTCTCGCTTACCCAGCCAGCAGTACACAGGAGGACTGACCGCGAAAGTGGAGGCTTACAATTTTTGAACGTAAGCCGGTGCGATTTTTAGCACGCGAAGTAGTTGCTCTTGCGTTATCTAGGTGTATCCGTCAAACAAGTCAGAATATTGATGTACCTAGGTAATAAATATCGTCGATGTTATGGAAATCAACTCACCCCAAGAGTGCGCCAACCCCGCGCACAGCGCCACCACCGCCAGCACACACCACGTTCTACACATTTTATAAGTAGGTAGATACTTCAGAAATACAAAATTGATTCAACTGAGGTCGATGATGCGTCCACCCCTGGTGTTCGCTCTTAAGATAATAAAGCAAAATGATGGCTTTTCGCTGTATAAATAGAACTTTTGCGCATGCTAGTGATAAGAAAAAGTTCCTGATAAGAGTTCTCATTATACAAAAACAAAACGGATTTCCTCACTCAAATATATACCTACCTACTCAGCGACATGGAATTTGGCTTATGTGTAGTTTATTGTCAAAATAAAACACGAAGGACATGTTTTTTGTTTTATACAATTTAGAGGATGGTCTGATACCTAAATTTAAATCACTAATTCCGAAAAAATGTGAAAACAAATCTTTTTGTATTTAATAGCCCAATTCTTAAGGAAGGCTATAGGCTATTTAACATCTCGCTATGACCTTTAGGAGCCGAGCAAAAAGAAAAAAGTCAGAAAGAACGCTAAGCAAAAACGAAGTAATAGCGCGGGCTGGCTATGAGATGCGACGGGATGGGTCGGAGGCTCGGAGGAACAAGAAAATTCACGTGGACGAAGTCGATGGCAGATGCTAGTTGATTTATAATTATAATTCTGTAAAGTCATATTTGTTACGGTCGCGAATCACATTTTAATCAACATACAACCCGACACTTGCCTGCAAATTGCAAAAAACGTAAAAAAATATTGAATTTGAGCGCATCCCCCTTTAATTTACATTAACAAACATTGTAATATACTGCCACTTCAAGTTGCCAACGAGTTAGTATTCAGCTGTTATCGGGTTTTTATGTTTGGACCACATTCTGTTTCACTGTGTATGTCGGTGATCTATAGGGTCAACGTTATCACGTAGACACGGTACCATTCATCTTACAAAAGCTACTGTTGGTAGCTATCATACCTAATCAGCTTATAATGTTCCCACTGCTGAGACACAGGCCTCCTCTCTGCGAGTGGGAATGGACCGTAATCCACCATGTGGGCCCAGCGCGGGTTGGTGGATGTCACAATGTCTTCGAATCGGTGTCTTCGGTTCGGCTCTAGGACATGCCGGTTTCCTCACGATGTAGGTATTCCTTCACCGTTTTGAGAGCAGTGGTGATGATGAAAATAATTTACACAAAGTAGAGCGTCTTCGAACCTACTACCTACAATTTAACTCGTAAGTCGCGCGGCCGTTACCTGGGCCACCACTGCTCTACTGGGCCACCACTGCTCTACTGGGCCACCACTGCTCTACTGAGCCACCACTGCTTTATTGGGCCACCACTGCTCTACTGGGCCACCACTGCTCTACTGGGCCACCACTGCTCTACTGGGCCACCATTGCTCTACTGGGCCACCGTTGCTCTGCTGGGCCACCATTGCTCTGCTGGTTGGAAGGAGAGCTCGATTTCCCTCTCCCCCCGGATCGCCGAGGTGTTCGGTCGTGTCTACAATTACGATCGCTTTCTGTTTTTTTATTTAAAATCAATAAATTTACTAATTAAATTTAAAATTAAAACTCGCGAGTGAATCAAAAGTACCAGGCGCACAGAACCAGTGAAAAGTACAATCTACGTGAGTAGCGTGGCCAGCACACACACATACCGCGTGACGCGTCTCAACACCTCAACAGTCACACTTGCAAGGTCTTTGGCCCCGCCCCACTACCACCTCTACCGCGGAGTCGCAGACGCTCACAGCGCACCACAGAGAGAACTCACATTCCCGATAATATGTCAACGCCACGCACACCACCACAAACAACATCGGTGCTGGCGCCAATGCAATCTTCTTCGTCGGTTCCCAATTTGGCGAAAGCTGATCTTGGTGGTCTTGGCTCTGATCCCCAAATTGAGATCCCATCTAAACTTCGTGAAAAATCTGAAGGTTCGGGAAACATAACACAGAGATTTAAGAGAAAATTCGACGAAACACTTGAGTTTCAAGCATCTGTAGCTGAAATGAAGGCTCTGTTTGAAAGTTTCCAACAGCAACAAAATCAAAAGCTAGACCAACTCCACTCGGCAATGCACATCATTCAAGAACAAACTGAGGATATTAAGAAAGACCTACAATTTGTTTCTGATAAATACGACGCTTTCCTGGAGCGCATGAGCGGATTGGAACGAGAAAATTCCAATAATAAAAAAACTATCTTTTATCTAGAGTCAAAAATTGAGTTAATGGAACGCAATTCCCGAGCTGCTTCGGTTGAAATCCATAATATCCCTAAAGACTGTAATGAAAACAAGGAGACTCTGCGCACTATTGTGAAAAACATTGGAACAATTATTAATCAGCCAATCAATGACTCTGATGTTTACGACGCTTACCGTATCAAAACTAAACTCGAAAATAATAGAAACCCTATAATTATTCAATTTACTACAACGTTTATGAAGAACAATTTGATCAAAAAGTGCAGAACGTTCAACAAGGAAAACAACAACAACAAATTAAATACTTCGCATATTCAACTGGCCACAGCGACTCAGTCTCAGCCAATTTATATTGACGAATTTTTAACACCTGCTGCCAAAAAACTTCGCTACGTTGTTAAGAATTTCAAAAATGAAAACAAATATCACAGCTTCTGGAATTCATACGGCAAGATTTACTTAAAAGAAAAAGAATCATCTCGACCAATTCGAATTGACAGTGAGGAAGATCTTCTTAAACTAAAGTCTAAATGACTGGAACATGTACTCACCGTCTATATTTGCCATATTTGTCATGTCTTATTTTGTGTTGTACTTTGCAACACCATTATAAACACTTGTACTACACACTCCACAGATAAACACTTTTACACTTACATCACACGATTACTAATAACCTTAACACAAAACATATTCTATCACCCATACAGGGTTACAGTCAAAACTAAACTTTCTCATATTCGATACAACACAAATGTGAATAGAACTTTACTCGTCGAGCGTAACTATCTTTGTTTACAACAACAGCGATGTTCCGATTCACGAACTATACTAGTACAGCAATTTATTAGAGTTATTGCGCTGACACTTTTTCCACATACCTCACAATTTAGATTATTTCCTACCTTCGCTTATGAATTTATTCGAACCGACGACGACAAACAATTTACTACTTTATTACATAGTATTATGTTACTACACTTTTTCACAGAACTGCATGAGCGTAAACCCAGAATGCACAACCCAATGACGTTTTCTATTATTTTGTTAAATAACGATATTTCGTTTACTGAATACACATTTGTCCTATTATTTACTAGTTACGTATGCAGCATCAAAAAATATAATGTCACTATTCTATAACATTAAAATTCAATAGCACCAAAGATATAATCTCTGACCTTGACCGTATTTCCGTTGCACGTTCGTCTACCTGTGACATTGATAATTGTAGTAACTTTGTTAATGATTCTGAGCTTTCTCTTAAAGTTATTCACCAAAATATCAGAAGCATAACACGTAATACACCAGGTTTACTTACATTACTACAAAGGTCCCAAATAGATTGGGACTTCATTATTTTGACGGAATGCTGGTTGTCTTGTGCACACCGCATTCCGCTGCTTGAGGGTTACAATTACTACAAAACTAATAATAATCTTACCCAAAACGAAGGGGTTGTTATTTATTGCAAAAATAACATTAGTGTATGCATTGAGGAACCTACTATTTCTGATTGTAACAGTTTAATGATCAAAATTAATCAGAACACGGCTATGCTAGCAGTTTACCGACCTGCTGGTTACAAAAACCTAAATAACTTTCTGACCTCTCTTGGCCTTTTTTTAAGTTCTACCTCCAATATAAAAAACTTTATTCTAATAGGGGACCTCAATGTGGACATAACGGAGACCAACACAGATTCTAATTCTGCTAATTACCTTAACCTTTTAGCGTCCCATGGCATGTTGCCAGCTTACACTTTCCCTACACATAAAAAGACATGCTTGGATCACATTATATTAAAAACGCGACTGCCAGCTTCTTGTTACGTAGCTGAAACTTCTATCACTGATCATGATGCCATCATCCTTATCTTGGATTTCAGTAAACCTCAAAACAAAACCTTTAAAATAGTGAAACGCTTAAATTTCGAAAAAATGGACGATGAATTTAGGAACCTCGACTTTCATGAATTGTATTTTATGACTGATGTTGATCTTGCTGTTCAGTACTTCGTTAATTCAATTAACCGTATTATACAAGCTAACACACAAATTATAAAAACGTCGAACCGTAAGAAAATTACTAAACCTTGGATAACGCCCGGATTATTACGGTGTATGAGGAATCGTGACAAACTGCACCAAAAAGCAAAAAAGAACCCTAACAACGAAAACATAATAATAACCTATAAAAGATACAGAAATTTTTGCAACGAACTTTTAAAAAAGATAAAAAGGGAACATGATAAACTAGAACTTCAGACTGCGGCTAAAACCAATAACAAAATATTATGGAACACAATAAAAGACATTACCCACACACAGAAATCTAAAAACGAGGCCAGACAGCTAATTAATACCTTAGATCCTATTTCTTCCACTAATGACATCAATGAATTTTTTGTTAACATCGGCAAAAATATCGCTGATCGCTGTAGTTCCGGTAACAATATTTTTTCACCACCGCTCAACCTTCATCCCCACTCAATGGTTTTTTTCCCCACGGAGCTGGAAGAGATTGAAAGTATTATTCATAGTCTGAAATCTGATTGCGCTGTTGGCTATGACAACATCTCTACCGGCATTGTGAAGAGATACAGACACATCCTCGTGTCTCCAATCGTTTTTATCTGCAACCTTGCCATTGACTCCGGCAAATTCCCAAACGCCTGGAAAATAGCAGAGATCCGCCCCATCTTCAAAGGTGGCGACGGAGCCTGTGTCAACAACTATAGACCAATTTCCATTCTGCCAGCCTTATCTAAGGTATTGGAGAGGATCATGAAGAAGCGCTTGGTTGACTACCTGGAAGACAACTCACTGCTATCACCTTCTCAATACGGTTTCCGATCTGGCTGGTCGACCAGCGACGCCATTCACGGTTTAACTAAGTTTGTTTCTGAAAAACTCGACAAAAATAAAAAGGTTATAGTAATCTTTATGGACCTTGACACAGTCTCCGTCCCACTGTTGGTGAGGAAACTTGAGAGCATTGGTGTAAGGGATGCACAACTTAAGCTTTTTTCCGACTACCTCACCAACCGATTCCAGAGAGTTAAAGTGGACGAGTGGACCAGTAATGATCTACCTGTCGTGCACGGCGTCCCACAGGGCAGTATCCTCGGTCCCCCTTTATTTTTGACGTTCATCAACGACCTTTGTGAGCTCAAGATGCCCAGCGGAAGAATCATAACTTTTGCTGATGACACAGCGCTTTTGTTTGACGCCGACACCTGGCCCGAGGTTTACAGTTGTGCACAGATGGGGTTGAACTTGGTGTTGTCATGGCTAGCTAATAATAGACTCGCTCTCAATGTAGATAAGACAAAGTATATTTCTTTCTACATAAAAAAACTTACTTATCCACTCCATAATCTCAAAATCACTGCTCATTCATCCTCGTGCTTGTTGTCTCATAATACTCATTGCTTATGTCCCCACCTTCATAAAACAGATTCAATAAAGTACTTGGGCGTCATGCTAGATAGCACACTAAGTTTTCACTCGCACATAGATGCTCTTTCCACTAGAATCCGTAAACTAATATTTGTATTTAAAAATCTTCGTCATGTTGCGGACTCTGGACTATTGCGATCAGTCTATTTTGCGTTATGCCAATCGCTAATCACTTACTGCATAACTGTATGGGGTGGTGCGACAAAAACATCAATGCTCCGGATCGAACGTGCACAAAGGGCCGTTCTTAAGGTTACCAATTTCCTGCCTTTCTTATTTCCCACCAGAGAACTTTATGAGCGAACCGGACTGTTAACTGTACGTCAACTTTTCATTTTAAATACGATCTTGCGCAAACACTCTCTTCTTACCTATAATCGTACTCTATTTGAAGGTAAGCGACGTAAACACGCAGTTTGTCCCACAACTCGGTTCCATACTGCTTTCTCCCGTCGACATTTCGATTTTCTAGGAAACTATTTGTATAACAAAATTAACGGAATTTTGTCTATTTACGCCCTACCCAAACATCGTTGCAAAAAAACCCTTTCAGCCTGGTTACAAAAATTGGACTATGATGCCACGGAGCAGCTACTCATGGTTCCTTCGTAATATTTAATAATTTCGGGTACTTTACTGTAACTAACACCCTACACTACACACCCACACTTACACCATCATTCAACATCTCCGCACACTTCACCTGCACACTACACACACATTACACTATACCAATTTTTTTTTTATTGCTCTATTTTCTTTCTTTTGTTTAATTTTTTAAAGTCATATGTACATGTTTTCTTTTTTTTATCCTTCATAATTTGTCTACTAGAGTTATAAAATTACCGGTTGTAATGTTAATGTTCATTAGGTTTAATTCGGGGTGAGAGCCTGGTGATCCGTCACACAGGGTATCCTAGTATGGACGCCAGTCTCTCACAAAGGATCATATTTTATGCATCTTTGTCAAAACGCTAAATTCTTATCTCTGTTTATAACTATGTGAACCTTTGTGAAGAGAGAAAATAAAGATTATTATTATTATTATTATTATATTTAATGGCGAGAGAGAAGTTATTGATACTACTTCATTGTCTAACAACACAACTTACAAACTGCATGGATGCACCAGCCTGGCTGTTGACTAACAGGCACAGACATTATACTGGATCCTGGACCTAAGGCTACTTCACAATACCCAATTTACCAATTATACAGATTTAAATGAAAAAAAACTGGCCAAGTGGAGTCGGACTCGCACACGAAGGATTCCGTACCACAAGGCAAATACGCCGAAAAAAAACACGTTTGTTGTATGGGAGCCCCCCTTAAATATTTATTTTATTCTGTTTTTAGTACCTATTTGTTGTTATAGCGGCAACAGAAGTACATCATCTGTGAAAATTTCAACTGTCTAGCTATCACGGTTCATGAGATACAGCCTGGTGACAGACGGACAGTGGAGTCTTAATTTATCATTTATCAACCCCTTTATTTTGCACTCTCGTTATAAAAAGAAATGCAAAATTTCATGATTCTGTGCGATGACTAGTAGTGAATTTAATATAGTCAAAGTTGGAGATATTGAAGTAGGTACGCACACTGGTACACGTCTTAAATTAACATTTTAAAATTAAGGCCGCGCGTTCGCGGTACGATTATTTTGGTTAGGACGCAGCCGTGGAAAGTTTTTAATTTTGTAGATATTTTATGAAGAAGCAGAAATTATTAGAAGAGCTAAGTTCAAATAGGTACAGTCACGAGCACTTCAAAAATAAAGGAGAAAATCGCCTTTGAATAAAGCCAATATGTTCGTGACTATACACGACTCAAGAAAAAAAACGCGGTTAGGATTTACTGCAGGGTTCAAACCTAATGGCCACGGCCATAAAATAAAATATAATTACATACGTACTTACATAAAGATTCTCGTATAGGTACCTAAAAACAGAGTCGGGACCAAAATAATTGGATTATGTAGTAAAGATAACCTCTTGAACCTAAGATGAATATTTGTTTTTAAATTACCTATTGGTTTTGTTTGGTTGCTCGGGTGCAAACAGGGAGGCAGGGGGTTAGAAAAAAAAACAGTGGCACTCCAGGAGTGCCGATAGAAGTGAAAACTTGAAAAAGCATAGTACTTAATTTTATAAATATCTTTGAAGGTCATTCTTAATAAGAAAATGTACCACGCGTTGATGTCTTTATAATGACCAAAACTTAAAACAGAGTTGTCGATTATAGTAAAACAGTGTCGCGATAGTTCAATGGCTTTTCCCATCTCAAAAAATACCCGACGCACCTAAAGAAGTTTTCACTTCAAAAATCACTAATAATCACGATGGAGAGGAAGGGATTAAAATGCACACAATACATGTGAGTGAATACCTACATTTTTTCATGAAAGGAAAAAAAACGTTAATGTTTATGGCTTTATTCAAAGCTTAGGCGATTTTCTCCTTTATTTTTGAATGACATTTTATATTATTAGGAACATAGTATTTTCGAATCCATAGGTTTATGTAAAGTGTCGTAGGTATTTCAATGTTGCATTCGTTATTTCGTGAAAAAATTGCAATTTAAAGTTGCCAAGTGTTGACATATTAGTGCTCGTGACTGTACTTAGCTCTTTTAATAATTTCTTCTTCTTCTTAATAATTTCTACAAAATTAAAAACTTTCCACGGCCGCGTCCTAACCAAAATAATCGTCACGCGAACGCGCGGCCGTAATTTTTTGCTCGTGATTGTATGTACCTATTTTAACTTAGCTCGTTTTAATAATTTCTTTTTCTATGACGTGTAAAATATATTTTACCAATATAGGTAGGTATACATAATAATTAATAAAAACAGATTCTATAATTATCTGATCATTTCAATAATAATACCTAATACACGTGTTACGCGTTTACGTGGGAGGACCTAGCCTAAAACCTCAGTATATAAAGTGACCTAAAAAGCGTAAAAACTGTGATTAAAGGACGGCCTCAGTTGAAAAAAATCAGTTTATTAGGCCATAAACTAGTTATTAAATTGCGGAAACAACATACATGGTATGTCTGTGTTCCCAGATAAACAATTTAAGCATGTAGGTACAGACGCCAAGCACATCAAGTTATTACAATCTGTCAAATTTCTTTGAGATTTTCAACTTTATCGCTATGGCATAAGGTTCAAAGTTGATTGGAAAAATTTGACAGTTTCGGGTAGGTTGATGTGCTGGCGTCTGTACCTACTGATTGTGTTTATCTGGGAACAAAGTCATACCTACTTACCAAGTATCTAGGTCATATTTATTTACAGTCAAACGAAAAAATATGTAATGTTTATCGTCGTGGAATATAACCACGGTTGTGAAAACCGTGAGTTGCAAGCGTTGAACGAGTGGACATAAATCATTTTAATAGAGTAATAACGGTGGAGTTTCTTGCCCATTCTTCACCATAAGAAAACTATCTTTTGGAAGGGGCGACTTAGAATCAATTACCAATATTTTATTCCAATTGTTGACGTTCGTGTGTGCCTTTCATGGTTTCATGTGCCCATTTGAAATAAATGCTGTGACTTTGAATTTTTTGGTTTACGATTCAAAAACCTGCCATCCTTTGACCGACCACCTTCCTGATTATCATCAGATCCTTTTCACCATCTGTCTTTCAACTACTCACCAATTCAACGACTCGCAAACTCAGCGGGTCTACGATTAGTAAGGCGAAGTTCCTGTGACCAAATTCCTGCTCCAACATCAGACTATGACACCGAATTTGTGTCACTGACTCTGGCAGAGCCACCATCAGGGATTTTAATTTTGATAACACAAAAAAATTGTCGCTAATTAGTCGAAATTTGTCGCCAAATATCAGAATTTGTCTGTCACTGGTTCAAAAGATATAAGGGTTTATAGGTGGCCGATCTGGAGAGTCTCCCCAGCAGGGCCACATTTATATCTCAAAAACTAGGGCACCTAGCGAAGATCTGTTTTCTCCCATATTTTGTCGCCAATTAGTCGGAATCAGTCGCCAAGTCACAGATTTAATCGGGTCTTAGTTTAGGAGATATAATGAGTTCAATTAGTAAGGTATAGTACAAGAGCTAGTCGAAGAGTTTTTTCGTGAACTCTTCGATCTAGCTCATGGACTATGCCTACACTTATAAACCCTTATATCTTTTGAACCAGTGACCGACAAATTCTGATATTTGGCGATAAATTTCGACAAATTTTTTGTTATCAAAATTAAAATTCCTGATGGTAGCTCTGCTAGAGTCAGTGACACCACAAATTTAACCTAGTCACAAACCACCACGACTTTATTGCCTAGCTACCACGTTATTGTTCTAGCCTTTTCAAAACTACATATTATGTAGAGGTCGGCTTGCAGTCTAACCGGATGCAGACCTGAATGCCAGAGTGTTTCACATGGAGATAAAATTGACTTTTTTGCCGCTAGTCATCATCTGCCTAGCCTTTTCCCAACAACGTTGGGGTCGGCTTCCAGTCTCACCTGATGCAGCTGAGTACCAGTATTTTACATGGAGCGACTGCCTATCTGACCTCCACAACGCAGTTACTGGGTAATACGATACCTCTTTGCAACACTGCACTAGCCTAACCCGTACTGGGCCCGCCTGGAGGATTAGGTACGGCCCACTCCCTCTCTCAGAGAGGAGGCCTGTGTCCCAGCAGTGGGAACATTATAGGCCGAGTATGCAAAGCACAATTAAACAAAAAAAACTCATTCAAATGTTTCTTTATTCAGATATATTTACATAAAATAATTAAGTATTGAGATAATTCACATAATGCAATTTAATATTAGACAATAATTTAGATTTACAATGTAAATAATAATAAAGTTTATAGAACAGTAGCTGGATTCTTGGATGGCTAATATTTCATTAAAAACATTGGTTATTGTTAGCATTGCCTACAGGATTAGTGATCTAAATGCCTGGGTCATGTGGAAAGTTACCGCATCGATGTATGTACAGACGCTAGCAGGTCAACCTACCCGAAACTGTCAGATTTTCCCAATCAACCTTGAACCTTATGCTTTAGCAATAAAGTCGAAAATCTATTAAAGAAATCTGACAGATTGTAGTAACTTGATGTGCTGGCGTCTGTACAACACTTTTTGGATAATATTGTCTACAGTCCTGTCGTAGAGATAATGCCTTCTTTACGCCTTTCAGTGCGACAATTCTAGTAGCTAATAAAGATCAACACGTAGGTATTCATTTATATGAAACTGACAGGTAGGTATGAACGCATTTTCTCGTCGGCCGCACTGTAATCCTTGGTAGCTATACACAAGCATATTGAAGATGTTATTTCGATTACTTTTCTGAACATCATGCACTATAGGTTTAAGGTAAAATACATGTGTTAAAAAAAAATGCTAAATTGTTAGGGCTCTGTTATGGAAAACGGAGAATTTATAGCATCAATTTCTTGTTTAACCTTTTTCCAAGAATGACATATAAATTATTTCCTGATATCCCAAATGCACGATGAGCAGAAGGGTCTAAAATCGTAAAATATTCACTGGATAATCTCAGATTATAAGTTCGAAAGCTAAGAAGTGCCAAAACGAGTAATTAGAGACTAAAAATCATTAGTTCATACATCGCAACATTAATAATGTGAAATATTAAAACAATTTCGATTAATATCAAGCGTACCTTTAATATAAAATGCATTTTAAATATCAATTTTAGCAAAATCTACTTTCCTAAACCCGTCTTGTATTGTTTTAGGGATTTTAATTTAAATACAATTTTTATATAATCTTATCCTACCGTATTTCTCGATCAACAAATTTATTGAGATATACAATTTATTAGGTTATACAACGCCAATTATTACTTTACGTATCCTCGATAATAATTTTATTAATATCAATTGACAAAGGTAAATGCTGTGTAGTGATGTGTCGAGTCACTTATCGATATTTATTTGAATAGGTACCTAGTATCGAAACTACCGATATGAGATTGGTTCAGTGTTAAAATCAACGGAATGTTTTTGTAATACTTAGGATTCTAGATTGCTGTTTATTTCTTTCACGGAGACAAGATTCAGAAATTCGAAGAAAATTAAAATTCCGTGAATGTGGTCGTGTAACAATGTCTTCATTTCGTAAAGATATAAACAACAATCTTCGTTACATTTTCGACAAAATGGTTCACAAATAAGCGGACATTACACAAAATTTGTTCATAATACGTTTACATTAATATACACAATTATATAAAAAAAAAACAATATACATTCAGTTCTTTCTGGTGCATATTAGTTTTAATACTAGAAGTTTTCAAATAAAACGTATTACAATATCGATACAGTGGACAACACTATTCATATCAAAACGTGGTAATACTAATTTTGTTATAGTATAAGTTCTCGAATTCAGAAACAATGTTAGATTATGACATTTGAGTTATAAATAAATAATTGTTTTTGAATAAGAGACATTATGCACTTCGAGATAGTTTAGAAAATAATATAAAGGATATGCTGGTTTGAACAGTTGTTTAAATGACTGCCCAGATGGCCGGTGACGGATAAATGCCATAATGATTCCAGTGTAAAAGTGAGACAGAGTTATACATGACCGATAGCACCATCCCTTTTTCGCACTGGAATCATGATAAATTAATACTTCGTAATACGGCCCCAGTCCATCATTGAATTTATTTAAATATAAGTATTTCGATACAAAGATCTTTGGACAACTTATATTTCATCGATGTTCATATAAAAAAATACAAAAGGGAGTAATAATTATGTGTACAACTGAAGATAGAGGGCGCCGCGATAGGTAAAGGTTTCGAATCACCAATATTTTTAATTTAGTTTCTAGACCCATAGGAATTTTAATAATTTCAGTCTAAAAAAGTTTACTAAACTAATAATAACCAGACATATTTATAACGAGATTCTTTTTAGCTTCATAATATTTTTAATGGTTTTCAATACCTTGAAAATTTGTATCACCTAACCCAACCTATCTATAGAGGCGGCCCATAGACAAGACAAAACGATAAAAAAAAACTAACCTATAAAAATCTCATTTGTCTAAGTCCAACTAGTTTACTCTTAAAATACATTGAAGACGAATCATAGTCGCGTTAATACATTACGGTCGTAAATAAACAAAAAAAAAGAGACTAGATTGTTAAAAAAAATTAACAATTATTACAAAAAAAATATTGCTTACACAAAAAAAAAATTGCTTACTGTTAAGGGTGAATAATCACAAAATAATTATGAGATTTGTTACAAAAAAATCGGTTATAGTTTGACCGAAATCGCTGTACCGTGCCTTAGGTATATGCAGGGGGGAGGGGGCAGTGCAGGGGCCGCTCATTCGTCAGTGTAGGGACCGTATTACGAAGTATTAATGTCATCATGATTCCAGTGCGAAAAAGGGATGGTGCTATCGGTCATGTATAGCCCCGCCTCTTTTACACAGGAATCATGATGATATTCAACCTTCATAAACCGTCACCAGGCCGCTCATTCGTCAGTGCAGGCCGCTAATTCGTCCGAGCAGGCCGCTCATTCGTCCGAACAGGCCGCTCATTCGTCCGAGCAGGCCGCTCATTCGTCAACGCTTATGGCGTCCCGCCCCCCGCCTCACCGCGCATTCCAAAGGCGCGGTACAGCGGTCTCGGTCAAACTATAATACCTAGCGCTAGATGTACCAAAATGTCGATAGTTAATAAAAAACTGCGGACTTAAGTGTACAATTGACAGTGTAACCACCAGTTAATATAACGACCAAATATATTTGAAACATGTATTCTTTAAGGCTTATAACCAGAACATTTTATAATTCGCGTAACTTTTACAGTTATCTTCTACCTATCGACATTTCTGAATATGATGCAGTTAATGAACATCATTTTACACACAAAGCATTAAAATAAAGCGATATTTTTCACGTATATAAATAATTAACTTAAACATTACATGTGACGATTATTTTGGTAATATACTTTATAACTTCATTAAAAATGGAAATAATCACATTATTTTATTTAATATACAAACCTTATGTATATAGTATACATGTCTAGCGAAAAGGTTAAAAATAATATTTCAATATTATAATTACATCGATATCAATCAATATCCTACTGTGCTTCTAATCTCGATACATCGTTACATCGATAAATAGTGACCGTTTTATCGATATCTAAAACCATAGTAACTAACACAATAGGATACTTATTGAATTAATCGAAAGTTGATATAATAAGCGATTAAATAACAATTAATCGATATTATTATTTTTTTCTTAATGATACCGATATGAACAGGTAACAAAATCTAGTGATTCTTCTATTTTGTTCCGCTGTGGAATTATCAACTACCTACCTATACAGGAATGGCAGTGTTATAGTCAAGGTTTTATTGTAGAAATTATTTAAAAGTGCCTGTAAATTGAGTCTACACGGCTATAAGATAAAGCTTTGATTAGCTTGTTATTAGATAACACTTGGCATGAATGAATACCTTACTCAGAAATCGAATTTAATCTAAAATAAATAATTATCACGGAAGATGTATTTATTTATTTAATACTTCGAGCACAAAAATGTTTAAGAGGCGCAGTTTATGCCATAGATTCTAGTCGAGACACAAACATTTATTTTGAGCTAATTAACTATTTTTAATGTTCGATGAAAAGACACATGGGACTTAAACATAACTGGCGAAATGTAGGTGTACTATAGAGGTATGAGGAACAGGGTGTAAAAGCCACTCATCCTATAGAAAAGGGAGGATTCTCCGACTAGACGGGTGTTGTGTCTGGTGGGCAACTGGCCGACGATTGATGTCGAGACGTTGTATTTATGCTAGTAGCGCAGTAAACTTTGCTTGCGCGATGCAGGATTTTGCATGACGTCAGTATGATGCGTAGTTCACATGTGGCCATGTAGATGCCACCACAGTATACTATAGCCGCACCTCTGTCTAACCTTTTGGGGAATACAGGCGTGATGTCATATAAGACACTTTCAAACAATATTCACAATAAAACTGAAAACATTTGGCTTTAAAGATTTGAATTAACGTCACAATTACAATACATTTCAATCATTTTGATACGACATCACATATTATTTATTATTTGTTCATGTTTTCATTTATTAATTATTTAATTATAAATTCTTTATTAACTTATAAACCTTTCTGGTTTTACTTCGGCGGTCTGTTACGTCATCAAAATGGCGTATGGAGTATTAAAATTAAAAGCAATTAAATACAATTTGGTTAATAAAATCCTACATCTATTTTATTTATATATTATATAGTTTGCTTATTAGTTCTTGGCAGTTTATTTACAGTTTACTTAATGTGGAAACGTTGAATTGTGTATTGTTAAAGAAAAATTATGAAGACCGACTATTGTAATCCATACTAATATCGCATACCCAGAACAACACTGCACTAAGTCTAAATAGCTCATTTTTCAGAATCAACGAAAACCGTTATCTCATATTGATTGTGACAGTTATTGCGAATGTCCTTGCACATTGCATGTAAAGAATCCAATTTTTTTTTAGATGAAATTTGGTATAGAGATAGATTGCATCCCGGGAAAGGACATAGGATAGTTTTTATACCGTTAATCCCACGGAATCGACACTTATGAGGGTGAAACCGCGGGGCGCTGCTAGTTAAACAATATATTACTTTTGATGCAGAACAGATGGCCAATGGGGTCGAAAGGGCCTCACAAGGCCTCCCACAAGGTGGACCGATGACCTTGTGAAGGCCGCAGGAATCCGCTGGATGCGAAAAGCACAGAACCGGTCTATGTGGCGGTGCTTAGGAGAGGCCTATGTCCATCAGTGGACGTCTTTCGGCTGAAATGACGATGATCATGATGTTTAATACTTTTCAAACAGTATGAATTTTCTTTTTGAAACACAGCTAAGTTTCATTACCAAATAACAGTATTTTTTAGTAAATTAACGATTTACGAGGCCATTTTCGTGTCAGAGTTTTTCAAATCTTCACACACACATTACAGGAGTCTTGTATTAATTACCAGACCTGTGTCACACTACATTCACCATTCTCCTGCCATTATCCCAATATTTTTGCATTGCATTTTATTTTTCATTTTACATGTCTTTTTCTTCCATACTTCTCTTTATGTCGTCATCTCCTACATTGTCAACTGTAAATGAACTAGACCCACTAACAAGCAATGTCATACGTACGCAGATATAAAATACGTAGTGTTATAGGGAATCTAATTGACCTACAAGCCACATTGGGTCTATAAAACTAGAACTGGGCACACACTGACCATACTAGGAATACGTTTTCGAACAATTTTATGATAGGAACGCAGATATTATTAGCTAAATTAAGTGTCATAAGAATTAGTCAAGTCTTACCGAGGGGTATCGTATTACCCAGTTTGGGTTGTGGAGGTCAGATAGGCAGTCGCTCCATGTAAAATACTGGTACTCAGCTGCATCAGGTGAGACTGGAAGCCGACCCCAACGTTGTTGGGAAAAGGCTAGGCAGATGATGACTAGCGGCAAAAAAGTAAATTTTATTTTTTATTTACAATTTCATAGCAAGGATTTTTACCACTAAACAATATTTACTTTAAAAGGACGTGTAATAAATAATATCATCCTCAATATTCGTCAGAAAATTCCTAGATTTTTTCCTACGCCTAATATTCAGTCAGTGTGCACAAAGCTTAATAATTATCTATTTAATTTTGTTATTATCGTTTAATGGAAGGTTTAGTATTATGTGTCATGCAGAAAACCGTTACATTTTAATTATTATTTGTTTCTGATAAATAATTTAATAACATTGCAAAATAAATCTTCCATTTTATAATTGTTTTAGGAACCAAATATATTGATAATTAATTTATTTAATAACCGCGTTTTTATATATGATAGACATAATTATTAATTTTATAACAGAGATGGCACAGCTGGATACGGCTGCCTATCCCATTAGCATTAACAAAGCGCTGCTCCTGCGCATTCTGGGCAGTGAGCCCAAATTGGCTAATATTTCCACTACAATATGCGCTATTTTCGTATAAGTCGTTTCGTAAATCACAGTTTAACGACTCTCAAAAGACATTTCCTTATTATTATATCTATCATAAATAAAACCGCTTACATAATATACTTAAAGCATCGCCTGCTACGCAACAATGAACTCTGTGTTAACGACATACGGCGTACAATCGTCCGCGCCTGTCCCGGTCGCAAATTATACTACTTTTAACAAAAGCAAGCGTAGAAACGGGACATGTCTAGTGTCCACGACGAGTTCAGTTGGCTTCTGTGGAAGAAAATATTAATAAATAGATTACTTATTCTAAAAATAAATTATAGGTTCGGCCCCCTGTTACATAGGACTTAAGGCGACTACATGACCTAAAGCGCGGTCACTGTCGGACTGCATAGAAAAGAAAGAGAAGCGCGATGACACAACGCTAGTAATTTATTGCAAAATATGAAGCAATTATCAATTTACAAAAAAATTATTGTTTGGGCTAAAAAAGTAAAACACTAGTGCTTTAGTGTGTTGCTTGTAGAACAATCTGACAAAAAATCACAATGATTGTATGTATATAAGTATGGTTTTTATTGTAAAAAGAAAGTTTTTAGAGGTATCTTCATGATTTTTCCATCGTATCAAATTAGTTATAATAAGTTTTCAACACACTATCTACCTAGCATATATCCTGAAGAATATCATATATTTTTCTGATTTTGTTTACTGTAGTCGATCATATACTTTTATTGCTTCTAAAACTTGCGTTTTTTGCGTTTAGGTCCTGTAAGCCCCTTATACATAACTAGCGAAATGTGGGCACACTATAAGCGCATCTCTGCCTGACCCTTTGGGAATTATAGGCGTGATGATATGTTATGTTAAAGCCTCTAAGGCTTTAAGGTTTGACCCCGAACTGCCGCACAGGTCGATCGAGCAGGTTAAGCTACGCTTGCCGCGGTTGGTCTGTGGATGGGTGACCATCTTTACATACCGAGACCCCTCCGTGCCTCGGAAAGCACGTTAAGCCGTTGGCCCCGGCTGTCATTCGTGGATCTTTGACAGTCGTTAAGGGTAGTCAGAAGCCCGAAAGTGTGACAACCAGTCTTACTAAAGGGTATCGTATTACGCAGTAACTGGGTTGTGGAGGTCAGATAGGCAGTCGCTACATGTGACATACTGGTATTCAGCTGCATCCGGTTAGACTGGAAGCCGACCCCAACATAGTTGGGAAAAGGCTAGGCATGTGATGAAGGTTTGACCCCGAAGTTTCGCTGGTGTATTGAAATGTGGAAAGATTGGTATGGATGCTAAAGATCTCGTATAGTATTCACAATTTTTTTTTTTTTTTTTCGAGATGGGACAGTCGGAGCAGTTACCTTAATCGGTGTAGGCACAGGAAAAAGGCCTTAGGAGACTTTCTTTAACTTTTTGGAAAAATGTACGGTCAGCAGGAAAATGGGCAATTTTTACAAAAAATTATTTTACGCCAATCAATCCTGTTTCTTATAAGGATCAAAAACCTCTATTGAACCGAGGTTTGAGTACTAGAAAAGTCAGAAACCGCAAAAAAAAAAAAAAACCTTCCCAAACACTCGTGTGAATTTGGTAACTGTATGTGTCGGACAGCAGTGAGAGAGCTGTGGTGGCCCAGTGGTCACGGACACGACTTACGAGTTGTAGGTCGTAGGTTCGAAGTGTTCGAACCCAGACAGGCGCTTTACTTTGTGTAAATTATTTCATCACCACTGCTCTCAAAACGGTGAAGGAAAACATCGTGAGGAAACCGGCATGTCCTAGAACCAAAAATTCGAAGACATGTGACATCCACCAACCCGCACTGGGCCCGCATGGTGGATTACGGCCCACTCCCTCTCATTGAGAGGAGGCCTGTGTCCCAGCAGTGGGAACATTCTAGGCTGATTATGGTTATGGTATGTTATGGTATGTGTCGGATGTGGTGTGTGTTTGAATGTAAATAACAGTTACCATCAAGGATCCATGGGATGCGGCGGGGAGGCTCCGCAGCTGCTGTCCTCGGAGTGCAGCCCGTCGCCCAGGTCTGTCCCCACCTGCCCCGGGACATACTGTGTTATGGTCAGTATTGGATAGCTCAAATAAAAATAACTAAAGATAAATACGCACTTGGTCGAAATTGACTGTACTAGCATAACCATTTTTAGGTTCCGTACCTAAAGGGTAAAAACGACACCCTATTACTAAGACTCCAATGTCCGTCTGTCTGTCACCAGGCTGTGTCTCATGAACAGTGATAGCTAGAGAGGTGAAATTTTCACAGGTGATGTATTTCTGTTGCCGCTATAACAACAAATAATAAAGTTAACATTTAAAGGGGTATAAAAGAAACATTTTTTTCGGCGTTTTATGCTTTGTGGTACGGAACCCTTCGTGTGCGAGTCCGACTCGCACTTGGCCGGTTTTTTTACATAATGTAAATAGATGTACTACTACGACTGAGCACGTCGCAGGTTCGTGCGCGTACATACCTTCAGCACGTCGTGCAGCGAGCTCATGCTGCCCAGGCTCAGCGGCGTGATGGACCGCTCCAGCAGCAGCGAGCCGCTGCCCTGCGAGCCGCCCCCCAGCGAGCGCTCCATGCGCGGCGGGGAGGGGGGGGGCTCGCGCGGCGCGCCCGAGCGCCACGAGCCTGGGGGGGGGTGTCAGACAGGTCAGATAGCCTACGACGTGTAGCCGCCCATCACCGACGACAGCCGAATGCTGTCTAAGTAAATTCAAGAGCGCTCTCACACGCACACCGCCCGCGACACCCGGGTGCGACGGCGACGACGAACGTTTTGGCAACCGACGACGTGTCGGTCATCCGTCGTGACGTCACCGCACGCAGTTTTTAGCGTGTGAAATTTTAAAGAGACCTTAGCCTTGAAAGTGTGCAAGCGGGCGGCGGGAGCGGCTGGCGGGAGTGTGTCACACGCCGACGTCACCACCCGTGCAACCAGACTCGGCCAGAGTCACTCACACACACAAAGACTCATCTTTGCCACGCAATACCTTATACGGTCGATTGCGCGTCATTTGCTTTTATCCGCCGGCAACCGTTAGGATAAAAATCATAACACACGTATCAACTCGAGCCATTCAATGTTCTTTATATAACACTCCCAACTGCAACGCACACTAATCGTAAACGTAATCAGAGTATATCAGCAACCATATCTTGACTCTTCTTGTTTATTACAGAAACTTGATAGGTTGATACTTTTTCTCTCACAAAATGATACCGGACATCGATATGTTTGCTTCGTGCGTTATAACTTTCAGTACCTGAAATACTAATAGCACTTTGGTTATCACAGTACTTAATGATTGGAATATTTGCAAGTTCAGGCCAAAAATCTTCTTCTAATTGTTTTAGCCAGAGCCCTTCTTGAACAGATGAGGCTAAAGACATATATTCTGCCTCAGTGCTTGATAAGGCTAAGCTTGGCGTTGACTCTGCATTCATGCAAATATATGATGTGGGTCTTCTATCAGTTAATTCAAGTCGTCGGCGTGATCTTGAATTTCTCTGGAATATCGGTGTGGAGTCGCCATCGCAATCACCATCGCTTTCGTTTGGTATGTATGTCTCGTCTGTGAGATCATCATACGTACTTGAACTTGAGGTGTCTGAAACACTAGTGACCGGAGTTCTCGGTGTAGCAAGTATATCCTCATGAACATTATCACTTTCAGTTCTCACCAGTATTTACCATGTTTCTTTTTATACTTGCTTCAAGGAATGTAACATCTCTGCTCAAAACTTCTTTTCTACTTTTAGCTTCTATGAACTTATAGTCAGAATATCCAACAAAAATTAACTCTCTTGATTTTGCATCCAGTTTTTTTTTGTTTCTCCTTTGGTATGTGCACCATAGCTCTACACCTACATATTTTCATGTGACTTAAATCTTCATCCTTTCACTTAAGCTGTTTTGCTCCGGAGTGTACGGATTGGATGTTTGATGCAGCATGCCATGTTTTTTTTTAAATAAACTTCAAAGTTTTTATTAATGTACTCCTTCCTATTGTATGGCTGGAAAAGCAGCTATAAAACCATTTTTATTATTATTGTTTTTATTTTCAGATTCATTTTTCTTGTGCCAACAATCTTTGCTCAAATTTCCATACTTATTACAACAAAAACAACGCAGTTTGTGTAAAATGCGGTAGTGTCAGATACTTTAACTTCTTGTAAGAGTTTAGTTTTGATCAAATCTGCACTAATTTTTACACCCGAACTCTCAATCGCTTTCTAGTGTTGTATTGATCAAATCTTTTAATAAGCCAACCTTCCGGAGAAGACCTGAATCCTGGAATGCGCGTGAAAGATTAGTCCATACCTCTTTTGCCGATTTGGCATCTTGTATATAATAATAATAATAATAATAATAATTTATTCATAAGTTCACATAAGTATAAATTACATAGAAGTTACATCATTACAATGTTACATATTAATATTATTAGGAAAATATTAAATTATGCCTAAAATAAATCTAGTGTATAACTTATATATTGGTTAAAAGCCTACTGAATTCAATAGCGACCTGCCTGATGTAGGTTTATTCAAACCTGTGTTTCAGGCCATCGCTTAACAGCGCCGAGTGCTTTATTGGACTATTATGTCACTGAACATAGAGCTAGCATTGTTACATAATAATTATATTTTAAAATAAAAATTGACTTAACATTAGTAAACTTATTGTATTACTTCTAGCAATTTTTCAGTGTCTGAGTAATTAAATGTCGCTAAGTATTCACTCAACATTTCACTACATTTTTTACAATTTACACTATATATACTTAAAGATTTATTGATTTTATTATATAAGAACGGACCTAAAAATACATAAAATTTATTTATAAAAGTATGTCTAGTTTGAGGCTTTATGCAAACTAAGTCTTTTCTTCTCTTATCTATAGGTATTGGGACATAAGGAAGGTTGCGATGCTGGTGCAGTACTATATTCAATATAAACAGTTGCCGTACAGTTAAAACCTTACATGCAGTGTAAAGCTCGTGTGTGGGAAATCTAAATGGGCGAAAGGTGGCTACCTTAAGGATAGCTCTCTGCGCACGTTCTAATGGCAGTAGGATTGATTTAGCAGCGCCCCCCCAGGAAGTTATACAATAAGTGAGAATGGATTGACACAAAGCTAAATAGACCTGTTTAATTAATTTGAAGTCCGATATATATCGTAAATTCTTAAAAATGTATATCAATTTACGCATTCGAGTGCATAACAAATCAATGTGTTTACGGAAATTCAGATTTGTGTCAATCGTTACACCAAGATATTTCATATGATCGGTTTTTGCTAAAGTAGGACAATTACATGCATTGTCAGCATACGTGCCGCACTTATGCGCATAAATGTGTATGTTAGTAGTTGGCAGGTTAGTATTTCTCATAGTAAATAAAATGTGTTTGGTTTTTTCTGCATTTAGTGTTAGGAGATTTTCATATAGCCAATTAGACACTATATTAAAACCGTTCTGGGCTTGTTTATACACCTCATCTCGAGATTTGCCTGAAAACAATAGAGCTGTGTCATCTGCATAAGACATTATGACACCATTTTGGAGTGTTAAGCTGCACAGGTCATTAATATATACTAGGAATAAAGTAGGACCCAAAATACTACCTTGTGGTATTCCGTAATTACTATTTGGAAGCTCAGAACTGACGTACTGACCAATTTTGACACATTGTTTGCGGTCACTAAGATAATCAGAAAGTAGTGAAAGCGTTGTTCCTCTAATTCCGAGTGTTTCAAGCTTGTTCAATAATAAAGGACAGGAAATTGTGTCAAAGGCCTTGGCGAGGTCTAGGAAGATCCCAATGGAGTGTAAGCCCTTATCCAAATTAGTAGTTATATAATCCGTCATTTGATGTACTGCCTGTTTAGTTGATTTTTTGAACATATATTATTGGATCCACCAATAATACTAACTTGGACTCAGCCTTCAAAGCTTTCTTTGAATCAGCTGCGGGTCCCTCTTCCACACACTCCCATAATTCCTCATGTTCTAAGTACCTATGCTTTTACGGCAAAAGTCCTACTCGACCAGTTATCACGGCCAGTAAGTTTTTTGAATGGATAGCATTTTTAACAATTGTCGAAAAAGCTGAAAAGTTAAAAACGATGCGGCATCCGCATGTCACTTTTTGAGGTATTGTCTTCTTGGTCAACTTATTACTTTATACACTGGTTATATCAACGGTATAACCTTACACAGGCGGCCTGGGCCCATAACCTGTTGAAATGAATTGAAACAACGCCTCGCCTCGGGACAAGCTCACGAACCGCGGTGCGGTGCGTTACGTCTCTCCGTACCCGAGCTTATGTCTTTTCGTCCCCGCGCTTACTTCTCTCTGTACCCGAGCTTACGTCTCTTCGTCCCCGCGCTTACGTCTCTCTGTAGCCGAGCTTACGTCTCTTCGTCCCCGCGCTTACGTCTCTCTGTACCCGAGCTTACGTCTCTTCGTCCCCGCGCTTACGTCTCTCTGTAGCCGAGCTTACGTCTCTTCGTCCCCGCGCTTACGTCTCTCTGTACCCGAGCTTACGTCTCTTCGTCCCCGCGCTTACGTCTCTCTGTAGCCGAGCTTACGTCTCTTCGTCCCCGCGCTTACGTCTCTCTGTACCCGAACTTACGTCTCTTCGTCCCCGCGCTTACGTCTCTCTGTACCCGAGCTTACGTCTCTTCGTCCCCGCGCTTACGTCTCTCTGTACCCGAGCTTACGTCTTCGTCCCCGCGCTTACGCCTAGCCGTAGCCGAGTCGACGTATCGGAGCTACTGATCCGCTTTGGTTACGTGCTTACGTTAGCTTGACGCTTGTTTGACGGCGAGGCGAAAGGCGATACGGTGACGATCCCTTTCCGAGTTGATGTGTACTATGACCTTAAGACTGTCACCAACGAAATTATGGACCCATATCACCATTTGAATAATATTTAATTTCTTAAATATTGTTTTTACATACCATTATAGGATCCTGTACCGTGCGATATCGTTAACGGCGACGTCCGTTTACTGCTCTCTCGACTGCTGTACATCTAAAAATAAAAGCAAAAACACATAAATACCTATATGAAATTGACGTGTCGCGGTCCGATTCGCATTCAATGTCTGACTGACTAATGGCTTTAATTTTTACGTACCTATACTCCATTTGAAATAAGATTAGACATTTAAATAAACCTTTTTTACAGTCAGTTCAACCGATTTTGACTGACTGAAAGCGGTTACAATACCAACTGTTTACTGCAGCTGCCATATGTCATGCCACCAACGCAATAGAATTCAAAATCTCATCGCTCATTGATAATAATAGTACCTAGGTACCTAACCGTTCGGCGCGGAGATTGGATAACCTACTTAGTGTCGCTCGGTGTCCAACTTTTAACCTTTTTTAAATATTCTTGGGACAAAATATAACATGGGCTAAAAATTATTGGAATCGATTCAGTTACTTATTCTGAACAAATTATATTCAGGTTTCGCATATTCTAAAAATAACGTTGTATACAATTTTGCCTTAGGTATGCTAGGACCTTTGTGAGAGCTGGAGTCTGAACTAGGTTCGGGACCTGTATGACAGATCTACAGGCTCACACCCCTTTAAACATTTATCATGTTCAATGGCATCTTGATTTAGTTTATACATAATATTGATCACCACTAAAGGAATGGTTGTGTTCCTCACCGTGGGATGTTCGTCCGCAGTCTCCACCGTAGTGGGCAGGTCCAGCAGGCGCTGCGAGCGGATGCCGTCGCCCGGGCCCATGTGCGACAGGTGCGCGAAGTTCGTGGGCGCGGAGATCAGCCGCGAGCGACGCTCCGATCTGCAACACAAGTAAAATAAATAAAGTTCTCCAGACCGTATTTCGGCCACGGCGGTCAATCTCAACGGAGACTAGTCTTCGGCGCGGGAGATATTATAGTGCACAAGTGTGCGCGCAGACACAGGTGCACTCCCTCTTCCCTCACTCTCATAGTCCGATGGGACGGCAATCCGACACGACCGGAGAGAGATCAGGCGCAGGACCAACGGCTTAACGTGCTTTCCGAGGCACGGGGGTATCACACCGCCAACTTCCAAACTCCGGGCTACTACTAAGAAATTCCTAATGGAAAAACTCAATAACACTTTGCCCGACCCGGGAATCGAACCCGGGACCCCACGCTCAGCAGTCGCGCTTGCGACCACGAGACCAACGGGGCAGTTAAATACAAGTACCAAGGTTACATAACCTCACTTAGGCTCACTAATCAATAAATATATTTAAAGCTAAACAAACAGCAATGGGCATTTTAAACCAGAAAAAAAAAAAGAAATTGTTACCGAAATGAGTGTACATCATTAATTTATTTATTTTTAAATAGATTGCAAAATATTTAATTACAAAAAATATATTGTTTGGATTAAAAAATTAGAACACTAGTGTTTTAGTATGTTGCTTGTAGAATAATCTGACCAAAAAAATCTGAATAATTTATTGTACGTCTATTAGTATGTTTTTTATTGTAAAAAGAAAGTTTTTAGGGATATCTTCATGATTTTTTTCTATCGTATCAAATTAGTTGTATTATGTTTTCAACACACTGTCTACATATACAGATATCCTGAAGAATATCATATATTTTTCTGATTTTGTTTACTGTAGTCGATCATATACTTTTATTGTTTCTAAAACTTGCGTTTAGGTCCTAACCGGCGAAAAATTTCAGCTCACATGGGTTCAGCATCATGTCATGTACTAAATACATGGTAACAAAGGGGCCTATAACAAGGGGTCTAAAAAGGCCACTTTGGCAGAATCATTAAAGGATAACATCATGAATCAGAAGGGACAGTTAACTGTTAAGTTAATCATATCAAATCCCATTGGCGAAGGATTTTTCAGTTTTTTTTTTGTCTGTGCTAAAATACCAGTCAATCCAATCCCAATCTCTTTGAACCTACGTAGTGCAGCGAAAAAAAAAAAACACGGACTGTCTTCGCCATTCATAATGTTATCCTTTTATGATTCTGCAAAAGTGGCCTTTTTAGGCCCCCAGGTTGTGTCCATGTCCCCGCCACCCTGTATGTAAAAATATCACTTACAATCTATTATGTGCTTCAATCGCCTGGTGTGACTGTTCCCGCACTGAAAACCTTCGTTTATGACCCCATAGTGATGTGTCTACTGTGATTGGGGGATCCGACGCTCGGGGGTCTGTGAACATTGAAGAAGTTTAATTAGTGTACGTCACATTTGATTAAAATCTTCTACTTCATAAAAATCTTAAATTCATTCGATGATATACACGCGCCGAAGCCACTAGGTGGGTGGCTTGAAATTTTGCACAAGAGAAAAACTTCTTGAGGAAACCAGGACTTTTTTTTTTATTCTTTTCATTACGAAAGCTTTTAACGTTCTGCATCGTTCTCACATGAATGATGTAAACAAGACTTTGTTACCATATTATTTTGATTTAAAAGAGTGTCTTGCCCGTTCTTCTCCATAGGTACAGTCAACAAAAGAGATAAGTATGCAGGATCGTCGGATATAGTTGAAGTTTAGTAACAAACCAATGGCTGTTCTCGAATAAAATTTAATATTATTAATAGAAAACCAACAGCTCATTTACATCCATCGGTTTTTCACTAAACTTCAACTATATCCGACGATCCTGCATACCTATCTCTTTTGTTGGCTGTAACTACGCTTTGGAATGGGCAACTATAATAGAATAGAAATACTCTTTATTATGTACACCAAATAAATTACAGACATAAAAATAGAAACTGTACAAAGGATGACACAATGGGCGGTCTTATCGCTAAAAGCGATCTTTTAAAAACAACCTTTGCCAACTAGCTTCATCGTTCTGACTGATCGACTTCTTGACAATTCAAAAGTGCCTGTAATTGGTTTAATTGAAATAAATGCTTTGAGTTTGAGTTTGAATATAAGTCTGAAGTCGCCAACTCGTCTTTAGCAAGCGTGGTGATCAATGCAATTCACAGCGTGTTTGTGCACATGATTACCACAAGTAAAGCGCGCCTCCGACTTCGCCCGTCTCGGACGGCACCGAGAGCTCTTACGCTTACACACACATTCACAGCGTGTTTGTGCACATGTTTACCACAAGTAAAGCGGGCCTCCGACTTCGCCCGTCTCGGACGGCACCGAGAGCTCTTACGCTTACACACACATTCACAGCGTGTTTGTGCACATGTTTACCACAAGTAAAGCGCGCCTCCGACTTCGCCCGTCTCGGACGGCACCGAGAGCTCTTACGCTTACACACACATTCACAGCATGTTTGTGCACATGTTTACCACAAGTAAAGCGCGCCTCCGACTTCGCCCGTCTCGGACGGCACCGAGAGCTCTTACGCTTACACACACATTCACAGCATGTTTGTGCACATGTTTACCACAAGTAAAGCGCGCCTCCGACTTCGCCCGTCTCGGACGGCACCGAGAGCTCTTACGCTTACACACACATTCACAGCATGTTTGTGCACATGTTTACCACAAGTAAAGCGCGCCTCCGACTTCGCCCGTCTCGGACGGCACCGAGAGCTCTTACGCTTACACACACATTCACAGCATGTTTGTGCACATGTTTACCACAAGTAAAGCGCGCCTCCGACTTCGCCCGTCTCGGACGGCACCGAGAGCTCTTACGCTTACACACACATTCACAGCATGTTTGTGCACATGTTTACCACAAGTAAAGCGCGCCTCCGACTTCGCCCGTCTCGGACGGCACCGAGAGCTCTTACGCTTAATCGTATCAACTCGAGCCATTCAATGTTCTTTATATAACACTCCCAACTGCAACGCACACTAATCGTAAACGTAATCGCCTCGCCTCGGGACAAGCTCACGAACCGCGGTGCGGTGCGTTACGTCTCTCTGTACCCGAGCTTACGTCTCTTCGTCCCCGCGCTTACGTCTCTCTTAAATTCATTCGATGATATACACGCGCCGAAGCCACTAGGTGGGTGGCTTGAAATTTTGCACAAGAGAAAAACTTCTTGAGGAAACCAGGACTTTTTTTTTTATTCTTTTCATTACGGACGCTTTTAACGTTCTGCATCGTTCTCACATGAATGATGTAAACAAGACTTTGTTACCATATTATTTTGATTTAAAAGAGTGTCTTGCCCGTTCTTCTCCATAGGTACAGTCAACAAAAGAGATAAGTATGCAGGATCGTCGGATATAGTTGAAGTTTAGTAACAAACCAATGGCTGTTCTCGAATAAAATTTAATATTATTAATAGAAAACCAACAGCTCATTTACATCCATCGGTTTTTCACTAAACTTCAACTATATCCGACGATCCTGCATACCTATCTCTTTTGTTGGCTGTAACTACGCTTTGGAATGGGCAACTATAATAGAATAGAAATACTCTTTATTATGTACACCAAATAAATTACAGACATAAAAATAGAAACTGTACAAAGGATGACACAATGGGCGGTCTTATCGCTAAAAGCGATCTTTTAAAAACAACCTTTGCCAACTAGCTTCATCGTTCTGACTGATCGACTTCTTGACAATTCAAAAGTGCCTGTAATTGGTTTAATTGAAATAAATGCTTTGAGTTTGAGTTTGAATATAAGTCTGAAGTCGCCAACTCGTCTTTAGCAAGCGTGGTGATCAATGCAATTCACAGCGTGTTTGTGCACATGATTACCACAAGTAAAGCGCGCCTCCGACTTCGCCCGTCTCGGACGGCACCGAGAGCTCTTACGCTTACACACACATTCACAGCGTGTTTGTGCACATGTTTACCACAAGTAAAGCGCGCCTCCGACTTCGCCCGTCTCGGACGGCACCGAGAGCTCTTACGCTTACACACACATTCACAGCGTGTTTGTGCACATGTTTACCACAAGTAAAGCGCGCCTCCGACTTCGCCCGTCTCGGACGGCACCGAGAGCTCTTACGCTTACACACACATTCACAGCATGTTTGTGCACATGTTTACCACAAGTAAAGCGCGCCTCCGACTTCGCCCGTCTCGGACGGCACCGAGAGCTCTTACGCTTACACACACATTCACAGCATGTTTGTGCACATGTTTACCACAAGTAAAGCGCGCCTCCGACTTCGCCCGTCTCGGACGGCACCGAGAGCTCTTACGCTTACACACACATTCACAGCATGTTTGTGCACATGTTTACCACAAGTAAAGCGCGCCTCCGACTTCGCCCGTCTCGGACGGCACCGAGAGCTCTTACGCTTACACACACATTCACAGCATGTTTGTGCACATGTTTACCACAAGTAAAGCGCGCCTCCGACTTCGCCCGTCTCGGACGGCACCGAGAGCTCTTACGCTTACACACACATTCACAGCATGTTTGTGCACATGTTTACCACAAGTAAAGCGCGCCTCCGACTTCGCCCGTCTCGGACGGCACCGAGAGCTCTTACGCTTACACACACATTCACAGCGTGTTTGTGCACATGTTTACCACATGAAAGCGCGTTGCTTCGTGAGATAATAATCCTGTGTAGTCGATTTGATAAACAGATAATTTCCATGACATAACTAGATTATTGATAAATGAATTTATTTTTGTAAGGTTTGCACAAACACTTTTATATGTCAATCATATTTTTTTTAAACTAGATGAAGTCGGCGTTTCCTATCTGACTACTCTGAGAAGAAAGGCCGAAACAAACTCAGAGGTCACAGTCTCTTTTAAAGTCCAGACATAATCTTGGTCAGGTTATATGAAGACCATGTAGATCGATGTCTGCGATGGTCTTTTGAGGAAAAGACCGGCTAAATAATAACAGCCGCACAGGTCGATAGATCAGGTTAAGCTACGCTTGCCGCGGTTGGTCTGCGGATGGGTGACCAACTTTACATACCGTGACCCCTCCGTGCCTCGGAAAGCACGTTAAGCCATTGGTCCCGGCTGGCATTTGTAGATCTTTGACAGTCGTTGTTACGGGTAGTCAGAAGCCCGAAAGTCTTGACATACAGTCTTATCAAGGGGTATCGTATTACCCAGTTATTGGGTTGTGGAGGTCAGATAGGCAGTCGCTCCATGTAAAATGGGGTTGGACTGGAAGCCGACCCCAATATACTTGGGAAAAGGCTAGGCAGATGACGGTCTTTTGAGGAAAGAACCACACAGATTGAGAGGACCTGTCCAGCAGTGCACGCATTTGTCAGAATATTAGTTAGTAATGATATTTACTTACGCGTTAACAGCGGTCTGAGGTACACGATGAAGGGCGACGCGTCCGTAGAGAAGGGAAAGCCATTACCCACGCCTCCGTTCACGCAACAGATCCATCCCGTCTCGTCTAGGGGTCGGGCGTTTGCTGGAATGCGAAGTTAAGCGTAAGTAATTTATATACTATTACTCTAGCTTCTGCCCGCGGCTCCGCCCGCGAGGTATGTCGATAAAAACTATCCTATGTCCTTCCAAGGGATGCAATCTATCTCTCTGCCAAATTTTATCGAAATCCGTTCAGTGGTTTAGGCGTGAAAAGGTAACATACAGACAGACAGAGTTACTTTAGAATTTATAATATTAGTATGGATAATAAAGCTGAAGAGTTTGTTTGGACGCGCTAATCTCTGGAAGTACCAGTTGGTTTTTTTTTATGTAATTGATAGCCCAATTCCTTAGGAAAGGCTATAGGCTATTTAACATCACGCTAGGATCCTTAGGAGCCGAGCAAAAAGAAATAGAGAAAAGAAAAACCGACCAAATGCGAGTCAGACTCGCACACGAATGGTTCCGTACCACAAGGCGTAAAACGCCGAAAAAAACGTTTCTTTTACACCCCTTTAAATTTTAACTTTATTCTATTTTTATTATCAAATACATAAATATACATAAATCTGTGAAAATTTCAACTGTCTAGCTATCACGGTTCATGAGATACAGCCTGGTGACAGACAGACAGACTGACAGTGGAGTCTTAGTAATAGGGTCCCGTTTTTACCCTTCGGGTACGGAACCCTAAAAAAACGGGAACTCCGCTAAATGAAAGTAACAGCGCGGGCGATGCGATGCGGTGTCAGAGGAACAAAAATTTACGCGGACGAAGTCGCGGGGAGAAGCTAGGTTTTAATAATGACAAATGTTACTTACGTATATTCATAGTTTGCACCCAGTCACCGGTCTCGATGTCGTACACGTCGATATGCGTCGCCGTGAATATTAGTAGATGCGTGTCGTTGATCGCTGCAAATGAAGACATACAAGATTTTGAGTACTAACTAATCAATGTATTCCATATTCAAATCATTGTTTCCAATAGCCGTGATTACCACTCAAACGAATATTAACTTTATACGAGCGTTGATTAAGTTCATTTTAGAATGGATAGTGTTATTGAAAAAGTCATAAAACTGTTTGAAGTTGTAGCGCAAACTGAACTTTGTGTTTTAAAGTTTTTTTTTTTTAACTCATATTTGTTTACATGTTCGCGAACGCAGTATAAGTAATATTATTTTATAAAAAACATTTTTTATTTCAAGGTATGGTTTGAAATTGAGAAAAATTTAAGAACTTGATGTAATAGTTTTAAAAAGCAGAGATAGGTATTGGCGAAACTGGGAATAGGCAATTTGACAATGTAAAAAATAAGGTCATAATTATTGACACTCGTATAGATTATCGGTTTTAAAATCGATTTGCATTAATTTTACTACAAAACAATGTATTATTTATAAAAAAAAATCCCGAAAAAACTTCATCTTTTTAAATCTGGCGCCACGTAATCGAAAACGGTCTGGATTGGCTGAACTTAAGATGACGTCATGATTTAGTAAATTTCTGTCTATCGTTGACAGAACAGATGACTTTTGTCTAGTATCTCGACCGTTTCAACGTTTGTTTACGTGAATCGTGACGTCACGACGCCATATTGTTAAAGATAGCGTTTTGGCGGCTTATTTAAACAGTACATTTTTATTTACTATTTTTTAAAAGAAATACATTATGCAATTTGAAGTAATAGGTTTTTGTGGGCTCGTTAGACACCATTAAATAATCTGAGATGTTTATCAGAAACCAGTCAAATAGCCTATTGGTGGGAAATACTGTAATAATTAGAGTACTTAGTATAGTATCCCATATAGTGTCCCGTTTTTACCCTTTGGGTACGGAACCCTAAAAATATGTCAATTTCCTGGCTGTAGTATATTTACTTACCATGATGCGTGGGATGTGCAGTGTACATGAGCTCGGTGTCCCTCGCCCTGTGCCCGTTCCTGTCCACGTACAGCGCCAGCGAGTTGAACACCAGCAGCGTGTCGCTGGAGCCCGGCACGGGCGCCGCGCCCAGGGGCCGCGCGCCCGAGTGCGACAGGAATAGGTTCACTTGGTTCTCTGGGTGCACGAGGGCTGGGGAAAGATATCAAGGTCAGAACAGTGGAAACGATGGTGTTGGTGGTGTCTGGTGTCGTGGTCGCAAGTGCGACTGCCGAGCATGGGGTCTTGGGTTTGATTACCAGCTAGAGCAGTGTTACTGGGTTTTACCATTAGGAATTCCTCAGTAACAGGCCGGAGTTTGATAGCCTAGTGCCGCGCGTGGCACCTGCCGTCCAGCCGGACTCTGACAGTAAAGGAACAGAAAGTGCACTTGTGTTTACGCACGTACGTGTGTGCACGTACACTCACTATACGTACCGGGCTATTTGCCTAATCTTCGTTGAGATTGGCTACCGTGACCGAAATGCGGAACAGGGTGTAAAGTTCACTCATACTCTATAGAAAAAGGAGGATCCTCCGACCAGACGGGTGTTGTGTCTGACGGGCAACTGCCCAATGATTCATATCGGGCCGTTGTATCTATGCTAGTTGCGCGGTAAACTCTGCTTGCGAGATGCCTGATTTTGCGTGACGTCAGTATGACGCGTTGTAGATACCACTACAATAACTTACAGACAGCGGGCTGGTCGTGGTGCGGCCTGCGCGGCTCGGGCAGCGAGTGCGCGGCGAACCCTCCCCTGTAACCGAGCAGTAGCCTCGCGCCGCTCAGCTGTACGCTGCACACTGCTCCACACGCTCTCAACTCGGCTACACGAACTCTTCTGGCCGCCGTTCGGGTTATTTCGTAGACGTTTACTACGTACGCGTTCTAGGGATGAGAGAAAAAAAAGTAATGTAGAAGATGAAATATTGCGTTGATCAATCGCGCTATTATATTAAAGCCGGCTTGCAACACAAATCCACTAATTGCGTTTAGTGCTAAATTTTATATTTCTAATGGTTGACCAAAACAGAACGATGTTTTGAATTCGTTTAGTGTAGTGATTTGTGGTGCAAGCGGGTCTATTTATTATTATTATGAGCCTGTGTTGTCCCACTGCAGGGCAAAGGCCTCCCTTCCCTCTTTCCACTTTTCTCGGTCTACTGCGATTGTCGGCCAATCCTTTAAGAAGGAGTCCAGCTCATCCCGCCATCTCTTTCTGGGCCTGCCGCGCAGTCGTTTCCTGTCATTGGGGATCCACTGAGTGGTGGCTTTTGCATATTGCTGCTCCGACATGCGACAGATATGGCCAGCCCAGTTCCACTTTAGTCCAGCAGCTGTGCGGCCAGCGTCCGCTATTTGTGTTTTGGAACGAAGTATAGAGTTCTTAATGCGGTCTGTGAGTTTGACACCTATTATACTCATGCTTAGTCCTCGATAATTATCCTGATTTACTCTGTAGTTCCACTACTGTCCATCGTGTACACGCGAATATTCAGAGAATAAAATCCTGCAAAAAAAAATTTTTTGCTGGCAACTATATCCAGCTTATGTCATTCACTATTTTCGCGTCGTGTACAGGGTTGGATTTTGTACTATAATTATAGTATTTATACTATAATTTCGCCCTTTGTACTATATACTATCCACATCTAAGGATAGTACGTTAAAATACTATAATTTCAAGTATGCTCCCGAATGCTTAGTTTTACGTCATATCAATATTTCGACCGTGCTTGTGTATACCTATCTGGCCGAATTCTGATCTTGCGATGTTTTCTGTCGATGGCCAGATATTCCCCGATTATCCTCCGCAGTATTGTACACTTCTCTCTTTCCACTAATCTCGTTCATTCCATTCCATTCGAAATGCAATCAAAGTGACAACACTAGCTTGTGAATTTTTGTGTAAAATAATACGTTTTTAATGTTTTAATTAGGAAAAGTGGTAGTGATGGTCATGAAAATGACGATAGACCGGAAGTATCCACCCCAAAAAAAAAACTTGAGTGCTGGTGTTGATTTTAATGACTATTAAGTTAAATTTAAAAAAAAAATGAAAGTGTACTATAATTTTTTTATAAATACTATCCTTTTAATTTTTTTGTGCTATCTTTTTGAACCTACCTAAATCCAACCCTGGTCGTGTAGCGCACGTTGCTTTAAGATAAATATCGATTTTTCTTAAAGATTCTTATTTTTTTTATACTATTTTAACAATAAACAATGCCAGACGACAAATTATGGAAGAAATTAAAGAAAATTGAAAAAAAAACTGAGTAGGCGAGCTCGAGCGCGACGTCGGCTAAGGTCGTCATCGACGTCCTCTTTGGATTCAGTATTACAGGCCGAACAGGAAAAGACATCTAATACTGTAAATGAGGAAGAAAACGCAGGTATGTATGTGTGTTATTGAATGAATAATTCCACAGGATGACGAGGATTGATTCGGATTGCATGCAACAAATGCTTTTATTTGTCCGCCATGTTGCTTGTGTTGGGTGCACGTGCATGCGTCCTTGTAAAATGTAACATGAAGTTCGTGTTACGACAGGACCTCGAGGGTAATCTCGAAACCTCAAGTTGGGGAAAACAGCACAAAATATAATGCATTTCTAGAAGTTCTATGATATGCATGTACCTACTTAATATTGTTTCTCTCGTGAGAAATTATTATTACCTACAATTGGTAAACATTTAACAGATTTCTACACATAATAGCACGTATCATAAGACTTAGTAAGTCTAATGATTATTGTGTATTTTGTAGATACTCAAGAATCAAAGGAAGATGGCTTAATGGACTTGGATGATACAGTGCTATCGGCCTTGGGAAATCCATCTAGCTCCGAAAAACCCTACGCTGATGACATCCATCCAGAAATAATAAAACGTGTGGAAAACATATTGACAAGCGGATTGGATAAAGACATCAAAGAAGAATTATGTAAAAAATATCTTGTACCCAAGAATTTACAATTATTGGATGCGCCAAAATTGAACTCAGAATTGGAGGGTCTGCTGAGTGACCCCATCAAGGAAAGGGACAAAAGGGTGGAGGACCGCCAACAGCAGTTGGGGATTGCGTTGTCTGCAGTATTAACTGTTGTCAATAGTTTGATAAAGACCAACCAAAACACTAATATAGAAATTCTCACAGATGTCTCAAGATTACTAAGTGATTTGCATTATAATGATACCTGTACTCGGAGGAAATTGGTTGCAGTTAACCTGGACAAAAACATTATAAAAACAACAGACGCTACAAAACGGGACAGTTTCCTGTTTGGTGGAAAAGTTTAATGAAAATGTCAAGTCTGCAAATGCAATCAAGAAGGCAGCCCCAACTATACTTAAAAAATCCAATTTCCTACGTAAGACACAACCTAAGCAATCAACATATTATTACAAAAATAAGGAAAACTTCAATGCCCCCCCACATTTGAGTCGAGCCAAACAGGGGAGGGGGGGCAGGTATCAACCAAGGACGGGGAGGCAGCAACAGCAGAGGACCTCATCAGGCAAGATGTACCGTCACAAACATGTACGTCAAACATAGAGGTAAAGACATTTGCATGCCGCCTTAAATATTTTTACTCTTGTTGGCAAAAGATCACACAAGATAAAGTTATCTTGTTATGGCTAGAGGGATATAAAATTCCATTTAAGGAAATTCCTACACAACACATATTACCAAAAAATTGTACATTTTCAGAGTCTGAAAATATTATTATATCAAAAGAAATTGATAGGTTGTTGGATTTGGGTGTTATTAATAAGTGTGCACCTGTCAGTGGACAGTTTTTATCAAAAATATTTGCTGTACCCAAACAAAATGGAGGTACCAGGCTTATATTAAATCTAAAGTGTCTGAATAAGTTTATCCATACAGAACATTTTAAAATGGAAGACTTAAGGACTTTATGTAAACTTATTTCTAAAAATGATTACATGTGCACAATTGATTTAAAGGATGCCTATTTTTTAATACCAGTGGACAATTATGACAAAAGATATTTGAGGTTTTATTTTAAAAACAACATTTATGAATTCAATTGTTTATGCTTTGGTTTGTGTACTGCCCCACTGACTTTTACTAAAATACTAAAACCAGTAATATCGTATCTACGTAGTGGGGGATTTAAATCTGTGATTTATCTTGATGATATTATTTGTATTGGAGAATCTTATTATGAATGTTTAGAAAATTGTAATAAAACTATCACTCTTTTGGAGTGCCTTGGTTTTTATATAAATAAGGATAAAAGTAATCTCCAACCTGAAAAAGTTGCTGAGTACTTAGGATTTGTGATTAATACAAAGAATATGACCTTGTCCGTGACAGATAGAAAGAGGTGTTCAATTAGTTTATTGCTTAAAAAGTTTTTAAATAAGAGTCATTGTTCTATCAGAGACTTTGCACAACTCATTGGAACATTAACAGCTTGTTGTCCAGCTGTGAGTTATGGTTTCCTATACACAAAAATTTTGGAGAAACAGAAATGTGCAGAGTTATTTAAACACAATAATGACTTTGATTCAATTATGAACATAAATATGGAGTGTAAAAAAGACTTACAATGGTGGCATAAATGTATAAAAAATGCTAAAAACACTATAAAAAATTGACAATTTAAAATTGAAATTTATTCAGATGCATCTCGCACTGGTTGGGGAATATTTTGTGATGGTCAGGTAGCAAATGGGTTTTGGACAGAAGAAGACAAGAAAAATCACATCAACTACTTGGAACTTTTAGCGGCTTTTCTTGGTCTACAATGTTTTGCCAAAGACTTAAATTCATGCCAAATTTTATTACGTATAGACAATACTACAGCCATCGCTTACATCAATAGAATGGGTGGTATTCAATTTGATAATCTTAATTGCCTAGCTCGGGAAATATGGCAGTGGTGTGAAGCTCGAAAAGTTTGGATATTTGCATCTTATGTAAGATCTAAAGACAACATAGAAGCTGATCTTGAGTCTAGAAATAAAAACATTGATTGTGAGTGGGAACTATCTCCTGCAGCTTTTCAGGACATAGTGAGATTATTTGGAAATCCTTCCATTGATCTATTTGCTACTAGGGCTAATACTAAGTGTGATAGATATCTGTCCTGGCATAGAGATCCACTTGCAGAAAATATAGATGCATTTACAGTAAATTGGGAAAATTACCCATTATTCTATGCATTTCCACCATTTGCATTAATTACAAAAACTATTCAAAAAATTAAAGATGATCAAGCTTTGGGCATCTTAGTTTTTCCTATGTGGCCATCACAACCTTGGTATCCATTTATTAATTCCATGGTCATATCAGAAATTAAAGTGTTCAAACCATCAAACCATTTATTGTTGTCACCTTCCAGAATACTGCATCCTGTGCACAGGAGCCTTTCCCTGGGGGCCTGCATATTATCAGGGAAGCGTTTAAGAAGCAAATGATACCAGATGACACCATTCAAGTCATGTTATCTTCTTTATCAGATAACACTGTCAAACAGTATTCAGTAGCACTACATAAGTGGTGGATTTTTTGTAATGGTAAAAATTACTATGACTTTTCAATCTCTAAAATATTAGAGTTTCTTACACAACAATTCAACAATGGCAGTTCATATACTTCACTCAACACTAATAGATCTGCATTGTCATTGATCATAAATTCTGAAGTAGGAACAGATCCTCAAATTAAGAGGTTCTTTAAAGGTATCTTTAAGTTACGGCCAAGCCGTCCTAAATACAATGAAACGTGGGATCCATCAACGGTATTGAGATTTATAGAAAGATGGTACCCATTACAAGAATTATCGCTTGACAAAGTAACCAAAAAGTTGGTTATTCTTTTAGCTCTTACTAGTGCACAAAGAATACAAACCTTATCAGTAATTAAACTGAATAACATTCAATTTATTGATTCAGGTGTTAACATAAAAATTACGGATTTGTTAAAAACATCTATGCCAGGAAAACAGCAAATAAGTATTATGTTACCCTATTTTCAAATGAAACCTGAGATTTGTCCCGTGATTACATTACAATATTATATAAATTATACACACAAATTGAGGAAGCCAGAGTTAGGTAATACAGAAAAATTATTGATTAGTTTTAAAAAACCTCATAATTGTGTAACTAGCCAAACAATTAGTCGTTGGATGAAACAAACCATGATGGACAGTGGCATAGATATTAAAAAATTTACTCCCCACTCAACACGTCATGCATCCACCTCAATGGCAAGTAGAGAAGGTGTGACGATAGATACTATTTTTAAAACAGCTGGTTGGTCCGTAGGATCAAAAGTTTTTGCAAACCACTATAATAGACCTCTGATTAAAGAAAATGATAAATATCATTTTGCCAAGACTGTTTGTAATACAGACTGATGTGATTTAGTCATAAATTAATATTATAATTAACATTAAGCCAAAGAAGTATGGTGAATAATACCTAAGGGATAATTAGAAGAGAATTAAGTTTAAATATTTTGAAAAGTATTTCAGTTAAGTACAATAAAAGATTGGTTTTATGTTATTTGATGTTTTATTGTTTAAAAGTGACGTTTATAATTTCCAACTTCATCTCTCTAAACATCTACAGAGTAAATCAGGATAATTATCGAGGACTAAGCATGAGTATAATTACTAAATTAAACGAACTTACCTAAGTGAAGTTCTATTGTAATTATACGAAGTGCTTAGTCCTCGATACTATGTTCCCTCCCAAGCCCTAAACAAGGCCATAGTTTGTTTTTTGACCCCGGGACTGAAGTTGGGAAATTATTGTCTGGTAATTTTAATTCTCTCTTTGCAGATTACTCTAAATAGAATGACATAAGCTGGATATAGTTGCCAGCAAAAAATTTTTTTTTGCAGGATTTTATTCTCTGAATATTCGCGTGTACACGATGGACAGTAGTGGAACTACAGAGTAAATCAGGATAATTATCGAGGACTAAGCACTTCGTATAATTACAATAGAACTTCACTTAGGTAAGTTCGTTTAATTTAGTAAGTATACTTCGTTCCATAGCCCGTTGGCAGACTCCAAGTGCGGACTTTTGACGCTTTGTAAGAGACCATGTTTGCGCTCCGTAGGTGAGGGTGGGAAGAATGCATATGTCCATGAGCTTTCGTTTTAGTGAAAGCGGGAGAGGTCCTTTCATGAGATGTTTCATCGACCAATAGTTCTTCCAGGCGTTTTCTGTGCGGCGAGCGGGTCTAAGAAATTATTTTTTTTAAATAAGATTTACATTTTCTTACTAGCAGCGCCCTGCGGTTGCGCCCGCATAAGTTTCTATCCCGTGGTAATATCGGGATAAAAAGTGTCCTGTCCTTTTCCGGGAATCAAACTATTTTTATACCAAATTTCATCTAAATCGGTTCAGCGGTTTAAGCGTGAAGAGGTAACAAACAGAAACACTTCCGCATTTATAATATTAGTATGGATTTGTCATGGTATGTGGCGGTATGTTTTCTGTTTTGTTTTTTGGTTTTTCACCTACTTTAGATATAGTTACAGCAAAATCAGCTAACATACACACCTGCTTCTTGCACAGCACCGCGAAGCCGTGCGCGGCGTGGCCCAGCGGGCCGGCCGCCAGCGCCAGCGCGCCCTTGCTCTCGGCCAGCTTCACGCACATCACCTAACATACACACCTGCTTCTTGCACAGCACCGCGAAGCCGTGCGCGGCGTGGCCCAGCGGGCCGGCCGCCAGCGCCAGCGCGCCCTTGCTCTCGGCCAGCTTCACGCACATCACCTACATACACACCTGCTTCTTGCACAGCACCGCGAAGCCGTGCGCGGCGTGGCCCAGCGGGCCGGCCGCCAGCGCCAGCGCGCCCTTGCTCTCGGCCAGCTTCACGCACATCACCTAACATACACACCTGCTTCTTGCACAGCACCGCGAAGCCGTGCGCGGCGTGGCCCAGCGGGCCGGCCGCCAGCGCCAGCGCGCCCTTGCTCTCGGCCAGCTTCACGCACATCACCTAACATACACACCTGCTTCTTGCACAGCACCGCGAAGCCGTGCGCGGCGTGGCCCAGCGGGCCGGCCGCCAGCGCCAGCGCGCCCTTGCTCTCGGCCAGCTTCACGCACATCACCTAACATACACACCTGCTTCTTGCACAGCACCGCGAAGCCGTGCGCGGCGTGGCCCAGCGGGCCGGCCGCCAGCGCCAGCGCGCCCTTGCTCTCGGCCAGCTTCACGCACATCACCTAACATACACACCTGCTTCTTGCACAGCACCGCGAAGCCGTGCGCGGCGTGGCCCAGCGGGCCGGCCGCCAGCGCCAGCGCGCCCTTGCTCTCGGCCAGCTTCACGCACATCACCTAACATACACACCTGCTTCTTGCACAGCACCGCGAAGCCGTGCGCGGCGTGGCCCAGCGGGCCGGCCGCCAGCGCCAGCGCGCCCTTGCTCTCGGCCAGCTTCACGCACATCACCTAACATACACACCTGCTTCTTGCACAGCACCGCGAAGCCGTGCGCGGCGTGGCCCAGCGGGCCGGCCGCCAGCGCCAGCGCGCCCTTGCTCTCGGCCAGCTTCACGCACATCACCTAACATACACACCTGCTTCTTGCACAGCACCGCGAAGCCGTGCGCGGCGTGGCCCAGCGGGCCGGCCGCCAGCGCCAGCGCGCCCTTGCTCTCGGCCAGCTTCACGCACTCCACCTCGGCGCACTCCAGCGCGCGGATGGGCACCAGGCGCACGTGGCGACCGCGCCCAGCTATCACCACTGCGGATGGGAATTATACATGTTTTATAAAGAAAGGAACCTTTTTATTATTTAAGCAAATCCACGCAGATCACAAAGAATCACACAGAAAAGAGCAGGAACTCGATTAAAAATTAAAAATACGAATAAACCTGTGAATAGAACTAGAAAACATGATAACACATTAGTAAAATACAAAACAAGAAAATGTCACATTCACACGTAAACAGTTCATCGTTCAGTAAGGTGTGGCAACATTACAACTTATTTTCTAACATGCAACAAAGCAGAATTTCAGTGACGTTCTTCCCATAAAATTATACGTTATTATGAGGTTTTAACTTTGTTTGTGAGGTTCAAAATACATTTACTAACAAAGAATAAGACTGATTCTAATAAACTAAATCGAAATAAAATAAAAAAATCAAATTGGAATCTTGTTATTGGATTCGAATAATTGCTCTTCGAATTATGTATGTATCACAAATAAACGATTTCATTTGACTTGATATTATCGTGTATTTTTTTCATATTTTGTTACAAAATAAAACTCAAACACATTTATTGACACACTAGCTTCAGTCCGCGACTTCCGTCCACGTAGAAGTCTACTATACAATAAAGCACATTATCCTATGGCACTCAGCTTTCTATCAATGAAATATTTTTTGTAATCAGTACTTCCAGAAATTACCTCATGCAAATAACCACAATTTTACCTCTTTATCAGTGGCGTGCATTGCATAAAGGCATATAAGCAGTGCCTACCTCGACAAATCACCATAAGCCTGTCAATTACATTTTAGTGTGTATGCTCCACAGTTAAGAAACTCACTAAATTATCAAACTTTACAAAAAACAAAATCTTCATAGAAACACGCGCGGCTGGTAGGCAGTCGCCAGACGGCCTACTCGGCTCCCATACTATTTCGAACATTGTCATTAGTCTTTACTTGTTCAAGTTAATACGACGAAATTAAAAATACGTACGTCTTAAGCGTTATAACATGACGTTCGACCTTCGCAATTTATCACCCTAAAGTAGGCATGCCTTATTGCCTACTCATAACCAACCGAGTATGAATGTTAAAATCGTAATTTGTAATTCGTTCGTAATTTGGCCGTGTGAAGAAAGAAAGGGATGGAGATTGAGGTCGCCGATAGTGAGGTAAAAATAAAAATCCATGATGGCGGCTGCAAATATTTTCAAATTTTTCATCATGGGTGTCGTTTTCATGGTTTTTGAGGGTGCTGAAGCCAATAATAAAGTCAAAATGAAAATCTAAGATGGCGGCTGTATTTTTTTTTAACTTTTCTTCATGGGTGTTGTTTTTATGGTTTTCAAGGGTGTTAAAGCCGATAGTGATGTCAAAATGAAAGTCCAAGATGGCGGCTGTATTTTTATTTTTCATAATGGGTGTCGTTTTTATGATTTTCAAGGGCGCTAAAGCCGATAGTGATGTCAAAATAAAAAACCAAGATGGCGGCTGTAATATTTTTTTAATTTTTCGTCATGGGTGTCGTTTTCATGGTTTGTCAGGGTGCTAAAGCCAAAAGTAAAGTCAAAATAAAAATTCAAGATGGCGGCCGTATTTTTTTTTTGTTAATAGATACTTTCGTTTTATGTTTCTGATTAGTGACCGCGTTTGTCTAGACTAGACCCGGCCTAGTGTCTGCCTACCTACCTATTCTGAAAACCAATGCACACCACTGCCCTTTATAATATTAGTTTAGTAAACCATGAGTATCACAAGGTGGACCGACGACCTTGTGAAGGCCGCAGGAACCCGTTGGATGCGAGAAGCACAGAACCGGTCGAAGTGGAAGTGCTTGGGGGAGGCCTATGTCCAGCAGTGGACGTCTTTTGGCTGAAATGATGATGATGATGATGAAACCATGAGTTCTTTAAGATTATTTATGTTTTTAGATGACCATAAGACAATAATGAAATGAGTGTTTCTTCTTCAATATCTTCGCAAACCGGCGCAGCATGTAGACATGATGTGCTGCGTCGCGCAATACCGGTGAATATCAAAGGATTTCTTCCGTATAGCGCGTAGCTATTAAATCCGTTGGCATTCACCGATGTCGCACGACGTTTGGTTCTTCGGAGATCTTCGGAGCATATTGGAATGTTGTCGCTATTAGTGGAAATGTAACTTAACACCAACAATGACATCATACTTTTTCCCTATAATGTAAATAAAAATCATTTGTAAACATATTGGCCTGTTGAAAAGAACATAAGTTTAGAAAACACAAACTGTAAGTAGGTATAAAAAATAAAATAATATAGTTTATTTATCACAACAAAACATTATACAATTTCTAGAAATATAATTTCGAAATAATTTTACAAAACCAAACAATATTTGTATAAGTATACAATAATTATATGTTGTTGTGTTGTATGTTTCATTTCTAAAAAAACAAAAACCCTAAAACGTCAAATATTTACACAATTTACATGAGATACAAACGAGAAAAAGTGAGGAGTCAACGGTCAAGCGCAATCAGTAGTAATTCTTGAACTACGAAATACTTGAAGTACGAACACCACCCTTACTGCTACGAAATGTCAGATGCATCCGGTTAGACTAGAATCCAATCCCTGGGAACCTAACAAAGTGGGAAATGATGATAACTTACCTAGTAATTGTTCATGTGGTACATAAGCTATTGTTGAGATCGGGGCGTGTGCTCTTCTCGGCGTTATTTCGGCTCGTTCTAGGTCTATTAACGCTAAGCCAGCCTCTCCACCCACACATATCCGGGATCGTTCTAGCACGCAGGCGCAGAGGGCGTTGCGGACAGTTGCGGCGGCTGTGGAGTCGAGGAGGACGCAGGCGCTGTATACCTAAGGAGGAAGGGAGAGAATGATGAGTTTTGACGAAGATGCACGAAACATACATAGACATATACTCCGAAAATAAAATAATACAAGATGGAGAGTGATCGAAACGAGTGCGTTGCACGTACTGTGAAACAACATCATTAAACAGTTTGTATAGTTTGGAGATTCGTTAGTTAATCTAATAAATATCTTACAAAGCGTGAAAATTACCTTTTTTCCTGCTGTTACATTTGACAATAAGGTTTTAAAGTATCAGGCAGGAAATCACTTTGAAAAAAATGCCTAAATACATCTGGAATTGGACCAAAGATCAAGATCAAAGATAGAGTAGGAACAATCTTTTTGTCAAAGATTTCCTTAAATTTTGGTTCAGAAGGTCAATTCCCGTAATTAAAAATACAGAACCTCCTTTTTTGAAGTCGGTTAAAAACGTCCAAAATCTATTCGCAATCTCACCTTAGCGACAATCAATGTCAAAAACTTGTTGAAAATGTAGGGAAATTAGTCGTATTGAGATAGAATTCCTCAGATCTCTTTCGGTACCCTTAAAAATGACATAATTCTGGTTAAGCAGCATACACTTACACATTTGTCGGGTAGGTTATTTCTCTTTAGTATCCTGTGCAATTCGCTTAGTGCAACCACCCATTTGGTTTTTTCCGATTCGGATTCGGCTAGCATGAGTGTATGCGACCGTTTTCCGCCTTCTAGCTGTGATGTTGATATCTGCAGACAAAAAACAATTACATTAGCATTTAAAATAAACATTTTATTAGTACATGACGCTAAGTAAATCTTAAGAAGATTATCGAAGCGCATTCGTTTTTTGGTTAAACAGTTAAACCAGAAAAGGTTTGCGCTTCGGTATTCTTTGTCGCGCCACAGAGTAACCACCCACTGAGGCAAAGCTTTTAAGTTTTGTACGGCAGATTTGTTTATCTATATTTTTCTAACTATGGTAATACAATATACGCAAATACTTCCATGGTTATAACATCTCTATATTAGATCTCACCATCACGTGTTCGTATTTCCGAAGATAGACGATGATTGCCTCGGCAGCTCATACATTTTTTTTAGAAATTTGTACATACTAGGTAAATTAAATACTATAAGTTTGATTCTCACCCTAAATATACAAGGTATGTCCCGTTTGTTGGCGTGTATGACGTCAGATTCCTTGACGGACGCGACGCTGAACTCCGGGTCGCGCATGTCTAGCACTTGGCTCACACATACCGATGGTAACGCGTTCCTGAAACAAACGATAAAATCCTATTTACTCATTTGAAATGTCGAAGAATAATATTCATTGCTTCACAATTTATTTGTCTAATTAATTGTAAAATAGGCCTGTAACCTATCTAACGTAAATTGCCGGTAGATATACTAATAATAATAATCAGCCATGTGAAACTTATGCTACTAAAATAAAATTTGTTAATATTTTTTTTTTTTTGTTTACTGGCTCTTTGGAGGCCGAAATGGCCTTCTCTATATGAGGAGTGAGCCATAATCCTCCACGCAGGTTCAGTGCGGATTGGCGAATGTCACATTTCTTAGAATTTTTCGCTCTAGGACATGCTGGAGTCCTCACGATGTTTTCTTTCACCGTTTTAAGAGCAGTGGTGATGAAAGAATTTACACAAAGTAAAGCGCCTGGCTGGGTTCGAAACTCACGACCTAAAACTCGTAAGTCACGGCCGTTACCACTGGGTTACCACTGATCTCTTTTGCAAAATACGCGCATTGACGTGGAGTTGCGGGCACCGGCCCGTATTACCTATTACCAGTAACTTCTGCTAATTTGATGCTTTTGTATAGAAATGGGCGAATCCTCCAGCCGTTGGTCTAAGGTTGACTTACCGGTCTTGTGATATGTCATAAAGGAACAATTTGAAGTCGCACACGACGACAAACTGCCTCATCCAGCCTTTCTTCACGCCACCCGGTTTTGGTACCTGCAGACAATATGAAACACACATTCATATCAACATTTCATAGTTGCTACTAAACGAATTTTTACAACAATGTAGGGGAGACTGAAAAAAGAAAGCGTGCGGTCTTGGGACCCCCGTCAGGAACGACGTTCTTTACGCAATATTCGCACGCACACACACTTATAAACAACATTATTTTTAGTATGTGCGAAACCCGAAACACTTGTCTAGTATTTTTCTGTAAAGCTATGTACAAAATCGTACAAAACCTGTTTGTCCGTACAAAAACATGCTCACCCGCGCCGCGCCGTCTTGCGCTCATTGATAATAGTACCTAGGTACCTAACCGTTCGGCGCGGAGATTGGATAACCTACTTAGTGTCGCTCGGTGTCCAATTTTTAACCTTTTTTAAATATTTTTGGGACAAAATATAACATGGGGTAAAAATGATTGGAATCAATTCAGTTACTTATTCTGAACTAACTAATTCAGGTTTCGCATATACTAAAAATAACGTTGTATAATAGAAAGATATAGAGAGAGAGAAAGTGTGAATTTAATACGCGTTTTTACTACAGAGCCATCTAGTAAGTTTTTAGAAGCTCTCATAAAGTTGCCGCCGTCTTGGATTTTCGTTTTGACCTTACTATCAGCTTTAGCACCCTCGAAAACCATAAAAACGACACCCATGATGATAAATTTTAAAATTCTCGCAGCCGTCATCTTGGATTTTCATTTTGACCAAACTATTGGCTTTAGCACCATGGAAAACCATGTAAACTACACAACATGTCTCACTACATATCTTTTGAGAGAAAGTCACATGGAACAAAGCGAAGCGAAGTGTTATGGCTTCGCCGCTTCGCTGCGCTTTTTCGTTCCGTGGCAATTTCTACCAGTTACTCCACTAGCCGCGTCAAAGAACTTCGTTCCAAAATGTTTGATAGCACGACACATAAAAGAATTCCATCTTCTTTTTAGTCTTTTTTTTTTCAATTAAATATATATTATGGTTCCTTACCTGCGCGTTATGATAAATTTAATCTATTGTATGTCAGCTTCTTCTTCTCGGAACAAATGAGAATATGTCATGCCATGTAAAAACTACTGGCCAGTTAGCTTCGTCAATACCTATAGTCGGACTTTTAATTAGCTGCAGTAAAATGACAGCTTATGTGTAAATGACTGAAATTGGCGTCATTTGTTTTTCGCGGCCTTCAACCAAATCTTGTTTTTCTAGTACAGAATAGTGTAATAAACGAAACTCATTTGACATGCATATCTCTAAACTCAGTCCGACATGAGTTGCTAAGAAGTGTAACTTTACTGCAGCTAATTAAAAGTCGGACTATAGTAACCCTACAGACTGCCCCGTTGGTCTCGTGGTTGCAAGCGCGACTGCTGAGAGTGGGGTCCTGGGTTCGATTCCCGGGTCGGACAAAGTGTTATTGGGTTTTCACAGTCCGAAGTTTGGAAGTTGGCGGTTTAATACCCCCGTGCCTCGAAAATCACGTAAAGCCGTTGTTCCTGCGCCTGAACTCTGCCCGGTCGTGTTGGATTGCCGTCCCATCGGACTATGAGAGTAAAGGAACAGAGAGTGCACTTGTGTTTGCGCACACACTTGTGCACTATAATATCTCCTGCGTACCTGGCTAATCTCCATTGAGATTGGCCACCGTGACCGAGAACGGTCGGGGAGGCTATTATAGCACTCAGAAGCTGAATTAGACCGATCTGTTGACTAGATAATAAAGTCTTACCTTAACATATCCCTCGTAGGCAGTCCCCTGTCCCCTCGCGGGGTCGATGCCGAGCGGTCTCCTAGAGCGCTCGGCGGGGAGTGGACAACGCGCAGCGACTCGCGCGCAGCACCACGTGTGCACGGCTAGGCCGCAGGTCTCGCACACCACGCCTTGCCGGGTTAGACCGATCTGTTGAGAAGAGTCTGATTAGAAACTAAATGAAAGGAATTTATGAAAACCTGCACACTGATAACAGAAAGCCAATGCCCGTAATTTAAAACATAATCATCATCTGCCTAGCCTTTTCCCAACTATGTTGGGGTCGGCTTCCAGTCTAACCGGATGCAGCTGAATACCAGTATTTTACATGGAGCGACTGCCTATCTGACCTCCTACTGGGTAATACGATAGCCTTGGTAAGACTAGTAGTCAGACTTTCGGGCTACGGACGACCCGCAACGACTGTCAGATCCACGAATGACAGCCGGGACCAACGGCATAACGTGCTTTCCGAGCCACGAATAAATCTTTCTGTTTTGTCAAATCGTAAAAACTGGGCAAACAGGGACGGGATGCTAGTATTTTATAAGTCAGTTGCTATCGCAGTATTTTAGACTTTTTCAGAAAGATTTGTATTACATGATGATATTTAAAATTAAAGTCAAAGTCAAAGTCAAATCATTTATTTCAAATAGGAATAGGAATTGGCAAGGTACCGTCATGATATTAACCTTTTTAAATAGTTCCCTAAGAGATTCGCGACGACGTAGATTGTAAATGGCTCTGACAGCTCTCTTTTGTAAAATAAAAATGGATTCAATGTCAGCAGCCCGACCCCATAGTAAAATGCCATATGACATAATACTGTGGAAGTAACTAAAATAGACCAAACGCGCGGTTTCTACATCTGTTAACTGTCTTATCTTTCTAACAGCATAAGCGGCGGAGCTTAGCCGCCCCGCAATAGATGTTATATGAGGTCCCCATTGTAATTTCTCGTCTAGCGTGATTCCTAGGAAAACTGTCTGATCAATAAATTCTAGTTTTTGGCCATTCAATATGATTTCACATTCGCTACTTCTAACATTCGGTAATTTAAATCTAATGCATTTGGTTTTTTTTTCATTAAGTACTAAATTATTTACCGTAAACCAATCTTGGACCTGAAGAATAGAGTTATTCACGTCGTCAAGATTTTGTGACCGTCGGTCTATTTTAAAGATTAATGATGTGTCATCTGCAAATAACACCATCTTCGGTTGATTTTGAAGTAATTGGGGTAAATCATTGATGTAAACTAAAAAGAGGAATGGACCCAATATCGAACCTTGAGGAACACCCATTGTCATTTCAGACCCTAATGAGTTTACGCCGTTTACTTGAACTTTAACCTTTCTATCTTTCAGGTATGATCTTAGCAAGTCAAGTGCTGCTTTTCTAATTCCATAGTGCTCCGGTTTCATCAGAAGTGTCTCGTGGTTTACGCAATCGAACGCCTTAGAGAGGTCGCAAAAGATTCCAATGGCATCTTGTGCTTCTTCCCAGGCGTTAAAAATGTTCTTTATAAGGGTAACACGCCGCGTCAGTAGTGCAACGCCCTTTGGTGAAACCGTACTGGTGTTCATGAAAGATGGAATTTTTATTAAAGTGACGTAACATTTGATTGAGCATCAACTTTTCAAACACCTTACTGAGAACTGGTAGAATTGACACAGGTCTATAATTGTTAGGATCTTTACTATCACCGGATTTGAACAATGGTACTACTTTACTATGTTTCATAAGATCCGGAAAGACTCCTTGGTCAACACTGGTGTTAAATATGAAAGCTAAATAGGGCGCAATAGTTTCGATGAAAGATCTACATACTTTTACAGACATTCCCCAGAGATCTTCTGTTGATTTAATGTTAAGATCTCTAAAAGCTTTTATAACAGCCTGGGGGCTTGTATGCTGAAACCTAAACTCCAAAGGGCATGCCTTTACATTCTTTTTAAGTAAGGCAGCAGAAAGCGTGGGGGATGAATTTAAAGCTTCAGTAGTTTTAAGGGGAATATTAGAAAAAAAGTTTTCAAATTCCTGAGCTATTTCTACATCTGAGTTGATGGGGCCATGTGCAGTCTCTAAATTAAATTCAGTGTTAGGCTGTTTTTTCCTACCTGTTTCATTATTTATTATTTGCCAGGTAGTTTTTATTTTATCATCAGCTGATTTTATTTTATTGCTAATATAAAGAGCTTTAGCTTTTTGGCACACACTTTTAAAAGTTTTTGAATATTTTGCAACATACTGATGAAAGTTTGTATTATTCATATGTTGCTTTAAGCCATAGAGTTCAAAAAGTTTTTTTCTAAATAAAAACTTTGTGTGAATATTTTTAGTTTTTAGTGGAAAAGTGTCATTAAACTGCGCGTTTAATATTGAAAAGAACTCGGCGTAGAATTCATTTGGGTCACCTATATTATTAAAATTCTGATCACATAACTTACTGGCCAAAGAATTATTTAATTTCTCTAACTTTTTACATGTAATTGTCCTAAACCTTATTAGAATTTTTTGTAAAGGCATGTAGGAGCTAAATGTTATTTTTTGTCCACTGTGATCAGATGGCAACTTATTTACAATTTCTTTGTGTAAGTAATCACAATTACAAAAAACATTATCAATACAAGTGGCAGAAGAAGCTGTCACTCGGGTTGGTTCAATAAAAACATTTGACAAATCAAATGACCTAAAAAGACTTAACAATCTGACAGTATTCGAGTTATTTTCCAATAAATTAATATTAAAATCTCCACATACTATTATTGACTTACTACTAGTACTAAGTTTCTTTAACACATCTTCCATTACAGAATCAAACACCGATAGATTCTGGTAACTTGGAGGTCTGTATACACATACTATAACATGCTTATCAAGCTCAACACAGGACAATTCAATGGTGTGTTCAACAGACAGTCCGATTATGTCTTTTCGTTCTGTCTTATACACATAATCCGTGTGTTCTTATACACATAATCCTTTCGGAATTATCTCCATAAATAATGGTAAAACGCGCATCAAAATCCGTTGCTTAGTTTGGAAGAACAACACGGACACACACAAGACACGAAAAGCGACTTTAATTTATAATATGTACAGTCACGAGCAAAAGTATGTATACATTTGGCTTTATTCAAAGTCGATTTTCTCCTTTATTTTTGAATGAAATTTTATATTCGGAGAAAATCGACTTTGAATAAAGCCAAATGTATACATACTTTTGCTCGTGGCAAAAGTATGTATACATTTGGCTTTATTCAAAGTCGATTTTCTCCTTTATTTTTGAATGAAATTTTATATTAGTAGGAACATAGTATTTTCGAACCCATAGGTATATGTAAAGTGTCGTATTTCAACGTTGCATTCGTTATTTCGTGAAAAAATTGCAATTTAAAGTTGCCAACTGTAGACATATTGGTGCTCGTGACTGTACAGATAAAGATACTTACCATTAGCGACGTACAGTGGTTACATTTGGTGGGACTGCTGAAGGTTCGTACTAGGAACTGATGAACTTTCTGCTTGCCTGGTACCGTGGGGCCTAGCGAAGGGTCCTGGTGAACAAACATACGAATTGTCAAACTCAAAGCATTTATTTCAATTAAACTATTTACAGGCACTTTTGAATTTTTAAAGAGTCTGTCAGTTAGTCAGAGAATTTAAGCATTTTCTACCCATTCCAAAACATAGATCTCTATGGAGAAGAACGGGCAAGAAACTCCAAGAACAGTCTTTTAAATCAAGATATTACAAAATCCTGGGTAAATTATTCTTGATGCTTCTATGTGAGAACATTGTAAAAAAAAATGTTAAAAAAAAATAAAGAAAAAAAAACAAATTATAAGATTTAAAATAAGCCCTGGCAGTTGAGAGATGACCAGTCTCAACCGACGGCGCCTGTTCACAAACATGACCGCGTGGATCAGTAGTGCGATTCTGTAACCATCTCACCGTGAAAACTTAGGTGAAGTGAGCGTGGAGTGAGCTGTCCTGTCAATAGTGTCAATTCGTAGCAAAAACAAACTCACTTCACCTAAGTTTTCACGGTGAGTTTTTTACAGAATCGATCGGCTGCACCATCCAGCTCATCCATTTTGTAAGGAACCGAATGATCCAACACATACCACAATCAGTGAGACATTTAAGTGAGCATGACGTACACGTTGAAGGATAACACTTAATAAAGTAAGTGGCTTTGAACAAAATTACTCCAAATTAATCTTCTGTAGGAGGAGCAAGCCACTTTTAATTTTAATATTTAGATGATGATGAACAGTTGCAACAAATGACATGCAAAAAACTTTAATCAGTGTTTAGACGGTTCTTGCGGCCCTCACACTTTCACCTTGAACATAACTGGCGAAATATGGATGTAACATACATAGCACACCTGTGCATAAACCTCTGGTGAATACAAGCGTGATTGTATGTTATGTAAAAGACAGTCTCAACTTGTAAACCACAGATATAGATAAGTGAACGTAGATAAGGCAAGTATCACGATCTGTATGAAAACCAAGCGCGCCATCTTTTGAGTACCTACTGTGACGTCACAAGAACTATGTAGTGATGGGAAAATCAAATCGATTCAAAGACGCCGCCGCGTGCGGCACCTGCCTCGCCCCCCCCCCCCGGGGCCTATCGCCAGCGCTCACGCTCACCCAGCCAGCAGTACACAGGACTTAGCGTGAATGTGGCGGCTTACGATTTTTGTACGTAAGCTGGGCACGCGAAGTAGTTGCTTAGGTGTATCTATATCTGTGTTATAAACCCTGTTAACGAAGATGTCGAAGGTAGGAGGTACATCTACTACATAGAAATTAGTAAAAAAAAAAGTAGTAATCACAAATACTCCTATAGCACTGAAACGTGGTCGCTGTATTAGAAGGCTGAGCTGAAACTCACCCGAAGGGCAATGGAGAGGGCTATGCTTGAAGTTTCCCTGCGTGATCCGATCAGAAATGAAGAGATCTGGAGAACAAAGGTAACCGACATAGTCCGAAGAGTTGTCAAACTTAGTGGCAGTGGGCAGGGCACATTGCTTGTAGAACAGATGGCCTATGGGGCCGAAAGGTTCTAGAGTGGCGACCGCGTACCGGAAGACGTAGCTTGGAAGGCCTCAAGGTGGATCGACGACCTTGTGAAAGCCGCAGAAACCCGTTGGATGCGAGAAGCACAGAACCGGTCGAAGTGGAGGCGCTTGGGGGAGGCCTATGTCCAGCAGTGGACGTCTTTCGGCTGAAATGACGATGATGAATCACAAATACTCACTATACTAACTGTAGACATTTCACTGGGCGAGCTCTTGCTAGAGGCGGGCGACGAAGCCCGGGGCTCCAACTCGTCTTGTAGCTCCACGGAACCACTCAACGCTGCTGATTGCTGGGACCCGTACATTAACTGTATAATATCATCGTGTTAGTCGTGGTGAAAGAAATAAATGATGTATATTAGAGCCAGGAATTTGAGATTAGGATTTCAAGTTATGGAACAACAAACTGAATGTCATCATACTTTACAAAGTTCAAATTCCATTGCAGCCAAAATCTGATTAGGGACCTTTTTGTTACAAATGGTCACTCAAAAATCAACGTAAAATTCATGTTACTAAAGTACATAACTGATTAAGTGGCGATGGAATCTAAATTATCTGAGATTATTAATATAGTATAGTTATAGTAATTAATTTAGTACAGTCAACAGAAAAAGTTGACGAGTTTTTCGGCAATTAAAAATTTCAAAACAATAAAAAGGTGAACATCAAAAAATCTTCGTAGAAACACGATAATTAATTAAAATGATTTTTTTATGAAGTAATTAGTATGACATAAATATTGATTTATGAATTTAAAAGCATGAGATATTAACACTCTATTATCAAAATAACACACAGCCATTCCACCACCGGTTATAATCACGAATCCGTTCTTTATGGAAATGAATTAAGACGGTTTTAATGTCTTGTAGCATTAATTAAGCCGGACCTCATAGAAGAAAATATTCATTCAGACAGCAAAATAGTTTCTTAATGTTTTGTCTGTAATTCTTAAATCAAAACAATATTGCTCTTTTTAGCTGTGCGTGGTTTTATGCAAAAATATACACTCCAGAACTCCTAAATCGAGCCACCGTGCATTTCCACTTTAGGTACAAAGCCCTCAAACATCAAAACAATGAATATGTCAAAGTAAAAGTTTTTGTGTAGTTTTGAAGCCGATATACAGGCCGTCATTTTGGTGTAATTATTGTCACGAATTCACGACCGTTTAAAAAGTTATAGATACTTTACAAAAAATACGGCAGGGTGACTCGATTTAGGAGTTCGGGAGTGTACAAATGGAACAAAAACCGCAGTAAAATAAATAATTCTTCTTATAAAAGCGAATGTGGAATTGTGGACGTATGATACGACGCGGACGCCTCGAAGTTGAAAGGAAACATCTCGAATTTTAACTGCGTTTTAAACGAAAGTTGCGCTTCTATACGAAGAATTATAATTATCGTTTTCTATTACTTAACCAATTAAAAAATAAAGCAATAATAAATAAAAACATATAATACCTTTGCATTGCAACAATGCTGGTTTCTGTAACGGTACTGCGGCGACATCTGTGCGAGCAACAGATAACCAAAAAACAAAATGGCCAAAGAAAAATAAAAAGCTTGCATGTTTTAATTATAACACTGTATTTTAATAAAAACATTTAAGTTTTTTGTAAGGATATTATAGTAAGAATTGTATGAATAAATAGGCTGTTTTGGCCATCAATTGAATATTAAATCAAAGGACGGATAAAATACAGTGTAATAATAAAAATTAAACTGTCACCTTATAAATTAGTCACAAAATTAAGCTTTGAACGCATTCCAACAAAATTAAATACCAAAGAAAGACTAGTAGCTATAATAATAGTAGTATTTTACTAACTGTATGGAACCCTACTGAAATTACTCGGGACATTCGAGTCCATGCCCAAATGTTTTTTTTTTAAATCGATATGTTTTTTATTAAATGTTTTCATAAATAATTTGCTTTGACAGTTCCAATTATTTAAAAAAAAAGATAGGATAGGGATAGGTCAAAGACTCGATAAATATTCAAGAAACACACGTTGGAAAACGCTCCAAAAATGATTTAAAATTAAATGAACGAATGACAAAAGCATTGTTATATCATAATTTATAAAGATACGTGTCAAGCTAAAACCTACCTTCTGTTCATTGATAGTAGCCACATTATCGTAGTGCCGCTCCGTTGGTGCTTCCTTCAGGAATTGGTCTAAGTAGCTCATCTGTGATGGGGGCCGGTCCAGGACTGAAATGTTTAGGCTTATGTCAGTATTTCGATTAAATAATGGTTTAAAGTTTCTAGTGTTTCGTTCCCAAAATATACATTAATTTGTAATACTTAATAAAAATGATGAAATATATAATTAACCTTTTTACATGGTAAAAACAAGGGAAGAAACATAAAAACAATATTATTGTTCCACCAACACCTTCTTTATAGCACTTTGTAAACACCGCTACACATCAAGCCATACATAACCAGTTTATGGTGACTTCTGATTGTATGAAAAACCTTTGCAATATGAGGTCAGCTAAAACTGGAAATTTATAGCTTTAAGCTAATTTCAGACTACGCTATAATATAATAGCATATAGTTTATAGCACAACAATATCGCTCGCCAATCTCGCCATACATTTAAATAATATACAAGGTGTTGATTTGCATCCTAGTCAAATTCAAGGACGTAATTATGCTAATGATTCTCGACCCAAATCAACAATAAAATGGGTAGGTTTTTTTTTTCTTATTTAAGGAAATCCGTAAGTGTGAACCAGCCGTATTTAAACGCGGCCCGTCTGTTACTAGCCTATAACCGCGCTTTCACACATAAACAAACGCCTTTTACCTTATTAAGTACTAAAATACTAAAGTACTAAAATATCTTTTATGACAACCTCCTGAAATTTGACGAGGATGCAAATCAACACCTTGTATAATATAGCAAAGTGTGAACGTGTTCTAAATAAATGTATGGCGAGCGATAATGTTGTGCTATAAACTATAATTATGCTATATTATGCTATTATGTTATAGCGTAGTCTGAAATGCGCTTGATGTGTGTGTGTGATTTACAGAAATGCCTAAAACCCAACGTGTGTAGACAAATTCTAAATGCTTTCTGGAACGAAACACTAGTATGCTATTATAAATAGATAAAATAAAATAAATAATGCAATTCTTGATAAGAAAAAGGGTAATATTTATAAAAAATATGGAATAAAACACAGAAACCAAATCCCAACCCAAACCACGTTCACAAAACAGTAATTAAAAAAAACGTTACAATTATTAATTTTATTTTTAAGTAAAGTCGAGCACAAACGCGTTAATTTCCAGCTATTAATATTAGTTTAAATTAAGCATTACGAGATGATATAATAAGAATATTCCTAAATCCCCGTAATATTAAAAATGTTCAAATTTTCAGCGACAATCAATGTCAAAAACTTGTCAAAAATGTAGGGAAATGAAAGGTATTTTCGACAGATTGCGACTGAGATCACACTGTGAACGTTCTTAAAATTACGAGATTTGCCCCTCTCGACGAAATTATTATGCAAATTTTCACGGAGCAATAAAATAGCCCGTTAAACGCAAAAACTAGAAGCAACATGAAAATTGCACCATACACACTTTTTTTTTGTTACAACTTTTAACATTTTAGCTATTAAATTGCTCCACGAGAATTAACTTTTAGTGGGAGAATACTTTTGTGCTCGACTGTACATGAACACGTTTTAGTGAGTACAAGACAGGAACTATGACATGCACGTTGGACGCTTACAATTTGACGCTGTACAAACTTTGACCTTCAGCACACGAAGACATTTACATAAATATGAAATTTAATATAATAATTTAAAAAGCTTCCGAATGCGTCTGTAAGCTTATATTTTTGGGTAGAAATGGGTAGGTACATTTAAAAAAAAATACGATTGTAAAGATAAACTAAATGCACCCCATTTGGGGTCATATTCAACCCCGGGTGGATATAAGCATGCTATGATAAAACAAATGTTTTAGTTTCAATACAAACAATTTAGATCAAGTTATAAAACTATGTAAGGGTCAAATTAAATTCGCTAGCCAAACTCTGCAGACTTGATGGGAAGCTTTATCCAAACACGATTAAATAAAAACAAAAAAACAATGTGTTTTCTTTTGGGGGGGTCGACGACCGCTTGTATTGTTGTTACTTGAAGTATGAATTCGTAGGGAAGGGGCCCGTCAGGGCCGAAGCCTGCCGGGGCAGCGGGATTGTCCGAAAGGGTTACCGCTACCCCGGAACATAAAGGGCTCAGGAAGGAAGTCAGTAAGAGTCTGACACTCCCTTCCGCTCCACCCAGAGCGGGAGGGGTCATTTGACGATTTCCCATCCTCCAAAAAAAAAAAATTGTATGAATTGAGAAAATCTGTTTAATTTTGTTTTATCATGCTCATTAGATATCGATAAGTACCCACCACAACAGTAGGTTTACACAAAAAAAAGAAACTGATATTTCAAGTGACTACTAACTGCGGTCGTATAAACCCACAAAAAACATTTTTATTTTTTTTGTTTTATGATGTTTAGACACAATACCCATCACGTCTGCGGAGTTTCGTTAGCTAATTTAAATTAACCCTGCATAATGTAACTCAATTCAAGGAGCCTCATAAATCCCTCCCTAATTAAAATAATAATAAAAACGAAATTACAAGAATAATTCATACGTATTAAGATTAATAATAATTACATTAATTTTAATAAAACTGTAAATGTCGATTCGTGTGCTGACGTAAGTTACAAAAAAACTCTAGGGTCGAAAAGAGGTTGACAATTAAAAAAAAAACAGATTAGTCAAAATACCTATGTGCGTATACAAAACAAGTGTTAAAGGAAAAACCAATCGCTTAGGGCGTTATGTGGTGAATGGACTTTTTCAGAAAAACCAGGGAAGTTTGGCTCGAGTACACAATTTCACGTACATTGACGTTTTTTTTTTTAAAATGTTTGGTTGTTGAAGATTTTAGTTATTTTATAGTAGCAATGGATGCTAAAATTGAGTACTAGAGCCGAAATTTTTCGTCACATCCATGCCACCGCAACAAAGCTCAAGCAAAAGCGAAGCGATTTGCGATAAAAGAATTGTTTCATATTGCATAAAAAAATTGACAAAATTTTGATAAGCGTCACTGTTTTGGAGTCGTTTTTTTTTCTTCAATTTATATTTAAGAATGAATTCTTTATTAATTATGAAATACCAAGCCGAAACACGTAAAATTAGCTAACTTATTAATTTCGAGAATATGAGCCTTGGATATGTCATGAAATCGTTAAAACATTTCTTTTTTATCTAAATTTTTTTAAATATCTTGATTTTGGAAACGAGAAAAATAATTCACCAAATCATTTTCGTCAAAACACCCACAAAACAGTGACATAATTAATTCAGTAAATGATATTATAAAAACTTATTCCCTTTACACTTGCTCGTATTTACAATGGACGCCTCATAGACAAAATGAAACTAATTTATAGAAAACTACGTACGCAGCACAAAGACTAAAAACTTACACCTTTAAAAAATAAACATTATCTGTCGTTATAGGTACTAATATTGATACAGAAAAAATCATAAAAGTTTGCTAAAAACTTTTTTTCTGAGATCTTTTAAAGATATTTATAGCACTGTGTGACCCCCCCTCCCCCCTCCAAAGCACATAACTCACGATTTTCTATGACTGGAGTCCATTTTTACAAAGAAAAGCGTAACTTAAGTGCGGGTTTTGGTCACACGAGATATAATAGTATACGATACGTGTGACTTAAATAGTCCTTTAATGCATGGCGGTTAGCGCCGTGCAATAATGAACTACTTTAGTCACACGTATCATAATGTACTATTTTAAAAGGAGAAACAAAATATCTTAAATTTTAGACTTAACTTTTTTTTATTCAAATGTATAAAATAATGACATTTTTATGGAAAAGAAAGATTAAAAAAAACTGTTAAATGAAAAACCAATTGCCCCAAGATGGTTTTTGAAGCATTATAAGAAAAAAGTCGTTATTGACAGCGAAGCGTATATAAAAATAACAACAGATAATGTTACGGGGACAAAATAACACACAGTCTAGCGATAGACGATTGCGAATTCTTCATTTAAAGAGAGGGGAAACGTGCTATTGCGTCGTTTCGATTTGCCTCGAAATCGGTTGGAATTGTACTGGAGTATAAATTAATTTCCGCACTTTTTTCTACTCATCATCCTAATCAACCTATAGGTGTCACTGACTCTGGCAGGGCCACCATCAGGGATTTTAATTGTGATAACACAAAAAATTAGTCGCTAATTAGCCGAAATGACAAATTTCGGCTAATTAGCGACTTTTTCGCAACCGCTCGGTAGAGAAGGCTATTCGCCGGAATCCCCGCGGCGCCGCGGGCATCCGCGCGACTCGTTCGAGTTTCTCATGCGATAATAAGTATTATAGTAATGAAAATAAAGTTAAAATTCATAATGACACTGAAACTGCGCTCCGCTTCGCTGCACTTCGACGCTCTTTTGGTGTGAGTTGAGCCTTATGTAATTTTGACGTTCAGAAAGTGCGGAATCTCAGCCGAGTCTGAATAAAATGACTTTTTATTTTGATTTTCATTGTTTAAATTCGCAATCGCCCATCTCTACAACGGTCACATACGATGAGTCTACTTCTAAAAGGATGTTTTAGCTAATATTATGATAAACGAACCGTTCTCTTCTTTGCCGCTCCAGTATGTGGAAGATTTCGCTGATCCTTGCCTCGCTGCTTGCGCATAACTTTGTGTTTTAATTGTATTGTGATAGAGTTCAATTTTGAAGGTATGTTTAGCCAAAAAGTAAGGATTTGTCTTTTTTGTTCTGTTTTTGTGTATTTTCATATTAATCATAGTCTTTTAAGCTTTTTTCCAGCTATGTACTGGGGTTGGCTTACTAAATGCGGCAGAATAACAATACTTCCCTGAATTTAGGTTAATTTTTTCGTTTCCAAATTGGGTCACCCTTTTGAAAAACTCTACTAAATACCAAATTTTAGTCTAAAATAACCAATATTATTCAACTCACACAAAACCCAATTTATTTATTTTTTTAATAAATAACAAAAAAATAAGTGGAACAGAACTTTTAATAACTTATGTACAAAACAATGTACGAAGTTCACTTGGACAGTACAGTTATGCACTGAGTGAAATATATAAAATATAAACCTAACAGTAAAACATAAAAGACACGTTAAATGCAGATTAAATGTGCTGACAATAACTTAAAATTAAAAACATAAATAAAACGCAAAAAAAAAAAAAAAACAAGATTCACTCGTTGAATTTTAAGACCGTACTTACATAAAATATCAATTTCTTATTTTTGTTACAATAAACAAAACATTACGTCATCATCTGCCTAGCCTTTTCCCAACTATATTGGCGTCGGCTTCCAGTTTAACTGGACGCAGTTTAATACCATAATTACGTATTTTTTTAAATATAATTATAATACTTTGTTATAATGAGCATGTAGGTATGGTCTTAAAACTTAACATAATAATAAAAAATAAACAAACTGAATGAGATTCTACAGCTGATCTAATAGAAAATCTTATACTAAGCAATAAATTTAAAAAAAACTTTTCATTGTGCTGTCAATATCTTTGGCAATTGATCGATTCGAGTAAAAAAATGTCTTAAAGCTATTGAGTGCGGCTATATTTTATAATAAACAAATATGTTTTCGACGTTAGCGTGTCAAACTAGCTAAAAAAAATATTTTTTTAAATATATTAAATAAAAAAAAAATACAATTTTAAAAGGGGTAGTAGAGTAGTATCATTATCTCATAAAGGTTCGACAAAAAAAAATTATATAAAAAAACTTTTTGTTATCAAATTATTGTGTTTTTATATTACAATTAGATGTATGCCTTAATACGTTGGGCATAGCTCAATACAAAACAAGCATTATTTCCGCAAAGCTTTAAAAAATCATCCCATCTGACACACTTCGAATTATTCCACGCACATACAATAAATCGACTAAAAAACCGTATCGATTATAATGACTAGTTCGAACGGTCGGGGCACAACACTATCGTTTAAAAAATCTTTGGCAATCATTGTTTTCGACTAGACTAATTTCCGAAGACTAGAAATGATTATACTTTGGTGAGATTATAGTTGAAAATATAAGAATTGGCGTAATTTTATCAATAGATAAAAAAAATGTATAAGTAAAAAAAAATATATTTAACGTTAAAATTTTGAGCACTAATTTTGTCACTTTCCAAATGTAAAAAAAAAAATCTAAATCGATTAATTTTGGTGTCATAAAAATTCATTTAATTTTTGTCCGAAGTTCATTAATTACGAATTTTTTAAATTGAAATCTATAGCCACGATACAAAGTATGTGATTAAGGCTAAAAGCACGTTTGGACGGGCCGCACCGCAGCACAAAAATCCTCCCGCACCACTTTCGTACATATTGCACATTTGTATGAACCATCGCACACGACAGACGGGTTGCACCGCACTTTTTTGTATTGAAATGCGATGCACTGCGGCCCGATGCGAGCTATTTTAACATTGCGATACTGTTTTATTAACTGCCGTTTGAAGCTGCCTTTTTAATGAAAATAAAGAAATATTCTTTTTTTAAGCTCTTACAGCAAGTTTTCACGTATTCGTAAGAAAGGTACAATCTTATACTTTTGATTTAAGGCACTGGAAAAGGATAAAGCACTTACATGACGCACTGTAGAACTTAAAATACTTTCAAAAGTAATTAATAAACAGCTGCACCTACAAAATACTCTGTCGTGACTATAGAAATCAATTATAAGTATCAGGTGTATATATGGTGATACACAAGTATGGCAACACCCCATAAACATGACGTCACGCCTATAAACAGTGGTATGTTGCTCCTCAACCATATCCGAACTAACATCGTCAAAATACCAACAGCACAATAAAAAAAAACACAGGAGTAATACACCAATACGTAAGTTTAAAACAAAAAGAAAAATAGCGTTAGACGCCGTAATAATAAAAAAAAAACATTAAATGCCACAGATAATACATGTTCGTTATCAAACAAAAAAGAACGTTAATTGTCGAATTTTAAATTTCGTTAACAACATTATTTTTTTGGAATATCAAATCACAGTTCCAATTTAAGACACAATAGAGTCCATATTCACATATATATATTTTTTTATATAAATAAATAGTGTTGTGCAGTTTGTTCGTTTATTTCCGTTTTTTTCGTCGTGGACGACGTTGGACTTTGTGGTGGGAGCCAAGATTCCGTTGACGAATAAAGTGCGTTCGTCGTGAATATTGAAGGTCACGGAAAGTTTCATATGTGTATTGGGTAGGAATGTGCGGTAACATGTAACGAAAACAAAAAGAAATGGTGCACTAAATAAACATATTTATTTATATATAGATTTGTGCTGAAATTATATTTAATAGTTAGAGAACGTACTCGACGAAGTATCTTTTGATTAAAAGGTACTACAAAAATAAGAAGATTGACAAAAGAAATATTAATACTATAAAATAAAACTGGAAAACAAATTAAACCCCAAGTATTATTTTTCAAATACTTCTCAGTTTTGTAGCAATTACAAGGAGTTGAGAAGAGCCAATTTGTACTTTAAAACCATCTTTCTCATGTCACATAATATGACACCAAACAGGTTTTAACATATTAAAACTTTTTGGCGAGACCCAAAAAGCTCAGGTGCTGTTGTTTTAAAGCGTGACGCATTGCTTACATTACATACATGACAACATTTTACTCCCAACTGTACAGTTACGTTCATACCGAAGCTATGCAAGTGCCATGCCAAGTTATATTTATTACAAGTGCCACTATTACATACCGTTTTGTAACATAGTTGTCTCTTTTCAACTCCCATTTAATAAAAATATGTTTAAATGAAAGATCCCAATTTATCCCGTTCGGGGTAAGCATACATTTTACACTAACCCAGGCTAATGAGTTAAAAATACTAGCAATAGAGGGCGCCACATGTTCCACGAATGCAGTACTTTACTGGCCCATTATTGTACAGTCAACAATAGAGATAAGTAGTAAGTTTAGTAAGAGACCGATGGATGTTGTCGACTGCAATTTAATTTGATAAATGAGCTGTTTGTTTTCTATTAATAAAATTAAATTTTATACGAAAACTCCATCGGTTTCTTACTAATCTTCAACTATATCCGACGATCCTGCATACTTATCTCTTTTGTTGACTGTACACAAATCAATCAATCTACCTAGCCTTTTTTCAACTATTTTGGGGTCGGCTTACAGTCTAACCGGATGAAGCTGAATACCAGTATTTTTCACAGTTCGACTGCTTATCTGACCTCCACAACCGTTACTGGGTAATAGCATTACTACTCTAGTCTAAAATTAGCCCCATTATTATACACTCTTAGCGAAAATCAGATAAAGACGACCTAAAGTTAAGCCAATAATCGTAGGAGTACCAAGACTACTCGATCTGACTACGGTGCATTTTGTTTTGTACACAGCTTCCATTTTCCAAGTTGCAAGCCGCGAGCTACCCGTTCCGGTAAATATATAAGAGACTATACTACCTCAAATGGCTTAGCATGATCCTCCGTTATGTCGAAAATACCGCAGCATTAATTTTGAAATAAATATATGCAAAAGTTGAGGTTTAATGTTAAGTACTATGTTGGACGAAAACACGATTCCATAAAATTTTCTCGATAGAAAAAAAATCCAAAGTTACCTCCAAACCGAACAATAAACCGCTGGTATTCAAAAAATACTTCAAATTAGATCATGAAACTTTGCATACTAACTGAACTAACTATAAAGCAGGTCTTATGTTATTCAATTTTTTTGAATTACCTTTATTTTCACCGTAAAAAGCAAATACCTAAACTATTGGCGCTGCCTTCCGCCCAGCAGCGCACTCTGTCTCGCTCTCACACAGTCCGCGAGTAGTATCGTGCGAGCGAGATAAAGAGTGAATTTTAGCTGAGGTAGTATAGGATCTTAAGTAGAGAAAAAAAACTGGTGACAATCACCTAACCCCCAGCACGGCGAAAACTTGTTCCAAAAGCATTTACACACGGAAACATATATAATATGTCAAATTAGTCAGCGCCTAACGAAATTGGCGTATTTTTAGTAGCCAATTTTTTAATCACGTCTAAACTTGTCTATGGACTTGTCTATCTTAATTTGACAGGACCAATCTAATATTTATCTTCTGTCCTTTTCTTAATGAAATAGAAAGAAAAAGATGCACTGAACTTAAATTTAGTTTAGTTTCTGAACAAGGGAATCGGCGCCATTGTTTTTCTTTGATTGTATCATTTAAAAGTCGTTATCAACCATTTTTTCCTATATCCTAACAGCACTTATAGCTCTGCTTACCCCGTCCGGGTCCCTAACAATATAAGAACACATGTGTATATACTCACAGGAGTTGCCGGGTTGATGTGGCGCGTCGAGCCTCGTCTGCATGTCGCGGATGTGTTGTTCCTTACGCTTCATATCGTGAGCTAGCGTGTCGAGACGTTGACGGGTTTCCAGTAACTCTCTGGGGGTAAAATGTAGGTATTTTTGAAGTAAAACGTAAAAAAAAAACCACTCTGAAATCGTCTAGTAAATGATGCCAGAATTTTGTGAAAAAAAAACCCTGTGACATCCTAGCCTGTTGGACAGGCTATGACCTGGCTAAGGGGATAAAGATTTTTGTATGGAGATTATATTTTCCGTTCGCATTGGTGTCAGCTATCGTTTTATACAGGTCTCATGCGTGGCCGACATTTTGGGAAAAAAAAACAAAATGGCGGGTAGGTAGGTATGTCACGAAACTTCAAAGCCCTTTAGTGAGTGTACCACATAAAACACTTTTTTATAGGAATCAGACCTATTTGCAACGCACTTTGGGGGAAAAGAAGCATACGAATAATTAATCTTTCTCCGAATGCTGCAATTCCGTGCATACTAATGTTACTTGTGAATCTGATTATTATTCATGCAGACACAGAGACAAAGGAAATCACAACATTTTGTGACAAAAAAAAAACAAATCTTCATTTATACCACAAAAAATACAATTTGAATCTGAGAACACGGAATTAATTTGACCCTGAAAGTTTCGCAACAAAAATGCGATAATGGTTTGATGCGCTGATGAAAATAAAACGGTACAATTCCGTGAATACAAAACAATAAAATTCCGGAAGGAATCGATGTTTTTGAGTAATAAATTGTGATAATATGCGCATAAAAATCATCACATGTAATGCAATTTTCCAAGACCAGGGGCCTATCTATAACCGACAGACGACCGGCGATTAATCCAAGCCAGACTGACCCTTGCTGGTCTCCCCAGCGACACCCTCAGCCGAGGTCCGCATCCCACAGGGGGTGCCCTTAGTGTGTAGTCGCTTATTTTTCATGCTTTTTAAGCCCTGGCTGGAGGCCTTAATTTATTGAGGCATCCACAGGCAACCCCAGTGAAGCAACCTTCTAGGATGAACTGCGAGATGTCATACATGAAAAAGGTCGTCGAAAACTTTTGACAATTCGAATTATTTTACCCGACTGCGCCAGAAGGAGGTTTATGTTTTTCGAGTGTATGTATGTATATTTTTTGGCACGCTCTGTAGCCTAAACGGCTTGATTGATTTCAGCTTGTGTCACTCTCACAATAAGACGAATGTGACGGCACCTCCGTCACATTCGTCTTATTGTGAGAGTGACACTGGGTATATCAAAATTGAAAAAAAAAAATTACCGATTTTTGGCGCCATATCGCACGGTGAGAATAAAAGTGACCTATTTCAAAATTTAGGTAAAATGAGTTAAATATACAAAGTGACTCAAAAAAAAGTACACTCTTTCACATCTTATAAAACATCTTATTTCTTAAAAATCAAGGCCATTAAATGTCCTGTTTTTTAATATAAGATGTTTTTTGTTTTTTAAGTATATTTAACTAATTTTACCTAAATTTTGAAATAGGTCACTTTAATTCTCACCGTGCGATATTGTCTTCAAATATTTTTATTTTTTTTCAATACCTATCAGTGAGGTATCAAAATAAAGGGTTTTAAAAGGTGATTACAAAAATATATACAACTTATATGGTTAAAAGTAAGGCATTCACAGGCAAACCCGGTTAAGCAGCTGACAACCTTCTAGGTTCACCTGCGAGAGAGATGCCCTACATAAAAAAGTCGTCGAAAACTTTTGACAATTCGACAATTTTATTTTTGTTTTTTTTTTATTGTTTTAACGACTCATTAAACAGCACCTGTCATGAAAATGTGTTAATTTTGTAATTTGTTTACAAATATTTCGCATTGTCAGTTATATTAAATAGGCCCCTGATTGCACGCCGTGCATTAATAGACTCGTATTGTATACTATTTTTCAACACACTTGCTCGTAAAGTGGCTCTTATTGAACCGCTTTTAGGTCCATAATGGAGTGTATTACGAACGCGTGCTTTTTCTTTACTTTAATTCACATGTGCCGTAATACCACAGATAACTATTTACTAGTCGGAGATGCGCGCTTTTTTAATCTCATCAAACCCTGCGTTCCGAATTGGGAAATAATCGATGTGTTCCGAATTGGGAAATAGCCGAATTAGCGTGAGCGCGATAACGATAACGATGTCCCGTGAATCGTCATAGATGACGTCATGACATTCGCCATTTTGCGATAATGCCGACCATGCCCTAGAATAATATCACCGTGAGCGCTGTCAAAAATGACAGTGTGTGTATGAGGTTGTGTCAGTGTGTGTTTTGTTTTGAGTTGCATCATCTTTAAATTAAACTAACGTGGCATTTTCGAAATTGTGCTTCTGGCTGACAGTCGCCACCTAACCAAAGAAGAATAACTGAAGAAGAAATGTGGTGTTTAAACAAAGAAATACTGTAATAATATCTTTTTTACATTGTGTAAGCACTGTGAGCGCGTTCACGAGTGTTCCGAATTGTTGCCAGCTCTCAGCAGTCATAATCGTAATATCTAAATCGGAACGCATGTGAGATGATGTGAGCGCTGTGATGTGAGCGATTATAGCTAATTCGGAAAGCGCCCAAAGAGACTTCATGCCAAAAGAAAAAAATCCGTGGGCTATTTCTTTTTTTTTTTTAATAGTCTGTATTGTCCTTGGTCGCAAAATGAATTCGCAGGGGACCACAGACAATTTAAGGTGAAAATGCGCAGTGGTAGATGGTAATTCTTATGTTTTTTGCAATTTTCAGGTCGGTGTCAGGTTTTATCTTGATCAAAATATGATTTGCGATTATATTTGTTCCTTATGAAAAAATCTCTTATGGAAAAGTTCTTATGGAACAAATCTAACTTAAGGATTAAATTCTAATGACTATAATTCTGTAAATACATAAATACATTATAGGTAGTCTCCGAATCATATTTGATCAAGATACAACCTGATATATAATAAGAACACACGTTAATATTTAACAATACAAGTCTGTTTTTTTTCCTCGCAAGTGTGTTGAAAAACGTCGTATGAAACGCGTGTGCATTAATCAATATACACTCGGCTTTCTTATCTGCGGCTCGCGCGAATAATATCGCCTCGTGCATAATGATCAACATAGCACACATGTATCATAATGTACTATTATAGCTCGTGTAACCTAAGTCCGCACTTTAAGTCACGCTTTTCTGTGTCAAAATGCGAATAGTTAAGGCGAAAGCGCCAGGGTAGCCCGCGAAATTCAATTTTTTTTACGTTTTTTGCAATTTGCTGGTCAGTATTAAGTTGTACGTTGATTAAAATATGATTCGCGGCCGTAACAAATATGTATTTATAGAATTATAATCATTAAAGTCATCAACACAACTCTCTAAGACCATGTAATCCCCAAGAATGACTATTTCATGAAATCTTGACATTTGGGGATTACATGGTCTTACAGAGTTGTGTTAATGACTTTAATGATTATAATTCTGTAAATACATATTTGTTACGACCGCGAATCATATTTCAATCAACGTACAACTTAATACTGACCAGCAAATTGCAAAAAACGTAAGAAAATTTGAATTTCGCGGGCCACCTTAGAGCTTCCCCCTTAAGTCACATAAATGCGTAACCTAAGTACGGGTTTATATTACGCAGTGCTATAAAAAATTTAAAATAAAGTTGAAAAATACGTCCAACGTTTCGAGTAGTGCTTGTGTATCAATGAGGTTCTGAACATGCCCTTTTAAAACCAAATCAGGTTTCAACATAAAACTTACGCTTTTTATTAATTTAATCTTTGTTAATAGAAGATTGGGCAAAATAGTAGGCTTACTTGGAAGAATCTCGGTGCCAAGGTGAACCATAACTAGAGAAGAAAATCATAAAATTTTATATTTACAACTCTTAATAATTCTTCGTATCTATTATTAATAAAGAGGTAAAGTTCTTTAGTTTGTATGTAGGAGGTAATCTTCGAAACTACACATCCGTTTTCAAACATTCTTTCACTGATAGAAATCGGGGGGCACGGCAGTGCCCCCGCCAAGTCGAGCAAAAAGCGGCACGGCCGTACCATAGATGTTTTATGCCAAAACACGCTGACGAAGTCGCGGGCAGAAGTTAGTTTGTTATAATTTTCTGGAGTTGGAGATAATTAATTATTTGGAGTAGAGTATTTTTACTTGAAAATAATCACAACCCAGTTACTGGGTAATACGATACCCCTTGGTAAGACTGGTTGTCAGACTTTCGGGCTTATGACTACCCGTAACGACTATTAAAGATCCACGAATGACAGCCGGGACCAACGGCTTAACGTGCTTTCCGAGGCACAGAGGGGTCACGGTATGTAAAGATGGTCACCCATCTACAGACCGACCGCGGCAAGCGTAGCTTAATCTGATCGATTGACCTGTGCGGCTGTTATTATTTAGCCACGGGCCCCATACTGTTATTTTATCTAAGATTTTTCGAATAAAGTTATGGGTCAAATTAATTTATTTCCTTTCATTATTTCGTTACTGACCTCTGACTGGCGAGCAGTTCAGCCCTGGTGCGACTGAGCTCCTCTCCCACAGCCTGCTTCGCCTGTATCTCCGAGTGCAGCGAGGACTGGAGGGTCAGTATCTCCATCTTGTCCAACTTCTGCGAGCGCCGGTTCCTCCAGCCGCCGGTGCCGGCGCGGGCGTCGGGCGCGGCGCCGGGCGCGGCGGGCGGGGGGGCCGCCACGAGGGACGAGCGGGACGCGCTCGCTGGGGAATGATGACGCAGATGCAAATACTGTTCACACGACATTGTCCTGCACGTTTTTTTGCAGTATACGTCTTAAGCGCCTATACTACCTCAAATGGCTTAGCATGATCCTCCGTTATGTCGAAAATACTGCAGCATTAATTTTGAAATAAATATATGCAAAAGTTGAGGATTAATGTAAGGTCTTATGTTAGACGAAAACACGATTCCATAAAATTTTCTCGATAGAAAAAAATTCCAAAGTTACCTCCAAACCGAACAATAAACCGCTGGTATTCAAAAAATACTTCAAAGTAGATCATGAAACTTTGCATACTAACTGAACTAACTATAAAGCAGGTCTTATGTTAGTTAGTTTTTTGAATTACCTTTATTTTCACCGTAATAAGCAAATACCTAAACTATTGGCGCTGCCTCCCGCCCAGCACCGCACTCTGTCTCGCTTTCACACAGTCCGCGAGCAGTATCGTGCGAGCGAGATAAAGAGTGAATTTTAGCTGAGGTAGTATAGGCTCTTAACGAATAAATAGTGGCACATACATTGTACATGTCGTTTGTACTGCAAAAAAATCGTACACCGTTTATGCGTTTAAACGAATTACTCAACGGACTTGTCAAGCAAATCGAATGAACTTTAACGTATTCGGCTTGCAGTGGCACATAGTATAGCTCTGTCTTGTTCACACGACACGATGTTCATACGCTTTTCATCGAATAGCCATCCAAAATAGACATCCGAAAGTAATTAAAAAACTTCTTTTCATCGTTTCTAAGTTTATCATATAACTTTTCCAATAGTTTAGTACGCCCTCATTCTTCATTAATATGATGTACCCAAAACCTTCTGCTCTGTCGGCGACGAAACCGTTGGCGCCTTCGATTATACCAATATAAAAGTACAACCAAGCGTGGATCAATCACAGACGTCTACTCACTGTGACAACTGTGTGTTTAATAGTAGTCTATGACTGTGTGAAGACTGCTGCTATTCGTTTTTTACACGAATGAAAATCTACCGTCTGAACACCCGGGTGATTGTACGTTAAAAAAACGAATACAATGAAAACGTGCAGGACAATGCCGTGTGAACCCAGCCTTATTCGCTTTTGCAGGGAACGAGTAACGTATTCCCGAGGTAGTAAGGACAGGTAGCTTAGTCACTGTAGCTACATGAAACCGATCATAAGAGACTGTCGTTGACTTTTTGAGTAATTAACTTACTCCATTCAGATTTACAAAAAAAGGTACAAACACCAGCACGTCACATTACTACAATCTGCCATAATTCTTTAATAGGTTTTTAACTTTATCGCTACAGCATAGGGTTCAAGATTGATTGGGAAAATTTGACAGTTTCGGTAGCTTGATGTGCTGCCGTCTGTACAGTCAGCTAGCTAAACCTCAATCCTAAATTTTATTTTTATGATGCAATTCGATGCAGTTTCGTATGTGGATTTAAAAACTCTTCTACTAGAAAAGCTTCAAATACGAGTAGCAAAAAACTTTTTCTATACATCAACAACCTTTCATCATAATCAGCCTATAATGTTCCCACTGCTGGGACACAGGCCTACTCTCGGTGAGAGGGAGTGGGCCGTAATCCACCACACGGGCCCAGTGCGGGTTGGCAGATGCCACATGTCTTCGAATTTTTGGTTCTAGGACATGCCGGTTTCCTCACGATGTTTTCCTCCACCGTTTCAACCGTCACACCGTCAACAACCTTTTACAACGTACGCTAATAATATGTCAAAAAGTTAAGGACAATCTCCTAAGACGACACGCGTAGTTGCGTCCATCTTCCTGCGCGGGATTCGTCTCTGAGAATGCTCAATGCTTTTTCTGTAGTTTTGTTGCTACCAAAATACTTTACAGATCTATTACGTTATTTTTTTCTGTGCAGTAAATTCTAGAATTTTCTGACTGGCAGAACAAATTAATTTGTTTATTCTTACAACAACCAACTCACCATGTTTAAGATACTCCAACTCCTCAGTCATCTTTGTAGCGAGCGCCTGCAGGTAGCCACGAGCCTCCTTCTCGTCAGCCACCCATCGGATAATGTCTGCTATCTAAATGACGGAGGAGAGAAAAGAAGTGTCAGATGTCGTTGAAAAACTGTTCAAGATTATTAATTTAAGAAGAAGAAGATGAAAGAAAATACTTTTACTTGCGGCAAACACAAAAAAGATACATAACCCCGACGAATAAGGGCTGATTCCAATGGTCAGATAACTGTTATTCCTCTGCAGGGCTAGCATGGGCTGGGGATAAAACTTTTGTCCACCGGTTATTTCCACTGACAAGGGATAAAATTATTTTATCCACCTGCCAAAGCACGGCAACAGGGGGAAAGATAATTATATCACTTTTTGAAATTAGACGTGGATACTCACCCCCCGCCTATAGCATGGCGACTAGTGGAAGAGAAAAATTACAGCTATTTTGACATAACAAAGGGAGAAATTTGTCCTCGTCTTTAGATGGTGGGTTTATGTATATCTCTTGGAGAAAATATAATTAATTGTAATATAAAAATGTCTCGTGCTTACTGGAGCTTAGTTTTGTCGTCGGAAAGGGAGAAAATCGAGCGAAAAATACACCGGCGTTCAATTCGCGATTCGAGCAAAATTGACAGAGGGAAATAGTATTTTGTCCTCTCCCCGTGGATAAAATGTCTCCGGCCATGCTAGCCCTGCTGGTTTGTCCACTGTGAATAGTTTATCCACCCATGTCGCCATGCTCGGAGGGTGGACAAAATTGACAGAGGGGAATAGTATTTTGTCCTCTCCCCGTGGATAAAATGTCTCCGGCCATGCTAGCCCTGCAGAGGAATATAAATGGCGGTTCGACAGCTTTGGGGCCATTCAAGTATTACGTAAGCACTTCAGGGGGGCGGGGGGTCTTTGCTTTGCTTATTTTTGATAAAATGGAGGGATTGGGGGGGTCTGGATGATGATCACGTCAGCAGTATTTATTTTTTTGGATTTTCTACAAAATTTAGTCGATTTTGGTTTGAACACATATGGCAACCCTAATTGTCTATGCTTGAAAACGAAAGGAATTTCAGGGATTCTACTGGGACTTCTAACTGCTGCTCACGAATCAATAAAGAAACCAGAACACAATGCATGTACCAATGTTTACGTAAGCAAGGGAGGGGGGTAAGAGCTTTGCTTACTTTTGCTGACGAGGGGGAGGGGAGGGTTAATAATTGCAAGAAATCTGCTTACGTAATACTTGAACGGCCCCTTTTGCACAAAAATGATGTCACTGCCATAAGTAATTCTTCAAATAAAAGTTATCCAACTACTGAAAAATTAACACTAAAACTTAAAATTGTCAGGGTAAAAAATACCTAAACCACTTGCATCAAAAATACAAAAACTGGGTTTCCATACAAACCATTCAGGTACCATACAAACCGGTAGGGTCAGCATACAAACAGGCAGGTAGGCAGGTAATAATTAGTGTGATATTAATAAGGAATGGTGTCGGGTTGAACTTACATCACTGACCTGCGTCTCCCAATGCTGCATGGTATCCCTCTTAGCTCTTAGTTCCTCTAACTCAATCTCCATTTGTCTTCGTTCCGCTTGCCATCTTCTACCGTTTTCTGCCAGCTACGGGACAGAGTTTTAGATTTAATTTTTTTTTTTGTTCTTGGGCAGCTCGGTTGGTGCAGACGAGACGCCAGCACATCACGATACTCGAAACTGTCAAATTGTCACAATCAACTTTGAACGTTATGCTTTAGCGATAAAGTTGAAAATCTATTAAAGAAATTTGACAGATTGTAGTAGCTTGATGTGTTGGCATCTGTACGTACACTACGCCTCTATTTTGGATGTCTTTTGATTCATTTTACGGTAATAGTAATTGAATAGAATTTTTAAATTTTGTCAATCAATAGTACTGATTGTAAGACAAATCGTAATAGGAAATAAGATAGTTTTATGCCACTCGTCACGTGGCATTTGGTCAATTGATAGAACATTGCAACGTGATTGGTGGGCAATAAGACTTTATTTTCACCGATTAACAAAGAATTGCGTTACAGTTAAGAGTTGTGTTGTTAATGTTCTCTGCTAACTTTTTAGACCTTTGTATCCTGCTTATGCGTATGATGTTTCATTAAAATCGGTTCATTCATTTCCGAAAACAAGGGCTTGAAAGTTTGTATGAAATGCCGTACGGCGTAAACGCTCTTAAAACATGTTGCTAAAACAATGTTGTTTAACTTTTGTTTTCTATGACTACGAGGCTTTACACGCCTACAGGGTACTAGGGAATAGTTAATAAGGACCTAAAGCTATAGAATGTTAATACAAAAGTATAGACTTTGTTATTCACAGCGTCCAGATCTTTGGCCAGCTTCCGGTTCTCGTTCATTAGCATCTGTTTGTCTTCGCTGTCGGTTAGCTGTTCTATGCGACGGCTTTCGAGCTTCTCTTTTGATGTTTGCAACTGTAACAAAAGGATAGTGTAATGATAAATTACAATGAAAGAGGCAACGAAGACGAAAGATGATAGTCTATTCCATGTTATGTTATGATATATTTGCATTGGCATTTTGTTTTTGTTTTGATTGTTGTTGTTTTCACTTTGTTTTGTTGTCATAATTAGGCCAGTGACGCGGGCGCATCACCACAGAACACATATACTCCTATCGGATTGATTTGTGATTTGTATTGTCAATCTCAAATTGTCAATGTCAAGTAATAAAATAATGTGTGTTGTCTTTGGTCCCTGGCCCTGACATCAAGCAAAATTGTCAACATTTTTTTTGTTTTTTAAGCTTGAGTACGAGGCATTTGATTACGTCGTGTGTGTATATTTACTTTTATTTTTTTGTTTATTATTTTATTTTTTCTTTTTATATGCAATGTGCGTTTTGTTTGTGCAGAATAAACAGTTTTTCTTTCTTTCTTTCTTTCATATATGTATGTATTGCTTTATATTTTGGGTATTGAGCAATACGCAAGAATAAAGAACCACTTTGATTCACCTACGAATTGCAAGATGACAAGATTTAAACTAGAAAAAAATGAGACCAAGAATAGAACCCTGTGGAACACCCACGATAACACTTGATTTTTAGAAGAATCATACCATTGAAATTAACTGTCTCAGTTCTATTAGGTAATTCAGAATAAAATAGGTCGAAAACCGAGGCTTTACTTTTATTAAAGTGTATGTTTCTGTTAAGAGTGTCATTGTCTAAAAAGTCGAAAGCTAATGGGAAATCAGAAAGTTATGTCTCAGTGAAGCTAGAAAAGACCTTCCATTGTCCATGATTTTTGCTACTATTTGCCTTCTCTTATCATTAAAATACGGGAAGTGACAAGAGTTATCAGTATAATCATAGTATATTTTCTGCAGTTGGAAGCTTGACACAGTCAGACGGGATGCGAAAGGCCGGAAAAAACCGGGTATTGTGGCGTCACTTTACAGAGTACTGCCATAATTAGCCAAGATAATATTACTGTACTCTCATTGTTGAAAATTCGTACCTCTCTATTGAGAACATTACGTAAAGCATCTCCTTCTTGTAATTGGTCGTTGAGAGCCGCAAGTTCTGCTTGGAACCTCGACTGTTGCTGTTGCAGAGATTCTTTGTACTGCATCTAAGGATATAAACCGAAGGTTACGCTTGAGAAGGCTTATTTATGCATTGGATTCAGTTCTATTAGTCATAAGCCATAATGTATTAGTAATATTAATCAAGCACGAATTTATTAATAAAAATAAAATTTTCATATAGATTTGCATAAATTTTGGCAGCTTTGAATTTGCTAGTATCGGAATATCGTTGTAGAACGCGGGCTTTGGATCATAGCGTTAAACGGCTAATCAGCTTAAAATCAAGTAAAAAGTGTTAGTAATTATTTAAGTACCACTGTTTCGAAAGTGATCTTTGTCACTTTGTTGGAGTTAAATAGGACTTTGTCGTTCTATGAATGATTTGATGAGCTTTATATGACACACAATGAATGAAAAATTAGTTTTGTCGAGAGCTTGGTGTTAATGTTCATCCACAAATAACATGCGTCTACAATATGTTACCTCGAGCGTCTCCACTTCAGCCTGCAGCCTGGCCACATCCGCGGCCGCGGAGGGCGGGCCGCCCGTGTCCACGCGCTGAGAACGTAACGTCTCTTCGCGTAACTTGCGCTCCTGGGGACAAGAAGATATAGATAGGTCATGCAAACACATAGCTCGATGACATCATCACAGGAACAGCGAGGTAATTGCGTAACACAGTATCAGTAGACAGACAACAACATACATTGCGGTATTTACGTTGTTGGACAGATTTTTTTTTTCGAACATATGAAGCAATGGATTAGCAATATCCTTCAAAATCATTGAGATTGATATTGTGTCTGTTGCGCAAGTAGGGTGCAGTTTAAAGGTTTATGAAACATGGCACAACAAAAAATTTGTTGAAAGATTCCATGTCAAGTGATTTGAATAGCTGTTGTTCTTACTGTCAACCAATCATAGTTCACAGTTATTTTAACTCTGACAGCAGCAAACCAATAGTAACTTTATTCTAACGATAATGATCACTATGATTTTGACAGACTTGTCAATGGCAGTGTAACGGTATCTACAACGCCACATGCGAACAACGCGTCATACTGACGTCACGCAAAATCCTGCATCTCGCAAGCAGAATTTACCGCGCAACTAGCATAGATACAACGGCCCGACATGAATCATCGGGCAGTTGCCCGCCAGACACAACACCCGTCTGGTCGGAGGATCCTCCCTTTTCTATGGAGTATGAGTGAACTTTACACCCTGTTCCTCATACCTCTATACCAGCAACCTAATAAAAATGCAATAAAAGTGTTTTTTAAAAGAGATAGGTAAAATACCTTGGTAGCTTCAGAGATGGCCTGATCTAGCCTCGCCTCTAGTTCCCTTCTCCCCTTCTCAGCGCGTCGTATGTCTTGCCGTAATGCGTCGATCTTCTGCATCGCTACTTCTAATTCTTCTTCTTTATCGCGGACCTGGAAGAAGATTGTGTACATCATACTATTTGATAAAATCTTTTCTGGACGCCAGGGTAGAATTCCAGACTAATATCATCACAAACTAAACTATAGTACCTGCAAATTACAAACAAATACACGTATTTTTTTATAGTGACCGACGCGTGCTCCTGAAATGCAATAAGAATGGAAGGCTGCACATGTTGGGAAGAAACTGCTTTGAATTCACTTCATGTGAACTTTTTTAGACACGTTATTATTGTACTGAAACGATATTGCATTTTCACACCCGGATCCGAACAGAAGGACGAAGCTGAGCTTTAATATAACACCTATTATGAATTACCCATATTTGCAAAATAAATGTCTATTCTATTCGATTCTAAGGTGTGAATAGGCTATTTGACTGGTTTCTGATAAACATCTCAGATTAATTAATGGCGTCTAACGAGCCCACAAAAACCTATTACTTCAAATTGCATAATGTATTTCTTTTAAAAAATAGTTAATAAAAATGTACTGTTTAAATAAGCCGCCAAAACGCTATCTTTAACAATATGGCGTCGTGACGTCACGATTCACGTAAACAAACGTTGAAACGGTCGAGATACTAGACAAAAGTCATCTGTTCTGTCAACGATAGACAGAAATTTACTAAATCATGACGTCATCTTAAGTTCAGCCAATCCAGACCGTTTTCGATTACGTGGCGCCAGATTTAAAAAGATGAAGTTTTTTCGGGATTTTTTTTATAAATAATACATTGTTTTGTAGTAAAATTAATGCAAATCGATTTTAAAAGCGATAATCTATACGAGTGTCAATAATTATGACCTTATTTTTTACATTGTCAATTAGCCTATTATGGCCAGGCGCGGCGCAGGCATGATGCCGCTTCAAAACGTTTTCATACAAAATGTACGGGCGACGTGTCGGGACACAAGCGGCGCGGCGGCGGGCGGCGCCTTCGTACGGCAACGAAAGTTTTGGTCACATTCGACGTGACGTCACCGCACGCTGTTAGTAGCGTGTGACGTTTAAAAGAGACCGTAGCCTAACACTTTACCAATCGAATCGTACTTTCTAGTACTTATTTGGTATCTAATGACTAAAATGAAAAAAAAATATTAACTACAACAAAAGTTAATTTATCCAAAATCCTACCTGCCGCGAAAGCTTCTGTTTCTGTTGCCTCAGTTCTGACAGTCGTTCAGTCACTTCGTTGTACTCCGTCATAGCCAGCTTGCGTTGCGATAACGCGTCTTTCAGTTCTTTGTCCTGTGGAGAGGAAAATAAGTAAAAAATAAAAAACTGGCCAAGTGCGAGTCGGACTCGCATACGAAGGGTTCCGTACCACAAGGCAAAAACGCCGAAAAAAACAGGTTTGTTGTATGGGAGCCACTTATTTTTTTTTTTTTTGTTTAGCCTTTTCTGTCCCATTGCTGGGCAAAGGCCTCCCCAAGTCCTTCCAGGAACTCTTTTCCTGGAAGGAAATTTAAATTTTATTACTTATTAACTACTAAACTATTTTATTCTTTTTTTAGTATTTTTTGTTATAGCGGCAACAGAAATACATCATCTGTGAAAATTTCAACTGTCTAACTATAATGGTTCATGAGATACAGCCTGGTGACAGACAGACAAACAGTGGAGTCTTTGTAATAGGGTCCTGTTTTTACCCTTTGGGTACGGAACTCTAAAAATCGGAATACTTATAGAAAAAAAAGGGTCACGGTATAAGTGCATGTCTATCTTACGGGCTACAATGGCTACAGATTTCCAAACGATTTTTTAATACTAGGGGCTAATTTATGTTCCCCAAATGAAGATCACTCACCTGCAGCCTAAGTTTCTCAACGGAGTCAGTTCTGTCCTTCATCAGTTCCTCCTTCTCCATGTTCATTGCTTGTATGATGACCTCCATCTCTCGGATGCGGGTCGTCATCTCCTGAGGAGTTGCTGGCATGTCCTGTGAATTTGAACGAGTGATGTTAATATATGAAAGGTTGGAGCAGTGGTGGCCCAGTGGTAACGGACACGACTTACGAGTAGTGGGTCGTAGGTTCGAACCCAGACAGGCACTTTACTTTGTGTAAATTATTTAATCACCACTGCTCTCAAAACAGTGAAAAAAAACATCGTGAGGAAACCGGCATGTCCTAGAACCAAAAATTCGAAGACATGTGACATTCACCAACCCGCACTGGGTCCGCGTGGTGGATTACGGCCCACTCCCTCTCACTGAGAGGAGGCCTGTGTCCCAGCAGTGGGAACATTATAGGCTAATTATGATGTAAAGTTTCAGGTAGACCAGGGATTTCTTAGCGATGTTACGGAACTCTACCTGTTAATTTATAACGTGTTTATTTCCCATAATTTTAAAAGGTTTTTATTTTCTACTAGCAGCGCACCGGTTTCACCCGCGTAAGTTTCGATGCCGTGGAAATATCGGGATAAAAAGTATCCTATGTGTTAATCCAGGAAATGGTCTATCTATGTGCCAATTTTCATCCAAATCTGTTCAACGGTTTACACGTGATTGAGTAACAAACATCCAAACATCTTCACAAACTTTCACATTTTTATAATAATTAGTAGGATTAAGATTCCAACAAATTCAATGAGTTCATGAAAATATTTGAGTTTTTCATCTGACCACTCAATACACGCCTGCGCATGCTTCCAAAAGGTGTATTTCACACGAATTTGTATAAGTACTAGAATTATTCTGATGACATAATCACGGTAATGTTGTTGTAATCTTGATTTAAAAAACAAAAAACAATTGATGCCTTATTTTTGTTTTCTGCTTTACTAAAATTTTGTAAAGACTTACTGTGACCCTGCATCATCCTACTGCTGGACAAAGGCCTCTCCCCATGACTTCCAGCTCTTTCGATCCAGGGCTAAAGTGGACCACTGGTCGTTTGTTTTGTCCAGCTCGTCCCGCCATCTTCTACGGGGTCTGCCGCGACGCCTTCTAGCTGTGTCAGGGCTCCACGTGGTGGTTATTTTGGCCCACAGCTCATTGGGCATACGGCAGTCGAGGCCAGCCCAGTCCCACTTCAGTGTAGCGGCTTTTTGAGCAACGTCAGTAATCTGTGTTTTGGAGCGCAGTGTGGCGTTGCGAATATGGTCTCTCAATTTGATGCCTAGAATACTGCACTCCATTTCACGTTGGCAAAGTTTGGACTGTTGAAAGTCTGTCGGTAATTAAGTAATAATGACTTACCTGTGTTGTAATGCCAGTATTAAGTTGTTCGTAACACCTGACCTGCGCCTCCAAATCTGCGTTCCTTTTCGATAACGTCGCTAACTCCTCTTTGAACTGTATTAGATCTTCTGCAAAATACATTATTAATTGATTAATAAAATAAATCGTATTAATTCTTCTGTGAAATATGTAGTTTTAATGAGTTTCGTGGTCGTAGTGTTTACCTTGATGTGTGAATCAAGTAAACGATATCTTGAGTGTGCTCTAGTTGCAATATACTTGAGATTACAATAAGTACACACGCCATCACATCAAGCTAACCGAAACTGTCAAATTTTCCCAATCAACTTTGAACCTTATGCTTTAGCGATAAAGTTGAAAATCTATTAAAGAAATTTGACAGATTGTAGTAGCTTGACGTGCTGACGCCTGTACCTACTACGCTTTGGAATGGGCAACTAGCTTCATATTTCTGGCTAACCGACTCCTTGGCAATTGAAAAGTGCCTGTACAGTTCGCGTCAAATAACTTTGCCGCTCTCGAATTATAATCGTTATGATACCCTGGCGCTTCCCCATTAACATCATCATTATCTGCCTAGCCTTTTCCCAACTATGTTGTGGTCGGCTTCCAATCTAACCGGATGCAGCTGAATACCAGTATTTTACATGGAGCGACTGCCTATCTGACCTCCACAACCAAGTTACTGGGTAATACGATACCCCTTGGTAAGACTGGTAGTCAGACTGTCGACCTTCTGGCTATCCGTAACGACTGTCAAAAATCCACGAATGACAGCCGGGACCAAAGGCTTAACGTGCTTTCCGAGGCACGGAGGGGTCACGGTATGTGCAGATGGTCACCCATTTACAAACCCACCCCTTTAACATCTAACTAATGTTTGTATAGTGAAATCTTACCACTGCCAGCGTCTAAGGCCGCCCCGCCCGCTCTAAGCTCAGCTATAGTTTGCGCGAGGAGGGCGTTCTCTCGCTCTAACGCTTTTACTGCCGCACGGTCGCCTGCGTTCGATGGTGCCTGTGGACAAAATAAATATCAATTAATATAACTGACTAATTAATAAATATTGCCATCATTTACTTGCAGATGAAACAAGAAAAAGACGCAAGATAATTAGAGCGTGAAGCAAACTGAACGAAAACTTTCACAACAGTTTATCGAAATCTCAGAAACCCTTTTACATTCTGCCAATCAGTAAGCAATAGCAATACTTTTACTAAAGTATATGCGCAAGAGAATGGTCGTCACCACAAATTACTTAGTGCTGTAGCGGTATCGACAACGCCACATGCGAACAACGCGTCATACTGACGTCACGCAAATCCTGCATCGCGTAAGCAGAGTTTACCGCGCAACTAGCATAGATACAACGGCCCGACATGAACCATTGACAGTATAGAGGTATGAGGAACAGTGTGTAAAGTTCACTCATCCTCCATAGAAAAAGGGAGGATCCTTCAAACAGACGGGTTCGTGTCTGGTGGACTACTGCCCGACGATTCATGTCGGGACGTTGTTTATATGCCAGTCGCGCGGTAAACTTTGCTTGCGCGATGCAGGATTTTGCGTGACGTCAGTATGATGCGTAGTTCGCATGTGGCGGTGTAGATGTCGCCACAATAAAAATAGAACGATAATTTAAATTCGTTGAGTTGATGTTGTGGTGCAAGCGAGTCTTAGAAATAGTTGGGCTTTGTAGTGTTTACTCTCGAAACGGTGAAGGAAAACTCCGTGAGGAAACCGGCATGTCCTAGAACCAAAAAATCGAAGACATGTGACATTTACCAACCCGCACTGGGCCCGCGTGGTGGATTACGGCTCACTCCCTCTCACCGAGAGGAGGCCTGTGTCCCAGCTGTGGGAACACCCTGCCCTATTTCAAGTTAAACAAATATCAACTTTATTTCAATGACAATTAGGTTGATTTCAGAGTGACTAGCACTATTGACAAAGTTATAAAAAGCTATTTTGAAGTTGTAGCGTAAACTGAACTTTATTGAGTAGGAATTAAAGTTATTTTTCCATTAATTCCTATTTGTTTTGTTTACATTTTTGGAAAATAAATCGCGAACGCAGATTAGGCTGTTTATGTTGTAGAGCGTCGTCTCTGCCACTATCAAAACTCATACCTCGGGACGGCTTCTGAGGGTCATCATAAGGATATTTAAAGTCAAAGTCAACTGAACGAACCTGACTAGGAGCATTCTTGGCTGGACTGAGTGGACTAGCGGGCGCGCCCAGGTCGGACAGACGAGAGCCGGCCGTGAACGTGAAGCCGATGAAGGGTAAGTGTAGACCGGAGAACGCTGATGATGCTGAGGGTGGAGGGACGGCTTCTGATAGTCTGGAAAGAGAAAAATATTACGCTTATCGTAATATTTTTCTTACTTACTAGGGCCCGTGGCTAAATAATAACAGCCGCACAGGTCGATCGATCATGTTAAGCTACGCTTGCCGCGGTTGGTCTGTCGATGGGTGACCATCTTTACATACCGTGACCCCTCCGTGCCTCGGAAAGCACGTTAAGTCGTTGATCCCGGCTGTCATTTGTGGATCTTTGACAGTCGTTACGGGTAGTCAGAAGCCCGAAAGTCACAACCAGTCTTACCAAGGGGTATCGTATTACCCAGTAACTGGGTTGTGGAGGTCAGATAGGCAGTCGCTCTATGTACCTTTACCAACTATGTTGGGGTCGGCTTCCAGTCTAACCGAATGCAGCTCTGAATACCAGTATTTTACATGGAGCGACTGCCACTGACTGGAGTTACTGGGTAATACGATACCCCTTGGTAAGACTGGCTGTCAGACGTTCGGGCTTCTGGCGACCCGTATCGACTATTAAAGAACCATGGGGAGCAAGCAAAAAGTTTTAAAAACTTACCTGATGTCAGTATCATCAACATCGAAGTTAGAGGTATCGGTGGGGCTCGAGACATCTGGTACGAACGGCGCCTGCATCTCGCGGAGATTCTCCCAGTCTAGGTTGGCGAACCATGGGTGATTCTGTAATACAGAGACTCGTATTAAAAAAACCAAGTCAAGTGCGAGTACAGGAAGGGTTCCGTACCACAAGGCATAAAACGCCGAAAAAAACGTTTCTTTTATACTCCTTTAAATTTTATTTTTATTATTTGTTGTTGTAGCGGCAACAGATATACATATCTGTGAAAATTTCAACGTCTAGCTATCACGGTTCATGAGATACAGCCTGGTGACAGACGGACAGTGGAGTCTTACGGCCAGTTTCTTCATCAACAGCTAAAGTAATCAGTAAAAGTATTGACTTTTACTTGACCTTAACTGATACTGCGGCAAATGTGTTTCTTCATTCAAGTAACAGCTAAAGTAAAAGTCAAAAGAGTTGCCATTACACAAACGTCGTAATTTCCCCAAAAAATCGTGGGGAGATTTTTTTATACATGGCAGCACCACAATTTCTAAGTGCATAATGCTTTGTTCATAGAGTAAAAAATATGCTTTGTTACAAAAGATCCCTAAACTTCTTTTAGGTGATTGGTGTTTTAAATAAGTACCACAAGTTAGATGTATGGTTTATTATAGTTATATTTGTTACAAAAGTTATTGTTAGTATTTGTTCCTAAACTTCTTTTTATTTTAGTAGGTAGCTTAGGGTTTAGAGCTATTTACTATGAGTACCAATATGTTCAATTTAAATGTTGTTTTATTGTTTACAGTGAAAGATCTTCCAACTTCACTAACACTGAAATTGAAAAGTTGAAGAAGCTAATTAATAGATATTCAAAGGTGCTATTAAATTAAAAAACTAATGGGTTATCCATAAAACAAAAGGATGAAACTTGCGAAGTTCTTGCAAAAGAGTTCAACGCCTCAAATAACACGCAAAAAATGATCCTTGCGAATATTAAATCTCTTACGCCTATGCGTTAAATAACGCACGATAAGTTTATCGTCTGATGAACTGGAACTTTCACTTGACGATCTTGATGCCATTTTAATATTATAAATAACATCTAGGTTATTATGAAGCTATTACACAGATAAATGCGCAGTGATTTATATTAGTTAAAAACTCGAACGGGCGTCGAACAAGTCTTACCTAGAACAATACAACTTTGACAAAAGGACTATTACTTTAGCTTTCACATCTGCTTAATGGGCAGTAAAGGTTAGGGGCAAAAGTAACAATAAAAGCATCAGCTAAAATTGTGAAGAAACATATTTGACCGTTACTTTGGCTTTGTGACGTTACTTTGGCTGTTACTATTGATGAAGAAACTGGCCGTTAGTAATAGGGTCCCGTTTTAACCCTTTGGGTACGGAACCCTAAAACGTTTATCATATACCGGCTGACTTTTTTTACCGTCTGGAAAAGGTGAACGGAGTTGAGATGTCTCTTGTTTTTTATACATTCAATCCTTCAATCAATTGATTGAATGTCGCTACGAATTCATTGATAATTTCCGCGCGTAGAGTAGGGTGCCTATAAGTTGAATTTTCATATTACTTGTCGATTTATTTGTTTTAGTATGAAATGTTTACTTCAAAATAATAAGTTATAGAGGTATGAGGAACAGGGTGTAAAGTTCACTCATACTCTATAGAAAAGGGAGGATCCTCCGACCAGACGGGTGTTGTGTCTGGCGGGCAACTGCCCAATGATTCATGTCGGGCCGTTGTATCTATGCTACTTGCGCGGTAAACTCTGCTTGCGAGATGCAGGATTTTGCGTGACGTCGGTATGACGCGTTGTTTCGCATGTGGCGATGTAGATACCGCTACAATGTAATAGAATTTATTGACAGGTTAATTTTATGTTTTTTTTTTTTTTAAAGGAGATTTCTGTGTCATCGACTTTTACTCTGTTCACCTCCTATACCCTGTTTTTGTCCAGGCGGTAAAAAAAGACAGCCGATATAAGAGACACCGCCATCCTACTTTCTCTTTCCCTCTCACACATCCGTTATTATCATCCACACATGTATAATAATAATAGCTTACCTTGAAGTCTTGCAGTCCATTTTTTCCTAATCTATTTTCTGAAGAGCATATCAGTCTGCGGATTAGATCCTTCGCCTCTTCTGACACCTGTGAAATAAACATAGGCAATTTATACTTGTCGTGGATAGATGGCGCCACAGTACAGCGAACAGCGCCATCTAACAATTTCATTGGTAAACGAAGAATCATGTGATCGCGGAACGCAAGCGATACCGCTTGGACACCATCGTCTGTGGAGGGGATGCAGCGAGGACTGGTGGAGAGACCGAGTGTTGCGACAGTCTACAGTGAACAGTGGAGCTCGGACAGTCTCGGCAATCGCTCAATACCAACGCACGTGTTTGTTTCCGACACATGTCCGTTTCGATTGTTAATTATTGCTAGTTTATTAAAGTTACATTAAATTCAAATAATCTTTTCGTTCGAGTACCCACTGTAGTGCCCACACCTATCTAAACTATGTCGGAACGTGAAGAAGACCCGATGTATCGCATCTCGGCCACCCGGTGATGGTGCTGAAATGATGATGACGATGAAAACTGCTTTCAAAAAAATTTTTTTTTTGAAGTCGCTTGCCTGATCGACTCGAAAAGAGAATATTCAGGATTTTTATGTCATCATTCAAAATGGTCAACATTAGGAATCAAATTGCCCACTTCAACTTTCCACCTTGTAGACTTGGCACCATATCAAAAAACCGATATGTCATAATTATAATTCCGTGGTACCTGCGCGGCATGCTCGTCAGGGGGCGGGCAGTGGAAGGAGCGCGCGTGGTTCATGATCTTGCCGTACGTCTCCACCAGCGACTCCGCGTAGAAGGGCGTCTCGCCGAACAGCATCTCGTACATGCACACTCCTGCGGGGGGACATGAACTATAGTAACACTGCGCATTGTACACACCCCCACCCTATTTACAAATACAAATATTTCAAGTTAAACAAAACATCAACTTCATTTCAATGTCAATTAAGTTGATTTCAGAGTGACTAGCACTATTGAACAAGTTATAAAAATGTTTGAACTGAACTTTATTGTGTAGGAATTAAAGTTATTTTTCCATTAATTCATATTTGTTTACATTTTTGGCCAATAAATCGCAAACGCATATTAGTTCTGTACACAGACACGTGGGTGTGTTATATGACTACACACTCTGCTGATCGCCTACGTAGCTCCGAATAGCGTGAAGCAAACATACAGTAACAAAGTCCGCGCTCACACGTACCGCATCGTCAACATAAAACGCTCGAACGACGGAAATATAATTCGGTTAAGATTTCAACATTCACTTTTGTATCTATCGTAGAACAATTGGCATGTTAATGAGAATATGAAGTTTGTTAATAAATCCATTTAAGTATGTATAATAGGTACAACTTTGCCTAACTCGTCGGGTAATACAGGCGTCATGTTACCGACCCTTTATTTTAGAGTTATGTAGCTGAACCCCGCAGTTTCACACGCATACGTTTCGATCCCGTGGGAATATCGAGATAAAAACTATGTGTTAATCCTGGTTATAAACGATCTGTGTGCCAAATTTCATTAAAATCCGTTCAGTAGTTTGTGCGTGAAGAAGTAACAAACATACAACCACACTCACAAAACTTCCGCCTTTATAATATTAGTGTGATTGTTTTCAAATTATTTAGAAATTGATATTTTTTAAATATTATAAGACCACCTTTAAACTACTGGTATTCAGCTACTTCCGGTTAGACTGGAAGCCGAACCCAACATAGTTTTTTTTTTTTTCTAACTGAACAGACTGCTAGACAAAAGGCTGCTCAACTTAAATGGGACTGGGCAGGACATGTCTGCCGCATGCCGGACAAACTGTGGGCCCAAATAGCGCAGAATTGGTGTCCTGACACAGTGAGGCGGGGTCGTGGCAGACCACGTAGGAGATGGCGGGACGAGCTGGATAGGTTCCACCAAGACTGGAAGGAGGACGCGCGGGCTCGCGAGAGATGGAAGGAGTGGAGGGAGGCCTTCGCCCAGGAGTGGGACAGCGCAGGATAAAAAAAAAAAAAAAAAAAAAAAAAAACTGAACAGACAGCTATGCTGCTGGACAGTTTGTTGCGCCACTTCTCCACAGCGAAAGGACTAGGAACTGCTGAAGGGCGGGCGTGCCGGGGAACTGTCTTAATGTAATTACGTTCGAAAAGGGCCGATATCAGCCTAAGTAAATGACTTTTGATTTTGAACATACCTAGTTGAAAAAGGCTGGGCAGATGATGATGATGATGAAGTGGCCTTTGTTGACTGAGAAGTGTTAATAATAATTTACAAACCACTAGCTTTTTTTTTTTTTTGCGGATGGGAAATCATCAAATGACCCCTCCCGCTCTGGGTGGAGCGGAAGGGAGTGTCAGACTCTTACTGACTAAAACCCACCCGTGTTCCTTCCTTAGCCCTTTATGTTCCGGGCCAGCGGTAACCCTTTCGGACAATCCCGCTGACACAAACCACTAGCTGACCCGGCGAACTTCGTACGCCTCAGAATCAATAAGAATGTACGAGAAAATTTTCCCATGTTTTAGTAGTTATTCTGCTCTTCGGGGCTAAGACAAATCCAACAAATCAAAGATCATGATAATCGGTCCAGCCGTTCTGGAGTTATAAATGGTGTAACTAACCCGACTTCAAAAAAAGGAGGAGGTTCTCAACACGGTTGTATTTTATTTTTATTTTTTTTTATGTTTGTTACCTTAGTACGCCGTCATTTATAAACAGATTTGGAAAATTCTTTTTTTATTTAAAAGGATATACTTCCAGATTGGTCCCATTTTTATCAAAATCCAGTTCTGATGATGGGATCCACGAGGAATTGAGGGAACTCCTCAAATATTATAGGGATACCTATAGCGATTTGGGTATTTTTTACAGTAACTCATGCATTTGCTCTCGGAAACCACCATTTGGTGAAGTGGAACTGATGAAGAAGACCACAGATGGCCATCGTAACTACTTAATAATAAGTATTTCACGAGTTGCGATTCGATTACTTTAATATGGTTGCTTAGCAATTTATGCTCGTCACAATGCGAATGGTGAAATGGAGCTGATGGTGGAATACTAGGAGAAGTCCTCAACAATTAACGTCCCTGCATCGGGAAAAGCAATATTTTGTAAAAGGCGTAGGGCAAGTTGACATTAGGCTATTGTAACTTAGACACATTATAAACAGACCCACTTAAAAGCGAGAAATAAAAACTTTTTAACAAAAAAAAAAAACGACTTCCAAAAAAACACTACAAAGTGAAAAATAACTTTAATTTCGGAAGTCGGTGGCAAAAACTAGAATAGGTACAGATCCAAAGACACCGACTTCCGAAATTAAAGTTATTTTTCACTTTGTAGTGTTTTTTTGGAAGTCGGTTTTTTTTTTGTTAAAAAGTTTTTATTTTATATAAATAAATGTATTGGAAATATTACCTAAAGACCACCAATCACACTCGGGACCGTATCTGCCTTGACCGTCTTCCATGGCCTGAAAAACAAAAATAATAAAATGTCAAAAATTATAATATTATCAGCCTATCGTTTGTATCGCTGCAGGGTGAGAGGTTGAGGGAGCTTTTCACACCCTGTTCCTCATACCTCTATATGCTAGTACCACTACAATGACACAGGAGACGTATTAAGAGCCTATACTACCTCAAATGGCTTAGCATGATCCTCCGTTATGTCGAAAATACTGCAGCATTAATTTTGAAATAAGTATATGCTAAAGTTGAGGATTAATGTAAGGTCTTATGTTAGACGAAAACACGATTCCATAAAATTTTCTCGATAGAAAAAAAATTCCAAAGTTACCTCCAAACCGAACAATAAACCGCTGGTATTCAAAAACTACTTCAAATTAGATCATGAAACTTTGCATACTAACTGAACTAACTATAAAGCAGGTCTTATGTTATTTAGTTTTTTTTAATTACCTTTATTTTCACCGTAAAAAGCAAATATCTAAACTATTGGCGCTGCCTCCCGCCCAGCACCGCACTCTGTCTCGCTTTCACACAGTCCGCGAGCAGTATCGTGCGAGCGAGATAAAGAGTGAATTTTAGCTGAGGTAGTATAGGCTCTTAAGGTGAATGCGCAGTGGTAACCGTCGAAATTCAAATTTTCTTACGTCTTTTGCAATTTTCAGGTCAGTGTCAGGTTGTATCTTGATCAAAATTTGACCCGCGACTTTAACAGCTACCAATGTTTACGTAAACATTGGGTAAGAGCTTTGCTTATTTTTGCTAACGAGAGGGAGGGGGGGGGGTTAATAATTGCAAAAAATCTCCTTACTTATTACTTGAACGGCCCCCTGTCAGTTTCATACAACGAAAACGTGTTTTGCGAATTTGATCTTTATTAGCTACTAAAATTGTCGCGCTGATTGGTATCAGGAACGCATTCCCTGGACGGCCGGACTGCAGTTGCGCGGTAAACTCTGCTTGCGCGATGCAGGATTTTGCGTGACGTCAGTAAGTTACCCGTAATATCTCGGGCGATATATAATCAGGCGTGCCGACTGCGACGTTGCTCTGCACTTTGCCGTCCTCGCCGAGTCGCAGACACGAGCCGAAGTCCGCGAGTCTGATATGACCGCTCGCGTCTAGAAGGACGTTGTCTGGTTTTATGTCCCTGTAAGAGAAATTGTTATATCAGTCAGAAAATAGTATAAGAGAGATAGAGAGGAATGAGTGGAGGACTTTGCCCAGCAATCCGACACAATCCAGGGCCGTTTTTGTTGCTAGCCTAGATTTTTAGCCGATGGATGTCGTTGGTATCAATAACGAAATATGATGCTCACTGACATGTTAGCATCATCTCCCTAGCCTTGTCCCAACTATGTTGGGGTTGAGCTGAACACCCGTATTTTACATGGAGCGACTGCCTATCTGACCTCCACAATCCAGTTACTGGGTAATTACGATATCCCTTGGTAAGACTGGTTGTCAGACTTTCGGGCTTCTGACTACCCGTAACGACTGTCAAAAATCCACGAATGACAGCCGGGATCAACGGCTTAACGTGCTTTCCGAGGCACGGAAGGGTCACGGTATGTAAAGACACCCATCCACAGACCAACCGCGGCAAGCGGTGATGGCAAACATAGTTAAAATAAATAAAAAATTGTCTCTTCGTCTTAGCGTGTCGATAGCAATCTAAATGGACTCGACCCAGAATTCGGCTACTTGTTTGGCGCCATCACCAGCGTCCACCAGTTCCTGTAACGTGCAGCTGACAGGACACGCAGGACACGATATTAAGTGTCCCATCGTTTGTGGAACAGCACCACATTTACACTCCAAGGCGGAACCGTCTATGAATCTCCACCTGAACAGGTTTCCCTTGTATGGGATGTGTTCTTTTATCTTATGGAGGGCTGATATTCAGCTGCATTCAGTTAGACTAGAAGCCGATCCTAACATAGTAGGGAAAAGGCTTGGTAGATGATGACCTGGAGGGCAACAGTGGGCTGGGTAGCTGTTGAAGATGCCCGTCTAGGTATGAATAAAGCTGCAATGCAGCAGTTCTTCAGTCATGTTTTGTTCTGAAGATGAACCGTTAAAACTCACCTATGAACATAACGAAGCTCGTGCACGCTCTGTATGGCGAGCACCATCTCCGCGATGTAGAACTTGGCCATGTCTTCAGGAAGTCGGTCTTCGAACTTCGACAGTAAGGTCAGCAGGTCACCGCCGCAGTAGTAGTCCATTACCAGGTACTGAAATAGACAAGGGAAGATTAGAGGATATGTCCATGGTTGCGATATTCATTATAATCTGTTCATTTAAACAAAACATCAAGCTTATATTCCTCAAAGGGGCAGACAGAGGCGGACCCATTACTTGCGCGGTAAACTCTGCTTGCGAGATGCAGGATAATGAGTGACGTCAGTATGACGCCTTGTTCGCATGTGCCGCTGTAGATACCGCTACAAAAAAGTACAAGAAATTGGCTAAACTCACCAAGTTGTGTTCGTCCTGGAAGGCATAGTGCAGGTTGGTGATCCATCGTCTGTCGCCAAACACCAGTACATCGCGTTCTTCTTTGAAACAAGCCGTTTCAGCCCTCTGTAAATTAGTTTAATAATTAATACTCTGTGTAGGACAAAACATAATGATCTTTAAACGGCTTAACGGCTGACTTAAAAAAGGCATGGAAGACTACAATAAAAAAAAAACATTTTAATTGGTAAAAATTAAAATTTCGCTGATAAAGACAGACAAAGTTCTCCTATTTCGAAACGAAGTGACCTTACCGTATGTTTCTAGGGGCTGATTTTTCAATCGGCAGCTAATTTTCAGTCGTGGAATAAACTTGACGTCTGACAGTTTTTGTATGGAAGAACTGTCAAAAATTCAAAATTATTCCTCGGATAGAATTATCTGGCGTTGGAGAAGTCAGCCCTAAAAAGAACAATACCATTATAAAACCCTTTTTTTATCGTGGAGGAATGCTCATGCATTCTGCACTATCACGGGGAGATAGTGCAGTTATGATGGGACTCTAACCCACTAAAACTCCACAGTGTCCTCTGCCGCTTACGGCGGGGGCTCAAGAAGGGGGGGGGGGGGTGTATTTAATGTAAACCACTTTAGCAACACTAGCAAGCAGACCGATGTGTCAATGAAATATGAAATGATTGTTGCCGATGGTCTGAACTAATAAGTAATTAATTAAGAAGGGGTGACTAAGTAATAATTGCCGCACGGGTCGATCGATCAGGTTAAGCTACACTTGCCGCGGTTGGTCCGTGGATGGGTGACCATCTTCATATACTAAGACCCTCCCGTAAACAGCCAGCCCCTCGTCAACCAGCCGTTTCGAGACCAGAATCAGAATCAGTGGGCCAATTTTGTGGAACAATATTTATTTATTTATTTATATTAGGAGAACCAACAGCTATAACAGAAGCATAACAATAGTATATGAAACATAAAGCCAATTACAGGTTCTCACGGGTAAATATATGGTTCCTGGCATTGTCTTACCTTAAGCATCTCCCATTTATTGAGTATTTTCATGGCGTACACTCGTTCTCCTGTGCCAGTGGTCCCAGCGGTCGCAGCCGCCATATTGCCGCCGCCATCTGTGCCCTGTAGCAGAGAAAACCATGTAGAACATTACGAAAACACTATTTTTAAGCCCATGCGGCCACTCACCGTCACATAAGAAAAGTTCAAAATCAAAATTCATTTATTTAAACTAGGGGTAAAAAATCAGCACTTTTTGAATGGCAAAATTTCTTAAGCCTCTCCCCCAAAAGTTTTACTTTATACTTAATTTATATTTTTTCTTTAATGTGTTTGTGTCTTATTTCTTTTCTCCATACAAGAAACATGTTTTTTTCGGCGCTTTTTTTGCCATGTGGAATCCGGCTATAACTAACTAAACAGTCTTCAAGTCCTCGATAATCGTCAATTTTTTTGTCTAAAGACACCATGGCAAAATGGTCTCTACGCTTGTTAAAATACCAGCAACATAATCAAACGGAAATTACTTCGCGTAACCGAATTGTAGGGTTAACAGGCCGAACTTCCGTCGCATATTTTACCGTAAACGTTTCACTAGTCTATGGGTAGGTACTTGCATAAAGCAGCGGATTTTTCGATACAACCGCTGCAGGATTTACGGAATGAAACAATACAATGTTTTTCCTGCTTCTTTATGTATGAGCGCATAGGTATACGGGGCATTTTGCCCGCACCGATCGGTACCAAGTTGTCATTACCGGGAACCCGCGTCGTTATGCAACCACCCTAACCCGAGGGCCACGAAATGCGACGCTCCAAGCGAATTCGCTTTGCGCTGCTAGCGTCAGCGTCGAGCGTCAAAAACAAATGTATGACTGTTATCTACAAGGCCACGAAGTAGCGCTGCAAGCAGCAGCGGAATTTGCTACGAGCGAATTTGCACGAGCGTTGGATGATCCGACGCGCGTTTTTTATGAGCATCGAAAACAATTGTATGAGAAAATTTGACAGCGACATTTTCACTTGTAATGTCGACGCGTGTTCACTCTGTACTCACAGAGCATGTAACCTTTTTCTGTACTGAACTGATTCATCCCCCCACCGACGTACACGCTACAGGCGAATACTTGAAGTTCGTGGCCTTGCTTTTGACGCTTAGAAATGAGGCATAGCCTACTACCGCAGTGATGTAAAAATATCGCGATGGGTGGGTTGGTAAAAATATCGCGCACTGGATTTTAAACTGTCGGTGTTTAACCCAAACGTTGAGAATCGAACAGAGTGCATCAAAGCGAGTAAAAAAAAAAACTGTTGAATTTTCAACTCTCAGCACTAAACAGAGCGTTAAAAATCGAGTGCGCGAAAAAAATTGCCCGTTCGAACCTGGGCAAACGCAACTTAAGCCACAGACACATTACTGTGCAGTGGCGAAGGTTCCATACAACTCGATTCCTACCGGCTTCCCTTTGAAAAATGGCACAGTCAGTATTCTATACACAAATAATAGAATCATATTATAGATATCTACTCCGGCTTACCTCTTACCAAAATGTACCCTTCGCTACTGTTACTGTGTCATGTAGTGTCGTGACTCGGGATACACCAATCAAACGAATCAGTTCAGGACTACGTCAAATCACAACGAGTTTTGATTGGCGTCAGAGGGCGTCACGACACGACACAACACAGTAATATGAATCCGGAATGCAAAATTCACAGTACCTGCATAAAAGAAGCCCTCACGACGCAGACTTCGCCAAAAGCTCCTCTGCCAATAACCTTGACCAGCTCGAAGTCATCCCGTGAAAGCCGAAGCCTCTTCAACGCCGTCGCCACTGGTTTTACTGTTAAAGAACATATCATTTTAGATCCTTTACGTGTCAATCTTGTCCAATTCGTCACGACCTGAAGACAGGAAAGGAGCCACCACAAGCGCCCTAATTGTCTACGATTTTGCGCAGGTTATCTAGCACTCGGTAACGCATACTCCAACTGACTAATCCTTTCACAACGATGATTTAAAAGTAAACAAATTACACGCTACTTACTGTTTAGCTCATTGATGAAGTCATCTTCGGCCATTCGGGCATAGCTCACTCTTGAAGATTGAAATTCGTAAAATTCCCGAACCGAAATGCAATAAACTCCACTTCCAATGCAACCATTTGTGATATAGCTTCAATTCGCTTCCTTTATCCATGCTTGGTCTTCAGAACGACCAAGCTTTTCTAAGTGGAGCACACCCTATTGCAGCTTGCAACGCATTACGTCATCGCGGCTTCCCTTTCGACCTTTTCCAAAGTTCAATGCGCAACGTGTTCCGTAAACTCTGAACCAATTCCGTTGCACATCGTTTAGAGAGCACTTATATATCAAGTAAAGTAACGTTTTTATAGGGATATTGATGTTAAAGGACATGTCGGGCTAACTGCAGCGGCGCGACTACCGTGCAAGCCCCCGATACTGCGCCTGTTCGAGCTACGAGTCTAGGCTTCGCAGTTCTCGTCTAAAAATTTATTGATCGATGTCAACTGAGGATGCGCTGTAGAAGCGAGTTATTCAAAGCTAATTTCCTCTCGTTTTCATTTATACATGGATTAAGGGATCATATCGATGGGTGGTGGTCGTGTTCATAGAAACAGCTGAAAGATGTTTTCGCTTCATACATCTCATTGTATACAAATAATAGTTGTGCCTACAGTGACGGACGCTCGTGGTGGCGTGATCACGATCAGATTATTAGGTACGTAACATACTAACAGTAGCAATGGCATACATTTTGACAGTTCAACAACATTCATTGCGTTATTTACGTTGTTGAGCAGACTAGTTTTTCGAACATATGAAGCAATGGATTAGCAATATCCTTCAAAACGATTCAGATTGCGATTGAAAGTATGTTACGCAATTAGGGTGCAGGGCAGAAAGCATGTATTTACGATGAATTGGATAACGGGAGTTAAAAGAGTACGAACGGAAAGAAAAGTCAAAAGATGTCAAATTAATATATAAGTAATGATGACTTTTTTAATTCCATAGGCATTGCGTTTGACCACAATCTCACCTGATGGTAAAGCTTTGGTGTCCTAAGAAAGCGGTGAGCGGTCATGCAATAATTTAACGGCTGTCTACATAGTGTTTTCTGTCAAATAAATTGAGAGCAGGAGAGCTAAAAAGGCCCCTTTGGCAGAATCATAAAAGGATAACATTATGAATCATAATATGGCGAAGACAGTCCGTGTTTTCTTTTTTTTTTTCGCTGCACTACGTAGGAATAATCAAAGAGATTGGGATTGGATTGATTGGTATTTTAGCAAAAACCAAAAAAAATAACTGAAAAATCCTTCTCCGATGGGATTTGATACGATTAACTTAACAGTTAACTGTCTATTATGATTCATAATGTTATCCTTTTATTATTCTGCCAAAGTGGCCTTTTTAGGCCCCCTGTGCAGTGGTGGCCCAGTAGTAACGACGACGCGACTTTAGTTGTGGGTCTTAGGTTCGGACGCAGACAGGCGCCTTACTATGTGTAAATACTTTCATTTCATCACCACTGCTCTAAAAACGGTGAAGAAAAACATTGTCAGAAAACCAGCATGTCCTAGAACCAAAAATTCGAAGACGTGACATCTACCAACCCGCACTGGGCCCGCATGGTAGATTACAGCCCACTCCCTCTCGAAGAAAGGAGGTCTGTGTCCCAGCAGGGGGAACATTATAGGCTGACTAGCAGCGCCCCGCGGTTCACCCACATAAGTGTCGATCCCGTGGGAATATTGGAATAAAAAGTATTCTATGTCCTTTCCCGGGACTCAAACTATCTCTATAGCAAATTTCATCTTAATCGCTTCAGCGATTTAAGCGTGAAGAGGTAACAGACAGACAGACACACTTCCGCATTTATAGTATTAGTATGGAAGTGTGGATTATGCTATGTAATGTAACCCATTCATTCGGGACTGGAGATTTTGAAATGGTAGGCATAATATTGTCTATTGACTCGGCATATTTATCACATCAATTGATAGTCTGGCGTAATGAGAGTAAAATTAGGTCAAACAAAGATTTACATCTCGACTGCCATAACACTATCAGTCCGACTCCAGGATCAGACCTCGAAACCTATCCTTCTGCAGCGAGGTGTAAGACAGGGAGACGTTATCTCTCCGAAACTGTTCACCGCTGCACTGGAGGATGTCTTCAAGGTTCTGGACTGGAAAGGGGCTGGCATCAACATCAACGGCGAGTACATAACTCACCTTCGGTTTGCCGACGATATCGTAGTCATGGCTGAGACTATGGAGGACCTCAGTACAATGCTCGATGACCTCAGTAGAGCCTCCGAAAGAGTGGGTCTTAAAATGAACATGGACAAAACGAAGGTCATGTCAAATGCCCATGTAACACCCACTCCCATAAAGATCGGAGACGCTACACTCGAAGTCGTGGACGAGTATGTTTACCTCGGACAAACTGTCCAGTTAGGTAGGTCTAACTTCGAGAAAGAGGTCAATCGTCCAATCCGACTCGGCTGGGCAGCGTTCGGGAAGCTACGCAATATCTTCTCGTCCCACATACCGCAGTGTCTCAAGACGAAAGTCTTTGACCAGTGCGTGTTGCCAGTGATGACTTATGGCACTGAAACGTGGTCGCTCACAATGGGCCTTATAAGAAGGCTAAAAGTCACCCAAAGGGCAATGGAGAGGGCTATGCTTGGAGTTTCCCTGCGTGATCGAATCAGGAATGAGGAGATCCGCAGGAGAACCAAGGTAACCGACATAGCCCGCAGAATTGCCAAACTTAAGTGGCAGTGGGCAGGGCACATTGCTCGCAGAACAGATGGCCGATGGGGCCGAAAAGTTCTGGAGTGGCGACCACGTACCGGAAGACGTAGCGTTGGAAGGCCTCCCACAAGGTGGACCGACGACCTTGTGAAGGCCGCAGGAACCCGTTGGATGCGAGAAGCACAGAACCGGTCGAAGTGGAAGTGCTTGGGGGAGGCCTATGTCCAGCAGTGGACGTCTTTTGGCTGAAATGATGATGATGATGATGAACACTATTGACCAATGCAACTTTTAGAAATGTGGCGCTACAGATCATTTATATCAAGGCATAGCATAATCAGCCTATAATGTTCCCACTGCTGGGACAGAGGCCTCCTTTTGGTGAGAGGGAGTGGGCCTTAATCCACCACGCGGGCCCAGTGCGGGTTGGTAGATGTCAATTGCCTCCGAATTTTTGGTTCTAGGACATGCCGGTTTCTTCACGATGTTTTCCTTCACCGTTTTGAGAGCAGTGGTGATGAAATAATTTACACAAAGTAAAGCGCCTGTCTGGATTCGAAGTTCGAACCTACGACATACAACTCATAAGTCACCAATACTCGCTTTAAATAACCAGTGTAAAAATACGCTAAACGAAGCCGAGAGTCACTTGTACTCTCCGTCATTGTGATATTTGTTTGTATTGGACCGTAGCTGGGAACCTTCTGGTTACGGAGATATTTATGGTCAAAGTTCTAACATTTTCTTAGCGTTTCTTTACGAAAATGAGTTTTAAATGTTATTATGACTTAACTTTAAACACTCCCACAACTCCTGTACTGTGTTGTTGCATGCACCCATAGCACAGTGTTTTTCAAACCAAAAACAAAAGTTGTTTTCCAGCAATTATTTTTACGTGAGTTACTTAGTTTGATGTATACAGGGTTATTGGTAAAACATTAACAACCTCTTAAGAGGTCATTGTACTCATCATTATGAACAACTTTTACTATGGGACCAAACCTGCAATCGCGAAAAAAAAATCAGCTGTTCCCTACATTTATGTTCGTATAACTCGTCAAAATGTAGGGAACAGCTGATTTTTTTTCGCGATTTCAGATTTGGTCCCATAGTAAAAGTTATTCATAATGATGAGTACAAATTACCTCTTAAGAGGTTGTTAATGTTTTACCAATAACCCTGTATAATGCGAAGATGACGGCTTCGTGATGATTCTTATAACACCTTGTATAATAATGCCTAAGTATTAAAGTAATTATCAAAACTCACCGTAAGATATAAAATCCGCCACCGCCTTCTCCCTCCGAAGACTGCTATTGCAGCATTCGTCGTACAAGACCAGTAGCATATCCACCAGGGTTTCCACGCTGTGGCCGTGGGTCCTCGGAGCCTGCAGCCGCCGGGAGATGAACATCGTCTCGATCTGCTTGAGACGTTTGATGCCCAGCACTGGAAAAAGGAGATCGTTTTGAGTAGTGGGCAAGATTGAACAGTATTCTTTAAGGGGACTGACTACATGACCTAAAGTGCGGTCACTGTCGGACTGCATAGAAAAAAGAGAAGCGCGATGACACAACGCTGGAAATATAATGCAAAATATGAAGCAATTATCTCATCATCTGCCTAGCCTTTTCCCAACTACGTTGGGGCCGGCTTCCAGTCTAACCGGATGCAGCTGAATACCAGTATTTTACATGGATCGACTGCCTATCTGACCTCCACAACCCAGTTACTGGGTAATACGATACCCCTTGGTAAGACTGGTTGTCAGATTTTCGGGCTTCTGACTACCCGTAACGACTGTCAAAGATCCACGAATGACAGCCGGGACCAACGTTCCGAGGCACGGAGGGGTCTCGGTATGTAAAGATGGTCACCCATCCACAGACCAACCGCGGCAAGCGTCGCCTAACCTGATCGATCGACCTGTGCGGCAGAAAAAAGAGAAACCGAAAAAAGATGTGTTCAAATCGAAATGATGAATTTATAATTTTGTTTGCATTTACATAAATTATACATAATACCATATTCATATAATTAATACAGTATTCATTAATAAGTAAATCAATGACGATCATATTACTACTAATAGCACAAAATAACTAATAGTACCAATGCCAGTGTTACTAGGAAATTGCCAGGAAGGAAAAACTATCAAATACAGACATTATTTGCAATATACTTTGTATATAGGTAGGTATAAAACCTATGATTTGTGATATGAAATAAACTAATAAAATATGTACAGCAATTATTATTTTTACAAACTCTAAAAGGAAGCTTACTACAAAACATTAATTTATTTGTTCAATTAAATCAGATTTTATAAATAACGGCTGCTCGTCTGTTTCCGCCTGCTGTTTCACTCAATTCATCATCTGCCTAGCCTTTTTATCCCAACTATGTTGGGGTCGGTTTCCATTCTAACCGGATGCAGCTGAATACCAGTATTTTACATGGAGCGACTGCCTATCTGACCTCTACTACCCAGTTACTGGGTAATACGATACCACTTGGTAAGACTGGTTGTCAGACTTTCGGGCTTTTGACTACCCACCCGTAACGACTGTCAAAGATCCACGAATGACAGCCTAACGACTAACGGCTTAACGTGCTTTCCGAGGCACGGAGGGGTCTCGGTATGTAAAGATGGTCACCCATCCACAGACCAACCGCGGCAAGCGTAGCTTAACCTGATCGATCGACCTGTGCGGCTTTTATTATTTAGCCACGGGCCCCTCTATATACGTTAATCCGGATCGTAGTCTAATTTTCATCCAAATCTTTTCAGTAAGTGTAAGGTAAGTGTTGTGGTGTGTGTGTTGTGTTGTGTTGTTGTGTTGTGTGTGTTGTCGCTTGTGTGGGCGTTGGCCGATCGAACCAGATCAGTTTTAGTTATTAGGTACTAACATAGGCTAAATAATTATTGTTACTAACACAGTGGACCTTGTTTGTTGTCTTTAAATAAATAAATAATAATAATTAACACATTAATCATGATTCTGATTCTCTTGTACAGTCACGAGCATAAGTATGTATACACTTGGCTATATTCAAATGCGATTTTCTCCTTTATTTTTGAATGAAATTTTATATTATTAGGAACATAGTATTTTCGAACCCATAGGTTTATGTAAAGTGTCTTATTTCAACGTTGCATTCGTTATTTCGTGAAAAAATCGCAATTCAAAGTTGCCAAGTGTTGACATATTAGTGCTCGTGACTGTACATATTCTTGTAATCGGGTAACCTAAATTATTTGCGGTCAGCGCAACATGATGTTTTTTGTTCCATTATCTCTATTAGTTTAGTGTTAGGGTATGTTTAACTACGACAAACTGTCCAGTTAGGTAGGTCTAACTTCGAGAACGAGGTCAACCGTCGAATCCGACTCAGCTGGTCAGCGTTCGGGAAGCTACGCAATATCTTCTCGTCCCACATACCGCAGTGTGTCAAGACGAAAGTCTTTGACCAGTACGTGTTGCCAGTGATGACATATGCCACTCAAACGTGGTCGCTCGCAAGCAATGGGGCTTATAATAAGGCTAAAAGTCGCCCAAAGGGCAATGGAGAGGGTTATGCTTGGAGTTTCCCTGCGCGATCGAATCAGAAATGAGGAGATCCGCAGGAGAACCAAGGTAACCGACATATCCCGAAGAATTGCCAAATTTAAGTGGCAGGGGGCAGGGCAAATTGCTCGCAAAACAGATGGCCGATGGGGCCGAAAGGTTCTGGAGTGGCGACCGCGAACCGGAAGACGTAGCGTTGGAAGGCCTCCCACAAGATGGTCCGACGACCTTGTGAAGGCCACAGGAACCCGTTGGATGCGAATAGCACAGAACCGGTTGAAATGGGAGGTGCTTGGCTTATGTCTTTCGGCTGAAATGATGATGATTTATTTATTTATTTATGTCTCCATTTACATCTATCCTTACAGGGAAACCTATTGCGATAGTGTACATTTACCTTATCTTATCCTAACTTATTACTAACTTCTTAATATAACTTTATTAAATTTTGTAACTTATTACAAACAATGCATTCTTTGTGAACTCACTCAGAGAACAACAGAATAGGTCCGTGTCACTAGCTATGAGGTTGAGAGTGCGGAGTGCACGCGTCAGTGGCGCCTCACTTAAAAGATTGGTCCGAGCTCGCGGCTCCGCCAGCAGCCGTGGCTGTCGTCGTCGCCACACGTACCTGATGATGATGATATATGATGATCTCTATAATTAGTCATCATCTCCGTAGTAAACCCCTGTCTAGCCATATCTGTCACACAATCCATCCATCATTTCTTTGGCCTTTCTCAACGCCTTTAGCTGTCCACATTAATACTCAAAACTTTCCTCAAGATATTTTTCTCATTCCTGGCTTGTGTCCCATCAGTGGGAACATTATACGTTGATTATGCTTATATTATCTGCGTAGTGATGGATCTCAGTAATTTGAACCAGCGCGTCAATTAATGTCTTCGCGCATTTGATTGGCAGCTGTAACGGATGTTAGACGCGCTTTTAATTTTAACCACAAATTAGCACTACTTCTGTTTATGAATACGCGAGTATAAAGCTTATCTCTTTTGTACCATTCTTCCTCGTTCTCGTTGTAAACATAACAAGGTTTGTTTACTAATAACTCAAAATACGCATTGCGCATTTGTGCAGTTATTTCAAAGACAACATCTTTGTAAATTCTGGTAGTAAATCGAGATATTTACAGCCCGAAAGTCTGACAACCAGTCTTACCAAGGGGTGTCGTATTACCTAGTAACTGGGTTGTGGAGGTCAGATAGGCAGTCGCTCCATGTAAAAAAAATACAGGTATTCAGCTGCATCCGGTTAGACTGGAAGCCGACCCCAACATAGTTGGGAAAAAGCTAGGCAGATGATGATGAAATCGAGATATTTACAAGGCAGATGTGAACGGAAAAGCCGAACGCCCTAGCAGGACATAATAAGGACCTTATTGGTAATCTTCTTCAGAAAGGTCAGGGGTCTACTCCGAAGTGGTTGATTGTCGTGTCGGCCGAATGTTCGGTCATTTTTACCGACTTCACAAAAAGGAGGAGGTACTATGTTCGGGTGTTTGTATCTGTTTTTTTTTTTTTGTATGTTTGTTCATCGTTTACTCCGCCAATTGTCGACGGATTTTCAAAATTCTTTTTTTGTTCGAAAGTAGATAGTTCTGAGGTTGTCCCATTGTCACCAAGTTAGGATCTGATGATGGGATCTTAGAGAAATCGAGGGCAACCCTTAAATTTTATAGGCTCACTTATTGTTTTTCGCATATTTTATGAAGTATCGTGTGTATTTGTGTATGGTTGTCACCATCTCAGGTAGCTGGGCTGATGATGGAAGGTACAACTCCTTAACAGTAAGAAGTTACTCGAACAGGCAAGGACTGTTTTAGTAAATTGTTTTGATGTTTGATAGGGCATTTGCCACATTTGGTCTCATGATCATCAAGTCATGACCTGATGCTGCAGTCAGGATAGTCTGCAGAGTACCTAACTCCTCGACAACTAACAGCAGATATATCGTGTTTAGGCTCATTGAAAAGGACTCGATGTGTGGATAAACGTACTGTTACTGAGGAACACCGAAGACCTGATGCTGAAGCCAGGAGCATCAGAAAAAGTACAAACCTTGAAATTACAGCACCGTAGTCGTGATTGGGCTCATTTTAAACAGGACTAATTTTATGTTCAATGCAATGTTGACATAAGTTTGGCCTGATGCTGCAGCCAGGATTATCAGGATCTAATCTAAAAACTAATAAAAGGAGAACTCCTCAACAATTAACGTCCCTGCATCGAGAAAAGGAATATTTTATAAAAAGGCGATGGGCAAGTTGACATTAGGCTATTGTAACTTAGATAAATTATAAATAGACCCACTAAAAAGCGAGAAATAAAAACTTTTTAACAAAAAAAAAACCGACTTCCAAAAAAAACACTACAAACTGAAAAATAACTTTAATTTCGGAAGTCGGTGGCAAAAACTAAAATACTGATCCCTAAGACACCGACTTCCGAAATTAAAGTTATTTTTCAGTTTGTAGTGTTTTTTTTGGAAGTCGGTTTTTTTTTTGTTAAAAAGTTTTCTTATTCGAATATTGTTGTCCAACTACGAATTTAAAAAAAAAAGGGTATGGGTTCTAAAAAGGTTCGGATTGGCACAGTTTGGTCGGGAGTTCGGGACCTATAGTCAATATAGGAAATGAAAGGTAGTAGAAAATTACCGAACATTCGGCCGATACGGTGTTTAACCGCTTCGGAGTAGACCCCCAGGTGCGTAATACTCGCAACCGGCGTGCGTGTATGCGTAACACACTATCAGAATCTGAACCATTTTGAAGAAAATTGCTAATCCATTGCTTCATAAGGTAGAAAAAAATTTATCTGATCAACACTTAAATAACGCAATGAAAGTTGTTGAACTGTCAAAATGAAACCGATTCCGATTGATAATGTGTTACGCAATTGCCCCGTAGATGTATGAACGTAAACGAAGCGAAAGGACTATCTAAGGATCGTAGAAGGAGGCGTTCTATAGTTTCTACCCACCCCCATGGGAAGAGGACGTGAGTTTATATAATATGTAAATCGAGAAAAGAATAAATTTATGCGTGTGGGTGGGACCTTTCTTTATGAGGATATCATTTTTCGCTCCAAGTCCGATATTCTATAACACAGACAGGTACCCCATAAAGGACACTTGCTACCTACCGATTTAGGGACATCAAGGTCCAAGTACTTTTACCCCCTTACTAATAAACGTACTATATCAGATGAATAGTTACACGCCGATTTCTCTCTTTCAGTCGTCAGTAATTTGACTTTCGAAAGAAGAAGACAAAGCGTTGTGTAACTATACAGACGCTATACAACATTTAGGTAATAGTAAGGGGGTTAGTTTTTAGTCAGTAGTTTCAGTACTGATGCATAACAACGTGTGCAGAACAAGACTCGCAACGGATCATCTCTTCTTCGTGTCTGTGATCTATTGACCGATAAGAAAACTTGTTGACACCTTCATATTTTCTGAAACCAGTAGCCGTATCAAGCACTTGAGCAATTCAAACAGACGACTGATTGCAATAGGTCAAGATTGTGTATGACAACGCTTGCCTTAGTGCTTGTTCAGGTTGACTCATAAGCGCACAACTGCACATAGACATGAACGTGCTTTTGCACTGACATATCAACAGGGCCTACGTGTCGAAAATGATACTGCCAACTGCCCGAAAATTGTAAAACGTAAATTTATGCCTATCAGAAGGCCTATTTTCCCTTAAGAACTCTTAAGGTGGCGGTTCGCGCCGCGACAGAGACAAGCGACCGAGACAGGAGACCGAGACCGGAGACCGCGACCGTCACTTGGTTTTAAGCAATGTATAGACATCAGTTCGCGAGCGAGACAGAGACAGGAGACCGCGCGACGGTTGCTGCCCCTACATTGTTTAAAGTCAACTGACGGTCGCGGTCTCCGGTCTCGGTCTCCTGTCTCGGTCGCTTGTCTCTGTCGCGGCGCGAACCGCCACCTTTACAGATCTGCGACACCGTGGCGCGACAGCTGTCGCGAGCGGTCGCCGACCGACGTAGCGCATGTAGGATTCAGTTAGGCCGTCGCTATATGTAATATACTGGTATTCAGCTGCATCCGGTTAGTGTGCATACATACACACGAACGACACGCGTCCACACGGCAGAGGAAACTGCAGTTGTTGACGAGTGTCGACGGCAGCCGTCGACACCTGTCGACGCTTGTCGCTAGGCTAGGCAGATGATGAGCCTGACCGCCACGGGAATATAAACCCATGCGGTGATAGCCAGAGATCTATAGTGTTATTTTATACTAAGCGTATTATTATAAAGCCTTGCGATTACAAACAAAGTTGTGTGTCACACAGGTATGACTGATTATTCTGAAAAGTATCAGCACTTAGTGCAAGTACTTAGCCCTAAGTGCAGAAATACCTAGTTGGGGTTAAAAACTTCATGCTACTTTGATTCTTGATTTTCAAAGTGTCTCAGATATGAGTTAAAATGATGACTCAAAAGGGTGGAATAAAATGAAATAGCTTATTCTGTAAATAAGATACCAAAATCACTTTTACGTCATATTATAAAAAAAATAAGCTACATGGAGTCGACATTTCCTATCCGACCCCTGAGAAGAAAGGTTGCCTGCTTGTCGGTCTTCTACAGATTGTACTTCGGTGAGTGTGCCCAAGAACTCCACGACCTCATTCCACCGGCCCCCTTCTACCTTCGGACATCCAGACGCACTGCAAGTTACCATCCCTACCTAGTTGCTATTCCACCAATTCGCACTAAGCGTTTTCAAATGTCTTTTATAATGCGCACAGCAAAAGAGTGGAACTCTTTACCTGCGTCTGTGTTTCCGAGCTCATACAACCCGAATCTCTTCAAAGTAAGAGTGAACAGGCTTCTTCTGGGTGAGCTCACTCCATCGTCGACTTTGCCTCTGTCAACTCTGACCTAGACTAGAGTCAAGAGCAAACCCATTTCAAAAAAAAAAAAAAAAAAATGGCGAAACAAACTCAAGGATCTCTTCAAACAACTTCGACGAACAATGCCACATCAGAAGCGATATTTTGGTAGACGTTTTAATTCCGACAGCTTTACACCTATTGCCTTGTCCTCTTCTTAGGACTGTTTAGAACAAAACTTATTTGAAAATGGATCAGATACAAAATCTGAAAGTTGATTCGCGAGTGTTGCCAACTGAATAAAGAGAGTAAAATGGGGGTTAGCCTTCCTTATAGCTGTTCCAGAAGTCCGATATTATGACCGAATTGGAGGCAGACCAAAGGCAAACTTCATGCTACTTTAGATTCTCAAAGTGTCTCAGATTATGAGTCAAAAGTGATGACTCAAAATGAGTGGAAGTTTTGATTCCGAAGGATTTACACACCTATTGCGTTGTCCTCTTCTTGGGACTGTTTAAATCCAAAACTATTTGAAAATAGATCAGCACCCTAATTGCGCTACACACTATCAATCACAATCTCAATCATTTTGAAGGATATTGCTAATCAATTGCTTCACATGTTCGAAAAATTTGTCTGCTCAACAACGTAAATAACGCAATGAATGTTGTGGAACTGTCAAAACGAAAGCCATGGCTACTGTTAGTGTGTTACGCAACTGCCCCGCAGATTCAAAATCTGGAAGTTGATTCGCGAGTGTTGCCAACTGAATAAAGAGAGTAAAATGGGTTAGCTTTCCCTAAAGCTGTTCCAAAAGCCCGATATTATGACCGAATTGGCGGCAGACCAAAAAGGCTTTACGCCATGAAGGGTAAAATACCAATTTGGATACAAACCAAACCAAAAAGCTTTGCTTTTGAGCACTCTATGCCAAATGTTACGCAAATTGAAGGTAGCTGAAGAAATATTACAGAGGAGTGGGTAGTTAATAAATATCTGTGATAATCGTGGACAGAGTAAACTATAGACTGCTGCATATCTACTTTTTCATTCGCACAAGAAAAAGAGAAATATATTAACGTCACTAACAAAGAAAAGAGACAGAGTGTGAATATTTCTGTCCCTCTAAGCACATCAATGTGCACACCAAGTTTGACGTATACGAATGAAATATTAATAAAAATTATGAATGAAATAATAAAAACTACACCGCGATTAAACAGAAAATAAGATCTTTTTCGTGCATAATTCAATAATAGTACATTTGTGCAACTGTGAAAATGGTAAGGTGCAGTGTAATAAGCTGTAAAAATTATAGTATGATGAAGAGTGCCGGAATTTTTTGTCCCTTTCGGTGACACGGATAACATGTAGATTACTCTGTCTAGGGTGATAATATTGTTTTTAGTAGACAGTCTTCAAACATGACATTTTGTTAAAACATTAGGTGGTTTATTTATAAACGATGATTTATACATAAGTCTCTCCTTCCCCTTTTTAATCCATCCAAAGGTTGTCTTTAAAAGATCGCAATAAGATCGCCTATTGTGTCACCCTAGGTAAAATTTATATATTTACATAAATATCGGAAAAAAAAAATGGAGTACATAATAAAGAGTCTTCTATTATTCTAATAAAGTTGAGTCAAGTTGAGTGACGTTCAAACGTCAAAAATGTATGGTTAAACAGTCGCCAATCACTACTAACTTCAAACAACGTTTATAAATAAAGGAATTAAAATGTGACTACCAACAACTACTCTAAAATACGAAACAAAACTATTAAAATGTCGATGAACCACTATACCTGGCAAGTTAACATCTAAATCCTCATTACACAAACAATCAAACAGGAAATAACATGGCTAAATTAAAAAGGACATCCCATTACTAAAAAGAATAATATATACAGTACATCATAAGCGCACATAGTAACACAATGAATCAGTTACGCCTGCAATGCTAATTAGTTTACAATGGTTAGTTAGATAATTGGCTGTATGACTGAATACCGCAGCCTTGGGATGGGTGTGAATCTTCGATCAATAATAGTACTATTATTGATCGAAGGTGTGAATTAAAAAATAGGTTCTGACAGGCGAGGCGCGTGGAATGGAAGTCTGTTCAATTTTGGCGCGAATTTATATCGGGGAAATTCATCGATGTTGCAGCGTTTAGACAAACAAAATGCAGAGATAAGATTTCACACGCGTTTGTATTTATTTTGTTATACTGTTTACTTCCGGAAAAGCTCTAGTGCGGCGATGCAATGCGACGCGGTGGGTCAGGGGAACAAGAAATTTCACGCGGGCAAGTCGCAGGCAGAAGCTAGTTATTATTAATTTAATTATTATATTAATTTACAATTTAGAAGAGCTTTTCTTTATGTGTTTGTTAAAACCAATTTGCAGAAACTAAAATAATTTATCATCATTTATTCGAATGCTGAAGTCCAGAAGTACTTAACTAAAAACTAACATACTTAAATGAGAACACAATAAAAACTGCATCTAAAGGAAACCTGACAAAGACTAAATAGAGACAGTTGGGTGTAATTAACACCCAGATAAGTGTAAATTACACCAACTTTCTACCTAGTTGACATGCCTGGGTGAACTTGCGCCTGTTACAGGTAGATACCATTTTATGATAAGCTGTAAATAAAAAAACTGGCCAAGTGCGAGTCGAACTCGCACGCGAAGGTTTCGTACCATTGTACAATATTTAACTGACTTAACACTACTTACAATTTTTTTTTTAAACACCTTTCTTAATAAGGGGGACCCCTTTACCACTTACGCCTACTTCCCATGGCACAAACTACAGAACGCCACCTGGTACGATTTTTTTTTTGGTTGGGAAATTATCAAATAACTTCTCCCGCTCTGGGCGGAGCGGGCGGGCGTGTCAGACTTTTACTGACTAAAACCCGCCCGTGTTCCTTCAGTTGCCTGTGCCAGGGGCGACGGTATCTCTTTCGAACAACCCGCGACCCTGGCAGGCACCGGCCCTAGCGGACCCCGTCAGTTAGTGCTGACATCTCTTTGAGGCGCGCGTGGAACACAACAAGCCGTCGACCCGGGCCTGGTCGATACCGGACGGCGAGCTGCCCATCCTAAACATATTCCTTTTGCCTAAATTATCTTCATACATCTGGGCGTTCACGCATGCGGTTTCAAGTACTACGTACGCACCAGAAGGCCAATTCTTGTAATTTAAAACGTTCAAAATCTAGTTGCAGTCTTATCTTGGCGAAGAACAAATGTCAAAATGTCTTACCAATTTTTTTTTCACCTAATCTATTTATGTTTTTTATGTCTAATGAGAATGACACAGAGGCCTAAAACATGTCTTGCTAGATTGCTTACAATGCTTACACATTACTTAAAAAGAAATAAATTCATATATCATTCAATTTGGCCTTAAATAAGCAGTTTACTTAAAATTTTCGAAATTTCCGAAAAGAACAAAATTTTGGTAAAAAAATTGGTACCTAAGACTTCGTCTAAGACAACCATGGCTTAAATTGTTCTAAATTGTCTGTACTATCTTCACCTTAAAGCTTTGCACCCACCTTCCAATCATCCTGTATATTAACAGTAATACATTTCCTAAACACTATTGTAAACCAATGTTAAACGTATTATACTGTTGGTGCTCTTTGATCATCGTCATTCTCCTATCCTTATCTCAATTTATTTGGGGTTGGCGCAACCTGTCTTTTACTTTCATACTTCTCTATTAGTCCTCATTGCAGTAGTCACCCTTTTTCTTACTGGATGGACTGTGTGAATGATATGTCATTCACACAGTCCATCCATTGTTTCTTTTATTTTTACTGATGAAAAATTTCAACCATAGGGCGTCGAAAATCAAGCGCCGAATTCATGGTTACAGTTTGCATGTCTTGCCACCCTGTACATATATATATACAGAGAAGAGATAGTAAAAATTTTGAAGTGGGTAGTTTTATGGAACTCCTCAACAAATTGCTAGACTTTTGTAGCTGTAAAAATAAAAGACTATAAAAAAATATATTACCTGGTACATTATTGGTGGGTCCCAAAGCCCGATCGGGCGAAGAGTCCTCCTCGTCAGACATGTTGGCTCCGTTCACACCATCAACCATTGGTCACTCACTTAATGTCTGCACTTATTGACAAATCACTTCATATTACACTTACACTAAGTCCTACGAGATTCATGTATAAAATCTACTTTAAAAAAACAATTTAAGGCATGCAGCTTATTATTTTGTCTGTCTCATAAGTGTGTTCCATTGTTATTTGAGTTATTTCTTCAGCATCTGTAAAAGAGGTTTTGGGTTGGCTGTATGTGGTTTGATACTTGTGCTTGACTAAAAGTTACAGAGTTAAGCTATACACACTGTTTTTTTTTTGTATTGCCCTGTTCTTAAGGCGAAAGCGCCAGGGTAGCCCGCGAAATTCTTTTTTTTTTAGGTTTTTTGCAATTTGCTGGTCAGTATTATGTTGTACATTGATTAAAATATGATTCGCGGCCGTAAAAAATATGTATTTACAGAGTTATAATCATTAAAGTCATCAACACAACTCTCTAAGACCATGTAATCCCCAAGAATGACTATTTCATGAAATCTTAACATTTGGGGATTACATGGTCTTAGAGAGTTGTGTTGATGACTTTAATGATTATAATTCTGTAAATACATATTTGTTACGACCGCTAATCAAATTTTAATCAACGTACTACTTAAAACTGACCAGCAAATTGCAAAAAGGTAAAAATATTGAATTTCGCGGGCTACCCTGGCACTTTCGCCTTAAATAGTTGCTAGTTCAATCGAAAGTATTTTATTGTGGTTGTCTTTAAACATTCAATTCAGTATTATGTTCTTGTGAAATTAATAATCTAGACAATTTATTTCCAGGAATGTAGGCTTGTTCTTAGTGGAAATATCTATAAAAAGAAACAAGGCCTATCATTTTATAACCTGGAGAATTATTAAAATAGAATTTTATTAAAGTTTTTCACATCTTGTAACTAGGTCACTAGTATTAAAAATAGTTATGAGTATTTTTTTGAGAAAAATATTTTTTGTGTAGGAGAATACTGCTCCACATTAAAGAAACACTATGAGGTTCATATCTAATTATTGTTATCTTAAAAAATGTTTTTAAAGGGCTGGTATCATCACACTGATAACTGCCTGATAAGGTGACCACAACAGTATTCTATTTACAAAATTCATATTGTTTATAATTTTTATATTCAGGCAATCAAGTCCCTACTGAGCCTGATTAGAGGATGATTCTTGAATAAAATATGCAATCTCTAACAATGAAAATCCAGTGAGATTAATATCACTAAGAAAGTCAATAAAAAGTAGATAATTTAAAGAATCTATGTATAAAAGTGACTCACATAAAACCTATAGTAATCCTACATTCAAGTCTAACCAGGAAAATAAACACTAATAAATATAAATAGTTCTAAATAAGTCGATACTATAGCATCGTCGCCGCAACTGCAACTCCTACCCACTAACGTTATAGACTGGGGTCACCAGGAAATAAAAACCGATTTTCGCTATTGTTTAACAAATCAAAAGGCGACAACTGCTTTCTATTCATTGATTGCAAGGTTGCGGGTGTCACACAATACTAGAGCGCTTTCGCAATCCCTTACAAATGAACTTTATGTACATTTTTATACCAAAAAAAGAATAATGATCACCATGACATATCGATACGATTTCCGCATCGCGACTATAAATAAACAATAACATATACTTGCGTGCAGCTAATGTAACATCCCGTTGATGCATTTCTATTTTCAATATATTTTTATATCGCTCTGAACAGAACACAATACCACTGAGATCTTAACCTATATTTTTTCTATCGATTGTTATGCAAAAACACTTAGATGAGTCATCGTTTACACTTTTATACAACACCACAACTGCAGGTCAATGATATTCACCTGGATATTCCGTTAACTTTAATTGATTTTGGCTATGGCTACTAAATCATTTTGTTTAAATTATTTTTCGATCCTTTCGAAGCAGACATTTTACTCGGGACACTGAAAGTGTTGCTATACTTGCTATAGGAAGAAATGTAGTTACAATTTATTTGATGTTGTGAAAAGTTTGTGAAAATAAATATACAACAACTTGTTAGTTCTTTCTTTATTTAATTTACATTTATTGCCTAAAAATAATATACAACTAACTGCCTACTAAATAGGTACATACTACACTATAATCCTAAAAATAAACTATAGAAATACAAAAACAATACAATTTGTTTTTATTCAAAAATATTGAAATGAATTAGAAAATGATATTTTTATCAATGAATTAAAAATATTATTATTTTTAAATCGATACTCTGACGTATCGATTAAATTAAGATTTTTGTAGTCAAAGTTACTGACTGAGTACTTTTTGGACGACTTTGCCTCCTGCGTAGAAGTTGTATACATGTATTATTTACTTGTAATTTTACATGAAATTGTAACTTTTGTAGTAATATAACCTTTTTAACCCAACATTACAAATCAAGCAAAAATCTACTCAAAAATGTGCCACTGTTTGCTAAATACAGAAGTCGTCTGACTGGCAACGGCAACGTCTCTACCGGATGTAGAGTCGGAAATACTTTAAAATATGTGCACATTTTAGTCGTTATTAATCTTTATAACAGTTTTTTGGGTTTACTATCCATACAAATTATATTAAAAAAATCGTAATCAGAATTATAAATGTATAATATTTGAAGAATAAACTATATTTTTACCAAAATGTAGTAAATTCCAATGTAAAAAGTCACTCCATTGATAGAGCGTCATTTGTACGTAATGGAGTCGATGTTCTTTTCGACGAGTTGTAATTGAAATAATTATATAATTTTCGACGAAATATCACATAAAACTGTTTGTTATTGTGTATTACTGGATTGCAGTGAATGGTTATAGATAATTTATGGATACCTTAAGCGCTAATAAGCTTTCAAACAACCTCGTTTTATCAATGGTATGTGTGACATCAAAATATTTTGGAAAGTTCATTGAATTTATCATAAAAATCTGTTCTACGTGCATAATCTTACGTGAATACCTTTATTTACGTCTTAAATAGTGATCCCTGTAAGTTTGTTGCAATGTGCTATGTCGTAATCGTACAAAAACTCGAAGGCTTTGTCGCCCGCGTAATTGAGTAGCAAAACGGAAAGGTCATGCATTCATATTCACCTTTTTTGTTTCCAGAACGATGTTCGTCTTTATATAAAGGCAATTGTGGTGCGCGAACAACGCATATTATAGTTTTGGCTGCGAACCAGGACAGTTTTCATGGTTTTGAGGGGGCACCTTTGTGGACCACAGTTAGATGAAGGTATGGCCTCAGATCAACCTGTGAAGAAGAAACAGCGGATTGACGCGCCCGACATTGATGATGGTAGCGACAGATCTACGGAGGATGTTCTCACTGACATATTCGATTCGGAGACAACCCCTGCTGAGGCGTCTGAGGAGTTCCCGTCAAGGAATGGTGAGTCTCCTGACAGCGGAACCGTTAGCGAGGATGCAGTGGACTGTTCCAGTCTCCTGAGACTCCCTAGTGACACTAATGTGGAGATCATACCTTCCTGCTCCAACTCAACACCACATTGGAACTCGGAGGATGATAAACTGCTTGCCGAGTTGAGAATACTACAGGATGCTCTTGTTGGTCAGTGTTTATGTAGATTTAACGAGACAGCAGTATCACAGCTCTTTGACAGACAACTCAATATTGTTTCCTGGCCCTTGACATGTTCCCTTACTTATTTGTCTACGATGCAGCTTATGTTCGATATATATTTAAAACAAAACAGTACTGGCACCATATGTTCAAAAATTATGCAAGCATGTGACATATTCGTTAGAAATAGGCATGATTGGATAACCGAGGTTGTTGAATTGGCAGATCATAAGAGTAAATTCATAACATTTGTGGCCTGTAGAGTACTAGCTAGTTTTCTTATAGTCTCTAAGGACACGGTAGATGAGAATTGGCTACAGCAGATTGCTGAAAACATTTACCTGTTTGATAGAATCAATAGGATCACAGTACAAAAGATAAACTTCAGTCTAGATATAATAAAGAGGATAGTTGAGTGGAAAGATGTAGAGCAGCATCCTTTAGAGGACAGTAGTTACATTAATTCAGTGGGAAACGTGCAAGTGCAGGAAGATAACCCGTTCAGGAGTAGTGTTGGCTATGGAAGTAGTGGGGAGATGCCCTCTAGTTCCCACAGTAACCTGCACAATGCATTTTCAAATCTACAAACGCATGGTGCACCATCCACATCTTCAGAGCAGGAGGGGCCGCCAACACTCAGACTAAATGAGCCAGTATTAAGACTGTCATCTAATGAACAAAGACAGATGGAGCAATCTGAATCCCCTGAGCCACCCCAGTCGAGGATAGAGAGAGTGAACGAACATGGTTGTGTCACCGTCATACTCACTGACTCAGAATCCTTTGACACCTCACACATAAAATGCCTAACAATTAAAACGCTAGAGCACCACTGGCCTCTGCTAGTAAAAAATATGAAGCTTCTTCTTCTAAGGTACCTGAATTTAGCAAATGCTGAAAATTGTATACTAACATTTTTCTCGTTATGGGAGAATATTATAAGTGTAAAAGCGAATCTCTCAGTTATAGACACAAAACCATTTTATGCGGATTTGCAGGGCTTTGCAGACCTGTTAAGGAATACGGTGTTGCCAAGTCTAATATATACTCATTTACTAAGTTTGTTCAATGAAGTTCTGTGTTATGGGTCTACATTGGCGCTACAAGATATTTTGCCTGAAGAGATATGCTGTCTGGCCCACTCTATCGTGAGGTTTGTTAAAGACTTTAGATTACTAAATGATGTAAGAGTTCAGACAAGTAGAAGTGGGTTTGGATTCTTAGGACATGAATGCACAATCCTGAGAGACCACGCCTTAGGCCCTGAAGTAGCGCCTTTATCGTCATCCATTCAACTCGTAGATCAGAGTTATGGAGAAGATGAAAATGACGAATCATCTAGAAGAGAAGTTGACAAAACTATGCTGCAGAGAATGTCGTTACTAGTTCTGAAATCTGTGGCCGTCACTGTTAAAGAAATGCGATGCGATTCCTCTGACAGTTCAATAGACTCGTCAGATTATAATGCGATACAAGATATGCAGATTGTAGAACGATCTATTCGCGACGTTCTTAAAAAACTGGATGTTTTCATCAGAAATAGCTTAGAGTTCCATCCTGAGACACCTTTTACGAAAATGCTGATACATTTGTTCAGTGAGCAGGATGACTATTTGATTGAATCCATGGTGTGCACGCTTGATATAACTGTAGGGATTGTTTATAGAAACTCGATGTACCCAGACTTAATACCAATGCTGAACCCCATATCTTCATTCATAGAATTCTTGAAAGTTGTATCACATGATAGTGATGTATTACTCGACTATCTTGTGAGCAACGAGACATGTTTCTTGCTGTATTTGCTCAGATTTCTGAAGTTTGTGAGAAGGAACTGGCCAAAGTTTCTGGAGACTTGCCAGCAGACAGACACTGGGGGAAGCAGAGGTCTGGATGATACAATGAGAGTACTAATAAGGTTGAGATTGCAAATCAGCAGACTGGTTTCGAAGTCTCTGTTCCCGTACAATATAAGTCCTGTACTACGATTGTTGGAAGTCTGTGAAAGTTTGTATGAAGGTAATGAGTTTAGTTGAATATTTAATGTAGTATCCTGTTCTGAAATTCATGAAATTAAAATACAAGCTGAAAGTAATGCTCGACTTGACAAATTATTCTGGAAATATTGCTGCTTTCAATCTTGGTGAAAAATCACATGAAATACTTGAAATAAAGCCAGGAATTTGGAATAACTTTTCATCAACCAAAGGCTTATCAGGCCTCATTTACACATCAAGTGTCAATATCTTTATTCAAACTCATGTTTTCATAAAATATGACGTCAAAGTAAGATCTAGCACACACCACTCTTGCATTGAAATAAACTATCTATCTACAAAGACTGCCAACTCATTTTACATTCCAAACTTTGCTTAGTTTCGCGTAGAAATTAGCTCTATTTAATTTATATTATTTTTTAATGTTGTAACATTTGTAATATTATGTGTAATGTTAGTTTTTAAACTGTAATTATGTGTTACTCAGTCTTCCTTTAGAGTATGTTCCTTTAATGCAATATGTATAAAATATTGGGACACTGTGCATCTTTTTAATGGTACAAAAATAATATGAAAGTAAAATGATTTCAGACAGTTTGTAAGTTCCTTCATTAAATTAATAAAGTTGATGTTTCACCAACAATGTTTTTGGACTCTGTAACTTGTACGGTTTCTGCAATAAACAATGTTCCACAGTGTTCTAATAAATACCCAATAATGTGCCTTACCGTTATGTAAAAATAGGGTGCTCAGTAATAATATTTTAATGTAGAAATAAAATGTTTTCAAGAAAATATTTATATATATTTTTAGTGCAACCATTTTGCATAATAGTTTTAAATAGTAGATTAGACGATTTCTAGAATTAATTTATTTTAGTTTTTAGTTATTCGGTTGTATTATATATTTAGTTTTGATATTGCATATAAAATGCGGGTCTATACATTTTTTTGTTTTTAACTAAATTATATTCCATGCCACAATGATGTACATAAATGCCATCAATTACCATGTTATAAGTAAATGTAATCAGTATTAATACAATATCCTAATTTATATCGACGTTATAACATAGTAAAAAATCATTGTTGTTTAGTAAACTTATTGAGGATGGTGTAAAAGAAAAATCATTTTAATTTAAAAATATTTGAACATAAAAATCTGACAGATTAACTTTACACTATATATATGTAAACTTATTTCCAAATAAAGACTAGAAAAAATAACGATATCTCCTGTCCTGTATCATTCAGTTAAATATTATGAAAATTAAAAATTGTTTCTTGTGAGCAGCATCTATTATACTAATATTATAAAGCTGAGGAGTTTGTTTGTTTGGTTGAACGTGCTAATCTCAGGAACTCCTGGGTCGAATTGAAAAATTATTTTTGTGTTGGATAGTCGTCGAGTAACGCGGGTTTACTTTAATTGTTTACGCAGCGGCGTAAACAATTAAAGTAAACCCGCGTTTCCTAGCTTCCTGCTCTGAGAAGAGAGGCCGAAACAAACTCCAATAAATGTTTGTTAGCCATAAAATGTCCACTGCTGGGCAAATATTCTAATAAGTTTACCAAGCAACAAACCATACTTCGACTACGGGATCTTATATTATGTTTTATTATAGCTTTAAGTGATAGAACGACAACAGACTGTTATGTAGGTATAAATGTGTCCATTTTGTTACTTCCATTTAGGTAATTAAGATGTTATTTTAGTATTTTTTTCATCGGTTATTTGATATGATTACTGAATCTCAAAATTGTGGACCTCTTAAATCTGCAGACCAGTTTAAAGTCTTATTTTCAAGAATATTTTGATTATTATAAAAATATCCTAAAAGTAATGAAGTTATTATCCATCAGGTCGAAATTAATTTTGTTACTTAAATACTATTATAATTTTTAGAAAAATATTTGTATACTTATCTTGCCAATAATATTACCGGAAAACATACTTTTTCTTTTAAATTAGTATTCTGTGTAATTCTATAAAAGAGCTTAGAAAAGAAATCATTGAAGAAGCAAAGCGTTTTGTTTGCATTATTTTTATTTCTTACAATATATTCAGGGACTGATCAAAATGAACTCATCTAAAAACAAACATACATTTAGTTAACAATCTCCTGTATTACACCTTTCATTAATTAATAATGATATATTTCACAAGTTTTGGCTTTTATTAGTATCCTGTATTATGTAAAACTTAAGTTTATGAAGGAGAAATTCTAAATTTTTATATTTATAAGCAGTAATTTAAGTACTTGTTATTGTTAAGTAACAATAATTTAATTTAAATAACGACATTAAAATGAAATATTTTTGTACATGATGACAACATTAATTCTGGTTTTATTTTTTTACACTTTTCGTTCTAACACAAGCGTTTTTAAAAGTATTTAGTTCCTCATATTAATTCAAGATATGTTCCTGAATGACCATATAAGAAACGGACTTTAGCAAGGCCTTTGATAAAGCTAGTAAGACATCGTTTTTTATAAAAACTGTGATTTCAGGGTCAGACTAGTGTAATTGCTTACTAGAGTCTAGTCGATACAAAATATCTCGTTCGTTTAATTAACGTAAACGTAAGGGTCAGTTCACACCGAGATGCTTCCCTGCAGTGGTGTTGTCCACTCATTCCAATATAACAAGTTGGTATTGTCAATCAAGCATGAAATAGCCACTATGAGTAAGATCTACAAACATATTAAATATTAGGCAACTACAACACAGTTCATTTGCTAACAAATAATAGTTTGGACCAAAGTCGGTGCCTTGAGGAACACCCGGAAGAAATATTATTTTCAATAAATAAGGAAAAAAAAAACGTATACTAAGGGTCAGTTCACACCGAGACGCGACGCGACGCGGAGTTTTCAAGATAGAAATACAATTACAGACCTTATCTACTACACTAAAAGGTACACAATTCAGTGTCTACTACGTTGAGCTGCGCAGCGCGGCGTAGCTCACTGAATCGTGTACCTTTTGTGTAGTAGATAAGGTCTGTAATTGTATTCTATCTTGAAAAATGAACTGTGTTGTAGTTGCCTAATATTTAATATGTTTGTAGATCTTACTCATAGTGGCTATTTCATGCTTGATTGACAATACCAACTTGTTATATTGGAATGAGTGGACAACACCGCTGCAGGGAAGCATATATGTCACCACGTGGCTAAGTGCTCATACACACGGGCGACACGCGTGTACGACTAACAACATGCCGCTCGTGTATTTGAGAACCGGACTCAAATACACGAGCGGCACGTTGTCGACGTGTCACTGATGTGACTGATCCCGACTAATTGGCGACTAAATATGGGAGAAAACAGATCTTCGCTAGGTGCCCTAGTTTTTGAGATATAAATGTGGCCCTGCTGGGGAAACTCTCTCCAGATCGGCCACCTATAAACCCTTATAACTTTTGAACCAGTAACCGACAAATTCTGATATTTGGCGACAAATTTCGACTAATTAGCGACAATTTTTTTGTTCTATCAAAATTAAAATCCTTGATGGTGGCTCTGCCAGAGTCAGTGACACGTTGACGACCGCTCCGGTTGCCTCTGCTTTTGAATCGTTCCAATCGTGCGTTTTCACACATGGGTTATTCTGCGGCTGTCGTCGATCTAAAGCACTAGGAAGTGGTTAAAAAGCGGGGGTTTTGGTGGCCTGTCTTTTGTAATTTTGACGTTCTATAAGTGCTGAATCTCAGCCTAACTTGATTTTGATGGGTTTGGAAATAAAACCATAAAAAAATACGTATCACCAATTGTATTTCTAATCATAATTTACAACATATAACATACATTAGCATTGTACATGTAGTCAAACGTTCGTACAATCACACTTATACACATATTGCTTATTTTTGGACGCAGATCCCATTATAAACGGGGCTAAGGGTAGGTTCGATATAAGATACGATATAAAAAGTAAAAATTGGAACGTGTGAGTTGATGCCAATAAGCATGCAACTATTTATATAATGTAACTTGGGTTGTAAAATACATAGGTATAAGCAGTCTACATTATGTAGGTAATCAATTCGATTGGCAGGATATTTTAAATGAGTGTTGGGATGGGATCTTTGAAATGTGGGTAGTTGCGACATCAAACTACAATCTAAAGGTAGTGTGTATCTGTGCGTGTCTTATATAAGTATTTGAGCAGTATCTTGATCATTCAAGATAAGAATATGTATGGGAACTTAGTTGTTTAACGCGCAAGCGTCAGTGTAGCCCACAAAATTCAAATTTGCTGACGTTTTTTGTAATTTGCAGGTCAGTATCAGGTTGTATTTGGCTCGAAATATAATGTTCGCGGCCGTTTATCCCTTCAGCGAGACGAATTTTCTGCAAGCGTACGCCAAAAAGGTCTATTGCTGAGAAAATTTTCTATATAGGTACAATTTTCACACTTATGCTCTTAGATAAAAGGTTCAAAACTGGTTGTATCTACGAGCTTTTTGGACTTCAGCTCACCATGTATGAATTTTAAAAAGTCCGTTAATATATCAAATCACATTTCTAAAACACATCCTTACATTCGTGCATTCTAACAATCAACAATTATTTCAGAATAGTTATGAAAAGTATAAATAATTATACCTAGTTTTTGTCACATATTATTATGTACCTAATGTTTTATACGACAGTAGTTCATTACAATTTTAAAATGGGTTTATTACAATCTCAAACACATTTGTATAATCTAATTTAATGTCTCTCCCATACTGCGAGCCACTTTCCGTACAATCACTAATTTATTCGTAAGTTTCTAATAATTTTGTCTCTATGGTCAACTACTTATGACATTGACTGTGCCGATACCTATAGTAAGCGTCAAACTTTGTGACGGCTCTGAAGTGCGCTACTCGCTGCGCAGTAGGTACCTCACCTCTCACCCCCGCTGACAGGTGAAGTTGTTACTGCGCAGTGACTCGCCTCATGTTCAGAGCCGCTATAAAGTTTGCATCGGGCTGTAGGTACAGACGCCCGCACATCAAGCTACTAAAATCTATCAAATTTCTTTAATAGATTTCAACTTTATCGCTAAAGCATAAGGCTCAAAGTTGATCGGGAAAATTTGACAGTTTCGGGTAGCTTGATGTGCTGGCGTCTGTACATACTGTGATATAGTAAAAATACACAAGGTAACCGTTGTTTTAACAAACACGAGATACAATATTGAAGATTTTTCTGAATACTTCAATTTCGAGCCAGTAGGTACACAAGAATACACTGGTCACACTATACCTGCTAGGCTAGTACTTTTCTCTAAGTACACTCAATCTTCGTTCCACCATGTCGCAGACAGGACTCTAATACGAATGTTTTTAATTCGTGACACAATTTTCAACTGATACATGCCAGTGGGGGGCCGACCACCACCATAACAGTTTTATTTTAATCGAGTGTGCGAAAGGGACGGAGCTATACAGGACGTATAGCTCCATCTCTGGTGGTAGGCCCCCTGATTCTCTGTGTAACCAACCTCTACATTTCAAGAACCGCTGGTTGAGTACTGCCACGCTAAATAGGTCACTTTCTTCAAAGAATAGGTAAGACTTGGAGTGGTATATTGGGCATGAAAATGCAGCGGCACCAACTGGTTAAAATTATCACATAGAATTAATAATAATAGGCTATTTGACAATGTAAAAAATAAGGTCATAATTATTGACACTCGTATAGATTATCGCTTTTAAAATCGATTTGCATTAATTTTACTACAAAACAATGTATTATTTATTTAAAAAATCCCGAAAAAACTTCATCTTTTTAAATCTGGCGCCACGTAATCGAAAACGGTCTGGATTGGCTGAACTTATGATGACGTCATGATATAGTCAATTTCTGTCTATCGTTGACAGAACAGATGACTTTTGTCTAGTATCTCGACCGTTTCAACGTTTGTTTACGTGTATTTTGACGTCACGACGCCATATTGTTAAAGATAGCGTTTTGGCGGCTTATTTAAACAGTACATTTTTATTTACTATTTTCTAAAAGAAATACATTATGCAATTTGAAGTAATAGGTTTTTGTGGGCTCGTTAGACACCATTAAATAATCTGAGATGTTTATCAGAAACCAGTCAAATAGCCTATTACAATGACGGTAGTAATCTTGTGGTCGAACTTAGAAGATTTGTGTATCTCACTTGAAAGATTACTGGCCATTCATAAAGTATCATCGATGCCATTCGCATCATAATTTTAAAAAGTAATTTTTTTTTTCGTTGACTACTCCGTAACGAATTTCAATAGACAAAAAAACATTCTTAATTTTGTCAAAGCATTTATTTCTTTATTTACATTTGCTTTGCCAGCGCTTAAATAGTCAGAGCGGTACGTACAGTCAGCAATAGTCGCTAGCAAAATTTAAGTTAAATAATGCCTTCACAAGATCGCGCAAGAAATCGTTTTGGAAGGAAAAATTAAAGTAAGTTAAGTATTAGCGTGAAACTATTTTTTATGAGCAGAGGTGCCAAAAAAAAATTGCTTTCACGCTAAAAATTTTGAAAATAGTGCACCTGAGTTTTGTAACGTCGCGCGTCGGTTGCGAATTTTATTGCCGACCGTACCACCTAAATGTCTCCACTTGTACACATAAATTACATAACAATCCCTTTTTAATGTCATCGTTTCATAATCAAGCTCACAAAAGTCATAATATTTTACAATGAAACATATACGTTACACATAATGTGGTTTCTAAAATAAACAATCTCATTCTGACAGATAAAAAAAACAAACGTTATTTCACGTAGACGTTGGCAGTTGTAATATTCGTTAACGTTCTTGTAAAGTTATAATCTTTTAACCCACGTCCGCACGATTTAAAAATATTGCTTCAGGGTTTTATCGCGTACTAGATTTTGAACTCTCGGTGTTGAGCCGAGCATTTTATTTTTTATGAAGTGCCAAATGTGATCTGATTATAGATCTTCAAATAGCAAATCACATTCATTCATTCAGCATTCTACGCTACGCTCAACATGAATGTACCGAAAGGTAGGCGTTTACTAAAAGCTAGACTATAGTCCGACCGCTTAACTGAGACGTGCCTGAGGTAGCTGCGCGGTGCGGGAGGGGTATGGTGACGTGACGCGAGAGCTGTGATTCGTCAACTTGTGACAACTATCACCCCCTCCCTCACCGGGCAATAAGACCAGGAAGATTCGGAGCCGTGACATAATCCCTCTTATTTATAAACGTTGCTTAAAGTTACGTTTGTGACGTTTAAACGTCAGAAAGGCATGGTTGAAAAGACGCTAATCATTACTTAAAGCAACGTTTATAAATGAATGTATATAACTTTAATTCTGGTATCAAGGCTCTGTATAGAAAAACAGCTACGTGGGCCTTGAAACATTAACGAAAACCGCAACTCCAGCGATCATAAATCTTTTACATTTGAAAACTTACCATTCATAATTCTAAATTGGTAAACAACTTGACTGGACCGCGATATTTATCATCCGTAAAAAATAAATTTAAAATAAAAACAATCATGGTATTTGTTAAAAAAATAACCACATTTAAAAAATAAAAACTTATCAATATATTACACAAATATTCGATTACCGTGTGTGAATGACTAAAATAAAACATTATCACACGGAATGTAAGAACAATATTCATTTAATAGGAGCCTGTTCACAATGGCCCATGTTTTCGATTTATGTTCATGCAAATAACGCACAGAGTTGTAAATAATAAGAGCGGTAAAGAAACATGCAAAAAAAAAACTAAGGACAACAACATATAAAAATTATGTACCTAAGTTTGAACCTAACCTAACACTCCATTTGTTACTACTCTGTGAAATACACTCCCGGACTCCTAAATCAAGCCACAGTCGTGCCGATTCTGTTGTTCACAAACTAAACTAAATTTAAGTTCAGTGCATCTTGTTCTTTCTATTTCATTAAGAAAAGGACAGAATATAAATTTTAGTTTAGTCCTGTCAAATTAATCAGCGCTTGACGTAAACTGACATAACTTTAGTAGGCAAGTTTCTACTTAACGTCTTGAGTTATAAATGGTGTCACTTATATAGATTTACATAAAGGTCAAAAATTTAAAATGTCATAATTAGGACACAATGATTGTGTCAATAAAAAGGTTTCATGCAGTTTTGAAGCCAAGAAGACATACCTACTGGTCACCATATTGGTGGCATCATTGTTCCAAATTCGAATTAGACGACCATCTAAAAGGTTAGAGACAAAAAAAATGCTGGATGGTTTGATTCAGGTCCCCGGAAGTGTATATCAATTCATTTTGAACACCGGCCATTGTGCCCAATTATTAAGGTTAACACCTAAACACTAAAACATCGAATACAGACAAAAAATATCGCGCCAAAAAAAAAAAAACTTAAAACAAAAACAAACTTACATACATAGGTACTCAGGTATCATAGTCTTCGTCTATCTGTAGGTTGCCAGAATTCAAACTGTCTATATCAACTGGATGCGCCATTACGGGTTTAATTTCAATCTTTTTCACTTCCTGTCTTATCGTTTTAGAGTTCTGCCTATGAATTTGCCGTAACGAATTCTCTTTTTTAGGTACGCTCACGTGAACAGACGTGTCCAGCAATTTTATTTCTGGGTTAGCGAAATTTTTTGTAAAATCTATATTTAGTATAGGCGTTATTGGTGTGACAGGCGTTCTAGGTGCTACAATTGGTTTGTCTATGACGACTGGTTTCGGCACCATTTCAATTTTTAAAGGTTCGGGCGTGTAGCTAGTAGAAGGTTGGGGACTCGCATACGTAGGGTTGAGTTTGATGACACTTCTATGTTGCACTTCGTCGGTTAATAACGTTTCTTGGTAAAAATTCGCGGTAACAACCGGTTTTTCTTCTGTGGACTTCTTTGATAAGTCTATGGCAGTGTCTAGTGAGGTTGAGGTTACGGTTTCAGTTCTTGCTAGTTTGTGGGGTAGGTTCTCTATGTCTGTGGAGAGTCGAGAGGTATCTATGGAGAGAGCCCTTTTGATGGGGTCCCGAGGAGGTTGTAAAGGTACTACTTTGACGTCACAGCTGCTCGAACTGTTGGAGTCTTCTCTTGCTATCCTTCGGGGCGGGACCGGCATTTCTGTAAATCTGTAAAAAGAAAATTATGGTTACAATTAGGGAAACGTATTGCTGCAGTGTTTTCGTTGAATTTTAGTAAAGACTAGCTGTGCCCGCGACTTCGTTCGCGTGCATGTCGGTGAAACAAATTGGATTTCAAGGATTATATATTTTTTCGCGGAACTCTTAATTCTTTTCTAAAATAATACAATAGCCTAAGATACTCCTTATAACATCAGCCATCTGCCAGTGAAATCCCCGTCATAATCGGTGCAGCCGTTTCGGAGATTAGCCGGAACAAACAGATAGACAGACAGACAAAATTTAAAATAATAGATTTTTTGTTAGAAGCCATACCATACCATACATACATTACCATATACACTTTTATATGCATTTAGTAAAAAGCTGTTATTTTGACATTACAAACAGACACTTAAATTTTATTTATTTGTATATAAAATTAGGTTGTTAAGGTTTGTAACTTTTAACCTGTAACACCGCTTTCCCAGCATTACTTGAATAATTGAACGGATCATGCAGTTGCGTTCCCTTATAGCAGTCAACTATGCACCGTATTTTGCAACAATTAAGGTGCTATGTCCCATGGCAAACCTATCGTCATTAAACAAGAAGAAAGGTTACCGCTCTTTTGTTCTGAGCAATTAACAAGCTTTCTTATTCCACACATTAAAAGGTGCTAATAACAATATTTCTTCACACCCATTCATTATAATCGGTATTAGAAGGACCATGGCGCCTACGCCGCCCGGTATGAAAGTTCCATAAAGTATGTTAGTCAGAAAGTAGGCCCACACTGTCATAAGTTTTATTAGGTATCAACTTTTGACACTGACTGTACCATAAGCCCGATTTTTTTTTTTTTTGCAATGGCTTCTCGCAGTTCAAACTAGGAGGCTGTCGTCTGTTTAACCGGACTTGCCTGTGGGTGCCTCAATAAATACAGGCCTCCAGCCAGGGCTTAAAAACACTTAAAAGCTAAGCGACCACACGCTTAGGGCACCCCCTGTGGGGTACGGACCTCGGCTTAGGGTGTCGCTGGGAGAAAGCAGTAAGGGACAGGCTGGATCGGATTATTTTGGGGCGAATTTAAAGCTACAGGCTCAGCGGTGCGGGCTGGCTCGAGCAAGGGTCGGGGCGGACATGGAACGGGGCGTCGCGGCAAGCTTCGGCGGCGAGGACGGAAGGACGGCGGTCGCGATCCTAAACACTGGGATTCTTGCTGACTATTTATAGGCAACCTCGTATTGCTGTACCACCCTAAGAGTGAATTTCATGCATACGCATTGCATTTGATTGAATTGTATGTACAACGCTACAAGGTTATTTTGGCGCGTGGCCAAAATTGGAACTAACATCGGTCGCCATCTTGTTTTATCAATACAATTTCTGTGACGCATTTTAACAAATGTTTACCAACAACGCCCCCCTGTCAATGTCATTCAGCCGCCAAAATATCCTTGTAAAACGACAAGTTCTATTTTGTCTATGTGACATTTACATAATTTCAACCTTACTGAGGATTGTTGTTGAAAGTTAAGGACTTACGAGGTCGACTATACGTAGTCTATGAACTGAATACTCAGTATACATAATCCTATAATGTTCTCACTGCTGGAACACAGGCTTCTGCTCTGTGAGAGGGAGTGGGCTGTAATCCACCACGCGGCCCCAGTGCGGATTGGTCAATCATTGAACAGCCAATAAAATCAGGGAATACTAAACACAAAAATATTACCTAGAAGAGTTTGGCGAACTTTCAGCGCTCATCATTTCTTTTTCTTCCGCCGCTGATACATCTGGGATATTCTTCACCTGAAAATATTAAAAACAAGCATATTTTTAGCACATACTTCTAAGGGTCTTATCACACTGGCGATTTGCGAGCGAGTTTCCGCGCTCGCTATGTGTGCGTTCAGAGCACGCCGCGTGTGCGCAACGGATTCGCCGTGTTTGTGGAACGAGAGCGGTTGACGTGAGTGTACAAGACAAGAGAGAAGCGAGTGCATAATATTGTGGAAACGCGGGGAGCACGTCGCGTAATTGCAGCTAGTTCGCTTCGCTCCCGCGGAGAGCGCGGTCACAAATCGCCTCGGTGCCAACACGCCTATAACGCTGTATGGACACACGACCTCGCATTGTACAGACGCCAGCACATCAAGTTACTACAATCTGTCCGATTTCTTTAATAGATTTTCGACTTTATTACTAAAACATAAGGTTCAAGGTTGATTGGGAAAATCTGACAGTTTCGGGTAGGTTGACCTGCTGGCGTCCGTACCTTCGCATTGAGAAGTCAGCTTATGCTGGAAATGTATAGCTTGATACGCCGTCGTGCGTACAGCCCTGTCTGTAGTTTCGAATTGGAACATTGAGAAAAGCGCAATCTAATGTCGGTAGTCGTGGAAAATTAGGGTTGTTTTTACCCGACTACCCCCTCCTTGGTTATGTTTTTTCTTATTTCTATTACTTTTCTTAAAAGTTTTACAAAAGGTTTGTGTAGATGAAACGTAGAAACTTTGGAGAAAATTACGTGATTTCAGCTGGGGAAAAGAATTCAGTGGGCTTCGCAAAAATGTGCTTTTTTATAGAAAGAGAATAGAAACTTGAAACAAAGAAATTCAAAGGTGATTTCAAAAATACATTTTTGAGTTTTTACTTTGAAAGGTCTCTCTCAGTTTCAACGTAAACAATGGTGTTTTCGCGTGGTAAGGGTTAAACGAAAACAAAGCTTTCGTAACCTTTTGCGAAACATTTCTTCCAATGTAGGTACTCTGCTTTTGCTTGCCTTGGGTTTCGTAAAAAGCCAAAACACAAGGAACGCTGAGGGCAAGATTGACAGACCGCAATTTGACTTTACTTTGTTAAGTAAACTAAGCGTTTCATACTAATGTGAACCTTATTCTTATGCATATTTTGTTCATATTCGTGTAAGTGAGCGCGAGCAATCGTTTTATACGTATGAGACGCTTACTTTACTTACCAAACCAGCGAGACAGTGCGTCTCGCATAAGGTCGTAGCATTATGCTGAGCGATGGTAGTTTTGCGAGGATATAACGCATATTTTCCCCCAACTTGTGTTTGTGTCCTTTCTTGACGCAGCACTTTCTTTGTTTCGCGGTTCGCGATTTCAAGTTTGGTCCATAGTAAAAGTTGTTCATAATGATGAGTACAATGACCTCTTAAGAGGTTGTTAATGTATTACCAATATCTAGTGTCCAACCGAAGCTTCGGCTTCGGCTTCGGCCACCTTCGGCCAAATCTTCGGCTTCGGCCAAAAATTTGCCGAAGGTTTGGCCGAAGCCGAAGGTTTGCTAGTTGTCAAAATTTGAAATTTACTGAACGAGCAGCAGAGTTTCGCCGCGCCGCGCGCCGCACCGGACCAAACGAATCGCTGTTAGTAAACTAAACGAGTCAAAACAAGTTTGAGAGCGCGTCTTAAAATTCTAATAAGTGTTTTGTTTTTAAATATTTCATATTTGTTATTACAAATTATTTTATTTATTACTGTGAGTAGTACCTGTGGTGATACGTTCATTATTGTGAGGCACTCTAAGAACCAAAAAACCGTAAGTATTGTCTGGTTTAAAATATTTTATGTTATCTAACGTTAGGTAGGAAACTAAATGGAAACAATGTTGGTATGTTTTTTTTTTAGATAAAAAGACATGTGAAGATTGTTTACTTTTAGTTAACTACCTAAACCGATAGGATATAGGCGCATCCGCGTTGCAGAGTCCTACTGCGAGTTCTCGAGAAAATTAATTTAAGTAAATAAATATTTAATTAACATTGTATATTTGAAACTTTTATTTTAGACAATATTTTATTACCTACTTGTATATGTTGGTCACTCGGCTCGTTATTGGGCTAAATCTCTAAAGCTCTCACAATATGTATCTAGTATATTCTGAGATCAAAGTAACATCGTATTTCTCAAGGTCAATGACACCTTCGGCTTCGGCTTCGGCCGAAGGTTTTGGTGAATACCGATTAATCGGCTTCGGCTTCGGCCAGAATTGCACCTTCGGTCGGACACTACCAATATCCCTGTATACTAAAAATTGACAGCAGCTTCTCAACCTTAAACCCGTTCCCACCTAGCTGATGAAAAAAAAAAGAAAAATGTTCGGTCACCCGTCGCGAAAGTCGCATGGAGGGGACATATCGCTTTTTCCTTCCGCGAACATTTTTACCAGTCAACTCCTACAGCAAGCCGCGTTAAGGAACTTCGTTCTAATAACATTTATAAACTTACCAGATCTCTCAGGAAGTCAAACTTGGACTCAGCCAGGATGCATTGCTTGACGTGCGAAGGGCTGAGGGTCTTCGCGTTCCTGGCCATCGTCACCTGCATCGCCTTACTGAGGAGCGACTCCACAAAGAGCTCCAGGGTGCGAGGTGTTGGAGATAACAGTACTGAGTTAAGGAGTTTGAAGATATTGAAAATTTAAATATAGCAAAACAAAAAGTATCAAAATTGGTTCAGCCGTTTGGGACCTACGGTCACAGTTTAATAGCGCGTAACGCCCGCCTGGTTTGCGACCACCTTCCCACCGGTGAGCAGCCTGCTGTGTTTCGTCGATGCGTGGGAGTTCCAGTGCCTTAGGCATCTTCTGGACACGCTCGTTCCATCAGGCGTAAACCCATTCAGCAATAAAAAAATATACTTAAAAAAAAAACAATCTTCTGTTGTTTTGATAAATACGGCGCCATCGATAGAAAATTCGAAACGTGCAACCCAGTACGATCCTTCTTCACGAACGCGTCGTCTGTATTATTTAGAATTGAATTTAGTGTAGAGTGATCACTAGCTTCCGACTTCCTAGTTAGATTTCCTAAAAAAATTATAGTGTAATAAGTGCTTTAGCCCTACCACCGCAAGGGAAGAATTGGCCAGTCAAATAAGGTGTTGGGTGTGACTGTACAGGATGCGCCGAGCGCTCGGTTCAGTTGAGTAACTGGCGGAACAAACTGCACTACACGAGGAGGCTTCTTCATGGATCCCCTCTATTACTTACTAGCTTCTGCCCGCGACTTCGTACGCGGATCCTGCTGGTTACGCCAGCGACAACGGGGTAGTCAAAATCGAAGATCTGAAACGTCTGATGTCGAATTCTAAGAACCCGGGGACTGGATAACAACGGGATACGCGAGACGATTCGAGATGTCATTTTCAGGCAATATTTTTTTTTGTTTTAAAAAAAAACGTTGCCCCACGCTAGGAATTTCTCCTGTATTGTGGGTGCGTTTACAAACATTTAAACTCACATACACAAACATCCAGACCCGGAACAACTACTTGTAGTTCATACAAATATTTGTTCCGTGCGGGAATCGAACCCGCGACACGCAGCGCAGCAGTCAATCGCTTAACCACTGCGCCAACCGTGCCGTCTGAATGAACCAATAGGGTGGTAAACTTGGCCTTGCACTTTGAATGTTGGCAAAATGGGCCTTCTGAAATCTGTTTCGCAACAAAAGATGTCATTTGAAAGGCATTATTGTACGAACGTATGTTGTCCAAGAAATGTTTTGACTGTGATGGTCACCGATTAGCAGTGATCTTAATATTTCTGGAGGATTTTGTAATATTTCAATATGTACTTTCCCACCTGAGCAACACATACCGTTTGTTTCTTTTTGCTATTTGACAGCTTCACAAAAAGTAAAATTTTTAACCATACCTCCGATGGCGGAATATGTGGCGTAGTCAATCATAGGAGTATACGTAAATGCACTCCGTTCCTTATCAACCCAAGGAAGGTCGCCATGCCCTACGGCTATATCTTGAGACACATCCGATTCTTCAGATGATATCGACATTCTGTTCAGAGAATGTCGAAGTCGATCAGAATTCAAACGTTCGTTGCGTCTGTCTCTTCATGCCGTACTCCAGCAATTCTTTCTTTCTCACTTTCTGATTATGAATATTTTGTTGTGTGCTTGTTCGGAACAATGTATGATAATCTCACCGTATCAGCGGTCAGTCGCGCATCATATTCTTCACTGGTCTCTAGAGATCTGGATGTAGATGCGTAAATACGCTGAGAACGCAGGCGTGCTTCGCGATCCAAAGAGGTTTCCACGGAGCGAGTTGCAGCCTGATGCTCTCAAACAGCATCAAGTCTCTCCTGACGCTCTTCGGTAGATTCTTGGGATCTTATGATCCTCAATCTTTTAGCTCCTTTGGAACATTGGGAAAGATTTGACCTCTTTCTAGGCATGGTTATAGTTTTATTATGAAGATACCTGATCAATTAAAATCTAAGTGACTGCTCCTCTACCAAGTGTGCCCAGACACGGGATCGTCTGGCCCATGTGCTGGTTTGGTCCCTGGGGTGGTCACGGCGTGCTATGTGTTCTGGTGCGCCGGTGATGGGGAGTACTCCCCAGCGGAGGGTCCGGTGACGGACAGCCGCGGCGGGTTCACGGATGAGTGCTAACGCGTGCCCATGTTCCCGCCGTAAGCGGCAGAGGAGGACACAGTGGAGTTTTAGTGGGTTAGAGTCCCACATAACTGCACTATCTCCCCGTGGTAGTGCAGAATGCATGAGCATTTCTTCACGTTAAAAAAAAAGAAATGGGAGTTTTGGCCAGTAGAGTCAAATTTTCAATGATATACCATCGTCATCGAAAATCAGTCCTAAACTGTTACCGCCTTCACCGCGTGGAGGTGAAATTAGTGATAGCTTAGATTTCCACATCAGATGTTTCTGATCTTCGATTTTTATAAGTCAACAGGAAATGCCCATCAGACCGAATAACTTTTACTAAGACGTCATTCCTATATGTGTTATGGTGTAGCTGGGCTCTTGGAGTTCCCCATCAGGTGTTCCAGATCTTCAAATTTATTCTCTCAGCAGAAAATCCTCATCACGTGGAACAATTTTTGCTATGGTACCATTTTTGTATCTCTTATAGTTAAGCTGGTCTGTTTCGGTTCTGCATCAGGTGTTCAAGTTTCCAAGAAACATTATAGCCTGAATGTTGTCCAGCCATAATAACTATACAACAAAAAAAAAATCATTCAAATCCGTCCAGTAGTTCCGAAGATCGGACGCGCAGGCCCGAGGCGTGTACGTACTCTTCTTTAAATTGACATAACTTTTTTATTTATGAACCGATTGACATAAAATAAACACTAAATGTTAAGTGAAGCCTACTACAATATATTAGTGAAAACCGCATCTAAATCGAATAAGCCGTTTCTGATATTAGCGTGCACAAACAAACAGACAAACCGACAAACAGACAAACCGACAAACAGACAAACAGACAAAAAAAAAATTAATTACAATTTCGGGTTCGGCATCGATATAATAACAACCCCTGCTACTTTTTTTTAATATATTTCCATTGTACAGACACCACTTTTCTACAAATTTATTATATGTATAGATATAGAATAGATTTAAACATCTTAAATTCATTCACTGACAGACAACCCACAGCGCTATAAACCGCTCCTTATTCCGCAATCGTTCCCTATCGAGTTATCGACTAATGAAAACGGTTCCCCGAATACGAGCCCTGGCATAGCATCTTCTTCTTAGCGTGTCGATAGCAATCTAAATGGACTCTGCCCAGAATTCGGCTACGCCTATAATGTTCCCACTGCTGGGACAAAGACCTCCTCTCTTCGAGAGGTAACGGGCTATAATCCACCACGACGGCCCAGTGCGGGTTGGTAGAAGTCACATGTCTTCGATTTTTTTTGTTCTGGGAAATGCCGGTGTCCTCACGATGTTTTCCTTCATCGTTTTGAGAGCAGAGTGGTGATGGAATAATTTACACAAAGTAATGCGCCTGTCTGGGTTCAAACCTACGACCTACAAATCGTAAGTCGCGGCCGTTACCACTGATCCAGCACTACTCTCACTACTAAGAACTTTCAAGAAGTCAAAATCCATGAATAGTTTATGGCGTGGTGAAAAGATTAGCTAATCAACAAGGTTGATGTCTTAGGGTGCGCCGGACGTACATAAATATCGTCACTTGCTGAGACCTGTTATAGAATGCAATTGTTGCAAATTGAAAGCGCGACTCCCACGCAATAAAAGACTAGATGTCATTTCATGAATTTAATTTCCATTATATCTAATGGCGATGGAGAAACCCAAGTGTACCACAATTTACTGTAAGTAGGGGTTTTTCCGATCCCATTAACATCTTCTGTGTAGTTTCTAAGATCAATTTTGAATACAAACATTGAGAGTAGGGTAGATATATTAGAAGAAAGAAGATGTTTGAGGAAATGGAAAATTTGTTAGATGAATTAGATTTATTTTAATTCAAACTAATCTCAAACGCGTCTTCTGACCGTCTATCCGCTATTTCCCTTCATTGGGAAGACCATGGGTCAGCACTACTGACCCATGACCATCAACAGTAAAGGTTTAACGGCTTATACGATGAGTAAGGATTCACATTGATCGACCAAAAAGATTCGAATGACAAGGTGCGGTTGAAAATGCTCCAAAAATAATCTTCAGATCACGATTCAACAAAAACACGATGTGTACCTAAAGTAGCGCTTAATAAATCTGGCATACATTTCAGCATTTTCAGCCACAGTCGTTTGAAGGACATGTAACTGTTAAATACAGAGAATGTATATGCATTTTTTCGGTCAACATGTCTGTCAAATGCGTTTACGTTAAAATGGATTTACACTTCTTTGAAAAAAAAAACACGAGGTGACAGACAGACGGACGGACAGTAATAGGGTCCCGTTTTTACCCTTTGGGTACGGAACCCTAAAAATTATGGTTAAGAGCGTAGAGGGGCTGCGCGAGAATTGAGAAATAGGTATTTGAAGAAACTATTGCCGTCTCTCTCTCTCTAGTCTCCCCCCGTGCGATAGGGACAACTGCAGCTCAGAACGATTTTACCTAGAAAAAACCATGACCAAACGACGTTTCGTATTCCCCTGTTTTCTCCTCGAAACCTAAGCCGATTAAAATATTTTTGGTATCAAAATTTAAAGGAAGAATAGATCTAAGTATGCCCCTATTATTTGTTTTTATCTTAAAAACTTTTCAATTTTCTTTGGTAGTCGTCTGATTACGTAGGTAAAAACAGGGCATTTTTTTAGGTTTTCGGAAAATCATATTTATTTCTGTAATAATTTTTTTGAAAAAAAAAAATTACAGGGGCATGCCTTCAATAGACCTAGATTTTTATAAATAAAAAATATTACTCTAGAGGCATTATCCAGGAAGAGAATAGGGTAATACGTTTGTATGGAAAAAATGCAGCCCGTCTACGCTCTTAAGCAGACGCTAAATCATGACTCAACTTTAAGCAACATTTATAAATAAGGGGGAGCATCTTGAGACCAGCTTCAAAAACAAAATAATCAAAGCTACAAAGACATTTTTGGCGCAGCAATTGAACAATTTGCTTCCTGTGCAGTGAGTGGTATGCGTTCACTGATCTAATAGGTAAAGGTACCTACACCAAGATAAGTGTTTGGATAATGCTGGATTCCAATGCTGGAACCACCGCATTCCAATTAGTATTAAAAAAAATCCTCGCCTTGACTTTTTTGAGAGAAGTTGTAAAAAACCTCCTCGCGTCGAAAAGATTTTTGGAAACTATGCATTTAAGTTTCTTGGGCGTGGCTATCTCTAGGATGCAGAAGCCTGTATTCTTTCACGAGAAAACAATCCATAAAATATATTAAGAGGAAACTAGTCGCGAGCTCGAACTCAATGGTGCCATGGCCAAAAAGCGCGCTGTCTCACCTGGCATCGTGTCCGACAGAGCTAGTATCAGTGATTAGCAGTTAGACGCTAGTCTACACGCACAAAGTCTAGTTCTCACGCACAGAAACACCGTTCCGAAGTGATAGGCGCGTAAAGAAATTCAAAAAGTGCTATGGAAAATCGAGTTTTATGAAAAAACCACTGCATAAATCAATTAGAAATAAAGTTTATTGAACTCTTCGATAATTGAGTTTTGTCGGTACGGACGTGGTTTTGAAGACTTTACAGATCTTTTATTACTTATTTACACCCAAAGTTACGTTAAAAAGAAAAAGGAATCTTTGTTGGCACATAATGTTGTAATGGCTTTTTATTTTACGATTCCGTTTCCGTACAGACAAAATTATCAATATGTCAAAACGATATCACGTTTAACTTTGGATGCACAATGTCCAACAGTGAAGTAATACTCTCCCGAAATTTGTATGGAAAAAATATCGACTAGTGGCACCTTAAGACATTCTTGAGTAGACCGTGAAAAGTTATAAATAAGGTAAAAACAAAATAATCAGAACAACAAAGGCGTTGTTGGCGCAGCAATTGAACGTTTTGCTTCCTGTGGTATGCTTAGACTGATTACCTAACTAATTGAGTACCTAACTACATTAAGATATCTTCTATATATATAAAAGAAGAAACTGACTGACTGAATGAATGAATGACTGACTGACTGACTGACTGGCTGACTGACTGACATATCAACGCACAGCCGAAACTACTGGGTCTACGAATGTGAAATTTTGCACACGGCTTCCTTTTATAATGTAGGGGAGCACTAAGAAGGGGTTTTTGGAAATTCAACCTTTAAGGGGGTGAAAAGGGGGGATTTCGTTTGTATGAAAAATCTTATTCCTTGAGTTAATAAACTTGAAACTTAGCACAAATACTTATCTAAGTAAATTATTAAGTTTGGCATTTTTTGTTTTTTTTAACTACCCCCTAAAAGGGGATTGGGGGGTGTCAAAGTTTGTATGGAAGAATTTTAACGGGCAGTCCGAATATCTCGAAACTCAGTATTTATACTTAAGACCAAAAATAGAGAAAAACGTGTATCATGGTTTTCCAAAAATGTACCCCTAACGGGGTGAAAAGGGGTAGTTAATTTTACAGTGGAGGATTTTACTGCGTGGCTTGATTAACTAAAAAATTGGTACAAATAATCTTCGAGTCAAGTAATGAGTAAATCCCAAAGGATTTTTCGTAATTCCACCCCTGTGGGGGTGAAAAGCGGGGATACAGTTTATATGAAAAATCTTATTCATTTGGTTAATAAACTTGAAACTTGGCACGAATACTTATCTAACTAAATTATGAAGGTTGTCATTTTTTGTTTTTCTAAACTACCCCCTAAAAGGGGCTTGGGGGGTGTCAAAATTTGTATGGAAAAATTTTAACGCGCGGTCCGATTAACTCGAAACTCGGTATTTATACTTAAGACCAAAAATAAAGAATAACATGTATCAGGGTTTTTCGAAAATCTACCCCTAACGGGGTGAAAAGGTGTAGTTAATTTTACAGCGGAGGATTTTACTGCGTGGCTTGATTAAGTCGAAAATTGATATCAATAAATCTTCGAGTCAAGTAATAAACACATCCTAAACGATTTTTCGAAATTCCACCCCTGTGTGTGGGGGGGGGGGGGGAAAGCTAGGATACAGTTTATATGAAAAATCTTATTCATTTGGTTAATAAACGTAGGAAATGCTGTATCCACTAGCAGGAATAGCGCCTCCAGTGTTTCGCAGAGCACTGGCTTCAGCGAAAGAGCCAAAATGGTCTCCGACACACGACCCTTTGCACGACAACATCCTTGTGCCTGTGCCACAAAGGCTGAAAAGCCGAAACAGTTTTTTAAAGTGTGTCGTCCCACTCACTGGTGAACCGTCACAAGAAAGACTGAAGCTGTGGCGAGACAGTCCTTCCTTACCAAAACCTAAAATTTTTAGAGGAAAGTACACGCGGACGAAGTCGCGGGCAAAGTGCTAGTACCTAATATAATTGTGGATGCAGCAGTAGAGAAGGGTAAATTTTTGTAAGAGGTAAACCGGAGTAGATATCTTTAATATGATTAAGTATATTATTTATCTACAGAATACTGACTGTGCCATTTTTCAAAGAGAAGCCGGTAGGAATGGAGTTGTATGGAACCTTCGCCACTGGTCATGCAGTAACCACCAGTAGAGGATTCTTTTTTTTTGAGAAAACTTTGTGAATTCTATACAGGGTTATTTGTAAAACACCAGCAACCTCTTAAGAGGTCATTGTACTCATCATTATGAACAACTTTTACTATGGGAACAAAACTGAAATCGCGAAAAAAAAATCAGCTGTTCCCTACATTTATGTTCATATAACTCGTCAAAATGTAGGGAACAGCTGATTTTTTTATCGCGGTTTCAGGTTTGGTCCCATAGTAAAAGTTGTTCATAATGATGAGTACAATGGCCTCTTAAGAGGGTGCTGGTGTTTTACAAATAACCCTGTATAACGGTCTTCTCAAAAAAATCAACTTGATTTATCTAAGAGAAGTTGTCAAAAACCTCCTCGCGTCGAAAAGATTTTTGGGAACTAAGTTTTTTGGGCATGGCTGTCTCTAGGATAGGATGCAGAAGCCTGTCTTCTATCATGAGAAAACAACTTTAAAACTGAATCATCTGAGCTATAAAATATATACGACTTTATTGAGCAGACCGGATACGCAAAGGAAATTATTTATTCTGTACATAGGATACTAGCTTCCGTCCGCGGCTTCGCCCGCGAGGTATGTCGATAAAAACTATCCTATGTCCTTTCCCGGGATGCAATCTATCTCTCTGCCAAATTTTATCGAAATCCGTTCAGAGGTTTAGGCGTGAAAAGGTAACATACAGACAGACAGAGTTACTTTCGAATTTATAATATTATATGGATTGGAATCACTTTTACACGTCATTATATAAAAAAAATATTTAAGCTAGATGAGGTCGGCGTTTCCTATCTGACTACTATACTCTGAGAAGAAAGGCCGAAACAAAACTAACTCTTTTTAAAGCTCAGACATAATCTTGGTCAGATTATGTGAAGACCATGTAGATTGATGTCTGAAATGGGCTTTTGAGGAAAGTACTACACAGATTTGATCATAGGCTGATTTATATATAGCCTTACCGAACAGAAAAAGTTCTGGTTCTGATCAAAACATAACTAACATTCTTTCTCGAAGACCTTCCTCCCTACAAGGAAACGGTAAGATGATACATCTTGAACTGTATTCGCTTTGTACATTGAGTGTAATAGTAGTCCTATTCTGGTCGACATGACTAATTCTATCATCCGTATACGACCGTCTGTTGACGTCATGACTTATAGCCAACAAGGATCGCAGTTAGATTGAGTTCATTGTTATAATACCTACTGGTGTATAAGTTTATACTTTGAACAACGAAGCTTCGATTCCCAAATAATAACGATAAAAGCGGTTGCCCTGAAAATTGAAAAGTAAACGGTTTACCTAATTGAAATAAATGTTTTTGGTTGAGTTGAGATTCAGCAGAATTTTAAGAATCTGGTTCGAACTTCCGAATATTCATTAATTCTGGTTAACCGTACCTACGTAGGCGCGGGCCTGCAGGCGGAGAGTAATGGGTAGCTCACCATCCGATCAGGACCAGGCCCGTGCCGGACGGCGCGTACGTGTTCCACGCGCGCCTCAAAGAGATGTCAGCATCGAGGCCCCCTTAGGGCCGAAGCCTGCCGGGTCAGCGGGATTGTCCGAAAGGGTTACCGCTGGCCCCGAACATAAAGGGCTAAGCAAGGAACACGGGTGGGTTTTAGTCAGTAAGAGTCTGACACTCCCTTCCGCTCCACCCAGAGCGGGAGGGGTCATTTGATGATTTCCCATCCGAAAATGTTTGGATGTGTGTTACTCAATCACGCGTAAACCGTTGAACAGATTTGTATGAAAATTGGCACATACATAGACCATTTCCTGGATTAACACATAGGATACTTTTTATCCCGATATTCCCAAGGGATCGAAACTAGTGAATGCCTATTTTCGTCTATTATTAGATTTCTCAGAGACCGCCAGTTAACGTCATGACTTCATGAGATGAGAAGTATTAACGGAAGTATTGATAAAAACAAATTCTGGTTCGTAACGTATGCTTTAGGTAGTTATTTCGGTTTTAAATAGAACATGCGATAAGTAAGTATTAATAAAAAACGGAAATGGTCCATGGGTTAAAGTGCGAAGTGGCAAGCGAGAGGTTCGTGAAACCGAATATCAACCGTTGTAAGTATATATAATTTTTTTAAATGGCATTTCGCTGTTCAGCCTAGGAAGTTGTTGTCTGAAAACAGAATAAAATAAATATTTAAGGTGTGCTCCCATGCCTCCCATACAACAAACGTGTTTATTTCGGCGTTTTTGCTTTGTGGTACGGAACCCTTCGTGTGCGAGTCCGACTCGCACTTGGCCAGTTTTTTCTTGTTTATTTTTTTGTTGTTTTAATGTAAATTTTATTATTTTTCAATTAAGTAATTATAATAATTTTAATAAAAAAAAATTTTCTTTATTGAATTCAGACATAATTGTTATACACACCTACCATTTGCCAAATTAACCATTTGGGGCTAATCAAACAAAAGTAATATTAATTAATGTAATAAATAAGTACCTAGTCTAGTAAACTGGTAATATTTACACATAATTTATGTTATTTATGTAGCTAATTTAATTAATTAAACTGTGACTAAGGACATGGCAACGTAATGGCTTCAATTTGGAACCTATAACATGAATAAGTTTTACCTGGGAGCAGTGGTATCGGTCCCGACTTACGAGAGGTCATGAGTTCGAACCCAGGCACTTTACTTTGTGTTGGAAATTAAATACACAAAGGACTTTGAGAAGGAGGACTTTGGAGGTTTGGACTCACGACCAACAACTCGTAAGTCGAGGTCGAAACTACTGGGCCCCAACTGCTCACTGACTGGTTTTTTTTTTCCTTTTGTCGACTGAGCCGATGTCAACTATTCTGCCAGCATCTTGTGGTGACGGTAATACAATGAGGTCAGCCGTCGAACTTTGCACTTCGTGGTAGTTTACTAGTCGTGGTAAAAATATTATGCCAGTCAACAACAACAAGGTAAGAAAGAGCAGGGTCACACGTATTTTTGACTATCGCCAGTCGTGGATGTTACCATTATTTGATAAGAATAGTAACTATGAAGTTTCTTGTCCTTCACACATAATTTAAACTGCGTTCGCGAATTAGTCATCAATCATGTAAACAAATATGTATTTTTAAGAAATATCACGCCTGTTTTCCCCGAAGGGTAAGCCAGAGGTGCACCTATAGTACACCTATCACGATAAGTCCCATGTAATAGGGGGCGAGCCTATTGCCATCAAACGGGCACACATCCGACCCCGGCTGCAACTATGAAATTAAAACTCTAGAGTTCTAAGTATTACACACACATAACATTCAGTTTGTTCTACCACTTCAAATATTTTTATGACCTTTTCAACAGTGCTAGTCATTCTGAAATCAACTTAACTAACATTGGCATAAAGTTAATATTTCTTTAGGAGGAAATAACATCAAATGGTAACAACAATTTAAATAGACTATATTTACTTTTTAAATTAGAACATGGCAACCAACTTTTTAGTAGGTATAACAGTATTAATTGAAATAAACCTTCAACTTTGACCCTTAGGAGATAAGTTACAGGAAAATGTTCTGAATTATTTTTGTTATTATGCAAGATAAAATTAAAGGCGTGTTTTTATTAACTTTAAAATGATAACAGCCGCACGTGTCGATTGAAGGTTAAGCTACGCTTGCCGCGTTAGGTTCGTGGATGGGTGACCATGCATTACATATCGAGACTCCTTTGTGCCTCAGAAAGCATGATAAGCTGTTAGTCCTGGCTGTGATTCGTAGATCCTTGACAGTCGTTACATACAGGTAGTTATAGAAGCCCAAAAGTCTGACAACCAGTATTACCAAGGGGTATCATGTTACCCAGTAACTGGGTTGTGGAAGTCACAACATAGTTAGGGAAAGCCTAGGCAAATTAGAATTTTGGGACCTAGGTATGACTTGCAATGATAACAGCCGCACGTGTCGATTGAAGGTTAAGCTACGCTTGCCGCGTTAGGTTCGTGGATGGGTGACCATGCATTACATATCGAGACTCCTTTGTGCCTCAGAAAGCATGATAAGCTGTTAGTCCTGGCTGTGATTCGTAGATCCTTGACAGTCGTTACATACAGGTAGTTATAGAAGCCCAAAAGTCTGACAACCAGTATTACCAAGGGGTATCATGTTACCCAGTAACTGGGTTGTGGAAGTCACAACATAGTTAGGGAAAGCCTAGGCAAATTAGAATTTTGGGACCTAGGTATGACTTGCAATGATAACAGCCGCACGTGTCGATTGAAGGTTAAGCTACGCTTGCCGCGTTAGGTTCGTGGATGGGTGACCATGCATTACATATCGAGACTCCTTTGTGCCTCAGAAAGCATGATAAGCTGTTAGTCCTGGCTGTGATTCGTAGATCCTTGACAGTCGTTACATACAGGTAGTTATAGAAGCCCAAAAGTCTGACAACCAGTATTACCAAGGGGTATCATGTTACCCAGTAACTGGGTTGTGGAAGTCACAACATAGTTAGGGAAAGCCTAGGCAAATTAGAATTTTGGGACCTAGGTATGACTTGCAGTCTAGTGTATCAAATTGACACATTCCTGTGCAAGTCATACTTGCCTGAGGGAGAGAGCCTCCCGTCCCAGCCGCCGCGGGAGAAGCTCCGGGCGTCGGGAGCGACGGGACGACTCCTGGCCACCGTAGGCGCGGGCCTGCGGGCGGAGAGTAATGGGTAGCTCACCGTCCGATCAGGACCAGGCCCGTGCCCGGACGGCGCGTCGTACGTGTTTCACGCGCGCCTCAAAGAGATGTCAGCATCGAGGAGGGGCCTCCTTAGGGCCGAAGCCTGCCGGGTTAGCGGGATTGTCCGAAAGGGTTACCGCTGGCCCGGAACATATAGGCCTAAGGAAGGAACACGGGTGGGTTTTAGTCAGTAAGAGTCTGACACTCCCGCTCAACCCAGAGCGGGGAGCGGGAGGGGTCATTTAATGATTTCACATGCGATTAAAAAAAAATAGTCATACTTGCCATAATTAGGGATAGAAGAAGAAAAATTAATTAAAACTTAGTATGAGTAGCTTGCAGAGTAAGCAAACTGAAGTGGGAGTGGGGGGTGGCCAGGTATGTCAAAGGACCAATGGCCGGTGAAGCAGACGAGTCCTAGAACGGAGACCCCGTATCCGTATTGGCAAGTGTAGTGACGGACGCTCCCCAGCTAGATGGAGGATAAAAAGGTGGCTGGGTCAGATTGAATACGGAAGGTGGAGGACAGGGTGTTGTGGCACAACCTAGAAGAGGCCATGTCTAGCAGTGATCTGTGATAGGCTAATTTGATTGACAAATCCAACATAACCTGCTGTAATATCCAGCACAAAATGTATTTATGGAAGTTGCCTGAATTTAGCATCTGAAAAGCCTAAACCTAGCAAGCAATTTTATAATTAATTATGTGTATTATTATTATTTATTTTAATTTTGATTTAAATTTTATAAGTTTGCGATTTTATTTTGATTTTATTTATATGGATATTTATCTGGAATAAATGATTTGATTTGATAAATCAATAGGTTTGTTTACTTGATTATATAACATATCATAATGCCTGTATATCCCGAAGGGTTAGCAGAGGTGTACATATAATACATGCACATTTCGCCAGTTATGGTTAAGTTCCATAAAATAGGCGGTGAGGCTATTGCTATCAACCGGGCACAAATCCGAACTACGGGCTGCTAGACATATCAGATGGAAAATTCCATTAACACTATGCCTGACCTAAGAATTGAACCCAGAACCTCTGCTCAGCTGTAGCACTTGTGGCCACTAGCCTTATTTTTCTTGTTCTGAAGCCTAAAAAAATTCTGATAGGTCCATAGATCATTATACCAGTTCCCTAATAACAGGTTATTACATTAAATAAGATAACAGGCAGTTCATTAAAAGCAGCCGTTACTTAATTACCATAATAGTTAAAATCTACCATTTGATTTATTATCAATTTTGTGATAATATCTGGGAACAATAAATCAATACTTCTCTTGATAATAAGTTAGCATAATAATAGGAAAGGCAATTATTTGTTTATGTTTTGAAATTTTGTTTAGCTGGACTGGACGTGGACCTGTGTGGGAGACATTGTAGTCATAGACTTACCATAAATTTTTTAACCCGACAACAACACCAAAACATTCAGCCATGATAAAACAAATAAACTTAAATTAAAATAACTTTGTGATTATACCCCCAAAAAGGTTACTCTTAAGTTTTTGTATGTTTAGAGAACGTTTTTCAATATCATTTTTGGTAACCATTATCGTGCCGTATGGAGCAATTAAAAGCCTAAATTAATAAATGTAAGCTCCAACAATGTAAATACATACGTTATAAAACGGCTCAAAATAATCGTTTGGCAGTGCTATTTAAAAAGGATATAGATTATGATTGGCACAGCTTGGGCCACTTTCCCCACTTCCTCATCAGTCTGCATAATCTTCTTGATTCGCCCCTACAAACAAACAATGTCATGATATCACCAATCTCTCAAAATTATTGACGAAAACAAAACCCAATTTCTCTTTGTTATGGTTTTTTTTTAACATTTTCCAACTTACGGCAGGAAACCTTGCATTGTATTTTCTCTTCTTGGAGGGCATTGTGATAATCCGTTCACTATAACACCAATTAAATGATAAAATTAGCTCACTTCACCACCAGAATGTTAACACTTCTCGCGCATTTTTGAGGTTATAAAAGGGGGACGTTCGCAGCCCACTTCATTTATATACGAATCTGACAGTTTCTCCACCATTTTTTATGGTCAATTTATGATTTTCCACGTAATCTACCAAAGTGATGTGTGAATTATTAACTTAGTTACAACAACATCATGATAATCTAGTTTAATTAAATAAATAGCCGTTGGGGTTCAAGATATTTGCACAATAATAATTAATTTGGCTGAATAAGTTTATACTTGGCCATGTTTGTTAATTATTTAAAAAAACTTTTAACATTTCGTTTTGAAATCAATTTGTTTTGCTATCTGTTAAAAATTTATTTTATTACAGTTAGTTTATTTTTCTCTGAATATAGAAATCCTAAGCAAGTAATTTTTAAATTATTGTTGTTTCAGAAAACGATTGCATCTTTTCATAATCATCAATGAAATCTTCTGATATAGTATGTTTCTGAACGAAATCTTTCAACAAAAGTCATCATAGAAAATGGCGTCGTTGTCGAGGTGAGTTGTGCTGATTGCTGTTTATTTTTAGTTTACTAATTCCAGCCCCAAAAGAAACTTAAAATTACAATTTAATTGAAAACTATCAACAACATTTTATCAAAAAAGTTTCCAAGAATTACGCAGCACCTATCCGAACACAAACTTATTATAAAATTTGTTGTCCTTGTTTACGGTATTCTGCATGGCAAATCAAAATTTCGTAATATCACCGAACTAATTCAACTTATTAACTTTTTTCAATAGTTTTTATACAGTCTACAACTTTCCCAACAAGTTTTACATAAGTACGAAAGATAACCTAAACAAAGTGTTAAAAAGTCGCATTTTTAATTGCTTCTTTTCTGTTTTCAGCCTTTTGCCAGCGCCCACACAGCAGGTGTGGGACCGCGATGATGAGAGGAAAGCGAAACGCGTCGGAAGTGCCTTGGTGGTATCACAAACCAGCGTCCCACCTTATGGACAGAGGAAGGGCTGGATCCCACGAGCTGAAGAGGATTTTGGAGGTCAGATGTTATCAATAATAGTTATATCTATTGCAGAGTGTTTTTTATTATTCTGGCATTAAACCTGTTAAAAAATGCCAAGAGGAGAAGTTTCAAAGACTTTGAAAGCCAGCAAAGCATAGTCTAAATGAATGGCATTCACTGAAAAGTACCATATTTTTTCATAGTGATGATAATATTAAAAACCTCTATCATTGTAAGCAATGTGTAATCATAAACCAAAATGTTTCATGAAGATTGCTGTCTAAAATAACAACAACAACAAAAGAAGGGCTACCTTTGCCTATTTGTTAGAACTCGCAACATCATACAATTATGTCCACATTGTCTACATTTCTGACCCAACTTTTCCATGACAGGCATCCTTGAATATTTCAGTTGAAATAACCAGTTATTTTGGTAATTTCATCATAACTGCTCTTAAAACTGTGAAGAAAAGCATTGTGGTGAAACCGGCTTGCCCTAGAACCAAATTCATGACATTTGTGACATCTACCAACCCGCACCGGACCCACATAGTAGATAACAGCCCACTCCCTCTCAAAAAGAGGAGACCTGTATCCCAGCAGTGGGAACATTATAGGCTGACTGCTAACCAGTTATTTTGTCCACTACCAGATTTTATTGTAATTTTCTCAAAGACAGCCCTGTGTCCCAGCAGTGGGTACATTATAGGCTGACTGCTAACCAGTTATTTTGTCCACTACCAGATTTTATTGTAATATTCTCAAAGACAGCCCTGTGTCCCAGCAGTGGGTACATTATAGGCTTATTAGTTTAATTTTACCATTGAAGAAACAAAGTTCAAAGTTAAATTAAAATCCAAATAAATAGATAATCAAACATCTATGTTTCCAGATGGAGGTGCCTTCCCAGAGATCCATGTGGCTCAGTACCCACTGGGTATGGGCGCTAGAGGCAAGGAGAGCACATCCAATGCCTTAGCAGTACAACTAGATGAGTCAGGACGAGTCAAATACTCTGCTATCGCGAGACAAGGACATAGTGCTGATAAGGTAAATCTGATAATATTATGCCTATTTCATTCCCCAGGTTCAAAGTATCCCCATACTAAGTTTCATCAAAATCGGTTCAGCCATTTTGGAGATTAGCTCAGGCTAATCTCCAAAATGGCTGAACTGAGAGTTATTGTTGGTCAAAGAGTCTTACACAACAAACAAACAAACTCTACAGCTTTATTATTAGTATAGATAGATTAAAGGCAAGAACCAATGTTATAGATAGCATATTAATTACTCCCACAATAAATAACGACAGCATAAATCTTTTATTTCTTCTTTTTTCCAGATAATATATTCGAAGCTCACAGACCTATTGCCATCAGAAGTCCTGGCAGAAGATGACCCAACTCTTCAGAAACCAGACGATGAAGACATTCAGGATATCACGGAGAAGACCAGACAGGCACTGGAGAAACTGACCAATGCCAAGATTTCTGCTGCTTTGCCAGTGAAAGCCGCCCCTAAAGCTGTAAGTTGAAGTTATTTGGCTATGGATTCTAATTTTTTTAACCTAGCCTGAGCAGTGGTGACGGCCGCGACGAGTTGTACAGTCAACAAAAGAGATAAGTATGCAGGATCGTCGATTCGTCGGGTATAGTTGAAGTAGTACCCAGTAACAGGGTTGTGGAGGTCAGATAAGCAGTCGAACTATGAAACATACTGTTATTCAGCTTCATCCGATTAGACTGTAAGCCGACCCCAAAATAGTTGAAAAAAGGCTAGGTAGATTGATTGATTTGTGTAAAGTCAACAAAAGAGATAAGTATGCAGGATCGTCGGATATAGTTGAAGTTTAGTAAAAAACCGATGGATGTTATCGACTGAAATTGAACAGCTCATTTATCAAATTAAATTTCAGTGGATAACATCCATCGGTTTTTTACTAAACTTCAACTATATCCGATGATCCTGCATACCTATCTCTTTTGTTAACTGTACTTACGAGTTGGTTCGAACCCCAACAAGCGCTTTACTTTGTGTAAATTATTTCATCAGCACTGCTCTCAAATGGTGAAGGAAAACATCGTGAGGAAACCAGCATGTCCTAGATTATTCGGCGCACAATGCCACAACCGAAATTTAATTTTTAGCAGCATTGCAAGTTAATCTTACTTGTAGTTGGAAAGATGAATTTTTTGACGATATTGATTTATTGATGGACTGAAAACGAATGCTGTGAGGCAATTGTTTGTTCTATCATAGACCTCATCCATCGCTTTCTATCAGGCGTGATCAAGGCCCAAAGGCAAAAAAAAAATATTGGGTGAGGCCTATGTCGAGTTGTAGACTGCAATAGATCGAATTTATGTCCATTTAAGAAATAACCCCTAATCATACCATCTCTCATCTATCACTTTCCATCAGAAGTGATTGGGGTCAAGACCGGGCCCATAAAGCATCTGAAACAAACAGTTTCAAGTTCTAAAGAGAACTGAAAACATACTCATTGTATCTAGGGCTTGTAAATATTCGAAGTTTTTAGATTTTCGAATATTCGAAGTTTTTACAGGCAGTATTCGAATTATTCGAATATTTATTCGAATATTAGCTTTTTCCTTTGAAACCAAGTTGAAACCTTGAAGGGACAACTTGCTTATACAATTAATACACATGTTTGAGTTGAGTATTTTTATTATATGAAATTGAATCACCTTTAAGCAACATAGTTTGACATTATAATGAAAAAAAAAACAAATCAAAAATATTAAGGGGGAAGCGCTAAGGTAGCCTGCGAAATTCAAATTTTCTTACGTTTTTTGCAATATGCTGGCCACTGGCCAGTATTAAGTTGTACATTGATTAAAATATGATTCGCGGTCGTAACAAAGATGTATTTACAGAATTACAATAATTACAATCAATTTGTTCGACGACACTACTTTTCACCTCGCTGCTTCCCTACGACTAGGCACTCCTTGCTGTTCTCCCCATCGCTGTCACTGTGGCGAAGATGTCAACAGCCTCGGACACCACCACGGCCTGTCTTGCAGCCGAAGTGCGGGTCGCTTAGCGCGGCACGCTTATCGCGAACATTAATGACAACATCCGAAGAGCTCTTGTCACCGTCGGCGTTCCAGCTGTATTAGAACCCAATGGCTTGGCACGCGACGATGGCAAGAGACCGGACGGTATGTCTTTATTTCCATGGAAGGTGGGTAGGCCTTTAGTGTGGGACGCTACGTGTGTTGATAATCTTGCGCCATCCCATCTTCCTGGCTCGATATGCTGTGCTGGCGCTGCTGCTGTGGCTGCGGAAAACCTCAAGCGGCGAAAATATAATAACCTCATCGGAAACTATATTTTCGAGCCGTTTGGGGTTGAAACTCTCGGGCCGTGGGGTCCGAGTGCTCATGGTCTTTTTAAAGAAATTTCGAAACGGCTGGTTGACAATTCCCGTTACCCAAGGGCTGGCTTTTATCTTGGCCAGAGGCTAAGCATCGCCATACAACGTGGTAATGCCGCCAGTCTCTTGGGTACATTACCAGTCGACAGCGATGCAGATGAATTTTTCGACGCTATTTTTTAGTTTCTGTATAGTTTTAGTTAGGTTAGGATTTAATTTTGTTATTTTTAGTTTGTATAGCCAAATAAATATTTTCAAAGAAAAAAAAATCAGTAATACAACTTGTTAAGTTAGTATAATCCCCAAATGTCAAGATTTCATGAAATAGTCATTCTTGGGGATTACATGGTCTTAGAGAGTTGTGTTGATGACTTTATTCATAATAATTCTGTAAATACATATTTGTTACGGCTGCGAAACCTCGGAGTGGCGGCGCCGGCACTGTGTGTGTACGTGTAAAGCGCGGTCTGTAGGTAACAACTTGTAAGACAGACGTAGTTCGTATTTTCAAACTGAACTAAGAATTATTCGAATATTCGAATTTAACATCAGTCAATATTCGAATAGCAAAAATGATCGAATATTCGCATTATTCGAATATTCGAATTACAAGCCCTAATTGTATCCCTACATTCCACAACCAAGCTTCTCAACCCAAAGAGAAGAGCACATCCTTATCAATCGCGCTGATAGTACCTTACTCTCGCAGGCTCCGGCGCAATACATCAGATACACTCCGGCGCAGCAAGGCGGACAGTTCAACTCAGGGGCTAAGCAGCGGGTTATCAGGTTTGTGATATTTTTACCGACTTCAAAAAAAAAAGGAGGTTATCAATTCGATACGTATGTATGTAATATTATTGGAATTGCATTATATTCACATATGATGATCTATTAGGGCTTCCAAACAAATATACAAAATTTCATAGACGTATGTATGTATGTATGTATGTATATATGTATGTATGTATGTATGTATGTATGTTTGTCCACGCATATCTCCGGAACTATTAATCGGATCGTGACCATTTTTTTTTTATTGGCTTACATTTTCTTCAACTTAGGGAACAGTGCAAGTTTCATCAAGATCGATTCAGTAATTTTCAAGATATGGACTAATACGTGTAAGTGTGACGGCCTGGCTTATTGATAAGAGCTACGGGTGTAGTGTCAAAGGGAAAACATCTCAAAACCTTGGTCAAATACTAGTGCAAAAACTAAAAATTACGAAATAAAAATTAATTTAAAAAAATTAAACCGACTTCAAAAAGAAATTAACTCAAAATTATGAAATAACTTTAATTTCGGAAGTCGGTGGCATAAAACTAAAATACAGATCCCAAGACACCGACTTCCGAAATTAAAGTTATTTCATAATTTTGAGTTAATTTCTTTTTGAAGTCGGTTTAATTTTTTTAAATTAATTTTTATTTGTATCTCTTGTTCTATTTCAGCTCCTCCAAAATTGTTGAAATACATCTCTTAAAACTGATCTTAGAATATTTTACTTAAGGAATGTTGATAATAAATTGTCACAAGAAAAAAGCATGAAGAAAATTAAATGTTGGTTTTTCGTTTGTTGACCATTTTTAAGCTAACCATGAAAACGACACCCATGATGAAAAAAATATAAATGTAAATTTTCGCGCCCTCTTAGATTTTTATTTTGATCTCACTATCAGCCTGGAAAACCAATAGTTTTACACGTGTCGTTTATTACAGAATGGTAGACGCCCAATCGGACCCTATGGAGCCTCCGCGCTTCCAAATCAACAAGAAGATCCCGCGCGCGGCCCCCTCCCCCCCCGCGCCCGTACTGCACTCCCCGCCGCGCCGCGTGTCCGTGAAGCAGCAGCGGGACTGGAAGGTGCCGCCTTGTGTCAGTCACTGGAAAAACGCGAAAGGTAATACTAACAAGTATGGCACGTACTGCACTCCCCGTCACGCCGCGTGTCCGTGAAGCAGCAGCCCTTTTGTGTCAGTCACTGGAAGAATGCTGGCTAGCTACCTTAGCGCATTGCTTAAATTAGATTTTATTTTTAAAGTCCATTTTGTAATCTAGTCCCAAGCTAGACCACACCACCGCACCCAACCGCAATGACCGCAGAACCACTCATCATCATCTGTTTAGCCTTTTCCCAACTAAGTTGGGGTCGGCTTCCAGTCTAACCGGATGCTGATTACCAGTATTTTTCATGGAGCGACTGCCTATCTGACCTCTACAACCCAGTTGCTGGGTAATACGATACCTACCCCATGGTAAGACTGGTTGTCAGACTTTTGTGCTTCTGACTACCCGTAACGACTCGCAAAACCACTATTCCACCAATTTAACACATTATTAACCACAGACAATTTCCCTCGTCAGGTTACACAATCCCCCTCGACAAACGTCTAGCGGCAGACGGGCGCGGTCTCCAACAAGTGCACATCAACGAGAACTTCTCTAAACTCGCCGAAGCGCTGTACATCGCTGACAGGAAAGCGCGTGAAGCGGTGGAAGCGAGAGCCCAGCTTGAGAGGAGATTGGCGCAGAGAGAGAAGGAGAAAAAGGAGGAGCATTTGAGGATGTTGGCGCAGAGGGCGAGAGATAGCAGAGCGGGTGAGTTGATGTTTTTAGGAGGTTATTTCTTTTTCTTAGATTTGGGTGAAAACTTTAGTGTTTGAAAATTGAGATGATGAAACTTATTAGCGCAACATTTTAAAGTGGGCCCAGAGATGCAACCAATGCCCATTGAAAGATCCTATTTTCAACAGCAACTTTAAGTATGGCACTCGGACCACGCTTCAACGGGAAAAGTTGCATCATCCTTTTACTGTATTTCGACGCAAAAGTTTATTGAAGTGAAGTTACTGAATTAAAAGTCATATTTATTATTATTTATTTTATTTTTTAGAAAAACGTTGCCCCACACTAGGAATTTCTCCTGTATTGTGGGTGCGTTTTCATGTGGGATGGTTAGCCCTGCGGTGCTATTCTGTAAAAATCTCACCGTAAAAACTTAATGAAGTGAGCGTGGAGTGAGCTGTCAATAGTGTCAATTCCTAGCAAAAACAAACTCGCTTCATCTAAGTTTTCACAGTGAGATTTTTACAGAATCGACCGGCTGGTTACTATTTAAATACGTAGAAATCCCCCAACTTCCTCATAACATCTTTAGCAGAGCCAAATAGAAATGCAGTATGTTTTATTTCTGAGTCTAAACCATTCTGTATGAATGGTCAAAAGAAAACTGAACCCATCTGAGGCGGGGTTGCATACATTTTCGAGATCGTTTCGCTCGGTCTTGCATTCTATATTCTCGTAATTCTTCAGCTTTTCTGCATAAATCGACAAGGTAACTCAGGGGACCTACTGATTTTAAAAGAGTGTATAATAAAATGTTTTGAAATCCTGTTTTAAACAGTTATCAAAAGCTAAAGCCTGGGCCTGTATCGGCCGAATGTTCGGTCATTTTCTACTACCATTCATTTCCTATATTGACTATTGGTCCCGACCAAACTGTGCCAATCCGAACCTTTTTAGAACCCTTACCCTTTTTTTACCTTTTTTTTAAAATTCGTAGTAGGACAACAATATTCGATTCAGAAAATGACCGAACATTCGGCCGATACAGTGGTTAACCGCTTCGGAGTAGACCCCCTGGAATTCTAATCTTTTAAAGGCTTTAATACAACCTCATATCTTCAACATCTCAATCAGATCTTTCACTGCAGGTATTCGAGCCCCTGATGATGAACCAGAGACCAATGAAGTAGATGAGAGTGGTCTAACAGCTGCAGAGAGAGACAAGCTGAGGGCTGACAGACATAAAGAAAGACAGAGAGACAGGAACCTGGCCAGAGCTGCCCCCGATAAGAGGTAATAAGAATAATATTATACTTTTATTTTATAAAAACAACTACAACAACTATATTCGGGTCGGTTTCCAGTCTAACCGGATGCAGCTGAAGCGACTGCCTATCTGACCTTCACAATCCAGTTACTAGGTAATAAGATACCCCTCGGTAAGACTTGTTGTCAGACTTTCGGGCTTCTGACGACCCGTAACGACTGCCAAAGATCCACGACTGACAGCCGGGACCAACGGTTTAACGTGCTTTTGAGGCATGGAGAGGTCTAGGTATCACCCATCCATAGACCAACCGCGGCAAGCGTAGCTTAACCTGATCGATCGAGCTGTGTGGCTGTTATTATTTAGCCACGGGCCCCCTCCTTTCCTAACATCATAATCTTCTATTTTTCAGATCGAAGTTAGTCAAGGACCGCGAGCGTGACATCTCGGAGCAGATCGCGCTCGGCATGCCCGCCAAGGCGACGCAGGGCAGCGAGGCTATGTTCGACCAGAGACTCTTCAATAACAGTAAAGGAATGGACAGTGGTATGTATTTAAATAGTCTTCGTATTCTATGTTATGGGTTTGGTTTCCGCAATTAGTCCTTCAATGGACCATTGTGCGTGGGCCATGGCGGCCGTCGGTGGTTATTCCAACCAGCCCACCTCCCTCCAGAAGCTGATTACGTCTCCTGGTCTGTTGAGAACATCTGTGTACGATCTGGGTGTCCCGAGGGTTTCTGACCTTATCTGGGTGACGCCTGTGCATTCAAAGAGCACATGCGCAATGGTTTCATCAGCCTCCATGCAAGCTCCTTCTTATTGTGTCGATGGCAATCTAAATAGAGTAAGCCCAGAATTTGGCGACGGGTTTGGCATCTTCAGTAGTGCACTTCAGTTCCTGTAACATGCACTCAACAAGTCACGCAGGACACGATATTAAAGCAAAGTCAAAGCATTTATTTCAAATCCATACTAATATTATAAATTCCAAAGTAACTCTGTCTGTCTGTATGTTAACTTTTCACGATAAAATTTGGCAGAGATAGATTGCATCCTGGGGTAGGACATAACATAGTTTTTATCGACATACCTCGCGGGCGAAGCCGCGGGCGGAAGCTAGTAGGCACTTTTGAACGTCAAAAATTACAAGTAAATAGAATTAATTCTAGACGCCCCAAGGGACTACCATGGATGCAGAACATGATTCAGGACAATTTCAACGCAATGTCGTCGGTTATCTATTAAAAAATAAAATCAGCTGTTTCCTACAAAAGTGCAATACCTACGCTGTCAAAATGCACATAGCATTTAAAAAAAAAACTAATAAAACATTTCAACGCAAAGAGGTCCAGAATCATATTGAATCCATGGTAACTGGTTGCGCGTCGAAGCTTCGGCCCCCTGTTTGTGGAACAGCACCACATTTACACTGCAGGGCGGAATCAGCTGTGTGTGTGTGACCTGAGCAGATTTTCAGGAGTAGTTGTTGATTTGAAAAAGGGATTTATTTAATCGATCTTCTAAAAACTTATTGACCTATAGAGGTGTGAGGAACAGGGTGTAAAGTTCACTCAACCTCCATAGAAAAGGGAGGATCCTCCGACCAGACGGGTTGTGTCTGGCGGGCAACTGCCCGATGTTTCATGTCGGGCCGTTGTATCTATGCTAGTTGCGCGGTAAACTCTGCTTGCGCGATGCAGGATTCTTGCGTGACGTCAGTATGACGCGTCTCATGTGGCTACAGACCTAATGATGTACACATTTTTTAATTAATAAGCCTCTTTTTAACTTTCTGACATTTTCTCAAAGTCGGTCAGTCACAATCTACTCTCAATTGAAACAATATTTGATCTGACCACTTAAATTAACTTAAATTGATCGTTTTACTTTTATCTTCAGGCTACGGCGATGACGAAGCCTACAATGTATACGACAAGCCGTGGCGTAATCAAGACAACGTAGGCGCACACATATACAGACCCTCCAGAAACGCTGATAAGGATAATTACGGAGGAGATATTGATGCTATTGCTAATACGCGCAGGTACGTTCGTAGTTCGTGGCGCTACGGCCATTTAATCATAGAGTTCGGTGCAGTACTATCATGGTGTTTGAAAGCTGAGTGCAAAGCTTTAAGGGAGTGATAGTTGTCACCATTTACAGCATTTTGAGCCATACACAGTCTCTTAAAGTCCAGCCATAATATTGGTCAGACCGTGTAGACTTATTGAGGAAAGAACCACACAGATTGAGTGGACCTGTCCAGTCAGTGCACACATTTGTCAGTAATCGTGCAGCTCAACTCAAAACTTGAAGGAGCTCAACGTTTCGACGAACCTGGTACAGCCGGATTCAAACTTAATGGTGATTCTGAAGTGCGCTACCCGCTGCGCAGTACCTCACCTCTCACCCCCGCTGACAGGTGAAGTTGTTACTGCGCAGCGACTCGCCTCAAGTTCCTAGCTGCCATAAAGTTTGAATCGGGCTGTAAATGCAGGGTAAGTTAAAAACTATCTGTAAAATGGCTATTATTGACGTTCTCCCGAGGTTCATTATCTGTCTGTGATAGTGCTGTCTTTTCTAGCAGTTATTTTAAAATGTAGGGTAGTAGGGACAACTGTCAAATCGTGTTGTCATTCGTTCTTAGTTCAGATGTAAGTTAGTGATACGGAATAGGAAAGCCTCGTAACTTCGGCCGAAACTATAGAAGGCCAATTCTCGTAATTTAAAACGTTCATAATCTAGTCGCAGTCTGATCTCGGCGACAAACAAAATGTCAAAATGTAGGGAAATTAGAGGTATTTTTGACAGATTGAGACTGAGATCAGACTGTGAACGTTCTTAAAATTACGAGAATTGCCCCTGGTGTGAAGTTACACAAAGTAATTAAATTAATGATGTTGTTCCTTTATTCCAGATTCGTGGCCGACAAAGAGTTCGCGGGAACTAGCAGTAGCAACACACGCGCGGGTCCCGTACAGTTTGAGAAGGATTCACACGCGCCACCCAGTCGAGACGAACCTGTTAGTATTTTTAATATTGGTTGTTTATACAAAAGAGAAGTGTTGCTGCTTTAACAAAACTTCTCTTAAAAAAAAAAAAAAACAATTTGTGCTACCCTTTTTTTTTCGGATGGGAAATCCAATGTGACCCCGCTCTGGGTGGAGCGGAAGGGAGTGTCAGACTCTTACTGACTAAAACCCACCCGTGTTCCTTCCTTAGCCGTAGCATATCGTCCACATCCCAAGAACTACATTCTACCCCACAACTAACAGCTACCTTTCTTCCACAGTCGCAATCCCGCAGTAACCAACCCGACGCAGACTTCGACCCGTTCGGTCTGGATCGGTTCTTGAGCGAAGCTAAGCGAGCCGACAAGTCGGGCCGCAAGCGCGACCATCACGACCGACACGACCAACACGGGAAGAAGCGGAGGGATTAACAGTGAGTTTTTTTTGTTTATGATCATTTTTATTTCATTTCATTTGACTAGCCTTTTCCAACTGTCGTACGGTTTCCAGTCTAACCGGATGCAGCTGAATATCAGTATTTTACATGGAGCGACTGCCTATCTGACCTCCACAACCCAGTTACTGGGTAATACGATACCCCTTGGACTGGTTGTCAGAATTTCGGGCTTCTGACTACCCGAAATAAACAAAAAAAAAAAACCCTAAATAATGATTCTAGCAATAATTTATTTTTGTTCCAGATGAAGATGGAGGTGTATATAATCATTAAAACCGCTAGTTATATTCAGATAGCAATAAGAAGTTCAATGAATGCTTTTGTATTGTACAGAACATTCTTATACATTTATAAGTTATGTAATTATTTTATGATTTCGTCAATTTTTAGCAAAATACATTTTTCTTTGTAATATTATTGAGGAGTTTTATTAAAAAAATGTGATAAATGATCTTTTTAGGGTTCCATACCCAAAGGGTAAAAACTGAACCCTATTACTAAGACTTCGCTGTCTGTCCGTCCGTCCGTCCGTCTGTCTGTCACCAGGCTGTATCTCAAGAACTGCGGTAGCTAGACAGTTGAAATTTTCACAAATTATGTATTTCTGTTGCCGCTATAACAACAAATACTAAAAATAAAATAAATATTTAAGGGGGGCTCCCATACAAAAAACGCGATTTTTTTGCCCTTTTTTGCTCGATATCAATAATGGCAACAGGAAGGCACTTGAAATATTCACAAAATACTCAGTTGTATTAGGTATTACTTTAATAATAAAATAAATATTTAAGGGCTCTCATACGTGTTTTTTTCGGCATTTTTGCCTTGTGGTAAGTACGGAACCCTTCGTGTGCGAGTCCGACTCGCACTTGGCCAGTTTTTTAGAGGATAAAGCTCTCATTTACACGCTGCAAGTTTATTACCTCTGGCATACCATGAAATTGAAGCAACAATTGACTAGCACCGTCTAAACAACACGTACAATTGTTACACGATACGCGTAAGTTAGTTGCCGTTCACCGCCGACTATCGCAAAACTACAACGAATTACATCATTCTGATCAAACCTGCGGGGCATCGGTTTCATCTTGACAGTTCAACAACATTCATTGCGTTATTTACGTGTTGAGCAGAATTTTTTTTCGAACTTATGAAGCAATGGATTAGCAATTTGCTTCAAAATGATTCAGGTTCCGATTGAGTGGTGTTGTACTTCGTAGCACGACCATGAACGCATTCATTATAACTTTTGATGGTAATTAAATCCTTTTAATTTATACTATTTTATACCACTAATTAGAAATTTTATACCTCTCAATTATCCTAGATAAACAGGTCGTGCTGGGAAGATTCCTTCCCAGCACGACCACGCTATAATTCTAGCTGGCATTATAGCTTTAGATGGTAATAAAATCCTTTTAATTTGTACTATTTTATACCACCAATTAGACATTTTAAGATATACAGGTCGTACTGGGAAGATTCCTTCCTAGCACGACCACGCTAAAATTCCAGCTGGCATAAAAGTTAATGAAACAGGAGTATGCCTAAAAATTTTTTTACTCTTTATTTACTCCTATTTTATTACTGGTAAATTGCTAGAAAAGCAAAAAAAAAACATTTTCTGTCTATAAATATGCCTGTATATGATTTTTGTACTTGACACTAGATGGCGTTGGTTATAGGCAGAAAATGTTTTGCTTTTTTAACAATTTGCGACAATTTACCAGTAATAAAATAGGAGAAAACAAAAAGTAAAAATTTTTAGGCACACTCCTGTTTTATCAACTTTTATGCCAGCTGGAATTTTTGCGGGGTCGTGCTTGGAAGGAATGTTCCCAGCACGACCTGTATATCTTAAAATTTCTAATTAGTGGTATAAAATAGTACAAATTAAAAGGAATTTGTTACCATCTAAAGCTATACTGCCGTGCTAAGCACAAAAGCGGTATCTAAAAAAAAAATCATAATTTTTTTTTTTGTTGCATCGGATAGCTTAAAGAATTACGCATCCAATGAACTAAGCCAAACAGCGGTATCTTATTTAGAACATATAAAAAAACCCTTAAGAAAAATTTCCCTATCTCAGTTTTACATCAAATCACTTAGGGGATTAGAGGTATGTCAATAATACGTAGGCAAATAGCCGGATATTTTAATACCGCCAAAACTCCAAAAAAATGACGTATAATCATTGCATTTTTTCTAAGCCGATTAGCGGCAAGTATGGCGCGTAAGGAAAATTATACTGAGTTACCGCTATGAATGACTCTATGACGGTCCGCACATCGCTTTTGACTAATTGAGATACCGCTGCAGCGGCGAATCAAAATTGATCCTTAAGATAGAGAGAAGAGAAGGTTGGATTTCTAATACATTTTACAGTGCGTTATCCTTTCCGGTCGTAAGTTTATGGTTATTACTTGTTTCTTTTTATTATGAAGAGGTCATATCCACAAGTCAGTACTGTGTAAATTAATGAAAACCTGTGTCACTGACCCTGGCAGGGCCACCATCACGGATTTTAATTTTGATAGCACAAAAAAATTGTCGCTAATTAGTCGAAATTTGTCGCCAAATATCAGAATTTGTCGGTCACTGGTTCAAAAGTTATAAGGGTTTATAGGTGGCCGATCTGGAGAGAGTTTCCCCAGCAGGGCCACATTTATATCTCGAAAACTAGGGCACCTAGCGAATATCTGTTTTCTCCCATATTTTGTCGTCAATTAGTCGGAATCAGTCGCCAAATATCAGAATTTGTCGGTCACTGGTTCAAAAGATATAAACGTTTATAGGTGGCCGATCTGGAGAGACTTTCCCCAGCAGGGCCACATTTATATCTCAAAAACTAGGGCACCTAGCGAAGATCTGTTTTCTCCCATATTTTGTCGTCAATTAGTCGGAATCAGTCACCAAGTCACAGATTTAATCGGGTTTTCGTTTAAGAGATATAATGAGTTCAATTATTAAGGTATAGTCCAAGAGCTAGATCGAAGAGTTTACGAAAAATTGCCAAGAAAAAATATTTCTATTAATATGTGTAATATACTTCTAGTTTTATCGGTCTAAAGTCCTTAGCAATGTCCGAGAGAGATAAATTCTCAATTAAATACATGTTTTTATGTTTTAAATTACTAGGTTAGAGTGGCTTAAACTTCTTTGAAAACATTAAACCTTGCTCTTGGTCTATTTGGTGTCAAGATGTACAGTCGCATGCAACTGTTTTACCAGTTTACAATGATAACCTCTAATTAACGTTAGAATAATAAAAAAAAAAAATATCGTACATTTAGTAATATAAAAAATCCTTTAGAGCAACTTTGTTTATTTACCTATTTTTTTTAAGTACTTTGTGCGGCGCGAACGCCGACGTTCTATCTTTCTCCCCGTTTTTGTATTTGCGGAATCTAGAGATAACAACACTAGAGTTCGTAAATATTCATAATAAGTTGCATTTTAATTAAACTGGCTCACTTTAACTTACGTGACGGGCAACTTGTTCTAAGTAGCTCGTCTGTACACGCGCATCTATCTCTTTTTTACTTACCGTAAATGAAACGGAGCGCAGCGATCTATCTGCCAGCGACTAAAGTGGTAAGTGCACATTGTGTTAGATAAATAATTACGTAAATTTATTGTAGATCTGTATAAAGGTAGTGAATAAAGCTTTCCTTTTGTGGGTTGAAATTATAGAATAAGTTTATTTTGATTTAATTCTAAACAAACATTCCTCCTTATGACGTCATAGATATTGTCTAGAAACTACACAAAGTATTTTGTACGTGCTTGTACCAATGTATGGGGAAATTTAATTCTTTAATATCTTTTTAATTACACACCGACTAAATCTGTAACTTGGCAACAAATTGCGACTAATTAGCGACAAAATATGGAAGAAAACAGATCTTCGCTAGGTGCCCTAGTTTTTTAGATATAAATGTGGCCCTGCTGGGGAAAGTCTCTCCAGATCGGCCACCTATAAACGTTTATATCTTTTGAACCAGTGACCGACAAATTCTGATATTTGGCGACTGATTCCGACTAATTGACGACAAAATATGGGAGAAAACAGATCTTCGCTAGGTGCCCTAGTTTTCGAGATATAAATGTGGCCCTGCTGGGGAAACTCTCTCCAGATCGGCCACCTATAAACCCTTATAACTTTTGAACCAATGACCGACAAATTCTGATATTTGGCGACAAATTTCGACTAATTAGCGACAATTTTTTTGTGCTATCAAAATTAAAATCCGTGATGGTGGCCCTGCCAGGGTCAGTGACACTAAAAACCTAGTTAATTGTATGTTCAGTGGTTTAATTTCGATTTCCATAGGGTCGAGTTGTCAATGAAACATGAAAAATAAAATTTACTTTACTTTAATTTAATTAAATAATTTTGCATACTTTTCTCAAGCAGTTAGTACTGCAGGAAAAAGCGTGAAGCCCAATGACTGTAGAAGATTTTTATGCCTGGGAAGATTACACAGTATGAACTTTCAAGAATTGACCCACGTCCATACATTAGCGAAATGGTCCAAGCAGAAGTCAATAGAGGCAGTTTTGATCTGAAGTACTAAATCGGATTCGATAAACACCCTATTACTGCGAACACATAATCCATACTTATAATATTATAAATGCGAAAGTGTGTCTGTCTATCTGTTACCTCTTCACGCTTAAACCGCTGAACCGATTTAGATGAAAGGTATAGATATAGTTTGAGTCTATGGAAAGGACATAGGATAGTTTTAATCCCGATATTCCCACGGGATCGACACTTATGCGGGTGAAACCGCGGGGCACTGCTACTTGGAAATAAAATACTGAAAACTCAAGTTTTACCGCCACTGAAAAAGAGAAGTTCACCACAGGCATTTCTAAAGACAAAAAAGACAATATTTTGAAATCTCTTCAAAATATTATACCACAGAATAGAATGTCCTTTTGGAAAGAGCTATACTTTTAACCAATAATATTTCATAGAAAACGTTTCTTCTTTAAAAAAAATCTTATCTTATAGTAAATAAGTACAATAAAAGAGTTAAAAAATATAATTTGATTGAAACTTTTCTTTAAAATAATATGTATTTTAGTTCATAACAAATTCATATTGTTTTGTATGGAAACATGTAAGAGAAGAGCTAACAAAAAAGCGGTAACTCAATTCTTAATTCTTTAAACACTAAGCGATATGGCAGTATCTCATGAATAAGGTATATACACATGCATTTTTGATATTTTGACCATATGACAAAAAAATGTACCCAAATATAATGTATAAATTACATTTAATATGCAAAAAAATCGATCTGTAAAGTAAAAAGAAAAGTATATTTACAAAACTTCAATTTTCTCGAAACTAGCTTTCCCTGAGATACCGCTTTTGCGTTTAGCACGGCAGTATAATGCCTGATAGAATTTTAGCGTGGTCGTGCTGGGAAGGAATCTTCCCAGCACGACCTGTATATCTAGGATAATTGAGAGGTATAAAATTTCTAATTAGTGGTATAAAATAGTATAAATTAAAAGGATTTTAACCTTTTGAACGCCAATGTCGGCTATAGCCGACATGAGCAAGCGTGCCCTGTGCGCCAACGACGGCTATACTCGACAAAAAACAGGTCGCAGAAAAATAATAATAATGGGTATCGATATAATGTTGAAATCCCTATTTTTTTGTAGGTATTTAATTAAGATTTTCGGGCTTGGCGTACAGGGCATAGGAATACCGATATGGCGTGGCGGTGAAAAGGTTAATACCATCAAAAGTTATAATGAATGCGTTCATGGTCGTGCTACGAAGTACAACACCTTGCGTAGGTATTACAAACCAGTTCGCATTTTTAGTTTTTTTTCAGCATACAATGGTTGTGATAATTATATAATTCAATTACGTCGGTAAGGAAAAATTAAAATAACCAATTTATATTTTAGACAATATTTTATTGAAGTAACAATACTCTGTAACATACATACATTATAATGAAAAATACACGGCAAATAATACGACAATAGAGTTTGTACGCTGAACCGAACGCAGTAAGTGCTAAAATCCAAGCACACTAAGTGCTATTATGACACTTGCATTACAAAAATACGTCTACTTACATTTCATAAAAAAAAAACTATTAAAAACAAAAAAATTGTGATCCTTCTGATGGCTATGAAATTAACATAATTATTATGCATTCGTGCCGTGTGCTATAACATTTTTTTTTTTAAACCAGCTGCTTTTTTTTACCTCCAACGGAAAAACCTTGCAAACTCGACATAAACGAAAACGGCAGATGAATTAAATAGTTTAGATGATACAGTCTTAGCGGTGACATATTGGGGCAGCTTAGCGTATGGCCGTCTCGACAAACAATATTTACGTACACAGGTATACTTTAGTTAACCAGCAACTAAACATGCCGATCAAAATCGTTAATACATAAATAGTTTTTATTTTTTTTAATAACAAATGCTGAAAATTGCCGCTTTGCAAGGTTTTTCGTGGTGGGAATGTGGGCTAGCGTACAAGACCCGAGGTTTTTGTCTACTTCAGCTTGATGATGGTGTTCCTCAGTTTGTCCACGTTGGCTCCTGAGAATTCGTCGATTTTCTTGCTACTCTTGACGAAGACGAAGGTAGGCATGGAGTTGATGTTGTACTCGGTCGCGATGTCCTCGCATTCGTCGACATCAACCTGGAATTAAAAGAAAATAGGACTTTTAGTAAACTTAATTATGATACAATAAAGATACGATACTGCGCTCTGAGTCCAAGACACAGATCGCAGATGGGATGCGACGCGGTGGCTCGGGGGCCGAAAGTTCACGCGGATGAAGTCACTATTTATCGGGATTGTCCGAAAGGGTTACCGCTGGCCCGGAACATAAAGGGCTAAGGAAGGAACACGGGTGGGTTTTAGTCAGTAAGAGTCTGACACTCCCTTCCGCTCCACCCAGAGCGAGAGGGGTCATTTGATGATTTCCCATCCGCAAAAAAAAGTCACTATTATCATTTATCATAAAACTACGACTACCTCATAATAATTAATTAAAAATAATGTGTTAATCGCAAGAAAGAATGGGTAGGGTACCTAATAGTTGCTATGATCATTTTCCTTGCCTTTACAGAGAACAACAATGAACAGTCATGTAATTTCATCAAAATACAGACTGGAATTTGCAGCATTGGCTGGGAATGTGATATTTTATTTGTTTTTAGAGATACTTAGCGTAATATAAAGGCACAGAGGGGGCGTATACAAACGAGTTACTATCGCAAATACAGGCACTCAAATCATTGATTTATACTTATACTAGCTGCGCCCGGCGGTTTCACCCGCATAAGTGTCGTTCTCGTGGGAATATCGGGATAAAAAGTCCTATGTGTTAATCCTGGTTATAAACTACCTGTGTGCCAAATTTCATCCAAATCCGTTCAGCCGTTTGTGCGTGAAGAGGTAACAAACATACAGACACACTTACAAACTTTCGCCTTTATAATATTAGTGTGATTGTGATTTTAAGGTAGATACAATTTGTGGGTTTGCACGTAGGGTTAATCTTCAGAACTACTAACTTGATACAGAAAAATCTTTCGTAAATGGGAAGCTACAGTAATACAGAGTGTCATTGAATAAACAAATTTCACGCGGACAGAAGGTAGTATTATAAACGTTCATTTCTAGTTCTCTTTATATTAATATGCCTGTTATGAAACATTTATCTTATCATTTCAAGAAATGGTACTTTGTATGTTTTACCTTCGAGATAAGAATACATAATAATGAGTTAGTCTGCGGGCTATCAGTAGCAACGGGTTTCATTTTGACAGTACCACAACATTCATTGCGTTATTTACGTTGTTGAGCAGACACATTTTTCGAACATATGAAGCAATGTATCAGCAATATCCTTCAAAATAATTCAGATTGATATCGATAGTGTGTTACTTATGCAATTAGGGTGTCGGACAAATTCAGGGTGGCAGGGTCATAAACGCTGCCGGGTCAGCGGGATTGTGCCGGGTCAGCGGGATTTTCCGAAAGGGTTACCGCTGACCCGGAACATAAAGGGCTAAGGAAGGAACACGGGTGGGTTTTAGTCAGTAAGAGTCTGACACTCCCTTCCGCTCCACCCAGAGCGGGAGGGGTCATATTTTGATGATTTCCCATCCGGAAAAAAAAGGGTCATAAACGCGCAACCTGTCACCAAGGATTCAGTACATCATTTAGAACCCCCCGTTTTGTTTTTTAGGACCTGAGCATAAGTATCAGAGGGGCAATTCTCGTAGTTTTAAAAACGTTCACAGTCTGATCTCAGTCTCAATCTGTCAAAAATACCTCGTTAATTTCCCCCTGAATTTGTGACAAGTTTTCGACATTGATCGTCACTGAGATAAGATTGCGATTAGATTATAACGAATGGCCTTCTGATTTGATTAAAAAGGTGACCGAAGTCAACAAAAACAGTCAGTTTTTAATGTGACGCATCAATGAATATTTATTTACTGGTATCTGTTGGCAATCGTGTCTACCTACTTTGTGTTTTCCTAGAAATGTTAATGCAGAATAGATGCCAATTTTTTTTCATTGATTAAAACTATATTGTCATTCTTATTACAATTTGCAAATTAATGAAGAAAGAAAGACAAGGCGTTACTTGGCATTACAGCAAAAAAAAACTATAAATAACAGAAAACAATGCTTTTAATGCCAATTTTTTTTTTTTAGTTTGGGGCATCATCAAATTGTCCCGCTCTGGGTGGAGCGGAAGGGAGTGTCAGACTATTACTGACTAAAACCCACCCGTGTTCCTTCCTTAGCCCTTTATGTTCCGGGGCAGCGGTAACCCTTTCGGACAATCCCGCTGATTATGCCAAAAGAGCCTCAAGAGATGCGTTGTCGTATCTATTTTAGCAGCTACGAAAAGCCACCAAATCGAGGGTAGCTAAAATATTAATGTTTCAATTTGGACTATTCTCTGTTATTTTTTTTTTCTGTCTGTCGATTATCGCCCGTGGGCCGTTAACACCGTTTAAAATTTAGCTCCGTTTAAATAATATGAAAAGTGGTTGTTATTAATCATAAGTGTAAGCAGTATTATGGCATAATTTTTAAATTCTAGAACCTTTTGTTTTATTATTATTAGATTTATGTGTTATCATTATCACATCACCAAGTTGAAGATTGCTGGTTATCCTGTAATTGGCGACTGTGTAAGTCCGAGGCTATTGTTACCTATATAGCTTTTAGTACATAAGGGGCTTACAGGACCTAAACGCAAGTTTTAGAAACAATAAAAGTATATGATACAATCAGAAAAATATATGATATTTTTCAGGATATATGCTAGGTAGATACTGTGTTGAAAACATAATACAACTAATTTGATACGATAGAAAACAATCATGAAGATAAGTTACCCCTAAAACTTTCTTTTTACAATAAAAACCATACAATCATTCTGATTTTTTGTCAGATTATTCTACAAGCAACATACTAAAACACTACTGTTTTAATTTTTTAGTCCAAACAATAGATTTTTGTATTTAAATAATCTTTATTTTCTATGCAGTCCGACAGTGACTGAGCTTATAGGTCATGTAAGCCCCTTAAGATATAATTATTATACACAGAAGCTGTTGGTGTACCTACCTTAGTAAATAAATAAAATGAAAGAAAAAAAAGTTGCCAGATAGACATCTATTGCAACAAAACAGAACGCCAATTCCCATACTTAATTAAAAAAAAAAAACAAAATTCGTTCAAAATCTTATAGCAATCTCCAATCAATGTCAAAAGTTTAAGTAAGTTTTTTGTAACAGATTGAGAGCGAAATTAGAATGTAAACGTTCTTGAAAGAACGAGAATGTCCCTAAGTGCCAATCTCACTAACAAACTTCACCTTAATTGATAAATACACTTTCAATCACAATCTGAATCATTTTGAAGGATATGTTAAATTATTATATTATTATATGAAATTATTATTATATTATTAAATGACTAATAATGTTGTGACCAATGTGGAATGTAATATTTAAAAAAAAATATGTTTCTTCCGACTATGATGATTATTTAATTTTGTGTTACATTTATTGTTAAAACCACTGTTCGACACAAATGTAAATTTGTTGAAGAATAAATAAATATCTGCCATTGCTTCACATGTTCGAAAAAATTGTCTGTTCAACAACGTGAATAACGCAATGAATCTTGTTGAACTGTCAAAATGAAAATCCGCCTCTGTACATTTATGTGCTTGAAATATTAAATAAATACAATCATTGCTACTGTTAGTGTGTTACGCAATTATCCCGCTGAACGCGATCAGCACACTTAAACCGCGTTCAAGCATCGAATACTGACACTGACAGCTCTTGAACGCAGTTTAGACGTGCTGATCGCGTTTAGGTTTCATTGGTGAAATCCGCCCTAAGTTTATTGAACCCGCATAAATGCAGCCATCGTCGTACGGCATGCAAAAAAGGGATGGCCAGTTCGCTATGCTACCTAACAACGCCCCACCCAGACTATTGCAATCCACTTACGTACCTAATTGAATATGATTAACATATTATTCATAGGTAGGTGTACACGTCACAATGATAAGTAGGTATGCACGTTGGTGACCAGCTTATCAATAGGGGTACATGCATTCTGTCGAAAAACTTGAATAATATGGGTTTTTTTACACTGTGAGCTCAGAATCTAGCGGTCAAAGTTACATGAGTCATTCATTGAAAACGTCTCAATTTATATGCATGTAGGTAGACACTTGTGAGCCAAATCTATACAAATAAAAAAACAATGAAGTGACTGTATGTAATGGCAAACTAACAGCTTTTTAACCGACTTCAAAAAAGGAGGTTCTGTGACTTCTGTGTTCGACCCGTATGTATATATGTTTGTATGTCCGCGATTTTCTCAAAAACTAATGATCCAATTTTGATAATTCTTTCATTAATGTGATCTACATACTTTCAGGAAGGTTATAATATAATGTACGAAGTTATATGCATAAATGTACTACATGTCCGGTATTTCTATGCTGATGGTTCTTCTAGTCGGTGTCTTCAGTTCTTTAATGCACTAGTGTTAATTGAATTTGTGTGGGGTAGGTACAGTCAACAAAAGAGATAAGTATGCAGTATCGTCGGATATAGTTGAAGCTAAAACCACTAGCATTATTGAAAAAGTTATTAAAATGTTTGGAGTTGTATTGTAAACTGAACTTTATTGTGTAGGATTTAAAGTCGACGGCACGGTTGGCGCAGTGGTTAAGCGATTGACTGCTGCGCTGCGTGTCGCGGGTTGGATTCCCGCACGGAACATCGTTCGGGGCTTCCCGATGACCAGCTGTTTATTGCAAAGCTCTGAACTGACTCATTTTATCTTAGCCTTCAACAACATTATATGGAACTACATAGAATATTATTATGTAAGTACCTAATTAAACATGGAATATTAATTATTTTAATACCTAAATAATATTATTAACGCTTTATCAAAATGAAAACCATAATAGCTTAGGCATTCAAGATATTACATATTATATTATTTATAGCCCTATAGATAAATGGCTATAAATTCCAATCACCAACAAAGTAAAATTCTACTTTGAGCAAACAATTAAGAACGAAGGCGAAATGCTTTTCGCGCGTTTTTTATTTTTTACAAACTTTTTTTTTATTTGGCTCGCGCTTTTTACTTTATCATACAGCCTGTTACTTGTTCATACAATGTTCGTGATTCATCTTTTCGGTGATTGGAAATTTTACTAACAAATCCAAATTCCAAAATCAAATCACTTTTAGTCCCTAGGGATTAAAGAGGTATTTTAGTCCCTGTTTATCAAGAATAAAAAATATATTAGTACTTACAGAGTTAAACTTTATACTTTGTATTGCAATTCTTATAACTTTATAAGTTAAATTCATGCTGACTTACTTTTAACAAGTTTTGTTAAGAAAACACGAGCAAACTGAAGGCCAATTCTCGTAATTAAAAACGTTCAAAATCTAGTCGCAATCTCACGGAAGAGATCAATCTCATCTCAGCGACAATCAATGTCAAAAACTTGTCAAAAATGTAGCGAAATTAGAGGTATTTTTGGCAGATTGAGACTGAGATCAGACTGTGAACGTTCTTAAATTTACGAAAATTGCCCCTCTTATCTTGGGAAAAAAACACGTTAATCTACAAGTTTCTCTGCATTATGACAGGGTGACGTCATGGCTTTGTAATTCACTCGTTACGTAACAGCGCGCAACTGCTAAATGACCTCATAAACCAGTTGTTTGAGATTGACCACCTTACAGGAAGTTGGCAGAAGGTCAACTTGGAGTACTCACGATAGAAATCGATAAACGTCTAGTTTATACGGACTTTACCCTATTGTTTCTTTCGCTAAAGTATAGACCTTGTCTTTATTTTGATGTCGTAAATGGTGACTGGACCAAACAAACGACCAGTGGTCCACATTAGCACTGGATCGCAAGCATTGGTCAGTCATGGGGAAAGGTCTTTCACCTTTGCCCAGTAGTGGGATGATATAGGCTATATATAGCAGTAACAGTATGTTACAGTTTCACGCTAAAATGGCTGAACGAATTTGAATGAAATTTGTCACGTGGTGGTGGCTGGTAGTGGTGGGTGGTTCAATAATGGGCTGGTACAAACCACGCCACGCGGTTGGTGGGCTGGTGGTGGTGGTGGTGGCTGGTGGTATAGGCTGGTTCAATAATGGGCTGGTGGCTGGCTGGTGGGGTGGTGGTTATATGCAACGATGGCACTTCTGAAGATACTCGTATCTTTCGCTAGTAACGATTTGTACGCAAGGGAGTTACATCTACGCGAACGTAAACACAGACATTGTTTATCTGATAAGCTTGATTATGATTACTATTTGGATTGCAATAGTACTTGAGTGATAGTACCGAGTTGCACGTAGCTTGGGATACTGTGAAACTGAGAAATAGATCATACTTTATGCTAAGGCGCATTACTTTGTGTAAATAATTTCATCACCAGTCACCACTGCTCTCAAAACGGTGAAGGAAAACATTGTGAGGAAACCCCGATGTCCTAGAACCAAAAATTCTAAGACATGTGACATCTAGCTAGCTACCCTTGACATCTAGCTAGCATTGGGTCCGCGTGGCAGATTATTAGTCCACTGTCTCTCGAAGATAGGAGGCCAGCCTATAATGTTCCCAGCAGTGGGAACATTATAGGCTGACTATGTGGTTATGCTACGGGAACTAGATGAGCTTGCTTATTCCTTCTTTGTATGAGAAGAGGGTTTTAACCTGCAGTAGGACAATTAAAAAGCCTTCCAATGATCGACTTTAGTTACGAAAATTGTATCTTAATACTAATAAACCAGTAACCAGGTTCTGAAAGCCTGGCCTAAAATACTGGTATTCAGCTGCACCCGTTTAGATTGGAAACCCACATGTAGTTGGGAAAAGGCTATACAGATGATGATGATAATTTAGATGCTTGCTTTGTCGTGATTAAAGTGACCAAGTAACGTCTCCAGAGACCATCATTTTCGCGCCTCACTTATTTTTTTTGGGGGGCGAAAACTACTTTATTTTATGCAGTATGAAATTTACTAGGCTAGGACCCTCTTATTTCATTGATATGCAAAAATATAACTACAAATAATGTTTTTGAAGCAATTAAAAATGACAAGTGTTTATGAATATGGCTATATTATTTGTATAATTTATAATAGGTGTACTTATGATGTGTTAAAAGTATGCCATGTCATGTTATGTTATAAAATACCGCATAAAAACCTTGTACATAGATGCATGGCCAATGCGGTAGAAACTTAATACGGTATTGTTATTGATCGGTGACATTAAATATAGTGTTTGCATTCAACCGTAACTTAGAAACAGTTGTACTATACAATAATTATTTATTTATGACTTTTCATATTTATTAACTTTGACCAGTTTCCTGTTTATTTCATTTGCTTAATGGAGAAGGAAGGAAGGAAAAATATTACCAATTAAACGTTGAATTTCTGAATGACTAACTACTCGTACCTAAATGAATGGAAATATTTGGATGCCTATTGGCGGATTCCTATAATTTACGAACTATATAGTAGACCCTCCCATATGGAAGTAGCTATCACAGGTAAAACTAGCTTACGAATCAAATACAAATGTTATCGAAATCCGTTCAGTGGTATAGGCGTGAAAAGGTAACATACAGAGAGACAGACAGACCGAATTACTTTCGAATTTGTAATATTAGTATGGACTGTCGTGCAATACTTACCTTCGTAAATTAATCTAATCGTTGACTTATCGCGTGCTCTGAGCGTGGCGGAGGTATATGTAAGAGGTATTTTTTTAGTGGTTCAAAACAGTACCTACATATAAACGAAGTTCAAAGGGAAAAAATGCCGAAAGAAAACTGAAGTCCTAACGATTCTTAATGGTTAACATATTGAATCTTTTCTTTTTAACAAACAAATTATATTTTTACTCGTAAAAAATCAGGCCGAATTTCGTTTTCGGTCACTCACTAGCCACAATTAAAGGGTACTTAGAACTTTTTAGTTCAATTGAGTTTGGCCGATGTAGGTATCCTAATTCCTAAGCATTTATCCCTACACCAACCTTATTGACTTTTTAATCTTTTCTTTTCATTAAATTACTTTCTTGCCCTAGTGCAGAAATGTTGGAAATCATGTCAAGTAGTATAGAAACTTATATCATTTAAGACCTGGATTTCTGCGTATCCCAAGTGTGAAAATTTAATATCTTAAATGGAGAAGTTCTTACCTTAAGGACAACAATGGCGTCGGCCATTTCAGTGGCCATCTCGTCTAGTTTAGGCCCGATCATCTTGCATGGTCCACACCAGGTGGCCATGAAGTCGATCACCACCAACTTCTCGCCAGCCTCGGCCAGCCTGGTCTTCAGGTCATCGGAGTCTTTGATGTGGATCGACATGTTAGCTGGAAACAAGGAAACAAAAAGGTTTAACATAAATCCAGAAAACTAATTTAAAAAAAAACATTGTCGGTTTTCTTTCACACCCGCAAAGTATGGAAGAAAGGAGTTCTATACACAGCATTGGGTAATTCCAGGCTGAAATTATTATGACGGTTGCCTTTTATTGAAGTAGTAAAAAAATAGTAAAGGATTATCCCAAGTAAGGGGCTGCAGCGGGATTGTCCGTAAGGGTACCCCGGACCGGAACATAAAGGGCTAAGGAAGGAACACGGGTGGGTTTAAGTCAGTAAGAGTCTGACACTCCCTTCCGCTCCACCCAGAGCGGGAGGGGGGTCATATGATGAGATTCCACCCTCAAAAAAAAAAAAGGTATCCAAGAAGCTTATTAATTAGATAAAAAGTGGAGGCAACACTCTAAACACTTAAGTGAAGGCGACTGTGGTCGGACTCTCTTTCTAAATACACATATAAGAACGAGACAGTGATATGTGTTTTCTGTGTCATAATGTTAATGTATTCAGAAAGAGAGGTCCGACCACAGTAATCTTCACTTAGGTAATTAATTAGTGTTGCCTCCACTTTTTATCTATAAGCTTCTTGGTGCTATCTTTTGCCCGAATCAAACTCAAAATACAGTAGTGTGACCACACTACTTACCTACTGTATTTTGACCAAGTACTGGATTTTGAGTTTCCAGTCATTATACAATGCAGATTTTTAGAATTCGATTGTCATGAGGCGAACGACAGAACGATGATCCTGGTCGAAAAAAAAAAACAGTTGCTCTATGACTATGACACAAAGCGAAGAATAGGAAGACACGATTGATGATAGAAACTCATAAAAAAGTTAGTAGGAAAAAACATTGGTTTTATTGTGGTAATTATAGTCAATTTTAAAGCAGATTGCAATTGTTTATCTTATCGCGCTAATGGTATATCCCAATAAATATGTAAATCAGTAGATACAATGTCGTGGAAATATGAAACATTTTCGGCTACGTAGCATTTACGTTTCCTCCTATTTTGAATTCTTATAATAGGTACTACTAGCTGCGCCCCGCGAATATCGGGATAAAAAGTAGCCTATATGTTAATCCAGGGTGTCAGCTACCTCCATACAAAATGTTATCAAAATCGGTCCAGCCGTTTGAGCGTGAAGAAGAAACAAACACACACACTCACAAACTCTCGCCTTTATAATATTAGTGTGATTAAAAATATTCATAACCAAATGGACTGTTCCTAAATTACTCTAGCGTCTCCTTTAGTGAGATGTATTCTAAGTCGATTTTTGAGTGACAATTTGTAACAAATTGTTCAGTTTGTTGTTCCACAGCTTGAAAATTATCTCTAGGCTGATATTTTTTTGTTTTCCCATATTCTATTAAGATCAGTGTCTACTGTCTAGGTCGGCTTCCCAATAATTTTATGACATGAAATAGTTGGCACACTGACTAAGCATTTTTCACATACCTAGACCTGCTAGCAATTACTAGAACTGGAATGAGACATCTTACTCTGATACAAGTCACATCTCATAATAGACAATGTTTTTCAATGAAACTCATGCATGACGGTATGACAAAATCATCTACTTATGTTTTTAATTTAATTTCTAAAATAGACAAATAAAATTGTACAGCTACGAACTTTTAAATGACATTTTTATTTGGCGGGAATTAAATACTGACAACTTGACAAGTGACAGAGACCATAAACAAACTTTTTTTATTAAGCGTCTTAATATTTGACAATGGCATTTATTTCAAAGTCCCGATGACTGAAAGAAGTGATAAGCCTTTTTGATAGCAGTCGTGAGCGTAACTACATAAATGTCAAGAAAAATTAAAATATTCCATTCGTGTTTCCAGAAAATTCGAGACTAAGTCTAATAAAAATGTTCGTATCTTGAGATATTTTTTTTACATAAGATACGATACAAACGGCAGAATCACCTTGGTTATCCTCCACGGACAAATAACGTGTTTAAACTCCGAACATCGACATAATAATAATTATAATAACCCTACGTGTGGAAAACCATAAACATTTTAATAAACACCACTTTGTTTAAAAAATTAAACCACATTGTGTCACTTTACTCACCGTCAGTTATATTAACTCTTACAAAATAGTATCACAGTTCAAATCAGGCAAGGCACTGAAATATTATGCCTTTTTTATTCACACACGCCCTCACTAGCTCGCGTTCAAATGAATACTAAGTGCGATAGACTGTAGCATTATTTTATACAGCAGTATTTTGGCGCTTTAATTGGTGCTGTTTCATTCGCGGTATTGTGAAATCGCGTGCAAAGCGTGTTGCCGTTTCTTTCCCTCTTCAACAAATTATCGTATCTGTGACAAGGACAGTGATACAGCGTCACGCGGAGTAAATCTATCGATGTCATTATTTGATGTAGATTCTACTTTATTGAGTACGAACCTATAAGTTGTTTTTGTCTGCTTGCCGTCTCAATCCAATGACGTAATTTTTCCATGAATGAGTCATCATGTATCGACCTTCGGAAAGTTGGTTCGTCATGATGGTTTTGAGAAGATATAGCGACAGAATATTTTATTAATGAGTCGCTTCCCTATTTTCACGATGACGTAGCAATATTTTCAGGGAAACGTTTAGGTGTTTCAAAGTAGTTTCCAGTTCGTTTTGCCGGCTCATCAGGGCCCCAATTCCGTATGATAATTTTATTCCCCGCGTAATCTTACCACGTGCAATGAAAAAAAAAACTGGCCAAATGTGAGTGTATGGAGCCCCCCTTAAATATTTATTTTATTTTGTTTTTAGTATTTGTTGTTATAGCGGCAACAGTAATAAATAATTTGTGAAAATTTCAACTGTCTAGCTATCGCGGTTCTTGAGATACAGCCTGGTGACAGACAGACGGACGGACAGACAGACAGACAGCGAAGTCTTAGTAATAGGGTCCCGTTTTTACCCTTTGGGTACGGAACCCTAAAAACCACGTCGATATCGTTGGCAAGGAGTGGAAATGTCAATCGTACGGACAACATGACATGTATTTTGACAGTTCAAACCACGCCAAGTCGCCAACTTCGCCCAGTTTCGAATCAAGGAATCATTAAGTGGTCATAGTGAATGGATTTGTTCATGTTTTGTTCACTGGAAAACGTAGCAAAGCATTAATTATCTAGAACCAATTCTTACTTATTACCGTACGAAATTGCTTAGAAAACATTTTTGCACATAGTTTCGTAGAGAAAAAAACTATGAAAAACTGGCCAAGTGCGAGTCGGACTCGCACACGAAGGGTTCCGTACCACATGGCAAAAACGCCGAAAAATAAACACGTTTGTTGTATGGGAGCCCACCTTAAATATTTATTTTATTCTGTTTTTAGTATTTGTTGTTATAGCGGCAACAGAAATACATAATTTGTGAAAATTTCAACTGTCTAGCTATCGCGGTTCTTGAGATACAGCCTGGTGACAGACAGACGGACATTGGAGTCTTAGTAATAGGGTCCCATTTTTACCCTTTGGGTACGGAACCCTAAAAAGTATACAAAGTTAATACGTATCTATATCTAGGTAAGTCAAGTGGTGGCTAAGTGACGCTTTTTACTAGTCGTACCTACCTAGGTCGCGTAGGTTCGGTAGGTCCTATTCTGTAAAAATATCACTGTGAAAACTAAGGTGAAGTGAGATTAAAGTGAGCTGTCATTCCACTTGATGCTAGGCGTTGACACTGTTGACAGATCTCACCCCAAACTCACTTCACCTAAGTTCTCACGTTGAGATTTTTACAGAATAGACGGCTAGACAAGAGCTTTACTTTGTATTTCATCACCACTGCTCTTAGGGGCTTAGAGCTGCTATGCCTCATCTGCCAGGGCAGCGAGATGTCCGAAAGGGTTACCGCTACCCCGGAACATAAAGGGCTAAGCAAGGAACACGGGTGGGTTTTAGTCAGTAAGAGTCTGACACTCCCTTCCGCTCCACCCAGAACGGGAGGGGTCATAATAATAATAATATGATGATATCCTACCCTCAAAAAAAAAGCTCTGCATCATTAGTGCTTTGCGTTCCGTCGTCGGAGCGTCGACTCAATAATGACTAATGATTAATTAAATTGTGCCAATTTAATTATTATTTCAATTAAATTAATCAATAATTGTCTAATTTAATAGTCATTACTATGTTCATAATGACTCAACGCAGTTGTGGCATACAATGCGTTGATCCGTTGCGATTGCATTATGAGGCAGTCACCCTTACCTAGCATATATCCTGAAGAATATCATATATTTTTCTGATTTTGTTTACTATAGTCGATCTACTTTTATTGTTTCTAAACCTTGCGTTTTTTGTGTTTAGGTCCTGCAAGGCCCTTACAGGACCTAAACACAAAAAACGCAATTGATTTTTCTAGCAGTAAATGTAATTGACACAAATATTATGAAACCCGAAATTGTATTACTTATTCAAATGAGTATGTTTACCTAATGTTCTTATCAATGAATTAGTATGGTTTACACGACCTTATCAGTTAACCACAACATAATTTAGAATTACATAATAATATAATATTACCATGCCAATGTCGGATAAGGTAGTAAAAACGAGTATTTTCAGAAACTCTAAATTCCTAATGATCCTGTGGCGAATTCGGTTTATCACACCGGTAAAGTCTATTTAGCAATTATTGCAGCAACTGGTAACTAGCTGTTCACATACATCTCGGGCTATTTCGTTGTTGTAGCAGCTGGCAACTTTTAAAGGAAAATTTCAAAAAGTTGATAGTTGCCTCAACTAAAGTTGCTCCATATGCAAAGCGCCTTTATGATTGCGTCATTGTAGGAAAAAGAAAGTGTGAAGAGGGAAATTAACTTACTGAAAACAAGTAAAGGTAAAAAAACGGAAATTAAAATGGCTTATTTATTATTAGTCGATTCGCAGCGCAGAGGTCACTTTGACTGCATGTTTTGGGACACAGAGGGCAGGATAGGAGGTGGAGCATTGTTTGTGACATAAATTCACGACAACGCCGTGGAAGTGGCAAAGTTTTGGGAAAACAAGATTTAATAAAATAGAGTCGTGCCAGCGACACGAAGAAGAAGAAGTCGATTTGCACAATTTTATGCAATAAAGTCAAGAGAAAAGTACACGTTTTATAATATTTAACTCGTTCACCTCTGTGCGCTATTCAAAATGTGCCAATTGACTAATACACATTTTTTGAAGCTGTCGATTCGCCCACAAATAAATTAACTTCGTGCGAGTCGCCTATAGAATAAATTACATTATTGAAAAGTGACGATTCGCACATTTCGGACCAGTAAATCCGTGTGAATCGACTAATGTGCCGTTAAAATTGGGCTTGAACACTTCGATCCTAATTGAAAACACCCATAGAGAATAAAGATAAAGCAATCCTGATCATCGGAGGATAGATGTGGGAAGCGCAGGTCCAGCCATTAAGGCAATGCTTGGAGGAGGCCTATGTCCAGCAGTGAACGTCTTTCGGAAGAATGATGACGACATCAACAACTATGAGGTGACTGGAAAGCCCAATCAAAATTCGGGTTTTAAAACGGCTTTACTATGAAAAAAAATAGGACGATTAACCACATAACGAAGTTGGAAAACGTTCCAAAGCTACTGAATACAGAGGCCGACCAATTTTGGACCCTGTAACACCGCATATACAAACAAGAGGTTTAACATCACACAGGACAAAGAGAAAAAGCAGCGCCCAGGAAACCACGCGAATTCCTTAGCTAATCACGACGCCGTGGTCTGAACTGTCAAAATACCACTATTGACAACCGTACGTGGTTTGCACGTGCTAAGATTACGCGGGGAATAATAAATACCATACAGAATTAGGGCCCTAGTTGCGACGTATAAATAAGGGAAACGTTCAGAAATTACAAAGATTAAACCTTCTATTGAAAAATCCAAGGATTCGGAATCTTCACAGAGTCCTATACTATGTAAAGTATTTGTCGGTCGGTCGGTGGAGTATGTAGTCTCGAATTCCCGACAAGCTAAATGTATAACATACCTTTAGTTTAAAGACACCCAAGAAAATATTGATGCAACATTGCAACTGCAATGAAAATATGCGAAAAAGAGTGGGACTTCCGACTCGGACGAATGCAAAATCCAGAATGGTTTTGAGGCTGCCTTTAAATGACATTGGACACCATGAAATTGAAGCTGTAGATGAATTTATGGAACTGTGTTCATCATATTATAGGGAAAATGAGCGTTAAGCTTATCTGAGGTGAATTCACGCCTTTTTTCAAAGTCTAATTGGTTTAAATTTTGTATTTACACGTGCTGTGAATAAGCTATAAAAGAAGATATTGAAATAAATAAGCGGAATAATTTGTTTATAACGGCAATTTGTGCTAATGATGAGGAGGAAACTGGTAAAATGTCGTGCTTTTCTGAACCATTAATAGTCCTAGACTGTATTTCGGCCATGGGGGTTAATCTCAACGGAGACTAGCCTTCGGCGCGAGATATTATAGTGTACAAGTGTGTGTGCGCTGACACAGCTGCACTCCCTCTTCCCTCACTAACCATCTGCAGTTGTGGTAACCGCCCTTCGATTATTTTATGGGAGGCGTTTACAGCTGTCAAAACGGTGAAGGAGAACGTATATCCTACAACCAACAATTCGAAGACATGTGACATCTACCAACCCGCACTGGGCCCGCGTGGTCAAATTACGGCCCACTCCCTCTCACAGAGGGGAGGCCTGTCACCTGTGCCAGTGTTCCAGCAGTGGGAACGTTATAGGCTGATTATGAATTTACAGATCTTTTCTTGGCCAATGACCATAAGAAATCGTCGCTTATCTTTATTAATGTGTTTCCATAAAGGAGTGTATTCTTTTTGAGCGAAATAAATTGTATTAAACGTAAGAACACTTCAGTCAAATATTCTGTTGGAACTGCTCTTGTTTTAGACTCTGCTTTGCTGACTAGATCTCAGAATAGATTCGATTCTGAGAATTTATGCATGCACATAAGTTCGACCGAAAATGCTTTTTTTTTGGGCGAAAACGAAATTCGGCCGTAATTGCATTTACGGTCGAAAATCGAAACGAAGAAAATGTATTTTGATCGAAGGCTTTATTTTGGAAAAAGTAAAGAAAATATTTACCCATTTATATCTAAACTAGCTGACCCGACAGACGTCCTGTTTTTGATTCGAAAGACACGTGGCGCCATCTATTATCTATTAACGTTATGGTTGTTTTCCTCGGGAACAGCACTTTTTTTCGGGATGAAACGTACCTACCCTATGTCCGTTTCTGTACACCTGACAACGTATATGCTAAATTTCAGGATGATCGGTTCAGTGGTTTAGGCGTGAAAAGGTAACAAACAAACTTACTTTCGCATTTATAATATTAGTTAGAATTCACACGAAACTTTATCTTTTCTCAAAAACAAAACATCATGTAGGTATGCGTGGATAAGTTTTTTTTTCTGCAAATCCACAGTTATTGCGCTTTCAGTTGTTTTAAGTGTCCAGTTTCTCTGAATAAATGAACTCAAAGTATTGAACTGATTTTCGGCCACGGCCCGCGACCGAAATTAATTTATTTTCGGCCAAAAACGAAAATTGCCGGAAACCAAAAAATCTAAATTCGGTCGGATTCTAGTAATGATATAAAACAGACGCACATAGAAACAATACCTAATTAAAGATAACTGTACCGTCTATGGGAACTTCCTGACCTTTTGACCTCTCTGACTTTGTTTATAGTTGAGGAGGTGACGTGTCGCCGTCGACCCACAGGGGTCGTTCAAAGCTTGTGAAAAGAGAGAAAATGACGTCAGAACTATGGCGCCGCTCGCAACAACAGACAGTCCGACACCTTATCGATTTCGCCGAATATTTTATGTCATTCTGGCTTTTTGCCAAGTACTTGTATGTTCGGACTTCGCAGTCTGAATCATGATTCTAGCTACATTTGAATGGAATGAATTTGAGATCATTTACAAGTTATGGAACAAAATGAATGTCCTACTGAAAAAGTTCAATTTCTATTGTAACCAAAACTTATTAGTAAGTACTTTTTTGTTACAAATGGTCACTCAAAAATCAACTTTACATTTCACGATATATCTGAGACCAGCAGCGCCTCGTGGTTTCACCCGCATAAGTGTCGATCCCGTGGGAATATCGGGATAAAAACTATCCTACGTCCTTCCCCGGGATGCAATCTATCTCTCTGCCAAATTTTATCGAAATCCGTTCAGTGGTTTAGGCGTGAAAAGGTAACATACAGACAGACAGAGTTACTTTCCAATTTATAATATTAGTATGGATTATGAACACTGCTAGCTAGGCATAATTTTGTTGTGAAGCGACTGAACTATCTTAAATTAGGAGATAAAAACGAGTAGGAAGAAAATTAGACAAATTGTACTGAGCCTAAACTTACGACGTACATATTTGGAGGCCACAAGGACTCCTCAAACACAACAACACAACGTAAATAACGCAATGAATGTTGTATGCCATTGCTACTGATAGTGTGTTACACAATTACCCCGCTGTGGAGGACTCCATGTGGCCTCCAAATACGTCGTTTGCATGACAATTTAAGAACTTAAAACCGTCGTAGATGCGATTTTTTGTTTACTAACTAGACTATAAAATGATTCACGACCTCAACAAATCTGGGGGCACGGGAGTGCCCCCACCAAGACGAGCCAAGCGAAGCGCAAGGGCACTACCTACCTTTTCTCGAAGCACTTCGTCGTATTTTTGAACCTTCTTAACTTGGGTTTGGATTATACCAGATAAACAAAATTTTCGGGATATGATGTCAGTGGTTGACTTATTAACCCTATAAAGTTTCAATTGCATAGCTCATATACTTTAGGTTTTATTGATATCTAAAATACCCCGATTTCGTCACTGATTCACTGACTCACTGATGATCATTAATATTCTAAGGTTCTTCCTGAAGTCCTAGAAAGCTGACATTTGGTATGTAAGCTAGTAATAGTACACAAACAACAAAAAAACTCTAAAACTTGGAACTTTTACCCTCCAACCCCTTAAACTAGGGGATGGAAGTTTGTACGAGACTTCCGCAAATTTTGATGCTAGAGTTCTGAAAATTGATACAGAGACTCCTTGTAATAAATAATAAAATACATATTTCAGGATTTTTAGAAAAGAAACCCCAAAAAAAAAATTTCATAAGCCACTTTCAAAAAGATGTGAAATCCCACCAAAAACGCCCTAACTTCACAAACTCTACACCTTAGTCAAAATATGTGGCTTGGCCGTTTCGCTAATTTATTCACTGTTCATTACTTTTCTGTTAATTTAATAAAATTTCTGTCAATAGTTCTTGTAGTAACGAAACGGCCAAGCCTCATATTTTGACTAAGGTGTAGTTTGTGAAGTTAGGGCGTGTAGAGTTAGAAGCTTGGCTCTACATGAGATCTGATAACTTTTTGGCAGTGCGAGCCATATGTGGTCTCGTCTTGGCAACATTTTACATGAAAATGTTTTTGGTGGGATATGTATTTACAGAATTATTATCATTAAAATTATCAATGGACATGAACAATTGCAAAAAACGTAAGAAAATTTGAATTCCGCGGGCAACCTGGCGCATTTCCACTTCTCAGCGCCCAACTTCTGTCACGACACTATGAAACTGATGGTAGGTACATGGTGGCACTCTTTACTTAAAAAGCAAATCAGCAGAATTTCATTTTGACAGCTGAAAAACTAAACAACTCTCTGCCGAAATGTCATAAGGAAAACTCCCGCGCAGCGATTCAGCGCTTTGCTTGCAGCGCTCTGTGAACACGTTTGATAGCTAAACAATGCGCAGTTATCTATCACTTAGTACTAATAATAGACGTAGTAATACTAACTAAATTGTTGCTCCGTAGTGCGTTATTACTATGATTTATCGTGACATCGTGTGTAGCATTTGTTGTAATAAGTGTATGGCGTTTTTGTTTAAAGCTTTTCGCGCCAATTTCGCGTCAAAATGGCGGGATTTTGATGCGCTTGGCATACAGCAAACAGTTAGGGCGCTTTCCGAATTAGCTATAAATCGCTCACAGCGCTCACATCATCTCACATGCGTTCCGATTTAGATATCACGATTATGACAGCTGAGAGCTGTCAACAATTCGGAACGCCCGTGAGCGCGCTCACAGTGTTTACTCAATGTAAAAACGATATTATTACAGTATTTCTTTCTAAAGACACCACATTTCTTCTTCTTTGGTTAGGTGGCGACTATCAGCCAGAAGCACAATTTCGAAAATGCCACGTTAGTTTAATTTTATGATAAGATGCAAATCAAAACAAAACACACACTGACACATCCTCACACACACACTGTCATTTTTGACAGCGCTCACGGTGATATTATTCTAGGGCATGGTCGGCGTTATCGCAAGATGGCACATGTCATGACGTCATCTATGACGATTCACGGGACGTCGTTATCGCGCTCACGCTAATTCGGTACGGGTTTAAGCACGCTCACATCGATTATTTCCCAACTCGGAACGCAGGGTTAATCGTATCGGGGCTTGCGCGGTCAGAACTCTAGGCATGTGCCGGAAACGGCTAGAACGTTTTTGACAGGACTTTCACTGGCAGATAGCTGATGTTGTAAGGAGTAACTTAGCCTAAGTACTTTTATTTTAGAAAAATACATAGGGTTCCGCACAAAAAAATTAAAACCCATGAAATCCAATTTGTTTTCCGACAAGCACGCGAACGAAGTCGCGGGCACATCTAGTTTAAAATAAAAACTTTCGGTTTGAAACTATTTGGGGTCCGAAACTAAACTCATAAAATTAGAGTAGAATTACTTAATCCTAGCTTATATCCTCTTTATAAACGCTACATTGATATTATTATTGGCTGGCCTGTTGGTCTAGTGGTCAGTGACTATGACTGCTATGCCGGAGGTCGTGGGTTCGATTCCCACCCAGGACAAATGTTTGTGTGATGAGCATGATCATTTGTTCTGTGTCTGGGTGTAATTTATCTATATATGTATGTATTTAGAAATATATAAGTATGTTTATCAGTTGTCTAGTACTCATAACACAAGCTCTGCTTAGCTTGAGACTAGACGGCGTTGTGTGATAGTTGTGGAATATTATTATTATTATTATTATTAATTACACAGTTATGATCTAATCATTTTTCTACAGGAAGGACTTCTCACAAAACACACCGTCATACATTAAAGTTGCCTGCTTATTAACCAGTTTAAGACACAGAGCAATAAACTTCCAGCTTTATTACACATGCTTAAGGTGTAAATTACAGTGATAATGTACTTAAGGAAATAAATGAACTGATTAATGGTATAGGCACGGCTATACATCAAGTTATACATAACCAGTATACGCTGACTTCTGATTGTACAGACGCCCTACTACAATCTGTCAAATTTATTTAATAGATTTTCAACTTTATCGCTAAAGCATAAGGTTCAGGGTTGATTGAGGAAATTTGACAGTTTCGGTTAGCTTGATGTGCTGGCGTCTGTACATATAACCTAGAATGTATAATGCCAGGTCAACTAAAACTAGAAAATTATGGCTTGATGATTGTGTCGCCATGTGCTGTGTACTTGGTACATAGGTGAGTTTTCCCGCTGACTATTTCTGTAATGATTAGGACACTAATTAATGTGGCTATTTATCATCATCATCTGCCTAGCCGTTTCCCAACTATGTTGGGGTCGGCTTCCAGTCTAACCGGCTGCAGCTGAATACCAGTATTTTACATAGAGCGACTGCCTATCTGACCTCCACAACCCAGTTCAGTTACTAGGTAATACGATACCCCTTGGTAAGACTGGTGGTCAGACTTTCGGGCTTCTGACTACCCGTAACGACTGTCAAAGATCCACAAATGACAGCCGGGACCAACGCGTAGCTTAACCTGATCGATTGACCTGTGCGGCTGTTATTATTTAGCCACGGGCCCCTCCGCTTAGGACCAACACTGAACTGGAGGTCAGATACGCAGTCGCTTCATGTTAAATACTGGTATTCAGCTGCACCCGGTTAGACTGGAAACCGACCCCAACATAGTTGGGAAAAGGCTAGGCAGATGATGATGTTGGTCCTAAGCTTTTTCCAAGAAAAAGAGTTTGGCGTAAAAACAAAAAAAAAACTCAACTTTAACTTGGGAACAACACGGTGACACAGAAGACATGAAAAGCTTCTTAAGTCCAGTTAACAAAGCAGTTGATAGAGTGCGTGAGCTAGGTCCTAAGCGATTTCTTCAGAAAGTTGTTCAGGGTGCTTAGGGAGTAAACATACTAAAACTCCCCGCGTTTAAAGCGTGAAGAGGTAACAGACAGATGGACACCAGCAGAGCTTTGCAGAGCGTGATGCTCGAAAACTGATTAGAATTTAGAAAAGGTGGACAATGGCGCCGATTCTGTTGTTCACAAACTAAACTAAATTTAAGTTCATGCATCTTTTTCTTTCTATGTCATTAAGAAAAGGACAGAAGATCAATATTAGTTTAGTCCTGTCAAATTAAGATACTCCATCGACAATTTAGACGAGATTAAAAAATTGGCTATTAAAAATACGTCAATTTACGTCAGGCGCTGACTAATTTGACAGGACTAAACTAATATCTATCTTCTGTCCTTTTCTTAATGAAATAGAAAGAAAAAGATGCCTGAACTTAAATTTAGTTTAGTTTGTGAACAACAGAATCGGCGCCAATGCCGTTTAGCTGCGTTCTCAGTTGGTGGGAGGGAGCTAAAAGCTAATAAAATTTTAAATTTTTTTTTTGTACCAACACAAAAGGCAAGTCAGTCAAGGAAAGGTTTTTAAAACATGAATTGATATTGATAAAATATATTGTTATTTCCTTATTTAAGAAATATGCTCAAATAAAACTTTCCTGCTTAAGTTCAAATTACACATATTGAAACCAACAAAAGCAATGCTTGCGGACAGGAAATTACAGTTATCACGAAGATTAAATATAACATACAAACTTATGCATAATCAGCCAATTATGTTCCCACTGCTGGGACACAGGCATCCTCTCTTCGAGAGGGAGTGGACCGTAATCCACCATGCGTCCAAATAGGGGTTGGTATATGTCACATGCCTTCAAATTTTTGGTTCTAGGACTTGCCAGTTTCCCCACAATGTTTCCCTTCACCGTTTTGAGAGCAGCGGTGATGAAATTAATTACACAAAGTACCTGCCTGTATTCTAAATTTCTAACCCACAATCTATATTTCGTAAGTCAGGGCCGTTACCTCTGGGCCACCACTGCTCTCATAATAATGATATCAACAACTTATAAACTTATTTATGTCAGAAATTAATTATTATGATAGTAAATCTTTGAACATTCTTTTAAAATTTTATTGTAAGTACCCGGACATCCTATTAATCAGAAAATCCACTATAATTGACCCGATAAATGTGTCATTATATTCCTCATAGAGAATAATACCATAGACAAATAATAAAACCCAATGGCTGATCATAGTCTTGGTGACCCAGTTACCCCTCTACATCCTAAATACCATAAATATGAAGGAAATTGGGGCAGTGGGTCGTCTTAGGGGGGAAATTGTTCACTACCATTAGATTTAATTACTGCTCAGAGTTTATAAGCACTGTCTTAAATGCAAGTGCTGTATTTTAATGAGCAGTAGACAAATTCGGATCACATATATACCTTAAAAAATATTGTAGGTCCAGTCATAAAGGTCTTTACAATAATGATGATATAGCTGGCAGTATATCAATAAGTACACACTTGAGTCTCTCTGAGCGTACACTAGCCACTACGAAGCATATAATTAAGCATATTAGTTTCTTTCACAGTTCTTTTAATGTAGGTACCTACCTCCTTCGGCTTTTCCACAAGTTTGAACGTCCTAGTTTTGTTAAACCGAGTAAAAACTGGGCGTAGATGAAACTTGACCAGTTTTTCACAACAGAAACGGACAAACAGCGCAATAAGACTCTTAAAACTGACTAATACACGTAACAAAAAAAATCAATCGCAATGACTCGGAAGTACAAGGTCAAAATGCGTCTAATGATCACGTTGTGGTAATTGTTAAAATTTGTACGAACGTAAAGAAAAGTTACTAGAATCCGTAAATTAATGACAACTATATGAGTACTCACCAGGTGTTGAGATAAATAATAAAGTTTTCAGACCGGTGAAACACGCGGTGACAAGGTGACAAGCAATCAAGGCAGAATGCTGAATGAATGACAATGAAGCAATTTGATAGTGAAGGGAAAAGGGCGTAAGGATGTTACATATTGAATCGATTATGACAGAATCACAGACAGTATCTAGTAATCGACGTTTTCTTAATACACAGGGTTATTGGTAAAACATTAACAACCTCTTAGGAGGTCATTGTACTCATCATTATGAACAACTTTTACTATGGAACCAAACCTGAAATCGCGAAAAAAAAATCAGGTGTTCCCTACATTTATGATCGTATAAAGGCTCCTACAAACAGGCGCGACACGCGACGCGAATCGCGCGCGACACAAAGGCACCGCAAGTCGCGCAACGAGCGGTGCCTTTGTGTCGCTCGCGATTCGCATCGCGTGTCGCGCCTGTTTGTAGGAGCCTTAACTCGTCAAAATGGAACAGCTGATTTTTTTTTCGCGATTTCAGTTTTGGTTCCAAAGTTGTTCATATTGATGAGAACAATGACCTCTTAAGAGGTTGTTAATGTTTTACCATTAACCCTGTATAATCAAGGTAGAAGTGCAATATTATTGAAAGAGTAAATAATATCCAAAATCACATTCGTATCGGTAGTCGGTACCTAAAGATTTATTTTAGGTAAACACGACGACACATGAAGCTATAGGTATGTACGGACGCCAGCAGGTCAACCTACCCGAAACTGTCAGATTTTCCCAATCAACCTTGAACCTTATGATTTAGCAATAAAGTCGAAAATCTATTAAATAAATCTGACAGATTGTAGTAACTTGATGTGCTGGCGTCTGTACATTTCCCGTTTTAGCTGACCTCGCATTGTTTAATATGCTATTCGAAAAATGAGATGTCAGCTCATACAGGAAAATTGTACAGCTTGACAAGTGTCATCGTGCTTAAAAGTTTGGGTTTCTCAAATTGCCACCATCCATCACTGAAGATGAATTGAGAATAGAATTCTGATATGAATGGAGGATTGTTTCCTTTATCACAACATGTTAGATGGCCAACTTAACACTGTTATTCCAAATATACAGCTCTGAGGATAGCATAATATAGGATCACGATGATTAAGATATGGATCATCATCACTGCTCTTTTTCCCCAATACTGAGAATGTACGGACGCCAGCACATCAAGTTACTACAATCTGTCAGATTTCTTTAATAGATTTTCGACTTTATTGCTAAAGCATAAGGTTCAAGGTTGATTGGGAAAATCTGACAGTTTCGGGTAGGTTGACCTGCTGGCGTCTGTACCTGCTTCCTCCCCCTAAAGAATAGGGAATCATTTATGCAGAAAATGATTCCTTGTTTCATTTTACGATTAGCCTCTCCAGTCAGTTTGTCTCTTAGACTTTTATTGGATGTAACCAAACGACGACACGACGTTCCTCCAATTACCTTTGGTCAACGAGCGAGGTGAGGGCTTGACTTAACCACCCCGGCAAGTACCTATTGACAAACTAGCTGTTAGGAGCACGATCCCACCAGCAACTTAATTGCGCTCACACCACTATCAATCTGAATAATTTTGAAAGATATTGCAAATCCATTGTAAGTAAACGTAAATAACGCAATGAATGTTGTTGAACTGTCAAAATGAAAACCATTGATAATGTTAGTGTGCAATTACCGCACTAGAAGTGACAGGCCGTTTTAGGCTCCGCTAGGAGTTATAATAGTGTTCTGTGGTTTTAGGGCGGGCCGGTCCCTTGGTCAATATTTGCGGTTATCCTTACAAAAATAGAAAAAAAAAGAGCAATCATCAGCCATTGAGTCCATTGATTGAGTCATCGACCCGAGAAGAAGAAGAATAGAAAAAAAAATTGTTTGTCACATTTGCACGAAATGAATACACCCTATTTTAAATGGGCACATGTTGATATTACGCAGTTTAATTTAAAATACCTAATCGTTATCCACATGTGATATTAATTAAACAATCGAGTTTTATCACTGCATCAAATAATTTATGTAATATTTTATTTATAACTCGACATGTTAACTTATCGACAATTCATTATTCGCTAACAGTAATCAATTTACGAATACTGACCCGAATGTTCCGAAATATTCCGAATACATTTTAGACCCCGAGAAGGAACCACTCTTTTAATTTTCTTTGACAATCGTGTCAATGGCCTTGTCCGCTATTGGTCGAAAAACAGGTTTCGTTCATTAATGTTCATTCATTGTACGCCAACCAAACGTCCAAACTTCCAAAGAATGTTCGATAGACCGATAGTCAGATTCACCGATTGACTGTCTGTCAGTGTCAAATTCATCTATTTTGTATCATTCATGTTGTTCACTTTGCTGCGTCTAGAACTTTTCGAGTTTTTGTGAAATTATAGTTGCTAACAGTCTCTAAACAAATTAAAATGTCTACGGATATCGCTCAGATTGGATCACAAAAAGTAAAGAGCATCGCCAGCGGCGAGGTAACTACTTTTCCATTGTAATCGTAACCATATTTTTTTTATTTACGCCGCGCCGATTGAAGAGTATCACAGAGTACATTATAGTATACTGAAAAAGAGTATTTATTGTTCCACTTTCAGAATAATGTTTGGAACCTTTGGAACGGTTTGAAAGTTATTTTCGTGGGTAATCTACATGTTATAAGGTTGCACGGGGAACGGATATTGCATTTATCTATTATTTATTGTAAAATGTAATGTAAACCGGCTTGCAGCTGCAATAGTTTCGTAACTGAAACTTGTATTATTAGAATCATTCATGTGTGAGTTCCTGTTATAACTTTGATTCGGATTTATGTTAATTATATCTAACTACCTATTTAAAACTAAACTTTAAGTTTTTCATCCGTATTCCGATAGATATATGAGCTATTCTCATTAAATATTACCTACGTTGTACCCATTGTACACACCGGTAATTGCAGGACGTATTAATTTCCATTTTCCGGCATTAGTCATACGTATATTATTTTAATTGTTAAGTACCTAGTCATACCTATACCTAGGCATAGGACAGGTTTTATTCAGCCTACCATAGTGTAAAGCATATTATTTCCTTTAACTTTTTTTTTCAAATAATCATAAAAATGCTCAACCATAGAGCAAAAACTTTATTTAAAAAAAAAGAAAGCTATAATCACCTGTATAGAAAGTAGTCTATCACTGTTAGCGAGCAAAGTTATCACTGCATAAACAATTTAAAAGGCTACAGGTTATCAGTCAGACGGTGTTTATAAACAGATACCTGAATAAAAATAACAATTATTTTATTGCAATTGCATGAAGACATTAGAACATGCATGTTTTTAACTACTGAGACATTGGCAGCTAATAAAAGAATGTATAAATAAACAGATATTGTGGAAAGAGAAAACTATATACAAGAGATTTTCCTTTTTATTAAGCAGCACACTGCACAAGGAGGTCCAAAAGCTTTTAAATAATCTTTTATGTATGCAGAAACAGATGGTCAGATGCAGGGAATGTAAATTTTCTGACCATGAGATGACAATTATTATTATCAGCCTGTGATGTCCCACTGCAGGGCAAAGGCCAAAGGACAAATGAGATGACAAACTTTATATAAATACAACCAACTTTCTAAGTTTTTAACCTGGGTAGAAAAACATTATAGGTAATCATAAAATTGATTGACAAAAGACTGACTGCATGAATTTATTATTTTTCCCGGGCTTGTAAACAATTGTTTGATTATAAACTGATTAAAATTTTCTCAAGGGATACAATATTGTTATTGTATCAAACTATGCTAAGTTCATAAGAGCATGTCACAAAATGTAAACAAGTTATATGCATAGACAACATTTTGTTTTATTAAAAAAATAAGTTATACAGGTTGATATTTTTGACAAAGGAAGAAAGAAAAATGCGTTTATTGGCATTACATCAAAATAAGTAGGTACACCTTAAAACTATAAAAACAGAAAACAAAGATTATAATGCTAAAAGTGCATTATAACCAAGTAATAGGAAGATAAGTATCATAGAGACGCACGGGTGATTTTTTTTCGCGCACTGGATTTTCAACGCACTGCTTAGCGCCGAAAGTCGAAACAGTGCCAGTCGTACAACAGTGTGTTTTATTGACGCGCTGGGATGCGCTCTGTTGGATTCTCAACGTTCGGCTCAACACCGAGAGTTGGTAATCCAGTGCGCGATAACATCCCGCCGCGATATTTTGACGTCCGTACGAACGTGGGCTAATAGAGAAGTATTCAAGAAAAATACATTATACCCAAATAAATTGGGATAAGGGCAGGAGAAGGCGTTGAAGTCAGCGGGATTGTCCGAAAGGGTTACCGCTGGCCCGGAACATAAAGGGCTAAGGAAGGAACACGGGTGGGTTTTAGTCAGAGTCTGACACTCCCTTCCGCTCCACCCAGAGCGGGAGGGGTCATTTGATGATTTCCCATGCGCAAAAAAAAAAAAAAAAAAGAAGGGCAGGAGAATGAAGAGGATGATGCTTGTAGGTCCCATTACAGGATCTTTAAAAAAAAAATTTTTTTTTCTGTCGATAATTAATGAAGTGATCATAAAAGCAGCACAGACAACAGTTAAATCCGTTTTGTTTCTAGTTCTATTAACATAAAACATGTTCTATGTTCCAGGCATTAGAGTTGAAAACCTTCTGGGAGGACCAGAATGTGGCCATCATATTCTTCAGACGCTGGGGGTGCATGCTATGCAGACTTTGGGCAAAGGAGGTAAGATTAGCAAAGGAGGTAAGATTAGCAAAGTAAGAAAGAAAGAAAATACGTTTATTTGCGGTAAATAATGGTAGAAATGATAATATGATTCTTGCACCTACACGAACTTGCTTATAATAATAAATTGGTAGATGTGCTTTGTGTAACAGAACACAACATGAAAGAAGGCGATGACATCCATTTACATATTCCAAATTACACACTTGCAACCCATTACGCTAGAAACAATCGTAGAGGAGGTTCATGTATTCTGGTAAATAATAAACACAAGTATAAAATACTCACTTTAAAAGAATACTGCTGTCCTAATGTTTTAGAATGTTGTGCTATCGAATTAATTGATCATCATATAACTGTTGTATGTATTTATAGATCGCCCAAATCCAAAATTGATACCATAAACTCCTTTTTCTACCAATTTGATGATATACTGAAGAAGATATGTTATAATAACAAAAAGAAAGTCTTGATATGTGGAGACTTTAATATCGATATTTTAAAAAGTACGAAATTTTCTACCCAGCTTGAAAATCTTCTTCATAACTACCGTATGAAACTGAGTATTCGTCAACCAACCCGATTAGATAGTGGCACCTGTATCGACAACATAATCCACAATATACGAGGCAGCACTAGCGAGGTGATAGAATTGGCGATTTCCGATCATACAGCTCAAATCATAAGATGTCCAGTTCAAAAAACTTGTACCATTACACATTGGTATACTTTCAATCGCGATTTTTGTCAAGAAAATATGCTTAAATTTAAGAATGCTCTTCAAAGTCTTAGTTTCAATAATGTATACAACTGTGCGGACCCAGATAATGCATTCCGTGAATTTAATAGTTTGTTTAAGTTATTCTACGATCTTTGCTTCCCGATAGTGAGAATTAAAAATCTATGCTCCAAAACGCCGAAATGGATAACTAAAGGTCTAAAACTATGTTGTAAACGGAAGCGTGAAATGCTATGGCAACTAAGACGACAACCAAATAAAACAAATAAAAAAATATTTAGCACCTACACTAAACGTCTAAAACTAATTATTAAATTGACTCAAAAAACGCAAAACAACTACTTCATTAATAATGCTGACAACAAGGTTAAAGCAACTTGGAGAGTAATAAACTCCAGTAAATCAAATTACCCTAAAGAAAACCCATCTAAAATATTTACAGAAAATAATAAATGTACTACAGTACCAAGTGAGATTGCCGAATTATTTAATAACTATTTCATTGATCAAGTTCAACCAATAAACAATTATAAAAACAAAACAGATTATAAACCGACATTAATTGATTCCAACCCCAAATCCATGTTCTTAGCACCCACCATTCCATATGACATACATAAAATTATTATTGCTCTAAAAAATACAAATAGTTCCGGCTATGATGATATTGTTACACATGCAATCAAAAACGTAGTTACTGAAATTTCACCAGTTCTTAGTTATATAGTTAACCTTTGTATAGAAAACGGTAAATTCCCTGATGACTTAAAACTATCTGTTATAAAACCTCTCCATAAAAAGGATGATCCTCAACATATGAAAAATTATAGGCCTATTGCACTCGTTCCAGTTTTTTCCAAAATCATCGAAAAAGTTATTTATAACAGCCTTTACTCATTCTTAGAGAAAAACCATATCCTAACTAAGGAACAGTACGGCTTTAGGAAGCAGAAAAATATTAATATGGCTATCTATGAATTAGTAAATGAAATTATTTCTAATATGGACAAAAAAGTCCCAGTTACCGCATTATTTATGGATATGACGAAGGCGTTTGATTTTGTAGATCACAAAATACTACTCATAAAATTAAATAGCCTTGGAATTAGGGGCAATGTCCTGGAATTAATTAAGTCGTACCTAGTTAGTAGAAAACAAATAACTAAAATAGTAAAATTATGCCATAGAACTAAAACAGAAATAACCTATCTATCGCAACAAAAATGTATAAATTACGGCGTACCCCAGGGGAGTGTACTTGGTCCATTATTATTCTTATGTTATATAAACGATATTCCTAGAACCATAGAACACCCTATGACCCTATTTGCCGACGATTGTACTACAATATTTATAGGAAAAAACTTAGAAAAATATGAAAATGAAATAAATAATAGTTTAGGCTTAATTATTCAATGGCTAACTAATAACAACCTAAAAATTAATTTTGGAAAAACCCACATCATGAATTTTAATCAACGAACCAACTCTATAATTACAAATATTACATATGATGATAATAAGATTGCTAAAGTAGACAACACAAAATTTCTAGGGCTTTGGTTAGATCAGCACATGACATGGAAAAAGCACATTGATCATATAATAAAAAAACTAAATCAATATTGCTATGCTTTACACAATCTAAGCAAAGTCGCCAATCGTAGCACCGTTCTTACCGCATACCACGCATACGTCTCCACCACACTACGGTACGGCGTAATATTTTGGGGTAATTCTACGGATAGGGAAATGGCCTTTAAAGCCCAAAAAAAGTGTCTTCGTGCAGTATGCATGATCCAAAGCACTGACAGTTGCAAACCTTTTTTTATAAATTTAAAATTACTAACACTTCCGTCCTTATATATTTATGAAGTTGTCATGTTTATTAAAAATAACCATAACCTATTTGAAACCCTATCCACTAAACGACATCCAGGTGCTCTTAAGTCCAAAACCCATCAAACCGCCCTATTCTCAAAAAGTTTCCTAGGAATGGCTCCAAAAATATTCAACAAACTACCTAAATCAATAAAAGCTTCAAAAGACTTAAATACTTTCAAAAAAATACTCCATACGTTCCTGATACAAAAAGCATATTACACCATAAATGAATATTTAGAAGAAATATAAAATCCGTGATACCATTTTCTCATATTTATTAATTACCTACTTTCTTACTTTAGTTAATAAGTTTAGTTTATTACTTAGTTACCTTAATTTGTACTATTTTCTTTGTTTATGTTATTGCTAGAGATTTAATACTATTATTTAGCAGTAATCTATAATTTTATAAGACTTGTTACGAAGATTGTTACTCAGCCGTAATCTATAATTATATATTATAGGCCTACCTATACATCCATTACCTACTGTGTAAGCAATATTTGTACGCCTTGCAAGGCTGCACATAGTGACACAACATATTATTTTATCCATCATGTAACTACATTTCACCTATGTGTACAAATAAATAAATTTGAATTTGAATTTGAATTTGAAAAAAACCGCCAAGTGCTAGCCGGACTTTCACACGAAGGGTTCTGTACTAAACGCGCGACATATTTAAAAAAAAACACTTTTCTTGTATGGGGAGAGTTAAAAATCAATTTTTAACTATATTATTTTTATTATTATTCAAATTTGTGGTTATCCGAAAGAAAATACCTTTATTTGCGGCAAACATGACGCATAAAAAAAATCAATAAAAAAAAAAACAATTTTGGAGTAAATATGCGTCACATCTACCCAAAACTGCTGGCAATAGCCACACACTCTGTGAACATTTCATCTGTCTGCCTATTGCGGTTCATGAGATACAGCCCGCTGACGGACAGACGGACGGACAGCGGAGGCTTAGTGATAGGGTTCCGTTGGATACTGAACAATTAAAAAGGCAACATAAAGTCTTCAAAAAAAAAAAACAAATATACGCGTCGACTTCAGAACCTCCTCCATTTTTTCGTCGGTTAAAAACGCCACACTCACTTAAACAACTTGTTTGTTTGTGATTATACCTGTTATTATAATAACAGGTAGAATCACATTACAAGGTCAAATTAAATAAGTTAAGTACTGAAACTCAGCATACGTGATGGGAATCGATATGTAATCACGATAAAACAAAAAAGTAATTTAAACCGACTTAAAAAATAAATTAACTCAAAAGTATGAAATAACTTTAATTTTGGAAGTCGGTATGTGGGATCTGTATTTTATAGTTTTAGTTTTTTACCACTGACTTCCGAAATTAAAGTTATTTCATACTTTTGAGTTAATTTCTTTTTGAAGTCGGTTCAATTCTTTAGGGTTCCGTACCCAAAGGGTAAAAACGGAACCCTATTACTAAGACTTCGCTGTCCGTCCGTCCGTCTGTCTGTCACCAGGCTGTATCTCAAGAACCGCGGTAGCTAGACAGTTGAAATTTTCACAAATTATGTATTTCTGTTGCCGCTATAACAACAAAAACTAAAAACAAAATAAAATAAATATTTAAGGGGGCTCCCATCAACAACAAACGTGTTTTTTTCGGCGTTTTTGCCTTGTCGTACGGAACCCTTCGTGTGCGAGTCCGACTCGCACTTGGCCAGTTTTTAAATTACTTTTTTGTTTTATCGTGATTAAATATCGATTCCCATCACGTATGCTGAGTTTCAGTACTTAACTAATTTAATTTGGACGAAATTCTTATTAATATTTCTGGATTAGGATATAGGATACTTTTCAACCCTAAACGAAACCGCGGGGTGCAGCTAGTATTAAGTTATAATTAAAATTTTATTTGTTTTACGCGAAGCCAGATTTTTCCTGCAAGTTAAGTCTCACATAAATTATAACGTATTTAAATGAAAAGAATGCTTGTAGATGCAATGCTAATTGCCCCAGCAACGCATTAATATTTAATCTACGAGAAAACGGACCTATTTTACGTACATAATCTTGTTTATTACTGACTAGCTTCCGCCCGTGGCTTCGCCCGCGAGGTATGTCGATAAAACCTATCCTATGTCCTTCCCCGGGATGCAATCTATATCTCTGCCAAATTTTATCGAAATCCGTTCAGTGATTTAGGCGTGAAAAGGTAACATACAGACAGACAAACAGATTGTAAAATACTGGTATTCAGCTGCATCCGGTTAGACTGGAAGCCGACCCCAACATAGTTGGGAAAAGGCTAGGCAGATGATAGCTAATAGCTTCTGCCCGCGACTTCGCCCGCGTGGATGTCGGAAATTATCCCACGGGAACGTGCTACCGAGACAAAAAATAGCCTATGTCGTTCCCAGGATGCCATCTATCTTCTTGCCATATTTTTACCGACTTCAAAAAAAGGAGGTTATCAATTCGATACGTATGTATGTAATATTATTGGAATTGCATTATATTCACATATGACAATCTATTTGGGCTTCCAAACAAATATACAAAATTTTATAGACGTATGTATGTATGTATGTATGTATGTATGTATGTATGTTTGTCCACGCATATCTCCGTAACTATTAATCGGATCGTGACCATTCTTTTTTTATTGGCTTACATTTACTTCAACTTAGGGAACAGTGCAAGTTTCATCAAAATCGATTCAGTAATTTTCAAGATATGGACTAAGACGTGAAAGTGTGACGGCCTGGCTTATTGATACGAGCTACGGGTGTAGTGTCAAAGCGAAAACATCTCAAAACCTTGGTCAAATTCTAGTGCAACAACTAAAAATTACCAAATAAAAAGTAATTTAAAAAAATTAAACCGACTTCAAAAAGAAATGAACTCAAAATTATGAAATAACTTTAATTTCGGAAGTCGGTGGTAAAAAACTAAAATACAGATCCCAAGACACCGACTTCCGAAATTAAAGTTATTTCATAATTTTGAGTTCATTTCTTTTTGAAGTCGGTTTAATTTTTTTAAATTACTTTTTATATCGAAATCCGTTCAGTAGTTTAGGCGTGAAAATGTAACATACCGACAGATACGAGTTACTTTCGAATTTATAATATTAGTATAGATTTATGGCAGTATCTACCTATTTTACCGATATTTGTGTAATGTAATAATTATCTTTGAACTGGCTTTTTCCGAAACTTCAACCACGTGGGTATTAGATTTTCTCACTTCTCTTTGAGAAACTTTTTTTTGGGATTGAGTCGCGCTCATTCGCAGTATATAGACGTGTTCGTTAGCAATATTTAATAACTAGCTCCGCCTTGCGGTTTCACCAGCATAAGTGTCGATCCCGTGGGAATTTCGGGATAAAAAGTAACCTATATGTTAATCCGGGGTGTCATCTACCTGCATACAAAATTTTATCAAAATTGGTCGAGCCGTTCGAGCGTGAAGAAGTAACAAACATATAAACACACCCCCACATACTTTCGCCTTTACAATATTAGTGTGATTACTAGACACAACAGCCCCTTTAATCTAAAGGGGGCCAGTGCACCCCTCTTCCTCGCCGTCGAAAATGACGTCACAAAACCCAGCCCATGAGTCGGTGACGGTTGATTTTGTTTCTACGCTCGAGAGTCGGCAATCGAACAGCACCTAAATGACGTTTGCTCTATTGCTGCGGATGGCAAACTCAACTCGGAGTAGAAGATGAAAATTTCTACCCTATGCCGTAAAGTAGAACCTGGAACCTCACAAATGACAATCCTGTATCAGTTGCTCAAGCAGAAAGCCATTCATGTGTATAACGCGGTTGATGGGAAAAGCGGGACCTGGCGGTAACTGTCCCGTGGCCTCGTGGGTTCGATTCTCAGGCCGATCAAAATGTTATTGCGTTTTGCCATTAGTATTTCTTGGTAGCAGCCCAGTTGATGGCAATAGGCTCGCCCTCTAATACATGGGACTTAAACATAACTGGCGAAATGTGGGTTCGGTATATACAGCTTGAAATTTTAATGGTTGTTTTCCCGAAGCGAAATGATTTTGTCTTGATAGTACAATTGATTTATAAAAAAATAAAGTATTAAAAAATGACAGATCTACAATTGTGAAAAACCACACTCGAACGCGATCTCGAACCAATAGTATAGCTACAGCGCAAAAAGACGAATGCGCGTGGTCGTCCTGCTACCTGCAAAGATGGTAGGGGCGCACGTGAGTTACTATTGATTCTCTTGCTTTCGAGTTGAGATCATATTTTTATAAATATTTGAAAAAAAAAATAACTCCATGAATCGGTAGCACTACTGAGTACAAATCGTTCTGCCGCGGGAAAACAACCATTAAAATTTCACACTGTATATAAATATAGGTACACATCTACCTAACCCTTCGGGTATTTCAGGCGTGATGTTATCTTATGTGAACTTTTAGCCCGGTGATGAGAACTCCAGATTAAAGCGCAGGCCACACCGCCAGCTAGCGGGCGGGTGGGCTAGGCGGGCGAACATCGTTTCACCTCTTTACATACTTCGGTTCACACCGCGAGCTACCGACTAACCTATCGAGCTAAGCTAACGAAATATCCGACGATTCCAGCGAAGCTACTCGTTCACCTCGTTGGCGCGCCCGCGCTTCGCTAGCTTAGCTCGCCCGCCAGCCCGCTCGCCCGGTTCGTTCCGCTATTCGTGCAAATTCGTCATTAAAAAACCCCCCTTTAACCCGCTTCGCCCGCTCCGCCCGCTCCGCCCGCTCCGCCCGCTCCGCCCGCTCCGCCCGCTCCGCCCGTCCCTCGTCTGTCCGTAGTTTTCGGTGTGAACCCCATAGTTTAGCTCGCCAATATTTCGCGTAGTTTGTATAGTTTCCTTCGTTCGCTTCGCCCACCCGCCTAGCCCGCCCGCCCGCTAGCTGGCGGTGTGGCCTGCGCTTTAATAAGTTCACGGGATTAGTTCCTATCATACTATAGTGATAAGACCTCAATTGAGGTGGCAGAGTAAAAGCTCACCTTTCCCCTGATATTGACAGACTTGACTGACGCTTGATAACGTGGGGAATCACTTATCGGTCAAAATGTTCCATATTATCTGATCGATAAGACCTGCCTTGCTATGCGTCCCTGAGGGCCTCAAATTGTTTGATTTAAACTGTCGATTTTGGTGAGCCTCGTGGGTAAAAAATAATAACAGCCGCAAGGGTATATCCAAGGTTACCTACGTGGTTCATACGTGGAGCATTTGTGGTTCTTAAACGTATTTATCCAGCAATTATTTTTGTACCAGTCATCGTTAGTTGATAATCGATGTCGCGATATTTTAAACTATCGGAAAATTGTGAACTGGAGCAAACCATTTACAATCGATATTTTTCGATAGTTTATTATCTATCTGGGGGCTAACTCTCCAAATTAATTTTAATTCTAATGAAAGGCCAATACGATTCCGATGTTAATTTTACAGTCACGTGATTCGGTACTCTTGAAAACAATATTGTCACCATATATTACTTTACTCTATGATTGTCACCATTGAAATGAAATTGACATTGGTCTGCCATTATTTTGTTACCCATGAAGTTAGCTACGTAACGGGCTGCAATAGTGTGGTTCAACTCATTACGATAAACCGGTAATGGGGCTTTAAAATGCTTTATCCTTTAAATAACAAGGCTAAAAAATAAAAATTATATAAATAGTTCTTTAATTGATTAATTATAAAACATTTAATTCATTTGGGCGTAAGAAAATGATTAAAATCATAAAATTAACCATGACTTTGGCTGCATGCGGTAGGATCGTTGCCTACACTTCTAAAAAAAAGACTGCGTGTAAGTTCTCCAATTTCAAACATACTTTTTGTTTGTTTATGACAACATTGTTCGCGTTTGGTTCTTTTTATTATGAAATAATTACTGTCCGCTAAGTTACTTAACTAATTAGTATTACAGTTTTATACAAATGATACCAAGTAAATAGATAAACAACTGCTTCATAAAGTACTTAATGTTTTTGTAACGAACGCCGAACGTGTTTATGTGAATAGTGAACATTACTGAGATACCAGTGAAGTGATATTAGAATAAGTAAAAGTGATAGTTAGAATAGGATAATTAAGAACCTAAAATACCTAGCGTGGGAGTCGATATGTGTTAATACTGTTTTACTGAGTAAGTTTTTGATTTTCTAATTAAGTAAATTTTAAGTGTTTGTATTGCTCTAATTAGCTTTCTAATTGGTTTTTATTATTAGTTTTCGTATTAGAATCTGATATTAATATTTAAAGTAGAATTTTTGATAATTTTAATGTACGAAGAAAATTATAGAATAATTACGTAACTTGAAAACGAGGATTTTTGTTTATAGGAATATTTGCGAGATTTTAGTGTCAAATGAGAGGATTATGTTCAAAACTGATATTCTAGTTTGAATTATGAAAATTCTACGGGTTTTAGAGATAGAAAGAATTTTGTATAATGAAAACATGCCGAAGTCCGATTTTATTAAGTTAATGTTTTAGAAAGTTTTTATTGTATAGAGATAGGATAAAAATGTTGTTATGTAATACGAAAGAGGAGAAAAATCCTTGCTCACTCCGTAATTTGCTTTAAATTCGTATTTATTCATAGAAAACGCTTTGTTCATATAACGCATCATCCGACGCTCATCTCGTCTTTGTTTCAGTTGTTTTTTATGGGAATTACGTAAAACACTATATATTACTGCTTATCGTGCCATATTATACTCATAGAACCCACAAAAAACAACATAAACCGCAAAATAATTTCTAAAAAGTTACACTTTTGTTATTGGAAAAATCACTATCAACAAACTATCCCAACGCAATATTGACGCAATACACAGCTGTCAAAATACACTCAAGAGTACCTACCGTTTACGCCACGCCAAGCCCGTTCCCAATTCCACTTAGTTCTCCAAAATGGACACCCAATATAAAAATCAATTGGCGCTAGCATCGAACTCAAGAGTAGGAAACGTCACAATTCCCATGTCGATCTATCGGAATTAAACTCGAGAGTAAGCACCCTGTTCATGGCAAACCGACAAATTGAGAACTGCTATCAAACTTGCATGCGACGGATCGCACCTTGCACTAATATTAAGGGGCTTACAGGACCTAAACGCAAAAAAACGCAAGTTGTAGAAACAATAAAAGTATATGATTGACTACAGTAAACAAAATCAGAAAAAGGGCTTTAAAAGATGATTACAAAAATATGAACAACTTATATGGTTAAAAGTAATTCGAAGTGACAAATCGTAAAAAACACGTACCTACCAAGAAGTAAATCGTCGGCGAAATCTTTCACATTTATAAACTAAAAAGCTGGAAATAAAAAAAGTTATAAAAAAAAATAAAAACTTAAGTTAAAAGAACTGAAAAGCTAAAAACAAGCCCATTTTTCTTGCTTCCAACTTTTATTTAATTTAAAATGGGCTTGTTTTTAGCTTTTCAGTTCTTTAAACTTAAGTTTTTTACCGCAGTCGGTTTTTTTTTAATAACTTTTTATTATACACACGTCAACACTGTCTAGGGATATTTTGGATTTACTCAATTTACTCAAAATTTATTAAAAATAACATACAACATGTATATATTTTTATAAATCCCATTTATCAGACTACACTCCAGAATAAAAGAAAACTATTTTTTTTTGCGTAAACAAATTTTTATTCAAATAAAGAAAAAACTTGAAATAATGGTAAAACTAACAATGAATGTGTTTCTCAAGAAAAAGTGAAAAATAAGGAAAAATTTATCTGTTTTTAACAGTTATGTGAAAAATCAGTAGTCAGTAAAACTACCCATGATTTTAATAACGGTCCTGCAACGGTTTTTCATGCTTTGGATCAAGTTATCCAAGTCTTGCTGCGGTATATTGTCCCAGGTCCGACTAAGATGCAAAAAAAGTTCTTCTTCCGTCGCAATGTTTGCAGGGAAATTCCTCAAAGCCCTTCTTTGGAGCATGTCCCACGCGTGTTCTATGGGTCAGTTAATGGGTTTAGGTCAGGCGACTGAGCGGGCCAGCCTAAGACCGATACGTCGTGCTCCTGCAACCAGCTCGTCACCACTCTCGCTGTGTGCGGACGGGTGTTATCGTGCATGAGCGTGAATTCTTGGCCCATTTGTAGTCGATGGGGGTAGATTATTGGTACTAGCACCTCGTTACGGTATTTTTCAGCCGCCATGGTGTTTCTGATCCAAACGAGGTCTGTTCTTCCACCAACACGAATTCCCGCTCAAACCATAATTGTCCCGCCGTGGTATGAATGGACTTCCTGAGGATGTTTACAGACGGCTCTCACGACCAGGAACTCGCCAAACACGTACTCTCGTACGGGATGGAAACCGAACCGGGACTCATCGGTAAACAGCACTACAGACCACTGGTTATCTTCCCAGAGCAAATTTTCACGAGCCCACCCTAGTCGTCGTCCATTGATTTCCTCGGCGTAGTGCTGGAGTGCGGTCTGCGAGCATGAAGGTTAGCTTCATGCAGCCTTCTCCTCACAGTTTGGTCACTCACAAGCAACTGATGCTCTGACTGGAGCCTCTAAACCAACTGCATGGCCGTAACATTTGGTTGTCTTCTCGCAGCAACTTGCGCGTCACGCCTGGGTGTCTTTCAGCCACTTCACCAGTAGCACGATAACGTGACCATAACCTTGATATCACGTTTTGTCTTGTTCCAATCTCCTCAGCAATAGTCCGTTGAGTAGCCCCAGCTTTGAGCATGCCTACTGCCCTTAACATTTCCTCTCTGGTTATATGCCGCCGCTGCATGATGCACACAATAACATTAATTCGAAATTAACCGATAGCCTGTTGTAAAACTTAAATTTGTCACAAAAAAATAGCCAAAAACTACTGTACGTAAATGAAACCTTCGGACTTTGCTACCATTATGCCGCGTAAATCTTTTGTTTTTAATTTATTTTTTCAAATTCAAATTTAGAATCGTTCAAAAAGGTTTACAAAATAAGCTTTCATCAAAAGAATTTAAAACTGGACAGTATTTTTTGAGTTTAAAAACTTTATACAAAATATCCCTAGACGGTGTTGATGTGTGTACCTATTACTTCATTGTACACCAGAAAATATATACTTAACAAAAAATACTTTTTCACACCACCTGCTCGAAAATGTCCAATTATATATCAAGCAACCTTAACCTAAAGTGAGTCATTAGTGGCCGGGGGCACCGCCGGTCAATAATGTTGTACTGGATTTCATTATGACCCGCTGGTCAATAATGTGATTTGAATTTGGAATCTCACATGCTCAGCTAAATTGGCAGTATAGTACTAACAAACACCCTTTGGTGCCAGAAAGAGGAAAGCTATTCTCGATACCCTTACTACGCGTGGATGATATTCTCGATTTCCTACAAAATCATAACGACTGCTTCTTCATATCGTTGCCATGTTTTCGAAGACATAATATTGTAAGAATAATTAGATAACTACGAACCATTTTTTAAAAGGAATGGAATAACATTAAAACTGGCATTAATAATAACAAATACCGTACCGCGCCGTAATACCGTAATAGTAATTGGCTGTAACATTAGTTAATTTATTTTAAGTAAACTGCGCAAAGATTGCTGTGGATTTTGTGAATAAATAAATAAATAATAAAACCTATCTATACTACAGTCGATTTATCACATTTTATCAAAAATACTCTATTTTCACGAGCGTCTCCAATGACGTTCTAAATTCAAAATGCATACAGCCAATCATCCAAAACCATTCTACCAGCCCTGTATAAAGCTTAGTTTACACAAACGCCACTTCCATGAGAGTGATATCAATAGACACACACGACAAAACCGTAGAAGAGACTTTTTTGAAAATCGAATTTTTCGTGTCTTGGCTACTTATTGGTAGACGCAATGAAGGCGCGAATTTTTGGCATTTAAACTTTAAATTTATCAACAAAGTATTATAAAATGTCGAGTGATGAAAGTGATTGTACTCCTGAATTCATTACAACCGAAGCTAATAATATTTCCAATGATTTACTGCCGGAAAAGTCAAAGGAAACTTATATAAAAGCCTACGACAATTTCCAAAAATGGAAAAGTACGAAAGGCGTCAAGTCCATTTCGGAACCAGTTCTATTTTGTTTTTCGTACTATGGCTATTATTTTCTCACAGTAGGTGTAAAAAGTAGAGTATCCTCCTCTGGGCTAAAGGTGTCTTTGCCTTGGGCTAGCTTGAATCCCTCGCTGCATTCAGGATTCTTGTATTAACTCCCTCGCTTCGCTCGTGAGTTAAATCCCGAATCCTTCATTGCGCTCGAGATTCAATATGACGCCCGTGACATAAGACACCACTTTAGCCCCTCGGTGCATAATCTACTATTGTCACTACAAAACATGCAAGGGGCGGCTTTTTATCCGATCAATACAAACAATATTTAATTGTTTACGATTAAATCAAAATTGGTCAATTTCGAATATTCTGGCCTTAAAACGATGTTTCATTGAATTGTAATCACATCACTAGTAAAGATACTGTGGCAACATTTTTTAACGAAATGACAGTAATAGGCGTCATTTTACTGTAGCTAATTAAAACTACCCGTAACGACTGTCAAAGATCCACGAATGGTAACCGAGACCAACGGCTTAACGTGCTTTCCGAGGCACGGAGGGGTCACCCATCCACAGATCAACCGCGGTAAGCGTAGCTTAACCTGATCGATCGACCTGTGCTGCTGTTACTATTTAGCCACGGGCCACTATAGGGATTATCAGCGGCATATCCATACTAATATTATAAATTCGAAAGTAACTGTCTGTCTGTCTGCATGTTACCTTTTCACGCCTATACCACTGAACGGATTTCGATAAAATTTGGCAGCGATCTATCTCTCTAAACTATCCTATGTCTTTCCCCGGGATGCAATCTATTGCATCCTGGGGAAGAACATAGGATAGTTTTTATCCCGATATTCCCACGGGATCGACACATATGCGGGTGAAACCGCGGGGCGCTGCTAGTAATCATATAAATTGGTATTTATTTTCAGTTGGGGGAAATTGCACCAGTACTGAGTAAACATAACATAAAGATGATTGGCATTGGTGTGGAAGAGGCGGGCTCCAAGGAATTTATCAACGGGAAGTACTTCGATGGAGGTAAGTTTAGGAGTTTAAAAAAAACTTGCTATACAGCCTGTTGACAGACAGACAGACGGACGGACGGACAGACGGACGGACAGACAGCGAAGTCTTACTAATAGGGGCCCGTTTTTACCCTTTGGGTACGGAACCCTAAAAATATTGGATGGCAACTAACTACTAAACTAGAGCAGTGGTGGCCCCGACTTACGAGTTGTAGGTCGCGGGTTCGAACCCAGGCAGACTCTTTACTTTGTGTAAACTATTTCATCACCACTGCTCTCAAAACCTTGAGGAAACCGGCATGTCCTAGAACCAAAATTCGAAGGCATGTGACATCTACGAACCCGTACTGGGCCCGCGTGGTGGATTACGGCCCGTGGCGTCCAATCAAGGGATGGGGCCCTCAACGTAAAGAAGCTCAACCAACGTTATAGTTGGTTGAGCTTCTTGGAATGTGCTAAGAACAAGGATGAAAGGGAAATCTTTGGCTAGCGAGTTTAAATTAAATATGTGGGATGTTGGACTCATCCAAAATATTTTGGCATACCCTAAATCAGAAAGGACTAAACGCATAATTTGTGGCTTAATCCAGAAGTCTAGGCAGTGATTCTCTTTTCTATTTTCATAGTATGTATGTATAGTGGTGGTGGTATAGTAGTGTAGGAAAATATAGTATAATTATAGATGTATAGTTGTGTGTTAATAAAGTATATTAAGGTACAATGGGGTTGACGTATCCGCGTGGATAAAAACCCCTTATTAATAAAGAATAAAAAAAAAAAAAAACGTTATAGTTTTTTTTTTATTTGCACTTCTCCCGCGACTTCTTCCGCGTACCTACATATTTTCCCCTACAAAATTCAATACCTAACTGCTTCTGTCCTTATGTTAGGATCCTCCTGTGCTCATGGCCCTCTCGGGCCTGGGGCCCTCTGGCTAAGGGCCCGTGGGATTTTGCCCCAGTGCCACCCTATAGTTACGCCACTGATACGGCCCATCCCCTTTCACAGAGAGGACGCTAGTGTCCCAGCAGTGGGAACGTTATAGGCTGATTATGATAAATGATAAATGATTTTTATTTCTGTAAGTAGGTTTGTACAAACACTTCTACACGTCAATCGTATTTTTTTTTAAACTAGATGAGGTCGGTATGCTTATGCTAACTACTCAACTAACACTTTTATGGTATCGCAAGGGTTGGTTCGAGGTAGCTCTAGAAAATAACACCTGGAAGGTTTTGGGGAGGCCTTTGCTCAGTAGTGGGAATGTGCAGACTATTTAAAAAAAACTGGCCAAGAGCGAGTCGGACTCGCACACGCAGGGTTCCGTGCCACAAGGCAAAAACGCCGAAGAAAACGTTTGTTGTATGGGAGCCACTTATTTTTATTTTTTTTTGTTTAGCCTATACTGTCCCACTGCTGGGCAAAGGCCTCCCCCAAGTCTTCCAGGAACTCTTTTCCTGGAAGGAAATTTAAATTTTATTATTTATTATTATTAAAGTAAAAATACAAGTGAGTATGTTGTGAATATTTCAAGTGCCTACCTGTTGCCATTATTGATATCGAGCAAAAAAGGCAAAAAAATCTCGTTTGTTGTATGGGCAACAGAAATACATAATTTGTCAAAATTTCAACTTTCTAGCTACCGCGGTTCTTGAGATACAGCCTGATGACAGACAGACGGACGGACGGACAGACAGACAGACAGCGAAGTCTTAGTAAGAGGGTTCCGTTTGGGTACGGAACCCTAAAAAGAGGATAAATTATTAAAAAATGAGTGCATGTTAGAAGCGCAAAAAATTTTTCGAGGTTCATAAATTCATAAAAGTTTCCATCATCAGAAGGTCAACAAGTTCTTAGAGGATAAATTAAATATTTCTCTATAATTTGATTGCTGGCAGACCAGACTGCTCCATCCAGAGGCACTGGGTGGAAATAGCAATAGGTTTGAAATGAAGTACCTACTAACAACACTAACATAGCATATAAGCACAATCTGTTACTAACAACTAATAACTTATGGACTTTCAGGTCTGAAATAAAGATGTTTTATTTATTTATTTATTTTATTTTATAACCTTCCAGAACTATACTACGTGGACAACATCTCCACGTACCAGGCGCTCGGGTTCAAGAGATTCAACGTGTTCACCATCCTCACGTCCTTGTTCTGGAAGCAGTCGCGTGACGCCATCTTTAAGGGACGCGGGATGGGTAAGATCAAGTCTGCAGTCTGAAGTAGCTAGTACTTACTGTGTACTGAAGTAGTTATACTTGAAAAATACGATAGCTTCTAAAGTGTGGATACCTGAAATACAGGTTTATCATAGTTCAGGTCGATCCCATTATTATGTACCTACCCACTTTATTACTACTATTTATCTATTATACATTACTAGCTTCTGCCCGCGACTTCGTCCCCGTGAAATTTCTTATACCCCCACCCCGTCGCAACACTTCGTATTCGCTTAGCATTCTTTGTCTTTTTTTTTTCTTGTTAAAATTTCATTCTGACTTTTTTTCTTTTTGCTCGGCTCCCAAGGGTCATAGCGTGATATTAAATAGCCTATAGCCTTACTCAAGAATTGAGCTATCAAATTCAAAAAGATTTTTTCAAATCTGACCGGTAGGTTCAGAGATTATCGCGTTCAAACTCTTCAGCTTTATTATTAGTATAGATTTAATAAAAAAAAAAACATATAATAAATTAACATAAAAAACATTAAGTTGTCATATTGAATTAGGACCCTGGTCCTGGACATACACGATTTTGAGTGATTAAAACACTTATTACGTTTATACGATGGTAAGTGCAACTATGTCCATTGGACTTGGTTCAGTAGGACTGCGCGCTGTGATCAAGTTTAGCAACGTATCTTCCGCTTTAAGTTTATATATAACACACATACGATGGCAATCGATCGCAATGCCTTTCATTTTGACATTCACTGCTTCATAGGTTTGAAAAATTCTTCTGCTCAACAACGCAATGAACATGGCTGAACTGTCAAAATGAAAGGCATCAATTGCCATTTTATGAGTGTTACGCAATTATCCATCTGGTTATTAACCCTTTGAACGCCATATACGTGACAAGCAAGCGCGTGCCCGTGCCGTGTATTTGTGTCGTTGGCGTACACGCCAAACAATTAAATCATTACTTTTGTGTGTTTTTATTTGTATACCTTAAATATTTAAAATTGTGGCTTAGCGTCGTAGCGAACGCCAGAGCATAAACGCACGCGCGTGCCCTCCGCACGCGCGTGCATTTATGCTCTGGCGTTCAAAAGGTTAATATACGTAGTAACGTAGTCATTATGTAAATCCGTTGCCGATTGTGACACCAATTTTCATAGTATGCTTTTTAAATGATATATTAAAGTAAATAGCTTTCATTATCATTATAATTACCTTCATCAATTCCGTAGTACAATAAATATTAAAAGAAATAACATAAAAGTACGTCACAGGTCTGGATTCCGACCTAATCGGCGACGGATTACAAAATGGCGGCGCTATATTTGTCAAAAAAGGCGGCAAATTGGTGCACCACTACGTACAAGTGGGCCCTGCAGTTCATTACCCGAACACGGACATATTAAAGGTTTTATTTTTCTTTATTTCTGTATTGCAATAGGCCTTGGTGGGGACTTGAAGGGAGATTGGGTGCAAACCGGGGGTGCTGTGCTGGTTGAAAAGGGCGGGAAACTACTCCGCCATTTTGTTCAGACTGGACCGGGTGACCATTTGTCTAATAAGGAGATTTTGCAGGTTTGTGTATTGATTGTTCTTATAAAATACGGCCAACAAGAAGCGATACGAAACCTCATTCACCTAAAACACGACCGACTTGACAATCGATCTCATTCCATCTTGTGTAGTTGACATAATGGCGCCGATTCCCTTGTTCACAAACTAAACTAAATTTAAGTTCAGTGCATCTTTTTCTTTCTATTTCATTAAGAAAAGGACAGAAGATAAATATTAGTTTAGTCCTGTGACTATGAGAGTAAGGGAAGAGGAAATACACCTGTGTCTTCACACACACTTGTGCACTATAATATCTGCCGTACCGAAGGCTAGTCTGTGTTGAGATTGGCCGTCGTGGCCGAAATACGATCTGGAGGACTTTATAACCTTTCTGCGAACAACAATATTTATTAATCTTTATTATAACTTTTCAGCACTTCGGTCTGGAGAATGAATATAATCCAGAGACAATGGCTAACAAGAAACCAGAAGAAAAGGAGTGCACTGTACGTATTGTATAATATTATCTTTATTATTAGAACTGTTCTATAGAGCATGTCGTCGAAGTCGCGTCGTTTCCTAGTTAAGTCATGTCAAAGAAACGCTTTGTCGGAGTACAGTATTGTCGGACTTAAGGTATTTCGAACTCAAGTATTGTGTCGAAATAAAGACGTGTCGGTGGTCCATATTGTCGAAAAAAAATCTTGTCGTATTACACTTTGTCGAAATTCAGTTGGTAAGGCGTAGATAGAGAATTGAAGAAGTAGCTTTTGCTTGCGACGTCATCCGAGTGAAATTTCATGTTTCAACATAAAATGTAGGTAATACTATGAAACTCGGCAATACTGTAGCATCCATTAGAGCAAGATTTTTCTGTATCGGATCATTAGCTCCGAAGATAATCCCCTCCCCCCCTACATATCCCCACACAAACATACAAACTCACAAAGGGATTTGAAAGTCCGTGGCACACCTGTTTTGATTTTTGGTCCTCGTATGTTTTCTGTTAGCATTGATGTCAGCTATTGATTTTCATGAGTGGTTGCCATTTTGAAAAAAGAAACAAAATGGTGGACAGTGGATATCCCATCAAAAAAATTTCAATCCCCTTTACCACTTTATAATATTATTATAGCTTATTACTCGTCGTATGGAGCATGTAGATAGAGAATATCAGCAATAGTTGATTCTATAAGGTACACATTTTAAGAGCCTATACTACCTCAGCTAAAATTCACTCTTTATCTCGCTCGCACGATACTGCTCGCGGACCATGTGAAAGCGAGACAGAGTGCGATGCTGGGCGGAAGACAGCGCCAATAGTTTAGGTATTTGCTTTTTACGGTGAAAATAAAGGTAATTCAAAAAAAAAAACTAACATAAGACCTGCTTTATAGTTAGTTCAGTTAGTATGCAAAGTTTCATGCTCTAATTTGAAGTATTTTTTGAATACCAGCGGTTTATTGTTCGGTTTGGAGGTAATTTTGGGATTTTTTTGTATCGAGAAAATTTTATGGAATCGTGTTTTCGTCTAACATAGTACCTAACATTAATCCACAACTTTAGCATATATTTATTTCAAAATTAATGCTGCGGTATTTTCGACATAACGGAGGATCATGCTAAGCCATTTGAGGTAGTATAGGCTCTTAAGCCGATACAGAGTGTTTTAGTGTGGAAAGTCCGATTATTCCCGATCAGTAACACCTTGTCATCAACACTGTTAACAATCGGGAAAAAAAAGTTTCATTCGTTCTTAGTGTGGACGAACAGGATTTTTTTTACTTTTTTTTCGATTATGTTCCCGATCAGTAATACTCCTGTCGTTCGCAGTGTTGACCAACGGAACTTTTTTCCCCAATCGTTCATATGCTTAGTTCACAAATGATTTTTTTTAATCCCGATCGTCAACAGTGTTGACGACAAATTGTTACTGATCGGGAATATTCGGAAAAGTCTTAATAATGTTAACTAGTTTGATTGACAGTAATAAAAAGTCGTTAATTACCTCCTCATTTTCCGTCAGTAAAAAAAAACTACAAAACTAACAAAAAATCGTTTTTGCAGTATTTGGGACCGGTTCCCGTTCACCATCGAAGATGTACGGACTATTCAATACCTCTGTTACATCTTCATTAGTCAATTTAGCCAAATTTGTGTAATATAACAGTATTGTCTTGGTTTTTGTTGGGCATTGAATAAACTTAAAATGACTACTTAGATTTTTCATGATTGTATCTGTTGTACAGACGCCAGCACATCAAGCTACCCGAAACTGTAAAATTTTCCCAATCGACTTTGTACCGTATGCTTTACCGATAAAGTTGAAAATCTATTAAAGAAATTTGACAGATTGTAGTAGCTTGATGTGCTAGCGTTATTTCATAGTTCGACAGCAAAATTCCTCCTCTTTCCACAAAATAGCTAGTTTGACAGCTCTAAATTCATTTTGTTTCACAAAATAACTAGTTTGACAGCTCTAAACTCCTTTTGTTTCACAAAATAACTTAAATTCTTTCTGTCTCATAAAATAACTGGTTTGACAGCTCTAAGTTCCCTTTTTCTCGCAAAATAACTGGTTTGACAGCTCTAAATTCCCTTGCCTCACAAAATAACTGGTTTGACAGATCTAAATTACCTCTATCTCATAAAATAACTGCTGCTGTAAATTCCTCTTGTCTCTCAAAGTAACGAGTTTGACAGCTCAAAATCAGATTGACTAACAAAATAACTAGTTGACAGCTGTAAATTCATCTTGTCTATCAAAATGACCAGTTTGACAGCTCACGATTCGTCTTGTCCCCTTATTTTTTTCTATATTATGAAAAAAAAAACAGAGAGAGAAGCATATTTTATCGTTTATTCAGTGCAACAGCATTTTGTGTAGTAATAAACATTTATTTCCAGCGTAAACCTCATGTAGGTACTTTGAAACCATCGTAGTTAGACACAGTAACTGACTTGGCACTAACTATCCTTTTTTCAGCCAGAAGCGAAGCCCTAAGCCTTGGCTGAAGACCCTGCAAGCGCAGTCGCTAGCGCCTATCCACACAATATGGACGGAGAGGCGATGTAAGCGAACTTGGGTGTAGTATCCAATCCATTGACGATTTTGTTTGAATTTTGTAACTTTGAGACTGACGTTCAGTCCTTTCGGAGTTGTTTTACCTCTGACAGCAGCAATCCAATAGCAACTTTATTGTAATGAGAATAAAGGTTATTGTGATTTTGCCAGACTGTTCAGGGGCAGCAACCCAACAGCAGCCTTATTGTAATGAGAATAAAGATCACTGTTGACAGTGATGCAAAATCAGAGGTGAAATAACCGTGAAAGGACTGTAGCCCGCAATGAATAGCGGGCATGTGAAATTGAACGTTTTTTTTTGTGGTTTTTTTATAAGGTGCTGTAGATTTTGTTGGGTGCCTTAAAAATGTTTTGTGACTGTATGTTATGTTCGTATAACTCGTCAAAATGTAGGGAACACCTGATTTTTTTCGCGATTTCAGGTTTGGTCTCATAGTAAAAGTAATGATGAGTACGTACAATGACCTCTTATGAGGTTGTTAATGTTTTACCAATAACCCTGTATAGTTCATTGAATGTTTTTCCAAAGAGTTTCGCACAGTCGACCGTGCATATAGTCACAATTTGACTTTGATAGCCTTTATTACGTAGTTGTAAAGGCGGTTTTCGCAATTCAAGTTGGTACTGCTCATGTCGGTAGCTGCACTTGACTTGACCGTACATAAGTTTTTTTAAAGTAATCATTTCAATAAAAATTAACAAAATTGTAGTTTGTGTTCAAAAAGATTAGGTTCAAAATAAAAATAAAATTAATTGTATTTACACAAATACCCACAATATCAATTTTGTAACATCTACCCTTAGATAAACTTAAAGCGGAAGATACGTTACTTGATCACAGCGCGCGGTACTACTGAACCAAGTCCAATGGACACAGTTGCACTTAGTCATACGCGGACCATCGTCTAAACAGCGCATGTCGATACAGTTCAATCATTGTAGTTTTGGATACGCATCTAAGTGCCTTCTTGTGTATTTAATACGTGTAAGAACACTTATTAAATCAAGAAAGAAAGAAAAATAAGACACACGAGATTACTTTTCACGCGTAAGCACAGACAAAAATGTTGATAATGTTGATATTATGTTGGATTTTTTTTGTTTGCTTCGCCATTGTTGTGAAAGCGAGATAGATAATACAAAACAGACGTGAGAGACGATGCAACGCATCGCCCGACTCTCGCTAACGCTACCTCAATGTCATTCATAATCGTAAACATTCGGTGACCAACGCGGTTGCGCGCGCACAACTGTGTCGGGTCCTATCGGTAAGTGTACAAACATAGTGGGAGCGGCGCGGGCGGCGGGAGCGGATGCGGGAAGGGCGGTAAACGCATATTCCTACTCGTGAACACAGTACCTCGCGGGGCGTCTCAGTGTAAACACGTAGTAACATTATCATGTCTGAATTCTGTCTTCTGTCGAGACAGACATGACCGGACGCCACGAGCGGGAAACGCAAACTGGTTTGCTTCCTCCCGCGCCGCCGGCGCCGCCAGCTTGTCCCGCTGCGGATACCGCGCACCCGCACCGCTGTAACTGTTCACACGCAGAAGAAGCTGTGTGTTATCGACACCCGCTTGCGGATTCCGCCGCCCGCGCCGCTCCCACTGTGTTTGTACACTAATGCTCAATTTACACCACCGCGGAACGGAGTGGAATCAAGTTTTCGTAATAGCAAAATGAACTTTAAGTCAATTGTCTAACGTACAAACTAGATACGAGCTTGTTACTGCGGGAATTCCCGAGAATGCGCGATAATTTTTCCGAAGATGCGCGACCTGTGCGTATGGGTGTATCTAATTTGTGCGTTACACTATTGAAATAAAGTTCATAATGCTTTGTACAAAAAAAAAATCGCTTCCATTCCGTTCCGCGGCGGTGTAAATTGGGCCTAGGGATGCAACTGTGATCTGATCACAGATGAGCGAGTTTCGTTGCATGTAGAGGTGCGCCGAGCTTTAGTGATTGTGATGTTAGAGCATACCGTATCTTCCGCTTTTAAGTTTATTTAAGCATCTACCTGTGTGCACAAATAAACGTATTTGATTTTATTACAATAAGACATTGTTTTTCTTTAATATATTTCGATTGTCTAGTTACTTGTCAATTTGGAGATTGTTTTTGCGTGTCAAAGTTTTTAAGGCGAAATTGAAACAAATCGTTGGTGGATTGGGTAGTATAAAGGACTGAATATTTTTAAATAATTGTTGTATTTTTATTGTCAAATATTCTGGGTGGACAGGTGTTGTAATAGTATTTCATGACAAGTTGCATTTTATTATAACTTAAAAGACTTATAAAATATAGTAATATTGTAAACTTATTAAAAGGACATCATTCATCCGTTTTGGTCCAAATGTGAAGTGCAAAATATATATTTTGAAAAAAAAAATCTTTTCTAACTAAAAGTGCAAAATATATATTTTGAAAAAAAAAAAAAATCTTTAATATCCGTCGAGGCATTTTTTACTATGGCATCAAAGCTGTAGGGCCTTGGCCTTGGTTTTATTTGACTTTTGAAATGTAGTTATTTTCATACATTTTCGATGTAGGGAATTAATAAAACAGATTCAATATCCTGCCATGATATGACATCTTGAAAGTTACGATTTAAGATTGTTGCTGCTGCACTTTTGATATAATCAAAGTGATATGCGGTCGGTGGCGGACAACCACCTCAGCCGTCACCGGGACGTTGCCGAGAACGATGACGGCGCCGAATTGCCGATACATACATTTACTGTGGCCGTGTGTCCGCCGCACGTCCGTCACCCGAGCGCCGTCATGCATCCCGGCCGCCGAAGTTTCGAGTAGTTCGGCGCGATCGCTAGAACTCTTCCCGAGATTATGACGGGCCGATGAGCCGGCAATACAAAACACGTTTGACCTTGTCTACACACTGCCGTCGCCCCGCGCCGTACGATCGGTTTTTGTTTTTGTCGATGCCGAGTTTGGTCGCGGTGGACACACGATCGCCTTCACCTGTACGTCACGTTCGGTTCGAATAATCTCGTTTCTCGGTGACGTCCCGGTGACGGTGGCGGTGGACAAACGCCCTTATAATAATAGGAATATGGGGCTTACCAATAAACGTATTATATCAAATGAATTCTCTCTTTCACTCGTCAGTAATTTGAATTTCGAAAGAAGAAGACAACGCGTTGTGTAACTATACAGGCGCTATACAACGTTTATTAAGTAAGGGGGTTAATATTTACTTTAATTACTGCGGATTTGCCGGCACTTTTACATTTGGACCAAAATTGTATGAAGCTTGAATGATGTCCTTTCTAAGGCTTGGTTCAGATGACTACGTTTTGACACGCATATCATTTGAAGTTTAATATAAAATAATATTATTGGATTGTGTTGCGAAAATTAACATAATCAGCCTATAATTTTCCCACTGCTGGGACACAGGCCTCCTCTCTGTGAGAGGACAACAATACATAACATATGTTATGTTATGTGTTGCAAAAATTGATTTTTATTTCTAAAATTCATAAGAACTTATTTAAAAAAAATCGGAGAGCACACAGTTTGTCGTACTCATATAAGTCTTCATATTTCGTAACGGGGAAAAACGTCGAAATGCTTGTCGTCTGAACTCTGCAAAATATTCCAAAAATGTAATTTCATATAAAAAATATTTATTATATCTTTAAAAAAATATCAAATATATCCGATATGAGCTTATTGTATCCTATAATAATATCGTTAATAGTCATAATGTGTCTATAAGATTGCAAGTGAAATTTCATATAATTTTCTATAAGGGGCTGTTCATTTATTACGAAAGAAAATTTTGATCTCTTTCTGACCCCCTACCAGTACGTAAGAAACAATAAGACTTGGATGAACCCTCCCCCTCCCTTTTTAATCTTACGTAAGATCAGTATCTACCAAAATTGAAAAGAAAAAGTATAAAAAAATAATTAATAACTGAGAATCTTGCTTACTTTTGTGATCTTACGTAAGAACAATGTAGACCCCTCCCCACCCCCACGTAAGAAAAATGAGACCTGTTCGGACCTCCCCCCCTGAAATCTTACGTAATAAATGAACAGCCCCTAATTCGACTTATATAATTTTGATTATTTTATTATATAATTTTGTCGACTGACGTCGGAGCAAGTAAATATCGTTGTTTCTTTAAGTCCTTTCATTGGTGTTTAGTTGTAAGTTTTATATTTTAATTTTGTCTTTATTGACATTTGATTGGCTCGAACTACCAAATGGTTTTTCCCACAACTTATAAGACTGCACTAGTTCAAATATTTGGCCTAATTGGCTCAAAATGTTACGTAAGAGTTTGTTAATTTATTGAAGTTGAAGCATCGGGCACAATATTAAAAAGTTTTGTTTTGACTTGTGTGAGCCTAATATCGGGTTTCCGAATTGAGAATTTGAAGTGAAATTCTACGTTAGCATTACTTAAAGCCCGCGAAATCAAATTTTAAATTCGCTTGCTATATTGAAGGAATGCACACCAATATTAAGTTCATATAACCCTATTGATTGATATAACATGAAATAGTTATTCTATCTATAGGGTTATAACAATAAGATTTTTGGCATTTTCAATCTCAAATAGCAGCCGGGGGTTAATATTAGACTTTCGCTGTAATAGTAAAAAAAAAAACAAGATTTTATTTCCCTTATAGAAACAGTAATTTTTTTTCTGGCCGGCTCTTTATTTTTTTCTGGCCGGCTCTTTATTTTTTGGGTACGAAATTAATGATGTCCTTTTAAATTCAGAAACAAAGTTTAAGCTCACAAAAGTCAAAAACAAAGGCCTAAAATAATAAAAATGTGGTATCGACATGCCGTGACCGACCATGTTACATTTGGCAAATTCCAAGTAGTGAATTAGCTTCTTTTAAATAAAAAAATTATATTAAAATGAGTCGGTTTATCTATCTTTCAGAGTTTATAAAAGTTTTTCCATGTATTTGATCATTTTAGTTTTAGTATTTTCCGCGTAAATGTTAATATTTAAGCGTTTAGATTTGAATGTCTTACTGTATTTTGTTGGCAAGCGATTTACGTTGTACGCTCAAAGTGTTTCAGAATAAAAGTTTCTATCAAAATGGTATTTTAATTATGTCACCAGCTTCGCGACGACAAAATCCGCGGTGCAGGATTTGGCTAGCAAAGTCTACCGCGCGACTAGATTAATCGTCGGGTCGTTGTCGTCCATCAGACCTAACACCCGCCTTGTCGGGTGATCCTCTTTAAAAATTTCAACGCCCACGTCGTTGAAATTTTTGGTTGGTTATAAAAAAAAGCTGTTTCATAGAAAAGTCATCACCTGCCTAGCCTTTTCCCAACTATGTTGGGGTCTGCTTCCAGTCTAACCGGATGCAGCTGAATACCAGTATTTTACATGGAGCGACTGCCTTTTTTTTTTTTTTTTTTTACGTGGAGAAATGCTCATGCATTCTGCACTACCACGGGGAGATAGTGCAGTTATGTGGGACTCTAACCCACTAAAACTCCACGGTGTCCTCCTCTGCCGCTTATGGCGGGAACACGGGCACGCGTTAGCACTCATCCGTGAACCCGCCGCGGCTGTCCGTCACCGGACCCTCCTCCGGGGAGTACTCCCCATCACCGGCGCACCAGAACACATAGCACGCCGTGACCACCCCAGGGACCAAACCAGCACATGGGCGCCAGACGACCCCGTCTCTGCCACCCTTGGTCCCCCTGCGACGGGTCAGGTCATTGGCCCCGCCGCCTGCCAATTTTCGGCCGCAGAGGATAGGGAGAGTGGCCAACGTCATACCAACACTCCTCTTCCCCTGCGGCCCCACCGCGTCCGCCATCGAACGGTGGCGACCCCGTCAAGGCCGCGGAAGGTAGGGAGAGCGGCGCACCGTAATACCGGCACTCCTCTCCCGCCGCGGCCTCCAACCCTCAGCCGCGATGCCTCCGGTACGACATCGCGGCCCGCCTCAGTTGCGATGTCGCCCAAGCGGCACCGCAATCTACATGTTGGCCGATACGTCGTCGGCTTGTCGGCAAAAGCCCTGACGAGCGGCCCCTCCTCGGGTTCCTCTTCGCTTCACCGTGGGTGTCCAAGCCACGGCTACTGAGCCCCCCCGCCTCGACAATGCGGGAACCCACCGGGGGGGATGGAGCGACTGCCTATCTGACCTCCACAACCCAGTTACTGGGTAATACGATACCCCTTGGTAAGACCGGCTGTCAGACTTTCGGGCTTCTGACTACCCCGTAACAACTGTCAAAGATCCACGAATGACAGCCGGGACCAACGGCTTTACGTGCTTTCCGAGGCACGGAGGGGTCACGATATGTAAAGATGGTCACCCATCCACAGAACAACCGCGGTAAGCGTAGCTTAACCTGATCGATCGACCTGTGATTTATCCACGGGCTCCTTACGGTAACGCTCAACATATAATTAAAGATATTTGTCACAAAGTTATTGTATTTACATAAATAAGCGCGGTAACATTTAGTTTTCATAATAAATTCGAATGCTAAAAGTTGGTGTAAATTCCAGAATTTCATGACGTAATTCGCAACATCCCGTCGAGTCAGCTGATTAGATATGTCATGTGTCAAAATATTGTCGAGCAGACTGGTTGACAGAACAGATCGACAGGATCTGTGTAAAGGTGTAAGTGAATAATTTTAATTTTGTAGTAGCTCGACTGTGGCTAATGAGACAATTGAATTTCTATTGTTATGAATCAAATATTGATTTGAGAGGAAGTTATTTTTATTTTTAACCGACCAATTCGGTTAAATATTTTTTTGTGTTTATTAGGTACCTCAGAACTCCGTTATATAAAAGCCTTTATGTACACTTAATTTCGGAAGTGGTGTCAAAAAACGAGAATGCGGAACCAACGACACCGACTTCCGAAATTAAAGTTATTTTTCACTTTGTAGGTAGTGTTTTTTTTTTGAAAGTCGGTTGTTTTTTTTTTGTAAAAAAGTTTTTTAGCTAATACTGAGCAGAACCAACGGAAAATACTGGTATTCAGCTGCATCCGGTGAGATTGGAAGCGGACTCCAACATAGTTGGGAAAAGGCTAGGCTTTTTTAGCGCACTGGATTTTCAATGCACTTAGGTAGCTCCAAGAGTTGAAATCCAACGGTAGGTATGTAATTTTGACGCGCTGGGATGCGCTCTGTTGGATGCTCAACCCTCGGCGCAATACCCAGAGTTGAAAATCCAATACGCGATAAAATCCCACCGCGATATTTTTCGTCAGTGCGATAAGACAGGTTAAAACATTAACAAGTGACAAGTTTAATTAAATACCTACAAAGTTTTAACTTACAGCTCTATCCACTGACATCATCCAAATTGATAAATGATAGCGGGGCAGTATATGGTTATCACTACGACCAAGAACATAGTGGTTTAAACATATTTAGTTGTCTTTGAAGACAAGTTTTAACTAAAAAAAACCGTGTCTTTGTGCAGTTTGAACTGAAAAAAAAACAGTTTGGTGGACAGTTTTTGAAAAACTCAAGATACTTATAAGTACCTATAAGTAATCAAGTATTTGTGTGATTATGATTTTAAACACAAGTAAGTATTTTTGTGTTACTGCGCAAAATGGATAGTTCTAGAAATGTCCGAAACAATTCGGCATCCTATTGCGTAACACACTATCAGTCGGAATCTGAATCATTTTGAAGCAAATTGCTAATCCATTGCTTCATAAGTTCGAAAAATTTGTCTGCTCAGCACCTAAATAACGCAATGAATGTTGTTGAACTGTCAAAATGAAACCGATTCCGATTGATAATATGTTACGCAATTGCCCCACTGGCACTGGTTAGCGACTGCGAGTTGGTTTCTTGCCCGTTTTTCTCCTATTACGCTCTGGCTGGAATGGGCAACTAGCGTCATCTTTCTGACTGATCGACCCCCAAAAGTGCCTGTAATTGTTTTATCCAATACTAATATCTAAACAACGTTACCTACTTTTAGTACCTATGCGAAACCTGAATATAGTTTGTTCAGAATAAGTACCTAACTGAATTAATTCCAATCATTTTCACCGCATGTTATATTTTGTCCCAAAAATATTTAAAAAAGGTTATAAGTTGGACACCGAACGACACTCAGTAGGTTATCCAATCTTCGCGCCGAACGGTTAGGTATCTAGGTACCTACTATATCAATGAGCGCAAGACGGCGCGGCGCGGCCGGGTGAGCATGTTTTTGTACGGACAAACAGGTAACTTAACAAGCTTATAACTTTGTGATTTTTCATGATACAGTTTTGAAATTTTGTACATAGATTCTTTACATAAAAATACTAGACACGTGTTTCGGGTTTCGCATAAAGTAAAAATAATGTTGTATATACAGGGTGTCCGGTAATTAATGGATAACCTTTTCACTCTTATAATTATGAACAACTATTACTATGGGACCAAACCTGAAATCCCGAAAAATAATCAGCAGTTCCCTACATTTTGAAGAGTTATGCGAACATAAATGTACGGAACAGCAGATTTTTTTTCGCGATTTCATGTTGGGGTCTTTCTGACTTTTATTCTTTTTGCTCGAGTCCTAAGGGTCATAGCGTGATGATAAATAGCCTATAGCCTTCCTCAAGAATTGGGCTATCAAATACAAAAAATATTTTTTCTAATCCGACTGGTAGTTCCAGAGATTACCCCCTACATACAAACCCCCGAAGTCGGTTGTTTTTACAGACATTTTCAATTTGCTTTCCCAATTTTTTTTTTTTTAAATAAACGTTGCCCCACACTAGGAATTTCTCCTGTATTGTGAATTTAATATCAACGCCCACCCAATGAAGCTTATTTATTTTTCTTTCAGAAAGAAAATGAAACGGCTGCTAATCCTACTCTGCCTGTCGGCTTTAACGAGTCTAATATCCGGCAAAACCCATTGTCATGCTTGCTTCGACAGCATTTGCTATTCTAAAGCTCTAATATTTCAAAACTATCCAATTTCCGGACAATTAGCCGTGGACAGGGTCGCAAATGTTGTTTATTTTCACTACGAAGACTCTCGACCTTTGGATCATACTGTTGCATTCGATTTAGACGATATTAGATTCTTGACTATCCCGGATATTCAATTTTCTTTCGCTCGAACTGTTGATCAGTCTACGAGAGATGTGTACATAGGCGGAGCGAATGGTATCTACAAATATAACCCGGAAACGAATGACACAAGCCGATTCGGCCTTTTTGACAAGACTATTTGGCACATGCAGTTTAAAGACAAGATATATTACACTGTGTTTATGACGAAAGGACTATACACGTTCGATAAGAAACAGTCGAAGACAATTGCAGCGCTGAAAGATTACAACATCGATGACTTTATCGTTGACAAGAACGATGATATTTATTTCATGAGCAATTTCACTGTGTATAAACTGAAGAAAGGAGAGAGTATACCTACGATGTTCTCGAGTATAATATATTCCTTGACGACTGATATGAACGGTAACGCATATTTTGTGCAAAGAGAAACCAGGGGCTTGTATAAAATTGACTACAAGACTGGCAGATTAACTGAAACGGGAGCTTTTGGTGCTGGATCACCTTTTAGAACAGTATTCGACAATTACAACAATGTGATATACTATGATGCAGTTAGTGACCAGTTATTTTATTTGACGCCAAATTATGGACGATGCAAAGTGACGAATGAAGGGAAAGGGAAGAAATTGAAGAAAAAAGTATCGACATTCTTTGAGTGACGAATAGTTACGAGAACTGAGTATTCGTCTTTCGGCAAATAAAAGTGATCTTGACAATTTGAAGACGAATAGTGTAACATAGTTTGGTGGCAGCTGACTTTACAAAATGGTTATTTATATTTTCTGTGGTTTAATTTATAAACGAAAATTGAAGTATTGTTTTGTTTTATTTCTTTTCATTATTTTGATGCTATTCAGCTGCATCCGGTTAGACTGGAAGCCGACCCCAACATAGTTGGGAAAAGGCTAGGCAGATGATGATTTTGATGTCATGTCGCTGAGGCCGCCCATAAAGAGATGGGGAGACGATATTGCAAGGGTTGGTTCGAGGTGGCTCCGGAACAAGATAAGAATTTGGGGGAATGTCAGCTAACTATTTTTTTATTTGAATTAGCGTGGAAAACAAGACAGAGGGTTGATGCGTTGCCACGCCAGAGACAAAGAGCCATTGACATATATATTACTACTTTTGAAATCATTGCAAAGAGCAGTCTTCTGTACCTAGCTGTAATTGCTCTGGCATGGAACACAGCACTGTTTAGCGGCAGAATGGTAAATCACACTAATATTATAAAGGCGAATGTTTGTGAGTGTGTGAGGGTATATTGTGTGTGGGGGTGTGTTTATATGTTTGTTACTTCTTCAAGCTCAAACGGCTTGTCCAATTTTGATAAAATTTTGTATAGAGGTAGCTGATACCCTGGATTAACAGATAGGCTATTTTTGATCTTGATATTCCCACGGGATCGACATTTACGCAGATGAAACCGCGAGGCGCAGCTAGTTAGGTATAATTTGTTGTTTTAATCGAAAACTTCGGTGCGATTCTGTAAAAATCTCACCGTGAAAACTTAGGTGAAGTGAGCGTGGAGTGAGCTGTCAATAGTGTCAATTCCTAGTAAAAACAAACTCACTTCACCTAAGCTTTCACGGTGAGATTTTTACAGAATCGACCGGCTGATCATCTGACCATTGGGTCAGATGATCAGCCGGTCGATTCTGTAAAATTTTTTTTCATGAACAATGATTTCAAAAGAGAAATATATTAGTCAACGGTCATGACAGATCTAATGAAGGCTGATCTTCCTTTGTTCCTTACGAGAAGACTCATTGACTTGTGCATAGGTACCTACATCCCATCCATCCTCACTTAGGTATATAGTGGAAAAACATGGTCTTTGACAAATCAGCAGAGGTCCACCCTCGAGGTTTGCCAGAGGGCTATGGAATGGAGGATCCTAGGTATCAAACTAACAGACCGGGTAAGGAATACGACGATGGTCAGCGGGGTTGTCCGGAAGGGTTACCGCTGGCCCGAAACATAAAGGGCTAAGGACGGAACTCGGGTGGGATTTAGTCAGTAAGAGTTTTAGACTGACACTCCCTTCCGCTCCAGCCAGAGCGGGAGGGGTCATTTGATGATTTCCCATCCACAAAAAAAAAAAAAAAAAAATAGGAATACGACGATCCGTTCGATCACAAAGATAACTGGGGGCCTAAAAAGGCCACTTTGGCAGAATCATAGAAGGGTAACATAATGGACAGTTAACCGTTAAGTTAATCGTATCAAATCCCATTGGTGAAGCATTTTTCAGTAATTTTTTTTTGTCTGTGCTAAAGTACCAATCAATCCGATCCAAATCCAATCCAAATCTCTTTGATTATACCTACGTAGTGCAGCGAAAAAAAGAAAAACACGGACTGTCTTCGCCATATATTACGATTCATAATGTTATCCTTTTATGATTCTCCAAAGTGGCCTTTTTAGGCCCCCAAATGTCACTTGGAAAGCTTCCACGCTAAAATGGAATTGGGCAGGACACATCTACCACATGTCAGACGACCCAATGGGTCCCTCTTAATGGCAAGCGACATCGCGGCAGGCCCAGACGGAGATAGCGGGATGAGCTGGACTCATTCAACAAGAACTGCAGGGTAATTGCGTAACACACTATCAGTAGCAATGGGTTTCATTTTGACAGTTCAACAACATTCATTGCATTTTTTACGTTTTTGAGCAGACACAGTTTTCGTACTTAGGTATGAAGCAATGGATTAGCAATATGCATTCAAATTGAGAGTAATAGTATGTTACGCAATTAGGATGCTGGTCCTCAGAAGCTATATACAGAGAGAAGTGGAAAGAGAGCACCCGGCCTTTGCCTTGCAGTGGAACATCACAGGCTTTTAATAATCATAATGTCAACCAGACGATTCGTCGATCGATGACCAAGACAATAATTCAATCATGAATCATGATTGAATGATTGTCTTGGTCATCGATCATGAATCATGATTGAATGATTGTCTTGGTCATCGATCGACGAATGGTCTGGTTTCATCTTAAAATAAAGCGATTCTCATAAACGTGTTATTCAAAACAATCATGTTGACATTACTGTGATCATAATACATACATGATCATGTGTATGACAAGAAATCGTAAACATCTTTAAGAAATTGATGCGAGTGTGCATTAGTTTATCTTGTAGTGGCAGAAAGTTAAAAGGTTATCTGGTGAAATTGTTTGCCCCAATATCAGTATAATTTATGCGTGGTAATTAATTATCAAATCAACTCAGCTTATCGTACATAGGCCTCTGGCATGCTGCGCCACAATACCCTGTCCTCCGCCTTCCGCATCCAGTCAGTTTTTTTCAGCTACTTTCTTAAGGTCGTGGGTTCAACTATCTGGGGGGCCGTCTCACGCTACGCTTGCCGCTTTGCGGTCTCCACTCCAGGGGGTCTACTCCGAAGCGGTTAACCACTGTATCGGCCGAATGTTCGGTCATTTTCTGATTCGAATATTGTTGTCCTACTACGAATTTAAAAAAAAAGGTAAAAAAAGGGTTATGGGTTCTAAAAAAGTTCGGATTGGCACAGTTTGGTCGCGACCAATAGTCAATATAGGAAACTAATGGTAGTGGAAAATGACCGAACATTCGGCCGATACAGTGGTTAACCGCTTCGGAGTAGACCCCCTGGACTCGTCTGCTCCACCGGCCATCGGTCCTTCGACAAACATGGCCAGCCCACTGCCACTTGAGCTTGTTTACTCTCCAAGCTATGTCGGTAACTCCGGTTCTTTTCCGGATAACTTCGTTTCTGATTTAATTATTAACTATTAATGATATTTACCTAACTATTAGAGGGGTTACCACATACCGGCAGAAGTAGCATTGCTAGGCCTCCCACAAGGTGGACCGACGACCTTGCAAATGCTGCAGGAACCCGTTGGATGCGAGAAGCAGAGAACCGGTCGAAGTGGAGGTGCTTGGGGGAGGCCACTGTCCTGTAGTGGACGTCTTTCGGCTGAAATGATGATGATGATGATTATTAGATGTGCTCGTGGCTAATGGCCGATTCCTACAATTTACGAACTGTTCTTAGTTGAAGTTAAGACTTTGTATCTTTACCAATAATGAAGCGAAGACCTAACATTGCATAGTAGACCCTTCCATATGGACGACATGACAAAACATCGATATTTGATGTAACATTAACATAAACGTAGGTAAACACATCAACCTTCCGGAATAAATTCTAAATGATGGTGAAAACCCTATGTTGCACAGTTTAAAAGAACAACGCGATCAAACAGACAGACACAAAAAGAAGTCGCTTTTTGTGTCTGTCTGTTTGATCGCGTTGTTCTTTTACATTCTATACATATTCATGCATACATATACTACATAACATAGATACTATAAATAAATAAAATTTAGGTATCTGTAATGTCAAAATAACAGGTTTTTACTAAATGCATATGAAAGTATTATACGGTAATCTATGTAAGTAGGTATATAAAAAAAAAATCAAAATCGGTTCAGCCGTTTGGGAGCTACGATGGCACAGACAGACACACAGATACACACGTCAAGCTTATAACACCCCTCTGTTTTTGTCTCGGGGGCAAAGAAAGTCGGGTTAGTTAGGTATTTACACCATTTATAACTCAAGAATTTTTCGATTTTTATGATCTTTTGTTTGTTGGATTTGTCTCCGCCCCGAACAGCAGATTAACTAAGTATTAGAACATGGGAAAAATTTATGAAAAAATTTAAAAAACCCCCGACAAAAATAAAATTAAGAAATCCCTACAAAAAGCATGAAATAAAAAAATAAATTTAAATAAATCTTATGGAAGTCGGGGGACCCTTCTGTGGAACATCTTCTATTGTGAGGCCCGACTTCCATAAGATTTATTTAAATGTATTTTTTTATTTCATGCTTTCTGTAGGGATTCCTTAATTTTATTTTTGTCGGGGGTTTTTTTAATTTTTTATTTAATTTTTTATTTCATGCTTTTTGTAGGGACTCCTTAATTTTTGTATTTCATTTCTTTTATTTTCTTCCGTTTTAAGATTCTGGTAATTTGGTGTTTAATCAGGTTTTTTATCCGTCAAAAAATATTGATTAATTTACCTATAGTTGAAGAATAATTTTTATGACTAAACAGATTTTTTTTGTTTTATTATATTTTTCAAGATTTTAGTTTTCATTTCGTTAGGTAGTTAATATTCCTCATTCCCTTTCAATATAGCGTACATTATTCTACTTGTCAAGCCCTTGCATTTGATACCTACATTGAAGGAGTTGTGAAAAAAAAATGTGATTCGCCATTTTGTGGTGGCGGCCATCTTTGATTTGAAATTTTTAATAGTGTATAGTATTCTACTAGTCAAGCCCTTTCATTTGATATCCATTTTGAGGGAGTTGAGAAAAAAAAATGTAATTCGCCACTTTGATGTGGCGGCCATCTTGGATTTGAAAATTGTTATAGTATATAGTATTCTACTATTGAAGCCCTTTCATTTGATACCCATATTGAGGGAATTGTGAAAAAATATGTTATCCGCCATTTTGTAGCGGCGGCCATCTTGGACCGATTTTCATCAAACATAGCTAAGAACACTCCCGACTAATACACCTTTCAAACAAAAAAAACTAAATCAAAATCGGTTCATCCGTTCGGGAGCTACGATGCCACAGACAGACACACACACACACAGACACGTCAAACTTATAACACCCCGTCGTTTTTGCGTCGGGGGTTAAAAATAATAATGAAGATAATTCATTTTCTCATACATTCTTTCTTATTGATTTTGAAGCGGTAGGTACAAAGTTCGATGGGTCAGCTAGATATAGGTACCTAATAAAAAAATCTCCGAAACGTCTGGAGTCCGGACCGAGTTTGACGGGACTTTCACTATTTTAGAAAAAGAAAGAAAATCAAAAGGTAACACGCGAACGAAGTCGCAGACAGCAGCTAGTTATACATATCTACAACGAAACTAGTTACGTTTCTCATAAATAAGTAAATATTTATATTTGATTCAAACTTATCGAAATCTATAGATACAAAGGACCAAGGGTAGTGTCATGGTTATTTATATTGTTATCAATCATTGGTGCATTCAGTATGTTTCCATACGAGTAGGTACGTACGACAAAAATAACTTTGCGCTACGGAACATTCTGTATTTTAAGCAGTTTTACCAAGGGGTATCCATTATCGTGTTACCCAGTAACTGGGTATTGGAGGTCAGGTAGGCAGTCGCTCCATGTAAAATACTGGTTCCGCTGCATCCGGTCAGACTGGAAGCCGAACCCAACATAAAAATAAAAAAAGATAAAGGAAAAAAAACCCATATGTAGGGTTATCCCACGGAGAAAGCTGTTCAGTTTGATGGTCTGTAACCCACCCTTAAAGATCTGTGGGACTGTGGTATACCTGTGTGTCCGCCATTTTGATTTATTTTCAAAATGGCGACCACACATGAAAACTATGTACATATATCGGTTGCTGACATCAATGCTAACGGAAAACGTTACAGGACAAAACCCCTTATAGCGGCACGTTTCCAAGATATTAACGTTCAAAGTTGATCACGTGATATCCGTATTTTTTACTTTCTTGATGTTTGAAATAATCTTAAAAAGTTTAAAGTAATCAAACATGTATGCAACAAGAAGTAAGCAAGCAAGAACAAAAAACAAAATGGCGCGACAGTACTTAGTAGGTATGCCATTTTATATAGATATGGAGTCCAGCATCCAGGCTCCATATAAAAATGAGTAGGTAGGCTTAAAAAAAAGGGGCCCGTGGCTAAATTATAACAGTCGCGGTTGGTCTGTGGATGGGTGACCATCTTTACATACCGTGACCCCTCCGTGCCTCGGAAAGAACGTTAAGCTGTTGGTTCCGGCTGTCATTCGTTGATCTTTGACAGTCGTTACGGGTAGTCAGAAGCCCGAAAGTCTGACAACCAGTCTTACCAAGGGGTATCGTATTACCCAGTAACTGGGTTGTGGCGGTTAGATAAGCAGTCGCTCCAGGTAAAACACTGGTATTCAGCTGCATCCGGTTAGACTGGAAGCCGACCTCAACATAGTTGGGAAAAGGCTAGGCAGATGATGAGGCTTAAAAAAAAAAACAATACACGGAACGGTAGGCAGTCACAGCTGGAACAAACATTTATGAACACAACCGGATTTCCAGCATTATACCGCTACAATGCGTATTATTTGGCACTGTTTGTTATGTCGGCCAACAGACTAACAATATCAGATGCCATGTAAACAATAGGAGCGATTCATCAACACGGAATAAGGGTTCGTTCAGATGGTACGATTGTGCACTTAAACTTGCGACTAAAAAGACGCAGGGTGGTAGGATGATGGTGATAAATGATTTTATTTCTGTAAGTAGGTTTGTACGAACACTTTTGCCTACACGTCAATCATATTTTTTTTAAACTAGGCAAAGTCGGCGCTTCTTAGCTGACTACTCTGAGAAGAAAGGCCGAAACAAACATTTCCTTCACCGTTTTGAGAGCAGGTATAGGTTGATTATGCTGTTGCATCCGGGGCTAGGCAGATGATGATGAAATAAATGTAAAAGTGAGCGACCCCCTGCCTGCGGGCGGAGAGCAATGGGTAGCTCACCGTCCGATCAGGACCAGGCCCGTGCCGGACGGCGCGTACGTATTCCACGCGCGCCTCAAAGAGGTGTCAGAATTAAGGAACCTCCCCTTGGGGCCGAAGCCTGTTGGGTCAGCGGGATTGTCCGAAAGGGTTACCGCTGGCCCGGAACATAAAGAGCTAAGGAAGGAACACGGGTGGGTTTTAGTCAGTAAGAGTCTGACACTCCCTTCCGCTCCACCCAGAGCGGGAGGGGTCATTTAATGATTTCCCATCCGCAAAAAAAAAAGTGACCCCTCGCTTGCAGAACCAACCGATCACAAACATGTAGGTTCTTACACGTGTTCCAAACAATGTCATCTAAGTATAGCTGCTCTACAAGGCGAAAGAATGTTTGCTCGCACAGATTACTAAGTGAAAACGTGTCTTGACAACATAATTTCTTTTCATTTCCGAACAGGAACAAAAATAAATTGTTTAACTTTTTTAAGCGACGCGAAAACAAAATTTCCTTTCTTCAAAAATCTGAATAATGAAGTTGGGAAATAAACATAATAGGTACTATTTACGCAAGGAGAAAATACAATGGAGGTTTTGTTTTCATGTCCTTAATCCTACGGTCTTAAATAAGTAAGATGAATCGGAAGAGCAGCTCATTTGTAAATGTAGGGAACAGCTGATTTTTTTTTCACGATTTCAGGTTTGGTCCCATAGTAAAACGTCAACGTCGCTCAGATAAGTTGAAAACAATAATCACAAGAACTGCTTTTGCATATAAAAGTGTCTATGCAATGGCACCAAAATTGTATAACCAACTACCTTGTCATATTAGAAATTGTAAGAATAATAATGAATTCAAAAGCGAGCTCTTTAAGCTACTAAATGATAAGGTATATTATTCAGTCAAGGAGTTTATGGATGACAAATTTTGAAGAATTTTTAATTTTTAATTTTTCTCTTTTTTATAATGTTTAACTGTGTTTTCGAAATCTTTTGACATTTTCATGACATTTTCCTTATATTATTATGACAATTTTATAACTTGACATGCTTATTACTTAATGATTTTTTTTTTCTGACATTTTTAATTCGTTTATAACGACTGCATGTATTCTTTTTTGTTTAAGTTTACTATAACTTTAACTTGGATTTTGTATGCCTATCGGCGGAACATGGTTTGTGCACTTGACATGTATATTGAAAAACACCTGTAATGACCTATGTTCACAAAATAAATAAATTCAATTCAATTCAATTCAATTCAAATTCAAAAGTTGTTCATAATGATGAGTAAAATCACGTGTTTAAGTATCGGTCACTAATTACCAGTCACCCTATATATATCATTTTTTAAAGATGTCAGTTTTGTAAGATAACTAAATTAATATCGCGGTTTGTATCTTTGTCATTTTGAACTTAACCTTTATTAGGTTACTATAGAAAGAGAAGAAACAAAGAAAATACTAAATTAAAAAAAAAATGGCAGCAGGACACTTGCGCGAAGAGACATTTTCGAGAATGGACTTTTGCGTGAGTGGATATTTGCGTGAAACACCGCGAATTCACTTGAGCTAAAAGGACAGTTGCGCGAAAATGTTGCGGAAACCTACAAATTACGCCTTTTGCTTTCAAAGGGTTCGGCAGGGGTGTATACCTACTGTGAATAGTACCTACACCCACAATTCGGGTGCGCTGACAACGATTACGGGGTTGAAATCGAAATTCAAGATGGCGCCCCCATTTTTAGAATTGATGTGAAAAGTGATAACACAATTACGAGGTCGACTTAGGAGTTGCGACAATCGCAGAAAAAGTCGCACAATGCGTTCGCAGCCTTACCGTTATATTGTTTATTCACGATATTCAAACGTATACGTTTGTTTTATGTTCTTAGCAAAGCATGCAGTTCTGGTTTAGATTTCTTAGCGCGTTCAAGTACACAGTACCTAATACATTTCTAATGGTAAGATTTTTTTTAATATAGGTAAGATGTATTTATTCACTAGCTTCTGCCCGCGACTTCGACTGCTTGGACTAAAAAAAAGTATCCTATGTTTTAATCCAGCTTATAAATATTTGTGTACCTTTCATCAAAATTCGTCTAGTCGTGTTCGCGTGATTGAGTAACAAACATCCATCCATCCAGCCATTCCTCACAAACTTCCGTGTTTATACTAGCAACGCCCCGCGGTTTCAGCCGCATACGTGTCGATCCCTTGGGAATATCGGGTCAAAAGTATCCTATGTGTTAATGCAGGAAATGGTCTGTCTATGTGCCAATTTTCATCCAAATCTGTTCTACGGTTTACGCGTGATTGAGTAACAAACATCCGAACATCTTCACAAACTCTTACATTTATAATAATATTAGGATTAGTATGGATGGATAAAAAACTAATTAATATAATATCTATAGGTAATGGTTTTTTTTCTGTTTAGTTTGCAATGCTTGTGGTCGCTGCTGCACTGATAAGATTTAACGTCGTGCATTCTATTGCATCGAATGAAGACCAATTTGACGTAAGTCACAAGTAAATGTTAGTATTAGGTATGTAAAAATCTCACCATTTCAAAATTTGGTGTCACCAAAGTTTTCACAGTGCGATTTTTAGAGTTCCGTACCTCAAAAGGAAAAAAACGGAACCCTTACCTATAGGATCACTTTGTTGTCCGTCTGTCTGTCTTTCTGTCAAGACCCTTTGTCTCGGGAACGCGTGGAGGTATCGAGTTGACATTAAAACCATATACTCAAATCTACAGTCTCTTGAAGCTGTGAAAAATCAAACTTCTAAGTTAACGTAAAAAAAAGATACGGGCGTTTATGTTCCGAAATCAAAACCTATAGGGTACTTCCCGTTGACCTAGAATCATGAAATTTTGGCAAGAAGCAATGTTATGTAGCACAAGTAAAGAAAAATGTCCGAAAACCGTAAATTTGTACGGAACCCTCGGTGCGCGAGTCCCACTCGCACTTCACCGGTTTTTACAGAGTAGATTTAACGATTCATTTTGCTTAAGAAATGATTTAGTACTCAATGATTTATTGCTCACGTTTTTCTGAATAGTTACTAAATGTAATTCAATTCTCTAGATATTTCGGTATCAAATCAACTAGTGCTGTTTTTTTTATTATGTATTGGATCTTGTCATAAAAAATAACTAAGTAGGTTCTTAATATCTCCTTCTAGGGCGTCCTCTCCCGGTGTTTCCACTCACATCTGCCTGTTGCCATTGATTGTGAAAATCTCCTGACTCTGGGCAGCTACTGCGAAAACTCTGATTTAAAATCAATATCAAGTAGGACGCCCTCAGGCTAGGTGGAGCGACGGTCTTCGCAGGGTGGCTGGTAGCAGCTGGATGAGAGTTGCCGAAAATCGAGTTGAATGGCGTGCTATAGGAGAGGCCTATGTCCTGCAGTGGACTGCAGTAGGCTTGTAGCGGTATCTACAACGCAACATGCGAACAACGCGCCATACTGACGTCACGCAAAATCCTGCATCGCGCAAGCAGAGTTTACCGCGCAACTAGCATAGATACAACGGCCCGACATGAATCATGGGGCAGTTGCCCGCCAGATACAAAACCCGTCTGGTCGGAGGATCCTCCCTTTTCTATAGAGTATGAGTGAACTTTACACCCTGTTCCTCATACCTCTATAGGCTTATGATGATGATAATGAAACTTTGTCTAATTTTTAATATTGTAGAAGTCAGAACACGTCGCCAAAATATTTAGCGAGGATGACATGACGCCTGACTTTACGGAACAGCTAGGCAGCCACGACCACACGACGGACATCAAGAAACGAAATGATCCTGGCCCGGAGGAGAAGTACAGACCAGCACAGAATGAAGTCAGAACTACCGGCATACCCGTTTTTGGTACGTATCAATCTTTATTTTTGTGTAGCATCAGTGATCAGCAGCCGAGGGGTTTGTGACTAAGTAATAACAGCCGCACGGGTCGATCGATCAGGTTAAGCTACGCTTGCCGCGGTTGGCCCGTGGATGGGTGACCATTTCTACATATCTAGACTATTCAAGACCGGCTGACTTTTGTGGATTTTTGGCAGTCGCAACTAGTGCCTTTTCACACGTCCCGGCAACCGGATAGCCGGTGCCGACTATCAGGTAACACTTGCCAGGCAAACTACGCCGGTACGTGTGAAAGCTAATACATGGCTATACACTTCGCCCCCGGGTACGGGGGTACCCGGTTGCCGGGACGTGTGAAAAGCGCCTTACGGGTCGTCAGTAGCCCGAAAATCTGACAACCAATCTTACTAAGAGGTATTGTATTACCCTGTAACTGGGTTGTGGAGGTCAGATAGGCAGTCGCTTCATGTAAAATACTGGTATTCAGCTGCATCCGGTGAGCCTGGGAGTAAGCAGATTGATCAGTGATCAGCAGCCTTATTCCGTAACATACTCACAATGCCTTTCATTTGGACATCATCAGCTTCCTACCCTTGTGACATGTTACTGGGGGTCGTCGCAAAACGTGTTCTTTTTCCATTCCCCTGTCAACCGTCACGCCGCTGTCATTCACTACCTTTGCTTTTATATCATTCCTCAGTGTGCTGTATCTACTAAGTACCTAGTATTTTTTTACATCTTACACCCAGTGCCGGATTAAGATTACTTGATGCCCTAAGAATCCACGCCTGTAGGCCCTCCTATCCACTAGTCACCTCGTAATTTTCAAAACAACGGCGAGCGATTTGTAAAGATTGACGCACATCTTTAGCTAGAGTGACTTTTGGGTCTTGTAATACCTTGCTGATAAACAGCCTTGCCTTTCATGTGCTAGCAAATACTGTTTCGGTGCTGTTTCTACCTTATGGTGCCCTCCGATACCCTTGAATGACTATTTCATGAAATCATGACATTTGAGGCCAGGAGGGTAACTGTGTAACTCACACAGTAGCAACTAAATTTAAATTACCAATTTTCAGAAAATACAGTGAGTACGCCCACAGCGCGTAATCTATCAGAGCCGAATGTACAAGGGCGTACCGCTGCAGGGCGTAACGCTCCAGGGCAAAACGCATCAGGGCGTGAAAGCGAGAAGCGCCAAATTCTGCACGAGGATATAGACGTGGTTGATCGAGAGGACCATATCACTCAGTACCTGTCTGACCAGCTGATCAACACAGACAGCGAAATTACTAGTCTTCAGGTAAATGTTACATTCTGGATGTTTTAAGATATATAATAAGCCACTGATTAAGGCCCTTTGTTGGGCCACGACACGGTTTTATTAAAAGCTCCCATAGTGATACATAAAACCATAGATATAATATTTCTATGCATATAACACCTGACGACCGTGTCTAACACACGGCGATAAACCGTAGTTTTTCACGGAAAGAAAAACGTGTGTGTACAATATAAAAAGGTTCTAACGTCATTACAAAACGAGTTCTTAACTTTAGTCCTAGTTATTGTATTTTGAACTTTCTTCAGAGCACGGTAAACTTCAAATTAGACACGGGTTTGTCGTCAGTTTTTTTAATTAGAACTTTAACTTTGTAGAGTTCGAATTTCGAAAATGCATCGGTGGACTAGGACTAGGGTCCAAAGATAAACCTTGTTTTTTAATAAGGATGATATATAATCTTTTCACTGTGGCAACATTATACCAGCACCTTTTTAAGAGAGGAAGTGGCCGTAATCCAACATGGATATCTTCGAATTTTTGGTTTCCTTCACCGTTTTGAGAGCAGTGGTGATGAAGTAATTTAACATCGTTAGAAAAAGCAGCATAGCCTAGAACCAAAAATTCGAAGACATGTGACATCTACTAACCCGCACTAGGCCCACGTGGTGGATTACGGCCCACGTCCTCTCACAGACACTGTGTCCCAGCAGTGGGAACATTATAGGCATATAATATAATTATGATGATGATGAGGAATTCAATATGTATTTTTCAGGCCAGTGATGACGAAGATGAACGAGTAGACAGTGTAGAGTAAGTGTTACAATCGACCTCATAATTGCTTTATCACCTTTATTATAACCATATAAGGTTGAATGTCACTTGCACGTCATAGAACTACAAGTACTCAATTGCGTAACACAATTTCTATCATATTCCGAAGATTTTTGAAGGTAACTGCTAATTAATCCATTACATCATTTGTTTGAAAAATTCGTCTGTTCGACTTCGTAAATAAAGTAATACGGCGTTTACCAGAAAGATGTGGTCAAATTTAAGGGTACAGACCATCAAACCACCCACACATTTGATTCAAGTGGGTAGCAATGTCCTCTGCAAAGGTCGCAATGGTGTTGCTTTTCAGCTCGGGGTTAACACGTGTTTAGCAAGTACAGGTTTGGGCCTAACACACTTCCCTGTGGTACTCCAGCTTGTATGGTGGTTGAGTGTTTTTCCCCGAAGCCAAACAAACAAATGAACGCTTTAATGACGCAATGAATGTTTTTAAATTGTCAAAATTAATGACATTACCATTGTGTGTTACGCAATTACCCCGAAGGTCTATTTGTCTATGTGACAGTTAGATGGTTTCAACTTAAGTGAAAATTTTGTAGGGATTGTTGTCACAAGTGATAAAGCAATTACGAGGTGGACAATACATTCATTTCTCTTAAGCATACTTAACAACGTATTGAACACAAAAAAATATGATTGAGCAAGTCTTTTCTTCTTTTTGATATTTTACCTTCAAATATTAACTACCGAAATGAAAATGCGCTGGTTCTGGTAGTAAAAATCCGGCTCGAAGGACCAAATTTTTACTACCACAACAACCGCAGTTTTCATTTCGGTAGTTAATAATGATCTTTCAATGAAAAGGGAGGAACCTCCAACGAGTCATTATCATTCATGATGACTCATTCTCCTGCCTTATCCCAATTTATTTTGGGTCGGCGCAACATGTCTTTTAAAAATAATTGGCTTTTACAATACTTTAAAATTACGGGTTTGTATTTAATACAAAACCTTTGTAAGACTTGGCATTGAGGCGTATGTGCTAAAGTTGACATCATCGTCAAGATGGCTTGCGTACAAGTCATGTCCTATATGGATTGGCAGAGAAATAATTATTTATCCTGTCCTTGCCTCCATTTGTTTGGATCTTATGATTAAATTAACGGAGACTAGTGTGAAATGGAGTGTATGATCTGTTCCAAAAGTATTGGTGAGAATATAAACCAACCCTGTTAATCAAGAGTGTCGGCTACCTCCATACAAAATTTTATCAAAATTGGTCCAGCCGTTCGAGCGTGAAGAAGTAACAAACATATAAACACACACACTCACAAACTTTCGCCTTTATAATATTAGTGTGATAAACCAATTACAGCCACTTTTGAATTGTCAGAAAGTCAGAAAGATCACGCTAGTTGCCCATTCCAAAGCATAGTAGGTACCTATGGAGAAGAACGGGCAAGAAACTCCACGGACACTCTTTTAAATCATAAAATTGTATCGTGTTTAGATATCAATACCCAACACGCCTGTGAGGTTTACATAAAAAAACATTGATCTTAAACAAATATTTCAAGTAACTACGGTCGTTGATCCAAAAAAAAAAGTCATCAAATATGTAGGTATTTTAAATGTTTTACCATATTGATACCCAACACGTCTGCACGTCTGCGTCTTTCGCTAGCTAAAGTCAAAGTTAAATCATTTATTTCAAATAGACACATTAAAGGCACTTTTGAACGTCAATTATTATCATCATTATTATTATTATTTATCTAACTATCTGGTGTATTGTGTGTCTGTGTTAAATCTTCTTTCTTTCTTTCAATTTTCTATTTGACCGTTAGTTGCTGGGTAGCCTCTACAGCATCGGTATTGGTTATTGTGACATCTTGTTTCAGGGTAAAAGAAGACTCGTTCTTTGCCTTTCTATCAGGTCAGGAGAAACCCGATGAGGTCGAGGCTCAAGGGCGCATGTTCCAGACCCATTGATGACCAACAGGTGATCCAAACGGGTGTCAAGAAGTCAACGTCATCTCTAATGTCGAATATAATATAAGTTTAAAATAATGATGTTGTTTTATTTATTAACTAGCGACCCTTCAAAACATCTTGTTTAATGTTTTAGTATTAATGCGCTACCTCGAAAATAAATCGAAAGAAAGAAAGCGAGCGAAAGTGATGCAATTACTTTTGAAACGCAAAAGAAGAAAGATGGCGCGGAATAAAACGACGTATGTGCCAAAACGAATTTACTCCTTTTTTAACAAAATATATGAATTAAATTTAAAACTACTTTGAATAAACTTTGAAATGATACTCTTAGTAGCGTTTACGCCGAACGGCATTTCATACAAACTTTCAAGCCCTTGTTTTTAGAAATGAATGAACCGATTTTAATGAAACTTAATACGCATAAGCTACTTAAGAACATTTTCGAAATGTCTTATTTAAAAAAAGATAACTGGAAATCTCTGTTTCTATGGAAAATTTAAAATCGGTCTAATTTCGCTGTACATAGCACTACTTTTCGAAAATGTTCTTAAGTAACTTTTTAAACCTTTGTATCCTGCTTAAGCATATGAAGTTTCATTAAATCGGTTCATTCATTTCGAAAAACAAGGATTTGAAAGTTTGTATGAAATGCCGTAGGTACTGCGTAAACGCTCTGTGATGTCGAAAAAAGTAAAAAAAATAGATATAACTTTGCAATTTTATTGTAGGTATCAAGAAAAAATTATTGAATCGTGTAGTTATTCCTTTTTTATGATACTAGACCAAAGAGTCAAAAAACATATACCAAAATGATAAATCCCTATTCCACATACTTAACATGTTACACGAAATAGAAAAACCACATTTTTTCAATATATCACCTTAAAAAGGAAGCCAAGGTTCAATAGCCACAGACAGACGGTTAGGCGCTTTACTTTGTGTAAACTATTTCATCACCACTGCTTTCAAAACGGTGAGGGAAAACATCGTGAGGAAACCGGCATGTCCCAGAACAAAAAATCGAAGACGTGTGACATCTACCAACCCGCTTTGGGCCCGCTTGCCCTCTCTCGAAGTGAGGATGCCTTTGTCCCAGCAGTGGGAACATTAGAAGATGATTATGCCAGTATAGTGCAAATAGTGTCCGAGTAAAATGGCTGTGTATCACCCGGACGGACGGACGGACATGAAGAAATTTTAAGTGTTAAAAAGACTTTTCAACAAAATGTTCTTGATAATGTTCCACCGAACAACGTTTGGAGCCACAAACTCAGGGTCAAAATTATAATGCAAGTCTTGTGCAGGTCAATATCAGAGCGTGGTCAGACAATCAATGAGCGATAGAAAAAAAAACCTTTGATTACATAAATGTACGAGATTCGCGAATTTAATTACTATTTTTGGATTTGGGGCTATGGTAAGTACGCTGCAATTGTGTGATAATTATTTGCATAATTAGCACGTATGGCAGGTTTACATATTTTCGCGTAGGTTTAAGAAAAAGCTTGAAAACAACCGACTTCCAAAAAAACACTACAAAGTGAAAAATTACTTCAATTTCGGAAGTCGGTGTCTTTGGATGTCTGTAGGTATTTTAGTTTTTGCCCTTGATTTCCGAAATTAAAGCTATTTTTCATTTTGTAGTGTTTTTTTGGAATTCGGTTTTTTTTTGTAAATCAGTTTTTTTATTTTTCACTTTTTAGTGGGTCCGTATACAAGTATGATAGAGGTCAGTGTGTAGTATACTTGTAGGGAAGTATGTAAGTATAACCTTTTTGCTGCCAGCGGCGTCCAGTCAGACTGGAAGCCACCAGTTAACAAAGTTTTGAAAAGGCTTGGCAGGTGATGATGATGATGATGTGTCATTTCAAACATTTATGGAATAGCAAAGTACCAGCGATCGGGATTTGGCATGAAATTGCTAAAATAATCAGCTGTTCCCTACATTTATGTTCGCTTATCTCGTCAAAATGTAGGGAACAGCTGATTTTTTTTTCGCGATTTCAGGTTTGGTCCCATAGTAATAGTTGTTCATAATGATAAGTAGGTACCTACAATGACCCCTAGAGAGGTTATCTTAATTACCGGACACCCTGTGTATACGAAGGACTAGGAGTAATCTATTTCATAGACGATAACTAGACATCCGATATGAAAAGCCTACAAACTTACAAAAGGTTTAACTAAGTACACAACATGCTTTATTGTATTTCTGAATCACGTAAGGATACAATATTCTGGCAAGATAAATAAGTCTGGTTGAGTTTACTGTTAAAACATGCAGACGCAAACATTATATTAAGGACAATGACCCGAGTGATATATAAAAATACTAGCTTCTGCCCGCGACTTCACCCGCGTAAAATTTCTTGTTCCCTTTTCACATTCCCACCATTACTTCTTTTTCACTCAGCGTTTTTTCTGAGTTTTTGTTTTTGCTCGGCTCCTAAGCATCCTAGCGTGATGATAAATAGCCTATGGCCTTTCGCAAGAATTGGGCTATCAAATGCAAAAATATTTTTTCAAATCCGACTGGTAGTTCCGGAGATTAGCGCGTTCAAACAGTAAAATAAGAAGAAGAAGAAGAGTTTGTTTATTAGTATATAGTTACATATAGATTTACTTAAAACTCCAATAATTATGCTAAAGACACGCCAAACTTCTGTATATTGAAGTTTTCTATGAAAGAAGACAGAAACTATTCCAAAGAATTTATGGCATTCCCTTACGATCTAAAAATAGCATATAATATCTTACTCAGACCTTGAATTGAGTTGGTTGTACATGTTGGGGGGCCAATGCCAAATGTTGGATATAAATATGACCAATATTGGGTGCTGACTTCGTCCTTATGAGAAACAAGCTGAACCGTCCAAAATTGGCAAAGTTCGGGAGGGGCTCGTAGCTAAATTATAACCGCCCTAATGGTGGATCTTCAAGGTTAAGCAAAGCTTGCTGAGGTCGGTCCGTGGATGCGTGGATTTATAACATACAGAGACCCCTCAGTGCCTCGGAAAGCATGTTAAGCAGTTAGGCCCAGCGGTCATTCGTAGATCTTTGACAGTCGTTATAGGTAGTTAGAAGCCTGAAAGTCTGACAGATGGCTAGGCAGATGATGACCGCTTCTGTAGTAAACTACTTTTGCTGATTGTTAAATTTCCATAAAAAAAATCAAGTGAAGATATTACAGGTATTAAAAGGTCATCAACATGATCTGTCTAGCCTTATCCCAACTATGTCGAGGTCGGCTTCCAATTTAACCAGGATGCAGCTGAATACTAGTAATTTACATGGAGCGACTGCCTTGAGAAAGTGGCTGGGACAATCTGGATGTGGAAGGTGAAGGAGCGGGTGTTGTGGCTCAGCCTGGGCCTATGCAGCGACCAATCAGCCTTTGTCCAGCAGTGGACTGCGATAGGCTAAATTTATTGATTAACTGCTTATCTGACCTCCACAACCCACAATCCGTTTATTGGGTAAAAGGACAACCCTTGGTAAGACTGGTTGTCACACATATTAAAACCAAATTCAAAAGGAAAATGCTAACCGTTCACTTTGAGGACTCGGTTAGTCCTCAAGGTCTTGTGCATATCGATCCATAATCCTTATTTTGATAATGAGTCATATATTTAAGGAAACTGACCTTATTTTCACGGCTAATAATAAACTAAGGATATTTCCTGGTAAATTGGGTACGATTCAATATTCACAGATGGTGCAATCGCGTCGGACATACTAATCTGGGGCATTTTAATCATTTTATTTTTGAATAGACTTTGTTTTTTTTTTGTCTTTTTTTCTCTGGACGCTTTTAACGTGCACGTCCTTTCTACATCGATCTCACTAATATGTTTACTTTCAACATAAATGATGTTATCAATATTTTGCCCCAATATTTAAACATGAACATTTTTTTTGCTCTTATCCGTAGAAACCTACACCTACGAATGGGCAACTAGTTTCATCTTTGACTGAGCAACGCATTGACTGGTCAAAAGCGCCTGTAAATAGTCTCACTGAAATAAACGCTTTGAGTTTGAGTTTGATTGATGCCCATAAATTCATATAGCGTTAATACAACTTCTATAACATCAAGCAACGTCTTCAAGTTCCTGATGTATGCAGATCAGGTTCACAGTCAACTATTGCCAAGTAAATGAGAAACGCGTCACCCAATTTTGATGCGCACGTAATTCTGTGACATTCAATCGACGCTGTGACGGTGGTGACGAAAATACACCTTTTGTTTTACGTTAAACGATGGTATTTAGCATATAAGTGGCTGATTTGTGACGAATGATAGAGCAAGAAAGAAAATACGGTAAACATGATGCAGAAAAAGAACACAGACCAAAAAAAAAAAAACAAATTAGGCAAAACATGCTTCACATCCACGCAAAACGTCCATTGCACAGCATAATGCTAAGACTCTATGCGAGACAGAGCCCCAGCGCAGGTTAGAAAGTTAAGTTGACCAAATGACCATCTCGATATTCGGAAAAAAAATCTAAATTTTTCGTTTATTTTTTTTTATTGCTCTTGACTTTGATCACGTCTGATGGAAAGCGATAGACAAGGTCTATGATGGAACGAGCGTGTCCAGAAGATGCCTAAGGCACTGGAACTCCCCACGCATCGGCGAAACACAGCAGGCTGCTTGACGCCGGACTCCCGTGGGAACCGTGGTCGCAAGCCAGGCAGGCGCTAGCCCTACCACCGCAAGGGAATTGACCAGTCAAATAAGGTGTTGGGTGTGACTGTCCAGCATGCGCCGAGCGCTCGGTTCAGTTGAGTAACTGGCGGAACAAACAGCGCTACACGAGGAGGCTTGTTCATGTATCCCAAAAAGTCAGCTTTTAGTTAAAATAGGTTAAGGCTTGCCACCTATTACGTGGGACTTATACATACCTGTCGAAATGTGGGTGTACTATAGGCACACTTCTGCCTAACTTTTCACGGAATACACGCGTGATATTGTTGTGTTAAGTGCATAGGTTAGATGTGTTACTTTTAGTTTTTAAGGTATTGGTTCTTTTACAAGTCACCAAACCCTAAATAATTATATAGATCTGCAGACTACTATAATGTTGATGAACGGTTCGGGTGCAAGCCTGCCTAGAGACTGGCACAATAAAGAGAGGCCATTGCTGACCATATGTCAGCAATGGCTGTGGATGGTGATTCTGATGATAAAATATTCCGTTTCGTGGGGGAATTTGTTGCGCAGACGCTCATTGCTCATTGTTTGTTGCACTACGCCAACCCGGCGTATAATTTTAGATTTCAGTAATTCTGAACTGGTCGCTTTTGGACAAAGAAGCTGGTTGCTCACCTGGGCCCTATTTAATAACAGACAGTGCAACATTTTTGTCAAAAGTGACATAATAGTTCCATTTTCACAAAATACGGTATAATAAAGCGGAAAATGTAGGTACATTAAAAGAAACTTTGTGAAATTGTCGGATTATCAGATTGTAGCCTAAAAGTAAAAGAAAGAAAATACTTTTTTAAAATTAGCGGTAAACATGACGCAGAGAAAGTACATAAACACAAAAAAATGACTAGTTGGGGAAAATATGCGTCACACCCACGCAAATGCGCTCAGCATAATGCTAACCCTTATACGAGACAGCCCCAACGCTGGTTTTCAGCGCGCGCCTGAAAAGACGCCCCTGACGTACCTGTCGCCTGTTGGTTTTATAAAGTAGGCCCCTGATTTTAACGGGTCCACACCTATGGATATCTACATTACCAGAGGCATCGCAGTGCGTTGTCATTCTAAATAAAAGCTGATGTAAGTCTTATATGTAGTAAACCTTACTAAACCCATGGTCAACATAGAAATTTCCTCTGAATTGTCCTCAAAATCTTGACCATCGCTATTTAAATATGCCTCGGTCATTGATATTCAAACACGGGTACATTACCAAATGTATACGAGTGGCACCTCGTGCATAATAATAGGTATTCTTTACAGCTGATTCATTGAGATTTGAGATAGTCCTGCCAGTCGATTCTGTAAAAATCCCACCGTGAAAATTTAGGTGAAGTGAGTTTGTTTTTGCTAGGAATTGACAGCTCACTCAACGCTCACTTCACCTAAGTTTTCACGGTGGGATTTTTACAGAATAGCACCGCTGCATATGGTTTAAGTATTCGTGTTGAGGTGAGCTACCGAATGTGTCCTGTGATTGGCGCAATAAATAATTTTCTCGGCGCATCCTGGATAGGTAGCAAAATCTTGACCATCGCAATTTAAATACATGCCTTGGTCATTGATATTCAAACACGGGTACATTACCAAATGTACGAGTGGTACCTCATGCATAATAATAGGTATTCTTTACATCTGATTCATTGAGATTTGAGATAGTCCTGATATGGTTTAGGCTCAACTCACACCATAAGAGCGTCGAAGCGCAGCGAAGCGGAGCGCAGTTTCAGTGTCATATGAATTTTAACTTTATTTTTATTACTGTAATACTTATTATCGCAACCGCTCGGTAGAGAAGGCTATTCGCCGGAATTCCAGCGGCGCCGCGGGCATCCGCGCGACTCGTTCGAGTTTCTCATGCGATGATAAGTATTATAGTATATAGAATTTTTCCATTCGGAATTTCCCGTTTGGCCGAAATACCGTCTGGAGGACTATATATATAGGCAGCTCCTTTACTAATTTGCCGACTGATAAATCTTTTTACCGCAGCATTAGAAAAAGTTGTTACTAATTTACTAACAATTTTTTTTATGTATAAGTTTATCTAACAACCTAACTAACGCCTTCTTTGTAAATATTTTATGGATTGTGTCTGAATTAAAGATACAATAAATTAAATGATATGAAACCAATTGATCAATTTTAATTGTCGCTATTATTGTTCCCTCTTTATCACAAATTACCGCAATAGCCACTGAGGGGTTTATTTATAAACGATGATTAAAGTTAAGTGACGTTTAAACGTCAAAAATATATTGTCTAACTCAATATTATAAGTGTGAAAAGGTGGTCTAACTGCTAAACTTTAAGCAACATAAATAAATAAAGGGGTGAATTTATAACACCAATATTTTCCACAAACATTCGCCAAACTTTATATCCAACGCTGGCTGTATCGGACATGTGAACGAGCCATATTCTGTTTACAATGCAGGGTGCTCGCCAAATAGTACAATGGATTCACTTGGATCCTAGCCAGTGAACATTTTAATATTTTCTCTTAGCCAGCTTATATTAAATGAAAATTTAATAAATACGCTGAAGGAAGGATGTGGAGGTTGCTTTTTGGTATGAGTATGATGAATCGTTTGAGAAAAATTGAATAAGACTTTTGTGTGAAGATTTGAAATGATGTGGTTGGACATAACTGGGTTCTGTGATTGCTACATCTTTGGCATAACCTAACCTCTAGAATAAAAACTTTGAAGATATGAATGTGATATCTACCAACCAGCACTGGGGCTGTGTATTGGGTTACAGTCCCGCCAGCCCAGCCCAGCCCAGCCCAGCGGGGTGTGTCCCAGCAGCTTTATAGGCTGATTATGCCAACCTGAAGGTTATACTGGTAACAGTAACTTTACTCCGTTAGTGTTGCTCAATAAATGGGTAACAGTTTACTGGTAAACATTTGAAAATTATGTAGATATGAGAAAATTAGGAGATGGCGGGACGAGCTGGATAGGTTCCGTTAAAATTGGAAGGCGGACGCGCGGGCTCGCGAAAGCCGCACAGGTCGATCGATCAGGTTAAGCTACGCTTGCCGCGGTCGGTGTGTGGATGGGTGACCATTTTTACATACCGTGACCCCTCCGTGCCTCGGAAAGCACGTTAAGCCGTTGGTCCCGGCTGTCATTCGTGGATCTTTGACAGTCGTTACGGGTAGTCAAAAGCCCGAAAGTCTGACAACCAGTCTCACCAAGACTGGGTTGTGGAGGTCAGATAGGCAGTCGCTCCATATAAAATACTGGTATTCAGCTGCATCCGGTTAGACTGGAAGCCGAACCCAACATAGTTGGGAAGAGGCTAGGCAGATGATGACCTATTCCGAAGTATAAATTGAATTGAACTTGTAACAATAACTTGAACTCTTTATGTTGCATACAACATGTTTCCGTTCGTATTTAATAATCATTTATTGGAAGCCTAGAAGCTCTTAATAAAAGTTTTATGAGTTTTCCTTACTTGAATTGTTTATATGTGCTTAAATACTATGGTATAGGATGATACATACCATAAATATTATATTAAGACGTAGAGTAGCAATGTGTCCCATAATTTTGCCAACCCGCCCTGAATTTCAGACACCCATGTTGTCCCATGGGATTTTACAGCGGAAATCTGAAAATTCCGCTCTTTCAAATAATCACGGTGTAAGCTTTAGACGGAGAACACGTATAATATGAAAAAACATGCCATAAATATCAAAATGTTTTTTTTTTTGGGAACAGCTGGGAACTGGGTTGCAGCTGAATACTATCCCCCTTACTAATAAATGTATTATATCAGATGAATAGTTACACACCGATTTCTCTCTTTCAGTCGTCTGTAATATACTTACAACGTTTATTAGTAAGGGGTATAATAAACAGTGTGAGTCTTCTTATTGTGCACATAACGAAATGAGGGAAACATAGCTTGATTTTATCGACGGAAAAAATATTTGAAAAAATAAAAATAAAATTAAAAGGATCTTTACCTGCTAAAGTATGATGATTGCAAGGCCTTTCTTTAACAGTTGATAGGAAATGTTGTGATTGAGTTATAAACATGGTATTTTTACGTTTAGAAATCTGATACGATGGAGAATAATTTAAAGTAATCAAAAAGGGTAGATAATCGGGGCTTTTATCGAGTAATTTTACAATTATTGTAAAAATTGATGAAAAAATATCAGATATTTGTTAAAAAAAAAACATAATTCTCAATTGAGGGCGATTGTTTACACAGGGGTGACAGCAGCGAAAAAGAATTTTAAAAATGCAACAAAAAATTTTTTTTTTTGATTTTTTAAAATATTTTTTCCGTCGATAAAATTAAGCTTAGTTTCCCTCATTTCGACATGTGCACATTATGAAGACTCACACTGTATAGTATTTTACATGGAGCTGTCTATCTGACCTCCAGATGTCAGTTACTGGGTAGATTTTCAAAATAGCATTTTTTGCTGTTCTTCCACAATAAGGCTTAAATATCCATTAAGCATTGCGTAAAATTTACTTCAGTTTATAATTTGTATTTTTTTTTGTAACTAGTAATAAATAAAATCATAATTTATGTATGATAAAATATTTAAACTTACAAAAAACTATCCTGGAAATCATTTACCTCTCCGTTATTTTCTACACTACATTTATTGATCTCATGAATACTCAAAGTTCTTGCCTAAATTTTGTTTAATTTCACCCATATGTAAAAATTATAGTGTATACTGAACAATTACTATATTAGTTACATCGGAATTTACCCCTTATGTTATTATTTATCCATTTAAAATTTTGTCACAAAGATTTCATCATTAACTTCGGCGATTTTTGTTTGATAAATTTTGTCGATCAAAAGAACTAAATTCAAGTATCCGAACGCATTCCGGGGGCCTTACCCCGCGCGGCCCCTCAGTCGTCGTTGATTTGTCCACCAAGCTAATAAAAAATAATAAAATTTCTCAAAAAATTGTCAAAATAAATCATAAAATGAAAATCTACCCTACTGGTTAACACGGTATCCCTTTGTCAGACTTTTGGGTTTCTCACTACCCGTAACGACTGTCAATGATCTACGAATGGCAGACCGGAAAACTACTAGGGCATGTGGAGTATCATATGAAAGAGCGCAGTTTGCACATTGTCAAACATTTTTTCTTAGGCTGCAGAAGTTTCGACTTTTGATGAAAAATGTAAAAATAATACCCCCCCCCCCCTTATCTACGAAGTTTACAAAGAGAAAAATCGCACACTTTCCAATAAAATGATTATTATTATTATTAATTATTAATTCCACTATCGGCCAAGAGATGGCGCTGACATAAAACGGCAATATTCTACACCGCAGTGCACGACGATTAGAGGCCTTGCCGACGAAAAATTAAAAACATGATGGTACGGAACCCTCGGTTCGCGAGTCCGACTCGCTCTTGACCGGTTTATAAAAGTAGGTAAGGTTGATAAACCAAGTTTGGTTATGTAAAAGAACACTAGGGCCTATTCCTTCAACTACAGTCCCTTCTCAGTTATTTTACTTTTGCTTTAGCATCACTGTCCAAATCACAGTGATCTTTATTCTCATTCTAATAAGGTTGTTGTTGGGTTGCTGCCACTGACAAGTCTGTTTCAAAATCAAAATATTTTATTTCACATACCTAAGCCTACATGGGCACTTATGAAACGTCAGAAGCTAGGTGCACGGTTCCAATTGGTCGTTTCCTATGGAGAAGAACCGGCAAGAAACTCCACGGTTACTCTTTTTAAAAATAATTGGCTTTTACAATATTTTCAAATTACAGTCGTTAAGGGAGGACAGTTTAAACCATTGTGATCTTTATTCTCGTTACATTAAAGTTGCTGATAGGACAGGTTGCTGCTGTCAGAGGAAAAATAACTGAGAACGGAGTGTAGAATGTCACTTTGTCTAAGCCCTAAGGTGGTCTATCCTCAACTCAGAACCATACAGGACTACAAAATACTTAAAATACAACCTTATAAATTCCCGCACGCACACGCCGGCAGTAATTTATAGAAGAAACCATATTACATAACTATAAAAACTATGTCAAAACGCGACAGACTTCAAACAGACGTACGGAACGTGTTCACAATCGCTAAGGGTTTTTCTTAACGCCTGCGGAATGCCAAAACGTGTTGCGGTGGTAAATAGCTTGTAGGAACATGGTTTTATAAGAATTCAAGTACTTACCCAAATTTTATGTATTTTTGCCGCTCTTCCTCTGTAAGATTTTGATTTTGATGTTTTTTCGATTTTGTCCAAAAGGTGGCTGCTTCCACAGCTTTCGGACAGAATCGGTCATATTATTCGCAGTACTCTTACATCCATTTTAAATGTGGCTTTAGAGTTTCTTGCCGGCTTTTCTCCATAGGAAACGACTAAATGGAACCGTGCACATAGCTCCTGACGTTTCATAAGTGCCATGATGTAGGTTTTTAAGAAATAAAATATTTTGATTTGATTTGAGCCGTTGCGTTGAACCGATGACCGTTAGGTTAGATGTGTTCTTGAGTGGAGGCCGCGAATCGGCAAACGTAAGACAAGAGGCCCCCAAGCTAGGTGGAGCGACGATCTTTGCAGGGTGGCTGATGGCAGCTGGATGAGAGTTGCCGCTCCATGAGAGATGGCCTGCGGGCGGCGGACTAGGGGCGTCCGTCGTTCGACCAGACAGGCCCGAGTTTGCGCCGCAGTGTTCCACGCGCGCCTCTCGAGAGTGGGTGCGGAATGGCCGCACGGGGAGGTGGGACCCGCTGAGGAACAGCGGGTCGAGGCCTGTCGGGGAAGCGGTGAATGCTTATGGGAATCCCGCACCCATAGGCAGAGGTGTAACACCGCGGAGGCTTTAGCCGGTAAGAGTCCGGCATGCCCCTCTATTCACCCCCACGTTGGAGGAAGTTTTTTGGATTTCAACCGCAAACCAAAAAAAAAAGGTACAGCAGTGGACTGCCGTAGGCTGATGATGATAATTAATCAAAACAGCGAAATATTGAACTTCTATTTGCGACGCCATCTTTTAGAAAGCACCCACTTAAAAATCCGTACGAAAAAAAACCGACTTCCAAAAAAAACACTACAAACTGAAAAATAACTTTAATTTCGGAAGTCAGTGTCTTAGGGATCAGTATTTTAGTTTTTGCCACCGACTTCCGAAATTAAAGTTATTTTTCAGTTTGTAGTGTTTTTTCTGGAAGTCGGTTTTTTTTGTTAAAAAGTTTTTATTTCTCGCTTTTTAGTGGGTCTATTTATAATTTATCTAAGTTACAATAGCCTAATGTCAACTTGCCCATCGTCTTTTTATAAAATATTCCTTTTCTCGATGCAGGGACGTTCATTTTTGAGGAGTTCTCCTTTTATTCGTTTTTAGATTAGATGCTGATAATCCTGGCTGCAGCATCAAGCCAGACTAATGTCAACATTGCATTGAACTTAAAATTAGTCCTGTTTAAAATGAGCCCAAACACGACTACGGTGCCTGTAATTTCAAGGTTTGTACTTTTTCTGATGCTCCTGGCTTCAGCATCAGGTCTCTATGTACTTCGGTGTTCCTCAGTAACAGTACGTTTATCCACACATCGAGCCCTTTTCAATGAGCCTAAATACGATATATCTGCTGTTAGTTGTCGAGGAGTTAGGTACTCTGCACACTATCCTGACTGCAGCATCAGGTCATGACTTGATGATCATGAGACCAAATGTGGCAAATGCCTTATCAAACATCAAAACAATTTACTAAAACAGTCCTTGCCTGTTCGAGTAACTTCTTACTGTTAAGGAGTTGTACCTTCCATCATCAGCCCAGCTACCTGAGATGGTGATAACCATACACAAATACACAAGATACTTCATAAAATATACGAAAAACAATAAGTGAGCCTATAAAATTTGAGGGTTGCCCTCGATTTCTCTAAGATCCCATCATCAGATCCTAACTTGGTGACAATGGGACCACCTCAGAACTATTTACTTTCAAACAAAAAAAGAATTTTGAAAATCCGTCGACAATTGGCGGAGCATTCGATGAACAAACATACAAAAAAAAAACATACAAACATCCGAACATAGTACCTCCTCCTTTTTGTGAAGTCGGTAAAAATAGCTTGCGTTGGAAAATTTGGGCGATCTAATCAGCCTATAATATTCCCACTGCTAGGACACAGACTTCCTCTCTGTGAGAGGGAGTGGGCCGTAATCTACCACGTGGGTCCAATGCAGGTTGATAGATGTCACATGTGTTCAAACTAATTAATATAATATCTATGGTTTATGAGCATTACCATTATGAGTCGTGCACTTTTGGATTTTCCAAATTTCGCTTTAATAAGAAACAGCTTATTTTTTATTTTATAACCGACGAAAATATTCTACTCTAGGAATCATGTGCTGAATTCATGGTTTCAGTTTGCACGACGATGTCCCTGACATTCTGTATAGACACAAATGGCATTTAAATAGGCACAAATGGCATATACCTATTAGATAATTACATAATATTCTAGGTGACAAAGACCGTTTATCAGTAAGATCAGCTAATAGTTTCCGTGCGATGGGAATCTTATTGTTTACTAATGAATTTAATAAAAAATCTTAGTCATTGTACAGTCGATCAAATTAGCATTATGTTCGACAATGTTGCCCAATGATAACGTGTGATCCTTGATTCCAACTTGTTGCAAAAAGACCACATGACATACGTCAGGTCGATGGAGCCCCGCGGCTCCTATTTCTGTCTGCAGGGTTTAAAGGAACCTAACCAAACCGAACCTCGGGGTGCCCCTGACGTCGACCGTCTTCTTCTGGTTAAAAAGCACAAAAACAGACAAAATCAGGTTTTTGTTCAAAAACCAACAGTAGGTGAATCGACCCCGTTAGTTCGATCAACCTTAGGTTTATTAACTGTAGCTGAATAAACCGTAGGTGATTAAACCATAGGTGAGTTAACCGTAGGTGAATTATCCTTTATGTATTTCGCTCATTACCTAGTTATTACAAAAATCGGTGAAACGATCTTTAGGTATTTTAAACAGTAGGTTATCTCGAAAATAGTTCTTTAGTTATTGTAATACGTAGGTACAGACGCCAGCACATCAAGCTACTACAATCTGTCAGATTTCTTTAATAGATTTTCAACTTTATTGCTACATCTTAAGGTTCAAGGTTGATTGCGAAAATGTGACAGTTTCGGGTAGCTTGACCTGCTGGCGTCCGTACAATACGACCGACGTAACTTGGCGAGCCTGAACTTTGCGCAGAAGGCTGCGCAGTAAGATTTTTTAGGAACCAAATGGTGACATGAGGCGAGTGCGACTGAGAGAACATGCGCGAAAGTTCTTAGTGCCTATGTTCAGGCTCGCCAAGTTACGTCGCGCGTCGGTCGTATTTGTAACCCCCGTAACGACTGTCAAAGATCCACGAATGACAACCGGGACCAACGGCTCTGATTGTGATTGTTTCTATGCCACAGAGCTAACACTTTATTCTGTGCTAAGTATGAAATTATTTTACACATCAACCTTCTGAAATAAATTTTCTAATTAATAATGGTGAAAACTGCATTAAAATCCATTGTGAAGGCTAGAAGAACTACTCGTAGGTCGTCACACAAACATACACGAAAACTGACTTTGTTTTATACATGTACAGATGCCACCACATCAACCTACCATAAAACTGTCAAATTTTCCCAATCAACTTTGAACCATAAGCTTAGGCGATAAAGTTGAAAATCTATTAAAGAAATTTCACAGATTGTAGTAGCTTGATGTGCTATGTACTTTGTTTAGTACTAGGATCATTTTAAACTGAACATCTGTAACTTGTACCTACTTTCTGTGCAAATAAAGAACTATTCTATGATAATCATAAATCCACCATTTCAAGCCCTGATTACCTTGCATCGTCCAAAAGTCGATATGTGCCAACCCTAGTGTTCTAAGGTCGATATAGCGCACGCATCGAATGTCAATGTGTGAACACTATTGTCTATAAAAGCGATGCGCGGGCGACGCATAAGAACGAAAGTCGACGAAAATGAAGGTGATCACACGTAATTTTTTTGTTAGTGTTTATTAATTTGTGTGTGTGTTTGTGATTGTGTTCGGAATTTGAACTTTTTTACAATATTTTCGCTTTTTTTTTGTAACGAATTTTTAGGATTTTTGTTTGCGTTTTGGATGTTATTTTCGTGGATCATTTATTTTTGTGGAGAAAAACATATTCTTATAATATCTTAAATAGCTTGTGGATCAATAATTTCAGATGGAACGATTTAATCCAGATTGGTCCTTGAAATATGTGTGTATAACGGCACCACATCGGCACCGCTCCAACCCAACAATTAATTTGTCATTCAAATTAGAGCATTAAATCGTGTGTCGTATAATATATTTCATGATGTCAATATGAAAAGAGCAGTGGTGGCCCAGGTGGTCACGGACACGACTTACGAGTAGTAGGTCGTAGGTTCGAACCCAGACAGGCGCTTTACTTTGTGTAAATTATTTCATCACCACTGCTCTCAAACCGGTGAAGGAAAACATCGTGAGGAAACCGGCATGTCCTCAAACCAAAAAATCGAAGACATGTGACATCTACCAATCCGCACTGGGCCCGCGTGGTGGATTACGGCCCACTCCCTCTCACCGAGAGGCGGCCTGTGTCCCAGCAGTGGGAACATTATAGGCTGATTACGGTTACGGTCCTTGGCAGCTCTGGACAGAGAGCGATGGAAAGAGAGTAGGGTGGCGTTTGCCCAGCAGTGGGACAATAATAGCTAACAAAAAAAAAACCACTGTAATAGCTTTTGGATCAATAATTTTATTTAGATGGAACTATTTCATCTTTAATTAAACTTTCATCAATTTACTAGCAACGCCCCGCGGTCTCACCCGCATAAGTGTTGATCCCGTGGGAATATCGGGATAAAATCTATCCTATGTCCTTTCCCGGGACTCAAACTATCTCTATACCAAATTTCAACTGAATCGGTTCAGCGGTTTAAGCGTGAAGAGGTAAAAACAGACAGAGAGACACACTTTCGCATTTATAATAATAAAAATAACGTAGCAGTCGATAATAATATGTAGTTCCAGTGGTACTTGTGCGTATTTCAAAATCAAAATCAAAATATTTTTAACCGACTTCAAAAGAGGTTCGTTTTTTTTTTGACGTGACAACGTCTTAAATTAGGTTGCGACTGGGAGTCACTTATGAAAAAGTGTAACGCTCGGTAACGTTACGATGAGTCACCGAACGAGAGAGAGGCCCGCCGAATGCCTTGCGTCTCTCTCCCACTCAACTATGATCGGATGATCGGTCGTTGTCACGTAAAATCTTCGCCCGTAAAACCGACTTTACAGGCAACCATTTTTTGACGTGACAACGTCTTAAATTAGGTTGCGACTGGGAGTCACTTATGAAAAAGTGTAACGCTCGGTAACGTTACGATGAGTCACCGAACGAGAGAGAGGCCCGCCGAATGCCTTGCGTCTCTCTCCCACTCAACTATGATCGGATGATCGGTCGTTGTCACGTAAAATCTTCGCCCGTAAAACCGACTTTACAGGCAACCATTTTTTTTTTTAATGTTTTTTCGGCCATAACTCCGTCATAATATAGACGTATTTGCAAAATTTCGAAATGGTCCCATTTAAATTTCGTAAAGATCTGATGATGAGTTTCGGAGACAGACAACGGAACTCTTCAATAATTGCCAGCAAATCAACCCCGATTGCTGCTATCGCATATGTATGCATTGTTTGCGCAATTACACAACATAACATCACGCCTGTACCCTTTAAAGGGGTAGGCAGATGTGTTCAATAGCTTCCTGTCACTGATATTCACATAAACTTACATGGGCACTTATGAAACGTCAGAAGCTAGGTGCACGGTTTCAATTCTGGTCGTTTCCTATGGAGAAGAGCCGGCAAGAAACTCCAAGTGTGTTGTTGTGTTGTTGTTGTAGTAGTCGTTGTAAAAGTATTTCTTTCTTTCTTTAGTTACTCAAGAACATAATACCTTTGATAGATGCGCGAATTATCCCCATTTCTGCACTTGGGTTTTTCTTTGCGACGAACTGAATTTTTTCGCAAGTTGATTCATTCGTAAGGCTGATATTTAGCCATAAGCCCCTTAAGCTAACTGAACCTCCGCACAAATGTGGCTTACTAAACACCCAAAACCAAAAAATCTGTTTACCTACAATAAATCCTTATTTAAGTTAAGACCATCGAACCGGGCAGCTTCGCTCGGGTGATTTAACAAAAAACAGTCATCACGGGTAGTCTGAAGCCCGAAAGTCTGACAACAAGTCTTACTAAGGGGTATCGTATTACCCAGTAACTGGGTTGTGGAGGTCAGATAGGCAGTCGCTCCATGTAAAATACTGGTACTAAGCGGTATACGGTTGGACTGGAAGCCGACCAACATAGTTGGGAAAAGGCTGGGTAGATGATGACGTTGTCAACTTTTAGAACCACCCCGGCACCCTATTAATAAACTAATATCAAAATCACCACACTACCCACAAAATTAAAAGCTAGCTTACCAAGATATCTTGATATTATTTCAAATTTAATTCGCATCCCCTGCCCGAGGGTTGCGGCCAAGGGTCCTCCGATACCAACCGCTATTAACCCTGGTTTAATCAGTTCTATAAGACTTAATACTTAACGGAACATGATATTATGAACAATTCAGAATTGGGATGTTTTGGGATTGTGTAAATATTAGTTTTAAGCAGGGAGATTAATTTTGGTTTATTTTGATCTAAATTATAAAGTCAAGCTTAAACTCTGAAGGGTTCTGACACAGTGAATAGGGTTTGGAATTATTTAGGAAAGAATGGATGAAAGTTTCAAATTTTAATGAATGGTATTTTTGGAGTGTGGAGTTGTGGAAGACCTGGGGCCCTAAAGAGGCCACTTTGGAGAATCATAAAAGGATAACATTGATAATAATATGATCATAATATGGCGAAGACAGTCCGTGTTTTTCTTTTTTTCGCTGCACTTCGTAGGTATCATCAAAGAGATTGGGATTGGATTTGGATTGAATGGTATTAGAGCAGTGGTGGCCCAGTGGTAACGGTCGCGACTTACGAGTTCTAGGTCGTAGGTTCGAACCCAGACTAGCGCTTTACTTTGTGTAAATTATTTCATCACCACTGCTCTCAAAACGGTGAAGGAAAACATCGTGAGGAAACCGGCATGTCCTAGAACCAAAAATTCGAAGACATGTGACATCTACCAACCCGCACTGGGCCCGCGTGGTGGATTACGGCCCACTCCCTCTCACAGAGAGGAGGCCTGTGTCCCAGCAGTGGGAACATGCTAGGCTGATTATGTGATTGGTATTATAGCACAGACAATAACCGAAAAATGCTTCACCAATGGGATTTGATACGATTAACTTAACGGTTAACTGTCCATCATGTTATCCTTTTATGAATCTGCCTAAGTAGCCTTTTTAGGCCCCCTGCAGTGCCCTCCAAAAGTTATTTGACATTTTTCCACTTCAGCTGTGATGCCACATTATGATTTAAAATAAAATAACGGATTACTTGATTATTAGTTTTTTATGATAAATTTCAACGTGAAAATTACTTAGGGGAATGAAGTGAGCTGGTGAAGAAGTAAACTGTCATTCAACCTTATGCTTATGGATCGCTAGGGATTGACACTATTGTCAGCTTACTTGAAGCTCACTTCACGTAAATTTTCAGGCAGTGAATTTGTAGCGGTAACTACAACGCCACATGAGAACAACGCGTCATACTGACGTCACGCAAAATCCTGCATCTCGCAAGCAGAGTTTACCGCGCAACTAGCATAGATACAACGGCCCGACATGAACCATTGGGCAGTTGCCCGCCAGACACAACAGCCGTTTGGTCGGAGGATCCTCCCTTTTCTATAGAGTATGAGTGAACTTTACACCCTGTTCCTCATAATTCTATAAATCGATTGTCGAAGGATGATATTGCAAGGAATGAAGTGAGCAATAAAATAACTGCAGAGATGATAAAGAGGAATAAAGATAAAGAGGAGATAATGATGATAAAGAGGAGAGATGAGAGAGATAATGATGATGTTTGGGGTGATGTGATGATAGTGTATGTGATGGTGTGTGTTGTTAATGTTTCCTCGTTTCTTCTAATCTCAGGAGTTGCTGGCTGTGATATCGCTGTTAGTGAGCGGAGTGGTGGCAGAGCCCCCGGCGCCCTACGCGCCAAGCGGATGGAGGCCCGACGGACCGGCCTTCGTGTTACCACAGAATGGACAAGAACAGGTAAGCACAATCGAGAGGACTAGCTAGTTATATAAGTATTGCCACCGACTTCCGAAACTAAAATTGTTTTCGGTCCAGGGGCACTACTCTCTAAGCCTGTCTACGAAGATGTGGGTCCATCCAAAAGTAATTTATCCGTCAAAACAAGTGTCAAATTCCATTTTTCGGACGGGTAAATCACATCGGGCGTAGGCACAACTGTCAAATCGTGTTGTCATTGATTCTTAGTTCGAAAATCGAACTTCGTCCTGAGGGAGTGGACCCTCAGTAATCACTGAGAAATCGGTGTAAAAACATACATAAACAAAAAAAAAATAACTCGTGAATGCATAAAATCCTACTTTTTTGAAGGCGGTAATAAAAAGTGAATGAGCGAACACCAGTCTGATATTGTACGTCATGTTAAAAATTGTATATAAAATTAAAACAAAAAATTAAAATATGTTTATCATTTCATGTGATAAATAAATAATCAAATAAATGTTACTTACCTATATGTATCAAAAAATATATTTTAGTCTGACTCAGTCACCATGGCTATTTATGGCTGGCTAAACTTTAAAAGCAGCCCAATATTTATGATTTCAAAAAAAAAATAGTTTTGCCGCAAAGTCCCCTCGCCTAGTCTAGCCTTTTCCCAACGATGTTGGGGTCGGCTGCCAGTCTAAGCAGATAAATATCACTTTTTTATATGGAGTGACTGCCTATCTGACCTCCACAACCCAGTTACTGGGTAATACGATTCCCCTTGGTAATACTGGCTGTCTGACTTTCGGGCTTCTAAACGACCCTGTTAAGGTAGAGTTACCGCAGTTGGACCATGGATGGGTATCCACGGACCAATGGCGGCAAGCGTAGCTTAACCTGATCGATCGAGCCTTGCGGCTGTTATTATTTGGCCACAAGGCCGCAAAGTCTAAAGAACCAAAAATAAATAGTTTGATAATAAGTTAATAATACTTATGTAAAAAGGTACGCCACTAATTTCTATCCATTTTTCAGCAACCTTCACAATACCTGCCACCACAAGGATTACCCCTAGATCCTCGCAATCCTAACCTAACCGTGCAATACGGCACCCCTCAAGAAGAAGACGTATCAGTTCAAGGCTTACCCCCCCAGAGAGAGGAGGTGCCTTTCTTCCAGCGATCACCAGTCAATGGAAGGCAAAATGTTGGACAAAACTTTAACTCAGATATCCAGAACTTGGACCAGGGATTGAAGCAAACTCAGGTAATTAATTACACAGGGCTTTATGGTTAAAATTTTGTTAGAAGTATTCTTAGTGACAATACTCTGCACTGCTCTCAAAACGATGAAGGAAACCATTGTGAGGAAACCGGCATGTCCTAGAACCAAAAATTCTAAGATATGTGACATCTACCAACCCGCACTGGGCCCGCGTGGAGAAGTGCTGTGTCCCAGCAGTGGGAACATTATAGACTGATTATGCTATGAATTTGTAGCGGTATCTACAACGCCACATGCGAAGAACGCGTCATACTGACGTCACGCAAAATCCTGCATCGCGCAAGCAGAGTTTACTGCGCAACTTGCATATATACAACGGTCCCACATGAATCATCGGGCAGTTGTCCGCCAGACACAACACCCGTTTGGTCGGTGGATCCTGTGGGTGGTGTGTGGTGGGTGTAAAGTTCACTCATACTCTATAGAAAAGGGTTCTATAGAGTATGAGTGAACTTTACACCCTGTTCCTCATACCTCTATAAATTCTTAGTGATAATTGACTTAAACTGATTCTTTATAATATCCTTTTAAATTAAATAATCAATAATTATCATTCTGCTAATAAGGGTAATAACAAGCCGAATATTTATTGCTGATATTTCGCGGTCGTGGTTTAGCTCGGTATCTCGAAGTCACCTCCATGTAAACCAAATGCATACTAATACTCGTACTACGCACGCACATGCCGACGGATATCTCACTTCGATACATTGCGGGCTGCTTGGGGATTTAGGTACTAATAGGTACTCCGGGCTGGTGTCCGCAACTCCACGTCAATGCGCGTATTTTGCGTACGGGTCAAACTGCTTGGGGGTTTATCTCGATGCCTGGCAACACATGCCGTGCGTGTCTGTTAGCTTGTATTTGTTTTACATGGAGGTGATTGAGGTAGCGAGCTACCATTCTCTTAGGCATCTTCAGCTAGTAATTACCCTTAGGGGCCGTCTCCACGAGCGAGAGAATCGCGACGATATTATCGTCGTGCAACGCATTTCTATACACTCTCTTAGAACGTGTCTCCACACGGCGATATCATCGCGGCGAAAATTTTATGTCACGGCGAGACTATCGCCGTGATTCTCTCGTTCGTGGGGACGGCCCCTTAGATTCATAAAGATTATTTGTAGTAGTGGTATTTGAGAGTTATAGATTAAAAAAAAAAATCTTGAAAACGTACATTTAGATTTAAGTAGTATAAAACAACTAATTGTACAGACGCCAACACATCAAGCTACCTGAAACTGTCAAATTTTCCCAATCAACTTTGAGCCTTATTCTTTAGCGATAAAGTTGAAAATCTATTAAAGAAATTTAACAGATTGTAGTAGCTTGATGTGCTGGTACTCCAAAATCACATGGAAATATATTTATTTTCAGTACCAAGAACAACAGCAGCGCTACCGCGAATTCGAAAGGCAGAAACAGAGAGATGCTGAATTCAACGCTGCCAACAGACTGCCGAGGCCCCAAATCCCAGCCCAATTCGCTCCCAGAACCGCTTCCACCACCACCACAACCGAAACACCCACCACTGAGTTCACCACTCAAGTATCAACTACAGAACTGAACTTGAACGAAGGCGAAGCTCTCGAATCTTTTAAGAAAGATGCTAAAGTATCCGTAGAAGTAGCCAGACAAAAACTACAAGAATTCCCCGGAGAACTGTTCCTTAGCTCACTAGCCCAGCTTCAGTTACAACCCCAGTTTGTACCTCTTCAGCAATTTGGACAACTCAGATCACCTTTGTATCTTCAACCCGTTCAGTCTCAAAAGCAAGTAGCTGGATTTGATGCCCAAACGCACTTTGCAGCGCTTCCTTCGATTATAGCTCAACAGCGGCTGCAGCAGCAGAAAGTTGAGCAAGGTTATCCGAATCCTGCTCTGTTTGTTGCGGAACAACCTAAGGCTCAAATTCAACCAGCCACAGCTAATCAACAACCCCAATTCCAAGCTGAGCCAGTAACAGTGCAGGCTGCTCAAGAAGTACAACCTCAGGGTTCATATGGACAGCCAAACGCTGAGCCTATCTCACAATACCAAACTGTGAATACTTTCCCGCAGCAACAGTTGCAACCTGTACCACAATTTTCTGCTCAACCTGTAGTGTTGCAAGCTCAGGGTTCTAATCAACTGCCGGGTCAATATCAACCACAGCAGCCAGCTCCATTCCAACCACAAACTGTTCAGTTCCAACCCCAACAACCTGATCAGTATCAACCTCAGACGGTTCAACTTCAACCTCAGCCTCAACAACCTGATCAATATCAACCCCAGATGGTTCAATTTCAGCGTCAGCCCCAACAGCTTGATCAGTATCAACCCCAGATGGTTCAATTCCAGCCTCAGCCAGCACAGTTCCAACCGCAACCAGCTCAGTTCCAACCTCAACCAGCTCAGTTCCAACCCCAGCAAGCGCAGGTCCAACCCCAACTAGCGCAGTTTCAACCACAACCAGCCCAATTCCAACCACAACCCGGCCAATTCCAGCCACAATCCGACCAAGAAAGTCAAGACGTCGAAACCAACATCAACACCTACCAACCACAATTATACCAGCAACCCATGCTAGTTCCAGCGAACCAATACCAACAACCAGGCTACATCCAGGCCCAACTCATCAACTACCCAGGTCAAGATTTGAGCCAATTCCAACAAGCTCAATTGTTTCAAGGCCAATTTCAGCAACAGAATCAGTACCAGCCGAGCCAAGGACCAGGTGCTCTCCAAAGTGGTCTGGATGTGAACCAGCAAGGCAATGATATAGAGGAACCTCAAGATCAAGATGAGCAGAGCCAAGACGAAGGTAGAACGGCCACAGCTGTCGCAACAGCCTTTGGAGCAAGGTTAGATGAAGTTCCTATAGAATTTTAATGTAAAGATAAGAGTAGGTGCAGATGTGCGTTTGTCGTCAAGGTTGTGGGTCGCGTTTTGTAGTTCTGTTCTGTCGCGATCGAAGGTTGGTGTGTGTACTGAATTGGTAATTTCTTTCGTGGCTATTTTATATGGTTGGGTTTAATAAAGATAGTGACGTTGGCAGGTTCAAATAGAAGGATTTGAACTATGCTCTAGCTTAAGGGTTTAATTGCGTAATACTCATACAATGACAATCGATGGCAATGCCTTTCTTTTTGACATTTCAGCTACGTTCATTACGTTGCTGAGTAGACGAATTTTTCAAACCTATGGTTCAATGAAATGAAATGATTTGAAATGATTTTGAAATGATTTTATTTTTTGTAAATAGGTTTGTACAAACACTTTTACACGTTAATCATGTTTTTTTAAAACTAGATGAAGTCGGCGTTTCCTAACTGACTACTCTGAGAAGAAAGGCCGAAACAAACTCAGAGGTCACAGTCTCTTTTAATGGATTAAGAATTTCCTCCAAATTTTCTAAATTCTGATCAAATACCGCTGAAATTTAATAAGTTAGACTAAGGGCTGATTTTTCAATCGACGGATATTTTTTATTCGTGGAATAAAATTGACGTCTGACAGATTTTGTATGGAAGAACTGTCAAAAATTCAAAATTATTCCTCGGATAAAATTATCTGGCGTTGTTGGAAAAATCAGCCTGTAGGGAAACAATCTAATTATTTAAAATTAGATTGTTATTGATTGACGTTGCTATTTTTATTTTTATCAAATATAGTCTTTGTTTTAAGAGTATTTTTATGAACTTGGGGTGTATTGATGACTTTATTGGTTACAATAAACGTAAGAAAATTTGAATTTTGCGGACTACCTTGGCGCTTTCCCTTTCTGCGAGTTGGCTTCGGCCTCTCGTAAGCCTTCCATAGAACCCATATTAGTCCCATATTAACCCATATTAGTCCCGAGATATGTCAAAGATAATATTTAATAAACAATAATAATCCTTTATGTAAGTGTTGAATCGAAAAGATCGAAGAAGATAAAAGATCATCCTCCTACTAGCATAACAATAAAAATCGTCAGATTTAAAATTGCAACTCGTGCGCATGATCTTACCTCGCGATCACGTACCAACCAACAGCCGCAGAAAATGTAAATTTACTCGACACAATAGAGACATTGCCCTATTTGAGGGTGAATATTGATGTATTTTAATGCACGTCCTGCATACGTTCATGAGACTGTTTATGTTCTACTGTTGGCACATTGTCTGTGGTTAACTGGGGTAGTAGACATTAGCAGGTTTTATTATGATATTATTTGTCACGGCTAATAGCCGATGTGCGGCTACACCTAGTTTTAGCCGGCCACATGCGGTTCGTGTGTATTTCGGGAGGCGACATAGGATGCAAGAGCGAGCGAAGGGCACCCCGAGGTTAGGTTTGGTTAAAACTAGGTGTAGCCGCACTTTGGTCATTAGCCGTAACTATACATATTAACATTTTTTTCTCGAAATTGTACATATAGTTATAGTCGTTACGGGTAGTCCGAAAGCCCGACAGTTTGACAACCAGTCTTACCAAGAGGTATCGTATTACCCAGTGACTGGGTTCTGGAGGTCAGGGGGCCTAAAAAGGTCTCTTTGGCAGAATCATAAAAGGATAACATTATGAATCTTAATGGACAGTTAACTGTTAAGTTAATCGTATCAAATCCCATTGGTGAAGGGTTTTTCAGTTATTTTTTTTTGTCTGTGCTAAAATACCAACCAATCCAATCCAAATCCAATCCCAATCTCTTTGATTATACCTACGTAGTGCAGCGAAAAAAGAAAAACACGGACTGTCTTCGCTATATTAGGATTCATAATGTTAGCTTATTATGATTTCGCCAAAGTGGCCTTTTTAGGCCCCCGGATAGGAAGGCGCTTCATGTAAAATACTTCATGAAAAAAAAATCAGCTGTTTCATACATTTTGGTCGAGTAGGTATTGAACTTTTGTATGAAACAGCTGATTTTTTTTTCGTGATTTCAGAGTTGAACCCATAGTGAAAGTTGTTCATATTCATGAGTAGAACATCCTGTGAAAATTTGCGCAATGCATAAAAAATTATCCTGTATATAACGTTAATAAAAATAATGTAAGTACGTGTTATAAATGTATTGTTTGTTTGCAGGACTCAACCTCGAGTGTTACCTCAATACGGCGCGCCCTACCCCGCACCGAAAGTGCAGGCAGCTCCTGGAGCCATCACTACTACAGAATCACCTGTTGAGGTAATTATATGAAGGATATTCTTGATTTATTTGATTTTAAGTGAAGTTATGATAAAAGTATTTCAAGGTCAAAACCAGAAAAGCCTTAAGCACGAATACACATGTCTGTTACTTGCATTAAAGTATGCATTAAAGTATGCAAGTAAGTAGCTTGCATGCCGTATGCCATAACAACTTCTGATTGGTCTATACCGTACTAAATAACATGCAAGCTGCTTGCATACTTTTGTGCAAGTTACAGGCATGTCAGCATGTGTATTCCGGGCTTAAGATGGCAAGGGTAATATTAACATGAATATAAGGCAACACTGACCATTTTGTGCTAGAAGTAGGTACGCCTTTATTAGGAACTAGCTGACCCGGCAAACGTTGTTTTGCCTTATAAATTATTTCTAGCTGCCAGGCGCTACTTCGTTTGCGTGGTGTCCTACCCCTTACCCTACCCTACCCCTACCCTACTCCTACCCTAATCCTACACTACTCCTACCGTACTCCCACCCTACTTCTACCTTACTCCCATAGATATATTAATTTTTTCTCTGCGTAAGAACCATCCTCGTACTTCCAAGGAATATTCTAAAAAAAGAATTAGCGAAATCGGTTCAGCTGTTCTCGAGATTTGAGCTTAGCAACACATTCAGCGATTCATTTTTCTATTATAGATTAAAGATATCCAAATTAGGAAATTTTTAGATTTTTTTTTAAATCTCCAGGAGTTGACGGAGGACGGTCCTGTGGTAGCTCAAGCAGTGGCCATTGCTGACGGCACTAGGAAAAAGAGCGCTAAGCTAAGGTAAGCAAACTGTCCGGTGTGCATGCGGCGTCTTTCCACAGAAAATGGCTTACTTCCCCTTTTGCGCCGCATGCCCTGTCCCCTGCACACGTGAGGACCGTCGGCTGCGTCAGCAAACGACCGACGACATACGCGATCGACGTCAGCGTAGCAGTAATTCAGGCCTTATGAAATTAATAAGAAAGAACACAAAAAAAAATGGGGGAAAATATATGGGTCACATCATTATCATCATCATCTGCCTAGCCTTTTCCCAACTATGTTGGGGTCGGCTTCCAATCTAACCGGATGCAGCTGAATACCAGTATTTTACATGGAGCGACTGCCTATCTGACCTCCACAACCCATTTACTGGGTAATAAGATACCCCTTGGTAAGACTGGTTGTCAGATTTTCGGGCTTCTGACTACCCGTAACGACTGTTAAAGATCCACGAATGACAGCCGGCACCTACGGGTCACATCTACACAAAACGACCATCGCTCAGCATAATGCTAAGACCCTATGCGAAACAGCTCCAGCGCTGGTTTTCAGCGACAGCCCCCAGTTGACGTGGTGATGGACTGTTATAAACATTTAAAAACAAAAAATTGCCCAAAACGGTCCAGCAATTCTCTGGTGATGCGCTTCCCAAAGAAACAGAATTTCAGTTTTTATTTATATAGACGCCATATTAAAATCTGCCTTTATTTCAGGAGTCGTCGAGTCCGTCCAATCTTCACCGTGGACAGAAGCGGACACTTAGTCTTGGAGCAAGGGCAATAAATACGGATACGACTTGAAACATACTCAATACCTACCAATATAAATACCATTCCCATCTAGTATACCTACAAGGAGTAACTGAAATGAAAACCGCACCTGCCGGTCGATTCTTTATAAATCTCACCGTGAAAACTTAGGTGAAGTGAGTTTGTTTTTGCTAGGAATTGACACTATTGACAGCTCACTCCACGCTCACTTCACCTAAGTTTTCACGGTGAGATTTCTACAGAATAGCATCGCTGATCCGACAGTCGTTGTGCCGAAACGTTGACAGCTGGTTCAAGCACCTGAAAAAGAGAGAGCATCCGAACACGTGTGTCCCCCCTCTGTAGCCCCATAGTATGAGCGCATGACATTTTCACTGAGGGAACAAAGCTAAAATCGAGAAAAGAAAATCAGCTGCTCCATACATTTGTGTTCGCTTATAACTCGCAGAATGTTGGGAATAGCTGTTTTTTTAATAAAGTATATTCGCGACGTTAAATCTTTGATTTCCTAGGAAAGTGGTTTCGTTATAATTATAACGGCCGTCAAGAAAATCTGTCAGTTTTTATCAGTATTTAACAGGTGTCAAAAATGCTCTGTATTTTGACAGCCGTTATTTGTGACCGCTCACCGTTTTCTTAATAAGTTAACAAGTCATAAGCTTACGTTAGTTTTGTGAAACGACGCTAGAGCAGTGTTTACGTGGCGTCAACCTACTAACATAACCATTGCCAACCATTTACCATTGTTGTTTTTCAAAGAAACTTTACTAGTCCTTCAAGTAAAATATAAACATTTCCTGAGCATAATTGTACCCAGTATCAGGCACGAACATAATGGTAAAATTATATTATTTGTAGTATTATTTATTGTTTTAAAATGTTTATTGTGACAGTTGTTTTCTTCACATTAGTCAATAGCATTTTTTATTTATGAAACTCCCTTTTACCATTGTCATGTCTTTCTGTATGAGCGCTTAATTGTTTTCTTCAAATAAACATATTTATTTGAATTATATTAGTTTGTACTTATTTACCCCGTACAGAGTAGAGAAAAGAAAAACAGCAAGGTGGGACACACCCACATACACACACGCACACTACACACACACACCCACCCCCACATACTACATATACACACTATACACAAACACAAACTATGGTGTAAGTAAAAGATGGAACATATATAAGGGTGTGTAGTATTCATGAAAATAAAACTCCGAACTCAGAGATATGGAAATTAATTAATTTACTATGATAATAGTAAATTAATTAATTTGGTGTCTTTGGATCTGTATTTTAGTTTTTGCCACCGACTTCCGAAATTGGTTATTTTTCACTTTGTAGTGTCTTTTGGAAGTCGGTAGTTTTTTTTTTGTAAAAAAGTTTTTTTTTTACTTTTTAGTGGGTCAGTTCATAATTTATCTAAGTTACAATAGCCTAATGTCAACTGTTCATCACATTTTACAAAATATTGCTTTTCCCGATGCAGGGACGTTAATTGTTGAGGAGTTCTCCTAGTATGAACCATGAAAACTGGAGCTGATTCAGTCACCATCAGCTCCACTTCACCATACGCATTGTAACGAGCATTTAATAAATTGCTAAGCAACCACATTAAAGTACAGACGCCACACGCACATCAAGCTACCCGAAACTGTCAATTTTTACCAATCAACCTTGAACCTCATGCTGTAGCGATAAAGTTGAAAATCTATTAAATAAATTTGACAAACTGTAGTAGTCTGTACAAACAAATCGATTTGTTTTTGTTTATAGGAACCGAGAGGAAGAAAGGAGGAAGGAAGAGCTGTAGAGGAGTATACACTAATGACTAAAGCATTTTCTCGAGCAGTTTCATGTAATGTAACGTTCCTACGAATGTTCGGCACGGTATTCGCAGTAATGCTCACGATGATTTAACACCTGTACTCGTAAAATTCCTTTCTATGAGTTGAGTTTACTCTTAGTTGAAATATCGGAATATGCTCGTCTTTGTTAGATGAAATGTTACACAAATTCGCTCGTTTATTTGCAAAATGAAGTTGTAACAAAGCGTTGAGGGTCGTGTTCATTGTTTAGTTCGTGAAAAGGGGATACATTAGAGCAGCTCGATGTTTTGTTACAAGCTAACGCTCTAGTTCTAGTCTATACTCACCTTTAGTATTATCATTGTTGTGGAACATTACCACTGACAGCTCTTGATCGCAGTTTTGCTGATCGCGTTCCGCATCCTAATTGCGTAACCCACGATCAATCGCAATCTGAATGGTTTTAAAGGATATTTCCAATCTATTGCTTCATATGTTTGCAAATTTATCTGCCCAACAACGCAAATGACGCAATGAATGTTTTTGAACTGTCAAAATGAAAGCCATTGCTACTGTTAATAATGTGTACGCAATTACCCCGCAATTTTATCGGTGAAATTGGCACTAAGAAGCTTAAGAAATAAAACTCCAACGAAATTACCAAGGTTTCATTATGATAACAATTACACCATAAAGACAAAACAGAACAATGAAGAACGTTGGAATACTTGTTAGCACAACCATGTTTGCTCTTAAAAATGTGAAAGGACCGGTTATTAGGAGCTTGAATCGGCTGAAGCCGTGTCCTGTTGAAAGCCCTGTAGTAGCCGTCGAAACAGTCACCGTGTCAGCTTTACCCACCTCTAAAGACGCACTGTCAATAGCTTGTGCCACTCGTGGTTTCAATATCTCAACATAATCTTTCATAATCTCAGGCGGCTGCACTACCTTCAAAGCATCCACCGAAGACGGAATGGGTTTTGGCGCTTCTTCACTCAATTTAAGCATTAGCTGATCTATGACTTGTTTCTGCACCAAGTTGCATTGCACGGAAATGTCAACATGTCGTTTCAGATGCTCTTCTAAAACCAATATTCCTTTATGTAACATTATTGGTATTGGTCTTTTACAACTGACTGGGGCTGCTACTGTCTCAGTACGTTGGCTGTCTATCGTCGGCTCTTTATACTCTGGCTGATTAGATACAGTTAGTAGTGATGCTCTTATGTCTTTTACTATCCTATCAGCTAAAGTCTCTTCCAATCTCTTGACAGCTAAATCTACAACTAAATTAAGTAGCTCCCACATATCGGCCAAATCCGTAGGATATGTATTTCTGACGTTGTCGGATCTATCTTCCTGTACTTCTTTTAAATTGGGTTTTTTAGTCAAGTCGTTTGGAAAACTCATATTATTTTGGAGGTAATTTATATCATTCATTTTTACCTCAATGGGTTTCCTTAATACGGATTTTTTTTTAGTGTCTGTAGGAACATCGTCGTTTATATTTTTCGATGTTAATGGCAAACTATTTGTTTTATTATCTGTGACCAAGACTTCATTCATTTCACTGCTAAAGTTTGCACTAGAACCAATAGGTGTTTGCATTGGATAATATCCGAGATGTTTAAGCTTTTTTAACCAAACGATAAAATTGAAAAAACTACTTCGGTCGACAACCAGAGCAGTTTTTTCAGAATTATCTTTTGAAAACTCGTCGTTGGTAGATAAACTGGACGGCTCATTCTCAGTATGTAACTTTGTTTCTGAGTTGAATGTTATTGTGCAATCAGAATTAATGCTTGATTTATTAAAGTCAGAACTTGTCCGAGCGATAACAAAAGTGTCCTCATCATTATACACACCAGCAACAGATTTTACTTCTTGAGTGATAGTGGCATTGCTTTGAACTTTTGGATTCGAATTCACGGGACACAAGTCATCGTAATCAATTTTATAGTATTTGGGTTCCTCACTTGATGACGGTTTCGACGTAAGCTCAGTAGTATTATTCTGTAAAAATGTTTCAGAGCTGGTTAAATTTTCTTTATGTATTAATTTCTCATTACTATTCCTAGCAGTTTGATTGTTGTTTGTTTTCGATTCATCAAATGCTATGTCCAAAGCTACATTGATAATTTCTGATTTGTAGGGTATCGGATTATCAGCAGTCACATGAATGATAGAATTAGCAGTTTTTATGCTGATATAATCTTCATTGATTGATGATGAAGAGTCCTTGCGTACTAATGTGTTCTGGCTTGTATAACTTGTGAAAGACTTTTTCGTAGTTGATGGTGAAGAATTAGGAGAGTTATCGTCATAGTCTAAGATGCTGTCACCGTCGTTCTGCGAAATTCGGTCGGAATCGGCTATTAAGTTTTCTTTTGCCAAAACTTTTTTTAAAACCTGCGATCTGGAAACAACAGTTGATAGAACGTTACTACGTATTTGTTTCTGAATTTCTTCAGCATTTGGAGTATTTAATTTCGTTTTTTCATAATACTTTTCCAGTCTTCGAGTGATACCGTTTTTTGGTTTTTTATATTTAAAATGTATGTTCTTAAACGTGATGACACGTCTACTTTTCCTAGGTTTCTTTCTCGGAAATCTGTTAGTGTCTTTACATTTTTTTATGTGTTTTGGTGCATTAAATATAACTTTAGGCTGGTCGTCGGCAGTCATATTATCAATTACGATATAGCTGCTTATTTGAGGAGACTTCTTTTCTATGACATCTCCACATTGGTTTTCATATACAATATCAATTTTTACTTCACTTAGAGTTGCTATGTCAAGTACGCTTGAAAGTTCTTCAGTTGAAGAAATTGTGAAAGTTTTTGTTGAATGAGATTCAGTAGGTGAGATTGATTTAATACTGAGCGTACTATTTTCAGAACTCGGCTTGTTAGTAATTAATTGTAGTTTCTGTGAGTCATCAAGAGTTTCCTGAACAGCTAATGCAACTACATACGTGGGCATTCTTTTTGGGTATCTTGTTGGTGATATAGGTCTTTTCCCGTTTTTCATGACTGCATCTTTAGTTGATTCCATTTTGATTTAGAAATACTCCTGGTTATCTGAAACAAACATGCAATAAGGTACTCGTGGAAATAAACCAACAGTTAAGATGCAAAAACTCATTCTGCATTTATTAAAATAATGCTAAACAAATTCAATAGAAACAAATAGACAGCCAGTTAAATTTTTTATTTATGAATAAAAAAATAAATAAAAATACATCACAACGCCAAGGTATTAGAAACCTAAGTCGGAGAGTTTCACATAAAGAACTGAAGAATGGTTCCGTCGGCTTAGAGGTTTGATTTCTTGTCCTTGTCGCCCAATAACGTGTATTCGTGTGTTGTCAACATGATAAACTTTATCCCTCAAAATAAAAATATAAAACAGGCAGCCTAATAACAAAATAGGGATCCACATCAACAAACAGTACACACAGCCCTCGCCAAAACCCATTCCTCTGCGTCCTTTGCAGAAATTCTGCAATCTGGCCGGATCTTCTTCCAAGCAGCTGTTCAGTGTTCCAGTTGCCTCCTCTTCAGAACAACTTGCTCTCGGATTTCGTCTTACATCATCTGCAGAAAAGCAAACACAGGACACTGGTCCTGTTTCCAAAATTGGCAGAGAACCGGTACAGTTTGTGTGTGTGTCTGATCCATAAAGACACATCGGTAGTGTAGGTCCACGCTGATTAGTTTTCTTTGATGGCCAGTGGAAAAATTTTCTGGGCTGTCTGCTTTTGTCGCTACAAGATGTTGGCGAACAGTGACGGTGCTCACTACAAACGCGGCAGTGAGGATTCTTTTGACAACCATCGCAATATAAGGTGATTAATTTTCGATTCTTTGCCTGCTCGGAAGTCATTTCAAACAATGATTTGGATTTTTGTACAGATCTTGGCAACGCTTTTTTGGCTACTTTGTTGACTATGCTGTTCTTAATATCTCTGGTCTCTGGATTGTCTCTGTTGGTGGGTGACTCGTTCAACTCGTTAGCCTTTGATGTCATGTCAGTTACTCTAAGAATAGATTCACTGTCGATAATGCGATATGACGTGCTCTTCTTTGCGAGTCTATTGTAAAAATCAAACATTTCTTTCTTTTTCGGTTCTTTGGTTATCTTAAATCCGGATAAAAGATTTTGTTTTTCTATTACCTCTTTTGAATATTGTATAGCTTTAGATGGATTTCTTAGGTTAATAACTGCTTCAACTTTTGAACTGGATGTATAGTTGCTCAGGTTACGCGATATGTTTGTTTCGGCATTTGACTTATTAGACTCTCTCTTCAGCTGTTCATTTACGAATCTTTCTGCTGCTGCAGCTAGATCTTTTATCACCGCTCGAAGTTCACTGATCTCTTGCACAATTTCTATTTCACCCGTTAAGGTGCTTCTTTCGATAAAGCTATTTGGTTTAGACATTGTTTCTAGTTTTTCTTTTGAATTCACTTTAAAAATAAATTTTGCTTGACAGACCGAACTATCAAGTAGGGGAATGATTTCAGGAGTAAATTTATTCGAACAGTCTCCGTTTTCAGTTTTGTGTTTGATCGGTTCTTCATCCATGTGGACTGATGCGTCTATTTGAGTTGATTGTATGTTATATAGTAAAGTAGGCTTAAATGTTATATCATAAATACCCTGGTTACTAATATCTGTGCAAACGTCTTTTGTTTTACATTGATACGTTGGGTACACATTTATTTGTACATCTAATTGAATATTTTTGTTTTTGTCGAAATACTGTAATACATTTTGGCAGTGTTTTAAAAATTTTCCTCCCGGAGGCGTTTGGCTATTAGCCTTCTTGTAAAGATATGTAAATTGCTTGTTGTGGATGCGTTGGAATGTCTGTCGTTTCCTGGGTTTGTTAATCTTACCCCTGTTCGAAGACTTCTTAAGATTATTTTCAATTTTGATTCTAGAATTTTTTGGAGGTTCCAAACTAGATTTTTCGGGATCTGGATATTCAATTATACGATCTGTAAAATCTTGTACAACGATAGGTGTGTTCTCATTTTCTTCAGGTAAGCATTCCTCGATTGTTTGCTTGACGTGAATACCGTTTACTATTTCAGTGGTCACTTTAGCGTTGCTAACTGTTATTTCATAAGACTTACTTTCGGTCATTGTAGAATTATTGATTTTGGTACCGAATTGAACATGTTTGTCAGGCATAACAGTTTCGTTGGCGTAGAGGCTTTGTAAAAGGCTCGGCATGGCTTGTAACTGGTCTTTCTCCATAATATCTATGTTATTTATTTGTAAGTTTCCATTATGTGTTGTATTTGACGTATCAGTTGCGCTTTTATAAAATGGTTTTGGATAGAATACAATATGACGCTTTTTCTTATTGGCGATTGTGTCATTATTTACGGTCCTCTTTGTAAGAGATTTGGTCGAAATCGCCACTAAATCAAAACTTGATGAATCTATTAATTTATTTGATCTGCTAATGGAAAGGATTATGTTTTTGTGTTTAATTTTTTTCATCTTATACCATGAGCTGTTTTGCTCATTCTTTTCTTCGAAACCCCTTTTGTGGAAGCTTCTTGGTATACTCAAAGTAGATATTATTCTTATATCTTTGTAATTGAAAGGTGTGGTGGTGAGTCCTGAAGACCTCTTTTGGCTCATACCGCTTTCTGCTGCAGAAGATCCAACGTTTACGTAACGACGTTTGTGCTTGCAGTATTGACAAGTTAGTGACGCGGTTGCAACCTTTTTATTTTTGACTTCTTGTTTGCCAGCCTGCTTATGTAAAATGTAAGTCGAACCTGAAGATGAAGGACGATTATTTCTTGCTTCTAACTTTTGAATCAAAGAATCTAGTACTGTATCTATTTTTTGTTTGGTGTCCTTATTCTGTATTAAATGTTTTTGTATCCATTGGTTGAGTAGATCTTTTAAGTTGTCTATCATAAGGGATGCGATGTCGAGAGGTGGATTGCTTTTATCAGTATCATTATCTCCACAAGCACTTGTATCTGGATATTCTTCTATAGTTTCACATTCAGTGTCAACTAGTGTGGAGAATTTAGACTTTGCTGCATTTGCCCCGAGCAAGCTGTTTTTCTTCCTTCTGTAATATCTCCTCAGAATACAAACATCTGTTTCTACACTCAAATCTCTTTTGACTTTCCCTTTGTCCGTGTAATAATTAAGCTGATTCGTTTCCAAATTCTTCCTAATTTGCATTATACCGCTTTTTGAATATAATTGTGATGCGCCGGAAAATGTTCTTGAATGTGAAAGCATTGTTGCGTTTGACTTTTTGAAGAGGACTTTGGTGTCTCCATCTTTATTATCTTTGGTTCTCGATTCAGAATTTTTGCCCATTTCAAGAATCTTCTCTCTTTTTCTGTAAGCAAAAATATTTGTATTCTATTCATCTATATCATTTTCTTTGCCTATTTTTGTATGTGTACTAAGGATCTCTTTCTCTTCACTCAGTATCGGATACTATTATTGTAATTGGACCACCCAGTTGTAGACTTGGTGTTAAAGTATAATATGAAGTTGCCTATTGTAAACTTATATTTAACTAAAATCACTGAGAAAACGCGACAAAAAAAAATTAAAGAAATAAGAACTATTTATTAATTGTAACGCTATCTAAAACGGAGTTAACGAATTTATGTAATTAAAAATAGTTTAATGGGGTTTGCAACTCGTTTGACGACTGTGACAAATAATTTATTAAGAATATTATCTAAAAAGTTTCACTAAACCAGTCGGCGTTGTAGTACAGTATTTTAATTTTAAAATTGTATTCTGGGATACATATTGTAGTAGTTAATAATGATAGTCGTTATTGAAAGATTCATAGAGTTTTAGCCTTCTAGATCCACATCAAAATTATCATGACAATAACCCTAATTAAGCGTTGAAAATCAATTGTTGATAGCAATACGCTTTTATTACTAAGCTAGAGCACATTTGAGCGGGTCGCACCGCAACGCAACGCATTGCTAAAACCCTCCACAAGGATAAGAGGGTTTTCTTTTAAGTAAATGGTCACAGCCACAGCCGGGCCGGCTCTCAGGCTATTTTGCTCCGATGCACTGCGGCCCAATGAACTTGTTATAGGTATGCGATAATCACCCTTAGGACACTTAAAGTATTGACTACGGGTGAAAGTCATGAACAAAGTTACAAATAATGCAATTTTAAACACTAACCGAATAGTTTTGGAAGTCAAGTCATTGTCCAAAAAAAAATCTGTAGTAGGTACGTATGATTTTCGTAGGTTCGAGTTTATTTCTAAATTACAAAGGATCACATAAGAAAATTTTGCATTATTGACTTCTCCAATGACTTTAATATTCTTCTTTTTCATTTTAATGTCTTCGTTTATATTTTTGTCTGTTAGTTTTTGGATGTAACTTTTTTTGGTACAATGAGGTTTTATATTTTACATACTTATCATAACATTCATCTGCATTCGCGACTTATTTGCCAAAAACGTAAACAAATATGAGTTTATGGAAAAAATAATTTAATTCCTTCACAATAAAGTCCAGTTTATGCTACAACTTCAAACATATTTATAACTTTTTCTATAGTGCTAGTCACTCTGAAATCAACTTAATTTCCATTAAAATAAAGTTGATATTTGTATAACTTGAAATAACATAAATTTCAAACAAAGTTTGAATAGACTTTACATGCAACTAGCTGCGCCCCACGGTTTCACCCGCATAAGTTTCGATCCCGTGGGAATATGGGGATAAAAAGTAATATGAAATATGGTAATCGAGGGTGTTAGCTACCTCCATACCAAATTTTATCAAAATTGGTCCAGCCGGAAACAATTTTATAAAATTTACACGCTAAAAAGCGTGAAGAAGTAACAACATAATAAACACACACACACTCACAAACTTTCGCCTTTCTAAGCCCCGCACGTTGATATTGCGATGGAACCTTGTCACAATAACAGCATAACAGCTGCGTGTTGTCATCCACCGGAAAAACGTTAACCGTGTGTACTTTAGAAAAAAAAATCAGCTGTTCCCTACATTTTGACGAGTTATACGAACACAAATATAGGGAACAGCTGTTTTTTTCGCGATTTCAGGTTTGCTCCCATAGTAAAAGTTGTTCATAATGATGAGTACAATGTGGTTGTTAATGTTTTACCAATGACCCTGTATACTGAGACCCCTCCGTGCCAACCAGTTTGCAAAATGTAATCATGAATTTAGCATATGATTTTAGACCTCCTAGCGTAGAAATGTTTCGTTGCTTTAACCGGGCCCAAATCCAGACTCCGGGCTGATACTGCCGCCACCTCTGTACAGACGCCACCACATCAAGCTACTACAATCTGTCAAATTTCTTTAATAGATTTTCAACTTTATCGCTGAAGCATAAGGTTCAAATCTGATTGGGAAAATTTGACAGATTCGGGTAGCTTGATGTACTGGCGTCTGTACATTTGTGTCATCATCATTTTCCTGTCCTTATCCTAATTTATTTGGGGTCGGCGCAACATGTCTTTTTCTTCCATACTTCTCTATTAGTCGTTATCTCGGTAGTCACCCCCTTTCTAACCATATCATCATTCACACATTCCATCCATCGTTTCTTTGGTCTTCACCTACTCTTATAGCCATCGACATCCATATTCAAAACTCTCCTCACGACATTTTCCTCATTTCTCCGTAACACATGGCCATACCATGACAGCCGATTTCCACACAACTTTTCAGTTACCGGTGCCACTTTCAAACTTCCTCATAGGTGCTCTTTTCTTATTCTATCCATTCGTGTAACACACACATCCCTCTTAGCATTCTCATCTCAGCTGCATGCAATAGGCTATTTGACAATGTAAAAAATAAGGTCATAATTATTGACACTCGTATAGATTATCGCTTTTAAAATCGATTTGCATTAATTTTACTACAAAACAATGTATTATTTATAAAAAAATCCCGAAAAAACTTCATCTTTTTAAATCTGGCGCCACGTAATCGAAAACGGTCTGGATTGGCTGAACTTAAGATGACGTCATGATTTAGTAAATTTCTGTCTATCGTTGACAGAACAGATGACTTTTGTCTAGTATCTCGACCGTTTCAACGTTTGTTTATGTGAATCGTGACGTCACGACGCCATATTGTTTGTGATAGCGTTTTGACGGCTTATTTAAACAGTACATTTTTATTTACTATTTTTTAAAAGAAATACATTGTGCAATTTGAAGTAATAGGTTTTTGTGGGCTCGTTAGACACCATTAAATAATCTGAGATGTTTATCAGAAACCAGTCAAATAGCCTATTGCCTCTGTACATTTGTGTGCTTAGAGTATTAGAAAGAAAGAAAATACGTTTATATGCGTTTACATGACACAATAAAGAACATAAACAAAAAAATAAAAATAAGAAAGGGTTGGGGGAAACAAGCGTCACATCCACGCAAGAAGGCTATCGCTCAGCATTATGCTGCGACCCTATGTGCAAGACAGAGCCCCAGCGCTGGTTTTCAGCGACAGCCGGCGCCGACGTAATGACGTCGTCCGGTGCAGCAAACAATTAGGATGCTGTACTGGTACAGCATACACAAAGAAAAATAATAGTATAATTGAAACTAAATGTGATAAAAACAGGAATATAAAAACTGGCCAAGTGCGAGTCGGACTCGCACACGAAGGGTTCCGTACCACAAGGCAAAAACGCCGAAAAAAACACGTTTGTTGTATGGGAGCCCCCTTTAAATATTTATTTTATTTTGTTTTCAGTATTTGTTGTTATAGCGGCAACAGAAATACATCATCTGTGAAAATTTCAACTGTCTAGCTACCGCGGTTCTTGAGATACAGCCTGGTGACAGACAGACGGCAAAAACGCCGAAAAAAACACGTTTATTGTATGGGAGCCCCCCTTAAATATTTATTTTATTTTGTTTTTAGTGTTTGTTGTTATAGCGGCAACAGAAATACATTATCTGTGAAAATTTCAACTGTCTAGCTAGTCTAGCTATCGCGGTTCTTGAGATACAGCCTGGCGACAGACAGACGGCAAAAACGCCGAAAAAAACACGTTTTTTTGTATGGGAGCCCCCCTTAAATATTTATTTTATTTTGTTTTTAGTATTTGTTGTTATAGCAGCAACAGAAATACATCATCTGTGAAAATTTCAACTGTCTAGCTACCGCGGTTCTTGAGATACAGCCTGGCGACAGACAGACGGACGGACGGACAGCGAAGTCTTAGTAATAGGGTTCCGTTTTTACCCTTTGGGTACGGAACCCTAAAAAGGAAAATAGATAGATAAACATGCTATGAGAATATCATTCTCAATAAAAATATTACTTTTTATGTAAGTAGTGGCAACATTTCGGAACGTCATATTTAGCTTGCTGCATATTAGTAATCATCACACTAATATTATAAAGGCGAAATTTTGTGAGTGTGTGAGTGTGTATGTGTGTTTATATGTTTGTTACTTCTTCACGCTCAAACGGATGGACCAATTTTGATAAAATTTTGTATGGAGGTAGCTGACACCCTGGATTAACTTAAAGACTACTTTTTATCCCGATATTCCCACGGGATAAACATTTACGCGGGTGAAACCGCGGGGCGCAGCTAGTAATTAAATAAATAGTGCACACACATTTCGCCAGTTATGTTTCAAGTCCTATGTATGGGGGGCGACCCTATTGTCATTACATTTCTGATGAAAAAACCCAATAACACGTTCTCCGAACCGGGAATCGAATCCAGAACCTCATGCTTAGCGCTTGCGACAATTAAACTAACGAGGCAGTACATTTTTATTTTTTTACATCAGGTTGAAAACTCGATAACATTTTGAAAACTTCACTCGAAGATTGAACTTTATGGTCTATTCAATTTCCTTTCCAATTGATGATATTTAAAGTTAAACAAATAATATTAACTTTAGAAAAATGTTTGAAGTTGTAGCGTAAACTGGTCTTTATTGTGTAGGAATTAAAGTTATTTTTCCAATAACTCATATTTGTTTACATGTTTGGCAAATAAATCGCAAACGCAGTATAAGTTGTTTGTTTGTTTGTTTGTTACGCTTTCAACGAAACAGATTTGTATGAAATTTGGATTTGGATGAAACATGGGAAGATCATGACGAGCAGTGGGAACGTTATCTAGGCTGATTATGATTATGTAGGTAGCTGAGGTAAAAATTACACAAATATTTTCCTGACCTAAAAATCGAATTTCACATACACCACCAGCGGTGCTATTCTGTAAAAATCTCACCGTGAAAACTTAGGTGAAGCGAGCGTGGAGTGAGCTGTCAATAGTGTCAATTCCTAGCAAAAACAAACTCACTTCACCTAAGTTTTCAACCTCACGAACCTAAGGTATTCAGAAAGGATGTCTTCCTCAGACATTAAACTTTATCTTAATTCGATTTAACTTTGTAACTAAGATGCCCTTTTGATAGGCCGACAATTTTAACTGACGAGTTTAGGTGTCAAGAGGACAACCAGGTATCTGACATTACATAATCAGCCTGTATTGTCCCCACTGCTGGGACACGGGCCTCCTCTCTGTGACAGGGAGTTGGCCGTAATCCACCACGCGGGCCCCAGTGCGGGTTGGATTGGAGAAGCACAGAACCGGTCGAAGTGGAAGTGCTTGGGGGAGGCCTATGTCCAGCAGTGGACGTCTTTTGGCTGAAATGATGATGATATCTTCGAATTTTGTGGTTCTAGGAAATGCCGGTTTCCTCACGATGTTTTCTTTCACCGTTTTGAAGACGAAGTTTGGTGATGAAATAACTTACAAAAAGTAAAACGTTTGTCTGGGTTCAAACCTACAACCTACAAGTCTTAAGTCGCGGCCATTTCCACTGGGCTGCCACTGCTATCTGACATTGTTGTAACTATATTATAAATAAGTGCTGTTGTAACTTGATCAAGTATTTTCGGTCAAAGATTCCTTTATTGTCGGAGTGGTATTTTGGTAAATTGTACTTAATCAAGTGTCCACGTGGAGAAAGCAAACAACAAGTAAACACTTCAATATTAATTGTTTTGAAACCGTAAATTGAATTTGTATAATTTAGGCATATTTTACTGAGAGCGGTAGTGGCCCAGTAGTAACGGCCCCGACTTACCGAGTTGTAGGTCGTGGGTTCGAACCCAGACAGGCGCTACTTTGTGTTAATAATTTCATTACCATTGCTCTCAAAACGGTGAAGAAAAACATTGTGAGGATGCCCTAGAACCAAAAATTCTAAGAAAAATTCCCAGCAATGGGAACATTATAGGATGATCATGTAATTTATTTTTATTCAAACACTGTTTGCTTGGCTATTCTGAAAAAGCATCATCATCATCATTTCAGCCGAAGGACGTCCACTGCTGGACATAGGTCTCCCCCAAGCACCTCCAATTCGACCGGTTCTTTGCTTCTCGTATCCATCGGGTTCCTGCGGCCTTCACAAGGTCGTCGGTCCACCTTGTGGGAGGCCTTCCAACGCTACGTCTTCCGGTACGCGGTCGCCAATTTAGAACCTTTCGGCCCCATCGGCCATCTGTTCTGCGAGCAATGTGGCCTGCCCACTGCCAATGTCGGTTACCGTGGTTCTCCTGCGGATCACCTCATTTCGTTCTCGATTCGATCACGCAGGGAAACTGCACACACGCTGAAAAAGCATGAATCTGGTATAGCTCTTAGTAATAACTCCGGCCCGGCGCGTAGAGATAAACTACGATAACATGGCGCGCCCCTCCATTACTAATAATAATGAGCGATTAATGACGTGACTAGTCGAGCAACAAATTCGTGGATTTTTTTTTGTTTGACGGCCGTCTCATTACGCACACATGCGTTGTGAATCTTGGTGGTGCATTGTAAATACTTTCACAAATACTTTCAAACGTTTTGAATTTTGGAGGGGCGCGCCATGTTATCGTAGTTTATCTCTACCACTGGTGGCACATTACAATCGAAAATCAATTGTGTCTAGTTAGCTGGTCTTAACTAGTTAAAAGCCTACTATATCCCACAGCAGGGCAAAGGCTAAATAAAAATACTCTATAAAAAAAAATATTCTCTTTCCACTTCTCTCTGTTTAAAGCTGCTAAGGTCCAGTTCTTGTTGAAGGAGTCCAGCTCATCCCGACATCTGCCCACCGCGGTGTCACTTGCCATTATGAGGGACCCATTGGGTGTAAGATTGGAATCTGGTATAATTACTTTATTTTTATGAACGTTTTGCTCAAACCAAAACATTTTCGGATCTTGAATCGGCACAAAACTAAAGTTTTAAGTTTGTTCGGTTTAATGAAATGCAATTTATCTCATCTAAGTTATTGAAAAGTATCGGTATTTATCGTTATTTATATGAAAATTGTGTCGCTTCAAACGTCACAAGAGGTCGTCTAATGTGAAATTACACGCACCTCCACGATAAACCGTGGAGAAGCCTGCAATTTTAAATTAGGTTATTTGACCATCCTTCAAATTCGGCTAAAATTCCTTCCAAAAATGCCACATACCGCGGTCTACAAAACAACAAACCAATAGTTAGCACAGTCTTGATTAAAAGGATCTTGTAAGTCCTCCATTGGTCCACAAACAATGTCTAGAGAACCAAGTTGATTGGAGGAGATATAATTACATTGAATGTTATAAACTTCAACAATGCTCGGTTAATTATAATTGTTGGTCGAGATTCAAGGAAAATAACGGATTTGGGATTTGAAAGACCCGTGACTAAGTTGTGACGGCCTGATGATAACCCCGCGTCTTAACCAAAGCAGTTGGTCGCGCGAATTCGCCAACATCGCGTTTGTCCGTCGTGTGGTCGCGTGACGATCGCTTTGGTTAGTATGCGGCCTATTTGAGAATTGTGTCATCATCATCATCTGCCTAGCCTTTTCCCATGGTCCCATTAAAACATGGAGTAAAGCATTTAAAGAAGAAAGAAAAATGTCCTACGACCATCGAAAATTTATTAGCAACACAAGACGTTGATACATCTTTTCGCGCTATACACGCTATTGGTCACCTTTTCCATATCTGAGGGTCCTCGTATAAGACGATAAATCATAGAACGAATGTCAAATAGAGCTATATCTCACCACCAAGTGACGGGTTCGCCGATAGGGGCAAGGATTCGGGAAAAAAATTGGATGTGAGTTTTGGGAAATTCACTTTGTTGGGGGATTTACCTCTAGTAAAGAAATATGTAGGTCATGGCACACTATAACGGCACCACATCGGCACCGCTCCAACCCAACAATTAATTTGTCATTCAAATTAGAGCATTAAATCGAGTGTCGTATAATATATTTCATGATGTCAATATGAAAAGAGCAGTGGTGGCCCAGTGGTCACGGACACGACTTACGAGTTGTAGGTCGTAGGTTCGAACCCAGACAGGCGCTTTACTTTGTGTAAGTTATTTCATCACCATTGCTCTCAAAACGGTGAAGGAAAACATCGTGAGGAAACCGGCATGTCCTAGAACCAAAAATTCGAAGACATGTGACATCCACCAACCCGCACTGGGCCCGCGTGGTGGATTACGGCCCACTCCCTCTCATTGAGAGGAGGACTGTGTCCCAGCAGTGGGAACATTATAGGCTGATTATGGATTATGGATATGAAAAAGCCAACGGCGGCCGTCAGCGCGCTTGCAGCTAAAGAACGTTCACAGTCTGACTCGCAATCTTTCAAAAATACCTCTAATTTCGCTACACTTTTGACAAGTTTTTGACATTGAATGATTTCTCGCGGAATGAGCTCACTTCACCTAAGTTCTCACGGTGAGATTTTAACAGAATAGACAGGCAGTGTCCAAAAGGCTGGCAGAATTGCCACGTTTTATGGCGATGTTAATTGTATGGCCAAGAAATAGGCCAGCCCTCTGGCCTGTTTTTTATTTCTATTTTGAAAATGTCTTGCAATACAAAAGTTTAAGGTTTTAGTTCATTTTCACCTCCTCCAATTTTCGTACATCTACGAGTATGCCCGATATATAGTTGCCAAGAATGCGGCAATGTGGACGATGCGAAAATTCAATTTTATACTTTGCTGCTATAGTGAAAAAACAAACATTCGAGTTTAATATTTTAAATAGCTACCTCGAGCGCAGTGCAACATTGGTGTTGTAACATTTTCTCTGTGAAATGCCTGTATTTTTATTATCGTTACCTGTATTGAGTCCTTTATGGAATATTTTTTATTCATATTATAGAGTGCACCAGAAAGGTATGGTCAAATTTCCGGTGTGACAGACCATCAGACTGAACTACATTCTCCATGGGACCGAAATCGCAATGAGAGGTTTTCTTTTTTAAATATAAAAAAAAAATAGTTTCAAAGAACTCGGTAGATGGCGTTGTACTGACTACGTTACTAGGTGCCAAAGCCAAAACGCTTGGAAAAAAAAAATTGCGTCGCGTCACATACGCTCGTTGACTGACACTGTTAGCTTTCGTTTTACGATCTCAAAATTACATCCAAGTGAAATAATCAAAAAATTATGTGAAGTTCCGTTCCTTGCAGTAACTTACCAAGGTCAGCGCCATCTATCCAGCGACTAGGGAAGAGTAAAAAAAAAAAAATCGAAAGTTAAATTACTGCACAAATGACTGAAAGAGAGAAATCGGTGTGTAACTATTCATTTGATACAAAGGAGGAGAAATAATCAAAGGGCTTCAAAAAATTCATCCGCATCGCTGTCAACAGGAAACGTGCCCAAAAGACTGGCAGCGTTGCCACGTTGTATGGCAATGCTGATTCCTTGGCCAAAAAAATAATTTAAAAAAATTAAACCGACTTCAAAAAGAAATAACTCAAAATTATGAAATAACTTTAATTTCGGAAGTCGGTGTCTTGGGATCTGTATTCTAGTTTAAGTTTTATGCCACCGACTTCCGAAATTAAAGTTATTTCATAATTTTGAGTTATTTCTTTTTGAAGTCGGTTTAATTTTTTTAAATTATTTTTATTTCGTAATTTTTAGTTTTTGCACTAGAATTTGACCAAGGTTTTGAGATGTTTTCCCTTTGACACTACACCCGTAGCTCGTATCAATAAGCCAGGCCGTCACACTTACACGTATTAGTCCATATCTTGAAAATTCCTGAATCGATCTTGATGAAACTTGCACTGTTCCCTAAGTTGAAGTAAATGGAAGCCAATAAAAAAAAAATCGTCACGATCCGATTAATAGTTCCGGAGATATGCGTGGACAAACATACATACATACATACATACGTCTACAAAATTTTGTATATTTGTTTGGAAGCCCTAATAGATTGTCATATGTGAATATAATGCAATTCCAATAATATTACATACATACGTATCGAATTGATAACCTCCTTTTTTTTTTGAAGTCGGTAAAAATAGGCCAGCCCTCTAGTCACGTGAAGAGTCGACCAACCGCTTGGCGATGTCTCGAAATACTAAGTGCACTCAGGCCCCATGGTGCTAGAGTTTCAACCCCAAACGGCACAAACATATATGTTCCAAAGAGATGGGAGTGTTTTGCGCCGCCGGCCGCGCCGTTTGAAGTTTTCCGCACCTGCAGCAGCCGCCCCAGCACAGCTCACCGTGCTTGGAAGATGGAATGGCGCAAGGGTGTCGACACAATAGAAACGTTTATTAGTAAGAGGGTTATAATATTATAAGCATTATATACCATATTATGGTAGTATGGATTCGTTCTCTTGGCAGGCAATAATTTCATACTAGTACTTCGTATTTTAGATTATATCTAGGTCCATGCTGAGAAACCCTAGTCTTTTTGTTACAGTGTTACCAGTTAAAATAAGAGCCATAAAATGCTGTTTTTGTTCGTTCAGCAGCAGGTGGTTCTGCAATAAATTAAAAACATAATTTTTATTGTGGCAACCCAAAAGTCCAGCGAGAGAAATAAATGGGAAAACTTTGCCCGGCGTTTCCTTTATTATTTAATTTTATATTGGGTACCTTTATTTTAACTTCACTTTAGGTTTTTTTTAGGTAAAAATCTATACCTATATATACCTACTAGCAGCGCCCCGCGGTTTCACAGTGTCGATCCCGTAGGAATATCGGGATAAAAACTATCCTTTGTCCTTCCCCGGGATGCAACCTATCTCTCTGCCAAATTTTATCGAAATCCGTTCAGTAGTTTTTTTTTTTGCGGATGGGAAATCATCAAATGACCCCCTCCCGCTCTGGGTGGAGCGGAAGGGAGTGTCAGACTCTTACTGACTAAAACCCACCCGTGTTCCTTCCTTAGCCCTTTATGTTCCGGGCCAGCGGTAACCCTTTCGGACAATCCCGCTGACCCGGCAGGCTTCGGCCCCTTTCTCGATGCTGACATCTCTTTGAGGCGCGCGTGGAACACGTAGGCGCCGTCCGGCACGGACCTGGTCCTGATCGGACGGTGAGCTACCCATTACTCTCCGCCCGCAGGCCCGCCCCTACGGTGGCCGGGAGTCGTCACGCGGCTCCCGACGCCCGGAGCGTCTCCCGCGGCGGCAGGGACGGGAGGCTCTCTCCCTGAGCCGTCCTGCCACCTCCTTTGCTAGCATGACTGCTTCGCAGAAGGAGGTGACTGCCTCCCACTCCCTCTCGTCCCGGACCATGGCTTGCACCAGGGCCGGAGGAGTCGCGTAGTCAGAACCTTTTACAGGTAGTAGGTTTTTATTTTTTCTTTTGATACATTCTTATTTTGTAAATGTGAGGACTTTGTAGGCCTTGTAGACTTTAGATCTGCCGGTCGATTCTGTAAAAATCTCACCGTGAAAACTTAGGTGAAGTGAGTTTGTTTTTGCTAGAAATTGACACTATTGACAGCTCACTCCACGCTCACTTCACCTAAGTTTTCACGGTGAGATTTTTACAGAATAGCACAGCAGTAGACCATTTTTTATTTCAAGTACCGGGAACTTGTTGACAGGCCTACGCTGTCCTCCCATACCTACTGTAATTTGGAAACATTGTAAAAGCCAATTATTTTTTAAAAGAGTAACCGTGGAGTTTCTTGCCGGGTCTTTTCCATATGAAACGACCAATTGGAACCGTGCACTTAGCTTCTGACGTTTCATAAGTGCCCATGTAGGTTTATGCGAAATAAAATATTTTGATTTTGAGGTAATAAAGGTCTATATTATGATCCTTATCAAAACGATGTTTAAATGTGGGATTTAATTTATTAAGCAAGGGTTTCTCGCTTCGTAAATTACTCGCGCTCGGTTAATTGGTAACACGTGGTTGGGAAGCTTTTCTAATGTAAGCAACCTATAATATACATGTGTTTCAATATACCTGACACGTGTACAGTCACGAGCATAAGTATGTATACACTTGGCTTTATTCAATGACGATTTTCTCCTTTAGTTTTTAATGAAATTTTATGTTAGTACGAACAAAGTATTTTCGAACCCATAGGTTTGTGTAAAGTGTCGTATTTCAACGTTGCATTCGTTATTTCACGAAAAAATTGAAAGTTGCCAAGTGTTGACATTATATTAGTGCTCGTGACTGTACACTTCTAAAATTAGATTTAGGTATAACATTACTTGTAATTTGAGGGACCTGTGGCTAAATAATAACAGCCGCACGCTATGCTTGACGCGGTTGGTCTGTGGATGGGTGACCATCTTTACATACCGTGACCCCTCCGTGCCTCGGAAAGCACGTTAAACCGTTGGTCCCGGCTGTCATTCGTGGATCTTTGACAGTCGTTACGGGTAGTCAGAAGCCCGAAAGTCTGACAACCAGTCTTACCAAGGGGTATCGTATTACCCAGTAACTGGGTTGTGGTGGTAAGATAGGCAGTCGCTCCATGCAAGATACTGGTATTTAGCTGCATTCGGTTAGACTGGAAGCCGACCCCAACATAGATGGGAAAAGGCTAGGCAGATGAGGATTACTTGTAATTTCATGAATAACGCCTTTAACCGGCTAAATGCCGTAATTAGATACAGGGTCCAATTAAATTAGCTAGGGCAACTCAACAGATGGATGTTAATTTTATTAATAGAAAACAAACAACTCATTTATCAAATAAAATTTCAGTCGACAACATCCATCGGTTTCATAAACTTCAACTATATCCGACGATCCTGCAAACTTATCTCTTTTGTTAACTGTTTATAAATAAATAATACCAATAAAGGTTTAGGCCATGAAAACGTTATCACTCATCCAATAACGTTGACTTAATATCAAAACTCCGCAAAACTATACGAGCAAACAACAATTAATCTTCCAGAGACATGAACAATCAATATAACGAACAACGCGCGGTAAAGAGTTATAGTCATACGCACATTGGACTCCATAAATTATGAGGTTTGTACACTGCGTACGATTGTATACTTTAATAGGCTTTATGAAAGTACTAAACTGTAATCTGGGCCAACTGGGAGGCGGAAAGTACGTCATTACTGTTATACAAATTTGCGGGTCGAAAATCCTTTGTTAACGTGCTGTGTTTTTTATTTATTTAGGGCAATTCAGTACCTAACCTAAATAAATAAATTTGATATTATGCCAAAAGACAAAAAGTTTTTATCACCAAGCGCAAAAAGATACTAGCCAAATACTTTTGCTGATAATTCAAACCAATATTAGGTAATCTTCCGGGCCAAAGTATTACAATTGAGTTTTAATAACTGTAACAATAACAAACTTCACTTTAAAAAAATATCTTTTATTTTCCTCGTAGGTATAGTATAAAATAAAGCACTGTGTATGTATCACTCGGAAGAAAGTGCGATTCCCGAGCCTCGGGCCTCAAACTACACCCTCGTTAATAATCAGTAACTTTCTTCCCTCGGTGAACAATGTACTATTTCTTTTCTTCTGTTGGCTGCGACTTCGGCTTCGTGTATTTTTATATTTTTTTAAAACAATTATCCACGTTGAAAAGAGAGGGGTTTGTGACTAGGTAATAACAGTCGTACGGGTCGATCGATCAGGTTAAGCTACGCTTGCCGCGGTTGGTCCGTGGATGGATGCCATCTTTACGTACTAAGACCCCGCCGTGCGTGTCTCGGAAAGCACGTCCCGTGTGAACGCTCGCAGATACACGCGACTTAAATGAAACTTCATACAATGTAAAGCTACATGATTTTACATAATAAGGTTTTAACAAAACGTTAAGCAACGATTAATCACGGGAGTTGTTGAGCAACAAATATACTGTCAAAACAGTGTATACGCTCTTTTAACAGTTAATTATGACGAAGCCGAATTTCGTAACCTTTTTAACCCGTAATTTAATGTGTGTAAAACTGTTGGTATATTTTTAGGGTAAGCTTGGAACATACCTTTTTATGGCCCTCGTGGCTAAATAATAACATCCGCAAAAGGGTCAATTAAAGGTTAATGTATGCTGGCCGCGGACGGTTCGTGGATGGGTGACCATCCATGACATATCGAGAACCCTCCGTGCCTCGGTTAGCACGTTAATTCATTTGTGGATCTTTGTTGTCGTTGGGTGGTCAGAAGCCCGAAATTCTAACAACCTGTCTTATCAAGGGGTATCGTATTACGTGTTACTGGGTTGTGGAGGTCAGATAGGCAGTCGTTCCATGTAAAATACTGGTATTCAGCTGCATCCGGTTAGACTGGAAGCTGACCCCAAAATAGTTGGGAAAAGGCTAGGCAGATAAGACAGTTTAGCACACTTAGCTTATAACGTTCCCACTGTTGGGACACGAGCCGTCTCTCTGTGAGGGAGTGGGCCATAATCCACCACGGGCCTAGTTCAGGTTGGTAAATGTTACAAGTCTTCGAAGTTTTGGTTCTAGGACATGCCGGTTTCCTCACGATGTTTTACTTCTCGAAAACCTACTAAGCGAGCGAAAGTGATGGAAATACTTTTGAAACGCAAAAGAAGAGTGATGGCTATAGTCTGCGTGCGCTCGAAATAAAACGACGTATGTGCCAAAACGAATTTACTCCTTTTTAACAAAATATAAAACTACTTTGAGTAAACTTTGATATGATAATTGTCTATGTTTTAAAGTAAATTCCATTGAATAACTCTAAAAGCGTTACGCCGTGATCTCGAAAAAAGTAAAAAAAAGATATAACTTTGAGTAAAGTAATTTTATTGTATCGAGAAAAAAATCATTGAATCGTGTATTCCTTTTACATGATACTAGACCAAAGAGTCAAAAAACATAGGGGTTTAACATTTTGGTATATTATACCAAAATGTTAAACCCCTATTCCATATGTTTAACAAGTTACACGAAATAGAATAACCACATTTTTTTCAATATATCACCTTAAAAGAATTCGCAATGCCGTGGTGAAAATATTAACCCCTACCCATATTGTTTTTATAAACCAAAAAACAACCTATACAACGGATTCGGTTGCTACAAATTTTGGGCAAAAATTAACAAAAATTCAGACTCGCGGGACATTTGAAAATATTTCGTCGGGCAGGACTTAAAAAGTAATATGTACGGCGGGACCGAAGATATACGAGTCAGTTAGAATTCAGCACGACCTGCACGACTGAATGTATCCACGCATTACTGTAGAAACGCGAGCCAGCACTCAACCCCATACCATTCTCAATACTCCTCACAAAAACCACTGTTAATCCTAATCCTACCTAATATTATAAATGCGAAAGTAAGTTTGTTTGTTACCTTTTCACGCCTAAACCACTGAACTGATCATCCTGAAATTTTGCATATACGTTGTCAGGTGTAGGTACAGAAACGGACATAGGGTACCTTCATCCCGAAAAAAAGTACTGTTCCCGAGGAAAACCACACTAACGTGATTATGAAAATAGATGGCGCCACGTGTCTTTCGAATTAAAAACAGGACAATGTCTGTCGGGTCAGCTAATTAATACAATTATGAATTCAACTCTTTATTAGTGGTTGCGACGGCAATCATATAATTTGGTTTTAATAGGTTTTAATATTTTGTTATTTATCTTTTTGGTATTTTCTATTTTGTGAATGTGAGAACGTCGTAGTCCTTGTGGATTTGTAACACACTATCAGTAGCAATGGGTTTCATTTTGACAGTTCAACAACGTTCATTGCGTTATTTGCGATGTTGAGCAGACACATTTTTCGAACATATGGAGCAATGGATTAGAAAAATATGCTTCAAAATGATTCAAAACTGAGTAATTGCGTGTTACGCAAGTAGGCCAGTTGTTTAGTTACTTTATATTGCAGTATTTTCCGCTCATTCCTTTCGATCTGAAACCAAAAATCTTTCCATACACTGCGCTATCTTACACTGATGTGGAAAGAACTATCAGATTACTTTAAGATGAATCTCAGAGGATGCGGGAGGGATCTTTTCGATAATCTTGACTGAGAGGAAACCTATCGGTTGGTTCCGACTTGCTGGGTTGGAAAGATAACGTTTTCTTAAGCTTGATTGTTTCTTTTGTCGTTAATTAAATGGCTATGAACAATAGGCCGGGATCCTTGTGAAGGCCGCAAGAATGCCCGCTGGATGCGAGAAACACAGGGCTGGTCGATTTGGCGACGCTTGGAGGAGGCCTATGTCCAGCAGTGGACGGCTGAAATTATATAATCATAATCACACTAATATTATAAAGGCGAAAGTTTGTGAGTGTGTGTGGGGGTGTGTGGGGGTGTTTATATGTTTGTTACTTCTTCACGCTCAAACGGCTAGACCAATTTTGATAAAATTTGGTATAAAATATTTTCAAAATGTCTTATTTAAAAAAGATAACTCGAAATCTCTGTTTCTATGGAAAATTTAAAATCGCTCTATTTTGGCTGTAACACTATTTTTCGAAAATGTCCTCTACTAACTTTTTAGACCTTTGTATCGTGCAGCGTATGAACTTTCATTCAAATCGGTTCATTAATTTCGACAATTATAAGGGCTTGAAAGTTTGTATGAAATGCCGTACGGCGTAAACGCTCTTAAATGTATGCAAGTATTGCATGTAATGCAAGTCGGCACCAGTGTACGCGCACCGCGCCACGCAGCCATTAATATCGGCGAGGTATCACCACTTGTTACCATTTAACAACAGTACGTTTGTCAAGTGTTTTAAGGTGATTACTATTCTCTAGTCATGTATATTTTCAGTTATCTATTGGTTTTTGACAGAGGCTCAGAATTCCAAACATAATGTTTGCCAAAGAGTGATGGAGCGTAGTATCTTATGGGGCTTGTAGGCGACGCACTACACATTTTCATAAACCTTCTTACTTTTAATTTTCTCTTATATATTACGAGTAGATATGTATCTAGCTTAATTCCTCACACATAATAAATTGCCGAGCGTTTGCGCATTCATTTAGTTTCATGTTTAGTTTACATATTTGAGGACAGACGGCGCCACTGCGCGAGATTAGATTTTTTAGTGAGTTCTGTGGTACGGTGGATTCGCAAACGCACTGTCTATCGGAAATTATTCACGCTTTTTATTTCTATCACCTATAGGGCTTACAGGACCTAAACACAAAAAACGCAAGTTTTAGAAACAATAAAAGTATATAATCGACTACAGTAAACAAAATCAGAAAAATATATGTAAGAGCGGGAGGACTCGGGGACCTCGAATGATAACGATCAGACATCTTGTAAACACTTTTAATCACTCACAACACAACCAATAATAATTCACTCACTTAATTTTACATCGAGATGTACACTGTTCAAAATACAATTTTATACTGTGCGCTCTGCGACTAGAGCGAGCCTATTTATACGTTCAAACAACTGTCAACGTCAGACAGCAACGACTTCCGTTGACACCTGTTTTAAAATACAATTTAGACTGTACATATTATTTAATAATGTAATTGCGCACAATATTTGATTTGTAATTAATAACACTTTTTAAATACTTTAAATTGTAAATTTAGTGAAGTAACACTAATTTTAAAAATAACTAACAGTAACAATGTTCCAATTTCCTTAGTAAACTTTTAAATTAATATTTAAATAACAACATACCTTAAAATTAACAATACTTAATTTAATACGATTTTATAATGTACTTAATGCAAAATCACTTAGTTATTTATTACACTGATTCATGTTTCCGTTACGTCATCAGCCGTTGTGACGTTTATTCCAGTCCACAGCGCTATCACGGCCATACTGACGAGCGGACCTTGCTAGGGCCAGCGAATCTCTCTGTAAAACACAGAAAACTTTTTTTTAAAAACACCAGCAAACACTTTTAGACCAGACTCAGAGGCAACATTGCTTAGTCTGGTGAAACTGTCAAACTCAGAGGTCGCAGATCGTGGCTTGATCATAAAGATTCAGAGGCCCGTCTTTGACTTGGCTTGACTGAAATTTATTTAAACAACCAACTGAAACACTGGCCATGACCAAGGCCTTTGAATACAACCATTTTGCAACTCAAAATCAAACTCAGAGGTCGCAGATCGTGGCTTGATCATAAAGATTCAGAGACCCGTCTTTGACTTGGCTTGACTGACTTGAAAACCAACTCACAATGAAAAGTTTCACATAATTTTCAATCATAAACAATTTTAAACAGTTTCTCACCTTATTCTCGCTATCACGGTCTATTCATTCAGTTAAATTAGGATTAGGCACCAATCTCATGTGTTCATGTGTGATTACAGTATTTTTATTTCGCTGAGACCGAATGTCTTTTACTTCGTATCTATGATTGTCTAGGACTTTTATTATTTGATATGGTCCCAGATATTTTGGTCCTAGTTTGTTACCCGACCACTGAGTGTCTTTACAAAGAACAAAGTCTCCTTCTAGAAAGGGTTTAATTTTGGCGCACTTAGAATCGAAACGTATTTTATTTTTTTCTGCTGTTTCGGCCATTCTGTGCTCAGCGTCTAAACGGATTTCATCTTTGTTTATATCTTCGGTAGATAGGGATATCTGTTCGATTGCAGGGGGAGAGCATCTTTTACCTAGCAGGAGTTCTAAAGGGGAATATCCCGTAGCTTTAGATTTCGTACAATTTAATGCTAATTGCAATTCACCTATTTTATTAACCCAAACTCTCGATTGTGTTAGCGATATGGCTGTAAGGTGATCTTTAAGAGTGCGCATTTGTCTTTCAGCTTGACCGTTAGCTCTAGGTGTACCGCGGGCAATAGCATGATGTTCAATACAGAAAGATTTAAAAAAATCTTGAATATCTGTGCCCATAATAGCAGATTCCCTGTCAGAAATAATTCTACATGGGGTGCCAAAAATATTAATCATTTCGCGGAAGCTCTTTAATATTACATTAGTACTTTTATCTTTCAGTGGATACAGAAGTATAAATTTTGTAAATGCGTCGATAGCTACCAGAACGTATGCTTTTTTGTTTGTGCCGGTAAGATTACCCATAAGGTCTACATGTATCGTATGGAAAGGTATGCTTATTTTATCAATGGGGTGCAGTTCCATTTGCTTTTTGCCGGAAGGCTCTTTGCCAATTTTGCATTGTAAACAGTTATTGCAAAACTGCCTTACCCGTTTTGTCATGTGTTTAAACCAAAACTGTTCCCGAATTTTATCCAAAGTACGTTCCCACCCCGTATGCAAAAGATGTTCGTGGTATCTATTTATTAGTGAACAAACAAGTGATTCAGGGACTACTGTACGAGTTAGTGATTCTCCTTTTTGGTTTTGTATGGTTATCATCAAGAGATTCGATCGAATACTAAATTTTTTGTCATAGTCATCTTTATTCTTTATGGCATCGCGAAGACTTTTGAGTTCTTTGTCCCTTTCTTGCTCAACTACAATCCACGCTGGATCTTTTGTTAAAATATTGATTTGTGGATTTCTACTCAAAAAATCTACGTGTGCCATTTGTTCCCCCTTACGGTAAATAACATCAAAGTCAAAATTTTGTAAGTATGCCCATAGCCTATGAACTCGAGGTGTAAGTTCCTTTTTATGTTTTGAAGCCTTAAGGGCATTGCAGTCAGTTACAACTGTAAATTTGCGCCCATATAGAAAATGTCGAAAGTGTTTTATTGCTCTGACAACAGCTAAAGTCTCCAATTCATATGAATGGTATCTTGCTTCGGCATCACTAGTGCGCATACTAAAGTATTCAACGACTTTGCGACGATTATTGTCGTTCTGAATGAGAATCGCCCCGAGACCTTTGGCGCTAGCATCTGTATGGACTTCTATTGGAAGAGTTGGATCAAAAATGCAAAGTATAGGTTCAGAGGTCAAAAGTGTGATGACATATTGTCTTCTTGTTTCGTGATCGGGAGACCATACAAATGGTACGTCTTTTTTTGTTAGCCCATATAGTGGACTCATTAGTTGGGAAAATTGAGGGATAAAACGCCGAAAATAGCTTGCCAGACCATTGAATTGCCTAAGTTGCTTAAGTGTTTTGGGTGGTTCTGAAAATTTAAGTGCTGTCAATTTAGTGGGATTTGGCTTCACTTCACCATTTTTTATAATGTTACCGAGATATTCTATGGACGTCTTGAGGAATTTACATTTTGAGTGATTTATCGTAAATCCTGCGTCTGATAGTCTTTTTAATACAAGTGCTAGCCTTTCTAAACCTTCTTGTTCACCAGATGAGGGAATCAAAACATCATCCATATATACTAGTGCAATATTGTCGCGATAGTCGCCTAAAGCTGCATTAATGGCGCGCTGATATACTGAAGGTGCATTACTTAGACCGAATGGCATTGATAAGTACTCATACTGGCCGTCTGGCGTAACGAAAGCAGTTTTTTCGATTGATTCTTCTGAAATTCTTATTTGATGGAACCCTGATTCCATATCAAGACTTGAAAAGAATCGAGCTTTACCAAGTTTATCAATATGATCTTGTATCAGTGGCAGAGGGTAGTGGTCACGAACTGTATTTGAATTTAGTTCGCGGAAATCAACACAAAGCCGGTCATCACCATTTTTCTTTTTTACTAGCAAAATAGGACTTGCAAAAGGTGAGCAACTATCTCTAATAATCCCCTTAGTTTTAAGATCTTCAATAATTGTCTTAACCTTTTCTCTCTCTACCGGTGCTAGTCGGTAGGGCCTTCTTTGTACTATACGATTAGGATCTTTTAATCTGATAGTTAACTGGCCCGTGGTCACTTTCTTAATTTTATTGAAAGTAAATAAATCTGTGTGTTTTTCTAGGATACTTATTAACTGAGACGTATCGTTCAAATCAGTGTCAATATTAGCCAAAGATGATATTTCGTAATTAAAAATGTAACTTACTCTTTCTATTGAAGTTCCTTCGTTTGTAATTGAAATTTTAATCCCCGGTATTTTGATAGAGTCTAGTCCTAAAATGACATCATAATTTAAATCATTAACAACATGAAGTTTGACTTCGAATGTCACACCATTAAATGTGGCTACAGTGTTTATAGATTCACTCGAAGGTATGCTACTGCCCCCAAACCCTCGTAATTGCAAAAGTTCTATTTGGCGTTTACCCTTAATTGACCCAGAAACTTTTTTCTTAATAAGCGAACATTCGGCACCACTATCAATTAAACAAGAAAGAATGATATCACCTATTTGTAGTTGAACTTCGTTAGGCGCCTTTTCCTTTTGGATCGTATTGACTTCCCGGCGTGAAGGTGGTGGTGCAGCTGTTGAGGCAGTAGCAGGAACCGAAGTCTTCTCCGATTGTGATTCATTTTTCTTTTTATGCCAGCAGCGGTCAGATGTGTGGCCTGGTTTCTTGCAGATTTCACAAAGTCTGTTCCTGCAATCACGAGAAATATGCCCTGGTTTGTTGCAGTTGTGACACGTCACAGTTGTTGGGAGGTCAAGCCTTGGTTGTTTAGCACGGGGTTCATCTGACATTGCATCGGCGGGTCGTTTACGATAGTTCGCCAATGTGGCTATCAGTTCAGCTTGTGATCTTGGTGCTGACCTGAGGAGTTCAGCTTGGTAAAACTTTGGTCTTATGCCAGATATTACAGCTTCCACCATGAGCTCAGTTGGAGCATTCGGTGAAATTCTTGAGAACAAGCGCCATGATTCGGCAACGTATTCAGAAAAAGATTTGGCCTGATTTGAAGTATATTCCCGAAATGCATTGACGTACACAATGTACCTTGTTTCGCCGCTAAATTGTGCTATGAGTTCCCTTTGGAGTGAATCCCAATTAGCAAGAGAATGAGCATTAGTGTCTGCCCATTGCTTGGCGCGTCCTTGCAAGCATGCTAATCCCTTCATCATAGCAACAAACTGTGAACAACCTCGCATGGTGATTAAAGAGGTAACTTGTTTACACCATTCCTCAATTGTTATTTTATGCTCGTCGGGGTCATAATTTGGTAAATAAATTTCACTTAGCTTGTGGGTACTTGTGTTTTGGTTCCGGAAAACCATCCTTTCCAGCAACTTGATCTGGCAGCGAAGTAAATTCAGCTCTTCCGAAGTTCCTGGTCGAGAGGTCGGCAGGGTAGGCGAGTAAGTTGATGGGTCCAGTTCAGGTGCGGGCTCATCCCTTTCTTCTGATGTAAGAGCGGGAGGACTCGGGGACCTCGAATGATAACGATCAGACATCTTGTAAACACTTTTAATCACTCACAACACAACCAATAATAATTCACTCACTTAATTTTACATCGAGATGTACACTGTTCAAAATACAATTTTATACTGTGCGCTCTGCGACTAGAGCGAGCCTATTTATACGTTCAAACAACTGTCAACGTCAGACAGCAACGACTTCCGTTGACACCTGTTTTAAAATACAATTTAGACTGTACATATTATTTAATAATGTAATTGCGCACAATATTTGATTTGTAATTAATAACACTTTTTAAATACTTTAAATTGTAAATTTAGTGAAGTAACACTAATTTTAAAAATAACTAACAGTAACAATGTTCCAATTTCCTTAGTAAACTTTTAAATTAATATTTAAATAACAACATACCTTAAAATTAACAATACTTAATTTAATACGATTTTATAATGTACTTAATGCAAAATCACTTAGTTATTTATTACACTGATTCATGTTTCCGTTACGTCATCAGCCGTTGTGACGTTTATTCCAGTCCACAGCGCTATCATATATGATAGTCTTCAGGATATATGCTAGGCAGATAGTGAGTTGAAAACATAATACAACTAATTTGATAGGATAGAAAACAATCATGAAGATACCTCTAAAAACTTTCTTTTTACAATAAAAACCATACTAATCGCACACAATCATTCTGATTTTTTGTCAGATTATTCTACAAGCAACATACTAAAATACTAGTGTTTTAATTTTTTAGTCCAAACAATAGATTTTTTGTAATTAAATAATTGCTTCATATTTTGCAATAAATTACCAGCGTTGTGTCATCGCGCTTCTCGTTCTTTTCTGTGCAGTCCGACAGTGACCGCGCTTTAGGTCATGTAAGCCCCACCGAACAAATTCGCAACACCACAATACGCTCCAAGACAGATATCGCCGAAGTTGGCGGCAAGTCTGCGAGGCTGAAGTGGGACTGGGCGGGTCATTTATAATATTAGGATTCATATTATAAATGTTCCGTAAACTTGGCTACGCTACGCTACGCTCGTAGGAGCGTAGGCGCGTCGTAGCGACGCATGGAGTTCTTGCTACGACTCGTAGCAAGAGCCCCCCGCGTAGCAATAAACATTGAGTCAAGGGACAAAGTATTCAAACTTTGACTTTTTTTTTTTTTGGTTAGCCTGTTCTGTCCCACTGCTGGGCAAAGGCCTCCCCTATTTCCTTTCCTTCAAACTTTGACTTAGTGTACTTTTTAAGCTTCGTCAAAATTACGACATGACAATTATATTTAGCTGCTAATTTTAATTAATTTTTCCATAGTAATGTACAGAGTGCGCGCAAAATTTACAGCGTAAGACTTACAGGTACACAGAGATTAAGATTAATGACCCCCATAATAGGTAGAACCTGTGTTACAGGGGTCATCCATCCATCCATTATACAAGATTACAGACAAGTAGTGTTTTTTTTTTTTTTAGAGGAACAATTTCATCCTTAATTCTAGTGTGAAAATTATAATACTTAGTTACAAAATGCTTCAAAAAAAAAAAAAAACTGCAGCTGAATTTCTCATTAAGAAACGGGGGGTAAGTGCAAAAGGCAGTAAAAGCAAGCCTACTAGGTAAAATACGGCCGACGTCATCTGTCGATCCGATGGAGCTTGCTCGTAAAATATATACGGAGTAAATATACGCCGGCCGCCCCAGAAAATGGGGTAACCGGATTTTCGCACAAAATTAATGCATTGGCGGCTACTCGCGTATTGTTTTACGCTTGAATAGCTTTGCTGCTGGTTTTAATAAAAATGTGCTGATATTTTTGAGGTAGTTTGTGGTGTGTGGTGTTTTTAGGGTTCCGTAACTCAAAAGGAAAAACGGAACCCGTATAGGATCACTTTGTTGTCCCTCTGTCTGTCAAGATCCTTTATCTCGGGAACGTGTGGAGGTACCGAGTTGAAATTAAAACCATGTACTCAGGTCTACAGTCCCTTGAAGCTGTGAAAAAAATCAAATTTCTAAGTTAACGTGAAAAAAAGATACGGCCGTTTATGCCGCAATAAACGTATATTTCGACACTCTCAAGGTAATGAAAATTTATAGGGTACTTCCGGTTGACCTAGAATTATGAAATTTGGCAAGAAGCAATGTCATGTAGCACAAGTAATGCTTAAAATCCGAAAAACCGTAAATTTGTAGTTACATATCTACAAATTTCCCAGTAACTGGGTTGTGGAGGTCAGATAGGCAGTCGCTCCATGTAAAATACTGGTATTCAGCTGCATCCGGTTAGACTGGAAGCCGACCCCAACATAGTTGGGAAAAGGCTAGGCAGATGATGATATCTACAAATTTGTACGGAACCCGGTTTTTTTTCTTGGTTTGATGTGTAAGTAATTTGGTATTTTGGATGGCTTTATGGTTTAAAATAGATAGATATTAACGTAGGTAGAAAGGGTTGTTCTTAAGGTTTCTTATGAAGTTTATTTTCAAGTCTTTTTTGTTTTTACATTTTCAAGAAAAGGGAGGACAACAGTAGGTGATTCCGGGCTATGTAACATACTGGTATTCAGCTGCATCCGGTTAGACCGGAAGCCGACCCCAACATAGTTGGGAAAAGGCTAGGCATCCGATGATGAGGTGATTCCGAGCTGAAATAATGATGAACTTCAAACCCCACCCTTTTTACTATTAACTTAATAATAGTAAAAGGGGGGGGGGGGCTAAAGTTACAAAACCCACGCTACGGGACATATTTTACAGTGGTACAAAGTTTTAAAACAGGACAACTGCGAGTTGAACTCGCGTGGAGAGGGAATCCATGAATCCATACGAATATTACAAATTCGAAAGTAACTCTGCCTGTCTGTCTGCGTGTTACCTTTTCACGCCTAAACCACCGAACGGATGTCGCTAAAATTTGGCATAGAGATAGATTGCGTCCCGGGGAAGGACATAGGATAGTTTTTATCGACATACCTTGTGGGCGAAGCCGCGGACGGATATACCATGTTTTGTTCCAATAATATTTATTCACGAAGATAAGAGGGGGGGGGAATGGTCTATTTTCCTGAATAACTTTAAAATATTTATTATAATATTAAATATTTGAGACCCTCAAAAGAATTAAAAAAAAAAAAAATTATCATTTCCCCCCAAAAGTAATAAAAATTAAAACCACCAAAATTAAAACCATTTAAAATACATTTGGTTCACAAAGATTCATGTGTAATGTAATCTGTCCATTTGTAGGAAATTGGCGGTGAAAGACGAACGACACACGAGTGATACTATAAATGTTCCGTTTCATAATTCGGACGTACGGAACTCTAAAAATGGAAAAAAACACCATTATCCATACTAATATTATGAATACTAAAGCAACTCTGTCTATCTGTATGTTACCTTTTCTCGCCTAAACAACTGAACGGATTTCGATAAAATTTGCCAGAGAGATAGATTGCATCCCGGGGAAGGACATAGGACAGTTTTTATCGACATACCTCGCGGGCGAAGCCGCAGGCGGAAGCTAGTATTACACAAACGAAAAAATACGAGCGAACAACCTCTCTATTTTCTATTTCAGACTTATCCTATTTTCTCTTAGAACCCAAAACATAAAAGCCGTGTCAGAAAAAGGTATTGGAGCGACAAAATATTTACTGCAGGTTATACCTACCTATGTACGTGCCGTTAGTGACTGGTTCACGGAATTTCTTATATTTTACATACATTCACATGTTTTACGACGAGTTTGAGGAATGGATCACTCTCCATAAGTTCTACCCGCACACGAATTAGTAAAGTGTTCTATAAAAAGTCAAAGTTCGCTGTAAACTTTTTATATCGAGCATACTTTCAGGATAACATTTTCTAAATTCATTTTCAAATACTTACATTTTTTTCTCAGTAGCACCCTGCGGGGTAGTTGCGTAACACACAGACAGTAGCAATGGCTTTCCTTTTGACAGTTCAACTACAGTTACTACTACTAGAATCATTTCTATTTTTTTTTTGACGTTCAAAAGTGCTTGTAGTGTGCCTATTTGAAATAAATGATTTGACTTTGACAACATTCATTGCGTTATTTACGTTGTTGAGCAGACAAATTTTTACCGACTTCAAAAAAAAGGAGGTTATCAATTCGATACGTATGTATGTAATATTATTGGAATTGCATTATATTCACATATGACAATCTATTAGGGCTTCCAAACAAATATACAAAATTTTATAGACGTATGTATGTATGTATGTATGTTTGTCCACGCATATCTCCGTAACTATTAATCAGATCGTGACCATTTTTCGTTGGCTTACATTTACTTCAACTTAGGGAACAGTGCAAGTTTCATCAAAATCGATTCAGTAATTTTCAAGATATGGACTAAAACGTGAAAGTGTGACGGCGGCTTATTGATACGAGCTACGTGTGTAGTGTCAAAGCGAAAACATCTCAAAACCTTGGTCAAATTCTAGTGCAACAACTAAAAATTACCAAATAAAAAGTAATTTAAAAAAATTAAACCGACTTCAAAAAGAAATGAACTCAAAATTATGAAATAACTTTAATGTCGGAAGTCGGTGGCATAAAACTAAAACTAAAATACAGATCCCAAGACACCGACTTCCGAAATTAAAGTTATTTCATAATTTTGAGTTCATTTCTTTTTTAAGTCGGTTTAATTTTTTTATTAAATTACTTTTTTTCGAATATTATGAAGCAATGGATTAGCCTTCAAAGTGGTTCAGATTGAGATTGGTAGTGTTACTCTTGTTACTCAATCAGGGCACTGGTGTCGTTGTAGATTAGTTTGCGTCTGTGGGTGTTTCTGGTGTGTTAAGGTCCTCACATAGGGACTTACATCATATTAATAACGTATTTCTAAGCCCAAGAGAGCAGTGGGCCGTAATCCACCACGCGGCCCCAGTGCGGGTTGGTAGATGTCACATGTCTTAAATTTTTTGGTTCTGGAACATACCGGTTTCCTCACGATGTTTTCCTTCACCGTTTTGGGAGCAGTGGTCATGAAATTATTTACACAAATTAAAGCGCCTGGCGCAGTGGTGATCCAGTGGTAACGGCTGCGACTTACGAGTTGTATAGGTCGTAGGTTAGGCGCTTTACTTTGTGTAAATTATTTCACCACCACTGCTTTCAAAACGGTGAAGGAAAACATCGTGATGAAACCGGCATGTCCTAGAACCAAAAATTCGAAGACATGTGACATCTACCAACCCGTACTGGGGCCGCATGGTGGATTACTGCCCACTCCCTCCCACCGAGAGGAGGCCTGTGACCTGGGTTCGAACCTACGACCTACAACTTGTAAGTCGCGTTCGTTACCACTGAGCCACCACTGCTCTCTTGGGCTTAGAAATACATTATTAAATATGGTGTACGTCCCTATGTGAGGACCATAACACACCAGAAACTCCCACAGACGCAAACTAATGTCTGTTGCATAAATATTAACGTCTGTACTTATTTGTTTTATTAATCACATTTTCCTTATCTGTTTGAGGATCGTAATTAATTACGGAGACAAATAGTGAAGTCGAGAATAGAATGTTTGTTTCCACAACAAACATTTGTATCATTTATTTTTTTCATATTCATTTACTTGCGTTCCACAAGGTAAAAACCGGGCAAGAGCGAGTCGGGCTCGCGCACCGAGGGTTCTGTACCATCATAATTATGTTTTTAAATTTTCATCGACGAGGCCTATATATTCATCAGAGAATTTTAACACTGTGCACTGCGGTGTTGTTACACCCAAAGTTACGTTAACATTAGCAAGAAAAACGAATGTTTGTTGGCTCATTTATAACTTTTTAATTAATGGCTTTTTATTTTACTATTATGTTTCCTTAGACAAAATTAATAATTAGACAAAACGATATCATGTTTATCTTTGGATGTATAATGTCAAACAGTGGAGTAATGCTCTCCCGAAATTTTAATAGAAAAATATCGACTAGTGCGACTTTAAAGCGAACTTTTAAAGACCACCTTTGAATGGATTTACCTAAAGGAAGATGGAGAGAAGAGATAAGAGTCTGTGGTGTACCATTTACATATTCAAAAACATCTATACATAATTATAAAGCATATAATCTATACAATATCTCTGCGATAAATACGGGCTGTATGTAAACAAAACTGCTATGATTGAAAACTTCCCTCGTTGCGATTGAACTAAGTTCATGAAGCGGTTACGTCGCGGTTTTAGTTAAACTTAAGTTATACTTACGAAAGCAATAAACGTGCAGTTCCATTGCTGCACAGGGCTAAAGTCCCTAGCTTCGCTTTGTTGCGCTACATGTTTTTGTGTTGCGGGAAACATGGAATGTTGCCGTTCATGGTAAACAAAAGAAGTACGGGATGTTTTTTTGTTTGTTGTCGGAACTGCAACATCAAAGGTGTTGGCAATAATGTTGCGCGCTGTTTTCAATGAATATTTCTATATGTAATAGCTCTTTGTTAACTGAAATAAGTCATCATCTGCCTAGCCTTTTCCTTGGGGTCGGCTTCCAGTCTAACCGGATGTTGCTGAATACCAGTATTTTACATGGAGCGACTGCCTATCTGACCTCCACAACCCAGTTCCTGGGTAATAGGATACCTCTGGTAATACTGGTTATCAGACTTTCGGGCTTCTGACTAGCCGTAACGACTGTTAAAGTTCCACGAATGACAACCGGGACCAACGGCTTAATGTGCTTTCCGAGGCACGGAGGGGTCTCGGTATGCACATTGGACACCCATCCACAGACCAATCGCGGCAAGCGTAGCTTAACCTGATCGATCGACCTGTGCGGCTGTTATTATTTAATACGCTAAAAATAAATAAATCATATTCACAAATCTTTCGGAATAAATTAAAAATCCTACGCAGCAGTAGAATAGCACCTTTATCTTACCTTCATTGCGTGTTGCTCATGAAAAGGTTCCCAAGATTGACTGAAGTTGTATAAAAATAAAACTTGGTTGAATAGGTTTGATTTATTTACTTGAAGAAGTTAAGAACCTGGGTGAGGTTTTACTAAAATAAGTTGTTTTGTAGGTACGGTGGAAACCAATGATATTATAAGTGTAAAAAGGCTGTGGATACAATGTTAGGAAACTAATATCGTTGCGTTCTTGCGCCATCCCATCTTTCTGGCTCGGCATGCTGTGCTGGCGCTGCTGCTGCGGCTGCGGAGAACCTCAAGCGGCGAAAATATAATAACCTCATCGGAAATTATATTTTCGAGCCGTTTGGGGTTGAAACCCTCGGGCCGTGGGGTCCGAGTGCTCATGGTCTTTTTAAAGATATTTCGAAACGGCTGGTTGACACTTCCCGTGACCCAAGGGCTGGCTTTTACCTTGGCCAGAGGCTAAGCATCGCCATACAACGTGGTAATGCCGCCAGTCTCTTGGGTACATTACCAGTCGACAGCGATGCAGATGAGTTTTTCGACGCTATTTTCTAGTTTCTGTATAGTTTTAGTTATGTTAGAATTTAATTTTGTTATTTTTACCTGTCTAAATAAAATAGAATACTATAAAGTTATATCGTTGACATTAAAATGGTTACTTGTCCGTGTATACATCTTTTTGGAGCTGATGGAATCTACAAAGGTGACTCTTTTAATTCATTTATAGGTACCGACTTTATAAGTTAGTTTTGATAAATACCTAGATTTGCAGAGAAGGAAAACATAATATTTCCTCCATACCTACGTATGTTGTTGTTGTATTGTTAGTATGTGACCTATGTGTATACATATACCCTATTTATGTATTTGTGTACCTAGTTTTAATAAAAAAAATTATCATTGTTCGGCTCAACTAATGCACCATCTAATCCCTTCACCACGCTTGGTTGACGCGCGAAAAGTTTAAATAAATAAATTGTAAGGTATCTCGTTGGTACTCCTTAAATAAATAAAGGATTATTGATAAATGATGATAAATGATTTATTTTCCTGTAAGTAGGTTTGTACAAACACTTTTACACGTCAATTATATTTTTTTAAACTAGATGATTTCGGCGTTTCCCATCTGACTATTCTGAGAAGAAAGGAAGGCTGAAACAAACTCAGAGGTCACAGTCTCTTTTAAAGTCCAGACAATATCTTGGTCAGATCATGTGAAGACCATGTAGACTGGCGTCTGAAATGGTCTTTTGAGGAAAGAACCACACAGACTGAGCGGACCTGTCCAGTCAGTGCACGCATTTGTCAAAAATCGTGCAGCTCCACTCAGAACTTGAGGAGCTCAACGATTCGACGAACAATACCAAAGAAAGGACATTTGCCAGATCATGACTAAAACTAACTAAGAAAGAAAACAGAAAAAAAGAATTTCCCACATTTATTATTGTGCATGAATTTTCAGTATTTCGGGGTAAGTTTCTCTCCCCTAAATTGTCCTAGAACAAGAACATGATCGAAATACTAAAATAAATTAGGCCAGAACCTAAATCATTAAGTCATAAACACCGTCAATAGACCTCAATAAACAGTCTAAAAGCTGGCACAAAGCCAGAACATACTGTGAATTTAGTCAATAGTTTACGAATCAAATGTTTGCCAAATATGGTTTCAATTAATGTTTTGGCAGTAATTCTAAACGATCGCTCTTAGGGGCGCCAAATGCGATGCGATGCAACGAGGAGTTATGTAACGGGTCATTGTAGGGAATTAATTGGATGTAAAGTTTATTGTGAACATAAACAAAATTAATAGTTCTATTATATACAAAATAGTGCAATATACATATGAAGGGTCCACTGCAATAGTGATAAATGTCCAAAAATGTTAAAATTCAAACTAATACCGTCATTCGGTTACTTGATATTATTTATGATATTATTACTTGATTTACAATCTACATCGTCGCGAATCTCTTAGGGAACTATTTAAAAAGGTTAATATCATGACGGTACCTTGCCAATTCATTTATGAAAATATTATCGGTCTTATTCATAATAAGTTATAGAACATCTAAAGTCTTGCTAATGTCTCGTTGTCAAAAATTGTTATTCATAAACGCATTTTAGCCCTAAAACGTTCTATAAACCTACTATAAAGTTATGAAACCCAGAAGCCTACTATAACAGTACTATAAGGAAAAAAAAATGGCCGACTCTATACCAGCTGATAGAAAATGACGTTTGACCTACAAATGTAACATGTGCACTTGTATTTAATTTATGTTGCACTTCTGTTTAACCAATTTAGTTAGTTATTATATAACTACAATGCAAAATAGAAGCGAGGAAAAATATAACGAAGGACATAATTCGTCACATCCACGGCAAACTTACGAATCTTCAGAAAATGCATTTTACAGGGAATGTTAAGTTTTTTTTAGTAACAGCTAAGTACCGTGGTACATTTGGTTTGGTTTGTTTGGTAAGATTTAATCTTAAAAAAGTAGTATTTTTAAAACCAAATGTACCACGGTACCTATATACCTAGGTATAGGTACCTGTTACTAAAAAAAACTTATCATTCCCTGTAAAATGCATTTTCTGCAGATTCGTAAGTTTGTCTTGGATATGAGGAATAGCAACAAGAATTACTGTGGGACGCTGCTGTTTTGGGCTGTGGAAACAACGCTTTCAAAATGTCTTTTACATGCAACAACCATAGTGGCTAGAGCAGTCCTTTACAATATTGCAGTTGACCATGGAGACATTCAGTTAGAGGGTAGGTAGCAATATCAATGAATATCATACAGTCACCCCAAGAAGTTGCAAGGGGAAATGCAAATGCTAATTTACAAACTTTTCAGGAAACATTCCACCGAGGTAGCCTCACTTTACCAGGTTAGAGGTACATCTTCCCAGTTGTGTCCGGAGACGGTTCAGGGACTTCCGTGTGGATCATGTAGGTTTACACCCTGCAGGGAGATGCTCCAGTAGGGAGTGGTTGTGAAGCTATGTCGCAAACCATGCTCCGCCTCCTATCCTACCCTGTGTCCCAAAACATGCAGTCAAAGTGACCTCTGCGCTGCCACTGACAACATTGTGGAAGTGGCAAAGTTTTGGGCCAACAAGATCTAAAATACAGTCGTCCCCGCGACACAAAGAAGATAAAGAGGAAACATTTTAGCAAGTAGTGCATTAATAAAAAGCTTATACATATACAGATATCAGTTTAATTAATTTATTTTTAAAATACTCTAAACTTTAATTTGGCTTCTAGAACTTGTGCTAGCAGAACAACATTTTTAAAATGTTTCTTTTCATTTGCCATCTATGCCACCTCTTCTGTTTATTATTTGTAGTGAAGCACCATTCTTCCTATTGTCCTGAAATACAAAATTAATGTTATAATTCTTTCTCTTCATCAAACGAAGTTCTTGACATGCTTACTCAGGAACTTTGTAACTTATAAGTAAATTGGATAGGCACCTAATTCGTAAATCATGCCAGGCCGCCTTTTTCCCCTTTTTTGCGTTGGTGTCAGTCAGTATGTGTTTTTATTTTCTATCTTCTTATTGTGCCCAGAATTCAGCTACTTGTTTGGCGCCATCACCAGCGTCCACCTTCATTTTCTATTATGGAAACTCTCTCCCTGACCAATTCTTCCAAAGATCTAAGGAAAAGCAAAAGCAAGAATAAGTTTAAGAAATAAAGATTGTTTACAAAACAAAACTTACTTTGAACACATTTTAGTTGTAACAGTACAAACCTTATCTTCCTCCAACCAAAACGAGTATTCACTTCTTTGCCCTTTCTTGGAACTAGTCTCCGGTCTTAATTCCATTTCTTTTAAATACAAAAAAATATTCAAAGGTTTTCGCTCGCCTGACAATAAAATTACATTAACAAATTCACTGTCAAAAATGACGTTACCGCGGCAAAACTGTCGAAACCGTAGACAATAAATTAGTTTTCCGTACGTCATAATGTCTATGGTCACAATTATTTGGTGCGTAGACAGATATTCTCGTTTGATGACTCAATATGTTGACCAATTTATTGGATGACTTCAATAAAATGGCAACATTTATATTTATATTGAAGTTATAGCACGTTTTAGTTATCGAACGTTTATGAAGCGTTTATGAATACAAAATTTTATCGAACGTTTTAAAGGCTTAATGAGCATTTTAACTAATGTGTGCTTTAAACCTTCTATAAGCTTTTTTTATGAATAAGACCGTTAGTATGTAAGAAAATATCAACATCTTTTTAATAAAATAAGTGATAGGCATAATTTTAATACTAGAAATAAAGATAAATTAGATCAACCTTTTTTCAGATTATCTAAAGTACATACATCTTTTATGGGGTACTGTGTTAAATGCTACAACAAAATACCTTGTGACATATTGCAATTAAATGAAAGAAAATTTAAAACTCATATTAAAAGTACACTTTGTAAACAAGGATATTACAAATTAGAGGATTATATCCAAGATAAGAATGTTTGGAAACATGCTGGTCCTGCTCCATAGGACAATCTAAAAGTCTAGACAAAATCAAACTTGTTCCTAATTTAATTTATATATATATTTTTAATTATGACATCTTATTCTAATTCATTTTTACAATCTGCGACTACAGTGGCTCACACACTTGTTAAAGTTCAACTACTTTTGCATTTTTTTTTTTTAAATAACTTGTAAATATGTGAGCACCATGTATCTATCACTTATTTGATTTACCTGTCATTGCTTAATTTTTAATTCTTTTTACCTTTTGTGGTAGACTAATTTTATTATGGGTGCATCGTGTTCACATATAATTTTTATTATGTATACAAGACCTTGTAAAACATTTTTAAAAGAGTAACGGTGGAGTTTCTTGCCCATTCTTCTCCATACGAAAACTACCTTTTCGAATGGGCGACTAGAATCATTTCTATTTAGTTTTTTTTTTGACGTTCAAAAGTGCCTTTAATGTGCCTATTTGAAATAAATGATTTGACTTTGACTTTGATAAGTATATGCAGTTTATGATCACGTTTACAAACTTAGCAATATCGCTTCCAGTCTCGAGATAATTGAGTTTTTAAAATTTGGCGACACGGTTAGAGCGCTCAACGTCACAGGTGTTTACGCAAAGACTACTTACAATACGGCAATAATGTTTTTTTTTTATTATTTAAAGCTACATAAGAATGATTATTTTCCAAAGAACTATTAATTAAATACATGCCCTATATCTATACTTCTATACTAATATTATAAAGCTGAAGAGTTTGTTTGTTTGAACGCGCTAATCTCAGGAACTGCTGGTTCGAATTGAAAAAATATTTTTGTGTTTGATAGTCCATTTATCGAGGAAGGCTATAGGCTATATAACATCACGCTACGACCCTTAGGAGCCGCGCAGCGTGTGACACCGCGGGGACAAAACTATTTTCCTATCTCTAACACTGTTTTTTTTTCACAGTTTATAAACTTAAAATCCGATTATCGAACGATAAACGAAGGACATTTATCACTATTGCAGATGACCCTTCATATAGAAACTCACGCTTCGTTTGCATGGGGGTAGGCAGAAACTGCAATACGTCACCGGCTAGGGAAAAGGAAGTATCGCCTTACATACTCCTAGATGGAAAATGATTTATCTAAACTAAATAACGTTATAATACAGTGGGCACTGGTTACGGATTTACAGCAGTGGGAACATTATAGTCTGATTAATGTGTGTATCTACCTATACAGGGGGCATAACATTATTTAATTGAATTTAAACATTTTCTCATTCATCCTTTATTTTAGAACCCAGAAAACTGCATTAAAATACCTTTGGCAGACAATTAATTTCGTTAAAAAGCATTTTATTGTATTATCTGAATTTACGAGTAACATCTGTTTATTTTTGTATTGTGCAATATGTATTTTGGGATGCATGAAGAAGCCTCCTCGTGTAGCGCAGTTTGTTCCGCCAGTTACTCAACTGAACCGAGCGCTCGGTGCATCCTGGACAGTCACACCCAACACCTTATTTGACTGGACAATTCTTCCCTTGCGGATAATTTGCGGCTAAGGCTGGTTTTAGAGTCGCGCTGACCGCACGCTGATCGTCGGCGCGGACAGCGAAACGTATGAGCCGTCAGCGCTGAGCGGTCAGCATTACTCAGAAACGCTACCTTACTACATAGCATATCGACCCATCAGCGCTGACCATCAGCGTGCTGTCAGCGCGACTCTAAAACCCGCCTAACGCCGCCCGCCTGGTTTGCAACCACCCTCCCACCGAAGTCAAGCAGCCTGCTGTGTTTCGACGATGCGTGGGAGTTCCAGTGCCTTAGGCATCTTCTGGGAACGCTCGTTCCATCATAGACCTCATCCATCGCTTTCCATCAGGCGTGATCGAAGTTAAGAGCACCAATAAAAAAACACACTAATATTATACAGGCGGTAGTGTGTGTGTGTGTATGTGTTTATATGTTTGTTACTTCTTCACGCTCAAACGGCTGGACCAATTTTGATAAAATTTTGTATGGAGGTAGCTGACACCCTGGATTAACATATAGGCTACTTTTTATCCTAATATTCCCACGTGATCGACATATACGCGGGTGAAACCGCGGAGCACAGCTAGTAAAAAAAGTAAATGTTTTAATAACTGAAGTATCCGTTCCTGACCGTACATAAAATAGGACTTGTAACACATTTCAACGTGTCTCTATGTAAAATAGTTTTAACAACGTCCACAGTTCAGGTTTACGTTTATAGAGAAAGTTAGAACGACTCTATGTAGAGTTGTAGAGTCTAATGTAGAGTCATTTGAAACTGTAGAGCTCGTTTTACACTCCGTACCAAGATAGCTTTGGATGATTGCAAGTGCATTTAGAGGAGGAATAGATTTAAAAACTTACAAGAAATAATTTTAAAAGCTAACCGTTTAAAAAAATAAAATCGGGCGGTAGTTCCAGAGATTAGCGTTCAAACAAAAAAACAAACTTCCGCTTGGTTATTAGCATATATAGGGTGACTGGTAATTAGTGACCGATACTTAAACACGTGATTTTACTCATCATTATGAACAACTTTTACTATGGGACCAAACCTGAAATCGCGAAAAAAAAATCAGCTGTTCCCTAGATTTTGACGAGTTAGACGATCATACATGTAGGGAACAGCTGTTTTTTTTTCGCGATTTCAGGTTTGGTCCCATAGTAAAAGTTGTCCATAATGATGAGTAAAATCACGTGTTTAAGTATCGGTCACTAATTACCAGTCACCCTATATATAGTTAAATAACACATTAATTATTCTGACATAATATGTTCGATACAAAAGCTGTCAAACTGTCATATTCATTACTTAGATAAAATTTATCTGACAATACGTAAATCGGCCCTGAGATATAAAAAGGAAGTCACATATTTATCCAAAAACAATTTTCCATTTCATTACCAATACTTATTAACCAAGTACCCTTTATGTTTCAACTAGCTGCGCCCCGCGGTTTTACCCGCGTAAATGTCGATCCCGTTGGAATATCGGGATAAAAAGTAGCCTATATGTTAATCCAGGATGTCAGCTACCTCCATACAAAATTTCATCAAAATTGGTCCAGCCGTTTGTGCGTGAAGAAGTAACAAAACATATAAACACACACACACACACACACTCACAAACTTTCGCCTTTATAATATTAGTGTGATGATACAAAACTATACTGACAAATGCGTGCACTGACTGGACACTGGACAGGTCCTCTCAATTTGTGTGGTTCTTCCTCAAAAGTCCATCTCAGACATCGATCTACATGGTCTTCACATAACCTGACGAAGATTATGTCTGGACTTTAAAAGAGAGGCCTTTCTTCTCAGAGTAGTCAGCTAGGAAACGTCGTCCTTAACTAGTTTAAAAAAAGGGACCTGGAGGGATTGGAAACCGTAATTTTTTTATTTGAATCTGTGGTCTTTTAGCTTTGATTTGGTCTAACCAGAATATTGTTAGGTGCCGTAGTTTTTTTTTTATGATTTTTTTTGTGAGCCGAGGCAGTTTCGAAACTTGTTTCTACACGAAACTTCAAACGCGATTTACTCGAAATCAATTTATTTTCCCTTGAGGTCCCTTGTGAATTTTTGAATCTGTGGTCTTTTAGCTTTGATTTGGTCTAACCAGAATATTGTTAGGTGCCGTAGTTTTTTTTTTATGATTTTTTTTGTGAGCCGAGGCAGTTTCGAAACTTGTTTCTACACGAAACTTCAAACGCGATTTACTCGAAATCAATTTATTTTCCCTTGAGGTCCCTTGTGAATTTTTGAATCTGTGGTCTTTTAGCTTTGATTTGGTCTAACCAGAATATTGTTAGGTGCCGTAGTTTTTTTTTTATGAATTTTTTTGTGAGCCGAGGCAGTTTCGAAACTTGTTTCTACACGAAACTTCAAACGCGATTTACTCGAAATCAATTTATTTTCCCTTGAGGTCCCTTTTTGGTCAACCACTCACATATGATTGACGTGTAAAAGTGTTTGTGCAAACCTACTTAGAAAAATAAAATAATTTATCATTTATCAATACTTCACAGAAATTGGCGAAACACATCTTGAAATATCCAGCCGGATGTACTTTGCCCGCGCCCTTTGAATGTCATTTCCGTTGCCCCGGTGCCGGAAATATGACTTCTATTTACAAATAAATCAGTTTCTGCTAAACGTTTGACAGTTTCCGGTGGCATTACTACCAACATTATTGCTTAAATATAATTATTTTAGGGAGAGGAAAACCCTGTAGGGTTAAAAAAAAAACTTATTTATATGTATAAGTATGGTACAGACTCCAGCACATCAAGCTACTACAATCTGTCAAATTCCTTTAATTGATTTTCAACCTTATCGCTTAAGTATAAGGTTCAAAGTTGATTGGGAAAATTTGACAGTTTCGGGCGGCTTGATGTCCTGGCGTTTGTACAAAACATAGTATACAAAATATTTTCCCTAAACAAAGTAAACATTTTGTCCCAAAACATCTATACATCCTATGACCAAAAGAATGTTTACATTGTTAGTTCCAGAACGAGGTCAACAAGACTGACAACCCTCGCATGTTTGTTGGGTAGCTGGAAACATTGAGAAAGAAAATATGTTTATTCTGTCCTTTTTAGGGTTATTACTAAGACTTCGCTGTCTGTCCGTCCGTCCGTCTGTCTGTCACCAGGCTGTATCTCAAGAACCGCGATAGCTAGACAGTTGAAATTTTCACAAATTAATGTATTTCTGTTGCCGCTATAACAACATATACTAAAAACAAAATAAAATAAATATTTAAGGGGATATTTAAGGGGGGGGGGGATTCACGGAACCATTTGTGAAATATTAAGCTTTAAAGTGCTAATTTTTGTTACAGTCAAGTGTCCCTCCTCCCTGCCAGCTAAATAGTTGCTTTTGGATATGTGAAAAAATTCACGGCAGTAAACAAAATCAGAAAAAATATGATATTCTTCAGGAATATGTTAGGTAGATAGTGTGTTGAAAACATAACAATTACAACTAATTTGATACGATAGAAAAAAATCATGAAGATATACCTCTAAAAAAATTATTTTTACAATGCAAACCATACTAATACCACAGCTAAATAAACATACAATCATTCTGATTTTTTGTCAGATTATTCTACAAGCAACATACTAAAATACTAGTGTTTTAATTTTTTAGTCCAAACAATAGATTTTTTGTAATTAAATAATTGCTTCTTATTTTGCAATATAGGTATTACCAGCGTTGTGTCACCGCGCTTCTCTTTCTTTTCTATGCGGTCCGACAAAGACTGCGCTTTAGGTCATGTATTTGTACGAGCAGGAGTATTCTTTATTCGTAATAGTCTTTATTTATTATAAAATGTAGCTAGCGAGTGCGCCGCATGACATTATAAACCTATAAACCGAAACACTTGGCCCGGTTAACAACTTTCTTAGTGTGGGTCAAGTTATGAGAGGAAATAAGACATCGATATATTGGTTTTCATTAATACCTGCATTAGTACCTGTGGGGTAATTGCGTAACACAGTAGTAATAACAGTAGCAATGGCTTTCATTTTGACATTTCAACAACATTCATTGCGTTACTTACGTCGCGTCGTTGAGCAGACACATTTTTCAAACATATGAAGCAATGGATTAGCAATATCCTTCAGGATGATTTAGATTGTTATTGATAGTGTGTAACACAATTAAGATGCTAGTACCTTTGTATTTGTAATTCAAATGAATATCTTTACCATACAGTTTACTTTATAAATACGCAGAAGCCATGGCGATTTAGCGATATTCTTGGAATTTCATCTATAGCAATTCTTGATAAATTAGTAGGTTTTACAGATTTGACGCTTACGCTGTTTTGCCATCACTAGACTAGATGCGGAAGGTGGAGGACAGGGTGTGGTGGCGCAACCTGGGAGAGGCATATGTCCAGCAGCAAGGGTGGATCCTGGGGCGGGGGGGTCACGGCCCCTACCCCCAGATGGTATAAGTACAAGACATTGCTTCAAAGAGGAACGCTGAAGCAGTACCTACAAACTATCTATAATCTTCAGCAGTAGTGGCGGAACTACTATGGTTCAAGTGGTACAGTCAGTTCGTACTCAGGCACAGAGGTCTTAGGGGCCCCGCGCGTCCAAAGTTTTATACAGCTTTCCTCAACTCATGAAAAATAAAACTGGCCAAGTGCGAGTCGGACTCGCACACGAAGGGTTCCGTACCACAAGGCAAAAACGCAGAAAAAAACACGTTTGTTGTACGGGAGCCCCCCTTAAATATTTATTTTGTTTTTAGTATTGTTGTTATAGCGCATAGCGGCAACAGAAATACATCATCTGTGAAAATTTCAACTGTCTAGCTATCACGGTTCATGAGATACAGCCTGGTGACAGACAGACGGACGGACGGACGGACAGCGAAGTCTTAGTAATAGGGTTCCGTTTTTACCCTTTGGGTACGGAACCCTAAAAAGAACTTAATTAAAAAAAAAAACAAAGGGTCAAGTTGCACACTATAAAATGCATATAACGCTTTCCGCTCATAACGAGAACCACGCCACAAACGTGCAAAAGCAGTCCAGATTATGTTCAAGATCGCTACTACTTAGGAAAAATAGTGGTTTTGTCACAAAAATAACCTGTTTATTCATTCATTCGGAGACTTACTGCCGGAGTTTCGGGAGAAATGGACTCAGTTGCGGTTTGAATGCGGTAAGCCTCGCGTAAGAAATGCTGAGATATTTTGTCGCATCTCTTTGAGTGTAACTTCGCATTTATGGTTGTAAGATGGGACGCGGTTTAATTTTTGGAAGTTTAGTAACACAGAGATTTGGAGCAGGATATGGAGTCGGTTTTGCCCAGCAGTGGGATAGTTTGGATTCAGTTAAGGTAGCAACATGCTGCTGCGCTCTGCTGTGCCTACGACGCAGCTGTACCTTTCGCGTCTGCATCACTCCAGGACAACTGAGGAAGTCGTGCAGTATTTGAAGGTGAAGACCTACTGGACTCTGAGGGTCGAAAGGTTGGAATCGTCAAATTTTCCTTGCTTCGGCCAACCAAAGATTTCCAGGGTACTCAAGGTAATTCTTGTCCAGGTAAGATAATTCGAATTGATTTAAACTCGGTTATTCGAGAGCTGTTTGAGAAAATAAAGCTAAAGTTGTAAGTTTTCTCCAAAATCGCACTCGAATCTCAGTGAAGGCAATTTGTAATAGAGACGGTGCAGGTTAAGCTGGGTTGCGCCAGAAACTGCATTTAGTATGCCTTACAGCTGCGTTTGGGCATGGAGCGTGACTTGTGATCCCCAGGCCAAGGGACGAGCGGGAAGCGATTTTTGAGCAGAGATATTTTAACACGCAGTAGCGATGTAAAAATTTTGCAATATAAAAAAAAAAACGAATATCGCGTGCCAAAAATGTTGTCTAAATTTCTAGACCAAATAGCACGAGTGACAATACTTACATCTTACTACTGGTACATCCTAACGGGTAATTTGATCAAGACACGGCTTGAGTTATTATCGTGTAGAAATAAATCGTAACGTAAATATAATTTAATCAAAAAAAGTACCTATATAAGGTACTTTTTTTGATTACTTACATTATATTTTTGGTTGAGGAAAACCGATTCAAGTCATGTGCCTTCAATCGGTTTATTTTCGGTTAGTTACACACACACATGATAAGAAAAAATATAAGTATAGCTTTATCTACCGTAATATCACCAAAGCCACAAAAGTCAGCCTAATGAGAAGCCTACTCTTCCCGATTTTCCTATACGGCGCAGAAACGTGGACGGTTCGCCTCAAAGACCGACGCAAAATCGATGCATACGAGATGTGGTGCTGGCGGTGACTGCTGCGGATTCCCTGGACAGCGTTTAGGATCAATGTTTCGATCCTAGAGGAGCTAAAAGTCAAGCAGAGATTATCGTCGACTGTGCAAACACGAATTATCAAAAATTTCGGCCACGTGGTTCTTAACGAACTCTCCATGGAACGACTCGTTGTCCAGGGACAAGCTAACGGTCACGCGATCGGTCACCTACGCGTTGGGCAGACCTTATCAAAGTGTCAACACAAACCTCCATAGTTCAGAATTTCTGAGATGCTGAAGACCGGAATAAGTGGAGGAGCATCGCATGGGCTGCTTTGGCCAAAGAAAATGCGTTATAGAGGTATGAGGAACAGGGTGTAAAGTTCACTCATCCTCCATAGAAAACGGAGGATCCTCCAACCAGACGGGTGTTGTGTCCGGGCAAGGTAAAGTGCAAACCTTAACCTAAATCGATTTCGGTTTGGGGTCAATGACCGTAACCGGTTAAGAATTTCAACCGGTTTCCGAGCCCTGGTCGCCACCGCTTATAATTTACAACAATGTACGTGCACTGTGCAGCTTTTCCCTCGCAAATCGTGAAAAATAAAAAATGGCGGCGCTGTACCACCCGCTCAGAACACGTGATGGCAAACAGCCTCAGAAAACTAGCAGACCTTGTTTTATAGAAATGTTTTTACATGCACTTGCTTTTGAATAATGGAGTTTTGAGTTTATGGCATTTTTGTTAGGGTTTTCAGAGTTGTAAATTATTATAAGCATCGTTTTGCAAATCCTTCTCGTCGTACAGAGAAGATAAGTCGACGACCTGGCATATGCTGGGCTGGACTCCCATTTTCTTTTATCTATCTCTTCGTGTGCGAGTCCGAGTCGTACTTGGCCAGTTTTTCAGAACTAAAATCAGTCTATATAGGTACCGTTAACAAAAGCTAATCAACGCGGGTAGCCCGAGTTTAGCCAGAGAAAACCGGCAAGTTCGCACCAAATTTTAATTACTTTCGATTCAAATCTATTGCCTATTTCCAGTGCTAGACTTGCGCGATTGGCTAGCGGATAGCCGGGCCATAGCCGACCCGTTTCCGGGCCCTGATCGATCGGCCATAATTACGTGGGCCACAATCTAGGTAGGAAACTATTAATCAGTCACATGTACTGGTCAGAAATGGGTTGGATTTATTGTGTGTAATGAGGGTTGTGGGAGATTGGCATTGCTATGAAAGTAATTGTAGCAATGGTCGGGAATAAAGGCTCCTTCAAACAGGCGCGACACAAAGGCACCGCAAATCGCGCAACGAGCGGTGCCTTCGTGTCGCGCGCGATTATATCGCGTGTCGCGCCTGTTTGAAGGAGCGTTAAAGATGCGTGTTTTGCGGTTGTTTCAAACGTGAGGCTTATCAATACAATATCAGGAGGCACCTGCAGCTGTTTAGTACACTAATATTATATTGGCTTTTTTGTGGGGGTGTGAGTGTGTGTTTATATGTTTGTTACTTCTTAACGCTTAAACGGCTGGACCAATTTTGAAAAAAAAATTGTATGGAGTTAGCTGATACCCTGGATTAACATATACATATAACTTTTATACCGATATTCCCACGGGATCGACATTGACGTGGGTGAAACCGCGGGGCGCAGCTAGTTTATTACATAATCGTCCGTATCTTTTGATTGCATTACTAAGAAGTTTGATTTTTTTACTGATTCAAGGGATTGCAGCCTTGAGTATTTGATATTAATTTCAACTTGATAACTCTACGCGTTCCTGAGAGAAATGGTCTTGACTGACGAACAGACAAACGGACAACGAAGTGACCATATAAGGGTTCCGTTTTTCCTTCTCTGATACGGAACCCTAAAAATGAAAAAAAAAAAACGTTAAGCCCCGCTTTCCACAAACATCAACGGAGCTACATAACGCTATGGGTTCTCTGCCTTTTCGCCGAAAATTGTTTGCCAGATTTTCACTTGCCAACTAACGTTTCGCAGAATTTTATTTCGCCGAATAATCATTTGCCAACTTATCATATAATTTTGTTTTATTTCCCAACCTAACAGTTACCAACAATACCAACTGTACGTTTGGTCTGCTTTTCATAATGACGCTTTTTAAAATGCCAACTTTCAAGTAGCATAATGTTTTAGTTTGGGCAGAGAACCGTGTAAAGGGTATAAAGTAACCTAACCAAACCGAACCTCGGGGTGCCCTTCGCTCGCTCTTGCATCTTATGTCGACAACGGAATCAGGGTGTGAAATATTTGACAAATGATAAATGTCCCAAATGTTTTGTGTCATTATAATAAATAATTCTACCAAATGAAACGTTGTCATACAAAAGTTTGCTAATCTTTAGTTGTCAAAGTGAAACATCGGCGAAACGTTGTTGGTTGGCAAGTGATAATCTGCCAAACTATTTTCGGCGAAAAGGCAGGACACCAACGCTATTTGGAATTCTGAGCGACGATAGCCATCGCGATACGTGGTGTGTGGCAACTCTAAGTATTAAAATAAAAGGATGTCTGGCTAGTTCTACAAATTGAGGAATTATGGTTGGCTCAGGTCGTAGAATAATATATATTATATATTTGTGTTAATTGACACTATGAAATAAAAGTTTATATTGGTTTCTAATTGGGCACTAAAAATCATTTCTCTCAAGCAAATATTTATACGATAAATTTACATAAAAAGGGGCAAAATTGTCACTTCCCTGTGGGGCGACATTCCAAAATGCAAAATATAAGACCATATAATAAGGTTTAAAAAGCAGTTTAGTAGAATAATTTTATTATAAGATAATAATCATATACATAAGGTTTCCATAAAACGCTAAAACAGTTTTATGGTCTCTTATTTTCTCCGAATATTGTCGACTTTACAAAGGCGACGCGTATTGAGTATCACTTCCCTGTCACCTAAAAGTTTGTTAGAATCACCTTGAAATTGAATAGTAAGTAACGTTGCCGCTCGGGCAATAGAAAGAAAGGGGTGACGACAGCATGTAACGGCTGTGTTTTGTTTCATTCGAGCAGCGATCGGGTCGTGTCCGTGCGTTTAGTGGTGACATTTGCGTTCGGGGTCAGTCAAATTCTCACTCACATGGTACGTATTTACAGTTAAATTATAAAATATTATTTAATTTTAATACATTGTAAGTATGTATTTTAGTTGCACTAAAGATTTATGGAGATTTTAATTGTAATAAAATAAAGCAATCTTCTAGATTTAGGGAAAAAACATTCAAAATATCACTTCCGTGTGTATCACTTCCCTGGAAATACATAGACAGGGAAATGAGAACACTCCAGAGAAGTGATAAAAGGCTTGTTCTGTGGCTGTTGGCACTAAATAAAATGTGCACTGCGTTATTACAAGCTTTTATTTAACTTGCCGTGTGCGTTAGTTTGTTAGTTATTATGTATGGGTCAAATCTTGCAAGTAAAATTTGACCAACTTCCCAGGGTCCAATCGAATTGAAATTTTGTACACCTGGTTAGGTCAGGTGACAATGCAATATTACGTTACCATTGAGCTGGTCTAATGAAGGAGACGAATGTTGGCCATAAGAACTCCTAAATTTTACTGTTTTTTCGTTATTTTAATGTATGTGATTCTATTTTTACTTATATTTGCCAATAATTTAAGAGCCGAAAATAATTTCGAAGTTCTTTATAGAACCGATATGAGTAAACCAAAAGGGAAATCGCAGACTACAGAAGAAATATTGAGAAAAAAAGGAGAAAATGAGAGAAAACACAAGTATAAGAAAGACTATCTCTGAAATGTCGGATCGAGAAAAACGACTATTGTATAAAAAGCATGGCTGGAGAGATCCAGTAAACACTATAAAAAAGAAATGTGCTGTAAAAAAAGCTTCTGTAGATTTTATGAGAGCTAATACATCATCTTCTCGTCCCACATACCGCAGTCTCAAGACGAAAGTCTTTGACCAGTGTGGGTTGTTGCCAGTCATGACATAAGGCACTGAAATGTGGTCGCTCACAATGGGCCTTATTAGAAGGCTAAAAGTCAACCAAAGGGCAATGGAAAAGGCTATGCTTGGAGATTCCGTGCGTGATCGAATCAAAAATGAAGAGATCCGCAGGAGAACCAAGGTAACCGACATAGCCCGAAGAATTGTCAAACTTAAGTGGCAGTGGGCAGGGCACATTGCTCGTAGAACAAATAACCGATGGGGCCGAAAGGTTCTGGAGTGGCGGAGACGTAGTGTTGGAAGGCGTCTCACAAGGTGGACCCGACGACCTTGTGAAGGCCGCAAGAAGTCGTTGGATGCGAGAAGCACAAAACCGGTCGAAGTGGAGGTGCTTGGGGGAGGCCTATGTCCAGCAGTGGACCTCTTTCGGCTGAAATGATGATGATAAATGATGAATACACCATCAAGCCTCATTTCGTTTAATAAAGAAAACTTAATATTCTTCATAATTCATATTTCTCTATAACGACAGCATTATCTTGTCTGAATTATCACTTCCCTGGTTGGTATTATAGTAGACGTTTAGATTTATTTTTGCATATAAACTGTTCTATTTATTTAATAAATATCATACTTACTAGTATTTACTACAACGTTTACTGTCAAGTCGATTTTAAGATCAAACAATCTTCTAGAGTCACTTCCCTGTATCTACTCTCATTTCCCTGTCTTCTGCAAATTGAAAAATGCCTATAACTTCTAAATTAATCAATATTTTGACTGACCCTTTCAATTCTAGATTACTCCATCATGTTTTAATAAAATAGTTAACTTTAAAATGATTTACATTAAAAAAAACGATGGGCCGAAAATAATTCAATTTTATTCCCTTGTTTGTAGAACTAGCCGTCTATGAAATACGGGCTAAATCTTTCCTTTTTTCGGATTAGGCTGGGAGGTAAAAAGTTGAACAAACTTCTAGCGAAATTCGCTAAGTTACATACAAGAAAAACATCGTGATGAAAAAAGAAATAAATCATCATCTGCCTAGACTTTTCCCAACTATGTTGGGGTCGGCTTCCAGTCTAACCGGATGCAGTGAATACCAGTATTTTACATGGAGCGACTGCCTATCTGACCTCCACAACCTAGTTACTGGGTAATACGATACCCCTTGGTACGACTGTTTGACAGACTTTCGGACTTCTGACTACCCGTAACGACTGATCCACGAATGTGTCTCTTAGGATACAGGTATACCCTAGTTTAAGAGACAGGGTAACGTAAAGGTACAATTCCGAGATGGGGTGCAGACTGCAACCGCAGGCGACAATGCGGCTAGCGGCTGCGGTTGACCGCAGTGCTGCCTGCAGTCGCGGTTGCTTCTATTTCCAAGCACGGCGGCATGCCGCGGCTGCACAATGCATAGAACGATGCCTCAGCCAGTCCAATACCTTTGTGCGCGACAGAATGTCGGACAACACTACCGATAGTTTACTAATGTGTCTTTTGTTAGAAGAGGAAGATGATGACGACTTGTTGTTACTTTATGTCAGAAAAAAAAGAAATGCACCTGATCTTTTTATAAAAGTCGACATTTTTGTACGTGTGAACTCTCAGCGGTTCGCGACACCACTGGCGCTGCAGTCTGCGGTCGCTGCGCGCCGTGGCTGCAGGCCGCAGTGTTGCCACGCTCGGAATCAATTTCATAGAGAATCATAGTAACCAGTGGTGTCGCTTGCAGTTTAGGGTTGCAGTTTGCGGTCTGCAGCCCATCTCGGACTTGTACCTTTAATTGTCAACAGATGTAGGGACTATCAACATGTTCTACCATATATTTTACTAACATACTTTGTATATCTTGCTTGTTACTAGTATAAGTTTAGTTTTTCTCACCATCTGTACCTTTTTGATCAATAAACAATTATTATTATTATTAATGACAGCTGGGACCAACGGCATCCGAGGCAAGGCTGGGTGAGGGGGCTGAGCGAGGCAAAGATGGTCACCCATCCACAGAGCAACCGCGGCAAGCGTAGATTAACCTGATCGATCGACCTGTGCGGCTGTTATTATTTAGCCACCCCCTCTTCTCTTAAGAAAGAAATAAATCTGAAGTTAAAATCGCCTTACATCGCCTAGCCGCACAGTCCAAGAGCTAACATCCCGACTTACGAGTTGCAGGTCGTGGGTTCGATACCAGCATGCGTAGCATGAACGTTGTAGCAACGGGCACAGAGTACTTTTTGGTATACTGAAAGAAACGGGTTTTGTCGACGGAAGAATAGACCAAATGACAGATTGTAGAAATACCATACCATAACCATAATCAGCCTATAATGTTCCCATTGCTGGGGCACAGGCCTCCTCTCGGTGAGAGGGAGTGGGCCGTAATCCACCACGCAGACCCAGTGCGGATTGGCAGATGTCACACGATTTTTTGGTTCTAGGACATACCGGTTTCCTCACGATGTTTTCCTTCACCGTTTTGAGAGCAGTGGTGATGAAATAATTTACACAAAGTAAAGCGCCTGTCTGGGTTCGAACCTACGACCTACAACTCGTAAGTCGCGGCCGTTACCACTTGGCCACCACTGCTCTCCCATACCATTGTAGAAATATTTGTACGCATTCCACGCGTCTAAGCATGGCAATGTGTCATTGTGTCTATTCTTCTGTCGACAAAACGTCATCATGCCACGCGTGCTGGCAGGCGCTGCAGGTGCCTCCTGATATTGTATTGATAAGCCTCACGTTTGTAACAACCACAAAACACGGCTCTTTATTCCCGACCATTGATACACACACACACTCACTCACAAACTTTCGCCTATATAATATTAGTGTGATTGCGGTGAGGGATAAATAAATATAAAATTCTAGTCTGTTAAAAATGTGACAGTAGGGTTGCTCTAAAAAGTAACATGGCAGTAGGGTCGCTCTAAAAAGTAACAAGTCCAAATTAACCAACTAACATCAGCATGAAGCATTTCCGCAAACCAAACCTCCTTCCTCGACCTTGACAGAAAAACATAACACTGTCGCAAGTCTTCAAAATTCTGAGGCCACGTCCCACAAAGTGAGCGAGGCGAGGCTAGTTTATGCGATAAGAGTCATTAGGATTCCTCCCAACCGCGTTTGTATCTCAACAGCCCATTCAGTACGTGTGCTGGGTGTTAAACAACTAACAGCTATATTGTTTAGGTGTTAGACCCAAAATATGAGATAAATCTTGATCTGACCTCTGATTCGTGTTGTGTGTGATCTTTGTTCGAGTGGAATAACTAAGTTTTGTATTTAACACCCTTGTCAAAGGTGGAGTTAGCGCTGTTATACAGCCTCTTGTGTCAGAAACGTCATAATTTAAGGGTGTAGTAGGTTAGGATAGTAAATATTTAACAACTGCCAAACTATTTACCTAACTGCCCATTCCAACATTTTTACTGGCCATTCATTTATTATACTACTTGAGTAGCAGTAAAATGACTCATCATAATCAGCCTATAATGTTCCCACTGCTGGGACACAGGCCTCCTCTCGGTGAGAGGGAGTGAGCCGTAATCCACCGCGCGGGCCCAGTGCGGATTGGCAGATGTCACATGTCTTCGAATTTTTGGTTCTAGGACATGCCGGTTTCCTCACGATGTTTTCCTTCACCGTTTTGAAAGCAGTGGTGATGAAATAATTTACACAAAGTAAACCGCCTCACTGGGTTCGAACCTACGACCTACAACTCGTAAGTCGCGGCCGTTACCACTTGGCCACCACTACTCTCAAAACGGTCAAAATGACTCAACGGGCAGACAAATCGGAATTAGAAATCTAATTTGGAAGTAGCGCTCACCGGCCGCTGCAGCCGCGAGCCGAGCGAGCAAAGCGCGTTCGCTCGGCTTGCGCTCGGTTGACGTTATTTTTTTTAGAAATGCTCCTGCATTCTGCTCTACCACGGGGGAGATAGTGCAGTTATGTGGGACTCTAACCCACTAAAACTCCACGGTGTCCTCCTCTGCCGCTTACGGCGGGAACACGGGCACGCGTTAGCACCCCTCCTCTGGGGAGTACTCCCCATCACCGGCGCACCAGAACACATAGCACACCGTGACCACCCCAGGGGCCAAACCAGCACATGGGCGCCAGACGACCCCGTGTCTGGGCACCTTTTGTCCCCCTGCGAAGGGTCAAGTCATTGGTCCCGCCGCCTGCCAATTTTCGACAAAAAGAAATGTAGTGGAGGGTAACAGGTTTTAGAATCTTAAATTCTTTCTAGCGAGGCAGCACATTTCTGAACCCAAAAAAATATTATTTTTCAGCGTCCTATATATTTTACACCCTAAAATATGACTACACTTTTCTGATACGACGGCTGCTGTCGTCGACGCGAGTCGCTCGATGCACACTAAGGTAGTACAAATACATACACACACCTACAAGTTTGTGTATGTGTGTGTACAGTCACCAAAAGAGATAAGTAACCAGGGTCGTCAGATATAGTTCAAGTTTAGTAAGCAACCGGTGGATGTTTTCAAATGAAATTTAATTTGAAAAATGAACAGAATGAAAAATGAATTAAATTGCATTCAAAAATATCTTTCAGTTTTTACTAAACTTCAACTAAGTATATTCGACGACCCTGGTTACTTATCTGTTTTGGTGAATGTACACAAACATGTGGGAAATATTTCGTAACCCACGAAATATTTTGTCTTTTGCGGAAATCAAATTCACGATCCGTAGAGTAGAAATTCAAATACTGTACCAACATTTCGTAAAAAAAATTCGCGTTAGCAACGTTAACCCAAAATTGATTGTAATAATATTTCGCCCGGAAGCAAATCGTACCAAACTGGCGTCATATCTAATGATAAAAAATACTCAAATGTCGGAAAATAGTCAGCTTATGGTGAAATACATAATGGATTGCCCTAAAATCTATCAAAAAGAGTAATGGTCTGCACCATTATAACAAGAGCTGTTGGCGTAACTTATAAGCGATTCGACGTTTTTGGCACGCGAAATAGTTGCTCTTGTGTTTCACGAACTGTGTCCAAATAAACATTTTTCTTTCTTTTCTTACTTTCTTTGCGTTATCGTTATCTGTGGTTGGTGTGTATGAGAGAATAGTAGTGAACTGTGGGTGTACTGTAGGCATTGAAGGTGAGATAAATAAGTAAGATGTTACATAGAAGTAGGCTGGCCCTGATGGACCGTGGCTCAAAGCGCTAATATTTAAATATCTTTGCCCGTAATATTTAACGTGGTAGGTCGAATCTAACGATTTCAATCTTTAGCTATTATTGAATACTAGCTTCTGCCCGCAACTTTGTCCGCGAGAAATACGTACTTTCTTCTAAAAATTTCGAAAATGTATAATAATAATAATAACTTTATTTCCAATTTTACAATTTGGGGCAATAAGTTAATTCTATTACAATATTCTTGCATAAATCACTGATTACTCCACTGTCACCCAAGCTAAGATTAAACTTGTGTTATGGGTGCCAGGACTCTCTCTGTTAATACATTTCTCAATTTATACAAAACTAGTACGGAGTTACATTGGATAGGAAGCTATCGATTGAGTATAAAAAGAAAACAAAGTTATAAAACAAAGAAACAAACGATAGAAAAGATTAATATAAAGATAAATAAAAATGTATAAAAATGTATAGCCTCTCTCTAGTGAGAATTAGGTGAGGTTTGTGGTGTAAAGTGTAAGTGTATGACGGGGTGTGTCATGTGTATGTGTCGTGTGTATGTTTTATGTATACGTGTCGTGTGTGTGTGATGTATGCGCTTGTAGTATGTTAGAGTTGTTTGAAAAAGCAGAAACTTTTTAGAAAAGCTTTCCAAGTAACTTTTCAGTCTCCCCGTAGGTAAGAGTTGTGAGCCATTGACTCACTTTCTTTTTACATTCGAATTTATTTAGGCCATAAATATTACATTGTTTGTTAACTGTATTATAAATTCGACTACCTAATACTCGAAAATGTCTTTCGGCCAATTGAGTTTTGTAGCGTTCTATAGGACAGACATATTTTGATCTCATATTTGCCAGACGTCCAGTACTGTATTTCAGAGAACCATGCCTGCGCAAGATGGTATTGAGCACAAAGAGCTGTCTAACAGTCATAACCTTACAGTCTTTATACAATTGTATGGTACTATACCGGAAATGTTTAAAAGTCATGACCTTGAGTACAGCTCGTTGCGCTCTTTCCAGTTTAAGGAAATAAGTTTTTGGAGCACCTCCCCAAGTCGTTATCCCAAATGCGAGTACTGACTGACAGAGTGAGAAGTAGACCATCCGAAGTGTATCTAAGTCTGCACTATGGCGCAGACTCTTGAAAATCACTATGAGTTTCCTCACTCTGCCGGACGCTCCATCAATTTGCACTTTCCAGGACATTAGGTTGTCTATCATGATACCAAGGTACCTGACTTGTGTTGTTCTGACCAAGGGAGGACAGAGGCATTGGTCTAACTGTTCATTACAAGTGTGGGCTCTGACAACAAACGATTGTTCCGGCTGCGTACAAGATCTAATTGAGAACGGGATATATTTAGTTTTATCGATGTTTAATGTAAGAATATTAGCTCCCAACCACGACATCACGATGCCCATCGCAAACTCCGCTCGCTTCCGAACTTCTCTCCAGTCCAGACCCTGCACGAGCAAAGCGGTATCGTCCGCGTAAGTATATATGCTACAGTATGGGATAGTTAAGTTACAGAGGCTGTTAACATATATCAGGAAGAGGGTAGGTCCCAAAATTGAGCCCTGGGGAACTCCAAATGACAATAAGTGATCGTCACTGACGTATGAGCCAATCTTGACACATTGTGTCCTTTCAGAGAGGTAGCTCTTAAAGATTTCCAGCGCTGGACCCCTCACTCCCACTCTCTCTAATTTTGACAACAGGATAGGGACAGAGACAGTGTCAAATGCCTTGGATAAGTCTATGAAGACACCCAAACATTTAGACTTAGCATCAAGTACCTTTACAGCACTATCAATAAAGGCAGCGACAGCGTCCTCGCAAGACTTGTTCCTACGAAAACCGTACTGATTAGCCGATAAAATGCCATGTGCCTCCATAAAGTTAACGAGACGACTGTTTAGGACCTTTTCTAAAATCTTTGACAGCGCCGGAAGGACAGATATAGGTCTGTAGTTATTAACACTGCCTCTGTCTCCACCCTTGTGAATGGTATGCACAATCGCTTTCTTCAAGGACCTCGGAAATACTCCCTTGGAGATACATAGATCACATATGTGTGTTATAGGGGGCACGAGGAACTGGCGGCTCTCCCTTATCATTTTGGTTGAAATTCCATCCCACCCTGTAGCAGAATCAGTACGAAGACTCATTATGATTCTCTCAACTTCATCAAAATCCGTGGCAAGAAGCGCGAGAGAGTTCGGCTGTACATCATCCCGGAGAAATGGAACATGCTTAGAGTATGTATCTAAGTGTCTGTCCGCAAGATTTTTGCCAACACTTGCGAAAAATTTATTTACCTCATTTATTGAGGATTTCTCATCATGACCAGGAAGGGTCAAGAGGTCTGTAGGGGGAGATTTAGATACTTGTTTACCTAGAATGCAATTTATTACTTTCCAGGTCGCTTTAGTATTATTTTTTGCATTAGTAAATTCATTTTTCTCATAATTAGTTTTAAGTCGGTTTAATAATTTGTTACAGAAGTTACGATAACAGAGGTATGTGACTTTCAGAATGTAATTTTCTGGTGATTTTTTATGTTTCCTATGCATCTTATCCCTGTTTCGGATACATCTAAGTAGCCCCTGTGTGATCCAGGGCTTAATTATTTGCGCCCTAGAGGGCACAATACTGATTTTAGTGTTTTTTTGTACAATTGCGGTAAGTGTATTTATAAGAATATCAGTAGCTTCATTCGGATCATTGGTTAATATGACGGGACTAAAATCTGTTTTGGATATTTCTGTGGCTACTGTACAATGATCGATTTTTGTGACCAATTTGGGCCTTTTTTTTGGACTCTGGTTATTTTTTAAACATACTAATATTGGTGCGTGGTCGGTAATGTGAGTATCCAATATAAATGAGACCAATGAACTATTCACTTTTATCATAGTATGATCCAAACAGTTGTTTTCCCTAGTGGGAGATGTATACGCCGGTAGCAGCCCATGTGTTGCAGTCAAGTTCATGTATTCACTGTAATGTGGATCATTATTACTTGGGCTTATGTTGATGTTCATGTCTCCCACCAGAATTATATTTTTATACGTAGACACTGTAGCTAATATGTTATTTAAGCTGTTTAAAAAGTTATCTGTATGTCTAAAGGATGGGAGTTGGATGGAGGATGTTTATGAGCTTTAGATAAATAAGTAATCGGGCCAATTTTTAAGTTCATAGATCAAGCGGATTAGATTTTTCACCCCCTCAGGGGTGTAATTTTGAAGAATAATTTGGATTTGTGCCAAGTTTCAAGTTAAAATTTATTTATACCATTTTTTTTGAGTTAATCAAGCCACTCACTAAAATCCCCTTAAAATCGAATTACCACTTTTTTAATTGAACAATAATAGATACAGTAATTATGACTAAGTATAAACCTAAATTTTTACATGTCACATTATCATGATCTGTATAATTACTTATGTTAAGACCGAAATTATACAAACACTTATGGCAAATAAATTGATTAGATTTGATACGCTTAGTGCCGAAGCACACCATGCGGTGCGGCACCGCAACACATCGACAGCGTTTACGGAGAAAACAAATGAAAGAAGTTGTAGAGCATGCCACGAGTCACTGCGACGCAACTTGCGGAGCGACGGATGAAAACAAGTGAAGCGCGTGCTTGTTGCTTGACACAAGTCGCAACGCCCCTGGCCATGAACGTGGCTTTTATATCGTCCCGGGCCTATCTCCCATCGAGATTCTAGAGAGATCCTCATGGAATTTAGGTCCAAAACTAGATTTCAGTACAGATTGTAACGAAAGTCAGTTTAAGGCGTTTGGCACACTGCACCGCATCACGGAGCGGGACGCAGATGACGTGCGCGCGTGATTTTTTACATACAAATTCAATAAAAGCGTGCTTCCGTTCGGGACATTTGGCTCCGTTACACGCACCTCGTTGCATAATGCGGTGCAGTGTGCCAATCGCCTAAAATCGAAAATCGCTTTCCCCTCACATCTTGGACGTGCAACCAAGAAAAAAGTTTGGGTGCTATCGGTGGCTCAGTAAATCAAAGTATATTACAAGTTATATCGTCCACTATCGCGGCTTCGTCGAGAGTAAAACTATTGACTGTTTTTATTTATTTTCGCCGCTACGTTGGATGTCGGATGATATTGAAAAGGCTGGGGAATAATGGCATAAAATGCTTGAATGGAGTCATTGAGATGCTTTGTCTATAGTATGTCAATAGTATCAGTCTGATGGTCTGAAAAGGTCTGTAACAAAAGTTTTTTTAATGGAAGGTTGCAACATAGTAGGTAAGTACATACTATATTTTTTCAAGTAAATCGCTACAGCTCTTTTGTAGAAAAAAAATGCTATTACTATGTATGTGTGTGTTGTGTGCATTTATGTTGGGGTGTGTGTATATGTTTGTTACTTCTTCACGCTCAAACGGCTGGACCAATTTTGATAAAATTTGGTATGGAGGTAGGTGACACCCTGAATTAACATGTAGGCAAATTTTTATCCCGATATTCCTACGGAATCGAAACTTATGCGGGTGAAACCGCGGGACGCAGCTAGTTCTAAAATAAAATAAATAACCAAAAAAACGATGAGGGCGCCACTGCGAGGGCGCCGCAGGCTTCCTCTCTCTGAGAAGGAATGGGCTATAATCTACCACGCGGACCCAGTGCAGTTTGGAAGATCGATTGGTCTTCGAATTTTTGTTTCTTCACGATGTTTTCCTTCACCGTTTTGAGAACAGTGGTGATGAAATCACTTACACTTGACAAAGTAACTGGGTCCGAAACCACGACCTACAACTCGTAAGTCGCGGTTGTATCCACTGAGCCACATGGTAATCGTCGTAATTTGGAAAGGGTAGATAATTAAGATATCTTAAGGCGAAAGCGCCAGGGTAGCCCGCGAAATTCAATTTTTTTAGGTTTTTTGCAATTTGCTGGTCAGTATTAAGTTGTACGTTGATTAAAATATGATTCGCGGCCGTAACAAATATGTATTTACAGAATTATAATCATTAAAGTCATCAACACAACTCTCTAAGACCATGTAATCCCCAAGAATGACTATTTCATGAAATCTTGACATTTGGGGATTACATGGTCTTAGAGAGTTGTGTTGATGACTTTAATGATTATAATTCTGTAAATACATATTTGTTACGACCGCGAATCATATCTTAATCAACGTATAACTTAATACTGACGAGCAAATTGCAAAAAACGTAAGAAAATTTGAATTTCGCGGGCAACCTTAGGCCTGAAACTGCGTTAAGCGGGCGCCCGCGACGGGCAACCGTCGCGTGTCTACGCGCGTGGACACGCGGGTGGGCTCCGTGGCTACGCGACGGTCCCCGTCGCGGGGACCCGTCGCGGAGACCGATTTACGCAGTGTCGCTAGTTCAATTTTAACGGTGCACGGTGTGCTTGTATAGTCGTGTCGATGGAGAACTTAATATATTATTACGTAGCAAAATCACCTAGCGTTATTAACTTAACAAGCCCGTGCGTGTTCCCGCTGGCGGGGACCGCGCGTGCCCCCGCGACGGGTTCCGTCGCACGGAGGCGGGCCCCGTTGCGTGGGTGCGGGGCGCGCCTCCCCGTGACGGACACCCGCGCTGGTCCCCGCGACGGAGCACTTTTGTATGAAACCGCGCGGGTGCCCGCTTAACACAGTTTCAGGCCTTAGAGCTTCCCCCTTAAAAAGATTAATTATAACCTTAGATTTAGGACAAACTGGACACTTTGGACTTTCATATTATTTGTCTGAGCTCTTTATAATGTCCTCTGAACTATTTGTTTGAGCTAAACAAAGATTTTCTATTCTATTCTTAAAGATAAGCCCATTTTTTAATGAAAACGGCCAGAGAATAATATTTCTGAAATTATACTTACATTGAATAGAAAAAAACGGCCAAGTGCGAGTCGACTTGCGCACCGAGGGCTCCGTACAAAGTAGGTATGTTTGTAGTTTTAAAATTATTCTTTTTGTAATTTACGGTTTTCGGATTTGTTTCTTTACTTGTGCTACATGACATTGCTTCTTGCCAAATTACGTGATTCTAGGTCAACGGAAAGTACCCTATCGGTTTTGATTTCGGAACATATACGCCTGTATCTTTTAATTGCGTTGACTTAGAAGTTAGATTGTTTCACTGCTTCAAGGGATTGCAGCCTTGAGTATTTGATATTAATTTCAACTTGATAACTCCACACGTTCCTAAGAAAAAGGGTCTTGACTGACGGACAGACAAACGGACAACGAAGTGATTTTGTAAGGGTTCCGTTTTTCTTTTTGAGGTACAGAACCCTAAAAAAGCAAGATTATATTAATATGTATCGTATACATTTGCGGGTGAGTTGTTATGAATGATTGTCATTTGTAACACCCAGAGTTACTTGTAGGCGAGGAGCTGCACTTTACAATTTCATAATCATTTATTTATTTTATTATTTATGTACACACAGTAAAACATATGCAGACACGACATAATTGTGTAAGTATTAGCTGCGCCCCGCGGTTTCACCCGCATAAGTTTCGATCCCGTAGGAATATCGGGATAAAAAGTAGCCTATATGTTAATCCAGGGTGTCAACTACCTCCATACAAAATTTCATCAAAATTGGTCAAGCCGTTTGAGCGGGAAGAAGTAACAAACATATAAACACACTCACAAACTTTCGCTTTTATAATATTAGTGTGATTGGGTACTCTATATTTCTTAAGAAATTTCTTCCAGCAGACCTGCGAAAGGAGAAATGACAAAGAAATGTAGATAGTCATAATAGCAGTGTGTGAGAACAAGAAGCGAAGAATATGATGTGTGACGTCTTAAAATATTAGCTACTTAAGGCTCCTTCAAACAGGCGCGACACGCGATATAATCGCGCGCAACACAAAGGCACCGTTGTGTTGCGCGCGATTATATCGCGTGTCGCGCCTGTTTGAAGGAGTCTTAAGTTTCAAATACAAACCATGTTTTTTTTTTAAAGTGTCTAGGGAAACGGTTTACCTAGCAGAAAGCTTTTAGAACTAAGTATATTCTTTTCTAGGCACCTACTTCAGATAAACTCTGAATATTTAAGCGAAGTTCTAGGGGATGCGATAAGTAGGCCGCGAAATTCGAATTTTCTGAATGTTGATTATCTAATCCTCATCATCATCTGCTTAGCCTTTTCCCAACTATGTTGGGGTCGGCTTCCAGTCTAACCGGATGCAGCTGAATACCAGTATTTTACATGGAGGGACTGCCTATCTGAACTCCACAAACCAGTTACTGGGTAATACGATACCCCTTGGTAAGACTGGTTGTTAAACTTTCGGGCTTCTGACCAACGGCTTAACGTGCTTTCCGGGGCACGGAGGGGTCGTCACGCGGCTCCCAACGCCCGGAGCGTCTCCTGCGGCGGCTAGGACGGGAGGCTTTCCGTCAGCCACCTCCTTCGCTAGCATGACTGCTTCGCAGAAGGAGGTGACTGCCTCCCACTCCCTCTCCGGGCCGGACGAGAGAAGTCGCCACCGCTGCCGATCGCCTCTACGAGGACACGGCGGTGCTCCGCCCAAGCGGGGCAGACTTCTACCGTATGCTTCGCCTTGTCCTCTGGGCGATGCTCGCAGTGGTGACACCCGGGCGTTTCCTCCCTCACGCAATTAAGGTGCTGGTTGTAATTTTATGTCAACAATACAACTTGCCAAGTACAACCAGATAATCAAATCAAAGTTACACACAAACATAGTTTGTGTACACGAAGTATGTTCAACAAGATGTAACACCTTCCGAAATTTGGTATCACGGATCCCGCGTTAACTAAGATTAACAATAAATTTGTAAATCCACGGATTAAGTCGGTAGCGCCGATCGTAAGTTTAACTAAGCCGGTAAAATATATTATAAAGACAAAGGGTCTTTGTTGAGTAAGTAATTAAAAATATAAAGGAAATTGTTTGCTTGGGAATTCAGATTGAAAATAAACATATAACAAAATACAACATTGACTTCCAGACAAAAGAATAAATCAAGGTTTTTGAGATGGATTATTTTTCGAAGGATAATTATATGCTGACAAGTGACCATAAGTGCCTGATGAAATAATTCTATGTGATAGGCTTATGTAAAAAATACAGGAAAAATTAAACGATGTCTCTAAATAGCACACTTTTTCAGAAATCATCAACAAAAGTTACATTAGTTCCACTATCGGTCAAGAGATGGCGCTGACCTAAAACTGTAATATTCTACACCGCAGTGCGCAGTGTTAAAATTCTTTGATGAATATAGGCCTCGGCGATGAAAACCCTCGGAGCGCGAGTCCGACTCGCTCTTGGCCGGTTTTTATATTTAAAAACATTGGTCAGACAGGAGACATAGTATTTCCATAGTTCTAGATAACCAGTTCACTTAACCACCCAAACCCATAACCCAATATCTTTGTTTCCATCCTACAACAACCGGGTAACCAAATACGAAAAGAGAAGCCCAAGATTTCAAAATATACATTACTCCTTAATACCTAGACATGAAATAATAATATGGAAAACTGATTTAGTAGGTCGTCGCGCAGTTATTAATTAAGTCGCAAGTAACATAACTAACAGATGTGGTCTCAATTGAGACCTTACTCCATATTAGTTTCTGAGTTATGGAATGATAAAGGTACATGTATTATATTCGTAGTGACGTCCTAAGAAAATGAGTTCAATGGTGGATTATTCTGAAATCACTTCAAGTGCTGATTTTAATCAATGACGTTAAGATCGATGTAATGTATTGAAAAATTGTTGTTTGTAACTTTTCTACACAAAAACTACTGAACGCATTTGGATGAAATTTGGCACACAGATAGTTTATAACCAGGATTAACACATAGGACTTTTTATCCCGATATTCCTACGGGATTGTAACTTATGCGGGTGTAACCGCGGGGCGCAGCTAGTACGAGTATAAATTAATAGTTATGGTACTCAGTGACAGTAATACGCCAAATCAAAATTGGTAGGTTGAATTGAATTGATAAGTTTGTAGTCTCAGGTCAATAGCAAAACTACCAATACTGGTAAGACTCTGACACTCCCTTCCGCTCCACCCAGAGCTAGGGTTCATTTAATGATTTCCCATCCTCAAAAAAAAAAGCATTAAGTAAGCCTTTTTTTATACGGAGAAGAAACGAGCATTATTAGCTCACTGAAAAATTACATTAGGCTATTTGACTGGTTTCTGATAAACATCTCAGATTATTTAATGGTGTCTAACGAGCCCACAAAAACCTATTAGGTACTTCAAATTGCATAATGTATTTCTTTTAGAAAATAGTAAATAAAAATGTACTGTTTAAATAAGCCGCCAAAACGCTATCTTTAACAATATGGCGTCGTGACGTCAAAATACACGTAAACAAACGTTGAAACGGTCGAGATACTAGACAAAAGTCATCTGTTCTGTCAACGATAGACAGAAATTAACTATATCATGACGTCATCATAAGTTCAGCCAATCCAGACCGTTTTCGATTACGTGGCGCCAGATTTAAAAAGATGAAGTTTTTTCGGCATTTTTTAAATAAATAATACATTTTTTTGTAGTAAAATTAATGCAAATCGATTTTAAAAGCGATAATCTATACGAGTGTCAATAATTATGACCTTATTTTTTACATTGTCAAATAGCCTATTTTAGAAGTTTTCAGACGATATTTCCTTTTACCGAAAATAATAATTGAAAAAGTCACATACGTACCCACAAGGTTTCACCTCAACTTCTGCCTTCAGAAAAGGGTCGTAAAACCCCAATATTATGTCAAAAATAATAAATATGACTCCCTGTCTCCCGACCTAAATAACATTCTTAGCTAGGGCGGGGAAATGGGGTGTCAGAAATTAATGAAACCATCGATGTAACGAGTGTTGTAATTTTTCTTCGTGGCCAGCCATTTGTCTTACGACGAAATTATATTAAAAATAGGGGGTCCCACAGGGGGACTTGGGGGAAGTCCCCCTTTGGAACTCCTTGGCACAAAAAAGGGATAAATTGTAACTTTTATCTGTTTTATGGGAGGCTGGTTTTGGATGATGTTTTAATTCGATGTTTTTTTTTTGTTTTAAAGTGAGTTGTGAGGCTATGTCCATGAAACTTTGATCTGTTTATTATGTTAGATTAATCTTGGTTTAATCCGGAAGATGTAGCCTTGGAAGGCCACAAGGTGGACCGATGACCTCGTGAAGGCCGCAGAAATCAGCTGGATGCGCGAAGCACAGAAACGGTCGAAGTGGAGGTGCTTGGAAGAGGCCTATGTCCAGCAGTGACGGTATTTCGGCTGAAATTATGATGAAGCTTGGTTTTGACGTTCTGCAGTTTCATGTGTGTATGTGATATGACGTACCTAAATCTTGGTTTGCCTCAGTACATAGTTCCCGTGTCCTTCATTTGTATGGTAAATAATCCATTTAAACTATCAACTTCTGTAATCAAATACGAGATTAATTATTTCTTGATTCGTTAACATTTGTTATTTTTGTATTATTTTTAAGTATATCAACATATTTCCAACAGCAGTAACTGTTTATCAATCCTTTAAAACAATTATTGCGTAATGACATGTCCTTCCGAAGAACGAGGCCACCATCTTTTTTCCCACGCCTCGACCTCTCTTCACTTTAGTTGGCAACTCCTCGGAAGGAAACACCCAGACAGCAGACTGTCTCTTAGTTTCAGGATCATAGCAATAAATCCAGCTTTCGTCACCCGTAAGTATGTCGAACACAGCATTTGAGTCACCTCCGTTAAATCTTTGAACCATTTCACGACACCAAACAACACGACGGAGTTTTTGGGCCTCTGTCAAATAATGAGGTACCGGGCACAAAGTTTTATTGACCGCTAAATGTTCATGGAGGATTTTGTGCACTTGACTCATACCGATGTCTAAGCTTGTCCGAATATGTTGATAAGTCACTCTTTTGTCAATCTCTATCATACGCCACACAACACTGATGTTATCTTGTGTTGTTGATGTTATGGTAGAAGGCCGTCCCTTACGCAGATCATCGGTGAGATTAGTGCGAACACGTTTAAACTCATTAAAACAGTGGCACGAGATGGGGCTTCATCGTGAAAGGCCAATCGAAGTCTAATAGATAACTTTCTTGTTGACATTAAATGACATCGAAAGTCATAAAAATTTTCATGCTAACGTGACACAGACAACTTTCAATTTGCCGCCAAATCGTAAACAAATGAATAAAATACATACTTACACAATAATATTGGCAAAGAGAACCATTTTCAAAATTTGAACTTATTTTTTTATTAAATCTTTTACGAGTGGCCAGTTCTAAAAACTTTCAGTGTCGCCCGTAATCCCCATGGCCATAATACACCAACCGGATTGCCGACCCAGAAATGGCGGCAATCATTCTAATACGGTCCAATTTCCAGTTACAAAGCTCGTAGGAATAAATTGATCCTACTCGAACTACACTGCATCACAGATTACCCTAATTCCGGCCAGCAGTGGCTGCATTACTGTGCTTATTGCCATATTCCAGGCAATATTTGCTGGTATTGTGGGTATAATAAATATAATAATATAATAATATTCCACAACTATCACACAACGCCGTCTAGTCTCAAGCTAAGCAGAGCTTGTGTTATGAGTACTAGACAACTGATAAACATACTTATATATTTCTAAATACATACATATATAGATAAATTACACCCAGACACAGAACAAATGATCATGCTCATCACACAAACATTTGTCCTGGGTGGGAATCAGCTGTTCCCTACATTTTTTTTCTCCTTTACTCTTTCACACGCTGCGCGCTGTCTACATCTCTCTATTTATTGTCCTATCGCAGGTATGCTGGAAGAGATTTCTTATGAAATAAGCATCACCTTTATACCTATTTTTCTGTTCTGTTTTTTTCTTGTCCGTTTATTTATATATGTGTGTAGGTACATAATTGGTTCAATAAATAAAAATAAAATTATGTTCGTATAAATCTTCAAAATTTAGGGAACACCAGATTTTTTTTCGCGATTTCAGCTTTGGTCCCATAGTAAAAGTAGTAGTAGTAGTCTTTTTTTGTGATGGTGATCTATCTAGAATAAATAACGGGATCACAATGAGACTGTTACAATGTGTTTCATTATATTGACTACATTGTTCGTATAGCTACATAATTACATGAGTGCAAGTTGTAAGAGATAACTTAGAGGATTATTAATATTTATAGTGGCGCAGTTTAGTAGGGTGTCAAGCTTACAGATCGCGCTCTATTACTCAAGTAGTGGATGTTGGAAAAAAAAAACAGTGGCACTCTGGGAGTGCCGACAGAAGTCAAAACAAAACACAAACATAATACTTTGCCATCACTCACTGACATATCGGATTTAAAACCGAGTACATCCAGAGGACAGCCGAACACATCCGAATGTAGCGCAGTGTCGTAAACAGTGTCGCGAGTTCAATGGTTTTTTCCCTTAATAAAAAAATGCCCACGCGCCTAATAAAGTTTTCACTTCAAAAAAAAACAAAATCAAAATCGGTTCATCCGTTCGGGAGCTACATACGCCGACACGTCGCACGAATGAATCCGGAGAGATGGGCAAAGATCGTCAATAATGTGACGCCTGAGGGAGGACATCGCCGTTGAGGTAGACAACGGCGAAGGTGGTGTGTTTTTGTTGAAGGAGTCCAGCTCATCCCGCCATCTCCGTCTGGACTTGCCGCGATGTCGCTTGCCATTAAGAGGGACCCATTGGGTCGTAAATTTGGCCCATTGGCCGTCTAATATGCGGCAGATGTGTCCAGCCTAATTCCGTTTTAGCGTCAAGGTCGACATAATATCTCATAAAGTTGTGTTCAAAAAATTGCGCTCCGTTTACTGTAAAAACGTCATTTTATCTAAGCTCTATAGTAAGATAGAGAGGGCAGATTCACATTGTGAATATCAAATTAAAATTCAACTCAGCGCAATTTTTTCAACACAACTTTATTAACTAAAAAATCATCAATTTTGATATATGTCGACCTTGTAGCGAATGAGCGATATATGTAATAATACTTATTATATTCCAAAACAAGAATTATGAATACTTACTTCATTATTCCTAAGCCTATTGCCAAAACCACCACCCTTGGCCAGTTCATACCAAAGTTTCGCTTCTAGTTTGAAACTCGGACCGCTCTCATTGCCCCCAGCGCTACAATATAAGTTACTGGCGCCAATACTGGAAGCCAGTGGAAGCTAGTTGGTTGCAATATGGCGGCGACGGCGGCCGCAGCAACTATATTGCATATTGCTGCATTGCGATTAGAATAGCAATATTGTTGTAATTGTACTGTTCTGGGGTTTTTAAGATTAGTTTCTGTATTTTAAATGAAGAGATTAAGTGTGGCTTTGTTAAGAGAATATGGAAGACTAGCAGCTAAGCTACGCTTGCCAAGGTTGGTCTGTGGATGGGTGACCATCTTTACATACCGTGACCCCTCCGCGCCTCGGAAAGCACGTTACTTAAGCCGTTGGTCCCGGACGTCATTCGTGGATCTTTGACAGTCGTTATGGGTAGTCAGAAGCCCGAAAGTCTGACAACCAGTCTTCCCAAGGGGTATCGTATTACCCAATAACTGAGTTGTGGAGGTCAGATAGGCAGTCGCTCCATGTAAAATACTGGTATTCAGCTGAATCCGGTAAGACTGGAAGCCGACCCCAACATAGTTGGGAAAAGGCTAGGCAGATGATGAAGGTGTTCAATATTAATGGCTCGTCGTAAATATTTTGAGACAGGAATTCTGACTCGACACGGAGGGGTCACGGTATGTCAACCATGGTCACCCATCCACAGACCAACCGCGGCAAGCGTAGCTTCACCTGATCGATCGACCTGTGCGGCTGTTATTATTTAGCCACGGGCCCCACTCTGATATTGAACACCTTATAGGTATACTAAATACAGTATTTAGATGAATAGCGTGCATTTTACATACTTTGTGAGACAGTGTGTATAGTCAGTTCCGAAAGTAGCTAATGAAAATTTAAACAAATGGAACAGAAAACGTACCCATGTTCCAATTTGTAAATTGGCATCCACAGGTGCCTCTTACGAAATGAGTGCTTTGATTTGAATACTTACACTCGGAAATTCTAATTGTAAATCGCTTTAAAATTATTAATTTTTTCATTTGACAATTTTTAAACCTCCATTTTTGTCAATGTTTTTTTGAATTACAATTTAATAATGTTATTCAATCAATAATTTTTAGAAAAACTGATAAGATATAAAGTGGAAACCATCTAAATACAGATTAATGGTTTCCTAATTCCCTGTGAGATATTGCGATAATTGCGTAATACACATAAAATGACAATCGATCGCAATGGCTTTCGTTTTGACAGTTCAGCCATCTTCATTGCCATTTATTTACGTTGTTGAGCAGAAAAAAATACGAACGTGTGAAGTAATGGATTAGCAAATAACCTTCAAATTGATTTAGATTGTGACTGATAGTGTATTTCGCCATAAAGGTCGAACTGGGTTTGTTTTCGTCAGACACTTTTTGAACATACTATAGATAAGTAAATTTTTGTGGAATCAGTCAGACCAGCCGTCGGCAACACGTTGTTAATTTTTCAATGTTTAAAGCTCCATCAATCCTTTTTATGGGTACGGTATGCGATCATTATTGTGGGGTGACTATCGTTTGGGATTTTATTATGTCAGTACGGTGTTTTTAGCAAACGGAGAATTATTTTCAAGCTACTTGGTAAGTACTTGATATCCAAGAAGACTCGCTATTCGAAAAATGTATAGATACTTAATTTTTTATTCTTAATTTTTTTTTTTTCTCATGTAACATTTTATGATAGAGTAGCTCCTGCCCACGGATTCGCACGTGTGGATATCTGAAACATGGGTTTTAATTTATTTGTGTGGAAACCTATTTCTTTTTATAAAATAAACGTACTTCTTAAGGGGCTTACAGGACTTAAACACAAAAAACGCAAGTTTTAGAAACAATAAAAGCATATGATCGACCACAGTAAACAAAATCAGAAAAATATATGATATTCTTCAGGATATATGCTAGGTAAATAGTGTGTTGAAAACATAATACCACTAATTTGATACGATAAAAAAAAATCATGAAGATACCTCTAAAAACTTTCTTTTTACAATAAAACCATACTAAGTAATATAAATACAATCATTATAATGATTACATAAATCTTTGCAAGAAATTTCACCTGCAGCCACTTATAAATCGTCGTCGACTAGCAGATTGCACTTTTCTTTTAAAAATTATATCTTACGAGATTGACTGTCCTGATCTCCTGCATAGACTGCGGTTTAATGTCCCCCAGAGATCAGTTAGATTTAATCCGCCGATTTCCATTCCTTTTCCTCTTCTAACTACAGGCAAAATTCATACTTGGTGCGAGCGAGTAAAGACTTTAATATTCTTTGCAAAGAGTTCTCATTTGACCCATTTAACACCAAGAAATATTCTGCTCGCACTCGGCTGAACGCTGACTTTTTTAAAGATGCATAGTGCTTAAATACCTTATATTTGTATTCCTTTTATAGTGCTTGTTAGTGATCCTAAGATTTCTACTACATTTTCTGTTTTTACCCGTGAGAACCTGTAATTGGCTTTATGTCTCATTTAAAACGATTGTTATGCTTCTGTTATAGCTGTTGGTTCTCCTTTAAATAAATAAATAAATAATTTTTTGTCAGATTATTCTACAAGCAACATATATGCACTAGTGTTTTAATTTTTTAGTCCAAGCAATAGATTTTTTGTAAATAGATAAATGCTTCATATTTTGCAACAAATTACCAGCGTTGTGTCATCGCGTTATCTTTCTTTTCTATGCAGTCCGACAAAGACTGCGCTTTAGGTCATGTAGTCGCCTTAATTAATTACAAATAGTGCTTTTCTAAACATACATTTAATTTTATGCAAATAAATTTCTAAGCATTTATTAAAGGACAATAAATTGAACATGGATCTATTCAGCTTTCTGGCTAGTTTACGAGAGGCCGCTGTTGACACCGTACGTTTTGAAGACATATGGCTATTTGGCTATTGTGCCTCGAGAGCTTTATTGAATATCTTTTGAATAGGAGAATATGAATCGAGTTTTAATACCATGCAGATTTGAATTTGAATGCTTGGTTTGAATTTCAAAGCCTGGTTTGAATATATACCTACGACTTTGATTAAAAAGTTCATTTATTTGTAGTTATTAGCTTCTACCCGCGGCTTCGTCGTAAAACAACGACGAGCGATTTGTAAAGATTGGCGCACATCTCTAGCTAGAGTGACTTTTGGGTCTTGTAATATATATAAAGGGTGGGGTTTGTGTCTTGTAAAATTCGAATCCGGAATTCATTCATACATATAAATGAATTCCGGATTCGAATTTGAATTCAGTAAAAATAGTTTCCGAAAGCATGGACTCCCTATTTGAGAGGAACATTATTAAACATTAATTTGCAACTCTTTCCTTAAGTAGCCGTCTTGCAAGTTTTATTGATTTAAATTATACATTGCAGCCGCTCGTTATACTAGCCAGGGATCATCAACCATTTGGGAAACAAAATGGCTGAATTATTTCTGACAGCGAACTTTGTCGGCCTTTTTCTTTCCATTGTGACGGAGTTTTTTAATGTTAAAATGCAGTTACTGTCCTACTACTGGGCAAAGGCCTCCCCCCAAGTCCTTCCAGGAACCCTTTTCCCGCGCCAGTTCAAACCAGTCCTTGTGGTATGCGTCCAGGTCATCTCGCCACCTCTTTCTGGGCCGACCTCGGTGGCCTCGTCCTGCATGCGGCTGACATGAGCCTGGAAGCTTACTTATATCTGATTATGCCGGGTCAAAAAACAACACTACCAGCGGTCGTTGACCCCTAAAAAATATATCAATTCTTTTATATTTTTATTTTTTATTGTGGGTAGTTATACAGGGTGTGTCGTAAATAGTGGTCCAGAGTAAAGGAGTCGATACACTGTATTCTTATGTATCACATACCGAAATAATAACCATTTTCAGTTAAGGGTCTTTTAACCATTTTCGGTGTAAAGAAATTTATTTCTCACTAGCTTCTGCCCGCGACTTCGTACGCGGATCCTGTTGCTTATGCCAGCGACAACGGGGTAGTCAAAATCGAAGATTTGAAACGTCTGATGTCGAATTCTAAGAACCCGGGGACTGGATAACAACGGGATGCGCGAGACGATTCGAGACGTCATTTTCAGGCAATAATAAACTTGGCCTTGCACTTTGAATGTTGGCATAAATGGGCCTTCTGAAATCTGTTTCGCAACAAAAGATGTCATTTGAAAGGCATTATTGTACGAACGTATGTTGTCCAAGAAATGTTTTGACTGTGATGGTCACCGATTAGCAGTGATCTTAATATTTCTGGAGGATTTTGTAATATTTCAATATGTACTTTCCCACCTGAGCAACACATACCGTTTGTTTCTTTTTGTTATTTATCAGCTTCACAAAAAGTAAAATTTTTAACCATACCTCCGATGGCGGAATATGTGGCGTAGTCAATCATAGGAGTATACGTAAATGCACTCCGTTCCTTATCAACCCAAGGAAGGTCGCCATGCCCTACGGCTATATCTTGAGACACATCCGATTCTTCAGTTGATATCGACATTCTGTTCAGAGAATGTCGAAGTCGATCAGAATTCAAACGTTCGTTGCGCTCTTCTTAATCTGTCTCTTCATGCCGTACTCCAGCAATTCTTTCTTTCTCAATTTCTGATTATGAATATTTTGTTGTGTGCGTGTTCGGAACAATGTATGATAATCTCACCGTATCAGCGGTCAGTCGCGCATCATATTCTTCACTGGTCTCTAGAGATCTGGATGTAGATGCGTAAATAAGCTGAGAACGCAGGCGTGCTTCGCGATCCGAAGAGGTTTCCACGGAGCGAGTTGCAGCCTGATGTTCTCAAACAGCATCAAGTCTCTCCTGACGCTCTTCGGTAGATTCTTGGGATCTTATGATCCTCAATCTTTTAGCTCCTTTGGAACATTGGGAAAGATTTGACCTCTTTCTAGGCATGGTTATAGTTTTATTATGAAGATACCTGATCAATTAAAATCTAAGTGACTGCTCCCCTACCAAGGGTGCCCAGACACGGGATCGTCTGGCCCATGTGCTGGTTTGGTCCCTGGGGTGGTCACGGCGTGCTATGTGTTCTGGTGCGCCGGTGATGGGGAGTACTCCCCAGCGGAGGGTCCGGTGACGGACAGCCGCGGCGGGTTCACGGATGAGTGCTAACGCGTGCCCATGTTCCCGCCGTAAGCGGCAGAGGAGGACACAGTGGAGTTTTAGTGGGTTAGAGTCCCACATAACTGCACTATCTCCCCGTGGTAGTGCAGAATGCATGAGCATTTCTTCACATTAAAAAAAATAAATGGGAGTTTTGGCCAGTAGAGTCAAATTTTGAATGATATACCATCGTCATCGAAAATCAGTCCTAAACTGTTACCGCCTTCACCGCGTGGAGGTGAAATTAGTGATAGCTTAGATTTCCACATCAGATGTTTCTGATCTTCGATTTTTATAAGTCAACAGGAAATGCCCATCAGACCGAATAACTTTTACTAAGACGTCATTCCTATATGTGTTATGATGTAGCTGGGCTCTTGGAGTTCCCCATCAGGTGTTCCAGTTCTTCAAATTTATTCTCTCAGCAGAAAATCCTCATCACGTGGAACAATTTTTGCTATGGTACCATTTTTGTATCTCTTATAGTTAAGCTGGTCTGTTTCGGTTCTGCATCAGGTGTTCAAGTTTCCAAGAAAAATTATAGCCTGAATGTTGTCCAGCCATAATAACTATACAACAAAAAAAAAATCATTCAAATCCGTCCAGTAGTTCCGAAGATCGGACGCGCAGGCCCGAGGCGTGTACGTACTCTGATAGAATACCTTAACAAATGTTCGCCGTGATTCTTTAAATTGACATAACTTTTTTATTTATGAACCGATTGACATGAAATAAACACTAAATGTTAAGTGAAGCCTACTACAATATATTAGTGAAAACCGCAGCTAAATCGAATAAGCCGTTTCTGATATTAGCGTGCACAAACAAACAGACAAACAGACAAACAGACAAACAGACAAAAAAAAAATTAATTACATTTTCGGGTTCGGCATCGATATAATAACAACCCCTGCTACTTTTTTTTTATATATTTCCAATGTACAGACACCACTTTTCTACAAATTTATTATATGTATAGATAAGAACTTACAGTCCGCTTACAATGAGATACAAAGTGGTAAGATAATACAGTACAAAACAATTTCCTCCAGAGTATTAGAAGTTATAGTGTACATACATGTTTCTTCAGCTTATTTTTAAATGTATTCACGTTATCACACTCTTTAATATCGTCTGGCAATTCGTTGAACAGCCGTGCTCCTTCAAACAGTATGGTCTTTCTACCGTAATTAGTGCGTGCACTGATGACTTCAAGTTTGTTTTTATATCTATTTCTCAGGTTATGTGACATTGTTTTCTTCTTTATTTGTATGTTAGTTTGTATTGAATTTGTGGTAATGTTTTTAATAAGAATGCAAGTGTAGTAAATGTATAGCTGTCTAATATTTAATAGTTTCGTTTTTTCGTATACGGTCTTTGTTGGAGTGAGATAATGATAACGGAACAGAGTTTTAATTATTTTATTTTGAATTCTTTGAAGTGGATTTAAATTAGTGACTGCTGCGGATCCCCATATCTCAATTAAATATTCTAAATGCGATTTGACTAACGAGTTATAAATTAATGTGCGCACTTTATTTGGAATACAATTTGCTACTTTCCGTAATGCCCCCAGTAACGATGTTAATTTATTTCTAAGATGGTCGATGTGTAATTTTCAAGTTAGTTTTTCGTCTACCCTTAATCCAAGATATTTTTCGTTGGTTGATCGTTTTATTACTTCGTTATTTATTTTAAGAGGTGAGAAATCTGGTATACGTTTATTTTTAGCGGTAAAAATCATGAATGAGGTTTTTGACGTATTAATTGTAAGAAGATTGTACTTTAACCACTCGTTTAATAAATCAAGGTCATGTTGTGCGTCCTTTATGATGTTGTGAAATGATTTGTCATAGTAAAAGAGACAGGTGTCGTCTGCATAAAGTGTTAGATGTCCTGTTAACCCTATTTTATTAATATTGTTTATATAAATTAGAAAAAGTAACGAACTGATAATCGAACCTTGAGGGCATCCGTATGAAATATTTTGGACCGAGCTAGTGTGAATATCTCCTATTTTAACAACTTGACGCCTGTTCTCCAAGTAAGATTTAAATATTTTATATGCTGCTCCTGTAACACCTATGTTATCCAGCTTCTGTAGCAGTTTTTGATGACTCACGGTATCGAACGCTTTTTTTAAATCGATGAATACGCCTAAAGCATAGCCCCCTTGATCTATATAGGTTTTAATTTTGGTGACTAGATCCGTTGCAGCCGAGACAGTGCTTGATTTAGGGCGAAAGCCGTATTGTTCGTTTATTAGAAAATTTTTATGTGTCAAATAGTTATTTAGGCGACTATATAATACGCGTTCAAATATTTTGGACATTACAGGTAGCACTGACACTGGTCTGTAGTTGCTTGGGTCAGTTCTATTTCCAGATTTGTAAATAGGACTGACCCTAGCCACCTTGAGGGTATCGGGAAAAATACCATGTCGTAAACAGGTGTTTATACAGTTAGTTAGATGCTCGACGATTATATTTTTTAGACATTTTATTGCCTTAGTACTAATACCATCGAGACCAGTGCTAGTGTTACTGTCGAGGTCGTCAATAATTCTAGTTATTTCCTCTGTGGTGCACGGCGATAGTTCGTTTAGTGTTATGTCATGTGCATAGTTATGATCATACATTAGTATGTTGCCCGTATTTGTGTGATATGTGTCTGGTATTTTTTTTTGCTAAGTCTGCACCTACAGATGAGAAAAAAGAATTAAACAAGTCACATATTGAGTTACCTTCTGTTAGAAGTCCAGCGTTTGACATTAGTTTGGGAGGAGCAGTGCTGTCTTTAATTTTATTTAATCCTAAGTTATTAATCAGGTCCCACATTTTTTTTGGTTGATTACTGCAGTTTTGAAATAAATTATAGTAATAGGTCTTCTTATGCGTGTTTGTTAGCATCTTCACATTCTGTTGTTCTTTCTGGAAGATTTTTTGTAAATCGTCGTTATCTGGGTCTGATTTGGTTTGTTGCCATAAACTATTTCGTGAATTGATTGCGTTTATAATGCTCTGATTAATCCAGTCTTTTTGGGGAAGGTTTAGAATTTTGACCTTATCTATTTTGTTCTTGTCTATCTGTTTTGAGATAAATGTCTCTAGGTGGTTGTAGTCGTGGTTGTCATTGCTGTATTTTTCTTCTAGTGTGTTGTTGTACAAATTTTCATAATCCAGAGCCTTATAATGTTTCTTTTTGTTATGTTGAGGAGACAAACTTCCTATTTGGAGATATATCTGCTTATGATCAGAAAGGCTTGATTCAATTATCGAGACGCTGAGAGAATGGTTGTTTATATTAATACATACATGGTCCAGTATTGTGTTTGTTGTGGCCGTGTCGCGTGTGCTGTATTTTTTGTTGATTTTATTTATTATTCTATAGCCGGCCTCTTGGATTCCATGTTGGTATTTTGATACATTACTGTTTGCACTAAGTAAATCTATGTTGAAGTCCCCAAAAACTATTGATCTTCTTCGACGCTCCAATTGGGATGAATATGTTTCTAAAAAGTTGTATATGTTGGTATCACCAGGTTTATAAATGGCTCCAATGTTTAATGATAGTTTGTCTATGTTTATCCATAAATAGTGGTTTCCGTTCTCGCATATGTCTTCCGTTATATCATATTTAATACTGTCGTGCACATAAATGGAAACTCCTCCGCCTATACGATTCTGTCTATAGTTATAGATATGATTATAGCTAGGTAGTTGGTATAGTTTCGCATCAGACTCTGAGTTAATCCACGTCTCAGTGAAAATCAATAGATGAGTAGTTATTTTTATGGCTTTTAGAATGCATTTTATTTCGTCGAACTTCCCAGGCTTGCGAATACTGCGTAAGTTCGCATAAAGAAATCTTAGTGAAGACGGATGCACTGGAATGTCCTCATATTTATTTACTATTTGATGGCATAGTTTCCTAGAACTATCCGTCGGATTGTCATTTTGTAGTGGGGGACTTACTGGTTTTTTTGGGTTGCAACAACTATTGTAGGTGTTCCTTTCACATATTTAATAGTAAGGTTTTGTTCGCCATCCTGTTTGCGCTTATTTAGCTGGTCCTTCAGAGAATCCAAGTATAGTTTTTGTTTTGGGGTTTGATCAGAAAAAATCTGCATATTTTCAGGTAGTTTAGTTCTATTTTTTAACAGGTATCTTGCAGGCTCGGAATTTTCGAAGTGAACTTTTATGGGTCGGTTCTTGTTTTGCACATATTTTCCTAGTCTCTTAGATTGAATCGGCTTAGGGCAGTTTTCAAAAAGCATTGTGATTAACTTCATAACTTCCTGCTCATTTTCAGTTAACCACCTAGCATATATCCTCAAAAATATCATATATTTTTCTGATTTTGTTTACTGTAGTCGATTTATTTGTAAAACTTGCGTTTATGTGTTTAGGTCCTGTAAGCCCCTTAAAATTAATGTAGATATCCACTCATGTTTCACGTTAAAAGTCTACGGGTTTGTTTCATTATATCCTAAATGTTTACGATCCCTTCGGCTTGTTGCCCATGGCCAGTGTTGGGGTCTTTTTGTACATAATGAGGCATACTTAGGCGATTCCTTTTTGTTTCAAAACATGCTCAAAGCGTGTGAGGTGTTTAATTTCAGTTTTTTTTTTTGTTTAACACTTTGCACGCTTCAACATTTTCTTGGTATCGATACTCTGTTTATTTTTTTGAACACGCTGGATATCACGAATAACATTCATCTATCTTTCTAGGTTTATTTTTTTCCAAGTACATATATACAGGGTTTACGGTAATTAATGGATAACCTCATAAGGGGTCATTGTACTTATTATTATGAACAACTTGTACTACGGGACCAAACATGAAGTCGCGAAAAAAATCTGCTGTTCCCTACACTTATCTTCGCATAAGGCAGATGATGATGAATTAATAATAATCTATCATAACGTGAACCCCGCGGGGTCCAACGCGAAGACCTGTAAAAGAAAAAGAGTGTATAGCAAAAATATCAAGACGAAATAGACGGTTTTGTAAAGGATGCACGGTCACGGCTGTACTGTGGTTGTTCAAACATTTTCCTCTGCCCTCTCGCGTTAGGGCGATTCCACACCAAGGGTCGTATTACAGAACCTCACACCAAACTCAAGCATTGCTTAAGCTTCGGCCAAACCTGCGCGACCAAAGCGGCGGATGATGCGCACGTTTGTCTATGGCGCCTTGCACACCTTCTTTTTTTTCATTCTGGACTACCACGGGGAGATAGTGCAGTTATGTGGGACTCCATGTAGGAACCCACTAAAACTCCACGGTGTCCTCTTCTGCCGCTTACGGCGGGAACACGGGCACGCGTTAGCACTCATCCGTGAACCCGCCACGGCTGTCCGTCACCGGACCCTCCTCTGGGGAGTACTCCCCATCACCGGCGCACCAGAACACATAGCACGCCGTGACCACCCCAGGGACCAAACCAGCACATGGGCGCCAGACCACCCCGTGTATTTTTTTTTTGTTGATGTGAAATCATCAAATGACCCGCTCTGGGTGGAGCGGAAGGGAGTGTCAGACTCTTACTGACTAAAACCCACCCGTGATCATTCCGTAGCCCTCTATGTTCCGGGCCAGCGGTAACCCTTTCGTTCAATCCCGCTGAATACTTGAGGCTTGAGTAAGGTTCTGTAATGCGGCCCTAATAGACGCAGAATCGTACTGCTTTATCGCGGCGGGATTTTATCGCGCACTGGATTTTCAACTCTCAGTTATGAGCCGAACATTAAAAATACAACAGAGAGCATCCCAGCGCGTCAAAAAATTAAACCGGTCAAGAGCGAGTCGGAGTCGCGCACCGAGGGTTCCGTACCATCATATGTTTTTAAATTTTCATCGGCGAGGCCTATATTCGTCAGAGAATTTTAACACTGAATTTTAATATTGCAGTTTTAGGTCAGCGCCATCTCTTGACCGGTAGTGGAACTAATGTTTTTTTTGTTGATGATTTCTGAAAAAATGTGCTATTTAGAGACATCGTTTTATTTTTCCCGTAATCTTTACATAAAAAAAACTTCAAATAAAGAATAATTTCAGATTTTTCTATAGGGAAAAATCTGAAATCCAACACCGTTTTTTAGGGTTCTGTACCAAAATGGTAAAAAGGAACCCTTATGGTGCTACTCAGTCTGTCTCTCTGTCTATCTGTCCGTCCGTCCGTCTGTCACAGCCGGATATCTCAAGAACTACTAATGTTATCAACTTGAAATTTGGAATAGTTTTAGATAACGTTTGCCCAACTATTTTTCAAATAAGAAAGAAATAAAAATATGTTTATATTTGCTACAGGGACTGAAAGGTGGACTTAAAATTCGAAGTGGGTCGAAATTAGTCTTTTTCACAACGACATCGTCGGAGAGTGTGGAAATACCCTTAAAACAAGTCCTAATATTTGGTGTTGCAACGTTGCTGGGTTCCGTGGCAATATTGACAACATTACACTGGGTTTCAGACACGTAGGGCCTTTTTTGTTTATTTAGTAACAAACTGTAGGTACTTTCGTTTTTTTTCAGATCGAATATTACTGCTTCCGATCGATTCTGTAAAAATCTCACCGTGAAAACTTAGGTGAAGTGAATTTTATTTTGCTACGAATTGACACTATTGACAGCTCACTCCACGCTCACTTCACCTAATGTATTCACGGTGAGATTTTTACAGAATAGCACCACTGTATGCCGTTTTGGCGTTGGTGAAATTACAGGTTTGAACTGTGACATTTTTGACACCCCAGCACATCAAGCTATAGGTACTACAATCTGTCAAACATTAATAGATTTTCAACATTATCGCTAAAGCTTAAGATTTCATTAAGACTTTATACAGTAAGAAGAAATGTTTGTAAAACAGTAAGTAAAAGAGAAAACAGTAACTTTTAATGATTGAACATACTATTTACTGAAAAAAACACAAAAAAAGGAAAACCACCATTACTGTACCTAATGTAAGTAAATTTCAATGGTTTGAACGATATCACCAAATGAATACAACAGTTAATTTTGTGACCTTTTAGCTACTTAAAACGATAAAGTTTACTGTCATGACGGTAACATTTTGCTTCAAGCTTTAACTGTTTTCGGATCAGTAAAAGATACCTACTGTTTTGAAAGTTCGGCTCTTATGGAACTGCCGGTCGATTCGGTAAAAATCTCACCGTGAAAACTTAGGTGAAGTGAGTTTTTTTTTGCTAGGAATTGACACTAGCTATAGCTCACTCCACGCTCACTTCACCTAAGTTTTCACGGTGAGATTTATAAAGAATAGCACCGCTGTTTAAAGCAGTTCATGAGTTCAGATCAATGTTTTTTCATTTTAATTTACCTACTGCTTATTTCTTTCAATGTTTAATCAGACAATAACGTTCCCACTGCTGGGACACAGACCTCCTTCCTTATGTGTATTGTCTTTGGTCCCACAGAGCATGTAACCTTTTTTTGGTCCCTGGCCGTGACATCAAGCAATGGACAAAATTGATAACTTTTTATATGCGTGAGTATGAGGCTTTTGACTACTTTGTATGTGAATATTTTGTCTTTTTTACCGACTTAAAAAAAAGGAGGTTATTAATTCGACACGTATGTATGTAATATTATAGGGATTGCATTATATTCACTTATGACAATCTATTAGGGCTTCCAAACAAAATATACAAAATTTTATAGACGTATGTATGTATGTATGTATATGTATGTTTGTCCACGCATATCTCCGGAACTATTAATCGGATCGTGACCATTTTTTTTACTGGCTTACATTTACTTCAACTTAGGGAATAGTGCAAGTTTCATCAAGATCGATTCAGTAATTTTTAAGATATGGACTAATACGTGTAAGTGTGACGGCCTGGCTTATTGATACGAGCTACGGGTGTAGTGTCAAAGGGAAAACATCTCAAAACCTTGGTCAAATTCTAGTGCAAAAACTAAAAATTACGAAACAAAAAGTAATTTAAAAAAATTAAACCCACTTCAAAAAGAAATTAACTCAAAATTATGAAATAACTTTAATTTCGGAAGTCGGTGGCATAAAACTAAAATACAGATCCCAAGACACTGACTTCCGAAATTAAAGTTATTTCATAATTTTGAGTTAATTTCTTTTTGAAGTCAGTTTAATTATTTTAAATAACTTTTTTTTTTGTAATGTGCGTTTTGCTTGTGCTGAATAAACAGTGTTTCTTTCTTTCTCTGCAATCACACGGGCCCAGTGGCTATGCCTTGGCGGGTTGGTGGCTATCATATGTCTTCTACTTTTTAGATCTTCGATATGCCTCACGATGTTTTCCTTCACCGTTATAAGAGCATCGAGCATAAGTTGTATATTAATAGTTATTAAAGTGTGTACATAGTTGTGTTAAAATTAGCAAGTGCTTGCGCATGAGTCACACTTTGAGTTAATTACGATTGCGATGCCAATGTTTATTTGTAATCTTGAGAGGCTAAAAGCTTATACATCAAAACATTCAGTTTGTATATCTTATCCGCCCCTACTATTGGCATTTTGACGGCACGGTTGGCGCAGTGGTTAAGCGATTAACTGCTGCGCTGCGTGTCGCGGGTTCGATTCCCGCACGGAACAAATATTTGTATGACCTACAAGTAGTTGTTCCGGGTCTGGCTGTTTGTGTATGTGAGTTTAAATGTTTGTAAACGCACCCACAATACAGGAGAAATTCCTAGTGTGGGGCAACGTTTTTTATAAAAAAAATATATATATATATATTCAGTCTGTTATTTAGTGAGTTTCAGGCATGCATATTAGTGGAACCTCAAATAATTCCCATTTTTCTTTCCCAAAAATGTTATTGTATCTATAATTGAGGGCCATTACGAGGTAAACTATTTCTTCGTAGGCAATTAATATTCCAGTGGCATTTGTTGTTTTGTAATAATTTAACATAACATAATCAGCCTATAATGTTCCCACTGCTGGGACACAGGCCTCCTCTCGGTGAGAGGGAGTGGGCCGTAATCCACCACGCGGGCCCAGTGCGGGTTGGCAGATGTCACATGTCTTCGAATTCTTGGTTCTAGGACATGCCGGTTTCCTCACGATGTTTTCCTTCACAGTTTTGAGTTTTGTAATAATTTAATATTTTTTTATATAATTTTGTAATTTTTTATTGTAATTTGTAATCTGGTTTGAAAACAAAAGAAACAGCCATTTCAACAACATCTAAACCAAAATGAAGAGAGTAAAATCATTAAATTAAATGTAATAGGTATAGTAATAATCTATATGTCAGTGATGTCCTCTATAAACACAGCTGTTTTCATCTGCCTAGCCTTTTCCAAACTATGTTGGGGTTGGCTTCCAGTCTAACCGGATGCAGCTGAATACCAGTATTTTAGATGGAGCGACTGCCTATCTGACCTCCACAAGCACAACCCAGTTACTCGGTAATACGATACCCATTGGTAAGTCTGGTTGTCAGACTTTCGGCTTTCTGACTGCCCGTAACGACTGTCAAAGATCCACGAATAACAGCCGAGACCAACGGCTTAACGTGCTTCTGCTTTCCGAGGCACGGAGGGGTCTCGGTATATAAAGATGGTTACCCATTCACAGACCAACCGCGGCAAGCGTAGCTTAACCTGATCGATCGACCTGTGCGGCTGGTACTTATTAGGTATTTAGCTGATTCTTTTTAAACATAATATTATTAAGATACTAGCTTCCGCCCGCGACTTCGTCCGCGTGAAATTTCACCCTCCCCCTTTTCACCCTCTTAGGGATGGAATTTAGAAAAAACCCTTATCTAATGGATACCTACTCTTCACAAAGAACACACTCTCCAAATTTCATGTCTCTAGGACCAGCGGTTTAGGCTGCGCGTTGATATATCAGTCAGTCAGTCAGGACTTTGAATTTTATATAATATAGATATTTGAGTAAAATGAAAATCGTTAATCAAATTACTGAAACTGAATAATATATCAATTTGGTTTCCAATAAATGATGATAAGACCGATTAATTAATTAAATCAATAATTGTGTACGTAATGAGATTGCTCGTAGTAATACGGTTCACAGTATAATGTTTACACCAGACTTCGCTTGCTGTTGTTTGTTTTGCCGGCTCGAGTAGAAAGATTTGGGCTCATAATATGATGTGAATGTTTGCAGGTGCACAATATTGTAATAAGGAGGGGCTCGTGGCTAAGTAACTGCCACACGGGACGCTAAGGTAGCCTGTTTTTTTTTTTGCAATTTGCAGGCCAGTGGCACGGTATTGATGACTAGCTGCGCCCCGCGGTTTCACCTGCATAAGTCTCGATCTCGTGGAAATATCGGGATAAAAAGTAGCCTATATGTTAATCCATGGTGTCAACTACCTTCATACAAAATTTTATCAAAATTGCTCCAGCCGTTTGAGCGTGAAGAAGTAACAAACATATAAACACACCCCCACACACACTCACAAACTTTCAACTTTATAATATTAGTGTGATATTAGTGTGATATTAGTGTGATAAGCACAATATGTGTGACTGTGATTTAAATGATTATATTTCCGTTAATACATGTAGGTACTTGTTACGGTCGCGAATCATATTTTGATAAACATACAAACAACAACGTAATAATGATCCCCAAATTGCAAAAACCGTAAGAAAATTTAAATTTGACGCGCTACCATGACACTTTTTTTATTGCTGAATGGGCCCGCTCTTGACCTCGATCACGCCTGATGGGAAGCGATGGATGAGGTCTATGATGGAACGAGCGTGCCCAGAAGATGCCTAAGGCACTGGAACTCCCACGCATCGACGAAACACAGCAGGCCGCTGGACGCCGGACTCCGGTGGGAACCGTGGTTGGAAACTAGGCGGGCGTTAGCCCTACCACCGCAAGGGAAGATTTGGTCAGTCAAAAAGGTGTTGGGTGTGACTGTCCAGGATGCGCCGAGAGCTCGGTTCAGTTGAGTAACTGGCGGAACAAACTACTACACGAGGAGGCTTCTTCATGCATCCCTAAATATGCATCGCTTTCGCCTTATGCTCCAGCTGATCGTGGATGGACGATGGCTCCGTGCTTCGGAAAGCACGTTCATAGATCTTGATCATTCGTAGGTCTTTGACAGTCGTTACAGGTAGTCAGAAGCCTGAAAATCTGACAACCAGGCTTGCCAAGGGGTATCGTGTTCTCAGTAACTGGATTGTGGAGCTCAGATAGGCAGTCACTCCGAGCTGGTATTCACCTGCATCTGGCTAGATTGGAAGCCTACTGGGTTATAGTATACCCCTTAGTAAGACGGGTTGTCAGACTTTCGGGCTTCTGATGACCCGCTACGGCTGCCAAAGATGATGATAATTATGATATTAAAATAAAAAAAAAGAATTATGAAAATCGGTCCACAATTGTTGGAGTAATCGCGTAACGAACACACAAAAAAAAAAGTCGAATTGAGAACCTCCTCCTTTTTTGAAGTCGGTTAAAAAATATGTTAGTTCACTACAGTAGGTACAGACAGACGAAATATTTTAATTAATGTATTATAATTGCTATCAAGTGCGTTCTCCGATCATTACAACCAGATGTTATGTTAATGTTTATCAGCAGTGATTGATTGACGTGGGTTCGACACCCGGGCAATGGATTTTAAAAGTCTTTTCATTCGATTTATTTTAGTGTGTATTGTGAAATGTTAGCCTGATTTATGTGTTTTTTATTGGATTTTGGAGTAATCGAAGTTTTAGTAGAATCTATACCTACTTCTATACTAGATAATATTATACATAAAAAACCGACCAAGTGCGAGTCGGACTCGCACACGAATGGTTCCGTACCACAAGGCATAAAACGCCGAAAAAAACGTTTCTTTTATAAGTACCCCTTTAAATTTTATTTTATTTTTATTATTTGTTGTTATAGCGGCAACAGAAAGACATCATCTGTGAAAATTTCAACTGTCTAGCTATCACGGTTCATGAGATACAGCCTGGTGACAGACGGACAGTGGAGTCTTAGTAATATGGTCCCGTTTTTAACCTTTGGGTACGGAACCCTGTATGTAGTGGGTAATAATTGGAATTATTGATCCGATCCCGAAAATTCTTTCGCTAATGCGAAAGCTACCGAGTTTTGCCAAGTGTAAAAGAATATTTTATCTTAAAACAAGAAGTGACTAAATAATAACAGCCGCACAGGTCGATTGATCAGGTTAAGCTAAGTTTGCCGCGGCTGGTCTGTGGATGGGTGACCATCTTTACATAACGAGAGCCCTCCGTGCCTCGGAAAGCATGTGGTCCCGGCTGTCATTTGTGGATCTTTGACAGTCATTACGGGTAGTCAGAAGCCCGAAAGTCTGACAACCAGTCTTACCAAGGGGTATCGTATTACCCAGTACTGGGTTGTAGAGGTCAGATAGGCAGACGCTCCATGTAAAATACTGGTATTCAGCTGCGTCCGGTTAAACTGGAAGCCGACCCCAACATAGTTGGGAAAAGGCTAGGCAGATGATGATGATCTTAAAACAAGAAATTTCTCGTGGACAAAGTCGCGGGCAGAAGCTAGTACCTAGTTCGCATAATCAGCCTATTTTGTCCCCACTGCTGGGACACAGGCCTTTCTGTGAGAGGGAGTGGGCCGTAATCCACCACGCGGGCTCATTGCGGGTTGATAGATGTCACGTGTCTTGGAATTTTTGGTTCAAGGACAATGCCGGTTTCCTCACGATGTTTTCCTTCACCGTTTTGAGAGCAGTGGTGATGAAATTATTCCTTTCCACCTACTCATCTGAACTCTGTCTCATCTTCCTAGGTTACTGACTATTGTGCTTACGCTTGTGCCTGTGCTTTAATTCCCATTGTGCCTTCTAAATCTTAAGTGGGTGTGGTGTGAGGATTGTTGGAGAATATACTTACAGGGTTATTGGTAAAACATTTACAACCTCATAAGAGGTCAAAGCACGACATTATTGCGAAAAATGGTTGCCTGTAAAGTCGGTTTTACGGGCGAAGATTTTACGTGACAACGACCGATCATCCGATCATAGTTGAGTGGGAGAGAGACGCAAGGCATTCGGCGGGCCTCTCTCTCGTTCGGTGACTCATCGTAACGTTACCGAGCGTTACACTTTTTCATAAGTGACTCCCAGTCGCAACCTAATTTAAGACGTTGTCACGTCAAAAAAAAATAGCTGTTCCCTACATTTTGATGAGATAAACGAACATAATATATATATACAATGCGTAACATAATGAACGCAAGACCTCATACACCCCAATTAGAGTATTGAGTTTTAAAGCTAACTATTTTTATTAAGTAAATTGTGTTGACCCTATCATTACTTTATGCATTCAAAATTGTGTCTTATTGCCTTGACATAAGATTTAATTTTCTTTGGCTCAATCGGCGATCAGTATGGCAAAATACATAATTTAAAAAAAAATACCTTTCTTAAATGTTACCGAAATTGATTCAGTAATCAATTATGAACGAACTACTTTCAGGACTTGCGTTTATTCTGTTACACCTTGTATATTTTTAAAACGTTGCCCCACGCTAGGAATTTCTCCTGTATCGTGTGTGCGTTTACAAACATTAAAACTCACATACACAAACAGCCAGACACGGAACAACTACTTGTAGGTCATACAAATATTTGTTCCGTGCGGGAATTGAACCCGCGACACGCAGCGCAGCAGTCAATAGCTTAACCACTGCGCCAACCGTGTCGTCCAAATGAAATTAATAAAATTAATTTCCAATAAAATTAATGTAGGGAACAGCTGATTCTCTTCAGTTTTGGTCCTATAGTAAAAGTTGTTCATAATGATGATAACAATGACCTCTTAGGTTGTTAATGTTTTCCCAATAACCTTGTTTAAGCTGTAAGGCTGTAACCGCGAGTTGGATTTTAATTACAAACCACAGAAAACCACGTTAAACACAGTGCCGGATAAGCCCATGAGCAAATTAAGCAATTGCTTAGGGCATCACGTCTCGGGGGGCACCATAGGGCAGAAACAGCACCGAAACAGTATTTGCTAGCACTTGAAAGGCAAGGCTGTTTATCAGCAAGATATTACAGGACCCAAAAGACGTGGATTGCTTAGGGCAGGGATCACCAAACTATTTTGGACAAGTGACCCCTTTTCCAAAATGAACTGTTACCTCAGACCCCCATGGCCAAATTACCTACGCTCGAACTCATTATCTTGCACAAACTTGTCCACACTGACTTGCCGAGTTTTTCCTAGTAGTGTAGTAGTTGAGTAATTCCTAGTACACGTAACACAACATAAACAATACAGTAAGTACTTACCTACTTATCTTAAAAGTTTTAAATAAGAACTTGTATTAATTTAATAGGGCTCGATTTTTAGACCTCGTCGACCCCCAAAATCAGTTTTCGTTTATGTCGACCCCTAGGAAACCGATATCGACCCCTTGGGAATTCCTGGCTTAGGGCATCAAGTAGTCTTACTCATATTGTCTTGTCTATCTAGATAATAGATAGAAGTACCAAAGTAAGTATATGCGATAACAAAAACCGTTCCTTTCTAAAACCCAGTTATCTTCAGCGTTTCAGTCTGGAACTAACACCTAACTAAAACTTGAAGTTTCAACAACAGCTCTTTGTTGAGAGCAAAGTCTCTGATCTTTGCGTTTGTGAGGCAGACTTGGAAGATTGTTTACCTTTTTTGTCGCACTGAGAAGCTTATTATAAAGTACTAGGCTTTTTTTTTTGTGGACTGGAAATCATCAAATCACCCCTCCCGCTCTGGGTGCAGCGGAAGGGAGTGTCAGACTCTTACTGACTAAAACCCACCCGTGTTCCTTCCTTAGCTATTTATGTTCCAGGCCAGCGGTAACCCTTTCGGACAATCCCGCTGACCCGGCAGGCTTCGGCCCTATGGGGCTCGATGCTGACATCTCTTTGAGGCGCGCGTGGAACACGTACGCGCCGTCCAGCACGGGCCTGGTCCTGATCGGACGGTGAGCTACCCATTACTCTCCGCCCGCAGGCCCGCGCCTACGGTGGCCGGAAGTCGTCACGCGGCTCCCGACGCCCGGAGCAAGTACTAGCTTCTGCCCGCGCCTTCGTCCGCGTGAAATTTCACCCTACCCCATCCTCTTAGGGGTAAATATGTGAGCACCATGTGTCTATCACATAATTGATTTACCTATCATTGCATCATTTTTAATCGGGGGCACGGGAGTGCCCCCGCCAAGTCCAGCGCGAAGCAAACACTGCCGTACCATCCTTTACTGGAACCATTTCGTCGCATTTTGAGGCCCCTATTTGAGAACCTCTGGATAAGACCAGAACACAGAAATTTTCGTCATCCAGTAAGCTATAATCACATACTTAAAATCCAAAATTTCAAGTCTATATGTCATTTAGTTCCGAAGTTAGCAAAGTTTCGCATTTATGACACTCACTCATGATCAATTTCATGTCTCTAGGACCAGCGGTTTAGGCTGTGCGTTGATATATCAGTCAGTCTGGACTTTGAATTTTATATATTAATGGTAGGTACCATGTGTAAACTACTCAGTTAATTTTATAACTGTTTTAAAGTGGTTAAGCATATTCAGCCTATAAGATTCCCACTACTGGGAGACAGGCCTCCCCTTAGTGAAAGTATTGGGTCGTTATCCACCACGCGGGCCCAGTGCGGGTTGGTAGATGTCACATGTCGTCGAATTTTTCAGTTCTAGGACATGCCGGCTTCCTCACGATGTTTCCCTTCACCGTTTTGACACCATGAAATAATTTACACAAAGTAAGGCACCTGTCTGAGTTCTCACCTACGACCTACAGTAGTCCCAGCCGTTACCACTTGACCACCCTATAATATCTACCTACTATGTATGACACATTTCTACCTACTTCCGTGGAGTATCGAACAGATAAATAAAATTTCTTCCGCAAACCAGTTTTCCAATTAAGTTTATCACGGCTTCCAGTGTCAGGTCTGACATGAACCTAACTCTAAATACCAACATCTCAAAAAAAGGTTTACGACCCACCAAAAACATTTACCAACCAAAAAAAAAGAAACAATAGCCAGCCAGCCACACAAAAATGTCTTTCAAACATACCTACCCGACCGCAGAGCATGAAACATTCAGCAAATAAATCCTTGCGTTAAATATTACCCCTTAAACGCGTAAGGTTCTGGTTACATTGTATGATTTGCAGGGCTCTGAACCGGTTTGAAAAGAGCGGTTAATTTCGATTAACCGGTTAAACAAGTGAACTGTTCTTATGAAACCCAAATGATAAAGGTTACCGGTTACATAAGCACAAACGGTTTTGACACCCAAATTAACCGGTAAAGTGCAAACCTTAACCTAAATTGATTTCGGTTTGGGGCCAATGACCGTAACCGGTTAAGAATTTCAACCGGTTTCCGAGCCCTGATGATTTGTAAGTATAGTCCAGATATGCATTGACTGCCAGCGCGGTCACCGGTGACCGCGAACAATAGATTTTCTATTGTGTCTGTGGTTTGGCAGTCAAATAAAGATTACAATGATTTTGACAGAGTTGTCAGTGGCAGCAACCAACAATAACCTTATTAGAATAAGAATAAAGATCACTGTGATTTGGATAGAGATGCAATAAAATCAAAAATCTTTGTTTTCTGTTTTTATAGTTTTAAGTTGTATTTATTTTGCTTTATATATGCGCATTTTTCTTTATTTCTTTCTTTCAGACCTGAGTCTGGATTGGTTCCTTCCTTTGCTTATGGATGACTGAACTTTACACCCTGTTCCTCATCCATACTAATATTATAAATTCGAAAGTAACTGTCACACCCGCCGCTGCTGCTGTTCACGCCTAAACTACTGAACGGGGAATCCCGGGGAAGGACACAGGATAGTTTTTATCGACATACCTCGCGGGCGATGCCGCGGGCGGAAGGAAGCGGAGGAGGAGGTCTATTTTCAAGAAGAAAGCTTAATATATCAGAGGGGCAATTCTCGTTTGAATTTGAAGAACGTCCACAGTGTGACCTCAGTCTCAATCTGTCCAAAATATCTGTAATTTCCCAACATTTTTGACAAGTTTTTGACATTGATTGTCACTGAGATGAGATTGCGACTAGGTTTTAAACGTTTCTAACTTCGGGAATCGACCTTGAGTTATGTTATAACTATTGCAAATGTAAATCAACTCGCGCACTTGCTCACACAGTGTATCCAAGCCTTAACACAGAAAACATTTTATTGGAATACCAACGGCTGATACAGGAATCCATGTTATTTGATACTTTTCGCGTAGTCTTCGACGCGAACTGGATACGGCGTATATCGGTATATACTTACCAAGTATTTTCCCGGATCTACTTCAAGTTTAAGGCGAAGTTTGTTGAAGAAATCGTATCTGGGTAGATTGTTTCGAGGGCACGTTTCCAAGGAATTGAGGGTTTGATCTCGGTAATATGTCCGTCCGTCTATCCGTCCGGCTGTCCATCCGTCCGTCTGTCTGTCACCAGGCTGTATCTCAAAAACCGCGATAGCTAGACAGTTGAAATTTTCAGAAATTATGTATTTCTGTTGCCGCTATAACAACAAATCCTAAAAATAAAATAGTTATTTAAGGGGGGCTTCCGACCGCGGCTTCGCCCGCGAGGTATGTCGATAAAAACTATCCTAAGTCCTTCCCCGGGATGCAATCTACTTATCTCTCTGCCAAATTGTATCGAAATCCGTTCAGTGGTTTAGGCGTGAAAAGGTAACACACAGACAGACAGACAGAGTTACTTTCGAATTTATAATATTAGTTAGGATTCTTACGTTTTTACCGAGAAATAAATCCAAATTCAAGTCTTCATTACAGCGCGAATGAAAGAGTCACCCACCACGCCCAAAGGGAGATTGCCATCACATCATCCCCTTTATCAACCACGTATACCCCACATTACTTTGTTCAGAAAACGTTTTTAATAATAAACGTGTTATGTGAATAAACCGAGTGTTAATATGTCCCTATCTAGGGACAAAGGAGTCCAAATTTTAAATTAAGGGGCGGGTTCTCTATTCGGTGTTGTCTAGGAGCTAGCGGAAATAAGATTTTTCTTACTGATTTTGTTTTTTTACACTATTGCTCAGAAAAAGTTTTTTTTTTCCCCCGATTGCCGACAAAAAGGAGTTTTGTGTTTTCAATGTTTTAGTTATATAAACAGTGTTTATTTTAATGGCTTTTGTTCGCGACTTCGCCCGCGTGGATGTCGTAAAAAAAATATACCACGGGTACGTTCTCCCACGATTAAAAGTAACTCTTTGTGTTAATCCAGGTTATAAACAATCTGTGTACCAAATTTCATCTAAATTCGTTCAGCCATTTTTGCGCTAATTCGGAACACACTTCCTGACAAACGGACAAAAATTCGTCGTTACTACTTTATGACTATACAGTGTGAGTCTTCATAATGTGCACATATCGAAATGAGGGTAACTAAGCTTAATTTTATCGACGGAAAAAATATTAAAAAAAATTGGTAATTTTTTTATTAATATTCTTGTTCGCTGCTGTGAACCCTGTGTAAACAATCGCCATAATTGAGAATTATGGTTTTTTTCTAACAAAAATCTGATATTTTTTCATCAATTTTTACAATAATTGTAAAATTACTCAATAAAAGCCCCGATTACCTACTCCTTTTTATTACTTTAAATTATTCTCCATCGTATCAGATTTCTAAATGTAAAATACCATGTTCATAACTCAATCACAACATTTCCTATCAACTGAAAGGCCTTGCAATCACCATACTTTAGCAGGTAAAGATCATTTTAAATATTTTTTTATTTTTTCAAATATTTTTTCCGTCGATAAAATTAAGCTATGTTTCCCTCATTTCGTTATGTGCACATTATGAAGACTCAAACTGTATGTTTAGATTTTCTGTAGATAAGAGTGTCTTCGATTTTTTGGTAGCACCAGTGCTACAAAACGTAGTCATTTAACTAACCGGCTCAAAACCAAACATTTACGTAAAATGTTAGTGAAATAAAAAATATCTTGGCAAAAACTTGCAACAACAGGAAGAATCCCGAAGCGAAATTCAAGGAAATTTCATTCAGTTGCTGCATACAAAAAATATCCAACGTTTCCTACTTCTAAGTAGACTGCATATTTTTATCTTTCGCCATAAATCTACTCTTATCTTTCCCATCAGTCCCCGACTCCCCGACTATATTTCGCTTTCAGTAATAATGCGGTTTCTTTTATCTTTTCCTTATTATCTTTGCCCCTGTTTATTTCGAATATTAGAAAATGTGAAACTCCCTGTAATGAAGTTAGCAAAACATTTTTCGGGAAGTGGTTTCAGTTCATAATTTTCTTGTTTCTGTTACGTAGTTATTTTTGGTTAGCGAAGTTATTAAACTGTCAAGGTTTTTTTTTTGTAATGTAATTGGATAAGGCTTGCTTATTTATATTATCTGCGGGAAAGAAAATAAATTGGGTACCTACTTGTATGACGTATATGTATAACAATTTTTCCGCAACGAATTTTAAATATTTTGACTTTTGCGTGACTGTCGTGTGCGGCAAATCACCATACAGACAGACAGAGTTTCATTCGAATTTATAATAAGTATTAGTATCCAACAATAATTGTTGGAACAATTGATGAGATATTAAATTGAAATACATATTGAAATATAGATGAATGTTATTACTTATCTCCTTCAGTGAGTGATTGGGTAAAAATTTTACCTGGACCAGGTAAATTTTTTTTTTGAACAGCACCGTTACACACTATCAATCTCAATCTAAAATCATTTTGAAGGTTATCGCTAATTCATTGCAACAAATGTTAGAAAAATTTGTCTACTCAACAACGTAAATAACGCAATGAATGTTGTTGAACTGTCGCAATTTTCGAGTTTCTTCGCTATAAGTCGTTTTTACCCGAAACCTCGGTGGCAAATAATCCAAGGTGCTGTTAAAGACAATTTTATCGTACCTACCCACTTCGTGATAAACTTAAAAATGCGTATACATACATACATAATCAGCCTATAATGTTCCCACTGCTGGGACACAGGCCTCCTCTCGGTGAGAGGGAGTGGGCCGTAATCCACCACGCGGGCCCAGTGCGGGTTGGCAGATGTCACATGTATTCGATTTTTTTTGGTTCTAGGACATGCCGGTTTCCTTCACCGTTTTGAGAGCAGTGGTGATGAAATAATTTACACAAAGTAAAGCGCCTGTCTTGGTTCGAACCTACGATCTACAACTCGTAAGTCGCGGCCGTTACCACTTGGCCACCACTGCTCACTGTTATCAAAATTGCGTATAAAAACGTGTTGTTGTTGGAAAAAAATGCAGCAAACAAGAAAAGTTATCATCTCCTACGTTTATAGTGTTTTTTTTCTAGAAAAGGTGGTTTCGTAGACAAGCTTATTTATGTATCTTCATTATAAGGTTACGCTTGCTAGAAGATTATAGCTTGCAGATAATATTACACAGCATAATGGCTTTCATTTTGTTGCCTTTTTTCTGAATAGACAAACACGCAACACCTGCCGGTCGATTCTGTAAAAATCTCACCGTGAAAACTTAGGTGAAGTGAGCTGTCAATAGTGTCAATTCCTAGCAAAAACAAACTCACTTCACCTAAGTATTCACGGTGAGATTTTTACAGAATCGACCGGCTGTACATTGAGTAAATATTTGATGGAGAATTCAACTTTCTCACTTTTTCAAATCACACTGATGGGGAGAAGTAGATAATATCCACACTAATATTATTAATTCGAAAGTAACTCTGTCTGTCTGTCTGTATGTTACCATTTCACGCCTAAACCACTGAACGAGAGAGATAGATTGCAACCCAGGGAAAGACCTAGGATAGTTTTTATCGACATACCTCTCGGGCGAATTAGGGCCCTGATCTTTCCCTTTGTTGGCACGAGTCTTTCAAATAAATTGAGGAGCTATTTTCATTGTAAATTATGTTTGTCATAGGGTCTAGTTAGTTCGTCTACGTGTCATTATATCAAAACCAGACTTTAACAACTTTATAGCATACTAGCAGCGCCCCGCGGTTTCACCCGCATAAGTGTCGATCTTTTGGGAATATCGGGATAAAAACTATCCTATGTCCTTCTTTGGGATACAATCTATCTCTCTGTTAAATTTTATCGAAATCCGTTTAGTTGTTTAGGCATGAAAAGGTAACATACAGACAGACAGACAGAGTTACTTTCGAATTTCTAATATTAGTACACAAGATAAGTCTTAATTTGCCTTAAATCCATTTTAAGGCAAATAAAGACTTATCTTGTCTTCGAGTAATCAAAAGTGTCAAACGTGGAGGCTCCTGTCTGGGCACTCCATTTGCTAAGTAATCTGTGATCCAATACCACTACAATAGTGTTCGCTCGAGTCTTTCAAATAAATTGTGGAGCTATTTCCATTGTAAATTATGTTTGTTCGTCTGACAGTAATCAAAACTGTCACGCGTGGAGGCTCCTATCTGGTCACTCCATTGGCTAACTAATCTGTGGTCCAGTACCACCACAGTCTTGGCACGAGTCTTTCAAATAAATGAAGGGGCCATTTTCAATGTAAATTATCTTTGTCCTAGTTATATCCTAGTTTGTTCGGCTGCGAGTAATCAAAAGTTTCAGTTAATTTTGAATTTACTAAAAGCAGGTGCTGATTTGTTCGTAGTAACTTCATGAATTGTTTCGAAACTCGTAATTTATTATCGAGAACTTCATAATTGGGACAATTTAGTATCAAGGAATGGTTATAATTAAATTACAATTTGCGGTTTCAAACTGGGCTTTATTGGTCTCGTGGTCATGAACATGGCGGTTTAGCATGAGGTTCTACATAATTATGTTCGTTCCCTGGGTCAAGCATAATGTTACGAGTATTGGATCGAAGTTCTTTATGAGCGTTTACGACGTACTTACGGCATTTCATACATACTTTCAACCCTTGTTTTTCGAAATGAACGAACCGATTTTAATTAAACTTCATACGCATAAGCAGGATAAGTAAGTAAGTAAGTAATAAGTTGTCTGACGATTGAAAAATCAGCCCTTATACGTGGTAAAATGTGTATGTAATATTGTACAGTCACGAGCAAAAGTATGTATACACTTGGCTTTATTCAAAGTAGATTTTCTCCTTAATTTTTTAATGAATTTTTATGTTAGTAGGAACATAGTATTTCCGAACCCATAGGTATATATAAAGTGTCGTATTTCAACGTTGCATTCGTTATTTCGTGAAAAAATCGCAATTTAAAGTTGCCAAGTGTTGACATATTGGTGCTCGTGACTGTACATTATGCCTATCGATATACATTTATACCTTTGGCCTACCCCTTCAGTTGAAAACACTCGTAAAGGGTCAGAGACGAACCACGCATACACACACACACCCCCACACTATACAACACACACACACACCCCAACACAAAAACAACCAAATACAGTGCTACCAACATAAACAAACTACGCAACAAAACACCCCGTATGTTGCCACGTTAATTCCTTTAAAATACGCGTTACCAACTTTCAGCAACCAACTTTGGACCACAATGTCAAAGTTTATGTCGATAAAATGCTGGCAGAAAATGTTTTAACCTGACCTTTATCTGGGTAATGTCTTTTTCCTGTAACTCTAGAGTGTTTTAAAGGTTTTTTAAAGCGCCATCTAGCGGTGAGGCATGAAAGGGATGCGTTGAGGGTTGTGGAGAAAACTTTCTTGTTTTGTTGAAAACGGAATGTTATAGGGTAATTGCGGGTTTACGTCACACAGTGTTATAAATATGTAGCTGTCTTCTACATCATGCTAGGGATTGGCACTATTGAATACCTACTTCAAACTCACTTCACCTAAGGCTGCCATCAGACGGACTGCATCGCAGCAACCGCGCGCAGTCGATATATTCAACTGCATACAGTTATCTGTAGTCGGATCTGACTTTTTTTTGACTGAATTCCAAATGCTGACTTTATTTTTTATTAAAGAAATAAATAAGATAAATAAGGTATCAAAATCCATTTTTATTTAAATCGATCGACGCGACCGACGCGCGTTTTGCTTCTTGACTAACTGCACACTGTATGCGGTTAGCGATGGACGGCGTGCGTCGACACTACACGACTGTTACCTCAAACTCAAACTCAAACTCAAACTCAAATCATTTATTTCAATTAAACCTTGTACAGGCACTTTTGAATTGTCAAAATTAAATAGTCTGTCAGTTAGTCAGAAAGTTGAAGCTAGTTGCCCCATGGACGTAATATATAGAAGTAACTCTATATATTACGTCCATGAGTTGCCCATTCCAAAGCGTAGATCTCTATGGAGAAGAACTTTACCAACCGCGTAAAGTTGAAGTCACGACTGTATGCAGTTAATATTGACTTCACACGATTGCAGCCGACCGCGTGAAGTTGATATCATTACCTACTGAACGAAGTCGAACGTACAACTGCATGCAGTTGAATAGGTATATCGACTGCGCGCGGTTGCTGCGATGCAGTCCGTCTGATGGCAGCCTTAGCTTTCACAGTGAGATTTTTCAGAACAGATCGACAGAAGTACACTTCAGTGGCTAAAAACATACCCAACTTATATCTACCTATCCAGATTTACTCTCGCGGCTCTCAAACAGACATTTATCATAACTACACATCCATTCCATTATCATGGTATCCTCACTCCTGACATTGATAAATTGATTGTCACATTATGTATAATAATACCAGGTTTATACGACCCACCTCACCCCCCGATCCCCGCACAAAATAGGGCGAGACAGGGGGAGGAGTTCGAAATGTGACAGGTCTCTGTAAAATGTTTGATGGAGAAGATATTTGTGTTTTTTTTTTGAAGGTACGGTTTTTTGAGATGAATATTTATAAGCTGTTGTCATGAAGGAGTTTTTGTTAAGTGCAAGTATGGATACGTCATTACTTGAGCGTGGTAGGTTTGTGTTTTCATTGTAGTCAGACTAGCTAGACATCCAAAGGAAGTCAGTTCGAACCAGCTAGTTCTTTGCATTATTGATATACCTACAACTCCTACAATAACTCCTAAAGAAAGTGAAAATTCAAATTTGCTTACGTTTTTTGCAATTAGCAAGTCAGTGGTGCCAATTCCCGTATTCACAAACTAAACTAAATTTAAGTTCAGTGCATCTTTTTCTTTCTATTTCATTAAAAAAAGGACAGAAGATAAATTTTAGTTTAGTCCTGTCAAATCAATTAGCGCTTGACACTACTCCAAACAAATTAAGACGTGATTAAAAACTTGCCTACTAAAATTACGTCAATTTACGTCAGGTTTAAGATCGACTACAGTAAACAAAATCAGAAAAATATATGATATTTTTCAGGATATATGCTAGTTAGATAGTGTGTTGAAAACATAATACAACTTATTTGATACGATAGAAAAACATCATGAAGATACCTCTAAAAACTTTCTTTTTACATTAAAAACCATACTAATATACCTCATTCTGATTTTTTGTCAGATTATTCTACAAGCAAAAACACTAGTGTTATAGATATTTTGTAATTAAATGATTGCTTCATATTTTGCAATAAATTACCAGCGTTCTGCCATCACGCTTCTCTTTCTTTCCTATGCAGTCCGACAGTGACCGCGCTTTAGGTCATGTAGTCCCACTTAATTCGAAATCACAAAGACGAAGTCACGGGCTAAAGCTAGTAGAGATAATTAATCAACCACACATTAACTATTCAAAAAACCAGACCCCCAAAACCGGACAACTCTCCATCCGGTATTTAACCACGAATATATATTTAAACCACAGAAATAGTTCTAAAATCAACAACCGCAAACGACAGCATTTCCGGATTCCGGCAAACCCAGCCGGTACCGGTTCCGGCCCGTTCCGGTTTTGTTCCGTGCAGTCCCGCATTCGCTATCGGCGGTCACGTCCCGTTGCGGTGAAAATACCGGAAGTACTCTCTGTGGGCTAATAAATATGAAAATATTTTGTGTAGAGGAGTAATGTTAAAAAGCTGATCATGTATGACAATATGTTTTGCGAGGGGCAAGTAATAAAAGCCGCACCGGTACAGGTCGATCGATCAGGTTAAGCTACGTTTGCCGCGGTTGGTCTGTGGATGGGTGACCATCATCTTTACATACCGAGACCCCTCGGTGCCTTGGAAAGCACGTTAAGCCGTTGGTCCCGGTTGTCATTCGTGGATTTTTGACAGTCGTTACGGGTAGTCCGAAGCCCGAAAGTCTCCCAGAGGACACGGTGGAGCACACGGTGGAGGTCTGCCCCGCTTGGGCGGAGCACCGCCGTGTCCTCGTAGAGGCGATCGGCAGCGGCGGCGACCTCTCGCGCCCGGCCCTGGTGCAAGCCATGGTCCGGGGCGAGAGGGAGTGGGAGGCAGTCACCTCCTTCTGCGAAGCAGTCATGCTAGCGAAGGAGGCGGCGGGAAGGCTCAGGGAGAGAGCCTCCCGTCCCAGCCGCCGCGGGAGACGCTCCGGGCGTCGGGAGCCGCGAGACGACTCCCGGCCACCGTAGGCGCGGGCCTGCGGGCGGAGAGTAATGGGTAGCTCACCGTCCGATCAGGACCAGGCCCGTGCCGGACGGCGCGTACGTGTTCCACGCGCGCCTCAAAGAGATGTCAGCATCGAGGAGGGGCCCCATAGGGCCGAAGCCTGCCGGGTCAGCGGGATTGTCCGAAAGGGTTACCGCTGGCCCGGAACATAAAGGGCTAAGGAAGGAACACGGGTGGGTTTTAGTCAGTAAGAGTCTGACACTCCCTTCCGCTCCACCCAGAGCGGGAGGGGTCATTTGATGATTTCCCATCCGCAAAAAAAAAAAAAAAAAAAGCCCGAAAGTCTGATAACCAATCCTACCAAGGGGTATCGTATGACCCAGTAACTGGGTTGTGAAAGGTAGTCGCTCCATGTAAAATACTGGTATTCAGCTGCATCCGGTTAGATTGGAAGCCGACCGCAACATAGTTGGGAAAAGGCTAGGCAGATGATGATATTTAGTCCAGCGTACCTACTGGTCAGTGGGTTTATTTATAAGCGATGTGTTCAAAAAGTATGGTTAAATAGTCTTTAATCACTACATAACTTTATACTTTATGTAAACATTGTCTAAACAACGTTTATGAATAAAATGGTAAATGTAGTTGTGCATAGCTATGCTGTAATGCTGCACTTTAGGGGGGATTCTACCTACCCGTCATTGTGAACAAATTTTTTTTGGATGGGTTCCACTTGTTGAAGAAAACATGCTTTTTTTTGCAAAACATGCATGTTTTTTTTCCCGAATCATTATTGATCGAAGCGAATCATGTATGATTTTGTAGGGGTGAAGTTTTCTATTAACCAAACATACCAAATGACGCTTATTTTATTAACCCCCGACGCAAAAACGACGGGGTGTTATAAGTTTTACGTGTCTCTGTGTGTGTGTGTCTGACTCTGTGGCATCGTAGCTCCCGAACGGATGAAACGATTTTGATTTAGTTTTTTTTGTTTGAAAGGTGTATTCGTCGGGAGTGTTCTTAGCTATGTTTGATGAAAATCGGTCCAAGATGGCCGCCGCTACAAAATGGCGGATAACATATTTTTTCACAATTCCCTCAATATGGGTATCAAATGAAAGGGCTTCAATAGTAGAATACTATACACTATAAAAAAAATTAAATCCAAGATGGCCGCCACAACAAAGTGGCGAATTAAATTTATTTTTTCTCAACTCCCTCAATATGGATATCAAATGAAAGGGCTTGACTAGTACTTAGAATACTACACACTATCAAAAATTTCAAATCCAAGATGGCCGCCACCACAAAATGGCGAATTACATATTTTTTTTCACAACTCCTTCAATATAGGTATCAAATGCAAGGGCTTGACAAGTAGAATAATTTACACTATATTGAAAGAGAATGAGGAATATTAACTACCTAACGAAATGAAAACTAAAAACTTGAAAAATATAATAAAACAAAAAAATCTGTTTAGTCTTAAAAATTATTCTTCAACTATAAATTAATCAATATTTTTTGACGGATAAAAAACCTGAATAAACACCAAATTACCAGAATCTTAAAACGGAAGAAAATAAAAGAAATGAAATACAAAAATAAAATTAAGGAGTCCCTACAAAAGGCATGAAATAAAAAATTAAATTTAAAAAAATCTTATGTAAGTCGGGGGACCTCAGAATAGAAGGTGTTCCACAGAACGGTCCCCCGACTTCCATAAGATTTTTTAAATTAATTTTTTTATTTCATGCTTTTTGTAGGGATTCCTTAATTTTATTTTTGTCGGGGGTTTTTTAAACTTTTAATTTAATTTTTTATAGTAGCTTCCGCGTGCGGCTTCGACCGCGTGGTTTGTTGATAAAAAGTAGTAGTAGCCTATGTCCTTCCCCAGGGTGAAAATCGGTCCAGCCGTTTCGGAGATTAGTTTGAACAAACAGAGAGACAGACACACATTTTTTTTTTTAAATTGTGTTTTTGTTATATTTAATTACCGTATATACTTTCATATGCATTAAGTAATAAGCTATTATTTTGACATTACAAACAGACACGTCAAACTTATTATTTCTCTTTATATGAAATTCAAAGTCCTGACTGACTGATATATCAACGCACAGCCTAAACCGCTGGTCCTAGACACATGAAATTTGGAGAGTGGGTTCTTTGTGAAGAGTAGGTATTACTAAGAAAGGGTTTTTCGAAATTCCACCCCTAAGAGGGTGAATGGGTGAGGGGGTGAAATTTCACGCGGACGATGTCGCGGGCAGAAGCTAGTCTTAACATATAATTCTTCTATAGGTACGTGTGTTTGTCGTGTAACTCCTCCTAAACGACTGGACAGATTTGGATAAAATTTTGTGTGTATATTTCAATGGGTTCCTGGATGGTTTGAAAACACAATTGGACCCGGTAGGTGGCGCTGTTCGGACAGGACAACGTCTGTCAGGTGTATATATTAAAATGAAGATACTGCACTAGAGAAACTGAGTTATTTTAATATCAAAGTGTATGCATAATATTATACACGTGCAAACCGCTTAAACTACACAGAAACAGGGTGAATATAATACCTGCATTCACCAACGAACGATACATTTAATCCACAACGTATTTCATAAAACTACCCCTGGGAACACCCCTAATTACCGGACCATGTTACGGTAGTTTCAAAATCACCCCGGGGTGGTTTTGATATGCCCCGAATTGGATACCTTATGAACAAGTTGCGAGTAGGGTTACCATCCCGAAATAGGGTTTTTGGCTTCTATCAAAAATATTCTTTATTTTTTTATTTTTTTTATACTGAATATGAGGATTTGTGAAAAAAAAACGGGCAAGTGTGTGTCGGACTCGCGCACCGAAGGCTCCGTATTTTGTAAATAGTTTTTTTTTTTTTTTTTTGTAATGACGTAACTACAAAAAAGCGGTTTTCGATTTTTTCATTTACTTGCGCTACATCTGCCTAGCCTTTTCCCAACTACGTTGGGATCGGCTTCCAGTCTCACCGGCTGCAGCTGATTACCAGTATTTTACATGAAGCGACTGACTATCTGACCTCCACAACCCAATTGCTAGGTAATACAATACCCCTTGGTAAGACTGGTTGTCAGACTTTCGGGCTTCTGACGACCCGTAACGACTGTCAAAGATCCATGAATGGCAGCCGGGACCAACGGCTTTCCGAGGCACGGAGAGGTCTTGATATGTAAAGATGGTCACCCATCCACGGACCAACCGCGGTAAGCGTAGCTTAACTTGATCAATCGACCCGTGCGGCTGTTATTACTTAGCCACAAGCCTTGACGTTCGACATGTCCGGGACAGATCCGGTTGGTTGGTAACCCCCTAATAAGGGTATAGTTGTTGGCGGGCCAACAACTAGGGTTCGCTTGTCATTTGGTATTTTGCCTTTGGTTCGTCTTGAGTGATGGTTCTATCAGGGGCATGCTAATGCTTATTTCATACAAACGTAATACCAAAATAATTTGTAATTCAAACATATTCTTAAGGTAGTGTGTATTTATTCCGATTGGATTACAGAATATCTAGGTTCCCAAATATATATTTTGAATGGACACTGATTTAAAGACGAGTTACGAGAAAAATAAGTTTTCTATAGAAATTTTAAATTCCTCATTATCTCGTCTCTAAATCAGAGTCCTTTCAAGATATATATTTGGGAACCTAGATATTCAGTAATCCAATCGAAATAAATACACACTACTAAGAATATGTTTGATTTACAAATTATTTTGGAATTACGTTTGTATGAACAACGCGTGCTCCGCCGGCCCCTATGGTAATGTTGAATGGAATTGACAAATTAATGGAAATGAGGTATTTAGCGATCAGTGGCAGGGGCCCGTGGCTAGGGTTGCCACCTTTTTTAAAAAAAAAAAATACAAAAATATAGTACTTTTTCGAAATGCAGGAAACGTTTATTTTTAATCATTATGTACATATTATTCGCATTACCATAACCATAATCAGCCTATAATGTTCCCACTGCTGGGACACAGGCCTCCTCTCGGTGAGAGGGAGTGGGCCGTAATCCACCACGCGGGCCCAGTGCGGATTGGCAGATGTCACATGTCTTCGAATTTTTGGTTCTAGGACATGCCGGTTTCCTCACGATGTTTTCCTTCACCGTTTTGAGAGCAGTGGTGATGAAATAATGTACACAAAGTAAAGCGCCTGTCTGGGTTCGAACCTACGACCTACAACTCGTAAGTCGCGGCCGTTACCACTTGGCCACCACTGCTCCTCAAGAAATCCCGCATACAGTACACTTTATTCTATATTTGTTATTTATATCTTCTTTGCACCATTGGTAGTCGGACTCGCATTAGCTCTTATATTTTTGAAGCCTTTTATATTTTTTTTGCTTTTTTTGGGTGGCGTGAGTGGCGTGCCAAAACCATCATCGCTTTCCAAGTTTTTTTTAGGGTTCCCTGCCCAAAGGGTAAAAATGGGACCCTATTACTAAGACTCCACTGTCTGTCTGTCTGACACAAGGCTGTATCTCATGAACCGTGATAGCTAGACGGTTGAAATTTTCACAGATGATGTATTTCTGTGGCCGCTATAACAACAAATAAAATAAATATTTAAGGGGGGCTTCCATACAACAAACGTGTTTTTGCGGCGTTTTTGCCTTGTGGTACGGAACCATTCGTGTGCGAGTCCGACCCGCACTTGGCCAGTTTTTAGAACTTATGTATTTCTGTTACCATGTTACTTAAATTACATAAATAAACATCAAAACAAATGAAAATCGTTCCCAGAATTTTCTTTCCTCGCTTCCGCTTTTAACACCTGGGCTAGCGATTGTTGCTACAATCCCCAGGGGTAGTTCGTTATCTCTGAACCGAATATTCTAGCCAGAATATTGCATATTTGCACAACGGAATGATGATTATTCCCCGCGTTGAGGTGTGAATTTGGGCATTTATTTTATTATGTGTTATCCTGTTCGCTTCGTTATTATTATTTCACTGTAGAACGAACGAGCTTTTAGATTATTTTCATACATAAACTTGCCTATTTTTTGGCCAAAGAATCAGCATTGCCATGCAACGTGGCAATGGCTACTTTTTATCCCGATATTCCCACGGGATCGAAACTTATGCGGGTGAAACCGCGGGGCGCAGCTAGTTGACTAATAAAAAAAAATAGGGGGCGAGTCTTGCTATTAAGAAATTCCTGTTGCACAATTTCAATAATACTTTGTCCTGCCTGGGTACCGAACCTAAGACTTCAGGCTCAGTAGTAGAGCTTGCGGCCACTAAACCAACGACGGCCCTAATTTCGAGTTAGGATTATCATATGAAGCATTCAAAATTGGTTTTCCTTCCATTAGTTCTGTTCCAATTCGGACAGCATCTTCCCCTAATTCGCTTAAAATTCACAACAAGTCCAGTAAAAAGCTTACTCTTCAATTTCGGATGCCGGATGAGACCGGGTGTCCGGATTACTACCGAACGTGGGGCAAGCCACGACAAGGATCCAAGAGTATGAATTAGACAAGGGGCCTAAAAAGGCGACTTTCGCAGAATCATAAAGGGATAACATTATGAATCATAATGGTTAACTGTTAAGTTAATCGTATCAAATCCCATCCGGTGAAGGATTTTTCGGTTATTTTTTTTTGTCTGCGCTAAAATACCAATCCAAATCCAATGCCAATCTCTTTGATTATACCTACGTAGTGCAGCGAAAAAAGAAAAACACGATTCTGCCAAAGTGGCCTTTTTAGGCCCCAAGGTATTGCTAATGTCTTAGGTTGTCGAGGTCTGATAGGCAGTCGCCCATGTATTCAGCTGCATTTGGTTAGACTGGAAACCGACCATAACATAGTTAAGAAAAGGCTAGGCAGATGATTATGCTTGGAAGATGAGAGCGTTGCAGGTGCTTGGAAACGACTAGCGTGGTTGATGCATGCGTGAAGATCAGCTCTAGAAGTTTCGTGATTTCTTATTATTATTGTTGCGCGCCACAATGCTTGGTCCAAGATGACATTAGTTACCACTAGCGCCATCTAGTATCCAGTAGCAGAACTAGTAGAGTCAAGATCCTTCAAGAAATTTCGATGCTAGAACTTTCTAGAACTATCGACATCTGATCAGTCGGGGCCTGTATGTACCCGAACATTCTAGATGTTTCTACAGTAGAAGGTTCTAGAACTATCTGAGGCACTTTAAAGGTCGGTATACTCGGTATGGGCCGCGAGCCGGGTCAGATTGGTTATAGCGATACAAGCAAATACATTCAGAAGCGATCTTCAAGTGCAACTTAGAGCGATCAGCCGGTCGATTCCGTAAAAATCTCACCGTGAAAACTTAGGTGAAGTGACTTTGTTTTTGCTAGGAATTGACACTATTGACAGCTCCCTCCACGCTCACTTCACCTAAGTTTTCACGGTAAGATTTTTATAGAATAGCTCCACTGTAGTGCAATTGTGTTTTATAATTAGTATGTTTGAGTTGTTATTAGTCTTTAATTAAAGTGACAATTATTGGTCATTTATATCGATCGGCAGTTTTTATTGTCACGAACCCCAAGCTCGTAACATTATTGACAAAGGAAAACCTTTAAAAAACTCCTCCTGAGTCGAGTGAAAAGGGATCATCCTCGTTTCCTTTTCCGTTACATTTATTTTTTCTATTATCTATTGGATTATTTAACCTCATATTATATCACTACAACTTATTACTCCTAGGTGTCGTTCGATTCGTCCATGTTTTTTTTTGTGTGAACGATGTATGATAGACAGAAGTTTACTAAATCGTGACGTCATCTTAAGTTCAGCCAATCCAGACCGTTTTCGATTACGTGGCGCCAGATTTAAAAAGATGAAGTTTTTTCGGGATTTTTTTTATAAATAATTAATTGTTTTGTAGTAAAATTTATGCAAATCGATTTTAAAAGCGATAATTTATACGAGTGTCAATAATTATGACCTTATTTTTTACATTGTCAAATAGCCTATTCTGCCAAAGCGGCCTTTTTAGCCCCCGTGGTAATTATCACTGGATTTTTAATATGTAGTGACGCTTCACAATAACTACTTACTCCCTTTAGCGAAATAACCTCTACCGGCGAATGGTTTATATTATTCATACTTCAAGATCAGACCCGTAACTGGGCCACGGCTTCTGGTCTAAAATCTACATCGAGGGCAATACCGAATTACTTAGTTAAGGCTTGTGAAATATAGGAAAAGCGATGCTATACTTAAGATGTGGAAACGTAACGTAAATTAGAACGATTATTTAAACAAAAATACAACTCTTCATTGAAAATTTCAGCCGAAAGACGTCCACAGCTGGACATAGGCACCGCCACCTTGACAGATTCTGTGCTTCTCGAATCCAGCTGATACCTGCGGCCTTCACCAGGCCATCGGTCCACCTTGTGGGAGGCCTTCCAACACTAAGTCTTCCGGTACGCAGTCGCTATTCCAGAACGCATCTGTTCCGCGAGCAATTGGTTCTCCCACCACACTTAAGTTTGGCAATTCTCCGGGCTATGTCGGTTATACAGGGTTATTTGTAAAACACCAGCAACCTCTAAAGAGGTCATTGTACTCATCATTATGAACAACTTTTACTATGGGACCAAACCTGAAAACGCGAAAACAAAATCAGCTGTTCCCTACATTTTGACGAGATATACGAACATAAATGTAGGGAACAGCTGATTTTTTTTTCGCGATTTCAGGTTTGGTCCCATAGTAAAAGTTGTACATAATGATGAGTACAATGACCTCCAGGTTGCTGGTGTTTTACAAATAACCCTGTATAATATTTCCTTTCTAAAATACGACTATCATTTATAGCATTTAGGATAATAATTTAGCAACAAACACAACCCATAGATGTGAAAAAAGTCTCAAAACTAAGTTAAAATTATATGCGAAATGAGTATTTTAAATTTTAATATCGTTCGAATTTACGTTACGTTTGCTTCATGCTAGGTCCATTTTGACGTGACAACGTCTTAAATTAGGTTGCGACTGGGAGTCACTTATGAAAAAGTGTAACGCTCGGTAACGTTACGATGAGTCACCGAACGAGAGAGAGGCCCGCCGAATGCCTTGCGTCTCTCTCCCACTCAACTATGATCGGATGATCGGTCGTTGTCACGTAAAATCTTCGCCCGTAAAACCGACTTTACAGGCAACCATTTTTTACTCAAATCTTATGAAGTTGTATTCCACAGTTTCGTTGCAGACTATGGAAACTGGCGCATAGCCAGATATATGTCGTGAATGTCGCAAACTTGTCATACTATTGACTTACCTGCCGGTCGATTCTGTAAAAATCTCACCGTGAAAACTTAGGTGAAGTGAGTTTGTTTTTGCAAGGAATTGACACTATTGACAGCTCACTCCACGGTCACTTCACCTAAGTTTTCATTGTGAGATTATTACAGAATAGCACCGCTGCTACAATTTTACAGTCACGAGCACTAATATGTCAACACTTGGCAACTTTCAATTGCAATTTTTTCACGAAATAACGAATGCAACGTTGAAATACGACACTTTACATAAACCTTTAGGTTCGAAAATACTATGTTCGTAATAACATAAAATTTCATTCAAAAATAAAGGAGAAAATCGCCTTTGAATAAAGCCAAGTATATATATACTTATGCTCGTAACTGTACCCTCTTTTTCTCCGTTACGGTAAGAACTATCCTTCCTATTATATTTGCGAAAGTAAGTTTGTTTGTGTGCTACCTTTTCACGCCTAAACCACTGAACCGATCATCCTGAAATTTTGCATATACTTTGTCAGATATACAGAAACGGACATAGGGTACCTTTCATCCCGAAAAAAAGTGCTGTTCCCGAGGAAAACAACAATAACGTTATTATGTTAATAGATGGCGACACGTGTTTTGTTTTTCGAATCAAAAACAGGACAATGCCTGTCGGGTCAGCTATTAAAGAATAAATCCGGTCGAGGTAGATAAAATATTAACTAGACAACGAGACAAATTAAATTGATCTACATAAACACGTAGGTTTCGTTACAGGTCGTCAGTAGCCCGAAAGTCTGAGAACCAGTCTTACCAAGGGGTATCGTATCACCCAGTAACTGGGCTGTGGAGGTCAGATTATAAGCAGTCGGAACAACATCGGTCGGAGGATCCTCCCTTTTCTATGGAGGATGAGTGAACTATAGACCCTGTTCCTCATACCTCTATAGTATGAACAATTATCAAAATCGGACTACTCTGTAAAAAGTTATGCGTGGTCATACATAAAAAAATATATACAGGGTGTGTCGTAAATAGTGGTCCAAAGTAAAGGAGTCGATACACTGTATGTATCACATACCGAAATTTTAACCATTTTCTTGAAGGGTCACCGAAAAAAAAAAAGTTTTTTTTTTTAAATTCCTGTACCTTGCTTCACGAATTTGGCTGTAATTTCCACAAATATCAATATTTTTTAATTCTGTTTTTTTTTTATAACTCTTGAATATGTGTACTATGATATCCAACCCCTTTTTATATTTTAAAGTCACAGGTACTTAAAGAAATTAATTTGTTTTTTCGTAGACCCTTAACTGAAAATGGTTATTATTTCGGTATGTGATACATAAGACACAGTGTATCGACTCCTTTACTCTGGACCACTATTTACGACATACCCTGTATACGCGTCGACTTTTTTTCCCCGTTTAAAAACGATAGTGATGACAGTATTTTAGAGACTTTATAGCTTTACTATCGCTCCACCTATCTTCAGCTGTGTCACAGTCCTAAATACCAGCGTTGTCACATTAACTATACAACCGTCGAAGGATTCCCTCGCCACTGTTGAGATAGCCACAAATTCTTCAGGATATTAGCCCTGCTGCTGACTAACCGTTCATTAGATTTCTCTAAACGGTGATAAGGAAGAGGTAATTTCTTTTGCGAAGTTATTAGAGTTGAGGTGAAGAAAGGTGAGGGATATTAAAAATAAAAATAAAATAATCTTTATTTCGGATAAGCAGCATCCATATGGGTTAGTAAACAAAAGGATTTATAACTTATATCTATGTTAGTAAACTTATTATCTATTTGGAAACAAGGCTGTTGTTCGAAATGCATCTTCGAACAACATCACCTAATAGCGGAGACTCGCACCTCCCTGCTATAGTCTTCAGGATGGAGTTGGAGCTCCCCCGCACTCTGCAGAGCAAAGAGGCAGATTTCTGTCTGACGATGGCGTGGAAGCCATCGACGTGTGCTTGTGCAAACATACCTGATGCACTGCAGAAACGGGGCAGCCCCATCAACATCCTGAACCCGTTATTATATTGGACACGTACCTATTAAAGGCTCCTTCAAACAGGTGCGACACGCGATGAAATCGCGCGCGACACAAAGGCACCGCATGTTTTTTTTATAAAGAATAGAATAGAATACTCTTTATTATGTACACCATATAAATTACAGACATAATTAGAGAAACTGTACAAAGGGTGACACAATGGGCGGTCTAAAGGCTCCTACAAACAAGCGCGACACGCGACGCGAATCGCGTAGTTATAGTTTGATTATTTTATGCGGCCTACCCAAATGTCCTGTCTTTGGTATTGTTCGTCGAATCGTTGAGCTCCTTAAGTTCTGAGTTGAGCTGCACGATTACTGACAAATGCGTGCACTGACTGGACAGATCCACTCAATCTGTGTGGTTCTTTCCTCAAAAGACCATTTCAAACACCAATCTACATGGTCTTCACACGATCTGACCAAGATTTTGTCTGGACTTTAAAAGAGAATGTGACTTCTGAGTTTGTTTCGGCCTTTCTTCGCAGAATAGTCAGATAGGAAACGCCGACCTCATCTAGTTTAAAAAAAATATGATTGACGTGTAAAAGTGTTTGTACAAACCTACTTACAGAAAATAAATCATTTATCATTTAAGGAAGGAACACGGGTGGGTTTTAGTCAGTTAAGAGTCTGACACTGGGATTCCGCTCCACCCAGAGCGGGAGGGGTCATTTGATGATTTCCCAACCAAAAAAAAAAAAAAGCGTAGTGATTATTTCAGTCTTCTTAATTTCTGAAAACTATTTTTCATTGACTCCTAGTCCCCTTGAATTCTGCCTACCCCTAAGTCACAAGAAGCATGAACAGCTGAACAAACAACCGACAGTGTACTAGTATTTTGCCACTATCCCGGCCTTACACGTCAGTGCAATTATCTGATACAAGCTCCGTAGTGGCGCGATCACGCGGAATAATTCAGCTGTATGCATTAGTGTTCACCGCAGTGTATCTGCTTTGACTTGTGCGAGGTACAGGCTGTGCGAAATTGTTAGTGTTTATTTGGTAGGGAATGTAAATACGAATCTTTTCGCTGTTACGTTACGTTTTTTAAACGCGCCGTTGACGCGCGTTTTAGAAACGCGCGTCAACGGCGCGTTTAAAAAACGTGTTGTGTACAGGCCCTTAGTAAACGTCAGTGTAACTAATGTAAATTATTGTCTTAGGAGCTTATGGCTAAGTAATAACAGCCGCACGGGTCGTTCGATCAGGTTAAGTTATGCTTGCCGCAGTTGCTCCGTGGATGGGTGACCATCTTTACATACCAAGTCCCCTCCGCGCCTCGGAAAGCACGTTAAGCCGTTGGTCCCGGCTGTCATTCGTGGATCTTTGACAGTCGTTACGGGTCCTCTGAAGCCCGAAAGTCTGACAGCCAGTTAAGACTGGCTGGGATATCGTATTACCCAGTAACTGGGTTGTGGAGGTCAGATACGCAGTCGCTCCATGTAAAATACTGGTATTCAGCTGCATCCGGTTAGACTAGAAGCCGACCCCAACATAGTTGGGAAAAGGCTAGGCAGATGATTGTCTTATGAAATGTATTTAAAAAAACTGGCCAAGTGTGAGTCGGACTAGCACACGAAGGGTTCCGTACCGCAAGACAAAAACGCCGAAAAAAACACGTTTGTTGTATGGGAGCCCCCCTTAAATATTTATTTAATCTGTTGTTAGTATTTTATAGCGGCAACAGAAATACATCATCTGTGAAAATTTCAACTGTATAGCTATCACGGTTCATGAGATACAGCCTGGTGACAGACGGACAGTGGAGTAATAGGATATAGTAATAGGGTCCCGTTTTTACCCTTTGGGTACGGAACCCTAAAAATCAGGAGGTACAATGGGGCAATTTTTCATGTAACAAACACTTCTGTATGCATGTCACATGAACTAAAAGTTTTATTTTCTTTGAACTGCAGTAAATCTTTATACAAAACTGCTACGTTACATTTTACCCTTGAATTTGTTTATGATCATGTTTTCTGAGTACTGCGGTGCTATTCTGTAAAAATCTCACCGTGAAAACTTAGGTGAAGTGACGGTGGAGTGAGGTGTCATAGTGTTAAATTCCTAGCAAAAACAAACTCACTTCACCTAAGTTATCACCGTGAGATTTTTACAGAATCGACCGGCTGAATTCAATCAAATTAGCAGTTCTGTGTCCACGTTACAAAAGTGGGATAAAGCGCGTAGATGGGCGTTTAATTTATATATTATGGTAACTGTTTATTATATTAATCATTAATGCTTTTAATTTGGATTCCAGTTAATAACTACGTATTTAATTATAACACTTTGCCCGACCCGGGAATCGAACCCGGGACCCCACGCTCAGCAGTCGCGCTTGCGACCACGAGACCAACGGGGCAGTCGAGTTTTTCCATTAGGAATTTCTTAGTAGCAGCCCGGAGTTTGGAAGTTGGCGGTGTGATACCCCCGTGCCTCGGAAAGCACGTTAAGCCGTTGGTCCAGCGCCTGATCTCTCTCCGGTCGTGTCGGATTGCCGTCCCATCGGACAAGGAGAGTGAGGGAAGAGGGAGTGCACCTGTGTCTGTGCGCACACTTGTGCACTATAATATCTCCCGCGCCGAAGGCTAGTCTCCGTTGAGATTGGCCGCCGTGGCCGAAATACGGTCTGGAGGACTTTATTTAATTATAACATAATAATATTTAAATCCAGTATCATGTTTTATCGAACTAAATTACCGTTACTAGTTTTTTTTTTTTTTTTTTAGAAACGCTTGAACTATAAAAAGGAAAGCGATGCTACAAGAAATTACAGTAATGTTTAAAAACTTCCCTGTTGGTCTAGTGGTCAGTGACTATGACTGCTATGCCGGAGGTCGTGGGTTCGATTCCCACCCAGGACAAATGTTTGTGTGATGAGCATGATCATTTGTTCTGTGTCATTATCCCTGTTCGCACTATTCAAGTGCACCCAAGGATAACCCCCGGTTGGTGTAGGACTATTGCAAAATAAGGAAACAAAAATATTGGATTATGGGTTTTGGTGGCCTATAGCCCCTGCCTGACCGATGTTCTCTATAAATTACACAGATTAAATGGCAGGGGGTGACTTGCACACTCAATAATGGGCCCCCGAAAACGGTCGCTAGCACATAGTGTCGTAGCGGCAAGGGGGCAACATGTCCTGAGGTGCTTATGAGGAGTGGAGAGGTATTCCACGATTATTATTATTATTATTCTAGTAATTGTACCTAAATGTGAAAATAATAAATTAAAAAAGGGTGAACTGGTATGTCACCTATGTAACGTGTCACCTATGAAACAACACGACCAGCGGGGAAATTACGTGAACAGTAGCAATAGTTTTAATTTTGACAGTTCTTAAACATTCATTGAGTTATTTACGTTGCTGAGCAGACCAATTTGCTGAATATATGAAGCAATGGATTAGCAATATCCTTCAAAATGATACAGATTGTGAAATTTGCCCTAAGATGGTTAGGTATTAAATAAATCGATAATACCATACCGTCTTTGATAGCTTCCTTACTTTAGAATACAAAACTTATAACTACGTACCTTTTCTTCGAAGACTGTCCTGAAACTTGACGAGAGATCTTTTTACTTTCTTGTTTCACTTTGTGCTGAAGTTTGTTCATTTTCAACAGTTCGGATACTTGAGAGATTTTTTTTTTTTTCTATTGTTAACATGTTGTTATTTTAGGATCTTTAAGTTTCGGCTTTTGTTTTATTAAACCAGAGGGCCTAGACAGAGTGAGATTCGACAGAATATATTTATTATTACTAATTTACATATCTCGGGACCCTGGGGTCCCGGTCCTTTGGAAGGCGTACGAGGGGCCGAAGCCAACTCGCAGAGGCCCCTTAGGTATATTTTTGAGTTTTGCAACATCGCCGTCACCGAAAAAAACATAATAATAATAACAAATCGAGGGGCCCGTGGCTAAATAATAACAGCCGCACAGATCGATCGATCAGGTTAAGCTACGCTTGCCGCGGTTAGTCTGTGGATGGGTGACCATCTTTACATACCGTGACCCCTACGTGCCTCGAAAAGCACGTTAAGCCGTTGGTCCCGGCTGTCATTCGTGGATCTTTGACAGTCGTTACGGGTAATCACAAGCCCGAAAGTCTGACAACCAGTCTTACCAAGGGGTATCGTATTACCCAGTAACTGGGTTGTGGAGGTCAGATAGGCAGTCGCTCCATGTAAAATACTGGTATTCAGCTGCATCTGGTTAGACTGGAAGCCGACCCCAATATAATTGGGATAAGGCTAGGCAGATGATGAATAATAACAAATCCGGTTGACGTCGTGGTGGGGCTTGCGCGCTCCGAACTCTAAGCCTGTGCCGGAAGAGTTTACTTTGCCGGAACAGGTCTAAGGTGAAGAGCCAGACCAAGAGGGATACAGAAACCCGCAGGGCAGCATATGGCGAGCTGTTGGGCAGTAGCGACCCCACGGACCCTATCTCCCGGGAGAAGTCTTGTTCCTCACCTCTGGCTTGCCTTTATTGACCGGCTGGAGTGAACAATGACGAGGAACAGAGCTCCCACCTCATTCTTGCCTTTATTGGCCGGCTTGAGTGGAGATTCGGAATGGAATATTAGCGTAAAGAATAGAGCAGTAGTAGCTCAGTGTATAGGTTCAAACCCAGACAGGCGCTTTTCGTAAATTATTTCATCACCATTGCTCCCAAAACGGTGAAACCACTAACCCGCACTGGACCCGCGTGGTGGATTATAGCCCACTCCCACTCCCTTTCACCGAGACGAGGCCTGTGTCCCAGCAGTGGGAACATTAGGTATAGGCTGATTATGCTAATCACATTCAAAGTTAAAAAACTAAAACACAAACAAAAAACATAAACAAAAAAAACTAAAAACTAAAACTAATAAAAAACTAAACAAAAAAAACTAAAACAAAAACACACATGACAACAACATGTTTAAGTTTTTCAAATAATTCCTTTTATTTTAAAATAAAAGGTGAATCAAATGGTAAACACAATCTAAATTTAAAATTCGAAGCCTAAGCAACACTCCAAACATGATTCAACCATTAACAAAATTATGTTTAAAAAAAATTCATCAAAAAATATTTCCATAGACTCAAAGTACGCAAAAAAAAGAAAGTTTAAATTACTTATATATGCTTAAAGAAGCACGAGAAGCAGTGATCGATGGACTTGTGACTAGCGATCTAATAATCCGAATACCTACTTGTCGCCGAGGGATGAAATTAGATTCCAATAAAAAACTGTATTTAGGTCGGTGTTGGGGGGTTGAAACGGGATGAAAAATGGCCGCCGCATTATCTGAGTCGATCGTAGCAATCGTACGTCAATTTCTAGGTTTAAAGTTATCTTTCTCTTTGAAATGGGCTGGAGTGAGATTTAGGGTCGTCCGATAAAAATGTGGGGTGTTTTCGTGATTCTAAACGGGATTATTTGGGGGCGGAAATCGAAAGTAAATCGAGGTCTTAAAATACCGTTAGAGAGAAAGATACATTTTTATATTTGGAACACGCACAGGAAATACAAACATTAAAAAAGAAGCATTTAAAACATAAAAAAAAATACCGCTGCGCTGGTATTCTCTTTCAGAGCCTCAGAGGTGTATCCGTGGAGGCACACTACGGACATCTATAAATCCTACCAGGGGTTCAAAAAATAGGAAAAATAAAGCTTAGTGTAATAAAATATAGTTTGTTTAGAGCCTTATGGTGTCTTAATTGGTGATAAGCACTATTAATTAAATGCTCTAAACAGAAGAAAATAAACTTTAAATTTAATCAAACCCATCAATTTATTTACACAATTTATATGATATAAAGGCTTGTCGCGAGATTTACTTGTGTAGATGTATTTACCTATTTTTTTAAATATAGATATACTTTTTTTCCTAGATTTGCTTATGTCAAGATCAATCTACATTTATTATATTCTTGTTTATGTATAATATCAATATCTATAATTCCGACGCCTGCTCTTCTTTTATTAACATCCTTATTTTTTTTATTTTTCCTCTAAAAATATTCTGGAAAATGTTCATCCCTTTTTTCCATCTAGCTTGCAGCTCCTCTAGGGAACCGACCGACGCACTTGGTTGGGCAGGTCACGGTGTCAAAACAGTGCAAAACTCTTAAAAGCTTTTTGGCTACTTCACGAAATAAATACCAAAACGAAATGTGTAAGTACTCGGATTTTTGGAAAACAGTTTTCATTTATTTTATGTCTCGAAGCTTTTCGGCGAAGCTCTTTGTTGGAATTTTAAATAATATACCATTCCTTGTAAACGTAAAAGTTCATATCCATCCATCCATACTAATATTATAAATGCGAAAGTGTGTCTGTCTGCTACCTCTTCACGCTTAAACCGCTGAACCGATTTAGATGAAATTTTGTATAGAGATAGTTTGAGTCCCGGGAAAGGACATAGGATAGTTTTTATCCCGATATTCCCACGGGATCGACACTTATGCGGGTGAAACCGACGGGCGCTGCTAGTAAGTCTGCCTTACCTTTTCCCAACTATGTTGGGGTCGGCTTCCAGTCCCACCAGATGCAGCTGCATACCAGTATTTTACATGGAGCGAATGCCTATCTGACCTCCACAACCCAGTTATTGGGTAATACGATACCCCTTGGTGAGTTACCCATCCACGGACCAACTGCGGCAAGCGTAGCTTAACCTGATCGATCGACCCGTGTGGCTGTTATTACCCGACAAAGTAAAACAATAGTATTCAATTGTTATATTTGGTATCTATCTTTGTAAACGAAATCACAGTCAAACTAAGTGTCATAGAAATAATTATAGGAAAAAGTTGAATTGCCCCATTCCCTTTTTTGCCTTCCGTGACGATGTGTAAGGTCACTGTAAGCACCTAATGCCTTTTTCGTTTCCATATCAGAAAAATAAATGTGTTAAAAAAGCGCATTAGTTTAATTTATTGCCCATTTTCTAACAGATTAGTTTCAATACATACTAATATTATAAATTCGAAAGTAACACTGTCTGTAGGTTACCTATTCACGCCTAAACCACTGAACGGATTTCGATAAAATTTGACAGAGAGATAGATTGCATCCCGGGGAAGGACAAAGGATAGTTTTTATCGAAATACCTTGCGGGCGAAGCCGCGGGCGGAAGCTAGTATAATATGACTTACCTATTCTATTCTAGTCAGTCCTACACAGTGTGCTATAAGAATAAATTAAAACAGCTTACAATTGTCCAACCCGACGAAAGCTCCGTAAATACAAACTCCCATTCTTCATTCATTCTTTAACCTAAATAAATAACATTTAAATGCGACAAAACAGCTAACTTTTGCACAAAACACGTTCAAACAAATGGTTGTTAGCATATGGAAACAAATGCCAAGTTTTCAATCCATAATAAAATATAATGTAGCGCGTGCATTATGCATGAGCAACATTCACCCCTCGAATTTCACCCCTACCTTCGTAAGTTTAGGGTTGAAATTGAAATGGATGGGAATCAGGAAGCCAGGAACACGTTAGAAAGTATGTTGATGCTTAGTTTTTAGTAGATATCAGATCAGAAAAATAAAATGATATTTTTGAGTTAGAATGGCAATATTGTAGCTATTGTTCTTGTATTTGGTTTCGTGCAAACTGCTGTTTCTGTTATTGGAAAGATGTTAGTTTTCTTTCGTTTGCTTTTTTTAAGGTTTCGTACCAAAATGGTAAAAACGGAACCCTTATGCCCCTATTACCCTAAGCCTAAGCTTATGCCTTATTACCCTAAGTCTCTCTGTCTGTCTGTCACAGCTGGATATCTCAAGAACTACTAATGCTATCAACTTGAAATTTGGAATAGTTTTAGATGACGTTTGCCCAACTATTTTGCAATTAAGCTAGAAATATAAATATATGTTTCTTTTTTGCAACAGGGACTGAAAGGGGGTCTGAAAAATTCGAAGTAGGGCTAAGGGCATGTGGGGTTATCATATATGAAAGAGCGCAGTTTGCACATTCTCAAACATTTTTTCTTTTTTTTTTAGGCCGCATAGTTTTCGGCTTTTGATGAAAAATGTAAAAAAAAATACCGTCCCCCCCCCCCTTAATTCCGAAGTTTACAAAGAGAAAAATTTGAAATTATTCTATGTGATAGAAGTTTATGTAAAGATTACAGGAAAAATAGCACTATTTCTCTAGTCTCTAAATAGCACAATTTTTCAAAAATCATCAACAAAAGTTACATTAGTTCCACTATCGGTCAAGAGATGGCGCTGACATAAATCTGCAATATTCTACACCGCAGTGCAAAGTGTTAAAATTCTCTGATGAATATAGGCTTCGCCGATGAAAATTTAAAAAAGCATATGTTGATACGGAACCCTCGCGGCCTCGGCTTTTGCCCGGTTTTTTTCAATTTTTATTCGATCTCGGGCATTCTCGGGAATGACGTCATATAGAAAAATAGTGGAATACCGTGCAGTTTTGAATTGGTGTTATTTTCTGTCGTAAACAGAAATATTTTATCTTGGCAAAATAAACCAGTTTTGTTGCGCGTCATGATTATTTTATAGAGCCATAGTCTATGAAATCTAAAGACAGTCTTGACTGACTGAGGTTTGCGCACTGCTTATACTAGTTATTGCGATATATTAGTTATTGAAGTGAAAACTTCTTTAGGCGCGTTGGGCAGTTTTTGAGATGGGAAAAATCCATTGAATTCGCGACATTGTTACCGTAACCGACACCGCGCTACATTCGGATGTGTTCGGCTGTCCTCGGGATGTACTCGGCTTTAATGTATATCCGATATGTCAGTGAGTGATAGCAAAGTATTCTGTTTGTGTTTTGTTTATTAGACGATTAAAAGTACACACGTAATTGTTCAAGTTTTCACTTCTGCCAGCACTCCCGAAGTGCGACTGTTTTTTTTTGCTACTGACGCTGTTTCAGTGAGTTTGGCAAGTCCGAGGCAGTTATAGAACCGAGGCTGAGCCGGCTACTATTTGATGTCCTGTGTTCAGTGCCGGATTAAGACTAGGTACTTGATGCCCTAAGCAATCCAAGCCTGTACGCCTGTAGGGCCCTCCTATCCACTAGTCGCCTCGTATTTTTCCAAAACATCGACGAGCGATTTGTAAAGATTGGCGCACAGAGTGACTTTTGGGTCTTATAATATCTTGCTGATAAACAGCCTTGCCATTCGTGTGCAGCTAGCAAATACTGCTTCGGTGCTGTTTCTGCCTTATGGCAGTTTGAGTAGTTTATGCGGCCTACCCAAATGTCCTGTCTTTGGTATTGTTCGTCGAATCGTTGAGCTCCTCAAGTTTTCTGAGTTGAGCTGCACGATTTTTGACAAATGCGTGCACTAATTGGACAGGTCCGCTCAATCTGTGTGGTTCTTTCCTCAAAAGACCATTTCAGACACCAATCTACATGGTCTTCACACGATCTGACCAAGACTTTGCCTGGACTTTAAAAGAGAATGTGACTTCTGAGTTTGTTTCGGCCTTTCTTCTCAGAATAGTCAGATGGGAAACCTCATCTAGTTTAAAATAATATGATTGACGTGTAAAAGTGTTTGTACAAACCTACATAGAGAAAATAAATCATTTATCATTTATGGTGCCCCCCGAGACCCCCTAAGCAATTGCTTAATTTGCTTAGGGGCTAATCCGGCACTGCCTGTGTTGGGTTTCTTACTTGGTTTATTAAAGATAAAGTTCGTGAGCACATTCGTAAGGAGCTAGCGGTATCATCACAATATTTTCCCATTGCTTATCTTTAATGTGTTTTGCTTGTCCTTTAGCGGCTTTAGCATATTCGTGTATTGGAACAAAGTTCCATAACGCGGCTTCAGGTGAGTTGACTGGCAGAAATCGTTTTGTGTAGCTCCTTACTTGAAATATTAATAAATGTATCAACTTAATTCCATTTTCCACAAAAACTATTTGATATTTAAACAACCGATAAAATAATGTGAAGTCAACTTCAAAAACTTTACTATAATTTAAACAAGAAAGGTGTAATGATCGATAGTTTAGTTCTCGAGTCAAATACTAGATGGCGCTACTAGGCTCGCCACAATTTTTAAAGACGTTATTGGACAACGGACAAGTGACGGTAGCGGTAAAATAATTAAACAGGAGTGATATCAATGTTGAAAGATAGAAAACGGTTGCTCCGTTGTTATATTTGCATAATTTCTGTAAATTAAAGTCATCTTTATTCGGATATTACCACAGAATAAACATAAGCATAGTAGTTGTTGCAATATTGTGAATTTGTGTGCGAGTAATGGAAGTAACGGTAAGTGTTTGCGTCTATTTAACCAAATGTAGCTTAGATAATTGGAGATGTTTTGCAAGCCTGATTGTTCTCCCTTATCGTTCAGGCATAAGTATTGTGGATTGAAGGTCATAGCACATGTAGGTATAAAATCGGAAAGGGATCGGCACCGTATCGCCTTTCGCCTCGCCGTCAAACAGGCGTCAACCTAACGTAAGCACGTAACCAAAACGGATCAGAAGCTACGATACGTCGACTCGGCTACGGCTAGGCGACGCCGCGCTTACGGCTCGCCGACCGCTGGTTGATGGTGCAGGCAGGCAGGCCGGAGGGGTGAGGGGCAAGGGTGGACGAAGAGACGTAAGCTCGGGTACGGAGAAACGTAAGTGCGGGGACGACGAGCCGTAACGCACCGCAGCGCGTGTCGTGAGCGAGTCCCGAGGCGAGGATGCAGTAGGGAGTTTAATACAAAGAACGGCTTGAGTTGATACGGTGCCGATCCATTTCCGGTTTGATACGTGTGCTACGACCTTAAGGTCCGGCTTCGATTGTCAAAGCTGCCTAATCTTGATTCATCGCGAAATAGTGATCGATATTCGCCGAAACCAGTTGGTCTCGGGGCATAGTGCCGGGTTAAAGATCAACAAATGGCTTCAAGTTTCTTCGCAATCTAAACACTAACACCTTAATTATTAAACAACGGAAAACAAATAAAAGTAAATAACTTAAACATAAAACAAAGTAGACAAAAAACTAAATAAAAATTAAACAAAAATATATTGATAAAGCAAAAGAAAAGTCTCCCCGACTCCGCTACTGAATGTCGAAATATATTTTTGTTTCATTTTTATTTTGTTTTTTGTCTACTTTGTTTTATGTTTAAGTTATTTACTTTTATTTGTTTTCCGTTGTTTAATAATTAAGGTGTTAGTGTTTAGATTGCGAAGAAATTTGAAGCCATTTGTTGATAAGTAGTGCCTATGTTTTTCTTTCTATATTCAGTTTACTTGGAACCCCGGTCATCACAAAGACCACGACTAAGTAAATACCATAAAGATTTCTCTTAGACGTTATACTGACACGCCCTCAGGAAATCGAGCGAGGCTAACATCCTGGGGATTCATAGATTTACCAACGTGTTAGCTTGGATGCAATCTATCTAGTTCAGATTCAAACAGAGTTTGGTGGTGGATAGCAGGTAACCACCACAGTAAAGATATGAACAGTACGGAAACTACGTACTAACGTTCGAAACGGCACACTCACACAGACGCGCGCATCTACGGTACCCCTAGCAATAGTCGCGGTGCTCTCAGTCACGGGTGTTGCTTACTGGAACCGTAGATGCGCGCGTCTATGTGAGTGTGTCGTTTCTATGTTTCGGTTTTATACCTTTAGGTGGAGGTGTACGTACGCCAGCACATCCGAAACTGTCAAATCTTCCCAATCAACTTTGAGCCTTATGCTTTAGTTATAAAGTTGAAAATTTATCAAATAAATTTGACAGATTGTAGTAGCTTGATGTGCTGACGACTGCATCTATGGTACACTCACATTTCGCCAGTTATGTTTAAGTCCCATGTAACAAGGGGCGAGCCTGTTGACATGAACCGGGCAAAAATACAGACTCCGGGCTTTTTTTTTTTTTCGGATGGGAAATCATCAAATGACCCCTCCCGCTCTGGGTGGAGCGGAAGGGAGTGTCAGACTCTTACTGACTAAAACCCACCCATGTTCCTTCCTTAGCCCTTTATGTTCCGGGCCACCGGTAACCCTTTCGGACAATCCCGCTGGCCCTATGGGGCCCCTCCTCGATGCTGACATCCTCCGACTCGTGACTCCGGGCTGCTATTAGATAATATAATATAATTATAAGTCCCAGCCGTCATTCGTGGATCTTTGACAGTCTTTACGGGTCGTCAGAAGCCCGAAAGTCCGACAACCAGTCTTACCAAGGGATATCGTATCACCCAATAATTGGGTTGTGGAGGTCAGATAGGCAGTCGCTCCATGTAAAATATTCAGCTGCACCCAGTTATACTGTATTGTAATTGTCACCCTGCTCTCAAAATTCGCATAAAACTATTATTGAAATCCCAAAACAAAACACTACCCCACATTGTACGGACGTTTTGAAAGGACATGGCCAATTTTTGTAAGGACGTCGGCATAGTTACTGAATTTGGTGTACACCAATGTTTTTTGGTGTTTTATGTTCGTGAATATTGGCTCATTAAATTGCTATAAATAAAAAACTCAGAGAACTTGTCTTTACAACAGACTAGACAAAAACAGTTTAATTAAATATTTAAACAACATCGCTAGCAAGAAGGTGTTAGATGATAATTTTGCTATTAAAAAACTTAAAGGCGCTTTAAAATAGCGAACAGTTATGAATTATTACGTTTAGGTATAACTTAGGTATATGGTTTTAGTATTATTAAGCATTTAAACAAAGTAATGGCCACCTAAATGAAGGATTTTTAAACTGCATATTGATTAACATTTATTAAACTGGGAAATAGTCTAAAAAAATGTGACAATAATAACAAACACTACATAACAACGCGCCTGTATTACCCGAAGGGTTGGGCAGAGGTGTACCTATAGTACACCCACATTTCACCAGTTATTTTGAATACCATGTATTAGGGGGCGACTCTGTTGCCATCAACCGGGCTCAAATCCTGACTCCGGGCTGCTACTGAGAAATTCCTGATGAATAAACCCAATATCACTTTGCTCGACCTGGGAATCGAACTCAGGACCTCATGCTCAGCAGTAGCGCTTGCGACCACTGGACCAACGAGGCAGTCATAATAATATTAACAAAGTATATTCGAAACTAATGTTTTTCTGTAAAGTACATTTTTACAGGTTACCCTAATATTTTTTTAAATAGTTCAATTAACAATAAACAAGGGAAGCACAAAATAAAACAAAAAAAATATATATATTTATTTATTAGAGAAAATAAATAAAAATATTTTGCTATACTTATCATATCTTAAATGCCTACCTAGATAACATACATTACAGCAATGCAGCGATAGTATTAATAAAGAGACCGAGAGAGGTCAATCAACGAGCTTCGATAAAACAGAGCGTTCTTATTTCACAAACCTGGATACAGTGTAAGTATAGGGCTTCAGTAATTACATAAATAACTGCTTTATACATAACCAGACATGTAAAAAAATTCAAGCACATATTTATTATTATTATTTTACAATTGTGATTATGGTTTTCAAGAAAGATTAGCCTTTGTTAGAATATTTTAATATTCTTGAATTGTTAATAGTATGTTGTCTAAAAATCCTGCTGGAGCTTGGATATTGTTTTGGTGTCTTGCCCAACCAAGGTACCAAATTATTGTCATAACATGACAACAACAACCAACGGTCCTGTTCCCTACAAGGCAACTACAATAGTACCCTAAAATAGCTTCCAAGACCGAATCACTATCATGTTCAGTGTCAAATAAAACATAAGAAAAGTAAATTCTCTGGGAAACATGACGAGACTTAATACGTCCTCTTAATAAATAAGGATTATTTCCACCAACCAGTGCTATCATTTCTTGGGAGTGTTCCAGTTCCGGACACACTTCAACAACGTAGATACCATTATCCCTAACATGTTCACCGAAGTATGAACGCGCTTGTTTCACCTGATAAGGGCCTAATGCAAACAATATTAAATCATTGTATGTAAAAACTGGGAAATTATTTAGTTGAGGCAAGTTACCATCAATATGGGTAAACATAACTCGTCTTCTGTTTATATTATTATCATTAATAAATTGTCCCAGATGATTAGGTTCATCCATATAACGCAATGCTCTTTGGATTATATTTTCAGCGTTAGGACTATCCCTTAAGACAGGATGGAATTTATTTAATAGAGCCCCAGCAATTCTGAAATCAACCATTAAATGTGTTGAGGCATTGTTAAAATACCTTTGCCTAAACAGTTTAAAATCCCTCTTAAACCTCCCGTTCACGACTTCCACAACCCATCTGCATAGTGTCACTTTACGGCTTTTATTAGCTTGTGCAAATGTAAGTTGGGTTGCTCCTTCATCTAATGATTCAGGTTTATATACTCTATAATTACAATTTTCAAGCAAAGGGATGGCATCCCTAAAGCCCCTATCTAAAACAAAAATATCATTTTCTCTAAAAAGTCTTCGGAACGGTCCATTTTCATTTTCAAACAAGTGCGTCATAATTTCGGCATCAGTTTGGGTGGCAGCATAGGGCCCTACAGCATCGATGATGTGACCGTCGCAAGATACAATCATAAAAGGTTTTATCAAATTGTCATATTTGTGCAAACTGTATGTCTTCTTTTGAAACATATAGTTTGCACTTTTCTGCAAGTAAATATAAGTCCCATCAAATATTGCGATTGCAGGCCTATCTCCAGTTATAGACTCGTCAGGATCACCCAATAATGCTTGAGGAACTCTCAAGTTCCTCTCCGATATTTCCCTATGAGTGATATGGTCAATACCAATATTATTAGGCACGAAATTCTCATTGAGACACAACCTAACTTTTTTCATTATAAGTTCCAATGTTGACCTAGGTATATCAAAAAGAGTTGCCAAGCGTCTATTACTCTCGCCTGTTCTTAATTTTATTAAATAAATAGCTAAAGCGCGTTTAGTTTGCTTAACATTTATAGGAGGTAAAAGATTATACAGAATTAAAAACTGGGGTACTGTAAGACCCGTCCAATAATGGCAAAAATGGTTCGGCATTTCTGAGACATTTTCAAAGTTCAAAATATTAGCTTTTGACTTCATAATATTAATTATGTCTTCTATATGGATGGCACTAAATCTAGAATGTGTCTCATTCATTTGAGGCAATAAATGCCACTGATCGCTGTACAAGTGTGTTTCACACACTCTACAACTCCGAGGAACATAGAAACTATGTTCTTGCAAAAGCAGTCTTTTAATGAATTGCGGGACCAAATGCAACATTCTGTTTCTGCATTGTTGAAATATACAATGAACAGATGTGATCGAAGCTCGCTTATAATTAGGTAATGTTATGGTATTATTATCCCTTTGTAGTGGCCCTCTTTGAACAGGCGGCAACGGTGGTGGTTCTGGTGGGCTAACGACTTGAACATTAGGGACTGCTGCATTGTTGTCCGAAGCCAATTCCTGCATGTCTCGTGATGAGTCATGCACTGCCTGTCTATTTGCTCGCATCCAACACACATGGCAAACATAGTTGTTTCTTGAGGGCTGAAAATAAACCACAGAATAAACACTGATAAATGCTTATGTTTATATAATTTTTAGTACCCAGTCACGTGTCCCGCGTCCCAAGGTTACGTTAACAAAATTAAAAAAAAAAAAAAACTGAGGCGTGGAACGTGCTTGCTGTCACAATAGCCAGATCTGGCCGACGTCCGATTGATGAATTGCACACAATGCATAATCTCGGAGATTGTCACGTGACTGGGTAACAAGGGTATCTTTTCAAGTATTATGTTATTCTAAAATGAGCAGTACCTATTATGTTACACATGCCTACTTTAGGCAAGTATATGTTAAAGATGGAATACATAAACACAGATATTACAATCATACATACATACTATCAAAACTCGTTTTTTTTTATAGATTTATACAAATAGGTATTTATAATAATGAAAACCAAAATGCTTACCACATAATTAGTATTTTGTGATATTAGGACAGCCAGCAATGGACACTCCATACTGACATTATGGTGTCTTATTTTCCTCACAGATTTGCCACAACCAAGGCAAACCATGTTATGCCCCAGTAGTCTCTCGTGTTCACCAGCTTCGGTATTTAATAATAATAAGCATGGATGACAAATAATTGTATCCAGAGGAAACTGAAAATAATATGCACTGTAAGTTAATTTCGCATACCAGAATTGTATATAAAAACAAATCAGGTTAAGTTTTTTCTAGTCGAACTTCTTACCTGGGTTTGAGAATTGGTTATCCAACGCGAAAGTCTTGTTTGATGGTGTGCAGAAAGCGAGGATATGAGATGTCTCTGCAACCTTTGCATGGCTATTCCGCAGTTGATGCACCTCATATTGATCCACAAAACAAATCCGAAACGTAATGCAAATCAGAGTCCAGTATTAATAGCAAGGTAATCGAGTGGTAGAAGGTATCAGTCCGTAGGAATAAGCAGGGGTCAAAAATATTAAAAAATAGAAAATAATCGCAAAAACACAAACAGTACACAAGGAAGAATCTGCAATTATGCAAATATGACATTACATTGACATAGACAATGACACATTGTCAAACAAGTAAATGCGTTCCGTTTTAGGATATTTTTTTTTTGTGACATATAAAAAAAACTATCTTACTTAACTTAACTATTATCTATTCTTAATGTTGATCATTAAGAATAGATAATTTTATTAAATGCAACAAATACCAATGAAGACATTTTCGTATGAATAAAATGTTCTTAATAAGAGCATTTTGTCGTCCATATCACATGTCTACAAGTAGTATTCATGGTATGGAACGCCCATTATTATATTTATCTTTCTCTATGGTCCAATAGGGCGCACGACCGGACGTTGACAAATGGTACTTCATCTTGCATTACTAAATATTTTGAAATAAAATCTGACGAGTTCAGAGAGGTCAAAAACTACGTATAAATTCATTTTTCTTTTTTTAATATTTAATATTATTGACTATGTATGTGTATATGGAATGTACTTTTTTGTCCATGTCCTTTATTATTTCGTTGAAATGCAATTTTCAACAAATTCTTTTCAACGAAACGCTTGGTACGACACCACGAACGTTGAAATTAAATTTCAACTTCACTTTTTGTTATTTTAACTTTAGTTTTACCGTGTCGCGAACCGTGATTCTAACTGGAGATAGGGTTGTGCAACTTGTGCATTAGCACAAAAATCACACTATCACACTAATATTATAAAAGCGAAAGTTTGTGTGTGTGTGTTTATAAATGTTTGTTACTTCTTCACGCTCAAACGGCTGGACCAATTTTGACAAAATTTTGTATGGAGGTAGCTGACACCCTGGATTCCCACGGGATCGACATTTACGCGGGTGCCGGTTGATGACTTTAATGATTATAATTCTGTAAATACATATTTTTTACGGTCGCGAATTATATTTTAATCAACGTACAACTTAATACTGACCAGCAAATTGCAAAAAACGTAAGAAAATTTGAATTTCGCGGGTTACCTTAGCGCAGCGTGTATAGCTTCTCCATATTTCCATCGATTTTACAGATTTTTGAAGTGAGAAGTGTGAGAACTTATTGCTTGCGCATTTTTTAAGATGGGAGAAACCATTGAACTCACGCCACTGTTACCGTAAGCGACAACGCGCGTGTTTTGTTTTTAAGACGATTAAAAAAATACCCGCTTCGGATGTGTTCGGCTGTCCTCGGGATGTACTCGGTTTTAATTTATATCCGACTAGCTTCTGCCCGCGACTTCGTCCGCGTGAAATTTCTTGTATCCCCACCCCGTCGCGTCGCAACACTTCGTATTCGCTTACCGTTCACTCTGAGTTTTTTTCTTTTTGCTCGGCTCCTAAGGGTCATAGCGTGATGTTAAATAGCCTATAGCCTTCCTCAAGAATTGGGCTATCAAATGCAAAAAGAATTCAAATCTGACCGGTAGTTAAAGAGATTATCGTGTTCAAACAAACAAACTCTTCAGCCTTATTATTAGTATAGATAAAAAACTCTATGGCCCATAACTCCTTAATAGGTACCAACTCTTAACATCTTACACACGTGATAACTTTTAAACGAAATATCCGATTGAGATGAAACAAAAAGTATTTTACTTCTTCATAAATACTCTTGATAACATAATGCTTAATTTCGATAAAGATTAATATTACGATACATATTTAACGTAGTTTTTTTTTCTTCAGACGATTTAATAATTATTTTGAACACAAAATCGGTTATTGTGATTAAACCATGATAGCTAGACATATGTTCTCGCGGACTTTTTTGTAGGTCTTAATGGGCTCTACAAACCCGTAGTACATTATTTTGTTCTATTGTCAATAGTTTTTGCAGCGCACGCAAAAATAGGTTTTCGATTTTACACCTTGTGTTACAAAATAGCAATTTTATTACGGATCCCTAATTTTGAAGAAAAAAAATATAGCCTATAGCCTTCCTCGATAAATGGACTACCCAACACTAAAATAATCATTCAAATCGGACCAGTAGTTCCAGAGATTAGCGCGTTCAAACAAACAAACAAACAAACAAACTCTGCAGCTTTATAATATTATAGTATAGATATGTCAGTGAGTGATGGAAAAGTATTCTGTTTGTGTTTTGTTTTCACTTCTGTCGCCACTCCCTGGAGTGCTAGTTTTTTTTTAATAACTCATTTTAATATGCCTTATTTGAATTTACATTATTTAATTTTGTTCGAACATTTTTAATATTAATCATCATCCATAGATTGGGGGAGGAAATTTTCATGCGTGGGGTTAAAATAAACTTTCTTTTGGTATTTTAGGGTTGAATATCATTTCGCTTATGGTTCGAATAGTCTTTTGAAAATACAAATATTTAGACAATGTTATTTTCAATTGTTGAATAATAATTTAAGAATATTTTGCTATTTCAAACTGGAAAAAACTAACACTGAGAATAATATAATCAGAATTTTGTTTTCAGTTGAGTTAAAGAGGATTGAGAATTTTTCATCTACTATCGCGCCATTTTGTTTTTTTTTTTCAAAATGCACATTTTATCGGAAAATCATGAGAGTCAGTTGAATTGTTGTTGAGCAAAATGTCGTCGCTTTTGACTCGGTAAATACAATAAAGGTCTACTTACTTCGAAACTCTTACACTAGTTTTTTCCGCACAATAAACATCCATTTTACAGAGAATAAAGGTGTATACAAAATTTCAGCTCAATCGGATAACAACAAATAGTCGAAAAATGGTTTGCAAATTTTGACGGACAACTTACATAAGTACATATTTACATATACGAACAGTGCAAGCTAAATAAAAGCTTGTAATAATAGGTTTCGCTTTTTATATTTGTCGACTGCCACAGATACGTGCGAAACAAACGCAACACGGAGGTGTGACTGGCTTCCGACAGAGCTATTCTGTAAAAATCTCACCGTGATAACTTAGGTGAAGTGAGCGTGGAGTGAGCTGTCAATAGTGTCAATTCCTAGCAAAAACAAACTCACTTCACCTAAGTTTTCACGGTGAGATTTATGCAGAATCGATCGGCTGATCAGCGAAATTACACTGGAAAGAGATAGATTCATAATCATTAGATCAGGCAGTTTCGATTAGCTCACAGTCCGATCAGGACCAGGCCCGTGCCGGACGGCGAACGTGTTCCACGCGCGCCTCTAAGAGATGTCAACATCGAGGAAGACCCGGCAGGCTTACGGGCCCTAAGGGGCCCCTTAGGGCCCGTAAGCCTGCCGGGTCAGCGGGATTGTCCGAAAGGGTTACCGCTGGCCCGGAACATAAAGGGCCAAGGAAGGAACACGGGTGGGTTTTTGTCAGTAAGAGTCTGACACTCTCTTCCGCTCCACCCAGAGCGGGAAGGGGTCATTTGACGAGTTCCCACCCAAAAAAAAAAGCTGTTTCGCTTCTGTTTCGCTAGTCGTACAACGGACAAGACATGGCGGAACTAATGCGGTTTCGCTGCTATGGTTTTGCGGCGGAGATGTGATACCCGCCTAAAGTACGTATTTATATAAAACTCTTACGTGACAACCCCGACAGTGTCGTCCCGGTTCTGTATTTTCTTATGTTTCATAAATGGCACTTGCCGCGCGTATCCGCTAATATATCTCATGAAGCACGTACATTCCAAGTGAATGTAGCTTTTCCTCGCTAGACACCGTATCGTAACAGTGACTAGAAAAGTATTTTATTCTTCTTACGATATAAAAATAGCTCTTATCCTAAACCCGCACTTGTGTGTTGCACTCTGTGACCTAAACCCGCACTTGTTTTACGCTTATCTGTGACCTAGGTAGTCCATTTTGACACAGAAAAGCGTGACTTTAGTGCGCGTTTAGGTCACACGTTTTAAGATACGTGTCACTTAAGTAGTATTAATGCAATAATAGAGTACTTAAGTCACAAGTATCGTTATGTACTAATGTCGTGGTCAAGAACTGTCGCATCAAGAATGTTGAGGCTGTGGCGGCATCTACATCGCCACATGCTCACTACGCATCACAATCGTCACGCAAGATCCTGCATCGCGCAAGTAGAGTTTACCGCACAACTAGCATATTATATAAGGTGGGCAAAAAATCGTGGATCAAACGAAACAGGGCGATAGTTGGAGTTATTTGCAGTAAAAAAAAGTATCATCACTACAACAGTGCTTTTATGACAGTGGATATCATGATTTATCAGTATTGGCACTTTTTTCAATGGCGCCGATTCTGTTGTTCACAAACTAAACTAAATTTAAGTTCAGGCATCGTTTCACAGAACTGGTCGAAGTGGAGGTGCTTGGAGGCCCATGTCCAGCAGTGAACGTCTTTCGGCTGAAAATGATGATGATGATTTTCTGGGTCATGTTCAGCCTAGCCATTTCCGTTCTGTGTTATGGTTGGTTACGTGGTCACAAGCGAGACTGCTGAGCGTGGGGTCCTGGGTTCGATTCCCGGTCGGGCAAAGTGTTATTGAGTTTTTTCATTAGGCATTTCTTAGTAACAGCCCGGAGTTTGGAAGTTAGCACCCCGTGTCTCGGAACTGCGCCTGATCTCTCTCCGGTCGTGTCGAATTGTCGTCCCATCGGACTGTGAGAGTGAGGGAGTGCACCTGCGCCTGCGCACACACTTGTGCACTTTAATATCTCCCACGCCGAAGGCTAGTCTCCGTTGAGATTGGACGCCGTGGCGGAAATACGGTCTGAGTTCTATTATTATGTTTGGTCCCATCCAACTGTTACAACCCAATAACTGAGAAATCCCAATAGTTGTTGTGAGGTCAGGGGGCCTAAAAAGGCCACTTTGGAGAGTCATAAAAGGATAACAATATGAATACAGTCAGACAGTCCGTGTTCTTCTTTTTTTCGCTGCAATACGTAGGTACAATCAAAGAGATTGTGATTGCAGTTGGATTGGATTGATTGGTATTTTAGCACAGACAAAAAAAATAACTGAAAATGCTTCACCAATGGGATTTGATACGATTAACTTAACAGTTAACCGTCCATTATGTTATTCTTTTATGAGTCTGCCAAAGTGGCCTTTTTAGGCCCCCTGACCACATTCCTTGTAAAATGTTTCACTGTTTGTTACGGAACGGTGTGACACGCTAAAAAGTTACTCTTTAAGTAATTTTATTTTACTCTAAATTTAAAATGTGCGCGCAGTAACTCAGTGCACTCACTCTACACCTAACCTATTTATTATTTTTAACTTTACAACTTTGCAGTGCTTTAAGAAATGCTTTGAATAAGTAACTCTCTTTACGTTGTTCCTTTTACGATTTGATTTTTACTTGAGATGGTTTAAAATGTGATACGGAGGAACGAGGAAAATTTCGTGAGGGTAGTTTTGTGTATGAATGTCGATAGCTATAAGAGTAGGGGAAGAACAAAGAAACGATGGATGGAATGGGTGAATGATGATATGGTTAGAAAGGGGGTGACTACCAAGATTATGAATAATAGAGAAGTATGGAAGAAAAAGACAAACTGTGCCGACCCCAAGTGAATTGGGATAAGGACAGGAGCATGCAGATGATATTTGGTCTACGCTTTTCGATAGTTTCAATGGTAGTTGTCACAAGTTGACGAATCACTGAGCTCTCGCCTCACGTCACCCACACCCCTCCCGCACCGCGCTGCTACCTCAGACAACGTCTCAGTTAATCGGTTATATAAGAGACGGAACTCCCATAGAAAAAGTTGAAAAACGTCGCTTGTATGAAACGTGCACTAAAACTGAATACCAACAAAACAAAAATAACACAGACTGCAGACATGACGTAAAGCTGCCAACATAATAACAAGATGTACTAAACATGATAGAGTCGAATAGATGTTGAAGCGAGACAGCGATAGCCGCCATTATGTTTAGTGCACGTTTCATAGTTTCTTTTTTAACCGACTTTTTATTAGACAGTTGCGTCACACTGCCTATAGTGTTGTTAGAATTGGCTTCAAATGTCATGCTTTCTTGAAATAGTCATTCAATAGGGTAATATGAACTTAGAGAGTCGCATTGATGATTCTAATAATAATAATTCTGTAAAGCCTATCCATACTCATTTCAGCCGAAAGACGTCCACTGCTGGACATAGGCCTCCCCAAGCACCTCCACTTCGACCGGTTCTGTGCTTCTTGCATCCAACGGGTTCCTGCGGCCTTCACAAGGTCGTCGGTCCACCTTGTGGGAGGCCTCCCAACGCTACGTCTTCCGGTACGCGGTGGCCACTCCAGAACCTTTCGGCCCCATCGGCCATCCATAACTAATATTATAAATTCGAAAGTAACTGTCTGTCTGTCTGTATGTTACCTTTTCACGCCTAAACCACTGAACGAATTTCGATAAAATTTGGCAGAGAGATATATTACATCCCCGGGAAGGACAAAGGATAGTTTTTATCCCGATATTCCCACGGGGTCGACACATGACCTGCAAATTGCAAAAAACGTAAGTAAATTTGAATTTCGCGATTTACCTTAGCGCATAATCCCTTTGACCCTAAAATCACCCTATAAAACACGGCAGGGATAAGTTGCCCCAATTTTCACCGACAGCGAAAAAAAAACACCCAAAAAATTTAAAAATAATTTTTAATGACACAGCAACACGAAATTTTCTCATAATTTACGCAGCGCTTTACAAAATAAAAAACTAAGAAACGAGCGATGAAATAAACAAGTGTACAAGGCTTGAACCTGAGCTGTGCTGTGTCGCGGAAGTTTTACATCGTCCGAGGGGCCCAGGGGCCCAGGAGGCATGGGGAAGGGGGGGCCTTATCTCCGCCTGAGGGCTTTACAGACTTGTGACGGTATAAGGCACCGTTCACGGCCTCGAGTGATGCGACTTCCGCCGCGATTTGCGTCAAGCGACACGCGCGTGTCACCTGCGGGGTATGGCGTAACACACATATAATGACAATATTGATCGGAATGGGTTTCATTTTGACAGTTCACCCACGTTCATTGCGTTATTAGGGTTCCATACCAAAATGGTAAAACGGAACCCTTATGGTGAGACTCAGTCTGTCTGTCTTTCTGTCGGTCTGTCTGTCTGTCTGTCACAGCTGGATATCTCAAGAACTATACTAATGCTATAAACTTGAAATTTGGAATAGTGTTAGATGACGTTTGCCCAACTATTTTACAAATAAGAAAGAAATAAAATTATAATGTATATTTTTTGCAACAGGGCCTGAAAGGGGGTCCGAAAAATTCGAAGTGGGGCTGCTAGGGCATGTGGGATATCATTATGGAAGAGCGCAGTTTGCACATTCTCAAACATTTTTTCTTTTTTTTTAGGTCGCATAGTTTTCGACTTTTGATGAAAATTTGACACCAATCACCACACCACCAGTCACACCACCACCACCACCACCAGACCAACACCACCACACCAGTGCTCTCAAAACGGTGTAGGAAAACATCGTGCCAAAACCAAAAAAGAAGAAAAGAACCAAAAATTCAAAGACATGTGACATCTACCAACCCGCACTGGGCCCGCGTGGTAGATTATAGCCCACTCCCTCTCGAAGAGAGGATGCCTGTGTCCCAGCAGTGGGAATAGGCTGATTATTATCAATTGCGTCATTTACGTTGTTATGTTAACGATTTTTCAAACTAATTAAGCAATGGTTTAGCAGTATCGTTAACAGCTCTCGGATTTAGATTGAAAGTGTGTTAGTCATTTAGGCCAGCAGCGTTCTCTATGCATTCCACCACCATACCATGCTGCGATCGCCAACCCGCCTGCCAAGCGTGGCGATTATGGCAAACCGGCCCCAAGAATGACAAGCACAAAAAATACTTGGCTACAGCAGGAACCCGTTGGATGCGAGAAGCACAGAACCGGTCGAAGTGAAGGTGCTTGGTCCCGAGGCCTATGTCCAGCAGTGGACGTCTTTCGGCTGAAATGATAATGAGTCAATTAGGATGCTCCATCCGTCGTTGGTCCGCAAGTCGTGTCGCGGTGACTCGTGGCATGCTCTAAACATCTTCTTTCATTTGTTTTCTCCGCAGTCGCTGTTGCAAGTCGAGTGTCGCTTGTGTGTAGCTCGTCGCTACGCGGTAAGTTTGCACTACTTTTTTGTCCTCTTAACGCGTTTCGTTATCAAAGGGTTAAAACGTTGTAATCTGTCTTTATTTTTTCTCAGTAAAATCCCGGAGTCGAGACCACTTCCAATAAGAACTTCCTGAAGGAAAGTGTCTTTGAAATGAAATGAGTTCCGATCATTATTTTTTATTCTTTTGCGCTATATCTTTATAATAACATATTTTGAAGATAGGTAGGTATTGAAGGACCAGTAAAGGTTTTCTCGAATAAAATACAGATTGCGAAGAAATATAAAGATTTAATCCGTTCTGTATGATGGCTGAATATCAAGTGTCTAACAGTATGTTGTGGGCTGTCAAAACAATTAGACAGTCATCAAGTTTAGTAACGGAGCTTATAGTCCCGGGAACCACGACCAGTGAAAGATCTTTTATCTTTACAAACAGCCACATACCTGTTATCTCCTTAACAAGGAAAAACAAAAAGAATGCATATCAGTCGCCTTTTGGTCACATTACTAGAACTAAGCGGATGGAAACCATTTCAAATGAGTAAAAAGCATGGACGTAATATATAGAAGTAAGGCTAGGAACTCACGGAGCGATTTTCGCCCGCAACCGCCGCGGTCGTGGATCTGCGGTTTTATTTCAAAACTCACGAGACCGGTTATTCGTGCGGTTACGCGGCCGCCGCCTCCCTACCTCCGTACCGGCCGGCCGGCCGTACCTCCCGCCGCGCCGCCCGCCGGCCCCCGCGGTCGCCCGCCAACCGATCGCAAAGCGCGCGGGCGCCACCCGCCGAGGCTGCGGGTAACCGCGGCCCGCGCGATTCTACTAGTTGCCCGCCGGTACAGCGGGAGCCGCATACAACCGCGAACACCGCGGGCGTAAAACGCGTCGTGAAATGTGCTTTAATTTTTTATATAAATATTTGCATTCTACAGAAGCTGCGGGCCCGCAACCGCGGCGGTTGCGGGCGAAAATCGCTCCGTGAGTTCCTAGCCTAACAGGACCGAGCACTCGTTCCAGAAAAACGAGCAGACAGAGAGGTGACCTATGGACCCGTTTGTCCCTTTCTAATAGGGTGACCAAACATTTTTTATACACAGGAAAATTCAAGGACTGACATTCAATATATTGGTACAAATAAATAATAAAATAATTGTTCTGTCTGACCTAGCATGAATAAATTTTAACGTTAAGTATCGATAATGTATGTAAATTTTGAATCTAAAATACAGCAGTCCTTTAACACGTTGGTGAAATTGAATGCAATATGCGCACTTTGTACGACTATCATACAGAGATAATAATAGTCCTCAGTTTAATTAAATACTATATTTCAAAGTAATATGTTCGATTCATAATTCAATTATGTGAACGATGCGTACCTTCCCGTCTTCATCAGTGCTAGGGATAATGGTGTAGGATAAAATTAGTGATTTCGAGTTACGATATCGCTAGCTAGTGTCATATGAATAGCTCACGAGAGCCGCCGGTCGATTCTGTAAAAATCTCACCGTGAAAACTTAGGTGAAGTGAGTTTGTTTTTTGCTGGGAATAGACAGCTCACTCCACGCTCACTTCACCTAAGTTTTTAATTCGGAATAGAAATTTTTGAGATTCTTAAAGAATAGCGTCGCAGCACCCTAATTGCATTAAAACCTCTGAATGACAATCCCTTTCACTTTGGCAATACAACACAATCTGTGATGCTTCTTAGGATTGAAACAAAATTCGTAACAATGAGTATTGTTGAATAAGTTGTGGAGATTAGTGGTGCATCCAGGGTTTTCTCCTTCCAGCGCACGCCCTTGGGAGCAGGTGAGGCATATAAATGAAGACAAAATGGAAATAAAACCAAGTCATATAATTATAATATATTTATCTTTACATAGTATAAAACAAAGTCGCTCCCGCTGTCCGTAACCTTAGATCTTTAAAACTACGCAACGGATTTTGATGCGGTAGATGAAGTGATTCAAGAGGAAGGTTTATATGTATAATACATGCATATTATAGTAGAGAATAACCGAGAAATTCAAAGATTTGTAATGTGATGTCGTAACAAACATATTACGTATATTTACGTCCTCCGAATATCGTACACCTCTATTACTTTTACTTTCGTGCGTTTCCAATATATAAGTGCCGGACTAAAGTGAAGGCTGCAGACCGTTGAGTTTTTTGTATTTTTTTGTGACACGAGAATTTCATCCAACCATTTTTGGCTAATTTCTTCAATCTTCGGAAAGCTGTAATAACAGAAAAAATATTGCTCTTTTAATCATACGATACGAGGTACAAAATATAATTATTACATACTTAATATTAGTAGATACTTTTATTCACAAATAAACGAAGCCAATAATAATGTCTTCTGTTTACAAAACGCCTGCGGCATGGTCCCTCTAGCCATGTTAGTAAACAAAATCTGTATTATTGCTTACCTGTGAAAGGATATGCCGCATCCACCATAGGATTCGCTTTTGCACGATTTTACGCAACACTTTTTGATCATTTTCACAAAAAAATACCGTCGATTTATCTATTCATGCGCCCATGGTTCAAAACAACAATAAGAAAAAATCGCCATGACAATGACACACATGACAATGACACATTTCAGGGTTACCACAGTAGTTTTAACGAAAATTATAGAGCCGTCATTCTGAAGTTGGTTAGTTATTAAATAAATAAAATTAAGAGAGTTTGCTGGTCTTGTAACCAAGCATAAATATTTACAAAAGTAATTATTTTCTTAGTTGCTACCTTCATGACTTAGAAGTTAAATATTTGACTGTTCGGTCAATTAAATATTTTTTACCATATTTAACATTTTTATCTCCTGGCAATTGAGAAAAAGGGACAGACGGCTCTTTTGTGGCTCTCTCTTTCGGCACGTTTTGCCTCGGTTACGACAATGTATCTAAAATAAACCAAAGGCCCAACTAATATGGTTCATTTTTGAATGACGCGATTTATCGAGTGCTCGGTCCTGTTACTTCTATATATTACGTCCATGGTAAAAAGATAGTAATCGTACTGTTTCCTGCAATGGATACTTAAGTTTGGATCCGAACGGGTGTTTTGCTTGCGTAACCCGGAGTGGTAACAAAAATGTTGCCCAAGGTAAACAATATAGCAAGAAAGAAAAATTGTTTATTCTGCACAAACAAAACGCACATTCCATTAAAAAAAAAAATTAAAAAGAAGACAAAATATACACACACAACGGAGTCAAAAGCCTCGTACTCAAGCTTAAAAAATGTTGACAATTTTGTCCATTGCTTGATGTCAGGGCCAGGGACCAAAGACAGACAAGGACAACACACATTCATATTTGACATTGACAATATACATGACATAAATATATCTCTGTTTCCTTCAAAGGAACTGCCACAGAGTACTTTGATAAGACTAGTAAGCAGGGTACTCAATCTTAGTACAAAAAACTGGGGACAGCAGTGGGTACAATGATACAAAATCAGGAAGTATTAAGTTGTATCTGTACAACATAAGTTTGAATGTGTTTTTTAATTTTGTCGGATAATAATTGCTCGGATACAACAAATATGATCACAAGCAATGACTGCTTTGAAAAGGTAATGGATGAAGTGTTACACAGGATTTGTAACTCAAACAAGTCCGTTATCATTTGCGGTGATTTTAATGTCAATTTATTAGAAAACTCAGGTTCTTGTAGTAAAATTTTAAGTCTGTTTCAGTCCTACAATCTTCTAAACCTATTTTTGGAGCCCACAAGAATAACCCCTACTAGTGCCACATGCCTAGATAATATATATACAGATATTATACCAAGCCACAAAGAAATTATAACTTTACTAGATTCTGATCATTGCGGGCAAAGGATTACTATTCAAAATCAAAACAAAAAAGTGGCTAAAAAGGATATCACTGATAACCCCAAAACTGCAAGTCGCTTGGAGGCTTTTAAAGTTAAACTCATTGATAAATTACCAGTTTTGTCTATTCATGCTGATCCTAATCATCTTTATGATAATTTTTTTAATGTATACTGTAAACAATTTGATTCCACCTTTATTCCCAAGACTATTTCGGTTAATAGTAATGCATCGTTCAGTGATTGGGCTACCATTGGTATTCATAAAAGTAGAACACGGCTTTATGAACTGTACAATGAAAGGACTTATATTAACACTGATGAATTTAATTTGTATGTTAGAAATTATTCAAAATTATTTAAAAAAGTTTGTTATATGGCCAAGTCACGTTATTTGAGTTCAAAGATTAAAAACAGCAGTAATGTAATTAAAACGACTTGGAATATTATTAATAGTGAAACGGGAAGATCTAGTAACCGAAATACTGACTACAGCCTGTCTATTAATGACAACATAATAAAATCAGACACACAAGTCGCCGAGGCATTTGAAAATTTATTTTCAGATATTCCCGTTTCAACTACTAAATCACTAAACTCATCACCTTCTGTTGCTGAGTCTTTGCTTAAAGAAAATGTTAATGGTTGCGATTCAGAATTTCATTTTGAATATATTACCTGTAGAGATATAATTAAAACCTTTCACACTTTAAATGTAAAAAAGACTGCAGATCTGTGGGGTAATTCTGTAGAAGTAGCCAAGTCTATTATTGACATTGTAGCGCCTACTCTAGCTATTATCTTTAATAGTTGTATTGACAATGGGGAGTTTCCTGACCTTATGAAAAATAGTAAAATAATACCTTTGTTTAAATCAGGTAGTACATCAGACCCCACAAATTATAGACCTATTTCTGTACTACCTACCTTTAGTAAAATTTTTGAGAAATTAATTTTAGACCAAATGCAAAGATTTTTTAATAAACATAAATTATTACATAGCAAACAGTTTGGTTTTACAAGGGGTCGTTCAACTACTGATGCCGGCGTTGAACTATTAGGACATATTTATAATGCATGGGAAGATAAATGCGATGCCTTGGGCATCTTTTGTGATTTGTCCAAGGCATTCGATTGCGTTCTTCACGAAACATTAATCAGGAAACTCCGCCACTACGGGATCCGAAACACTGCTCTGGATCTTCTTATTTCATACTTGAGTAAAAGGATTCAGAGCGTTGACGTTAATGGAAAAGGATCACCCGGATCTATAGTAACAATGGGAGTCCCACAGGGCTCAATTCTTGGTCCTTTCTTGTTTCTCATTTATATTAATGACTTGCCGTACCTCATAAAGGATCATCATGATATAGTGTTGTTTGCAGATGACACTTCTCTTTTGTTTAAACTTAAACGTCAGCAGTTGGTTACTGACGATGTAAATAGCGCGATCTCGAAAGTAGTCCACTGGTTCAATGTTAATAATTTGCTTCTAAACGAGAAGAAAACCAAATGCATTAAGTTTACGCTACCCCACGTAAGGCAGGTGAAAACTAATGTGTTGATAAAGGGCGAGGAATTGAATCCTGAAGACAACACAGTATTCTTGGGCATAACTTTGGATGCTAAGCTTCAGTGGGGTCCACATATAGATAAATTGTCAAAAAAGCTAAGTTCTGCAGCATACGCTGTTAGAAAAATTCGAAATTTAACTGATATAGAGACTGCCCGTTTAGTGTACTTTAGCTATTTTCATAGTGTAATGTCGTACGGTATTCTATTGTGGGGAAATGCCGCCGATATTCAGACTATCTTTGTTTTGCAGAAGCGAGCTGTTCGATCAATTTATAAATTAAGTCCGAGACACTCTCTCAGAGACAAATTTAAAGAGATTAATGTAATGACTGTGCCTTCTCAGTACATTTATGAAAATCTTTTATATGCCCATAAAAATATAAAATTGTTTAAAAAATACAGTGATATCCATAATATAAATACTAGAAACAAACACAAATATGTTGTACCTACAACCAGGCTCAAGAAAATAGGTGGCTCGTTCAGATGCCAATGTATACGCTTTTACAATAAACTACCAAGCCACGTTCAAGATCTAAGCCTTAATAAATTCAAATCTTTCATTAAACGTAAGTTGTGCCAGAAAGCCTTTTATACCGTTAAAGATTATATTGAGGACAAAAAGGCTTGGGATTGAGCTGCTTCCAATTTCTGCATTTTGAATGATTTTTTTTCTTTTTTATATACACATTGACATTGATGAATATTTTTTTTTTTTAAACAATGACATTTGCTTACTTTGTAAAGTATTATATTATTTTTTCATTGTGAATGTGAAGACGATGTGGGTCATTTTACATACTTATATATATTTTTTTTATTATTCTCTCTGTTCTGTTTTTTTTTATCATGGTCTGGCAGTTTGAGTAATTTATGTGGCCTACCCAAATGTCCTTTCTTTGGTATTGTTCGTCGAATCGTTGAGCTCCTTAAGTCTTGAGTTGAGCTGCACGATTTTTGACAAATGCGTGCACTGACTGGACAGGTCCTCTCAATCTGTGTGGTTCTTTCCTCAAAAGACCACCTCAGACATCGATCTACATGGTCTTCATATAACCTGACTATTACTGATTGTAACCGAAGACTACAATATAATGTAACTAAAACGCGCTGGTAGGTTACCACAGTTTATTTTCACATACAATCGCAAAATCCAAAAGTGAAATCAATCAGATGTCAAACCTGACAGGCCTACTAGAATTTAGAATACAATTAATGTTCCGAAAGAAGGTGATATGCTGCACTGTAACGAGTTCGATTCGCAACATACTCCACATTTTTTTTTAAAAGTCTAGTCTAGAGCTCCTGGGGCAATAACTTCTTAAGTGGTCTCCTGAGAGGGCCAGCACCTGTTCGTACATCCGCCACTCTTGCTACTCCGTCTGGGCCTGTGTATATCTTAATCACTCTACCTCTCGGCCAAGATCCCCTGGGTAACTGTCCATCTGCTACAATAACCAAGTCGCCCTCTTTTATAATTGGAGATGATCCACCGCCGCGTCGAGGCACTAAAGTCGGAAGATATTCTCGCATCCATCGAGACCAGAAATGATCCGTGAGTCTTACGGCTCTGCGCCAACCGTCTCGTCCGATGATATCCCGATCCGTCAACGTAGCTGGGATAGGTCTCCCTGAAGACGATCCCAGTATAAAATGCATTGGTGTCAAAGCTTCCTCACAGTCTGGATCAACTGGAACGTGTGTCAGTGGACGCGTATTCACTAAATTCTCTGACTCTAGTAGAAAGGTCTGTAGAACTTCATCTGAGGGGGAGCGTTCTCTTAGAGTGGTCTTGAGTGCTGTTTTGATTGATCTTACCATTCGCTCCCACGCTCCACCCATGAATGGGGCCGAAGGAGGAATGAATCGCCATGAGACCTTCTCATCTGCTGCAAAACGGTTAATTTCCGCTCCGTAAAGCTCCTTTAGCGTCCTATTGGCACCCACAAAAGCTGTTCCGTTATCGGACCATATTTCACTCGGCGTTCCACGGCGCGCAATGAAACGGCGCAAACTCATGATGGCCGCGTCGGTTGACAAACTATGTACAACTTCTAGATGAACTGCTCGTATAACAAGGCAGGTATACAATGCTACATAGCGTTTCTCTTTCCTTCGCCCAATTGTGATCTGAACTGGACCGAAGTAGTCCAAGCCAACGAAAGTGAACGGTCTGCGATGATGGGCTAGACGGGCTGGTGGGAGGTCTCCAGTAGACGGTGTGAATGGTTGAGCGCGCTTCAGCCGACACAGTTGACAGTTGTGGGCGACTTTTCGGACTGCGCTTCGCAAATTGATGATCCAATAGGTTTGTCGCATTTCGTTAACTACTGTCTCGGAATTAGCGTGGGCCGACTTCACGTGATAATGGGCAATCAAAAGCTGGACAGCAGGGTGTTTGGAATCTAAAATTATAGGACTCTTCATCCCGTCGCCAATATCTTGCATTCGGTTGATTCTTCCGCCCAATCTCAGTAAATTCTCACTATCTATGTAGGGGGTCAGATTGAATAATCGGCTTTTTCGGTGTAATGACCTTTTCTCAGAGAGGTAGATGATTTCATCTGGGAAGGAGTCGAGTTGACTTTTCTTCAGAATATGTGATTCAGCCACACGTAGATCTTCTGCGGTTATGTCTTTTGAACTGTCTTTGTTTTTCAATATGTGCAAAAATTTATGGGCTCTCGCCGTAGCTCTCAATAGTCTTCCCCATGAGCTCAGTCTTTCTGGGTCAACAGTCAATGGTGTCGGGAAATGATGTGAGGAAATGAGATGACAATGATTCTGAGCGGATGGTTTTATTTCCAAAGTAATGGCTGTATTTATATATGGTGATGATGGCCATTGTTGTTCTGATTCGAGTAGAAATTTTGGACCTGTAATCCAGCGAGATTCTTGATTGAATACAGCGCGTTTATGGCGTGTTGCGTCGTCTGCCACATTTTCCGCGGTCGGAATCCATCTCCATTCCTTTACATTTGTTGTTTCGAGAATCTCGCCGATTCGATGTGCTACGAATGGTTTGAATGATCGCGCATCACTACGCAACCAACTCAAGACGTTAAGCGAATCGCACCAAAATATACGCTTACTTGGTTTATGCTGATGTGAGTCGTGAATGAATGATGCGAACCGAGCGGCCACTAAAGCCGCCTGCAACTCGAGGCGTGGAATGGATGCGGGTTTCAATGGTGTGACTCTACTTTTGCTACCAATGAGAGCGAGCTTCACTGTTCCGTCTGCATAGACATATCTCCAGTATGCCACTGCAGCGTATGCCAATTCACTGGCATCACAAAACAGGTGAAGCTCGCGGTGAACGACACTGGGTGATCCCAGACCATAACATCGCGGCAGGCACAACCGCGAAGCGAGTTGCACATCCCGGAGCCACTCACTCCAAAGGCCTTGGTCTCCTTGATCGAGTTCATCGTCCCATGATAAACCTTTTCGCCAAATTGATTGGAACATGACGCGTCCTCTAGAAACGAGTGGGCCTAAAATACCCAAAGGATCATAAATTCGCATTAAGTGGGACAACGCGTCACGTTTACTTAGCTGGGCTGGCGATTTAGACTCCAAGTTGAGACTGAAACCTATGACGTCATTCCTAGGTTGCCAGTTCAGACCAAGCACCCTAGAAACGTTGTCATCGTTACCCAACATTACATCGTTAAATTTCTGGGATATCGATTCAGGTACTAATAAAGAAAGAGCTCTTGGGTCGTTCGAGACCCAGTCGCGCATGTCAAAACCCGCCTGGTGGTTGAGATGTACGATGTCTCGGGCCAGTCGCGCAGCTTGGTCTACACTCTCTAGTGAGCCAATATAGTCATCCATGTACACATCGTGTATGGTTGCATGCGCGGCATCGGGGTATTTAAATTTGTATTCCATCGCGTTAAGGTTCTTTACATAAAGGGCGGTACACGGGCTCGAACAGGCGCCAAACATCATGGATGACATACGATACAGCTTTAATGTGTCCGCGGGGTCATTGCGCCAGAGAAATCGCTGCGCATCGCGATCTGCTGGTCGGATTCGAACCTGTGGGAACATTTCGCGTATGTCCGCCGTAAGTGCTATAGCGTTTTCCCTAAATCTCATCAAGATCGCCAGTAATGGCTGTAATAAGTCAGGACCTGGCAAGAGGAGAGAATTAAGACTGATTCCTTTAAACTTCGCGGCTGCGTCGTGTACGACTCTCAACTTACCAGGTTTATGGGCATGAGTAACGCCAAAATGTGGGAGATACCATGTGATACCAATCGGAGGGGCTGTGCATTCTTCAGCGTATTTCTTATCTAACATTGCTTTAATATTCTGTCTATACATATTGGCATATTGTACATCTGACTGCATTTTCTTTTCGAGAGATAAGAATCTAGAAAGGGCTAATTTAAAATTGTTCGGTACATCTTTAATATCGGACCGCCAGAGGAGACCGGCTTCAAAATGACCATCGGATAGTCTATGTACAGTGTCTTTCAAAATTTTTAATGCAAGTGTATCGGAATTGCCGCGGTGATCTTTCTTTATTATGCCAATAGAGTCTAATTTGTAGTAGTCTTTAATTGCTGTTTCAATTGAAAAATGGTCATCTGGCGTTTCGGATGTGTTGGCATGATGAAGAAAGTCAACTTTCGATGTTCTACTTGACACGAAACCATATAAAACCCAACCAAGAGCAGTGTGAATTGCAACTGGTTGGTGATCTTTGCCAGCACGAATAGAATCTGCTACGGTCAACTTCCAATTATCTACACCAATAATTAGCATAGGTTGTACTTCTTCACAACACAAAATGTCTCCTAAATCAGATAAATACGAATATTTACAAATATCTTCCCTATTTACAGAAGCTCTGTAATTTATACCAAAATTTTTGACCGAGCGTGCACTATGTATATGGTAAGAGTCGGTACAGTCACGCCCTTTAATTATAAAATCAACGTACTGAATATCGCAATCACGTGACAAGCCTCCTACACAATCTATACGTACTCGTTTACTCGGTCCTTCGACACCTATACGCTTTGTAATTTCGGAGTCTATGAATGTGGTTGTACAGCCATCATCTAAAAGTGCGTGAGTCTCCACAGTACCCTGGGGACCAGTTACTTCAACTGAGACAACTTTGAGGAGTGGTCGAGATTTAGGTCTACTTACACTCGACGAAGGGCGAATAGCAGTAGCATGAGCCGATACTTCGACATCGCAGTTGTCTGGTTCAGGTTTCTCGTCTTCGACATCAGTAGATGGCTTCGGCGCTGCCTCAAGCTCAGAGTCCGAGGTGTCCTCTAGATCGGCGTGAGCTAGCATGTTTTGATCATTATCTAAGTTATGTAGTAGGCTATGATGTTTGTAGGTACAGCCCCCAACGCTGCACGGAGATTTTACTTTGCAAAAATTAAACCTATGTGACCTATTTTCCAAACATCTATGACAGACTTTATTTTTTTTTATAAATTGCCATCTTTCATTCACTGTCAATGCCAAAAATTTGTCACATTTGTTTACATTATGCAATTTCGAGCAAAAAATACATTTATTTACAGTTTTATTTACAACAGAATTGGAAGATTTCTCGTCGGGTGGGCTTAGATCCGAATGCGTGCCCCTCTCGATGGGTAACTGAATTGAAGCCGTCGAGGAATAGAAATCTTGAATTCCAAACTTTGTTTGGAGCTCAACCTCACGAGATAGGAAGTCAGAAAGCATTTCCAACTTGCTCATGCGTTTGCCAGTATGACTAGCTGCAAACTCATACCACTTTGCGCGAATGATTGGGGATAATTTGGTCATTAATGAATTAAAAATTTCGGGAGAATGCAGATAGTCGAACTGGTCCAGTAGTCTCATTATGCCAATGCAGTTTTTCACACGGCAAGTAAAATTAACCAAATCTTTACCTTCTGCACCAACTTTAGGTAAAGCTCGTACAGCGTTGATCTCCTGCATCACAATTTTTTCGGGACGACCAAAACGCATCTCGAGGGCGTCTATAACCTCCATAGGGTCGTTCGCTGACACCAGTAGGATGTAAACAGCTTCACGAGCGGCGCCACGTAAGGATGAACTAATGCGGGCTAAATTTTCCACTGTAGTGAATGATGCCTGTGTATCGATAAAAATGCGCTTGAAACCAAGCCAATCCGTGGCAGATTTTCCGTCAAATACTGGCAGTTTGATGTCAGACTTCTTGGGCTTGTTAGCCATTGCTTCAAAAATACCGAGAAGATTGTTGTGTCCGCCGCTGACGGTAGCTCCATCAGGTGGCTGGAAATTATTAGATATTTTAGTTGGGGAAACGTCATTTGGATTTTGATTAGGCGCGTAGGTCTCACGGTGCGTGGCATTCAATATAGTGGGGTGTACGTATCGACCTGGGCCTGAACCAAAAGGAACGTTGAGCATTTCGTCGTATGCCATTGTGTAAGCTTGATGGCGTGCTGTATTTGATGCGGCGGGAGGTACTTTACCTCCCGTCGTGGTTTTTGGGGCGATGTTTCGTTGTACATCGTTAAGCCAACGACTGATGTTGTCTGTTCGCGCACTAGCGTGGTCATTATTATGATCGTTGCTTCTTACACTGCCTCTACTTACGCTACCTCTTACGCTTTCTGCGTCGATAGCGGCAAGTTCAGCCTGAAAGTGTAGGTTAGCCGCTTTACGTTCAAGTTCGGCTTGTTGGGCTGCCATAACGGCTTGTTGGGCTGCCATATCGGCTTGTTGGTTGTGTTGTCGGGCTGTGATGTCGCAAAGCTGACGTGCATGTAGTGCTTCAGCGGCGAGTTTTCTCGCTTTTATGGTATTCGAGGATCGTGTAGACCCTAGCGATCGTGTGGTGACCGACTTAGGTGTGTCGTGTGGGTGTTGTGGAGGGGAGTCACGGCCACCTGAGGGTACACTGCTGTCATGGACATGCGGTGCTTGGTGGGCCTCTAATAGGTGGGGGAAATATACAGACTTTGAGTTAGGTTCATCAGCTGTCGGGGGCACGCTGCTATTAATATTGACGGGCGGCGCTTGGTGGGCCTCCGACGGGTGGGCTGTGCTTCCATTGTCATTTCCGCTAGGGCCGGCGACTCCATTCGAAGCTCCTGGTGGTGGTTCACTATTTCGATTTTTAGAACGTGTGTTATAGACCATGGTACGTGGGAGAAGGACCAAAATATTACTGATTGTAACCGAAGACTACAATATAATGTAACTAAAACGCGCTGGTAGGTTACCACAGTTTATTTTCACATACAATCGCAAAATCCAAAAGTGAAATCAATCAGATGTCAAACCTGACAGGCCTACTAGAATTTAGAATACAATTAATGTTCCGAAAGAAGGTGATATGCTGCACTGTAACGAGTTCGATTCGCAACACTGACCAAGATTATGTCTGGACTTTAAAAGAGACTGTGACCTCTGAGTTTGTTTCGGCCTTTCTTCTCAGAGTAGTCAGATAGGAAACGCCGACTTCATCTAGTTATAAAAAACATGACTGACGTGTAAAAGTGTTTGTACAAACCTACTTACAAAAAATAAAATCATTTCATCATTTCATCAAGATGGCAGTTCTGAAGCAAGTTCACTATTAATTCGAATAGATGGCTCTAAAAATAATTGCAACCAATCGCAACTTTGATACATCTGTAGCTCATTACTACTAAAATAGTATATTTTTATTTGACTTCGGTTTTGTGTATCCAAAAAATATTTTAAAATAAGTCAACGGTTTTATTTACATTTATCGCAAAGTATGACATTTCATTATTTTTCGATCAATATTTTCAATTCGATCAATATTTCAAGCAATCATTTTCACCAATATTTTGCAAACATTCATTGATGGTGGTAGAATTTCTTTGGTGGTTTTACTATCAATAAATTGGTATCCCCAATACAAATGTCTGATAACTACGTTGGTTTTTTAGCGATATTTTTGTGATCTTTCTGTGTAACGTTGTGCGTTTGTCATTAAATTGAGCAAAAGTTCCTCCGACTAATCCATATTTGTGACCAGAAAGTAATTTTATGAGTGGTTGTGTATTGTCTTTCGTGTATTGTATTGTGATTTATTTTAATGTGTTTGTCCTTGTCAAACTTGTAGCCTCTGTTGGCGACTTCGATCAATAATAGTACTAGATGCCCGATAAGCGCTTCAAAAACGGCCCGAAAAATACAAGCACGAATACTTTTGTGCTCTTATTTCAAATTAGTATGGTCCAATCATAGCCAATGTTAAGACGTCAAAATGCCTCAGTGCGCGTTCAAAAGTTGTGTAAATAACCACCGTAACACCAAGATTTTGGAAGGAATATCTTTTTTTCGGTAAGTTTTTGTCATTAAATGTTTTTCATAAAATAGTAACACAATTAAATAGTAAATATAAATCAATAAGCAAATATTATGATTGTTTGGCCAATGTTTGCGACAACGCGCCAACTATTCTAACAAACATTGATGCATTGAAATGTAATTCCAAGAACTACGTCTAGTTCCAAATTCGAGTAAGTACGAATTTGTCAACAAAATGTTTTTAACCTTATTGCTTAGACGTTAAGTTTCATTTTAGAATAAATATTTTTGTACTTATTATAAAAATGACTTTTTATTTTCAAGTGACATTTTAAATTTATTGCTTCGATGACAGAAGGACTTAAATATTAATCATTTGCGCTCGTAATTAAACTTTATGTTAGAGTGTTAAGGTTTATAATAATCTGAAGTTGTTAATATTATTAAACTTTTTTCTATAGTTCGTTGTAAGAAATATAAATGTTTATCTGTGTGCAAACGTGGCCACTTTAGCGACTTATTTTTGTTCCTAATCATTCATCTAGTACTATTATTGATCGAAGGTTGGCGATCAAATAAATAATAAATAAAAACATGATTAGCTAAATAACACTGTATTTCATTTATCAATCCCTGAAATGATAAACTAAAAATACCAAGCTATAAGCATACCGGTATAAAAAAAAGGTACCTTGGTGTAGTTCTAACTATGAATATCAGGTGGCGCTAGTTTCTTATGACCTGTTCCACGGAACAAGATTGGTCTCTATTACTAGTCTTATCAAAGTACTCTGTGCTAGTAAGGAACTGCTAAAGGAACTATCTAGTATCTAGTTTCAGTAGTTCCTTTAGCTTTTGCAAAGGAACGACCAAAGACTACAATATGATGCTGTATAACTGATCCAAACATTCTCAGTAGTTCCTTCAAAGGAACTGCAAAAAGCACAAAGGCATAAAATAACGCTTTCTCCCCATGGGTCAGAAACTGCTACGATCCTCACATACTCCCGGCTTCATTTACGTCCATTCAAAGTCATACACACACGCCGGTTGCGAGTACTTACTGCGCACCTGAGGTTTCTGAAGAACATCATTAATAAGGTCATCTGAAATAGATTTAGTAAAAAGCGTGTGTAAACTTAAGTGACCGTGGGCAGGGTACATTGTTCGCAGTACAGATGGGCGATGAGGCCGAAAGGTTCTGTAGTGGTGACCGCGTACCGGAAGACGTAGCGTTGGAAGGTGGACCGACGACCTTGTGAAGGCCGCAGGAACCCGTTGGATGCGAGAAGCACAGAACCGGTTGAAGTGGAAGTGCTTGGGGGAGGCCTATGTCCAGCAGTGGACGTCTTTCGGCTGAAATGATGATGATGATGAAAAAGTGTTTGTATGTCTGATATATTTGTGTGCTTTTTGTTTTTTTATTTTATGCACAAGTAAAAAAATACAGTGGGTACAAAGGCGGATTTAATGCCTGAGGCATTTTCTACCAGTCAACCTTGGGGAGATGCAGAGACAAAACATGGCAGGTGCAATACAAGGGATAAATAACTCGAAAACTAAAAGAATAAATACTATTACATAGATATACATGCATATCTAGTCTAGTGGTCAGTGACTATGACTGCTATGCCGGAGGTCGTGGGTTCGATTCCCACCCAGGACAAATGTTTGTGTGATGAGCATGATCATTTGTTCTGTGTCTGGGTGTAATTTATCTATATATGTATGTATTTAGAAATATATAAGTATGTTTATCAGTTGTCTAGTACTCATAACACAAGCTCTGCTTAGCTTGAGACTAGACGGCGTTGTGTGATAGTTGTGGAATATTATATTATTATTATTATATTATATCTACATATAAACAGAGCAAACTTTGTCAGGAGAAATAACTTCATCATCACGTGAACGTCGAGGCAATCCAACCCCTTGACGACATTGAATTATTGCGAAGACTTAAAAGGGTAAAACCGTCTGAGTTAGTTTAGTGCCGAGTAAGTCAACTAAAGGTAATAAATAGCACACGTATCAAACCGGAAAGGGATCGGCATCGTATCAACTCGAGCCGTTCAGTATTCTTTGTATGAAACTCCCTACAACGCACACTAATCGGAATCGTAACGTAATCGCCTCGCCTCGGGACAAGCTCACGAACCGCGGTGCGGTGTGTTACGGCTCGTCGTCCCCGCGCTTACGTCTCTCCGTACCCGATCTTACGTCTCTTCGTCCACCCTTGCCCCTCTCACCCCTCCTGCCTGCTGCACAATCAACCAGCGGTCGGCGAGCCGTAACCGCGGCGTCGCCGAGCCGTAGCCGATTCGTCATATCGGAGCTTCTGATCCGCTTTGGTTACGTGCTTACGTTAGGTTGACGACTGTTTGACGGCGAGGCGAAAGGCGATACGGTGCCGATCCCTTTCCGATTTGATACATGTACCTTTAAACTGTAGTGCAAGTGCTGAATCTTTTAAAGAACACGTGAATCAAGTGTCTTAGCACTAAATAGACGTGATGTTATCGGACGATTTCTTAATTATACAATGCGTAACATAATGAACGCAAGACCTCATACACCCCAATTAGAATATTGAGCTAAAAGCATAATACAATGATCAAAACAATTTTTTTTTAAAGCTAACTATTTTTTTAAGTAAATTGTGTTGACCCTATCATTACTTTATGCATTCAAAATTGAGTCTTATTGCCTTGACATAAGATTTAATTTTCTTTGGCTCAATCGCCGATCAGTATGGCAAAATACATAATTTAAAAAAAAATACCTATCTTAAATGTTACCGAAATTGATTCAGTAATCAATTATGAACAAACTACTTTCAGGACTTGCGTTTATTCTGTTACACCTTGTATAGCTGATTAGCTGCTTAGCAGTTTAAGTTATATTTAAATTACTTACTTGTTACTAGGCTAGATTTTAATGTAATAAAGTTTCACCAATGGTGATACTTTACTAAAGAAAAAGGAAAAAACTGGCCAAGTGCGAGTCGGACTCGCACACAAAGGGTTCCGTACCACAAGGCTAAAACGCCGATAAAAACACGTTTGTTGTATGGGAGTCCCCCCTAAATATTTATTTTATTTTGTTTTTAGTATTTGTTGTTATAGCGGCAACAGAAATACATAATTTGTGAAAATTTCAACTGTCTAGCTACCGCGGTTATTGAGATACAGCCTGGTGACAGACGGACGGACAGACAGCGAAGTCTTAGTAATAGGGTTCCGTTTTTACCCTTTGGGTAGGTACGGAACCCTAAAAAAGGAAAAATAACGCAAGATATAACGAATCCAGCAAAACAGCGCTGGGATGATTGCAATGTTTGCTTTTTCGCACAAAATCTTTATCAAAGTGACTATTTTTTATCATTTACCTACCGACTTTTATCCTCAACATCCTCTAACAACATTGCCTCTATATCCCTCCTTACCTCGGTTTTATAAATAACCCTAGATTATCTTATCTACCCTCCTTCCTACCGAGGATCTTTGTCGCGACATTACTTGCTTTGATAGCAGGAACTAATGTTTTTTGTATCCTGCAGTTTGGTGTAAGTTTAGTGGGATGAAGTTTAATAGTCTTGTGGGGGAAGAACCCTTATCTAGTAACTAGCTTCTGCCCGCGACTTCGTCCGAGGATTTGTTCGATTTCGCTTAGCGTTTTAACTGCCTTTTATATTTTTGCTCGGACAAAAACAGGGTTTAAAAGGTGACCGGTGTAGAAGCCTAGGCTATGGCACAGAAATCTCTTTCTTTCACATAAAATAAAATAAAAATTCTCTTTTTTTACATTTAGTTGATGCCATCGGCCGGCTTCATATTCTGCAATCGTTGTGTCATCGCGCTTCTCATTCTTTTCTATGCAGTCCGACAGTGACCGCTCTTCAGGTCATGTAGTCCCCTTAAAACGGCAAAAAACGGTGTCAATATGCCTAACATTTTTTTTATTTTTCCCTTACAGTATGAATCTGAAAACGTCACACTGGTACTTGCCCGGGTTTAAACCCACAGCCTCGTACATCAGAATAATCGCAAATAATCACTTGAACTGTAGCAAGATGCTCCAGAGACCCAGAGATCCTCATATCTTATTACAAGTTCTTATCACGACAATATACAGGGTGTTTGGAAGCTGAGTGCAAAGCTTCAAGGGAGTGATAGTTGACACCATTTACAGCATTTTGAGCCTTATATGTCTTAGACGAAGAAGGTTTTTTTTAAATTTTTAACTACAAACTTTTAGTCAAAAATAACATACCAACTTTAACTGGGTAAAAAAAAAAAAAAAAAACATACTTCGTCTAAGACATAATATGTATAGTTCAAAATGCTCTAAATGGTGTCAATCCCTTAAGGCTTTGCATCCAGCTTTCAAACACCTCACATATATACAGGGTTATACAACGTTATTTTTAGTATATGCGAAACCTGAATATAGTTTGTTCAGAATAAGTAAATGAATCGATTCCAATATTTTTTACTCCATGTTATATTTTGTCCCAAAAATATTTAAAAAAGGTAAAAAGTTGGACACCGAGCGACACTAAGTAGGTTATGCAATCTACGCGCCGAACGGTTAGGTACCTAGGTACTATTATTTATCAATGAACGCAAGAGGGCGCGGCGCGAGCGGCGCGGGTGAGCATGTTTTTGTACGGACAAACAGGTAACTTAATAAGCTTATAACTTTGTGATTTTTCATGATACAGTTTTGAAATTTTGTACATAGATTCTTTACATAAAAATACTTAGACACGTGTTTCGGGTTTCGCATATACTAAAAACAATGTTGTATATTCTACATAAAGAGTGGTTTTATTCCAACTAGATAGATGCTAGTTATTAGCTAGTTATACTGCAGATGCAGTGCAACCACGCCACAGGGTATGTAACCATTTGTCGGACGGCCAGTTTGACCACATTACTTCCGACGTTGCCAAGTGGTCATTTACATATGTGGCTGTATGTGGTAAATAGAAATGGCTTACAGCTTGTAAGAGACTACACAAAGGACAGTAATAAGTGAATTTAATCTTAAATTCACTATATTAAGGGTTAAATTGAATTAGCTAGCGAAATTCTGTAGTCCTGATGGGTATGGATATTTAAAAACGATAAAACACATTTTCTCAACTCATACTTCATGTCAAACACTATCAGAGGTCGTTGACCCCTATATTGCTTCTAGTAATAATCTGACAAAAATCAGAATCAATTCGCCTTAACAAATAAAAAAAATTAAATTCCTTACGCGATACTCGCGCGCACATTACATTCGTATATAATAGAAAGAGAGAGAGAAAGTAACATGGAGGCTGCATAACGCTTTTTCCTTACATGACGATTTCTACCTCCTACCAAATCCGAAAGTGGCGTTAAGAAACTTCGTTCCAAAAACTTATCGGTGAAGTATAAAAGTGACCCAAAGTTAATTTGTAGGTACTTATAGTTTTTTACTCAATCATCGCCAATATAAAACCTGAATCGATTACATATAACCACGAATACTATAAATCTGGTATAAACAACATAAGTGCCTAATTTAAACCTAATTTAACCCCCTGCATAAAAAAATAACACTTAAATTTTATTTCGTAAATTGCCCCAAATTCGATGCGATATATCGCCGCCATTTGCAAAATTGTTATGCGTTTATCGTCGAAATATCTCAATTTATTTCACATTCTAAATAATGTTTTACCTGTCAACGATCAGAAATAATGGTGTGGTATTTTCTTGATATTTTCTTACGATGTAAACGATATCAATTTTAAAGCCTAGAGCGTCAATTTTACGCAATTTTTTGATCTCGAATGGTGAAGGAAAACATCGCGAGGATACCGGCATCATCTGCCTAGCCTTTTCCCAACTATGTTGGGGTCGGCTTCCAGTCTAACCGGATGCTGCTGAATACCAGTATTTTACATGGAGCGACTGCCTATCTGACCTCCACAATTCAGTTACTGGGTAATACGATACCCCTTGGTAAGACTGGTTGTCAGACTTTCGGGCTTCTGACTCGTTACGGGTAGAGTATCTACACCCAGAATGTCATAATTGCTAAATCTTAAAAAAGGTTAAATCTTAAAACAAAACTCAAAACTCAAAGCATTTATTTAAAAGATGAAGCTAGTTGCCCATTCTAAAGCGTAGTAGGTAGGTACCTATGGAGAAGAACGGACAAAAAACTCCACGGACACTCTTTTAATATCTTTTTTTTAATATTTTTTTTTGTTAAAAGTTCATCCATTGACTAACCTCGGTAACCCCGCCTCAACCTCTCATTTCTAACAAACCATCTCATTTCGTGACATCATTTAATAGCGTCCACTTTATTTCCCAAAATGCTTAAAACTTCGGTCAGCAACAATTTTGATACTCATTTGGGTCCATTTTGTAGTAATTTACAGAGATTACAGGGTTGTTTAAATTAATTGTCGAGCTGTTGAAGAGAATGAGGTGAATTTGAGTGTTAACGATTTTGTTTAAAATTATGGGGTGGAGGGCAAGACCGGGCAGTCACCTCCTTCTGCGAAGCAGTCATGCTAGCGAAGGAGATGGCGGGACGGCTCAGGGAGAGAGCCTCCCGTCCCAGCCGCCGCGGGAGACGCTCCGGGCGTCGGGAGCCGCGCGACGACTCCCGGCCACCGTAGGCGCGGGAGTGCGGGCGGAGAGTAATGGGTAGCTCACCGTCCGATCATGACCAGGCCCGTGCCGGGGGGTGCGTGCGTGTTCCACGCGCGCCTCAAACAGATGTCAGCATCGAGGACCCGGCCCCATAGGGCCGAAGCCTGCCGGGTCAGCGGGATTGTCCGAAAGGGTTACCGCTGGCCCGGAACATAAAGGGCTAAGGAAGGAACACGGGTGGGTTTTAGTCAGTAAGAGTCTGACACTCCCTTCCGCTCCACCCAGAGCGGGAGGGGTCATTTGATGATTTCCCATCCGCAAAAAAAAAAAAGACCTCTTATATTTATTGCAAACAATGATTTCAAAAGTAAGGATACGCCCGTCTGAACATTTTACATAGAAGTTCTTCGTTCGAAGTTCGAAGTTCGCGCGCACCACTGTCAACTGAGTCGCGTTGGCCCTAAAACCGTCATTTTAGGGCCATCGCGTTGGTGCCATTTAGTCGCGCCGTTAGCCCGGTCCTTACGCTAGTACTAATATACAGGGTGATTGGAAGATGGGTGCAAAGCTTTAAGGCGATGATAGTACAGGCAATTCAGAACCATTTAAGCCATGGTTGTCTTAGACGAAGTCTTACTACTTTTTTTTTACCAATTTCTTAAGATTTTTTTCGAAAATTCCCAAAGTTTTAACTAAACTATTTATTTATGGCCAAATTGAATGATAAACGAATTCATTTTTATTGTATTTAATTAAAGTAATGTGTAAGCAATCTAGCAAAACATATTTTAGGCCTCTGTGTCGTTAGATATTTTTTTTACAGATATTTAAAGTTCATAACAAATTTTAAAATTTATAAATACTTTTTGTAAACCTTATTTTAAAAATCACGGAGCGTGCTTTTTTTGTTCAAACCTTTTTGAAAACATACTTGATAATCGCTCTTTCTTTTGAGATAACATTAACGCAGATATCTTACATATTATTGAAATTAGGACCTGAAAACCAATTTAAGGGAGAAATTTTAAATTTTAGGCAGTCTAAATAAAACAACATTTGAATTAAATTTATTTATGTTTCATGGTCAAAATGTTGTCCGTGATTCCCAATACAAGCACGGCTCCGTCTTCTCACTTCTGTTGTTGTTATTTTCAACATCATCTCCAGCTTCATTGTTTCAAACTCTGAATTAATTCTCTCTATCAGTTCTTCTCTCGTGTTTATTTCAACATTCGTATACACTAGCTCCTTGGCCCGGCCCCACACGAAAAAGTCCAGCAGGGTCAGATCTGGTGAGCGAGCGGGCCAAGTGATGGGTCCATCTCTGCCAATCCAGCTGTCAGGAAAACAATTACTTAAGTGTTCCCTTACATTTAACATCCAATGCGTTGGACAGCCGTCTTGCTGAAAGATGACTGTACTGTCTCTTGTGAATATCGGGACACCGGTTTCCTCTATCAGCTCTGGTAAATCCACTTGTAGAAAGTGCAAATCATTTTCACCATTGAAAGTCTCCGGTAAGAAGTGGGGCCCAATCAACGTCCTACAAATTACTCCAGCCTCCAGAATTTCCTCTGAAACGACACCTGCTTCTTAAAATGTGGATGGTTGTCTTTGGCGGCCCATTCATGAAGGTTATGAAAGTTTTTAATGCCCTCCCTAGAAAACTTTAATTTGAAATCAATCTTGTGGACGGATGAAAGCAAATTTTCTAGGGAGGGCATTACAAACTTTCATAACCCACACAACACATGGGGAACACTTAAATAATTGCTTTCCTGACAGCTGGATTGGCAGAGATGGACCCATCCCTTGGCCCGCTCGCTCACCAGATCTGACCCTGCTGGACTTTTTCGTGTGGGGCCGGGCCAAGGAGATGGTGTATACGAATGTTGAAATAAACACGAGAGAAGAACTGACAGAGAGAATGAATTCAGAGTTTGAAACAATGAAGCTGGAGATATGATGTTGAAAATAACAACAATAGAAGTGAGAAGACGGAGCCGTGCTTGTATTAGGAATCACGGACAACATTTTGACCATGAAACATAAATAAATTTAATTCAAATGTTGTTTTATTGAGACTGCCTAAAATTTAAAATTTCTCCCTTAAATTGGGTTTTAGGTCCTAATTTCAATAATTTGTAAGATATCTGCGTAAATGTTACCTCAAAAGAAAGAGCGATTATCAAGCATGTTTTCAAAAAGGTTTGAACAAAAAAAGCACGCTCCGTGATTTTTGAAATAAGGTTTACAAAAAGTATTTATAAATTTTAAAATTTGTTATGAACTTTAAATATCTGTAAAAAAAATGTCTAACGACACAGAGGCCTAAAACATGTTTTGCTAGATTGCTTACACATTAATGTAATTAAATAAAATAAAAATGAATTCGTTTATCATTCAATTTGGCCATAAATAAATAGTTTAGTTAAAACTTTAGGAATTTTTGAAAAAAATCTTAAGAAATTGGTAAAAAAAAAGTGGTAAGACTTCGTCTAAGACAACCATGGCTTAAATGGTTCTAAATTGTCTGTACTATCTTGGCCTTAAAGCTTTGCACCCATCTTCCAATCACCCTGTATATGTCAATGATTGCAAAGGTATTTTCACATTTAACTGAAATTGATTACATTTAAATTCAGTACCCTAATTGCGGGAATACCTACTTGAGTGCGAAAGCCGTATCATCGAATTTTGTTTCTTCGAAAACCTTTCATCGGCATCTCTATACCTACTGCCTTGTTAAATCGACGTCTTTTTACTGCGATATTTCGTTACATCGAAAAACTGTACTGCGAACGATTGGACTGCGTAAATATCATATTGCGAAGCCTCGTTCAATCGATGTCTCGTTACTGTGATGTTACTTACGAAACACTGTAGCTACAGTGTAGGCGGAGTGGCTGGCCTAGATAAGAATCACCGGGAATCGAGCTAAATGGCGTCCAACTGGAGAAGTCTATGTCCAGCAGTGGACTGCTGTAGGCTGATGATGAGGTACGGTCAGCAACAAAAGTCGATTAACACTTCAGTTTTTTTTAATCTTAGTTATTGAGCAAAATATTTGTTCAAAATTGCAGCAGAAGTATGATTTTTACAATACAGTGTGAGTCTTCATAATGTGCACATATCGAAATGAGGGAAACTAAGCTTAATTTTATAGAAGGAAAAAATATTATAAAAAATCAACAAAAAAAAAAATTGTAGCATTTTTAAAATTCTTGTTCGCTACTGTGACCCCTGTGTAAACAATCGCCCTCAATTGAGAATTATGTTTTTTTTAACAAAAATCTGATATTTTTTCATCAATTTTTACAATAATTGTAAAATTACTCAATAAAAGCCCCGATTAGGTACCTACCCTTTTTTATTACTTTAAATTGTTCTCCATCGTATCAGATTCTAAACGTAAAAATACCATGTTTATAACTCAATCACAACATTTCCTAAGGCCTTGCAATCACCATACTTTAGCAGCTAAAAGATCCTTTTAAATATTTTTTTATTTTTTCAAATATTTTTTCTGTCGATAAAATTAAGCTACGTTTCCCTCATTTGCCTGCTACAATTTTGAACAAATATTTTGCTACATTAAAAAAAATTAAGTGTTAATCGACTTTTGTTGCTGACTAAACTAAAGTCAACCACAAATTAACCGGCTTTATGCCGTATACAATAAATCACATTCCTGTCCACTATATGTACAAATATTGATTTCAATCGAAGCGCAGACAAAATGTTTACACAGTTAAGTCCCCATGTCGTGTATGGGTAACACAAATAAAGGTGTTTGAACATTCTATGGGATAATGCGGTTCAGTAGCTCTGCTATTGCGATGTAACATGGTTCACTAGTGTCGCTTGATTTGGATGGACGAGGCAAAAGGCTTTGAAGATCCGGGGCATACCGACTATAATACATTTACAGAACAGCGATTTACAGAACTATAGTCCTTTAAGTTAGTGTTGTATGTACCATAAGCACTTTTCCATACTTACAAATTTGTTCATAGGGTACAAATCTAACTTAGAAAGATGTATACATATTAATGATTCTAATGATTATAATTCTCTAAATACGTACCTACCTGTTAAAATCGCGAATCATATTTTGATATTTTGATCAAGATAAAACCTGACACTGACCTGAAAATTGCATAAAACGTAAGAAAAATTTTATTTCGCGGGCTACAACTGCGCATTTACCTTAATTTTTGTCAAAGTTAAGCTTGCATATTTTACTTTGCTGAAATTCAGGATATAAAAAAACCAATACTTATTATAAATTCACATTTATTATTTCCAAAGGAATTTTACATCACAAAAAAACGAAACTATTACAAAATGCTAGTAATGATTACTGAACATAATTATTAAATGCTCAAAGCAAAAGGTACAGTCGTTTGCATAAAGAGATTAATATTTTAACAGTAAGAAAACACAAAAATATATAAAATTTGTAGGTATGCTACAATAAAAAAAATACGAAAATCTATATTACCGAGTCAAAGATTTTCTTTTATATATTTTCGTTAAATAAAACAATAGCTATACAAAAATTATTCATAGAGGAAATAAAGCAAACTTCCATGGTAACTAAAATAATTTAAGTAGCGACTGTACCTTAAAAATATCTATAAAATCTAAGTCATGGTACTATATTTTACAGATAAAAATAATACGCTAATTTAAATCTAGCCTGCAAAAAATCTTGGTCTGTTTCAAACTCAATATAAAAATGAAAAAAAAAATAATTTGTAAAATCAAATATTAATCTCAGTAAGTAGGTACTCAGTTCACGAACTTTTAATCAAAAGAATAAACTCTTTTTATATTTTCATTTTTTTTTAATATAAAAAGATTTTATCAATAAAAACAATTAAATGGTGATGGAGAAAACCGTTTTATTTCTATTAGGAATTTATAATGCACTTCTTACTTTAATGTAATTTTACTAGATAACGTTGTCTTAAAAGATTTTTTTTAAATGTTTCGTTGACAAAAAAATACTTACTGAAACACAGTTTTTAATAAAACTTTAGGCCAAATCGGAGCGCAATATAATTATGAATAAAAGTTATATTTTTTTCTTATCGTGAACTGAGATGTCATTCATTCATGCAACTGTTATCACATTAAGTATTCATATTTATAATATTTTATATAATTTACATTTAAACAACATCGCTTTTCCCTCCACGAGTAAGCTTTCAATATTCCGAAATACTTTTAAAACAACAATACGTTTTTTAACATTTTCACTTTTCAAGCGTCGATAACTTCTCATTTTCGTATATCTTTCGGAAAAAACATCTTTCCTTATTTTTTATTTCTTCCTTCTCTTTATATCTTTTCCTTGACAAACACAAAATTAAATAATTATTATTATATGTAACATAAAAGCTCGATTTTGTGACAATAATTATTAATTTAGATACATGTTATTAACTATGTAACTAGTATGGCAACTGTTCGTATAACATACTTATAATATATACACTATATACATTCACAACGTACTTATTTATATTTTTGTTAGCTAATCTCCTTTAAACAATAATAATTTTTAATAAGAAAAAAATACCAATTATTTTTACAAATCTGTAATTTGCAAAAAAATATATACCTTATGACAATAAAAAAAAACTATTTTGCGTAGTATTTTAAATGTAATTATAATAAGAATTAATTACAATAATGTAATCAACTAATTGTTTATCTAAACGTGTGTAAGTTCTACACAAATTCAGTCTTATACATCTTGAGGAAGATGCAAAACTAATTTACAATCTAGGTATTTTTCGTTCTATCAAATTGACATTTATCGTTCTTTCTAATAATCAAAATTCAAAAATCTATTTGCATATTATTTTATTTTTATTAAAATAAATTAATTGGCAATCTATTGTTTAACAATAAAAAATTTGTGTTAAACCAAATTTGACAAAAAATTTGAAATAATTCAATTGAAAGAAACAAAAATCACACATTTTATTGTAAAAAGAAATTGTTCAAAGATCACAACGGACGGGTCCATAAGTTCCATACCGATTTTTACCGAATTTTATCACATTAAATATACACTTTACACCTTTTTAATACCACTTTAACTGAGGCCCTTTTTTCTAGGCCACTGGCCTGTAAATGTACTCTGAGGCCTTTATAACTAGTCCACACACTTTGTCCACCCAGTCACTTTGTCTACACGTTGTAACACTAAAGGTGCTTTGTCACTTTTTAATATTTTTTGTCTCAGTCGCACTCTTTAGTAACTTTACCATGTTCTAGGGTAGTGTCAGTAGCTTTAGACACACACTTTGGTTCACTCGGCATTTGAGACGGAGAGTTTCCTGAAAAAGAAAAATAAAATAAGTTTCAGTAGATAAAACGAGGGATACATTAATTCCGTGACGAGATGACACTATGATTTTTGACATGTGTGTTTGTATTACGTACCTACATGAATTTTATGAATAATGCGATTAATAACAATTTTAAGACCTTTGTAACTAAAAATTAACAGTTAATAAGTCTGTACGCCGCAGACTACTTTCGTTTCACTTCGCTACTCGCAGGTATCTCGCTAGGCTCTAGGCACTAAGTACGTCACCTGTCAGAGCGTATACGCCGCAGCCTCGACTTTCGTTTCACTTCGCTACTCGCCAGGTGTCTCGCTAGGCTCTAGGCACTAAGTACGTCACCTGTCAGAGCGTATACGCCGCAGCCTCGACTTTCGTTTCACTTCGCTACTCGCCAGGTGTCTCGCTAGGCTCTAGGCACTAAGTACGTCACCTGTCATTGCGTATACGCCGCAGCCTACTTTCGTTTCACTTCGCTTCGCAAACCGCCTGTCAGTGCGGACGTCGCCTAATGTAGACGTAGCTTTGGCGTTTGGTAGCAGCAATCAGTGCCGGATTAGCCCATAAGCAAATTAAGCAATTGCTTAGAGCATCACGTCTCGGAGGGCACCATAAGGCAGAAACAGCACCGAAATAGTATTTGCTAGCACATGAAAGGCAAGGCTGTTTATCAGCAAGATATTACAAGACCCAAAAGTCACTCTAGAGAAGTGCGCCAATCTTTACAAATCGCTCGTCGATGTTTTGGAAAAATACGAGGCGACTAGTGGATAGGAGGGCCTACAGGCGTGGATTGCTTAGGGCATCAAGTAGTCTTAATCTGACACTGGCAGCAATGCTTGGAGCTACAATGGTAATATGTTTTTGGATGAACTCTTACGTAGCGGCCATTATTTTACATTCCCACGAGAAAACACGAGCCTCGATTTCTTTACATGAGCCTGAATAATTATAATTATGTGATTTCATCAGATTGTTGAACTGAATCAGATCTGTTTACTGAATATAATTAATGCGCACCACAGAGCAATCACGGTAGAACAAAAACATTTTGAAAACTGGACGAAATGGTTACTTTGTTGATTAAGTACCTTTTTGTGTACCATTTTGGGATTATTTATATGACTACTAGCAGCGGTCCGTGGTTTCACCCGCATAAGTGTCGATCCCGTGGGAATATCGGGATGAAAACTATCCTATGTCCTTTCCCGGGACTCAAACTATCTCTATACCAAATTTCATCTAAATCGGTTCAGCGGTTTAAGCGTGAAGAGGACAGACAGACAGACACACTTTCAAATAGTATGGATTTTTGAATTTGGTCAGATATTTTAATTGTGCATTCTCGAAACGTTATATTCACAAGCTAAAATTTAAGGTTGATAACTATAGAACCACTTTTAATAAAATGGAGCAAAACTTAAACATTTTTACAAAAAAAAAATGTTTTAAAACAACAAACAACTTGATCGATCGAACCGTCAGGCTGTTATTACTTAGCCAGCCCCTCGAAAGTACACAGAATTATCGAATAGAATAAACTCAGGTTGAATACACTTCAGAAATCAGGCAAAAGTATGTTTCCAAGTGAATAGCTACCTGCCTTTCACCTTATTAAGTCCTACTTTGCCTAAGTTTTCCGCCTACAGCTTAAATTATTCTAGCCGAGAGGTTTTGCGCCAAAACACGAATAATCCTTGAGTGTCTTCCACTTGGCTTGACCCTATTCAAGGATACTTACCTCATTAAATATTTAGAGGGTTTCCTTCAAAATTTGACAGAAAGAAACTTTATTAAAATCTTTGAAACTATAGAGGTATGAGGAACAGGGTGTAAAGTTCACTCATACTCTATAGAAAAGGGAGGATCCGCCGACCAGACGGGTGTTGTGTCTGGCGGGCAACTGCCCCATGATCCATGTCGGGCCGTTGTATCTATGCTAGTTGCGCGGTAAACTCTGCTTGCGCGATGCAGGATTTGCGAGACGTCAGTATGACGTGTTGTTCGCATGTGATGTTGTAGATACCGCTACAAAACTAAGTCTAGCGATACATAATAAGTACTGATAACAAGAGAAGGATATTTGGAGAGCTTACGCCTGCACGACGTTACTTCGGTTGGTGTGACGAAAGTCTGTGGAAAGTAGAGGAAGGTAAAAGAGTAGAGGAAGACTAAAGTACATTTGGAAAATCCAAAAGTGCACGCCTCATAGTGTCCACTTGATCGTATAAAAGAAAACTAGGTACTTTGAATAAAAGAGCCGTTTTCAATAGACTCAATTACTTGATTTTTTCGCAAGCTACAATGTTTTCAGGTTTCACACTTGCTTGACGGGATTTTTTTTAGAAATATTTTGACTTGGCCAGAGATCGCACAAGACAGGGAGGTGTGGAAGAAACCCAGCAGTGGGACACAGAATAGGCTAAAAAAAAATATCATCTGTTGTCTTAATGATATAGAAAGAAAAGGATGCACTGAACTTAAAAGTTTAGTTTGTAAACAAGGGAATCCGCACCACTATCTCACTGCTAAGAAAAGTCCTCTACAAATCCACCACTAATTTCCCTACATTTTTGTCATTGGTTGTCGCTGAGGTGAGATTATTATTATTAGCCTGTGATGTCCCACTGCAGGGCAAAGGGCTCCCTACTCTCGATCTTACATCGATGAGTTTTCGCTTCAGGGAAGTCGGTAGATAGCCCATCATTAGAGAAAGACTGTATGGAAAAGCAAATATTCTTACCATTTATTCTAGTAGGCTTCAGATGTGGTAAGGTATTTGTAGTTCTATCCAGCGCACTTTTGCTGTAGTACACACTATTATTTTCAGGAATGAATCTGACTGGAGGTGAGTTGGAGCAACTTCTGGAGTCCATCGCTAAAGACCTGGGTTCCAGGTGGTATCTGGGTTCTAACTCTGGCATCTGAGTGAGGTTGAGTGGGTTTCTGTTGGGGTTGCTGTAGAGAGATGGTGGTGGTGGCGTTGCGTATAACTCTGGGGGGAGCAGTTGTTCTGCCGGCAGCTGTAACAGAAATATTTGATTAATCTAACGAGTCGAGGTCGAGTTTAGGTATTGGTGCTTGTGTTCAGATAAAAGGGACCACGATGTTACGAAGGTCTGTGCTACTTACGTGTAGTTTATAAACTAATTTGAACATAGGAAACTTTGTTAGTGTTCTAGTATGACATTACTAAGTGTGTATGAAATGACTTTCACTAGATGGTAGCACTGAGACGTCAGACCCGGGCACCTGTCAAAAGTGTCAGAGCGCCTATATTTTCTTTAGTCGTGACCGAATGGTGAATATATTTTATATTCTTTGTCGATATGAATGACCATCAAAGTGTCGCCAGCTGGTGGCGTGAATTTTCATAAAAACCCTCATCGTCAATTTTCTGAGCCATTCACCTTCATTTGTTATTTTCTACGGCAGTCAAAGAATGACACTTGTGTTTTGAATTTACGGCCATTTCAAATTGATAGTCAATTTGCTAAGCAAATATTTACGTAATGAATTATTAAAGATTTTCAGTACTTACCAAACCACTAGTATTCAACGGCAAAGCATTCTTATACTTCAACCAATCCTCATACACCTTATCATATGGCTGTCTATGACAATCGTTGGGCCCAACATTTGGCATATGCAAGCTGCTCATTGGTCCCAAACTCTGTATGCTAGGACCAAGGTTTGGCATTTGCAACGTTGGCGCGTAAGTTGGTCGCCGGTATTCCATCGGTCGAACTTGTATATATTGGTTGCAGGGGTCGATGTTGTGGTCGTAGAATCGGTCGCAGTTGGTCGACATGTCGTATTTGTCGGTAGTCTTCGAGATGAGTGGTCGTATAGAGCTGTAGTCTGTTGTGGAGGATTTATTGGAGCAGCTGTCGCTTATTTTTCCGTCCAAAGGTATTATATCTGGGTTTTTATCTGGAAAGAAAGGATGATAAATGCTTTTTAGTGTTCTCTCTTTCGTTTCTGATGGTTCTAACGTGAATTTATTTGAACGAGTTTTTTTTAATGTTTTGACATCTTGGGTTTGTAATTACAAGATGCTTTTTGGTTGTAAAATTACTTAGAATTGGTATAGGGCTTTTGGGTAGGTATAGGTAAATTTTTATGGGGTTTCCACAAAGAACAATTACTTTTAAACACTATAATATATTTAGTTATGCGGGCTTTACACAGGTAACTATACACGGATAAATTAAATCAGCTAGCTAAACTCCACAGACGAGATTGGTATCGATATCTTAATATGATAAAAAAAAATATGATTTTGGTGGGGTTGTAGCGGTATCTACAACGCCACATGCGAACAACGCGTCATACTGACGTCACGCAAAATCCTGCATCTCGCAAGCAAAGTTTACCGCGCAAGTAGCATAGATACAACGGTCAACACCAGTCTAGTCGGAGGATCCTCCCTTTTCATAGAGTATGAGTGAACTTTACACCCTGTTCCTCATACTTCTATAGGGTCATCGACCACAGTTAGTGTAGTCACTTGAAACATCAGTTTAAAAATCAGTTTTTTTTTGTGTATACTTCACAGAAGTATCGATATCTAAACACGATAAAACAAGAGAAAACAGATTTTCTCAATTCATACTTTAAGTAACAACACTCCCAGCAGTCGTTGATCCCAAAAAAACCATCAAATTATTTTATCGTGTTTATATCTAGTAATAGTACTTTGGTTTAAATTTAATAAAAATAATCACAGAAATGCGACGCTGCCAGCCCGCGCGGGATAAACGCTCATAAATGACAAACTCAAACCGATCTGTACATTAGGAACACAGTATTTTCTTCCAAGATGATTCTAAAACGAATTTAACAGCCTTTGAACACGACATAGGACGAAAACTTAAGCCTTCCAAGATCAGAATACTATTCAAATTACAACACAATTCTGAGGGTAGTTCAAATAAATATTCAGAACAGTATCAGTGGGTACCCCGGTTTAGTAATTCATCTGTCTAGCTTTTGCCCGTTTGCTCTCGAGTGGTCTTAATGTACGGTCAGGACGGCTTATGGTTTAGCCTGAGAGTACAGGCACGTACAGGTATATAGATCCTAAGCCAGAAATATATATACAGGGTGTTACAAAACTACCCGTAAAGCCAAAAGGAGGTTAAATGGGGCCTTATAACGAGTCCATTCACAATATTTAAGAACCGTAGAACTGAACCGTGAACTGTATAACATACCCCAAAAAGATAAAAAAATATTAGTATTTTCACTGATGTGCAAACCAATGTACCTACATTTCTACCAAATTCGCGGAACGACAAAATTCGAAACAGTTGTACGATATCGATTAGAAGCAAAGACTACAATATGATGCTGTATAGATTTGAAATTGACAACATATTTTTTTTTCCATTTTGACATTTTTTGAAGCCAGTACTTGAGTATAATGACATCTTTGTATTGAGGTAGCAAACATTTATGAATGAAAAATAGAAAAACTATTAAAGTAGACAATTATTAGGTAAAACAGGTACGTAGGCCTTTCTGTTAAATAATCTGGTTCCCTGACATGACAGCTTACTAGGGTTGACAAATTTTTTGACTTGAATAAAATTAATTACCATATTTTTTACGGGGTATTTTGTAACACGTTGTATAGCCGGACGGCGCGTACGTGTTCCACGCGCGCCTCTAAGAGATGTCAGCATCGAGGAGGGGCCCCATAGGGCCGAAGCCTGCCGGGTCAGCGGGATTGTCCGAAAGGGTTACCGCTGGCCCGGAACATAAAGGGCTAAGGAAGGAATACGGGTGGGTTTTAGTCAGTAAGAGTCTGACACTCCCTTCCGCTCCACCCAGAGCGGGAGGGGTCATTTTATGACTTCCCATCCGAAAAAAAAAAAAAACACGTTGTATATCTGCCTAGTGTCTGCTAGATACATAATACAGGGTGGCTAAGTCAAAGGTACCTATACAACTTTAAATTAAATTTATATTTATTATTACTAGCTTCTACTGGTATTCAGCTGCATCCGGTTAGACTGGAAGCCGACCCCAAAGGCTAGGCAGATAATAAAAAAACTAGCTTCTGCCGCGACTTTGTTCGCGTGGAAGTCGCAAGACACCACAACATACTAAAATAACTAAGGGGGTTAGATAAGGATAAATATCATGATACGAATGTCATTAATAATGATGTCATCAAAACACGGGTAGAATCGAAAGATAATGGCTCATTATCTTTCGATTCTACCCGTGTTTTGATTGACTAATTTGAACAAAAACGGTTATTACGTAACTTACATAGTCAGCCTATAGGTAATGTTCCCACTGCTGGGACACGGGCCTCTTCTCTGTGAGAGGGAGTGGGCCGTAATCCACTACATGAGCCCAGTGCGGGTTGGTAGATGTCACATGTCTTCGAATTTTTGGTTCTAGGACATGCCGGTTTCCTCATGATGTTTTCCTTCACCGTTTTGAGAGCCGTGGTGATGATATAATTTACACAAAGTAAAGCGCCTGTCTGGTTTCGAACCTACGACCTACAACTACAACTCGTAAGGCGCGGCCGTCACCACTTGGCCACCACTGCTCTTATAAAACGGTTATTATTGTGACTTAACTATATTAAGACGTATTATAGCCCCGCGAACTTTTTTGTTGGTAAATGGTGAGTACTTTATAACACGTAGTACATTATTTTATATATCATCAATAGTTTGCGCAGCGCACGCCAAATAATGACTTTTATAGGCAAAATTTTGATACCTTGGCTTGGGTTACGTTATTACAATTTTCTTAGGAAATTCACTTTAATAAAAAAATATATTATATTACTCGCTGATAGCTAGCTTTCTGGTGAAAGATTTTTTAAATCGGTAAAAAAAATTATCTCTGTTTTCAGTACAAAGAAACACAAAAATGAAATCTTTTCTCTTTATAATATTAGTTTACTTACACAACCAAAAATTACGAGATGTTTTTCTATAATCATAATTGTTCAGGCAATTTAATATGATAAATGGTAATTAATATCTGCCAAATAACCACCTAAAATTGCGATCGCTTTTCGTCGAATTTTTCATTAAATTTTCGCATACTTTATTAATTTCGAGTAGTTTGTAACCCGTTTAAGAATTTCACGATAAAATTACTGAAGGTATTGCGTTGGTCACAGCTTGTGCATAACGAATTCGCCGCATTTTAAATGAATAGGATGGATATAAAAAATCTGGAGCCGAACCAGAGTGGTGGTTAAAAAAGTTGTATACTGATCACCCTGTAATGTATACAGAGCGTGCCGATTTAATGGAGATATTAATTATACACACGTAGTATGGTTTCGCATCTCGTTATATGAACATATTTTAATTTCATTAAAGTTAATAAATTTATTTATTTTCAATTTTCTAAAATAGCACCTTGGTTGGAGCATTCTGAACTTTAAGAATTTGAGCGCAGGGGTCATGTGCCAGGGTCACGGATCAGAACATCGCATCAATGAAATTAAAACGAATAACGTGCAAAGAGTAGGTGCATTGAAGGAAAGAGAGAGAGCCATATGTCGCGTCGTCGGCAAGCGGCGCAGGCGGTAGTTTTCAAATTCCGAATTATTTCATGTTTTTATTATTTTTATGAGCCACTAGCCCTTACTCGTGTGTTAAATTACTGTCTCCATTAGTTCTCCATAGTGAGTAATTGTGAGCGATCAGTAAGGTCAATTCGAAGACATCAAGGAAGGACCCTTTGAAACCTAAACTTTCAAGCTTGATTAGAAGAATGGAGACGAGAACGGTGTCAAATGCTTTCGCAAGATCTCCTTGTTATTAATTAAGGTCTGTATTATAATGTTAACTAACATTTGTACAGCTAAAGTGGTTTTGTTCCTGTGTAAGCCAAACTGCTAAAGTGATAACAGTTTGAAATTTTCGAGGTAGTGGACTAATCGCTTGTGTAAATTATTAGTTATTTTTATTTCTTTGAAGAGTTCTTGTTAATATGGTAACCGAATTTAGGGACTTACCTAAACTATCGACGCTCTCCGATTCTTTGGTGCCAGTCAGCGGTATATTCGATGTCTCATCCTGCTGTCTTTTGTCTTTTTCATGTTTTCCTATTAACAAAAGAAAAATAAACATTAATTATAATTATCCTCAATCAACAGAATTTCTTAGAAATCTCTTGGATTCTCCACCAATTTTCTCCCGTGGACATTTAGTTTGATGTTTATTATACTTAGAGCAAAATAGAAGGTTGGTCTTTCATATTTTCTTGGAATTTAATCACGTTATAAATAAAATAATGATTAACATTTGATACCTTTTCGATGAAAATATTTCACTTTTTAAATTAAAAATGATATTTTTATAAAAAAAAAATATTGTTATTTATGGAATCGACTAAAATATTACTTATCAATTATTATTGTCCCTTTTACTTGAGTGTTTAATTTAATTCTACTATTACTCTAACTTATTACTGTGGCTACGCCGCCACATGCGAACTACGCATCACACTGACATCACGCAAAATCCTGCATCGCGCAAGCAGAGTTTACCGCGCGAATAGCATATATACAACGTCCCGACAACAATCGTCAGCCAGTTGCCCACCAGACACAACACCCGCACCCGTCTAGTCGGAGAATACTCCATTTTCTTTAGAGGATGAGTGAACAGTACACCCTGTTCCTCATACCTTTATAGTTTTTATGTTCATACAAACATGGTGTAGTTTTAATTAAATTAAATTTTATGGTTCTATTAAATTACACCAATTTGTAATTAAATTACACACATCGTTCAATTAAATCACATCACTACTCACTCTCTCTCTTGTTGCAGTACTTGCAGCAGAAGATGACAGCTGACACGCCTGTCATGGCGGCGATGACTCCCACTGCTCCCAGGACTATTATGAGGACTGTTGTTAGCTCCACCTTCACGGGGACTTGTGCTGTGGGAAGAACTGTGGCTTTTATCTTTCATGTAATTTCAAAATTACGCAGGTTTAGTGCCGCATAGCTACCTAAAGTAAGTTTTGACTTTAAAAGCATTTTCGTCTGTACATACAGGGGCATGTACAGTCAACAAAGGAGATAAGTATACAGGAGCGTCGGATATAGTTGAAGTTTACAAAGAAACCGATGGATGTTCTGGACTGAAATTTAATTTAATAAATGAGCTGTTTGTTTTCTATTAATTAAATTAAATTTTATTCGAGAACATTCATCGGTTTCTTAGTAAACTTCAACTATATCCGACGCTCCTGTATATTTATCTCATTTGTTGACTGTACAGACGCCAGCACATCAAGCTACCCGAAATTGTCAAATTTTCTTAATCAACATTGAACCTTAGGCTTTAGCGATAAAGTTGAAAATCTATTAATGAAATTTGACAAATTGTAGTAGCTTGTGTGCTGGCGTCATGATTCTGAACCCCCTTGTGTTGGAAATTATCGTCGTATTTTTTTGTAACAAAAATCACCCAGCCTAACTTTTTCCAATAGAAAAACAAAAACAAATTAAAATAGTTTTTTTTTTATAACAAAAAAATAAGGCCTCATTAGGTATGTTTATTAACTTTGACATAATAAAGCCTGTTATTATATTTTTCAGTAATTTCTTCCAATAGAAAAAAAAAATCACCAAAAAGCGAATCTAGTTTCTTTGGCAAAGAAAACAGACAGGCAGCGTTACTTTTATCAATTGGGTCATTGTCCATGAGTTGGCCTAGTATAGTACGGAGTTTCAATATGCGGCATGCATCACAATCTGAATTATTTTGAAGAATAATCATTGCTTCATATGTACGAAAAATCTTGTTCACCAACGTAAATAACGCAATGAATGTTGTTGAACTGTCAAAATGAAAGCCATTAGGCTAGTGAAAAAAAGAAAAGTCAAATGAAAGTCAGAAATACCTGTATGTCGCTGCGGGTACTTCAGCAAACTTGACGTCAATGTCAGGGCCTCACTAAAGCCTTTTCTATTGAAAGCCCTCACTGACACAGCCAAGGAGTTGCTCGCTGATAGACCAGCTACTTCAAACTCAGGATCATCGCTGCTGACGTTGCGGAGAAGGAGGCCTGTTGCCATGTCGAAGATCTGTGTGGACAATGGGAGCATATTAAATAAAGAACGCAATGAAAGATGAAGGAATGGATGATGATGGAACCAGCGCTGAGGCTCTTAGACGTAGCATTATGCTGAGCGATGGCCGTTTTGCGTGGATGTGACGCATATTTTCACACAACTTGCTTCTTTTTTGTGTGTGTGTCTTTCTCTGCGTCATGTTTACCGCAAATGAATGTCAACGCCAAACGCCAGCACATCAACCTACCCGAAACTGTCAAATTTTCCCAATTAACTTTGAACCTTATAGTTTAGCAATAAAGTTGAAAATCTCTTAAAGAAATTTGACAGATTGTAGTAGCTTGATATGCTGGTCTGTACTGATTTAATTTCTAAATTTTTTCTTTGCTGAATGCAGCTGTCAGTTTGGACTAGATAATCAGATAGTTTGTAAGTATGAAAAGATCTGCCGGGTCAGCGGGATTGTCCGAAAGGGTTACCGCTACCCCGGAACATAAAGGGCTAAGGAAGGAACACGGATGGGTTTTAGTCAGTAAGAGTCTGACACTGGCGCCGATTCTGTTGTTCACAAACTAAACTAAATTTAAGTTCATGCATCTTTTTCTTTCTATTTCATTATGAAAAGGACAGAAGATAAATATTAGTTTAGTCCTGTCAAATTAAGATACTCCATAGACAATTTAGACGAGATTTAAAAAATGGCCATTAAAAATACGTCAATTTACGTCAGGCGCTGACTAATTTGACAGGACTAAACTAATATTTATCTTCTGTCCTTTTCTTAATGAAATGGAAAGAAAAAGATGCCTGAACTTAAATTTAGTTTAGTTTGTGACACAACAGAATCGGCGCCATTCCCTTCCGCTCCACCCAGAGCGGGAGGGGTCATTTGATGATTTACCATCCGCAAAAAAAAAAAAAGTATGAAAAGATTGAGGTGTAAAACAGAATTTGGAAACGCTTATTTAACAACTAAAACCATATAGAACTATCTTTCATAATTTCATTAAGTAATATTGACAAATTAATCAGAACTACGAAATATTTGGCAACTTTTGCGATGTTGCCAATTTTCAGAATGCACCTTCTTAAGTTAGTAGTAGTAACATTGTATCAACTGGATCAATGAAATAATTTTATTTATTTAAAACCTTTTCCATTTTTTTTTTATGCGCACTTGTTTTTTCAGCTCACTTTTGACATTGGCAGAATAGTCGATATGGGCTTTCTTTGCCATTTATTAAAAATAGAATGGTAGTAGTAAGCCTAGCCTTTTCCCAACTATGTTGGGGTCAGCTTCCAGTCTAACCGGATGCAGCTAAATACCAGTATTTTACATGGGGCAACTGCCTATCTGACATCCACAACCCAGATGCTGGGTAATAAGATACTCCTTAGTAAGACTGATTGTCAGACTTTTAGGCTTCAGACTACCTGTAACGATTGTCAAAGATCTACAAATTTCAGCCGGGACCAATGGTTTAACGTACTTTCCGAGGCACGGAAGGGCGAGGCAAATGTAATGGTTGATCACCACGGACCTGCCTCGGCATGCGTAGCTCAAGCTTCGACCGGCTGTTATTATTTGGCCACGAGCCCCTCCTCAGTTCCTACGAGAGCAGAAAGTTAACAAAAAACCACGGCATTTTCAATGATAATAAAAACTGGCCAAGTGCGAGTCGGACTCGCACATGAAGGGTTCTGTACCACAAGGCAAAAACGACGAAAAAACCACGTTTGTTGTATGAGAGACCCCCTTAAATATTTATTTTATTCTGTTTTTAGTATTTGTTGTTTTAGCGGCAACAGAAATACATCATCTGTGAAAATTTGGCCTGCCTGGTGACAGACAGACGGACGGACAGACAGCGAAGTTTTAATAGGATCCCGCGTTTTTACCCTTTGGGTACGGAACCCTAAAAAGATATGTAATATGACCAAAAGAATATCGTTTTAACAATGTTATTTTTTTTCCCCAAACAAAAGTAATAAATATTGTCTGTAAGTACACAAAGAATTTAATGTCGTCCGAGATTTATTTATGGCGAACTAAGTGACAGTAACAAGACGTATTGAGCCTATTGATATATTTAACACAATTTATGAAGCCTACAACGAAAGATACACCATTTCTTTTTTATTAATAAATTATGATTTATTTTGTTTATTTCGATTTACATTGTGTTTTTAGGGTTCCGTACCAAAATGGTAAAAACGGAACCCTTATGGTGAGACTAAGTCTGTCTGTCTGTCTGTCACAGCTGGATATCTCAAGAACTACTAATGCTATCAACTGGAAATTTGGAATAGTTTAGATGACGTTTGCCCAACTATTTTGCAAATAAGAAAGAAATAAAAATATATGTATATTTTTTGCAACAGGGACTGAAAGGGGGTCTGAAAAATTCGAAGTGGGGCTACTAGGGCATGTGGGGTATCATATGAAAGAGCGCAGTTTGCACATTCTCAAACATTTTTTTCTTTTTGTTTAGGCCTTAAATGATTTCTTCTCGTCTTACAAACAACTTAATATGTCTAAAACGTAATATGTTTTGACATCAAAACGACGTTGATATACAAAAAAAGTTCATTTATTCTTTTCTTTGACACAATTTGATGAAACAACATTCAACGACAAGGGGAAAAAAAGCTAAAAAAAGAAAACAAATTACATTTACTGCCAAGCAACAGGTTCTTGAACATTTCTTAAGAAATCGAAAACAAAAGAATCGTCAAATGTTTTGAAGAGAAGCGATTATAAGCTTTTGAGAGGTGTTAAAAACAAAAGCTTTGGCAAATCTTGTAAATTTTTTCCTTGTTAAAAGTTATTTTAACAATTGACGATCGGGAAATTACTTCTGATTGTGTTTGAACAATGAAATTATTCATCAAAGTCAAATAATTTATTTCAAATATAGGCACTTTTGAACGTCAAAAATTACACCAAAATAGAATTGATTCTAGTCGCCCTGTCAGAGAGTCGTCTTGCCAGAGAATAATCACTGTTAATTAAAGAGCTCTCGTAGCCCAGTGGTAACGGACCGCGATTGACAAGTTGTGGGTCGTAGGTTCGAACCCAGACAGGCGCTTTTCTTCGTGTAAATTATTTCATCACCACTGCTCTCAAAACGGTGAAGAAAAAACATCGTGAGAAAACCGGCATGTCCTAGAACTAAGAATTCGAAGACATGTGACATCTACCAACCCGCACTGGGCCCGCGTGGTGGATTACGGCCCTCTCCCTCCCACAGAGAGGAGGCCAGTGTCCCAGCAGTGGGAACATCATATGTCGTATACCGTTAATTTGCAAACTGAATAATTAGAGTGATTACTAATATTCCACGTAATTTGTTGAAACTAGTAATTTTGCTGGGATTTCAAACATAATAATTATTAACCCGACTAATAAATGTTCAGCATTTTGCGTGTGGACTAACTAATGCTACATGCATCATCATCATCTCCCTAGGCTTTTCCCAACTATGTTGGGGTCGGCTTCCAGTCTAACCGGATGCAGCTGAATACCAGTGTTTTACAGTAGCGACTGCCTATCTGACCTCCACAACGCAGTTACTGGGTAATAGGATACCCCTTGGTAAGACTGTTTGTCAGACTTTCGGGCTTCTGACTACCCGTAACGAATGACAGCCGGGACCAACGGCTTAACGTGCTTTCCGAGGCACGGAACTAATGCTACATGCAAAATGACCAATTGTAAATAGTTTTGCACGAGTTGGTTCGTTGATAATTTTAGTTGAAAACTTGCTGCAAGTTGAACTGAGTATTCACAGAGCGCTTCTCACATTTCAGGACGTCAGTTGCCCCCGCTAGGAGTCATCGGCCGAAGGCCCAGCTCCACAGCAGGTCTAATTCCTAAGCACGAAATCTGTTTGGTTGTTGTGTCCGAAGTTTTGGCGTTTCCTACTCCCCCCCCCCACGTTTGTTTGTTTTGGCGTTTCCTCGTAATAACTTACGGACATAAGATTAGTTCGGGGCCCGAACTAAGAATTAATGTCAACACGATTTGACAGTTATTTTATTTATTTTTTATTTAAAAAAAAAACGTTGCCCCACACTAGGAATTTCTCCTGTATTGTGGGTGCGTTTACAAACATTTAAACTCACATACACAAACAGCCAGACCCGGAACAACTACTTGTAGGTCATACAAATATTTGTTCCGTGCGGGAATCGAACCCGCGACACGCAGCGCAGCAGTCAATCGCTTAACCACTGCGCCAACCGTGCTGTCACTAAACCCGATGTGTTTTTGCCCGCCCGTTAAATTTTATTCGGACGGGCCCGTACTTTCGTTGACGGACTCGGAGTGTAGACCTCCAGACCCCGGCTAAGTTAAGCACTTGTACCTACTTAGCTTCGCTTTGTATGAAAATGTAGGTAGGTGGGATCGTACAGACGTCAGCACATCAAGCCACCCGAAACTGTCAAATTTTCCCAATCAACTTTGAACCTTATGCTTTAGCGATAAAGTTGAAAATCTATTAAAGAAATTTGACAGATTGTAGTAGCTTGATGTGCTGGCGTCTGTACACTGGGACCCTTGCCACGCTAGAGTCCTTTCACATTTTACATCATGCGATACAAAATTGTTTCCAATGTGCGGCTGGCCGGCCGGCCTAATACTATTAAGAGTAAACTAGTCGCGAGCTCGAACTTACTGGTGGTCATGGCCAAAAAGCACGCTGGCTGCGTGTCCGACAGAGCTAGTATCAGTGATGAGCAGTTAGACGCTAGTCTACACGAACAATGTCTAGTTCTCACGCACAGAAACACCGTTCCAAACTGATAGGCTAGGCTAGTTCGATAACTGAGCTTTGTTGGTACGGACTTGGTTTTGAAGATTTTACAGTTCTTTTATTACTTATTTACACCCAAAGTTACGTTAAAAATAGCAAGAAAAACGAATCTTTGTTGGCTCATAACTTTTTAATGGCTTTTTGTTTTACTAATCTGTTTCCGTACAGACAAAATTAATAATAAGTCAAAACGATATCATGTTTAACTTTGGATGCACAATGTCGAACAGTGGAGTAATACTCTCCCGAAATTTGTATGGAAAAAATATCGACTAGTGGCACCTTAAGAATCGGTCACGCCACATCCAAAGCTATTATAGTTAGGAATAATTATCACACTTACCTCCAATAAGAATGACTGGTGGATCCCTCCATCATGTCCAGGCGTGCAGTTCAGAGTCAAGGAGTCGTAAGTCACGTTGGTGATCTCACACGCTTTGGGAGTAGATGGCTTATCTGTATGAGAATAAAGCATGAATTAAACTTGAGTAAAAATAACTTTTTGGCACAATTGTAAATCTTTGGTCAGAAATAGGGTGCGTCATTTTGTAACATTGTTCATCAATCCAATTAACCAGATGCATTCCGTTTTTCTTATATACAACACATAATCAGCCTATAATGTTCCCACTGCTGGGACACAGGCCTCCTCTCTGTGAGAGGGGGTGGGCCGTAATCTACTACGCGAACCCAGTGCGGGTTGGTAGATGTCACATGTCTTCGAATTTTTGGTTCTAGGACATGCCGGTTTCCTCACGATGTATTCCTTCACCGTTTTGAGAGCAGTGGTGATGATATAATTTACACAAAGTAAAGCGCCTGTCTGGGTTCGAACCTACGACCTACAACTCTTAAGTCGCGGCCGTGACCACTAGGCTACCACTGCTCTATACAACACTATTTCAAAATACACCGCCAAATTACACCGTTTTAAAAATTTCCATAGAAACGGAGATTTCCAGTTATCTTTTTGTAAATAACACATTTCGAAAATGTTCTCTACTAACTTTTTAGACCTTCGTATCATGCTTATGCGTATGAAGTTTCATTAAAATCGGTTCATTAATTTCGAAAAATAAGAGCTTGAAAGTTTGTATGAAAGGGCGTAAACGCTCTTATCAGATTACTATATTATATGTTCTACAAAAACAGTAATAAAACATCTCATGTTTTGGTATGTATGTACAAATTGGTAAGTATCCTGAAAATCGTCTGGGATTTATAAGTCGACATCCGACCTAATAACTTCCACTTCACACATAGGTAGGTACTAGAAATGTCTGACGCACCGAGATCATATTTTATAGGAATAAGCTTCGGAAATTGATCGTAGTTCTATCTGTCTGGGGTTCAACGATTTCCTTGATTTGTATGGAGCTGACGATGGATTCTGGTAGTTTATTGGCATGTTCTTTTGTCTAGAACTGTGTGGCATAGTGGTCGATTCGCACGAATTTACTCGCCCAAAACGTGCGAATCGTCACTTTTAAATAATACGCGACTTCGTCGGCGTGAAATTTCACCCTCCCCCCATTCGCCCTCAAAACCCTTTCTTATGTACCTACACTTTACAAAGCACACACAACCTCCAAATTTCATGGCTCTAGGACCAGCGGTTTAGGCTGTGCGTTGATATTTATCAGTCAGTCAGGACTTAAAATTTTATATGACGCACGGTGAGAATAAAAGTGACCTATTTCAAAATTTAGGTAAAATGAGTTAACTAAGCAAATGACTCAAAAATGTACACTTTTTCACATCTATCTTATTTCTTAAAAACAAAGCCATTAAATGGCCTGTTTTTTAATATAAGATGTTTACTAAAAGAGGTTGATTGTTTTTGTTTTTTTAAGTATATTTAACTCATTTTACCAAAATTTTGAAATAGGTCACTTTTATTCTCACCGTGCGATGAATAGATATGTTTTCTATAGGCGACTCGCACGAAGTTAATTTATTTGTGGGCGAGACAACAACGTGTACTTTTTCTTAACTTTATTGCATAAAATTCACAATTAAATTAACAATAAAAACTAACTGCAGAAAAATAATATTATTTAAAAGTGACGATTCGCACGTTTCGGGCGATTAAATTCGTGCGAATCGACTAGTAAGCCATCATTGTTTGGAAATAGGCCATTGCTTTGACACTGCAAGTAATACTACAAGAAATATTTTATCTCTCTTGGCGAAGTTTTCGTTTGGCAGCTTTTATTTATGTACAGACGCCAGCACATCAAGCTACTACAATTTGTCAAATTTCTTTAATAGATTTTCAACTCTTTTTTTCTGTTTTTTTTTTGTTTTTTTTTTCTGTTTTTTTTTGTTTTTTTTTTTTTAACTTCATCGCTATTCGATCTAGCGACTTGACAGATGACCAAAAATTCTAAGCACACGGTTTAAGACTGGTTTTCGTTCAAACATGCGCTATTTCTATACTAAAACAATTGAAGCACGATCTGTGGACATTATTTGACAGTATGCCATAATTTAGAGAGCTTTTCAAGTAATCTCCATAAGGCTAAGAAATGGGCGGGACGTGCCGCAACGCATAGCAAAAATACTCCTTAATCACTTTCGAATATTAAAAAAAAACTCAAAGCATTTATTTCAAACTAGCTTCCACACGCGGCTTCGCCCGCGAGGTATGTCGATAAAAACTATCCTATGTTCTTCCCCGCGATGCAATCTGTTAGTGAGGTTTGAACTCACTGCTTTTTGATGCTTTATGCGGCTTGCTTAACCACTGCGCCACGGCGGTACATCTCTCTGCCACATTTTATCGAAATCCGTTCAGTGGTTTAGGCGTGAAAAGGTAACATACAGACAGACAGAGTTACTTTCGAATTTATAATTTATTTTAGTATGGATAAACCAATTACAGGCACTATTAAATTGTCAAGGAGTCAAAGATGAAGCTATTTAATCCATCCAAAGGTTGTCTTTAAAAGATCGCTTTTAGCGATAAGACCGCCCATTGTGTCACCCTATGTACAGTTTCTATTTTTATGTCTGTAATTTTTTTGGTGTACATAATAAAGAGTATTTCTATTCTATTCTATTCTATTTGCCCATTCCAAAGCGTAGTAGATACCTATAGAGAAGAACGGGCAAGAAACTCCACGGACACTCTTTTAATATAATATTCCAATAACCAACGCACAAATTATTAACTTCTATCAACAGAAGACCGCATCCTCTTCACGAGCAGCTTACCCTGGTTGCAGGGGTCTTATCAGGAAAGGTCTAGAGAGCCGAGGTGTTCCTGATATTTATCAAAGGAGCGCCACACTTTTTGTTGTATGAAACATTGCGCTGCGGCTTGTTGCGACTGTAATGTGCGTTTGGCTATGGACTGCCCCGTTGGTCTCGTGGTTGCAAGCGCGACTGCTGAGCGTGGGGTCCTGGGTTCGATTCCCGGGTCGGACAGTGTTATTGGGTTTTCCATTAGGAATTTCTTAGTAACAGTCCGGAGTTTGGAAGTTGGCGATTTAATACCCCCGTGCCTCGGAAAGCACGTAAAGCCGTTGGTCCTGCGCCTGAACTCTCCCCGGTCGTGTCGGATTGCCGTCCCATCGGACTATAAGAGTAAAGGAACAGAGAGTGCACCTGTGTTTGCGCACACACTTGTGCACCATAATATCTCCTGCGTACCTGGCTAATCTCCATTGAGATTGGCGACCGTGACCGAAAACGGTCGGGGAGGCTATTATTATTATTAGGTATAATGTGCGTTTGGCTGTAAAGTACTCACCAGCAGGCAGTATATGGAAGAGACAGGGCTTCGTCTGCCGCCCCACGGAGTTGGTCCCTGAACATTGCACCCAGCCATAGTCTGATGAAGTATTCACCATGTAAATGTATGTACCTTTAAGAAAAGCCGAAGGTTTATTATGAGCTTAAAGGTACAGCACACGTATCAAACTGGTAAAGGATGGGCACCGTATCAACTCGAACCGGTCAGTATTATTTGTATGAAACTCACAAACCGCGGTGCGGTGCGTTACGGCTCATCGTCCCCGCGCTTACGGCTCGTCGTCCCCCCGCTTACGGCTCGTCGTCCCCGCGCTTACGGCTCGTCGTCCCCGCGCTTACGTTTCTTCGTCCACCCTTGCCCCTGTCACCCCTCCGGCCTGCTTGCTGCACCATAAACCAGCGGTCGGCGAGCCGTAAGCGCGGCGTCGCCTAGCCGAGGCGACGTATCGGAGCTTCTGATCCGCTTTGGTTTGTGCTTACGTTAGGTTGACGCCTGTTTGACGGCGAGGCGCAAGGCGATACGGTGCCGATGCCTTTCCGATTAGGAGAAAGCAGAAAATATATGAAAGTAAGAAGAGGCAGAGCTGCAAGTTTCGCAACGCTCGTTGGTGCAGTGGCTGACATCTGTACTACCAGGCAAAGCTCTCAACAAAATCTATATTAATGAATATAACTTTTTCCACATTGCGAGAATTGAACTCAGATCTTCAAGCTACGTACCTACCATTTGAACCAATCCACCCTAAATTAAAAATATTTAAAGAACTGGCCCACAATGACAGAGGACAGACGTGTGTAGTAAAAGAAGATGGACGCCAAGCAGTGGGCCATTACGGGCTAAATAGATAGGTAGGTTTTAAAATGACGACGTGATCCGCCAGAAAACCTTAGTTGTCGACGCAGCTCTGTCGAAGCAAGATGAAGTGGCAATAAGCCGGCCATATTAGCCGTAGAACCGATGACCGTTGAGGTAGACGTGTTCTTGAATGGAACCGGATGAGAAAGTTTATAGTGGATAAGGCAGAGATCAGAACAGAAGACGACCAAGCAGGGTATCGAGGAGGTTGGAGGGGGGTTCAGGGGATCAGACCGGAATAACTCGAATCGGCAAATGTAAGGTAGGCTAGGTGGAGCTACGATCTTCGCAGGGTGGCTGGTAGCAGCTGGATGAGAGTTGCCGAGAATTGAGCTGAATGGCGTGCAATAGGAGAAGCCTATGTCCAGCAAAGGACTGCCGTAGGCTGATGGTGATGATGAAAAATGATGTACGGTTGCAAAAAGAAAAACTTACCTGGCAAATTAGGCACGGTGGTTATAGGTGATGTGGTGAGTTCATGTTTGCTGTGAGCTGAGCTGTTGAACCACCAGTGATACGACATTGGCTCCTATGGGCAAAAAGATACAGTTTAAATTTGTTTAACAAAAAACCGACCAAGTGCGTGTCGGACTCCCACAATGAAGGGTTCCCGTAACGGGCAAACTTAACATTATAGTTAAAAAACATGTTCTGCATCCATGCATCCGGTTAGACTGGAAGCCGACCCCAACAAAGTTGCAAAAAGGCTAGGTAGATTTATTAGGTTATTTGACTACACATTGATTTCAACACCTCATATTATTTGGTTTCCGAACCAACCCAATGCCCCATTTCGGTCGGAAATAGATTTCGGCGTCAGTTGTTACAATCCCTTGCAATGGAACGCCATTTTGATTATTTCAATTTGGAATTAAGGTAACGTCAGCAACAAACTGTCACTTTTACATACAAAGAATTAAAGAAAAAACTATTTGCATTATGACATGACGCAAAAAAAATACACAAAAAATAAAAACTTGGAGAAAATATGCATCACATCCAAGTTAGCAGCACGGGAGCAGTGGTGGCCCAGTTGTAAGGGCCGCAACTTACGAGTTGTAGGTCGTAGGTTCGAACCCAGACAGACGCTTTACTTTGTGTAAATTATTTCATCACCACTGCTCTCAAAACGGTGAAGGAAAACACCGTGAGGACACTGGCATGACCTAGAACCAGAAAAATTCGAAGACTGACATCTACCAACTCGCACTGGGCCCGCGTGGTGGATTACGGCCCACTCCCTTAACAAGAGGAGGCCTGTGTTCCAGCAGTGAGAACATTATAGGCTGGTTATGTAAAGAATATGTGTTATTTTAATCATAAGTACCTACCCGTCTGTACCACAAATATTGTTTTGAGCTTTAAGAACTGACTAGCTGCGCCCCGCGGTTTTACCCGCGTAAATGTCGATCCCGTGGGAATATCGGGTTAAAAAGTAGCCTATATGTTAATCCAGGGTGTCAGCTAGCTCCATACCAAATTTTAGCAAAATTGGTCCAGCCGTTTGTGCGTGAAGAAGTAACAAACATACAAACACACTTCCAAATTTTCGCCTTTTATAATATTAGTGTGAAGTGTTAACCAACTCGCGTAGCCGACTGTACTCTTTTTAAATAATTGATGCATGTTGATAAATACGTATTACTGAGTTTATTTGACGAAATGAGAGCAGCCACGTTTCGTTTAAAATGGCGGAATGTGATTTATATTTTCTCGATGTTTGTTTTCTTTCGTTATGAGTTTTTAAGAGCTGTTTTTTCATGAGTTGTAATAAAGTCAAACAATTAGTGAAAATGTAAGTGTTTTTTTAAAGAAAAGAAAGAAACAAAATACGTTTGATGTTTGTTATAGATCAGCATTTGGCCGCGGCTTCGTTCGAGGTCGAACATTATGCCACGGGAAAGTGTTACCGGGAGCTAGTGTATTCTTCGTAAACAGGGACTAAAATAGCTCTTTAATCCCTAGGGACTAAAAGTAATTTGAATTTGGAATGTAGATATTGTTAGTAAAAGTTCCAATCAGCAAAGAGGAACATTGTATGAAGTAACAGGCTGTAAAATGTAAAAGTAAAAAGCGCGAGAGCCAAATAAAAAAAAAATGTAAAAAAAAAAACGCGCGAGAAGAATTCGGCCTTATAATTTTAACAGATACTTACCTGCCTTACCTGCACTCCGGCGCGCGCCCCGCGAGCTTTAGTTCATAATTGTTTACTCAAAATTGTATGTTAATAAATAAACGTTCTATTCTTATTCTTATGTTGCACTTACTCAATGGTGAGCAATTGCCCATCTTTGGATCTTGGATGGATCTTTGCCCGCAACTAATTTTCAGTCAACATTCATTGATAATAGTGTAAAATAAAGATGTTTGAACTTAAACGAGGAAAAAGGAGTATGTAAGGATGGTAGCATGTGGCATTCTGGAGTTTCTGCTTACCCCCCAAGCTGGCGTGAGTTTATGTTATGTATTTTTCAAATTAACAACTACCTAAATTACATTAACATTGCTCAATTTAATCCATTCCACGAAAACTTACCCACTCAATATTTGTAATCAAATCGCAGAGTAGGTATATCGGAAGCCGATCATAATAACACAACATCCGTGCAGGATCCCAAAGAGAGAATCCTCATGAATAACATAATACTCCATCAACGTGCTATATTACCTGCATTGCCGTATACTTTTTACCCCAGATTTTGTTTTGTTTACTTCCCCCTGTACAGGGGTACAGACAGCCTCAAAAATATGTATAGTGAACCTCTCCGGTACAAATTTGTACCGCTTGTGGTACACATGTGAATTAGCTTGTTCGTCGAGGAGCAATTACGAGTTGTAGGTCGTGGCTTCGGATCTAGACAGGCGCTTTACATTGTGTAAATAATTTCATTGCCACTGCTCTTAAAACGGTGAAGAAAAATATCATGAGGAACCCGGCATGTCCCAGAACCTATTCGAAGACATGTGACATCTACCCAATGGGCCCGCGTGGTAGATTACAGCCCTCTCAAAGATTATAGGCTGACATACATCGACTAGAAGGCTAATTCTCGTATTGCTGGCTGCTGGGGAGTTTGTTGTGCTACTTCTTCTCAGCTAGAGCACTAGCAAGTGGTGAAAGGCGGGAATTTTGGGAGACTATCTCATGTAATTTTGTCTTTCAAAAAGTGCTGATGCTCAGCCTAGTTTAGATACATGTTATTTTTTTTTGTATTAAACGTTCAAAATCTAGTCGCAATCTCATCTGAGCGACCATAAATTATAAAAACTTGACAAAAATGTTGGCAAAACAGATGTATTTTTGACTTATTGGTTATTAATGTGAACGTTCTTAAAAATAATCAGGAATTGCTCCTAAACATTCTTTTAATTTTATCTACAATGTGTTTCATTATATGTACTGTGTAGCTACAATTAAGTACACAATGGCGCCGATTCTGTTGCTCACAAACTAAACTAAATTTAAGTTCAGGCATCTTTTTCCTTTTATTTCATTAAGACAAGGACAGAAGATAAATATTAGTTTAGTCCTGTCAAATTAGTCAGCGCCTGATGTAAATTGACGTATTTTTAGTAGCCAAATTTTTAATCACGTCTAAACTTGTCTATGGAGTATCATAATTTGACAGGACTAAACTAATATTTATCTTCTGTCCTTTTCTTAATGAAATATAAAGAAAAAGATGCACTGGACTTAAATTTAGTTTAGTTTGTGAACAAGGGAATCGGCGCCATTGTTTGATATGTTTTGTGGCTACATATTGAAACAGTAATTATGGAACAAAAATTCTATACAACTAAATGGATTCTTGCCGATGTGCCTCTACATCTTTTTGAGGCTGACCGTACAAGGGAAAATATGGCAGGGAAAGTTTAATGAACTATATTTTTTCGCGTACGGAGTTTTTTCTTGTTATAGCCTATCTGATAGGTGTTAGGGAAACAGTAAGACGAGAAACTAAATAATTCAGTGAACATTTTCCTCTGGATTGTTAACGTGTTTTTCGTTTCTATCATTTCTTTTTCCTGTAAATAGACAATCTAAAAAAAGAAGGCCAATCCCCGAAATAAAAATGATCAAAATCTAGATTTGGGTCATTTTAACAGACTTCGAAAAAAGAAGGTTCTCAATTTGGATGTTTTTTTTTTTTTTTATTATGATCTGCTTCCTTTACACTCTACAAATTGTTTACAAATATTGAGTGGGTAAGTTTTACGTGGAATGGATTAAATTAAAAACTGGCCAAGTGCGAGTCGGACTCGCACACGAAGGGTTCCGTACCACAAGGCAAAAACGCCGAAAAAGATACGTTTGTTGTATAAAATTAAAGTAAAAATACAACGGAGTACCTATTTTGTGAATATTTCAAGTGCCTACCTATTGCCATTATTGATATCGAGCAAAAAAGGGCAATAAATCGCGTTTGTTGTATGGGAGCCCCCTTTAAATATTTATTTCATTTTGTTTTTAGTATTTTTGTTGTTATAGCGGCAACAGACATACACAATTTGTGAAAATTTCAACTATCGCGGTTCTTGAGATACAGCCTGGTGACAGACAGACGGACCGACAGCGAAGTCTTAGTAATAGGGTTCCGTTTTTACCCTTTGGGTACGGAACCCTAAAAAAGGGAAGAGAGAGAGAGTGAGATGAGAGAGGAGTTGGATGAGTTGAGATGATGATTTATCTGGGGGCACGGGAGTGCCCCCGCCAAGACGAGCCAAGCGAAGCGCAAGGGCACTACCTACCTTTTCTCGAAGCACTTCGTCGTATTTTTGAACCTTCATAACTTGGGTTTGGATTATACCAGATAAACAAAATTTTCGGGATATGATGTCGGTGGTTGACTTATTAAACATATAAAGTTTCAATTGCATAGCTCTTATACTTTAGATTTTATTGATAACTAAAACCCCGATTTCGTCACTGACTCACTGACTCACTGTTGATCATCAATATTCTAAGGGTCTTCCTGAAGTCCTAGAAAGCTGAAATTTGGTATGGAAGCTAGTAATAGTACCTACACAAACAACAAAACCAAGCCACATATTTTGACTAAGGTGTAGAGTTTGTGAAGTTAGGGCGTGTAGAGTTAGAAGCTTGGCTCTACATGAGATCTGATAACGTTTTGACAGTGCGAGCCATATGTGGTCTCGTCTTGGCAACATTTTACATGAAAATGTTTTTTTTTTTTTTGGTGGGCAAGATTGTGCATACACAATACCTAGTACCTACAGTCCTACAGTCTACACAGACAGTTTACAAGCCGATACAATAATGATTAATTTTCATAGTACAGCAATCAGGAAATCCAATCGAAATAATAATATAAAAAAAAAAACATAAAAACAAAATACAATCAGTTTCAAAATAAAGCTTCGAACTGACGGTAAGTTTATAGCATTTGCAATAAATATGCATGAGTTTAACCTATAGTTTTACTGTACTGCATTTTAACTAACAAAACGACCATATACGCAGAATTGAAAACATAAATATTTTCGGAGCATAAAACCATTTTAAAAGTGTCAATATTGATAAAATTTGATGAAGCCTGCCTTAAGCGACACTCATAAAGAGATGAATGTCGCTTAAAATAAAGCTTTATGGTACCTAATTTCGGTTTTGAATAGTTGCAGTTTAAGTTCAAAATCAATCGGCGCGGATAACTTTTATTTTGTATTAATATTTTATGGCATTGTCCAGATTTGAAGGTTCTCGGTAATTGGCAGTGAATGTCAAAATTTTACCCCGGACGTGTATTGATAACTTCGTCAAAAAAAAAACATGATCCGACTTGGTTTCTACAACATTATTTTTAGTATATGCGAAACCCGAAACACGTGTCTAGTATTTTTATGTAAAGAATCTATGACAAAATTTCAAAACTGTATCATGAAAAATCACAAAGTTATAAGCTTGTTAAGTTACCTGTTTGTCTCTACAAAAACATGCTCACCCGCGCCGCGCCGTCTTGCGCTCATTGATAATGGTACCTAGGTACCTAACCGTTCGGCACGGAGATTGGATAACCTAATCGCTCGGTGTCCAACTTTTAAACTTTTTTTAAATATTTTTGGGACAAAATATAACATTTGGTAAAAATTATTGGAATCCATTCAGTTACTTATTCTGAACAAACTATATTCAGGTTTCGCATATACTAAAAATAACTTTGTATATAGGTACGTCATTTTCGGGTGACCTCTAAAAATCTGTTGTGACAAATAAATAAACCTCAATTTCTTTTCTTATAAATCCGTATTAGTATTATAAAAAATGGCTTTCGTTCCTATTACGCTTCGAGGAAAGAAATTTCCCTCCGTTTCAATCGTCACTAATATATTTGATCAAATTCCAAGGAATCCATATCTGTACTGTAATATTAAAAATTAAGTAATGGTATAAGTATTGAAGCCTAACAGATTTTCATGAATCATATTTTTTTGAGAGCAGTTGTGGCCAAGTGGTAACGGCCGCGACTTACGAGTTGTAGGTCGTAGGTTCGAACCCAGACAGGCGCTTTACTTTGTGTAAATTATTTCATCACCACTGCTCTCAAAACGGTGAAGGAAAACATCGTGAGGAAACCGGCATGTCCTAGAACCAAAAATTCGAAGACATGTGACATCTACCAACCCGCACTGGGCCCGCGTGTTGGTTTACGGCCCACTCCCTCTCACCGAGAGGAGGCCTGTGTCCCAGCAGTGGGAACATTATAGGCTGATTATGGTTATGGTTATATTTTTTTGCGATTTTTTTTTGGACGGTACCTATATTAATTTATAAATGTACAGTGGTCAGCACATCAAGCTACCCGAAACTGTCAAATTTTTCCAATCAACTTTGAACGTTATAATTTAGCAATAAAGTTGAATATCTATTGAAGAAATTTGACAGATTATAATAGCTTGATGTGCTGGCGTCTGTACATTTATAAATTAACTAGCTTCTGCCCGCGACTTCGTCCGCGTGAAATTTCTTGTACCCTCACCCCGTCGCGTCGCGTCGCAACACTTCGTATTCGCTTACCGTTCACTCTGATTTTTTTTCTTTTTGCTCGGCTCCTAAGGGTCATAGCGTGATGTTAAATAGCCTATAGCCTTCCTCAAGAATTGGGCTATCAAATGCAAAAATATATTTTTCAAATCTGACCGGTAGTTCCAGAGATTATCGCGTTCAAACAAACAAACTCTTCAGCTTTATTATTAGTATAGATAAAAAACTCTATGGCCCATAACTCCTTAATAGGTACCAACTCTTAACATCTTACACACGTGATAACTTTTATACGAAATATCCGATTGAGATGAAACAAAAAGTATTTTACTTCTTCATAAATACTCTTGATAACATAATGCTTAATTTCGATAAAGATTAATATTACGATACATATTTAACGTAGTTATTTTTTCTTCAGACGATTTAATAATTATTTTGAACGCAAAATCGGTTATTGTGATTAAACAATGATAGCTAGATATATGTTCCCGCGGACTTTTTTGTAGGTCGTAATGGGCTCTACAAACCCGTAGTACATCATTTTGTACTATTGTCAATAGTTTTTGCAGCGCACGCAAAAATAGGATTTCGATATTACACCTTGTGTTACAAAATAGCAATTTTATTACGGATCCCTAATTTTGAAAAAAAAAAATATATCCTATAGCCTTCCTCGATAAATGGACTACCCAATACTAAAAGAATCATTCAAATCGGACCAGTAGTTCCAGAGATTAGCGCGTTCAAACAAACAAACAAACAAACAAACAAACAAACAAACTCTGCAGCTTTATAATATTATATATAATATATAATATATATTATATTATATATTATATTATATTATAATATTATAGTATAGACTAGTACTGTAAGGTACTGTTATGCCCATAGACATACCGTCCTGTGTAGACGACATAGCACAGAACTAGCTTCATATTTTCTGACTGACCGACTTCTTGACAATTCAAAAGTGCCTGTAATGGTTTAATTGAAATAAATGCTTTGAGTTTGAGTTTGATTGCCGAGCTGCCAATGTCTAGAGACGGCAGTAGGTAGGTACTATTCTTAGTACTAATCCTTTCACTGTTATTTATTTTACACCAATAGTAACCTTACTATAACAAAATAAAGATCACTGTGACTTAGACAGACTTTTCAATGGCAGCAACCGAACCGCACCCTTACTGCAACAGCAATAAAGATCACTGTGACTTAGACAGACTTTTCAATGGCAGCAACCGAACAGCACCCGTATTGCAACAGGAATAAAGATCATTGTGATTTTGACAGTGATCTACTCAGAGGTAAACTGTGAATGGACTGTAATACAATTTAGGCTCTTATAAACAGGCGCGACACGCGATATAATCGCGCGCGACACAAAGGCACCGCTAGATGCGCGAGTTTTTTTTTTTTTTTCAGATGTGAAATCATCAAATGACCCCCTCCCGCTCTGGGTGGAGCGGAAGGGAGTGTCAGACTCTTACTGACTAAAACCCACCCGTGTTCCTTCCTTAGCCCTTTATGTTCCGGGCCAGCGGTTATCCATTCAGACAATCCCGCTGACCCGGCAGGCTTCAGCTCTAAGGGGGGGCCCCTTCTCGATGCTGACATCTCTTTGAGGCGCGCGTGGAACTTGCGGTGCTTGTGTCGCGGGCGATTTTATCGCGTGAGGCGCCTGTATGAAGGAGCCTTTTGTGACACGGACCGTCCTTAAATCCGTCATTTGTATCATAAGCGAGTAAACGGTGCGCTAAAGCGAATCCGGAGCACTGCTTACCCATCCAATATTGAACAGCGACAAGATAACATGACCTCGTCTTTAAAAAAACGGCCAATAAAGTTGGATAACTTTATTGGAAAAAACCTGCCATTTTTTACAAAAGATGATTCTTAAATTTTATAAAAACGCTGACTAACCCATTAATTGAAGATTTAGGTAACCATTAGTGACGCTTCGATAATATGGACACAGTGCGGAAAGTTCAGTAGGTAAAAGTTAAATATTAACTTAATCCTTGCATCGTTGGTTTAGTGGTCGCAAGCGTTACTGCAGAACATAAGGTCCTGGGTTCGTTTCCCAGGTCGGACAGTGTTAATGGGGTTTTCTATAAGGGGCCGTCTCCACGAGCGAGAGAATCGCGGCGATATTATCGTCATGCCACGTATTTCTATACACTCTCTTAGAACGTGTCTCCACACGGCAATACCATCGCGGCGAAAATTTTATGGCACGGCGAGACTATTAATGATGCAAAGATTGTTGTTGAATTGTCATTGTAAGTTGCACAATTATCCCTCAGGTGCTATGTTTAGTAATTCCGATCCAGCCTGTCCCTTTATGCCCTTTTTTTTTTTTGTTTCCGGGGTGGAAAATCCTCACGGATGTCCGCCGCCCTGGGGCGGGCGGCGGGGTCTGTCAGCCTCTTACTGACAAAAACCACCCCGGTGTTCCATCTCACACCTACGCCGGGGGTCGCGGGAACGTACGATCCTTCCGGAACGACAACAATCCCTTGCTGCCCTAAGCCGAGGTACGTACCCCACAGGGGGTGCCTTTAGTCGCATAGTTTTTAACTTTTCTAAGCCCTGGCTGGAGGCCTTAATTTATTGAGGCATAGGCATATCCGTTTAAGCAGAAGACAACCTCCTAGGTTGACCTGCGAGATGCCATTCAAAAAAGAAAACGATTAGTCCTACTGCAACTTTTTTTATACTGTGACACCTATCGAAGGAAATTCTATCAAGAATCGACTTTCAAGGTCTTAGAATCCCGTCTTAACTTTCATATAATGCCATTGTAACCATTACACAATGATCTTGAGGTGCCCTTGAATCGAACTTCCCTATTTTAATATCTTTCGTGCCATTATCTTCGGAAATTATTCTCTGGGACGACTTATAAAGAGGAAATGCGGTCGGAGAGGCTTTTTGAAAAAGCCTAAGTAATAAGTCATCGAGGTTTGTCTCTCGCCTATTTTCTCCTCCAATATTGGACCAATTTAAAAGGTAATTCATAAACAGAATAAGAAGGATATAAACAGTGTCCCTATGTTTTCCTTTTTAATAATAATAATAATAAGACCTTTATTTTCAGGCTACTTTGGCCCATAGATAAATACCTTACAGACTAAAAAAAACTTAAAACTATTTTAGTAAAACTCACTTCACTCAAGCACTGTCTTTGTGCGTTCGTGCTTTTTGATGATACATTTTTTTTATAAGCACTAGAACCCTCAAAAAATGCTCAAAAATGCCGCTATCAACAGAGGCCTATGTACAAGTTTGAAAACTATTAATGAAAAAGGAAAAACATAGGGACGCAGTATATGCATATCCTTCTAATTCTGTTTATGAAATATCTTTTGAATTGGTCCAATTTTGGAGGAGAAAATAGGCGACAGCCAAACCTCGAATTATGACCCGTGACCCCTCCGTGCCTCGGAAAGCACGTTAAGCCGTTGGTCCCGGCTGTCATTCGTGGATCTTTGACAGTCGTTACGGGTAGCAGCCCGAAAGTCTGACAACCAGTCTTACCAAGGGGTATCGTATTACCCAGTAACTGGGTTGTGGAGGTCAGATAGGCAGTCGCTCCATGTAAAATACTGGTATTCAGCTGCATCCAGTTAGACCGGAAGCCGACCCAAACATAGTTGGGAAAAGGCTAGGCAGATGATGATTTAGACTTTTTCAAAAGTCTCTCCGACCGCATTTCCTCTTTGGACGGAATTTCATAGAAAGGTATTAGATATTAGGACAAAAATTTATGAGAGAAAATAAGTATTTTAATGATGTTGAGACTCTCTTTGAGTAAACAAAAGGTCCTTTATGTACTTGTATAAAGGATTTTAGCTGGTTAGGCATCTACTTTGCTAATAACGTTGAAATACAACAAAGAGTTTTTTTGGTTTTCTTTTCTACTCTCGTCATGAAGCAGTTAAATTCTTTAGCCAAATTCTATTTCAACAGCCGGATTTGTCCGGAATTCATTTTTTATTGAGACGAACGTGCGTCTACCACAAAAAAAAACAGTGGCACTCCGGGAATGCCGAGAGAAGTGAAAACAAAACACAAACAGAATACTTTGCCATCACTCACTGACTTATCGGATATACATTAAAACCCGAGTACATCCCGAGGACAGCCGAACACATCCGGAGCGGATATTTTTTTAATAGTCTTATAAACAAAATCAGCAGTGGGACAGCATAGGCTAGCAAAAAAAAAAAAACACGCGCGGTGTCGCTTACGGTAACAGTGTACGGTAACAGGCGTGAGTTCAATGGATTTTTCCCATCTCAAAAAATGCAGAAATTACTGGTTTTATGTACCTAAACAGCACGGGCTAGGCCAGTGCAGGCAAGTCTGTAGCAGGGATGTTGCATCCGCATCGATTTACATATTACAGATATCGCTGTTTGTAAAAATCAATCCTCATTTGTTTCCCCTTCGGATTAATAATACAGATAGAAATAGACGCGAGAAGTACAGACTTTCGGTGCAATCACACTCCGCCAAAACAGCATTTCTAAGAAAAAGTGTAATATGCATGGCCCCATTAAATATACAATAAAATTCTTAATTCAAGAGAGAGCTAAAAAAATGCTAATTAGTAAGGCATACTATAATGTTACGAAGTTTTTAGATGACAAATTTTGACATGTAGGTATTTAGTTTTATTAATTTTATTGTTTTCATTATTCTATTTTTTTTTACTATATTTTTGTATTGAATGTATTTTGACTATAATTTTATTATTTTGTTTTATAATTCCTACTAAATACTACACATACTAAAGCTATTTTGTACGCCGAATATGGCAAAATATGTTTTTCACCAAATTATTTTTTTCCATCCATATGTGTAGGTATATCTATGTATCATGTTACACATGTTTAAACAAATAAATGCAGCTTTATCTTTATCTTATCGATTTAGACATCCGCATCTGCATCCATCATCATCTGCTTAGCCTTTTCCCAACTATGTTGGGGTCGGCTTCCAGTCTAACCGGATGCAGCTGAATACTAGTATTTTACATGGAGCGACTGCCTATCTGACCTCCACAACCCAATAACTGGGTAACACGATACCCCTTGATAAGACTGGTTGTCAGACTTTTGGGCTTCTGACTACCCGTAACGACTGTCAAAGATCCACGAATGACAGCCGGGACCAACGGCTTAACGTGCTTTCCGAAGCACGGAGGGGTCTCGGTATGTAAAGATGGTCGCCCATCCACAGACCAACCGCGGCAAGCGTAGCTTAACCTGATCGATCGACCTGTGCGGCTGTTATTATTTAGCCACGGGCCCCTCTCCGCTCCCTCATCCGCATCTGCATCCACATCCGCATAAATCGATGCGGATGTGTAGCAGGTCGCGACAAGCAAGAAGGGGGCGGGCCCGGCGAGTGGCGCGTGTCGATCGCGCGTGCTGATTGACCAATAGGAAAGCAATAATTTTGTTTTGGACTTCGGTGAATCGGTGACGGTGACGCGCCTCGCTATTGTTTGCACACTTAAGTTTTTTGTACAGATCCGCATCCGTATACCTATCCTGCAAAAAATCTGCATACCTATCCGCAATATCCTTGGTCTGTAGGGCTAGCGCAAGCGCATAGTCTTCGTCGTCTTTACATTACACGAAAGTATGTTCTTACCTTAGGATTAGCGTCCAGATCACAGTCAATGTCAATCACCTCTCCTCTCGCTGCCCTGACCACGATGGGTGCTGACGACTTACATGTCGGGACAACTGTAGAACAAAATAATTAGAATAAGAATAGGTTCAGGTGAAAACCAGCTTCAGGCACTAGTGGTCTGACATTTTTGGTGAACAAGCCGTAATTTCGTATCGGTAAACCGAGCGTGTTGAGAGCAGTGGTCATGGTGGCCAAGTGGTAACGGCCGCGACTTACGAGTTGTAGGTCGTAGGTTCGTACCCAGACAGGCGCTTTACTTGGTGTAAATTATTTCATCACCAGTGCTCTCAAAACGGTGAAGGAAAACATCGTAAGGAAACCGGCATGTCCTAGAACCAAAAATTCGAAGACATGTGACATCTACCAACCCGCACTGGGCCCGCGTGGTAGATTATAACAGCCCACTCCCTCTCACAGAGACGAGGCCAGTGTCCCAGCAGTGGGAACATTATAGGCTAATTATGTATGTGTGTATACTGTGTATATAAGCCTAGCGTGGAACGCCCCCCAGCAAGATGGACCGACGACCTTAAGAAGCTGATTGGGATGGACTGGAAGCGAAAGGCGGAGGACAGGGTGTTGTGCCGCAGTCTGGGAGGCCTATGTCCAGCAGTGGACTGCGATAGGCAGATATGGTTGAGGTTTATTTGTGGCTCGCAAAAGTACATTTTTGTTTTTCTTTGTGCTGTGTTAAATATACCTTTTTTGTTTCACTTCAATCCTAAAAAAACCGTTCAAATATGAGTCGGACTCGGGCACCGAGGGCTCCGTACAAATTTGTAGGTAAGTACCTATGTAAATAGTTTAAGAATTATTTTTTTGTAATGTAACTACAAATTTAATTTACTTGTGCTACATGCCATTGCTTCTTGCCAAATTTCATGATGATTCTAGGTCAACGGGAAGTACCCTATAGGTTTTGATTCCGGAACATAAACGCCCGTATCTTTTGATTAACTTGACTTAGAAGTTTGATTTTTTCACTGCTACGAGGTCTTGCAACCCTGAGTATTTGACATTAGTTTCAACTTGATAACGCCACGCGTTCCTGAGAAAAAGGGTCTTGACAGGCGGACAGAACTGACGAATCAGTGAAACTGACTAATCAACGATACTGGCGAATTAAATAAACTGACGACTGAGGGAAACTGACCTGTGAAATGAAATGAAATTATTTTATTTCTAAGTAGGTTTAAAATACAAACACTTTTACACGTCAATCATGTTTTTTTAAAACTAGATGAAGTCGGCGTTTCCTATCTGACTACTCTGAGAAGAAAGGCCGAAACAAACTCAGAGGTCACAGTCTCTTTTAAAGTCCAGACATAATCTTGGTCAGGTTATATGAAGACCATGTCTGAGGTGGTCTTTTGAGGAAAGAAACGCGTGAAGAAATGTGATACGCGGACTCATACATATTATGTTAATGTGGCAACATAGTCCCTTATGTTACCATATCTCTCATGGTCATGACCATTCCCAATCTCGTTTCAGTCCCCCAAATAGGACCAGCACCCTATTATTGCGTAACAGACTATAAATCACAATCTGAATCACTTTGAAGGATATTGCTAATCCATTGCTTCATATATTCGAAGAATTTGTCTGCTCATCAACGCAAATAACGCAATGAATGATGTTGAACTGTCAAAATGAAAGCCATACCTACTGTTAGTCATCATCTGCCTAGCCTTTTCCCAACTATGTTGGGGTCGGCTTCCAGTCTAACCGGATGCAGCTGAATACCAGTATTTCACATGAAGCGACTGCCTATCTGACCTCCACAACCCAGTTACTGGGTAATACGATACCCCATAGTAAGACTGGTTGTCAGACTTTCGGGCTTGTGACTACCTGTAACGACTGTCAAAGATCCACGAATGACAGCCGGGACTAACGGCTTAACGTGCTTTCCGAGGCACGGAGGGGTCTCGATAAGATGGTCACCCATCCACAGACCAACCGCGGCAAACGTAGCTTAACCTGATCGATCGACCTTTGCGGCTGTTATTATTTAGCCACGGGCCCCCACCCATACCTACTGTTAGTGTGTTACGAAATTACCCCGCTCCATCGTCCATTGTGTAATAGCAATAACACAACGAGGAAGCTATGAAATCAATACATCCGGAGCGGGGATGAAATATTAATCATTGGAGGGTAGGTCGAGGTATAGGTCGCGACACGAAAACTTATACTTTACGTCAAGTTTAAGATATAAATTATAGCATTTCTTCAAGTTGGGGAATAGAAATGGAACATGGGTTTTGGTTTTCTTGTGACAGTTGGGTTTTAGATAAATTATATCGGTTTGGAAGCGATATATATATAGTGTCTGGGTGTAATTTATCTATATATGTATGTATTTAGAAATATATAAGTATGTTTATCAGTTGTCTAGTACTCATAACACAAGCTCTGCTTAGCTTGAGACTAGACGGCGTTGTGTGATAGTTGTGGAATATTATTATTATTATTATTATATATACCTACAGGGTTTATTGGTAAAACATTAACAAACTCTTAAGAGGTCATTGTACTCATCATTATGAACAACTTTAAATATAGGACCAAACCTGAAATCGCGAAAAATAAATCAGCTGTTCCCTCCATTTTGACGAGTTATACGAACATAAATGTAGGGAACAGCAGATTATTTTTTTCGCCGAAATTACGTTGCGTTAAATAGCATTGCAGGCGTAATCATGCCGAACTTGGGTCGCGTACCTTCGGCATAGTGTGTTTAGACACTTAGAAATAAAACTTCGATGCACCACCATTTTTAGGAAAGTCATCCTCCAACGCTAATGAGAAGTTGCCGATAGGAAACCTTATGGACCCAAGTTGTTCAATAATTAACACCACGAGTCTACTTACACTTGACATCCAACACCAGGCTCTCCGAGGATCCTTCACCGAGGGTGTTCCTTGCGGAGCAGACGTAAGCACCGGCCGCCTTCCTCGAGACCCGCTGCAGGACGAGGCTCTGGTTGGCTAGGAGAACTCCTGGACCTGGTTTTACTACGACACCCTGGTGACAGAAGATATAATAATAATAATAATACTTTATTGATACAAGTCCTTACAATCATGCATAATATCTAGCTAAAGTTCACAATAATTAAAGGCGCACAAAAATTGAAACCCTGACTCCTAAACTAGGAATACCTGTGACTTAGGAGTCAGTGTTCTACTGCCACTTGGACACTAGATCCCTATGGAAATTATGAGCTGGTAAGCTGATATTACACAAAAAGAATATACTACGAGTATTATGTTGTGATTTAAAGGAACATTTGGAAAGCAAAATAACAGTAAAAAGTAAAATTAAAAAGTAATATTTAAAAAAAAGTAAAATGACTGTGTGGTTGATTATGTGTGTGTGACTGGGAATCGTGTGTGTTGTTTGCGTTGTGTGAGTGTGTGTGAGATTGGGAAACGTGTACTTTGGCTTCTCATATCACATGAGAGCCCAAGCACACACGTGAATGTGGTGGTATAAGGTTTAATACATGCAAGGTCTTGATTGTGATGAGTAGGATTTGTGTAAAACAAACAGAGGGGTAGGCACAGATGTGTAATACAGCCGTATTATACCAAACTGTTGAAATGTGGCTTTATTTATTGAAGTCCCATGTGATTGGGGGCGACGCTACTGAAATACACCGGAACCTGCGCCCCGCGGTTTCACCCGCGTAAATGTCGATCCCGTGGGAATATCGGGATAAAAATTAGCCTATATGTTAATCCAGAGTGTTAGCTACCTCCATACAAAATTTTATCAAAATTGGTCCAACCGTTTGAGCGTGAACAAACATAACACACACTCACCCCCACACACTCACACACTAACAAACTTTCGCCTTTATAATATTAGTGTGTTTATAATAACATGAATACTTACATTATGAGTAAAGTATACATGGTTGTGCCACGGGTTCGCTCGTACTCTGCAGTCTAGGTACACGTCGGAACCCTCCACCACTTTGCTGGCGTCTAGGTTAGCACCCAACTCCAGTTTTGCTACCGGTAGATCTATTGAAAAAAAAAACAAATATTTATTAACAAGTCATTTATTTAGAAGCTTGTGGCTACGTAATAACAGCCGCACGGGTCGACCGATCAGGTTAAGCTACGCTTGCCGCGGTTGGTCCGTGAATGGGTGACCATTTGAAATGTTTGAAGTTGTAGTGTAAACTGAACTTTACTGTGTAGGGTTTAAAGTTATTTTTCCATAAACTCATATTTGTTTACATTTTTGGCAAATAAATCGCGAATACAGATTACATTGTATAAAATTATGTTATACTGATATAAGATTAAACCATATCAGTATAACATAATTATAAGAAGTAGTTATTTAATAAGGTGGTGCATTGTTATGTGAAAGAGCACCTCTCGCCAACAAATGTAGAAGTTTGGCGAGTTTCGATTTAAGTTACACCTCTGTATTTTGAATAACAATAAATAAATTATTAAAAAAAAAAACACATACCTAGACCCCTCCGTGCCTCAGTCCCGGCTGTCATTCGTGGATCTTTGACAGTGTTTCGGGTCGTCAGAAAAAAAAAACTGGCCAAGTGCGAGTCGGACTCGCACACGAAGGGTTCCGTACCACAAGGCAAAAACGCCGAAAAAAATCGCGTTTGTTGTATGGGAGTTTGTTGTATATTTAAATATTTATTTTATTTTGTTTTTAGTATTTGTTGTTATAGCGGCAACAGAAATACATAATTTGTGAAAATTTCAACTGTCTAGCTACCGCGGTTCTTGAGATACAGCCTGGTGACAGACAGACGGACGGACGGACAGCGAAGTCTTAGTAATAGGGTTCCGTTTTTACCCTTTGGGTACGGAACACTAAAAACAGCCGTTTCATACATTTTGGTCAAACTTTTGTATTAAACAGCTGATTTTTTTCGTGATTTCAGAGTTGGTCCCATAGTGAAAGTTGTTCAGTTCAATGAAACAACTTATTATGGAGTATTTAAATTCGTAACAATTACATACGTTGTATTTCCATCTTCCAACCATCTTCATGAGTGGAATGCGGTAGACTTGGCTGTACCGCCCTGCAGGACAGGACCCTTCCAGCGTCTTCTATAGTCGGCACGAAGGTCAGGATGCTACTGGTAACGTTGCCGTCCGTTGAGGTCTGGTGACAAAGAAGACGTACAGTCGCTACGCGTATTCAGAAGTCCAAAGTTTGACAACCAGTCTTATCAAGATAACCCAGTAACTGGGTTGTGGAGGTCAGATAGGCAGTCGCTCCATGTAAAATACTGGTATTCAGCTGCATCCGGTTAGACTGGCTGGCAGATGATGAAGTACAGGACCTAATCAAATTGTTAAACAATTAATTACCCTGACTTTACATAATCATTTTGTTGTTTACATCGGTAATTCATAAAGCATGCGCCGCTAGCTACAGACTCATTTTAACCGGTCATCGTACAAGGAATTCTGAGGGGGACGGCGCGAACGCAGTCCCCACTACCAAAAATTACGCATCCGAGTTATCCACATTAGGGATAATCGCAGGGGTCAACCCAACCGCAGTGCAATGGGAAGGCCTCGCCCTGGGGGAACCGCCTACTTGATCACGGTTTCCCCTATGCCAGGTAAGTATGAATATTTTACAAAAACTCGCGAGGGTCGTTCAACGGCGGAGACTCTTAACACCGCGATTCAGAAACGTGACGTAAATGTACAGCGCCATCTAGTTTGAAAAATTGGAACTAATCGCGTGTCTGTAAAGAAACGACAAAAAGTTTAGAGCAGAATTTTTTGAAATCCCATCACCGTATGAACATTTATTTTTAAGCGATTTAATTGGTCTATTTTTTGTCCGGTGTGACATCAACCAATCACAGAGCATACACCTGTAAGCAATGTTGCTCAATTCCACCCGATTCACTCCTTTCCGAATTTAATCGAACAATATGGAGTATTTACAATAGTACAAACTATTGTATTTTATTTATTTATTCCTAGAACGATCACTGCGTCAAAGGTATTCTCAAACTTGGTAGTAATTATTAGTATTCTAGCTAAAGGTGATTGAATATGGCCAACTGACTATGACTCGAAGTAGCGGTTAATTTAAAGATCAAGCATCTAAAGAAGATAATAGCGCCTACTGGCACAAAATGTCATTGTATGCCAATGCAAGACAGAGTGGGAAAGAGAACGCATAGCTCCATCTCTTTCCCGCACCGACGTTATAGTGTGCGTACACGCGAGTGAAACACGTCGACAATAGAGACTGCAACCAAGGGCTGCCGTGGACGCGTGTCGATGCAAAAAACGATGAATCATGAAGCATTTTGAAGTGAAAACTTCTTTAGTCGCATTGGGCATTTTTTGAAATGCGAAAAAACCGTTGAACTCGCGCCTCTGTTACCGTAACCGACACCGCGCTTGTTTTGTTTACCTATAGGACGATTGAAAAAATACCCGCTTCGGATGTGTTCGGCTGTCCTCGGGATGGGTACTCGGTTTTAATGTATATCCGATATGTCAGTGAGTGATGGCAATGTATTCTGTTTGTATTTTGTTTTCACTTCTGTCGGCACGCCCCGAGTGCCACTGTTTTTTTTAAAGAAAGAAAAAGTATTTATTGCGACTTGTACAGGAAGATCACAAACTAAACTAAATACAGTAAAATAAAAATCCAAGATAATAAAAAAAAAAGTAACAAAAGGAAAATTAAACAGAAAGTCCTATACGAGGCCAAAAGGCTCCTATCTCAGCATGATGCTGCGACATTTAAAACAAAGAAAATGTCACAGCGCTGGTATTCTGATAGGGCCCGCAGTGATGTCACGGGCAGTTACAGAAACAGAAATAAATAATTAGGTAAAATTTTGTATTTTTGTGCGTTACTTCAGGTAGGTACCCGTACCCACCCAATTCTACCTTAAAAAACTACCCAGCTTTTTATTTGTGAAATAGCTTTCACATTGACAATATGCATTCGTGTGGATTGTTTCAGGAAGTACTCCTAGGGAAAGGCTAGTAAAAGCTAGTCATAGAAGGCAAACAATCCTAGGTAAAAGCTAGCTTAATAGGGCTGCCACTGTACCGATTTTCTTTTATTTCTTTTTTTTTTATTGCTGAATGAGCTCACTCTTGACCTCGATCACGCCTGATGGAAAGCGATGGATGAGGTCTATGATGGAACGAGCGTGCCCAGAAGATGCCTAAGGCACTGGAACTCCCACGCATCGACGAAATACAGCAGGCTTGACGCCGGACTCCGGTGGGAGGGTGGTCGCAAACCATCGGGCGTTTGCCATACCACCACAAAAAATGTTCCCACTCTGCCCTTTTTCTCTAACACAGACAACAACAAAAATAATAGCGCGTTTTTATTAAATCAATAGCTTCCAGTGGCAAAGGTTCCATACAACTCGATTCCTACCGGCTTCCCTTTGAAAAATGGCACAGTCAGTATTTTAGAGACAAATAATATAATCATATTAAAGATATCTACTCCGGCTTACGTCTTACAAAAATTGACCCTTTGCTACTGATAGCTTCTGCCCGCGACACGTCTGCGTGGACTTCAGAAATTCGGATCAGCATAGCTATCCACAACCATTCGAAAATGACATTTTTTCAATTACTTATTTACCTTGCCCCCGAGAGCAAATAGCTGTCAGAAGAATGGTAGTCGACTATTTGATTTAAACTGTTAATTACTTCGGGTTTTGGATTCGTTAACAACCTCTAAAGTACTCTTTTGATTATATTGATTGATGATTGATACGGTACGGAATATTCCCGCGGGATCCAGAATTACGCGGGTGAAACCGCGGGGCGCAGCTAACGCGCAGCAACAAATACTGTTTTTAAAAACAGAAAGGAAATAAGTATAATAAATATTTAATAATAAGGAAAACCATAAAAGCATTTTCCTCACTCCTAAAAGAAAAGAATAATTGAATTGAACTCCTAACAAAACCCTAAAACCGCTTAGCTCGAACAAAGAATAAAAACTAGAGGCCTTATTAAAACACACAAATACAACCATCAATTAGGCAGAAAATACACAGAATACGCATCTCAACAATTCACTCAATTTACTGAAGAAACGAAGAATAATTTACGTACAGAAAAAAAGATCTACGCCAAGTCATAAATCCCATAACAGGATATGCAAAGGGCTGTTGCAACAATCGTAGATATACCCCAAAAAAAACAATGAAGACCAATCGATTTGAATCGAATACGAATGACCGATTCTCGGTAACGTATTTAAATTCTTTCATCTAACTAATCAAATGCTGCAACAATTGTTCTCCAAAAAGTCCACTCAATGATTGTCATTAGCATTTTTACGGCACCAAATTTCGGTCTTCTCTATTAGTATAGACGTTTATTGCTAAAGCACAAGGTTCAAAGTTAATTGGGAAAATTTGACAATTTCGGGTGATGTGCTGGCGTCTGTAACACTGCTGGGCACAGGTCTTGCCCATAACTCTGCACTGATCCTAGTCTGGCGAATCTACCGTAAACGTATCTAAATCATCACGCTAGCGTTCCCTATGCCTCCCGCGGAGACAACACCCGTCTTCTGGAACCCACTGCGTGATGACTCTAGCCCACCTGTCTTGTTGCATCCTACATACACCGTCCGACCACAAAGGCCCGAGTTGGCGCCGCAGTGTTCCACGCGCATCACTCGAGAGTGGGTGCGGCCATTGTCGGAATGGCCGCACGGGGAGGTGGGACCCGCTGAGGAACAGCGGGTCGAGGCCTGTTGGGGGAGCGGTGACTGCTTATGCGAAGCCCGCACCCCCGGCCATAGGTAGAGGTGGAACACCGCGGCGGTTTTAGCCGGTAAGAGTCCGGCATGCCGCTCTGACACCCCCACGATGGAGGAAGTCCATGAGGATTTCCTAAGCGCACAAAAAAAAATACCTAAATACATGGCCTACTCAATCCCACTTCAGCCTAGCAGATTTACTTATTGTCCACATCGGCGATTCCTGGTTTGGAACGTGTCATGGTAATGTTCGGTCGCTGAGCTTTTTACCCCACACTCTGCGCTCCATCGCCTTTATTTATAAAAAAAGGCAAAGGTAACGCCAGAACCACACCCTTCTCTGAACTCGATTAAAAAGAGAACTGTCAACCCTACCATTCAATCAGTCGATTCGAGTCGAACCATTACCGATTCTCGATTCCGTCCTTAAGGTTTCAATATACAACTCCTGGTTAATGGCAGCCCACCATTGTGCTGTCCATGTCAATCTGGATCGTCGTAATGCCATGTAATTAGGTTCGTTGACTTGAAGAGGGCATCGCGATCGTAGCGACATCTATTAGGGTATAAATCAGTTTTGTGTTTGTAGTTCTGGTTTCGGATAAGAGATGGCGCTAGAAGTTTCACGCGTGGTATTATTATTTATTTAATATTTCAATCCATAGCTATAAATATAACCAAATTTATAAATAGGTCCTGTTAAGTCCTATCACAAAAGCTGACTATTTAAAACCAATTAGTGGTCTTATGAAGACTATTACTGACAATTTCATTTTCGGTGTTAAAATCACACTAATATTATAGAGGCGAATGTTTTTTTTTCTTGTTAGTGTGTGAAGGTAGCTGAGCTGACACCCTGGATTAACATATAGGCTACTTTTTATCCTGATATTCCCACGGGATCGAGACTTGCGGGTGAAACCGCGGGGCGCAGCTAGTTTCTTAATAAATTATGGCGATCTCGCTTTGAAGTTTAGTTTTATCACTAACTAAAGGTCTGTCTGACTCAGTAGGTAGCTACTACAGAAATTAGTAATAACTTCAATTGAATACTTAAGTACTAAGTTTAAATAAGACCGTCTTAGCAGCTTTCACAAAAGAAGTCTTGAAGATAGGATTAAACCGATATTTAATTCGGAACTGAAACTTGAAGAACAAATGTTTGACCACTTTAATTAAGCTACTTGCTTTTCTTAGGATACTTCACTTGTTTTAGTTTCAAAAGAAAACAGTACAAAGAAAAATAAAGAAAACGGATCAGCATATTGTAGACGAAACAACGTTGTTCGGAGTCTGTTTTTATAGTGTTGCACCAAATTCTAAATTAAGTTTCGGCTTTCAGCATTTTATTTTGTCTGGCAAAAGCCGAAGCCTAATTACTAGCGAGCTTGCATTCTAACTGAATTTTGTTTTAAATATGAAATCCTAATAATAAGCTAATTTTGTTTGCACTTAACTAGGTACCATATAATTTTTGTTGAACAAAAAGTATAAAATCTATTCTTCATGGGCTGAACTAAAATTAAAAAATAGCAAAAAGGATTGCTATTATTACGATATTAATGAATGTTTTACTAGACAAGAAAGAAAAGATTCGATAAAATTTGGCACACAGGTAAACCATGATCTGGGTCAAAACATAGGATACTTTATACCCTGGCTAAGCTTCCTTGGATTAATTTCCGATCTCCACGTAGACGATGCCGCGAGCAATAGTTAGCTCTCATATTATAAAAGAAGAAGTGTCAACAACCGCCATGAATTTCCTAACACAAAAGTTTCGTCTCAAGTTCAAGTTTCAGCCGAAACTATAACCTAATTTGGGGTGCAGCACTAGTTCGTATTTATCGTTTCCAGGGGCCATCTGGCGTGAAATGCGCTGCAATGTAAACAGTTCGCTCGGCAAGTTCGCTGGACCAATGTTGCGATAAGCTTATCATGCAAATGTACCTACTAGTATTGGTAGGTACAGTCAACAGCAAAAGTAGATGATCAAAGTCAGAAATTCAATTCTAATGAACGGAGTGCGCGTCAGAAATGTGTGGCGTCGAAGTGATTCAAAAGTATTCTACGTAGTAAGTATTCTAAGTAGTAGTACTTCGATGCCACACAGTTCTGACGCGAACTCCGTTCATTAGTATTGAATTTGTGATTTTGATCATCTACTTTTGCTGTTGACTGTACTAAGTATGGTTACCAACCCTACTATAAAATATAGTACCCTGCTATATTAGTGGCCGAAATACTATATTTGCTAAAAAAAAATATATAGGCGAAACTACTATAGAGGCTGGCAGGGACTGTTAACATGAATTCAGTACATGATACTGAACGCCAAAGGGCAAAGGCCTTCCCCCTCTCCTTCCACCTCCCTCTGTCCAGGGCTGCCAAGGACCAATCTTTATTAAAGGAGTCCAGCTCATCCTGCCATCTCCGTCTGGGCCTGCCGCGATGTCGTTTGCCATTAAGCGGGACCCACTGGGTCATAACTTTGGCTCATTGATCGTCTGACGTGCGGGAGATGTGTCCAGCAGCCCGACATCAGTTATTTTAGTGATGGAACGGATTGTTGTGTTCTTGACCCAGAATACTCCGTTCCATAGCTCTCTGGCAAACCTCGATCGAGGACATTTGAACGCCCCTGCGTTGGAATTTTTATAATAAAACACGCCAGAGGGTTTAGAATCATGTAACATGTTCGTGCCTCTAACTAGCGATCCGACCGTTTGAAACTGTGTTTACGATATAGAGGTATGAGGAACAGGGTGTAAAGTTCACTCATACTCTATAGAAAAGGGAGGATCCTCCGACCAGACGGGTGTTGTGTCTGGCGGGCAACTGCCCGATGATTCATGTTGGGCCGTTGTATCTATGCTAGTTGCGCGGTAAACTCTTCTTGCGCGATGCAGGATTTGCGTGACGTCAGTATGACGCGCTGTTCGCATGTGGCGTTGTAGATACCGCTACAACGACTTGGTAAACCCTCGAGACGTCTTTATAGCCGATTACCGTTTTACGTAAAATATAAATAAATAATTTATCACTCACAGTTTCTCTAACAGTCTTCAACCTGGTTCCTCCTTTCCACCAAGATATCGTGGGTTTAGGCCTAGCTCCGACAGCCTGGCAGACCAGCTCAGTGCTATGCCCCGCCACCAGAGGTCGCTTGCCGCCTTGAAGACGCACCCAGAGTGGTCGTACTGTGGACAAAAGTATGATTAAGACTTAAGTTTAGATAGGTAGATGTAAAATGGCTAGATTTTGTAGAAAAACTGTAAACATAGGAAATATGGAATTTATGGAAGTGGAGAAGGTTTGTCAGGTAAAAAAACAACATCTAGCTGATGTTGTTTTTTTACCTATAGGTAACCTAGTTTCAGCTACCTGACTTATTGACTACTTCAAAGCCTTCACATTCCATCAAAAACGTTTCACTTTCACAAACGGAAAAGGGAACTGACGAAATCTCACAAAGCAATAACAAAAACCGGGCAAGAGCGAGTCGGACTCGCGCACCGAGGGTTCCGTACCATCATGTTTTTAAATTTTCACCGGCGAGCTACTTACTAGATCTCGTTCAAACCAATTTTCGGTGGAAGTTTACATGATAATGTACATCATATTTTTTTTTTAGTTTTATCATTCTCTTATTTTAGAAGTTACAGGGGGGGGACACACATTTTACCACTTTGGAAGTGTCTCTCGCGCAAACTGTTCAGTTTAGAAAAAAATGATATTAGAAACCTCAATATCATTTTTGAAGACCTACCTATATAGCCATAGATACACCACACGTATGGGTTTGATGAAAAAAAAAAATTTTGAGTTTCAGTTCTAATTAAGGGGAACCCCCATAATTTATTGTTTTTTTCTATTTTTTTTTTGTGAAAATCTTAATGCGGTTCACAGAATACATCTACCTACCAAGTTTCAACAGTGTAGCTCTTATAGTTTCGGAAAAAAGTGGCTGTGACCTACGGACGGACAGACGGACACACAGACAGACATGACGACTCCATAAGGTTTCCGTTTTGGCCATTTAGCTACGGAACCCTAAAAAGTAAAACCAGTTCAAGCAGTAATCAAGCCTTTTAAGCCCAGTCATTATCATCAGTATAACTTCCCACCTCACACACCCATTGATTAATAATCCCCAAAAAAGGTAAGATCTCTTCATGACAACAAAATTGAATTATAATGACATTTTTCAATTATTCAATTAAAATGGACACCATTCTTCCCCGCTCCGTCGGAATTGAATTTACTTATGCATATCAAATATCAATCAATCAAGTTTGTAATGGCATTAACGATTGAAGAGGGAATCGAAGGACCAGGTGGTGGCCATATGCTCTAAGTTGAGGTAGATAACTATTATTTTAACTAGGAGTTGGACTTTTCCCAACTATGTTGGGGTCGGCTTCCAGTCTAACCGGATGCAGCTGAATACCAATATTTTACATGGAGCGACTGCCTATCTGACCTTTACAACCCAATTACTGGGTAATACGATACCCCTTGGTAAGACTGGTTGTCAGACTTTCGGGCTTCTGACTACCCCTAACGATTGTCAAAGACCCACGAATGACAGCCGGGACTAACGGCTTAACGTGCTTTCCGAAGCACGGAATATAAAGATGGTCACCCATCCACAGACTAACCGCGGCAAGCGTAGCTTAACGTGACCGATCGACCTGTGCGGCTGTTATTATTTAGCCACGGGCCCCTCAGTAGCAAGCAAACGTATCAACAAAAAAACAACACAAAAATAATTTACGTAACTACCAAATTAATGAAAAAAAATTATCTAAGCCCAAGTTTTTACGGTCGACTGATTTATAAATTCATTGTGGGCCACAACAATAGCCCACTTGTGGGAAAACAAAGGGCTAACTGAACTACGATTCAAAAGAATCCGATCCCTTTTTTTATTTAGACCACTTAAGACAATTAAGCGGAGTTTTTTTGTTGGTCTAACCCTTTTTAGGGTCCCGCAAGGTTGTGTCGTAAAACCTTTGTATAATTTACCAAAAGGTAGCGTTTTGTGCATTTTGTTTAACTTGATCTGCAAGCAAGGTTTTATATTTTTTGAACTATTTTCTCTAATTGCATAGCAAAGAAATTATGACATTTATTTTCGAAACCATGACAATCCTTCTTCCTACATAATAATGTAATATAATATTAATATCACACTATATAATATATAAAATAATATTATAAAGGCGAAAGTTTGTGAGTGTTTATATGTTTGTGACTTCTTCACGCTCAAACGGCTGGACTAATTTTGATAAAATTTTGTATGGAGGTTTTGGTGGATGGACACCCTGGATTAACAGGCTACTTTTTATTCTGATATTTGCATGGGATCCACATTTACGCGGGTGAAAAAACGAGGCGCAGCTAGTACCTTAAACCTTAAAACTATGACTATACGCGTAACGTTGTCGGCGTCGTCTTTCGCTGCGTGGTGTCGCGTAACCGTCCTCGGAAACGTCGATATACGGCACCTTTCCGCCAAAAGTCCTCTTTCAGGCAGAACTTCTTCTTCTTGGAACTCGTACCACGAATGACTTAAAGTTGATGTTGTGGCGCGATCCCAACCTTTCGACCCTCAGAGTCCAGTTGATCTTCACCTTCGAATACTGCACGGCTCCCTCAGTTGTCGTGGAGTGATGCAAACGCGAAAGGTACAGCTGCGTCGTAGGCACAGCAGGGCGCAACAGCATGTTGGGTCCACTCGCTGCGGTGCCACACAGGTTACGAGAACAGGGCTTCTTCTTCTTCCTTTCTACTATCGTGAAACCCTCCTCAACAACTTGGCTGGCTGGTCTTATACTGGAAATGTATAGCTTGTGTGTGCCATTGCAGGGCAAATCCTCCCTCTCTCTTTTACACACAATTCTGTCTTTTCCTAGAACCGGGCCAGTCTGATTGTTATTGTAATAATACAACTATGTTAACATATTGTATAGACGTTTAAAATTTGGATACAAAGTAACGGCCTGTTTTCATTTTAATTTAACAAGAGCAAACCAACCGATTTACACATATACCTGTAAAAGCAAGATCAAAAATTTATGTTTTATTTATATTCCATACATAAAGGCGGATTCCATATAAATGCATTATTTAGCAAGGCCTGTGAGGGATTAAACAATTTTGCTTGCCGTAAATAAAATCGATAACTTTTTAAAGCTACGGATCCCACCGTGTAAAAATAAAATCAATTAAAACTGTAACTTGCTGCAAGAGAAAATGAACTTTGTTCTGCGGGGATTAAAGTTGAATTTCGTATGCGGATAATTCGGATTCGCTTCCACAAAAAATGATGAAACTCATATTCGTTTTGGACTTTATAGAATTCAGTTTAAGGTTTAAAATACAATAGAAGTTCATCAGTAATTGCAGATGCAAAAAAAACAAAGTTGTAGTGTGAGAATTTTTTCAAGTGAGTGCGAAATTTTGAGCTTATTGTTTTAATAAGTACCGTGATACGATAAAATTAAATTTTCAAAGGTGTTTTTGTTAAGTGAACAAAACGTTGTTTTTTTGTTTGACGTTGTGAATAAGTATTGGAGGATGCTGATTAAAATCGGGTGTTAAGAGGTGGTTCCGGCTGTGGGCTTTACAAAGAGGAAGTGGATTTAGTGATTTAATCAACCTGCCTATGGCCTTCTCTCAACTGTGTTAGGTTTCCAGTTTCATCATCATCATTTCAGCCAAAAGACGTCCACTGCTGGACATAGGCCTCCCCCAAGCACTTCCACTTCGACCGGTTCTGTGCTTCTCGCATCCAACGGGTTCCTGCGGCCTTCACAAGGTCGTCGGTCCACCTTGTGGGAGGCCTTCCAACGCTACGTATTCCGGTACGTGGTCGCCACTCCAGAACCTTTCGGCCCCATCGGCCATCTGTTCTGCGAGCAATGTGCCCTGCCCACTGCCACTTAAGTTTGGCAATTCTGCGGGCTATGTCGGTTACCTTGGTTCTCCTGCGGATCTCCTCATTCCTGATTCCAGTTTAACCGGATGCAACTGAATACCAGTATTTTACATGGAGCGACTGCCTAGGTATCTGAATTCCACAACCCAGCTACTAACACGATACCGCTTGGTAAGACTGGTTGTCAGACTTTCGGGCTTCTGACTACCCGTAACGACTGTCAAAGATTCACGAATGACAGCCGGGACCAACGGCTTAACGTGTTCCCGAGGCACGGAGGGGTCTCGGTATGTAAAGATGGTCACCCATCCACAGACCAACCGCGGCAAGCCTAGCTTAGCCTGATCTGATGGTTAAAATTAAAATATCATATTGCTTTCCCGGGCAGGATCCGACCGACGATGTCTGCCGGGTCTGCTAGTATTGGTATAGATTTTAACCCGCAGAAAACGGACTCCTCAATTTACTGTTTCAAAGGAACTTTTAAAGTAGGTACTGTAGGTACGACTTAAGGCTCCTTCAAACAGGCGCGACACAAAGGCACCGCAAGTCGCAACCTTTAAAAACTGGCCAAGTGCGAGTCGGACTCGCATACGAAGGGTTCCGTACCACAAGGCAAAAACGCCGAAAAAAAAAACACGTTTGTTGTATGGGAGCCCCCCTTAAATATTTATTTTGTTTTTAGTATTTGTTGTTATAGCGGCAACAGAAATACATCATCTGTGAAAATTTCAACTGTCTATGACGGTTCATGAGATACAGCCTGGTGACAGACGGACAGTCGGACAGTGGAGCCTTAATAGGGTCCCGTTTTTACCCTTTGGGTACGGAACCCTAAAAACGAACAAAATACGGAACAGAAAGTCAAATTTAACCAATGAAGTATCGTGCAACTTCGTTCAATTTTGATAACTTGGTAACTTCACTTGTTTCCCGGAAGACGCCATCGCTGTCCATAATTATTTTGACAGGTAACTTTGAGATGCTAATCATTTTACCTTTGACGTTTGGCAGCCATTTTGAAGTTTATTAACAACTGTCCAAAGTCAGTTGTGATAGGGTTCAGTGATGGGTACAAAGGAAGAGAACTAAATGGGTAAATGTTTGACAAAGTTGATGTTACATTAACCAATGGAGGATCAAAGGAGAAAATGCGTTTACCGTTGATTGGAGAAGAAATAAAGACTTTTTGGTTCATCAAAGAGTTTAATGTTTATTATGCTTTGCAAGTTTAATCTACAAGCAATTTTCGGTGTATTTTTGTTGTGTTACTAAGTGTTTTTGTTTACTTCGGCGCGCTGAAATAAATTAGCTTTATTCTTAGTGATATAATTGTAATTCACGAAAGTTGAATCAATTTACAAAACGTGCGTAAATTTTATTTATAAAACCTACTGAACTTAATCTATTTTTTGTGAGATTAATTCGTTGCCTTACCTTCTCTATCAAATAAAAAAATAATTACGAAAATAGGTCTCTATGAAAACATAATTATGTTTATTTATGTAAGTAGATCTTATAAGACGCTTTTATATTTTTTTAAATCAATATTTTAAAAACCAGATGGAGCCACTTGCATTTCTTGGCTAATAAATAATCTGAAAAAAAATCAGAATTATTTTATGTTTATTAGTATGGTTTTTATTGTAAAAAGAAAGTTTTTAGAGGTATCTTCATGTTTTTTTTCCATCGTATCAAATTAGTTTTATTATGTTTTCAACACACTGTCTACCTAGCATATATCCTGAAGAATATGATTATATTTCTGATTTTATTTAAGTACAGTAGTCGATCATATAGGTACTTTTATTGTTTCGAAAACGTTTAGGTCCTGTAAGCCCCTTATATATAAACAATACTTTTAGTATTAATCCAATTTTTTAATTCCACTCCTGTGCATGTTTCGTTAATACCAGAAGCTTGTACTATTTATTCTGTGCCAGAAGGCTAATTCCTTAAGTCACATGTATCGTATACTATTTTATAGCCCGTGTGACCCCGCAATTAGGTCACGTTTTCCTGTGTAAAAATAGACTACTTATGTCACAGAAAAGTGTGACTTAAGCGCGGGTTTAGTTCACACAGTGCTATATAATGCTATTTTATTTCACTCATACACAAAAGGCGTTTAACTACCAGAAAGAAAGACTTTCCTCCCGCCATGATCCACCACTCTCAAGATAACACATACCTACAGTTAATTTTATAGCAAATGGCGTCAGTTTCTGTTCAACAGAATTAACTCATCCTTTGTGCGGCCATATTGCATTTTAATGATAAACTCTTATGTTTTCTTGGAGTTTATGGTACGTTTATTATACGCGTTATATTTTCTCTTTAGATGCGGATAAGAGTACGAGGATATAAATTCTGGTTGAAGAGCCTTTTTGTGTATTTATGCGGACAAAACATGCTTACATAATGTTACTCTGCGTTCGCACCCTCTCCCCCCCGCGGTTTCACGTCTCGATCCCGTGGGAATCCTAACTAATTTATAATTGCGAAAGTAAGTTTGTTTATTACCTTTTCACGCCTAAACCACTGAACTGATCATCCTGAAATTTTGCATAGACGTTGTCAGGTGTACAGAAACGGACATAGGGTACCTTTCATCCCGAAAAAAGGTTTTCCCGTGGAAAACACGAATAACGTTATTATGATAATAGATGGCGCCACGTGTCATTCGAACGGGATCGACATATTTTATGCGGGTGAAACCGCGGGGCGCTGCTAATATCAAGATAAAAAGTATCCTATGTAGTAGTATGTCCTAATCCAGGTCATGGTTTACCCATTTGCCAAATTTCATCCAAATCCGTTCAGACGTTTTAGCGTGAAAGCGTAACAAACAAGCATACAAAAAATCAATTATTTTCTCTTAGTATAAAAATATATATTACTGCTGCGCCCCGCGGTTTCACCCGCATAAGTGTCGATCCCGTGGGAATATCTGGATAAAAAGTAGCCTATACGTTAATCCAGGGTGTCAGCTACCTTCATACAAAATTTTATCAAAATTGGTCCAGCCGTTTGAGCGTGAAGGAGTAACAAACATATATACACACCCCCACTCACAAACTTTCGCTTTTATAATATTAGTGTGACTATTTTCTAAAAAAACTGAAATAGAGTTTAGCCTGTCTTGCCCAGGGTGTGTCTGACGTCACCCGTGAAGGCTGTTGCCAGCTGCAGATTTATTGCTGGACGAATTTAGACCTTGTTATAGGCTGAAAATAAAACCAGGCAAAGGGTTTCTTCTTCACCCGGGTGCGGGGAAATAGGTCGGAAAATATTAAACTAGGAGATAAAAAAATGCCTGCGTTGGCTAAGATAATAATGGACGGCTAAACAGGGTGCCTCGACACAGAAATAAGTTTTTTTTTTAAGCTTTTATTTGGCTTTACTTTGTATGAAGACTCCCAAGACTACCTATTTCTACCAGTGTCTTTGGATCTGTATTTTAGTTTTTGCAATCGACTTCCGAAATTAAAGTTATTTTTCATTTTGTAGGTATTTTTTTGGAAGTCGGTATTTTAAAACATCAGTACAATTATACTTATTTAAACTGCAATTAAATTTATTTCTCACTCCTCCTTTTTTTGAAGTCGGTTAAAAAGTAAAAATGAGTTCATCTATCTGTTTAACTTTTTTTTTCAATTAATTCGTTAAGTAATACAAAACAATATTGCTAATTGCTAGTAATATATCAAGCGGTATTTTAAAAGGAGAATTAAAATAATCTGTGAAAGGTATGAATATGCGCATTATCATAAAACATTACATTATTAATTAAACGAATAGCAATAATTATCACTGACTAACAAACATTTATTTAAGACCGGGTGCAAAATATTTAACAGTAAGTACAACTGTTAATATTCAATAATTAACATCTTATACATTAACTATGAAAACAGGATAATAACTCACTGTTCTTGATTAATTACGTGTTATTAATTAATTTCTTTATAAGGCGTCTTGCAATGCAATTGGCAAAAAAAGTAATTTAAAAAAATTAAACCGACTTCAAAAAGAAATCAACTCAAAATTATGAATTAACTTTAATTTCGGAAGTCGGTGTCTTGGGATCTGTATTTTAGTTTTTTGCCACCGACTTCCGAAATTAAAGTTAATTCATAATTTTGAGTTGATTTCTTTTTGAAGTCGGTTTAATTTTTTTAAATTACTTTTTATTTTGTAATTTTTAGTTTTTGCACTAGAATTTGACCAAGGTTTTGAGATGTTTTCCCTTTGACACTACACCCGTAGCTCGTATCAATACGCCAGGCCGTCACACTTACACGTATTAGTCCATATCTTGAAAATTACTGAACCGATTTTGATGAAACTTGCACTGTTCCCTAAGTTGAAGTCAATGTAAGCTAATACAAAAAAAATGGTCACGATCCGATTAATAGTTGCTGAGAAATGCGTGGAAAAACATACATACATACATACATACATACATACATACATACATACATACGTCTATGAAATTTTGTATATTTGTTTGGAAGCCTTAGTAGATTGTCATATGTGAATATAATGCAATTCCAATAATATTACATACATACGTATCGAATTGATAACCTCCTTTTTTTGAAGTCGGTAATTAGGAAAGTTATATAAGTAATTAAAATATTAATCCATACTAATATTATAAATTCGAAAGTAACTCTGTCTGTCTGTATGTTACCTTTTCACGCCTAAACCACTGAACGGATTTCGATAAAATTTGGCAGAGAGATAGATTACATCCCGGGGAAGGACATAGGATAGTTTTTATCGACATACCTCGCGGGCGAAGCCGCGGGCGGAAGCTAGTTAGCAATAAACGTTGTTGTAGGTACGAAAGCAAGAAAAAGAAATTAAGTATGTAATAAAAGATAAAAGAACCAGCACCCTAATTGCGTAACACACTATCAATCTCAATCTGAATCATTTTGAAGGATATTGCTAATCCATTGCTTCATATGTTTGAAAACTTTGTCTGCTCATCAAAGTAAATACCGCAATGAATATTGTTGATCTGTCAAAATGAAAGCCATTGATACTGATAGTGTGTTACGCAATTACCCCGCAGGTTCTTTTAATGTTTAACTAGCAGCGCCGCGCCCCGCGGTTTCACTCGCAAGTGTCGATCCCGAGGGAATATCTGGATAAAAAATCCTATGTCCTTTCCCGGGACGCAAACTATCTCTATACCAAATTTCATCTAAATTGGTTCACCGGACAGACAGACAGAGTGACAGACACACTTTCGTATTTATAATAATTTAAAGTATGGATCGTATAGTACGGATTTGTTTATCTTTTTTTCTTATAGGTTATTGCTATGTCAAACGGTAGTAAATTGGGTAGTCTGAAGCCCAAATCTGGGGGTCTACTCCGAAGCGGTTAACCTCTGTATCGGCCGAATGTTCGGTCATTTTCTGATTCGAATATAGTTATCCTATTACGAATCTAAAAAAAAAAGGTAAAGAAAGGGTTAAGGGTTCTAAAAAGGTTCGGATTGGCACAGTTTGGTCGGGACCAATAGTCAATATAGGAAATTAATGGAAGTAGAAAATGACCGAACATTCGGCCGATACAGTGGTTAACCGCTTCGGAGTAGACCCCCTTAGAACCAGTCTTACCAAAGGCATCGTGTTAAGTCACGGGTATAGGCAGTCGCTCTATGTCTACTAACCCCCTTACTGATAAATGCATTATATCAGATGAATAGTTACACAACGGTTTCTCTCTTTCACTCGTCAGTAATTTGACATTCGAAAGAAGAAGACAAAGCGTTGTGTATCTACACAGACGCTATACAACGTTTATTAGTAAGGAGGTAAGTCTCTACTAACGGTCTTATTCATAATAAGTTATAGAACATCTAAAGTCTTGCTAATGTCTCGTTGTCAAAAATTGTTATTCATAAACGCATTTTAGCCCTAAAACGTTCTATAAACCTACTATAAAGTTATGAAACCCAGAAGCCTACTATAACAGTACTATAAGGAAAAAAAAAATGGCCGACTCTATACCCAGCTGATAGAAAATGACGTTTGACCTACAAATGTAACATGTGCAGTTGTATTTAATTTATGTTGCACTTCTGTTTAACCAATTTTGTTAGTTATTATATAACTAAAATGCAAAATAGAAGCGAGGAAAAATATAACGAAGGACATAATTCGTCACATCCACGGCAAACTTACGAATCTTCAGAAAATGCATTTTACAGGGAATGTTAAGTTTTTTTTAGTAACAGCTAAGTACCGTGGTACATTTGGTTTGGTTTGTTTGGTAAGATTTAATCTAAAAAGTAGTATTTTTAAAACCAAATGTACCACGGTACCTATATACCTAGGTATAGGTACCTGTTACTAAATTACTGTGGGATGCTGCTGCTTTGGGCTGTGGAAACAACGCTTTCAAAATGTCTTTTACATGCAACAACCATAGTGGCTAGAGCAGTCCTTTACAATATTGCAGTTGACCATGGAGACATTCAGTTAGAGGGTAGGTAGCAATATCAATGAATATCATACAGTCACCCCAAGAAGTTGCAAGGGGAAATGCAAATGCTAATTTACAAACTTTTCAGGAAACATTCCACCGAGGTAGCCTCACTTTACCAGGTTAGAGGTACATCTTCCCACTTGTGTCCGGAGACGGTTCAGGGACTTCCGTGTGGATCATGTAGGTTTACACCCTGCAGGGAGATGCTCCAGTAGGGAGTGGTTGTGAAGCTATGTCGCAAACCATGCTCCGCCTCCTATCCTACCCTGTGTCCCAAAACATGCAGTCAAAGTGACCTCTGCGCTGCCACTGACAACATTGTGGAAGTGGCAAAGTTTTGGGCCAACAAGATCTAAAATACAGTCGTCCCCGCGACACAAAGAAGATAAAGAGGAAACATTTTAGCAAGTAGTGCATTAATAAAAAGCTTATACATATACAGATATCAGTTTAATTAATTTATTTTTAAAATACTCTAAACTTTAATTTGGCTTCTAGAACTTGTGCTAGCAGAACAACATTTTTAAAATGTTTCTTTTCATTTGCCATCTATGCCACCTCTTCTCTTTATTATTTGTAGTGAAGCACCATTCTTCCTATTGTCCTGAAATACAAAATTAATGTTATAATTCTTTCTCTTCATCAAACGAAGTTCTTGACATGCTTACTCAGGAACTTTGTAACTTATAAGTAAATTGGATAGGCACCTAATTCGTAAATCATGCCAGGCCGCCTTTTTCCCCTTTTTTGCGTTGGTGTCAGTCAGTATGTGTTTTTATTTTCTATCTTCTTATTGTGCCCAGAATTCAGCTACTTGTTTGGCGCCATCACCAGCGTCCACCTTCATTTTCTATTATGGAAACTCTCTCCCTGACCAATTCTTCCAAAGATCTAAGGAAAAGCAAAAGCAAGAATAAGTTTAAGAAATAAAGATTGTTTACAAAACAAAACTTACTTTGAACACATTTTAGTTGTAACAGTACAAACCTTATCGTCCTCCAACCAAAACGAGTATTCACTTCTTTGCCCTTTCTTGGAACTAGTCTCCGGTCTTAATTCCATTTCTTTTAAATACAAAAAAATATTCAAAGGTTTTCGCTCGCCTGACAATAAAATTACATTAACAAATTCACTGTCAAAAATGACGTTAACGCGGCATAACTGTCGAAACCGTAGACAATAAATTAGTTTTCCGTACGTCATAATGTCTATGGTCACAATTATTCGGTGCATAGACAGATATTCTCGTTTGACGACTCAATATGTTGACCAATTTGTTGGATGACTTCAATAAAATGGCAACATTTATATTTATATTGAAGTTATAGGACGTTTTAGTTATCGAACGTTTATGAAGCGTTTATGAATACAAAATTTTATCGAACGTTTTAAAGGCTTAATGAGCATTTTAACTAATGTGTGCTTTAAACCTTCTATAAGCTTTTTTTATGAATAAGACCGTAAGTGTTTAGTATTAAGGGATAAGGGAATCGTTTTGGGCAATCCCGAAATAAATACTTGAGTAAAACCGTGAAAATGTAAAAAATATCTAACTACTATTTTTGCCATAAAATCACAAAAATAAAATCGGCAGCAACATCAATGCAAACGCAACTTTACGTAAAAAAAAAGCCCTGCGAGACGGACTCGCACACGAAGGGTTCCGTACCACCATACAATTTTTAACACTACCTAAATAACGAACATAACACTCACTCACCCAGTATAAACAAGTCAGTCAATGTAGCACATGGCACGGCGAGCTAGCCTTAAATATGACTCGCCAGACCGAATTTTGTTTTAAATACCCGATCACAACTAGAGTAGAAAGTGTATACATATATTATATTATTATTATACTAGCTGCGCCCCGCGGTTTCACCCGCGTAAATGTCGATCCCGTGGGAATATCGGGATAAAAAGTAGCCTATGTTAATCCAGGGTGTCAGCTACCTCCATACAAAATTTTATCAAAATTGGTCCAGCCTTTTGAGCGTAAAGAAGTAACAAACATAATCGTACACACACACTCACAGACTTTCGCCTTTATAATTATTAGTGTGATTATAATACGTATTTGGCGTTTGTCGGTTAGTGCATCGAGGCGTTTTGGTCTTAGTGTATACGGAACCCTAAAAAGCAAACAAAAATAAAATCGGCAACAACATCAATGAAAACGCACCTTTACCCAAAAACAAAAAATAAAACAAAACACAAACGCCGCGCCCATACAACTCCCATCGGCGTCGCGCGTCTGTAGGTACACTCGCTAACAAAAGTATATCATGCTGTCAATTAGACTCCTTTAGATTATCATCAGCGACTTGCGAGTTATGTATGGCAAGATTATATCGTTCGGCTCGTTTCGGGGATTTCCGTGATTTACGACAGGTCACGATTTTGGCGGCAATATGGCGTTTAAAAGGTTTCCAGAAGGGATTCTGATTGGATTTTTGCTGTGTGATTTGGTGTTGAAATATGTGAGTTTTGTTTGTTATTTTTTGTCACGAGAGAGAATTGGTATTTGGAGTATGTCATTTGGAAGCCTGGCCCGATGATTTGCTTAATTTAGTTTGGAAGAGTTAGTTGAATGACATACGGTACGGTACTTTACGAACTTATCAGGAAACTTTTTGACAATTCGAAATTCGAATAATTAATGGTCTTCTTATTATTGACCTAGTTAATTAATGCTTGGACTTAAGCGCTTTTTGAATAGGTACCTACTTTTTTTTTCGGATGGAATATCATCAAATGACCCCTCCCGCTCTGGGTGGAGCAGAAGGGAGTGTCAGACTCTTACTTACTAAAACCCACCCGCGTTCCTTCCTTAGCCCTTTATGTTCCGGGCCAGCGGTAACCCTTTCGGAGAATCCCGCTGACCCAATAGTTACCTACTTACTTAAGATTTGATGAAGATATGTGATTGCTCTTTTTTAATCATTATTTAAAGGGCATTAATGATTTTCAGATGGAATATCTACTGTCACGCCATTTTTTTTTTCAAAATGGCTGCTACACCTTTATGAATCGATAGCTGACGTCATTGCAAACAGTAAACATACTAGGACAAAACTCCGCATCAAGTTTCCATAATATTTACTCTCAAAGTTGATCACGTGACATCTATATTTTTTTTTAACTTGCGTACATCTTATTGCTTAGATGTTTAAAATAAGCACTCTGAATATTTAACATGGCGGACGGTAGGTGTGCCACGAACCTTCAAAGACCTAGATCATTTAGAATTTCAATCAATATTAAACATTACCACGTCGTAATCTTCCAAACAGCTCCTAACTAAAACCAACCAAAGGTACACGTACCAATTTTGAATGAAATTTCTATCATGACTCGGCAACCTTCGAAAACACTACCCAAACTTTCACATTTCCTTAGCAAAACTTCAAACATTAATAATAATCTAACCTTAAAGCCACAGACACATTACTGGGTCGTGTTGTGTCGGGACTCGGGATACACCAATCAAATGAATCTGTTCAGGACTACGTCAAATTACAAAGAGTTTTGATTGACTAACACTGCGTCAGAAGGCGTCACGACACGACACAACACAGTAGTATGAATCCGGCTTTAAACTAATCTAACAAACCACTTTTGTGCTCACATATACAAATCAATACAATAACATGCGTATAAATATCGACAAGATAATCCCATCTCGTTAGACAGAGACGGCAGATGGTTTCACAAGGGTGTAAGAGGGAGAGCAATATATAGTGTAAGTACGTGCAAGTCATGGACAAATATGTGTTATCAGTATCGGTAATGATACGTCAATCAGAGGGATGCAGGGTAATGTTACAGCGTGTTATGGGAGCGTTGTAAGATGTTGTGTGAGAAAAAGAAATGCTAATGCATTTGAGCCAAGGAGGTTGGAATGAGCGTTTACGACGTACGGCATTTCATACAAACTTTCAAGCCTTTTCCCAACTACGTTGGGGTCGGCTTCCAGTCTAACCGGATTCTGCTGAATATCAGTATTTTACATGGAGCGACTGTCTGTCTGACCTCCACAACCCAGTTACTGGGTAATACGATACCCCTTGGTAAGACTGGTTGTCAGACTTTTGCGCTTCTGACTACCCGTAACGACTGTCACTTTATCCAGGAATGACAGCCGGGACCAACCGAAACACGGAGGGGTCACAGTATGTAAAGATCCATGTTGGACCACTTTCCATCCACAGACCAACCGCGACAAGCGTAGCTTAACCAGATCAATCGACCTGTGCGGCTGTAATTATTAGCCACGTGCCCCTCAAACTTTCAAGCCCTTGTTTTTCGAAATGAATGAACCGATTTTAATAAAACTTCATACGCATAAGCAGGATACAAAGGTCTAAAAAGTTACTAAAGAACATTTACGAAATGTCTTTTAAAATGGCCAGGGAAGTAAAGGAACACTCAATCCGCATACTCTCAGACAGCATGGCTGTTCTGCAAGCGCTGAACAGTTACACTGCTGACTCTGGGCTAATATACGAGTGTCACCAGCGCCTCAACCAGGTGGGTAACCTCAATAATATAACCATTCAATGGATCAAAGGACACAGCGGTTCGCTAGGCAACGATGCAGCCGACGAACTTGCCAGAAGAGGGTCGAGCATGGCACCAGTGGGACCAGAGCCCATCGCGCCACTCCCCTTCGGGTACATACGCACTCTGGTAAGGAAACGCACTAGAGACCAACATAGCAAACTATGGACGGACCAAGGCGAATGCAGGCAGGCTAGGGAAGCACTTCCCACACTGGATGGCCGCCTCACGAAACAGGTTCTCCGTCTAACTAAGCAAAAGCTGCGTATAGTTACCGCAGCTTTAACTGGCCACGGGTCATTCAATAAACACCTCTTTGTCATAGGAGTAACAGACAGTCCGCTGTGCAGGGCCTGTATGCAGGACGACGAGACAGCGGCACATGTGCTTCTAAACTGCCCGGTGGTCGCCACGTACAGGGCAAAGTACTTCGGTAACCCAGGTACCCTACGTGAGACGGTCAGTAACATAAAGGCGTTGCTGGCCTTCCTTGAGGAGCTGGGGTGGATCGAATAATCGATTTTCCCACCCGTACGCAAAATACGCGCATTGACGTGGAGTTGCGGATACCAGCCCGTAGTACCTATTACCTATTGTCTTTAAAAAAAAAAGATAACTGGAAATCTCTGTTTCTATGGAAAATTAAAAATCGGTCTAATTTGGCTGCCCATGTGATGGTAGCTTGGCTCTACATGAGATCTGATAACTTTTTGGCAGTGCGAGCCATATGTGGTCTCGTCTTGGCAACATTTTACATGAAAATGTTTTTGGTGGGATGAAGTTTTCTAAAATCGGTTCATTCATTTCGAAAAACCAGGGCTTGAAATTTTGTATGAAATGCCGTACGCGGTACGGCGTAAACGCTCATAATTCTGTAAATACGTATTTGTTACGACCGCGAATCATATTATAATCAACGTACAACTTAATACTGACCAACAAATTGCAAAAAACGTAAGAAAATTTTAATTTCGCGGGCCACCTTAGAGCTTCCCCCTTAAGTTAGTAGGAATAATCCCCAAATATCAAGATTTCATGAAATAGTCATTCAGTGGGATTACTTGGTCTTAGAGAGTTGTGTTGATGACTTTAAAGCAAAGCCGGGGCGGGCCGCTAGTTGTATATAAAAATTTTACGTTTGCCGATTCGCGGTCTACACTCAAGAACACGGTCATCGGTTCTACGGCTAATATGGCCGCCCACTTGCCACTTTAGCTTGCTTATTCTGTGAGCTATGTCCACGGAATATATTCATTATCTATTCCGTGGCTATGTCGACAGCTTTGGTTCTCTGCCAGATCACCTCATTCCAGATTCTATCAGAGAGACTCCAAGCATTGCTCGTTCCATAGAACCTTGAGTTTATGGACCGGCAAAGGCTTTTATTAATAACTAAAGTACACACTGTAACACCTCCACTTAAAACTAACTTAAATACTTAAGAAAACTGAAACTATACTCCAATAATAAGAAACAGCTCCAACCTGACTAAGTTAAAGTTAAGTTTAATTAATGTCTAATAAGCGCCCGTCTACTTAACTTAACTTAAGTTAAGAGTTAAGTTACCGTACGTTGAATCAACGTTTCTTAAGACTTTGTCTGGAGATTAAACTTAGGATAGTGATGTGATGTGCATAGCGCTTATCTGATGTTGCAGCTTTAAGTTTTGTGTACCTTAACTTTGTAAAACGCCGCGGATATAAAATGCTGGCAAGTACCTGTTTAAAATAATTCTGTACGATAGAAAAGAAAAACAAGAGCGAGTCTCGGTCTCGCGCACCGAGGGATCCGTACCATCATGTTTTTAAATTTTTCATGGGGGAAGCCTATATTCGTCAGAGAATTTTAACACCGTGCACTGCGGTGTAGAATATTACAGTTTTATGTCAGCGCCATCTCTTGATCGATAGTGGAACTAGTGTGACTTATGTTAATGGTTTCTGAAAAAGTGTGCTATTTAGAGACTTCGTTTTTCCTGTAATCTTTTCATAAACTTCTATCACATAGAATAATTTCACATTTTTCTCTTTGCAAACTTCGGAGATAAGGGGGAACGGTATTTTTTTTTACATTTTTCATCAAAAGTCGAAAACTATGCGGCCTAAAAGAAAAAGAAAAAATGCTTGAGAATGTGCAAACTGCGCTCTTTCATATTTATGATAGACATGCCCTAGTAGCCCCACTTTGAATTTTTCAGACCCCCTTTCATTCCCTGTTGCAAGAAATATACATAAATTTTTATTTGTTTCTTATTTGCAAAATAGTTGCGCAAACGTCATCTAAAACTATTCCAAATTTCAAGTTGATAGCATTAGTAGTTCTTGAGATATCCAGCTGTGACAGGCCGTTGACCTCGCACTCAGCTGAAAATCTATTTTTTTTATTTACCGTTATTAGATAACGATACTCATCAAGTCTGTGAAGTTTCGCCCGCTAATTTTATTTGACCCTGTACGATCAAATAATTACAAAAAAAAAATGGATAAGATTACTTACGATTAACATCAATGGATATGTTTTCTGAGACGGGAGCTATTTGCGGATCTGTTACAGCCTGTGGACAAAACAAAGCAAAATTAATAGAGTACTTTGTCATTTTAATTTAGTTAGTAGTGATGGATAACATTCATAGGTATGATTGTTGTTGGCCTGTGTCCCAGCAGTGGGAACATTATGGCCTGATGGCCATAATGTTCCCACTGCTGGGACACAGGCCTCTCGGTGAGAGGAAGTGAGCCGTAATCCACCACGCGGGCCGAGTGCGGGTTGGTAGATGTCAAACATCTTTGAATTTTTGGTTCTAGGACATGCCGGTTTCCTCACGATGTTTTCCTTCACCGTTTTGAGAGCAGTGGTGATGATATAATTTACACAAAGTAAAGCGCCTGTCTGGGTTCGAACCTACGACGTACAAGTTGAAAGCCGCGGCCGTTACCACTGGACCACGACTGCTCTATCTATACATAACAATACTAAGTAAAGCAGTGTTTATTATCCATACTAATATTACAAATTCGAAAGTAACTGTCTGTCTGTCTATATGTTACCTTTTCACGCCTAAACCACAGAACGGATTTCGATAAAATTTGGCAGAGAGATAGATTCCATCCCGGGGAAGGACATAGGATAGCTTTTATCCCGATATTCCCAGGGGATCGACACTTATGCGGGTGAAACCGCGGGGCGCTGCTAGTCTCAGATAATTCTGTGCTTTAGTGAAATGTATTCTAAGTTGATTTTTAACCCCCGGTGCGGGGTGTTATAAGTTTGACGTGTCTGTGTGTGTGTGTCTGTCTGTGGCATCGTAGCTCCCGAACGGATGAACCGATTTTGATTTAGTTTTTTTTGTTTGAAAGGTGTATTAGTCGGGAGTGTTCTTAGCTATGTTTGATGAAAATCGGTCCAAGATGGCCGCCGCTACAAAATGGCGGATAACATATTTTTTCACAATTCCCTCAATATGGGTATCAAATGAAAGGGCTTCAATAGTAGAATACTATACACTATAACACATTTCAAATCCAAGATGGCCGCCACAACAAAGTGGCGAATTACATTTTTTTTTTCTCAACTCCACCATTTGTAACAAAAAGGTCCTAAAGGTCCAAATATGTTTTTGGTAAATACTGGTATTCAGCTGCATCCGGTTAGACTGGATACCGACCCCAATATAGTTGGGAAAAGGCTAGGCAGATGATGATTCAGTTTGTTGTTCCATAACTTGAAAATTATCTCGAAATTCCTTCTCTAATATTGTATTATATTTTCACTTTATCTGACTGAGAAAAAGACGAAGGGAGTAATTAAATAGTGAGCCTTACTTCTAATAGAAAACTGACCGACTGACCGAAAAGACTGAGTGGTACGTCATTTTTTTTTCTTATATTTTATTTTCTGTAATGGTAACTAATATTAATAATATATTTGTGGAGAACGAATAAAAAACACTATAAGTATTTTTATTTTGAAAAATAAAGCACTTTCACCTCTGTTTATCCATTCCATACTAATATTATAACTGCGAAAGTGTGTCTGTCTGTCTGTTACCTCTTCACGCTTAAACCGATTTAGATCAAATTTGATACAGAGATAGTTTGAGTCCCGGGAAAGGACATAGGATAGTTTTTATCCCGATACTCCCACGGGATCGACACTTATGCGGGTGAAACCGCGGGGCGCTGCTAGTTGTTTCATATTTTTCTGTTATTCTGCCCGTTTCCCTGGCAAACCCTGACCATGATGGTCCTGTAAACCTTACCAGATCATCTCACCACCTTTGCCATGGTCAAGGTGAGCGACCCTATATGGGAGGAACTACGGACGGCACTCCTGAAGGGATTCCCTGACTCTCTTGACACCACAGCGGTGCACGAGATGATGTCGGCAAGAAAGAAATAAAGGGATAAAAAACACATTGACTACATGTTAATCATGAAAGAATTACGCAGAAGAGGAAAGATTCCTGATAACGTTGCGATTAAGTACAGACGCCAGCACATTAAGCTACCCGAAACTATCAAATTTTCCCAATCAACTTTGAATCTTATGCTTCTGCGATAAAGTTGAAAATCTATTAAAGAAATTTGACAGATTGTAGCAACTTAATGTGCTGGCGTCTGTACATAATCGACGGCATTTTAGTCGAGGAAATTAATAAGATCACCACATATTTCACGACAACACAATTTATTTTTCAGCGTCACGACATATTTCGAGTTAAAAGGTAAGCTCAGAATTTATGACAGTGTGTGAACGAGATGGACTCGCACACACAAAGGGTTCCGTACCACAAGGCAAAAAACGCCGAAAAAATCACGTTTGTTGTTTGGGAATTAAATATTTATTGTAATTGGTGTTATAGGGGCAACAGAAATACATCATCTGTGAAAATTTCAACTGTCTAGCTAGTAGCTACCACGGTTCATGAGATACAGCCTGGTGACAGACGGACAAACGGACAGTGGACTCTTAGAAATAGGGTCCCGTTTTTACCCTTTGGGTACGGAACCCTAAAAAATGACCACGACCACGAAGAACAGAAAATACACCAAGCCAGCTCAGCCAGATTTTGAGAGGCGTTGTTATGATTGTGGCGAAAAGAACCACGAGTCCAACCAGTGCCCGAACAAAGAGCAATGCCTGGGAGATGCTCCGGGCGTCGGGAGCCACGGGACGACTTCGGCCACCGTAGGCGCGGGCCTGCGGGCGGAGAGGGGAGTAATGGGTAGCTCACCGTCCAATTAGGACCAGGCCCGTGCCGGACGGCGCGGCGCGTACGTGTACCACGCGCGCCTCTAAGAGATGTCAGCATCGAGGAGGGGCCAGCGGGATTGTCCGAAAGGGTTACCGCTGGCCCGGAACATAAAGGGCTAAGGAAGGAACACGGGTGGGTTTTAGTCAGTAAGAGTCTGACACTCCCTTCCGCTCCACCCAGAGCCGGAGGGGTCATTTGATGACTTCCCATCCACAAAAAAAAAGCCTCAATGTTTCTGTATGTGATGAAAAGTGCATGCACAATCTTACCTGACACGTAACATCAGTGCCGAAGTCAGACCTCTGTAGTCTGAAGGAGACGGTAGCCCTGGCTTCAGAGTTGGCGAGGAGTGCGTGGGACTTCCACCAGGAAACACGGGCAGTTGGACGACCTGGAAAGATCGTAAATCATTAGGTTTAACGTCATAGTCTTTAGGCGAAAGCGTCGGTCATTTGCAGTTCAGTATCTGGTTATATGTTGAGTCGATGAATATTAAAGATGGCGCGGGACGAGCTTGACTCCTACCGTAAGGACTGGCCGGCTCTCAAAAGACAGAATAGGCTATTTGACTGGTTTCTGATAAACATCTCAGATTATTAAATGGTGTCTAACGAGCCCACAAAAACCTATTACTTCAAATTGCATAATGTATTTCTTTTAAAAAATAGTAAATAAAAATGTACTGTTTAAATAAGCCGCCAAAACGCTATCTTTAAAAATATGGCGTCGTGACGTCACGATTCACGTAAACAAACGTTGAAACGGTCGAGACAAAAGTCATCTGTTCTGTCAACGATAGACAGAAATTTACTAAATCATGACGTCATCTTAAGTTCAGCCAATCCAGACCGTTTTCGATTACGTGGCGCCAGATTTAAAAAGATGAAGTTTTTTGAAGTTTTGAAAATTAATGCAAATCGATTTTAAAAGCGTTAATCTATACGAGTGTCAATAATTATGAACTTATTTTTTACATTGTCAAATAGCCTATTGTGTGGAAAAGGGAGACAGGTCTTTGTCCTGCAGGGGAACAATATAGGGTAGTTAGAACTTTATATAATACTCGTATATCGCACTAAGATTATAAAGGTGAAAGTTTGTGTGGGTTTATATGTTTGATACTTCTTCACGCTCAAACGGCGGGACCAATTTTGATAAAATTTTGTACGGAGGTAGCTGACACCCTGTATTAACATATAGGCTACTTTTTATCCCGATATTCCCACGGGATCGACATTTACGCGGGTAAAACCGCGGGGCGTAGATAGTGTGAAATAAAATATTTTGATTTTATTTGTTTCCAGAAATAACGATTTGACGTAGTATGGCGAATTTTAATACGAGTCACGAATTCTGAAGGTTTGTTATGCCTTTTAAGTTTCTTTAAACGCCGGAATGCTTCTGACATTTTCTATAAAAAAATCTCAAAAATTATCCTTCCGTAAAAAAGTAACGGAGGGTACTAAGTTAAAAATAAAACGACCTTTTAATTAAACGGGCCCTTAGCTGGTAGGGTCAGCAACAACAGTCCGTTAACACTTCAGTTTTTTTTAATAAAAAAATGTGAATTGAAAATTTTGTAACTTTCAGTTTTATTATGAAATGATAATAATATTTATTTACTTATTTTGTATCATTTTAGATGATATGTAAAAGTAACAGTGTTAATCAACTTTTGTTGCTGGCGGTAGCATAGTCAGCCTATAATGTGCCCACTGCTGGGACACAGGCCTCTTGTGGGTGCTGGGCCGTAATCCACCACGCTGTGCCCGCGTGGTGGTTGGTGCGGGTTGTTAGATGTCACAAGTCTTCGAATTTTTGGTTCTAAGATAAGCCGGTTTCCTCACGATGTTATCCTTCACCGTTTTGAGAGCAGTGCTAAAGAAATAATTTACACAAAGTAAAGCGCCTGTCTGGGTTTGAACCTACGACCTACGACACGTAAGTCGCGACCGTTACCACTGAGTCACCACTGCTCTACTGAATAACTTACTACATAATTTTCCTCAACAATTTTTCCCACAAAACCACAGCATTTCCCTCTAAGCTAACAAAAACCAATTCACGCCCAAAGTGTTCAAAAAACCCTGTTTTTTGTGCCACCCCACATAATTACTGGTAGGGTACAATGGGCCAGACATATAATTGTATACTTTACATTGTGAACACTGAATGGCTTGAGTGAATAAAAAAATCGTGTAAAACAATGGCGGCGATGGTACCGCAGTGGACCCATGTCAAGTAGGTAAGGGTGCAAGGTGTGGTTTATGGTGTAAGGGATAGCGAGAATCATCATCATCTGCCTAGCCTTTTCCCAACTATGTTGGGGTCGGCTTCCAGTCTAACCGGATGCAGCTGAATACCAGTATTTTCTAAGAAGCGACTGCCTATCTGACCTCCACAACCCAGTTACTGGGTAATACGATACCCCTTGGTAAGACTGGTTGTCAGACTTTGGGGCTTCTGACTACCCGTAACGACTGTCAAAGATCCACGAATGACAGCCGGGACCAACGGCTTAACGTGCTTTCCGAGGCACGGACGCGGACGGCCCACGGTATGTAAAGATGGTCACCCATCCACAGACCAACCGCGGCCCTGATCGGCCGACCTGTGCGGCTATTATTATTTATCCACGGGCCCCTCAATATACAGAAAAAAAAACCATTTCACAAACTGTATCTAACCATGAATTCAGCACATGACTCTAGGTCGTGGGTTCGAACCCAAGCAGGTGCTTTACTTTGTGTAAATAATTTCATCACCACTGCTCTCAAAACGGTGAAGGAAAAAATCGTGAGGAAAACCGGCATGTCCTAGAACCAAAAAATTTGAAGACATGTGACATCTACAAACCCGCACTGGACCCGCGTGGTAGATAATATCCCACTTTCTTTCGAAGAGAGGAGAACTTTATAGGCCGATTATGTATGTATAAAAAAAATTCGTAAAAAATATTTGTTTATTTATTTTTCGCTCGCTTTTGCATCCTACGTCGCTTAACGACCGACCGCAACCATGCAACCGATGTCACCCGAAGTACACACGAACCGCATGCGGGCCGGCTGCACCTAGTTGTACCCGGCTAAAACTAGGTGTAGCCGCACTTCGGCCGACTAAAACTGGTAGCCGCACTTCGGCTATTAGCCGTGGCATATACATACAGTAGCCTCTAAAAGTTAGTTGACATTTTTCCACTTTAAATTAGATTTGGCACCATTATGATTTAAAATTCTAGTGATCCAAATATTTGAACTGCTATAACGTTTTTATTGACGCATTCAGACCTTTGACTTGTCATAAAAAATAATAGAGTAATCCCTTAGGATTAGGAATACCTAATACATCTTTTTTTAATTTTAATTCATAATGTGGCATCAAAGCTAAAGTGGAAAAATGTCAACTAACTTTTAGAACCTACTGTAATTGGCACCAAACTTTCCTTTTAGATTTTATTGCTAAGAGTTCGGAGAATTCCAAGTAAGACGTCATTATTGAATCTGCTTTTTGAAATTAGTGTTATCCATATTAATATTATAAATTCGAAAGTAACTCTGTCTGTCTGTTACCTTTTCACGCCTAAACCACTCAAAGGATTTCGATAAAATTTGGCAGAGAGATGGATTGCATCCCGGGGAAGGACATAGGATAGTTTTTATCCCGATATTCCCACAGGATCGACACTTATGCGGGTGAAACCGCGGGCCGCTGCTAGTAGAGTATAAATATGTAAGTACTATCAATATCTCGCGGGTAAATAACATTTTGTTCTATTTACAAAGTCTAAATAGTTCGAGATACCGCGTTTTTACCGGGTTCAGAGAAAGGGAATGGCAATTTTTTTCGTCATACTAGTATTTCAACCTAAGCAATGCTTGCCGCGGTTGGTCTGTGGATGAGTGACTATCTTTACATAGCGTGACCCCTCCGACCGTGGCTCGGCATTGGTCCCGGCTGTCATTCGTAGATCTTTGACAGTCGTTACGGATAATCAAAAGCCCGAAAGTCTGACAACCAGTCTTACCAAGGAGTATCGTATTACCCAGTAACTGGGTTGTGGAGGTCAGATAGGCATTCGCTCCATGTAAAATATTGGTATTGAGCTGCATCCGGTTAGACTGTAAGCCGACCCCAACGTAGTTGGGAAAAGGCTAGGCAAAGATGATGATGACTATAGTATTTCAACCTAACGAGGTTCGAGTTATCGTGATTCCACTGTATTATGCTTCCCGCTGCCGCCCGTTTCCTGCACCACGGGCAAATCGTGTGCGTGAATCGGACATTTTTCGTAAAAACGGAACACCCTCTGGTGGCGGCTGATACAGGTTGCTGCAGTCTTGTGTCGGGGCCACACTTTGTAGAGGCGAACTTTACGAGCGCGAGAGTTTGTTCGACATGACGATGTAATAATATTTTATAAAATATGAAAGTGTAGTCGTTATATTAATCTGTAGCGTCTGCCCGTGGCTTCGTCCGCGTGAAATTTCGGCCTCCGAGCCACCCCGTCGCTTCCCATCGCCTGCCCGCGTTACCACTCCTTTTCGCATACCCTTCTTTCTGACTTTTTTCATTTTTACCCGTTCCTAAGGCTACGTTCGCGTTCATTGCTTAGCGCCTAGCTAGAGGCTAACGAGTCACCTTGCGAATAGCGAAGTGGAACGAACGCTCTAAAATTTTCGCAACCGGGCGTTTTTCGCCCTTGGTGCTTTCACTAGTCGCCAAGCGTGTATGTAAGGATATTAAGTCACTAGGGTCTAGGCGCTAAGCAAGCCACCTGCCAGTGCGTACGTAGCCTTAGGGTCGTAGCGTTATGATAAATAGCCTATATATGAATTGGGCTATTGAATGCAAAAAGAACCCCATCAGTCTGCTCAATGTTTTTGGCAAAATCTACGAGAGGCTTATTTATAAGCGTCTCAAGGACTAAGCAAAGAGCCTTATCCCTAACGAGCAGTTTGGTTTTCGAACTAAATACTCATGCATCCATCAGGTCCACCGCATCGTTGAGCACATTAGCGCTGCCTTCCAGCGCGGTGCATCAACAGGCGCTCTGTTCTTTGACAGCGAAAGCATTCGACAAAGTCTGGCACAATGGCTTATTATATAAGCTCTACCTTCTCGGTGTGCCAGACCGTCTCGTACCTACTCATCCTTCGAGACTTTCTGTCGGATCGCACTTTTCGCTACCGCATCGAGGGTGCTCTCAAGAAGTACAAGTCCCAGACATCCGTCCTTCCGTCCTCGCCGTCGAGGCCCGTCGCGACACCCCGTACCATGTCTGCCCCGACCCTTGCTCGAGCCAGCCCGCGCCGCTGAGCCTGTAGCTTTAAATTCGTCCCCATTAACTAATTCCGATCCAGCCTGTAACTTGCTGTCCTCTCCCAGCGACGCCCTAAGCCGAGGTCCGAACCCCACGGGGGGTACCCTTAGCGTGTAGTCGCTTAGTTTTTAAGTTTTTATGCCCTGGCTGGAGAGATTGTGGCATCCACAGGAAAGTCCGGTTGAGCAGTACAACCCCTATGGTTGAACTGCGAGATGCTATTTTTCAAAAAAAAAAAAATGCAAAAAGAATTTGACGCCTTCGCCTTAAATAATAAAAGCCAAAAAATCACACTAATATTATAAAGGCGAAAGTTTGTGTGTGTGTTTATATGTCTGTTTCTTCTTCACGCTCTAACGGCTGGACCAATTTTGATAAAATTTTGTATGGAGGTAGCTGACACCCTGGATTACTTTTATCCCGATATTCCCACGGGATCGAAACTTATGCGGTAAAAACCGCGCGGCGCAGCTAGCGTTATATAAATAGAAGATATTAAAAACTAATAAAATCTCCTTGTTTCAGGCCTGAAGACAGTGGACAATACAGATGCCGTGTCGACTTCATCAAGTCACCGACAAAGAATACTCGACTTAATCTCACTGTTAAGTATTCAAGTTATCTAAGTGAAGTAGAAGCTAAGTGTGTCGTTCGTGTGTTCATAATATCATGTTACAAAATCCTATTTGATAACAGTAAAGCCCTGAAACTCAGCACAGAACCAACAACAAAACAGACAACATAAAAAAGGTAACTTAAAGACAACCTTTTTTATCAGATTGCTGTTTTTGCTGGTAAACAAGTGACGGTTGGTGGTAGCAAATGTTTGGAACCGGGCTTACATCAACATGTTTTTGATACCACGCGTGATTTCGGCGGCGTGAAAATGAAAAAGGCAAAGTGAGATCGTTTATTTTTAGATAAATATAGGGAAGGAAGGGGAATGGGTTTTGTATAAGACTTTATATGGACTGTTGATGTGGATGTAAACATTTTCGAAAATTCAGTAGATTGAGGGAGAGGAAGGGCTCTTAATTTTGTCAGTCGGTACGGATAGTCTGAAGCCCGAAAAGTCTGACAACCAGTCTTACCAAGGGGTATTGTGTTACCCAGCAGCATTTTATGCACTAGAATTTCTGACTCTAGTTGTTGTAAATAACTGGGTTGTAGAGGTCAGATAGGCAGTCGCTTCATGTAAAATACTGGTATTCAGTTGCAACCGGTTAGACTGGAAGCCGACCCCGACATAATTGGGTAAAGGCTAGGATATAAAGAATAATAGATATAAAGAAAACTAGCTTATATAACTTTGTAGCGGTATCTAGAAACGCCTCATGCGAACTACGCGTCATAATGACGTCACACGAAATCCTGCATCTCGCAAGCAGAGTTTACCGCGCAACTAGCTTAGGTATATACAACGGCCCGACATGAAACATCGGGCAGTTGTCGGAGGAGGATCCTATCTTTTCTATGGAGGATGAATAAACCTTACACCATGTTCCTCATACCTCTATAACTTCTAACAAGCCCACATTACTGTCATACATAAATAGCTAATGCTCCCTTAAACAGCGCACTCCGCATCACCCCTACAGGGATGTCTAACACACGTTGCATGTTCCCATCGCGTCAGAATAAACTGTTGTTCAAAACGTACCCCTGACATGTTAAGCGAGTAATACGTAGTTTAGAAGGGGGGAGAAAATTGAGGTAAAAATGTAAAGGTTGTGTTAGGAAAGAATGAGGAGTGAACAGAATGTAGGAAATGGTGTAATAGTGATGTTATAGCAGTGATTAAATTGCCTTTTTGGTGTTGTATGGTCAAACAACTAGTCGACCAAATAATTGTTGGCGCTCCGTAATAAATCTTGGAGTTTGGACTAATTTATATTTTTTACCGACTTCAAAAAAAGGAGGTTATCAATTCGATACGTATGTATGTAATATTATTGGAATTGCATTATATTCACATATGATGATCTATTAGGGCTTCCAAACAAATATACAAAATTTCATAGACGTATGTATGTATGTTTGTCCACGCATATCTCCGGAACTATTAATCGGATCGTGACCATTTTTTTTTATTGGCTTACATTTTCTTCAACTTAGGGAACAGTGTAAGTTTCATCAAGATCGATTCAGTAATTTTCAAGATATGGACTAATACGTGTAAGTGTGACGGCCTGGCTTATTGATAAGACCTACGGGTGTAGTGTCAAAGGGAAAACATCTCAAAACCTTGGTCAAATACTAGTGCAAAAACTAAAAATTACGAAATAAAAAGTAATTTAAAAAAATTAAACCGACTTCAAAAAGAAATTAACTCAAAATTATGAAATAACTTTAATTTCGGAAGTCGGTGGCATAAAACTAAAATACAGATCCCAAGACACCGACTTCCGAAATTAAAGTTATTTCATAATTTTGAGTTAATTTCTTTTTGAAGTCGGTTTAATTTTTTTAAATTACTTTTTTTTTACAAAATCAGCCTCTAATGTTCTCTCCTCCTCTTCGAGAGGGATCGGGCTAATAACCTACCTTCGAATTTTTGGTTCTAAGACATGCCGGTTTCCTCACGATGTTTTCCTTCGCCGTTTTGAGAGCAGTGGTGATGATATAAATTACACAAAGTAGCACGCCTGACTGGGTTTGAACCCACGACCTACCCTGGTAAGTCGGGCCATTCCTACTGGGCCACCACTGCTCCACCATACTGCTTCTGCTGCACCTAATCATGGGGGGAAACTACACTAATCTGCGTTCGCAATTGATGTGCCAAAAACGTAGTAATGGAAAAATAACTTTAATTCCTACACAATAATGTTCAGTTTGCGCTACAACTTCAAACATTTTTATAACTTTTTCAATAGTGCTAGTCACTTTGAAATCAACTTAATTGTCATCGATATAAAGTTGATATTTGTTTAACATGAAATAGGGCGGGAGGATATGCAGCGGGGCGCACTTTTACATATACTTGTGGTTTCTTACCTCCCACAGCGATGCACGTCAGGTTGACTTCTGTACCTTCATCATACGGTCCCAGGACACCTCCTCGGATCTCGTTACTCTCATGGTTCAGGACTATCAGCCGTTCTGGAGGAACTGGAAAAAAAAACATAGAGGTTTCATTGTTTGGAATGGAAGTAAGCTCACCTAAAGTGAACGTATTCTGGACGCTTTTAACGTGTACTTCTTTTTTTACAGCTTGCTCATATCATCTGCCTAGCCTTTTCCCAACTATGTTGGGGTCGGCTTCCAGTCTAACCGGATGACCTGCATACCAGTATTTTCATGAAGCGACTGCCTATCTGACCTCTACAACCCAGTTATTTACAACAACTAGAGTCAGAAATTCTAGTGCATAAAATGCTGCTGGGTAACACAATACCCCTTGGTAAGACTGGTTATCAGACTTTCGGGCTTCTGACTACCCGTAACGACTGTCAAAGATCGTGCATGCATCGTGCTCATATATAATTATAAATTAAACATCAGCTAAACTCATTAATGCCAGACACATGCTTGCGAGATGCAGGATTTTGCGTGACGTCAGTATGACGCGTTGTTCTCATGTGGCGTTGTAGATACCGCTACAGATGCAAGGGGCAAGTGACGGGGAGTACAAACAGTTTCAAGTTCAACATGAATACATAAAGGAAATGCATGTTTAGCAGTGAAGATAACATTCTATAAACTTCAAGAAACCGAAAGAATCACCCTTTTAAGACCCCAACAGTCCCAACACACATAAATAAGTTCCAATGCCCTTCTAAATCTAGACTAATTGTCACAAACGACACACTTAGCTTCTACTTAGGGTGACTTAGATAACTTGAATACTTACTTAGCACAGTGAGATTAAGTCGAGTATTCTTTGTCGGTGACTTGATGAAGTCGACACGGCATCTGTACTGTCCACTGTCTTCAGGCCTGAAACAAGGAGATTTTATTAGTTTTTAATATCTTCTATTTATATAACACTAGCTGCGCCCCGCGGTTTTACCCGCGTAAAGAAGTAACAAACATATAAACACACCCCCACACACACACCCCCACCACTCACAAACTTTCGCCTTATCTTATCATTCTGATTTTTTGTCAGATTATTCTACAAGCAACATACTAAAGAACTAGTGTTTTAATTTTTTAGTCCAAACAATAGTTTTTTTGTAAATAGATAATTGCTTCATATTTTGCAATAAATTACCAGCGTTGTGTCATCGCGCTTCTCTTTCTTTTCTATGCAGTCCGACAGTGACCGCGCTTTAGGCCATGTATAGTAATAGAACGAGCCTATATTATACAAGGTGGGACTAAAGTAATCCCCCGATGATGCTTTAGTGTAATTTTTTTTATCAATTAAAAATTTTAGTTCTTGTGGATTACGTTTATTTAATGAATCAGAATTATTTCCATCATGTCCAGAAAATGATATCGGTCAAGTGGCTGCCGTCAAAATTGATGACCATACGGACTCGTTTTATGGCATTTTCCATCATTTGTGTCAGAAGTTCCGGCGATAGGTTCTCGCATTCCTGTCGGATATTCTCTTTAAGGGCTTCCAGATTCTGAGGCTTGTATACATAAACCGGGGACTTCAAGTAACAAAAAGAAGTCTGGAACGGTCAAATCAGGTGATCTGGCTGGCCAGTGCAAATCGCCAAAGCGAGATATTAGACGATGCGGACAATCATACCGCATTCTTGAGGAGTATAGCGTTCCATGGCTTATTGACGTGTATTCTGCATCTGTTTACTTCACAAATGTCAAAACAGAATTGACATTTACCTCCATTTGCAAAAGTTATAGCGCATCCCAATAGGGTGATTACTTTTGTCCCACCTTGTATATTATTTGAATATCGTGGTTAGTATTTTAGTCAGTCAACAGTTTGGTAGTGGGGCTGCCAAGGTGTGCCTGACGAACAATTAAATGGAGGCCTATTTAATGGACCCTTAGGTGAGCCAGATGTATTTTAGAATCGCCCTAGGTGGAGGCCATTTTGATGGACTTCGAACGCCTGTGTTGAATACTTGATTTAGCTACGGTACTTAGTGATGTTGCTGCGATCAGAAATTAATTGGCATAGAAGTGATTATGTAGGTACGCAATTTAATTTGAAAAGATGAAAAAAAATTGGTTAGACTGGTTGTCAGACTTTTGGGCTTGTAACGACTGTCAAAGATGAATGACAGCCGGGACTAACGGTTTAACGTGCTTTCCGAGACATGGAGAGATCTTGGTACTATGTTAACATGGTCACCCATCCACTGACAAACCGCGGCAAGCTTAGCTAAAACTGATCAATCGACCCGTGCGTCTGTTTGACCGATCGACCCGTGCGGCTGTTTTGACTTAGCCACAATCTCCTCTATTTTAATTACAAACAATGCTTTAATAAGAACGAAACAATTTAGGATGCTTCTTGTAACAAAAAATGCACAGATCTCGTGCCTTTCACGACCTTCGGATACATTGAAAATGAATTTAATAAATTAAAAATAATTTTTAAAAACAAATTCTTGCTCGCAGCCTCCTACTCCTCAGCTCGCGGGCCTCGCCCCTACGCGCCTAGCGCCTTCCGCGCGTTGCCCAAAATATGGCTACAACAAGGGCACCTTAGCACCTAGACCGTATGAGTTAGAGAGGTCTTGTTTTTTCAAAATGTAGCCTAACTCAATACTCCAAGGGATTTTTTTATTTTATTGATATCGCGTTTAGTTTTCGAGATATAGACGACTTTATCACATGAACAATATGCGATTATTTTTAACATTTTTGCATTTTCCAATAAAAGTTTTTGACTTTAGCAAAAATTTTTTTTACTAACTTGTAACTCTTATCAATACGTATTTTTTAAGACCTCAACCACGCACGTAGTCCTAAAACTCACGTAAAATGAGGGCCTTAAACCCGGAGTCAGTGAAAAAGCATTTTCTTTGCTAAAAATGCTTTAGGTAAGGGTATACCTATTGGCAAATCAGGTTGCAGATTTCCCCTTCTAATTCCAGAATTTTAATCTCAGACTATCTAAAAACCATGTTCTGCAAAAAGCAACCTTATTAACACAACACAAAACACTACATTCAAGAGAATATCTAAACTAATAAATTAATAGTTTAAAAACACTAGAAAAACACCCACGTAAAAACAAAAAAAACGATATTCTATCATGGAATGCCAGTGCCTATCTTCCGGCTTCATCATCAGACCTTAAAACCTAAACGTGGTCAAAGTTCATTACAAGACTTTTCTAAGAAATCCAAAACAGCTATGATACGATTTTCCATCATGGAGTTCCAGTTCATATCTACCGGCTCCATCATCAGATCAGTTCGACAGTACCATATTATTGTATTGTCATCAGAACTACATACAGCTTCCAATTTTCATTACGCTACGACCCTTGGAAGATGGTTAAATTAGTTACCTTAGATTCCATTACATAGTTACATACAGGTCGACCTAATAAAAGCGTGTTAAAAAAATGGCCACTGCTTCCCCGTCTATCCGCTAATACATTTTCCTGTAGCGAACTCGTCGAGTGGCCGATATATCTCACCTGCTTAGCCTCCGAGGAAAACGTTAATGTTATCAATGGTATTAGGCGATGCATTTTTCTTTAGTGGGAACAAATTGGTTTTACTCCGTATCGGCACGAAGTGGCGATAGTTTATGCAATGGTAAAATGTATGGCGTGTATTTAAACGAATCTCTAAAACCTCCCATTTTGCGCTCCTAAAAATATTATTGACGGTCTATTATAATGATTGCACCTCTTTTTGTGGACTTCGAATAATTCCTATTTTGAAGTCTTACAAATACTAAAAAGCCAAATAACTGTGACAAACTTGAATGTCACAGTTATAACCTAACCCATTTTTCTTTAGTGGGCACAAATTGGCTTTTCTTTTCTCGGCACGAAGGGAGATAGTTTATGCACTTCATCATAATCATTCTTCTGCCCTTATCCCAATTTATTCGTGGTCGGCGCAACATGTCTTTTTCTTCCATACTTCTCTATTAGTCGTCATCTCGGTAAGGTACCCAAGTGCAAACAATATAGTTTAATTAGCTTATTATCAGAATGGTCTTCTCCTACTCTTATAGGAGGAGAGGACCCATTTGAATTTGAAAATATAATAAAAATGGTATGGGTCCGGCCTGCTTCCAACTTTTATTTAATTTAAAATGGGCTTGTTTTAGCTTTTCAGTTCTTTTAACTTGTTATTTACCGCAGTCGGGTTTTTTATTTTTTTTAATTACTTTTTTAAATTGCAAGTACATTACGTTTAAAAAAAAATACGAAATTGTGACAAATTCCCAGGATTTTTTAAGGAAATCAGACTTTTTCTCCGGACTTTCATTTTTCATCTGGTAATCCTAGCTCTGTTGGATTCTCAAACCCTCAGCTCAACACCGAGAGAGATTTTTACGTTCGTCGTCCGTGCGAACGTGGGCTAACAGATGATTAATAGAGGTATGAGGAACAGGGTGTAAAGTTCACTCATAGTCATACTCCATAGAAAAAGGAGGATCCTCCGACCAGACGGGTGTTGTGTCTGGCGGGCAACTGCCCGATGATCCATGTCGGGCCGTTGTATCTATGCTAGTTGCGCGGTAAACTCTACTTGCGCGATGCAGGATTTGCGTGACGTCATAATGACGCGTTGTTCGCATGTGGCGTTGTAGTTACCGCTACAAGTTCAGTGTTTCCTAACCGACTACTCTGAGAAGAAAGACCAAAAAACCTCAATTAAAATTTATAATTACCTACCAGGAAGCAAGCAAATTCAACCCACTTACACCATCAAAATCTCGAAGCAATTATAATATGCTTACAAAATTTAATGCCTTCCAATCAGTGATTTCCTCGAGCCGATCATGGCAGAATTTTCCATACGTTTGCTTAATCATAAACAAACAGTAAGTAGGTACAGACGCCAGCACATTAAGCTACTACAATCTGTCAAATTTATTTAATAGATTTTCAACTTTATCGCTAAAGCATAAGGTTCAAATTTGATTGGGAAAATTTGACAGTTTTGGGTAATTTTTTTTTTTTGTTCCAAAGAGATTTATTCCGAAATGGTCCCATTTAAATTTCGTAAAGATCTGGTGATGAGTTTCGGACACAGGCAACGGAACTCTTCAATAAATGCCAGCAAATCAACCACGATTGCTGTTACAGCATATGTAAGCACCCCACGAACGCCCCCCAACGCCCCACATAAGTCACGTGTACGTCGTACGTCGATGCTGACATCTCTTTGAAGCGTGCTTGGAACACGTACGCGCCGTCCGGCACGGGCCTGGTCCTGATCGGACGGTGAGCTACCCATTACTCTCCGCCCGCAGGCCCGCGCCTACGGTGGCCGGGAGCCAAACAACCAGTGACAAGAAAAAATATTTTGGCAATTGTTAGCCCACTGCTTGAGGAAAGCTATAGGCTATTTAAAATCACGGTAAGTCTTTCAGCCACCGGAAAAAAAAAAAAAAAAAAAAACTGGCCAAGTGCGAGTCGGACTCGCACACGAAGGGTTCCGTACCACAAGGCAAAAACACCGAAAAAAAAAAACACGTTTGTTGTATGGGAGCCCCCCTTAAATATTTTGTAGTAATAGCGCGGGCAGGCGATGCGATGCGACGGGGTGGGTCGGGGGAACAAGAAATTTCACGCAGACGAAATCGCGGACAAAAGCTAGTTTTTAGGGTTCCGTTAGGGGACGGACGGACAGACAGCGAAGTCTTAGTAATAACTAAGACTTCGCTGTCTGTCCGTCCGTCCGTCCGTCCGTCCGTCTGTCTGTCACCAGGCTGTATCTCAAGAACCGCGGCAGCTAGACAGTTGAAATTTTCACAAATTATGTATTTCTGTTGCCGCTATAACAACAAATACTAAAACCAAAATAAAATAAATATTTAAGGGGGGCTCCCATACAACAAACGCAATTTTTTTGCCCTTTTTTGCTCGATATCAATAATGGCAACAGGTAGGCACTTGAAATATTATTATACAAAATACTCAGTTGTATTTTTACTTTATAAATAAATAATTAAATTAAAATAAAATAAATATTTAAGGGGGGCTCCCATACAACAAACGTGTTTTTTTCTGCGTTTTGCCTTGTGGTACGGAACCCTTCGTGTGCGAGTCCGACTCGCACTTTGCCAGTTTTTTTTTATATTATCCTCTGTTTTCGCAAGCATTGCGTAATACGCCTATTAGACTACGTGTCCGTTTTAATGTTCAAATATTTTTTCACCTATCCGAAACCAAGCTTAGCTCCTAAGTGGAAATATTAAAGTAAAACATTACACTAGGCTAACAGGTCATTAGTCGGCGGCCATATTGCGCCGTTGTGTTCTAGCCTTAATTAATACCATGTTTTGGGCTATAAAGCTCGTACATACGAGCGGAGTTATGTCCAACTGGGTTTTAGTTTATCTTTGTGCTTTATAGTTTGTGTAATCTAGGTTTAGTAATGGGGGGATTATCGTTCTAGTTTTAGATGGAATTTTAAATGTTTTCAAATTAAGAGAAACAAGTTTCATGGCCAAAGTCCCTTTAAATGGTCAAAATTTATAGCGGTTCTGGAAAACTATATCCATACTAATATTATAAATTCGAAAGTAACTCTGTCTGTCTTTCTGTATGTTACCTTTTCACGCCAAAACCACTGAACGGATTTCGACTAAATTTGGCAGAGAGATAGATTGTATCCCGGGGAAGGACATAGGATAGTTTTTATCGACATACCTCGTGGGCGAAGCCGCGGGCGGAAGCTAGTATATCTATATATTCAAAATTCAAAGTCCTGACTGACTGATATATCAACGCACAGCCTAAACCTCTGGTCCTAGAGACATGAAATTTGGAGGGTGTGTTCTTTGTGAAGAGTAGGTATCCACTAAGAAAGGGTTTTTCTAAATTCCACCCCTAAGAGGGTGAATGGGGGGTGAGTGAAATTTCACGCGGACGGAAGCGCGGGCAGAAGCTATTTGATTTAAAACCTTATTCATATAATAATGATAAACTACAGGGTTACTCAAATAGTCGTCACGTGCCAATACTATAATAGTATCCAGCCAGTAGAGAAGGGTCAATTTTTGTAAGAGGTAACCCGGAGTAAATATCTTTAATATGATTATATTATTTCTCTATAGAATACTGAATGTGCCATTTTTCAAAGGGAAGGCGGTAGGAATCGAGTTGTATGAAACCTTCGCCACTGGTATACACCCTAGCTAGTCAGTCACGATACTAACCTGATGATTGTCAGCCTCACCATATCAAAGAGACTCAAACCAGAACAGCAAAACCCTTATATGTAAGAATGTTGTATGATCTCTTGTGAGACCAGACATTACTTTTAGATGAGGGATGAATGGAATAAAAGAAGGTAAGTACTGTATTGTCCCAAAGGTATTTATAGGTAAAATGAGCTTAATGGACTGATGGTGTGGAAATGAAGTGAGTGACGCGGCCCTTGTGGGCTGTAACGAGAACGCCTGGCTGACTTGATAGCGCAACGCGAACTTAACTAATTATTATGAGTTGAAATGAATGTGTGGCGTGAACTGCTGAATTGCAGAATGTGCGGTTGCACCGTACAAATGTCTTTGTCAATTTCTTCAAAGGTTTTTTCCACATAATGAGCTTTCTGCTTACCTTAACTTGGTCAGGACCAGTACGGCAGGTCTGGTGTCGCTTCTGAACGTAGCTCGGACTCCTAAGGTTGAATCCGCCCAGTGTGACGTCACACCTTCTCGAGTATCCAGTCTGAAAGCAAAGAGATATGGTTAGTGACGTTTGATAAAAGTAAACCAATCATAATCAGCCTATAATGTTCCCCCTTCTGGGACACAGGCCTCCTCTCGGTGAGAGTGGGCCGTAAACCACTACGCGGGTCCAGTGCGGGTTGGTAGATGTCACATGTCTTCGAAGTTTTGGTTCTAGGACATGCCGGTTTCCTCACGATGTTTTCCATCGCGGTTTTCAGAGCAGCGGTGACGAAATAATTTACACAAAGTAAAGTGCCTGTCAGGATTCGAACCTTCGACCTACAACTCGTAAGTCGCGGCCGTTACCACTGGACCAGTACTGCTCATAGTAAACCAACCGGTTTAATAAAACTTAGTTTCATCTGCCTGCCTTTTCCCAACTATGTTGGGTTCGGCTTCCAGTCTAACCGGATGCAGCTGAATACCAGTATTTTACATGGAGCGACTGCCTACCTGACATCCACAACCCAGTTATTGGGTAATACGATACCCCTTGGTAAGACTGGTTGTCAGACTTTCGGGCTTCTGACTACCCGTAACAACTGTCAAAGATCCACGAATGACAGCCGGGACCAATGGCTTAACGTGCTTTCCGAGGCACGGAGGGGTCTTGACTCTTGGCATGTAAACATGGTCACCCACCATGGACCAACCCTGGCAATCGTAGCTTAGCCTGATCGATCAAACCGTGCGGCTGTTTCTTAGCCACAAGAAAACTTAGTATTATTTTAATAAAGATAAGTCAAAGGCCTGACTGCAGATTGAATTTATGTCTTTACCCCGGCAAAAGCGATTGCCAAAGTTTACGAAAACTTCATAATAGAAAGATGAACCCACAAAATCTTCGAAACTAATATTAAACCTAATAATACTCCCAGTATGAAAAGATTTCAAACACTTATAGAGCAATCTAAGTTTTAATAAACCTGTAGAAGATCACTTACAAACGTTATTACATTTTGGGCTTATATTGCAAAAGCAGTCGCCCATTTTGAGGGTAGATAGATATTAAAAGTCTTAAAACTTCACCTTTGTAAAGAATATACGACTCAAATTAAATTAGCTAGAGAATCTCGACAGTCGTGATGGGTTTCACTTGTTTAAAAAAAAAAAAACTTGCCCACGTTTGTTGTATGGGAGCCCCCTTAAATAATGATTTTATTTTGTTTTTAGTATTTGTTTTTATAGCGGCAACAGAAATACTATAATTTGTGAAAATTTCAACTGTCTAGCTATCGCGGTTCTTGAGATACAGCCTGGTGACAGACAGACGGACGGACGGACAGACAGCGAAGTCTTAGTAATAGGGTCCCGTTTTTACCCTTTGGGTACGGAACCCTAAAAAACCGACTTCCAAAAAAAATTTTTTTTTGTTAACCTATTTTTTGTCTCACTGCTGGGCAGAAGTCTGCTTTTTTTCGTTCCAAACCCCGTCTTGAGTAATCTCTGGCCATGTTGGCCCTGCAAACCTCATTAGATCGTCATCGTGGTCTACCTCGACGGCGATGTCCTCCTTCAGGCGTAGAGTGAATGACGATCTGAAGGCCAATTCCCGTAATTAAAAACGTTCAAAATCTAGCCGCAATCTCGTCTCGGCGCGAGCAGAGCAATCAATGTCAAAAACTTGTCAAAAATGTTGGGAAATTTTAAGTATTTTTGACAGATTTCGACTGAGATCAGACTGTGAACTTTCTAATCGGTTAATCCCCGCTAATGAAACAATTGACTATCTATTGTAATGGGCCGCTAGAGGCCGCGCCGGGACGGAGCGATTATTAAGGTCATAGCATACGTATCAAATCGGAAAGGGATCGGCACCGTATCGCCTTTCGCCTCGCCATCAAACAGGCGTCAACCTAACGTAAGCACGTAACCAAAGCGGATCAGAAGCTCCGATACGTCGACTCGGCTACGGCTAGGCGACGCCGCGCTTCCGCTGGTTGATGGTGCAGCAGGCAGCCCGGAGGGATGAGAGGGGCAAGGGTGGACGAAGACAGGTAAGCTCGGGTACAGAGAGACGTAAGCGCGGGGACGCCGAGCCATAAGCGCGGAGACGACGAGCCGTAACGCACCGCACCGCGGTTCGTGAGCTTGTCCCGTTTCTCCTCCTCCTCTCCCGAGGCGAGGCGATTACGTTACGATTCCGATTGGTGTGTGTTGCAGTAGGGAGTTTCATACAAAGAATACTGAACGGCTCGAGTTGATACGGTGCCGATCCCTTTCCGGTTTGATACGTGTGCCCCTCTCATGTCAATTTGTTAAACAATAATTAATTTCCCTGGCTATACCTACAAACAACAAACCACGCAGAGTAACAGGATCTAATTTACATACAGATTACTAATTGGAATTCAATAATTAAACTTGAAACACCATTTAAACTATGCTTGCCAAAATCTTCAATTTATTAACAACTAACTTTTGCCCGCAGCTTCGCATGGAAGTCGGATATTATACCACGGGAATGTTCCTACGAGAGTACGAGTACCTAATACCGGGATAAAAGTATATTCAATCACAATCGAATTTATTTTGAAAGAGATTGCTAATCCATTGCTGCATATGTTCGAAAAAAAATCTGCTCAATATGGAAATTTAAAAAAGTTTAAAAACTAAAATCCGACAACTGAAAAGGATGAAACAAGAAATATTACCTTCCCGTGGTCCCATGCCGCTGTACTAACATACTTAGAAGCTATGGCAGCATGCGACCACGGGAAGGTACTTTCTTGTATCATCCTTTTCAGTAGTCGGATTTAAGTTTTTAAACTTTTTTTATTTAATTATTTTGGGGTTTATTTCAGTAATGTAAATATAAACATTACTGAAATAAACCCCAAAATAATTAAATAATAATTGAAATGTGCTAATTAAGCCCTTTCATTTGATACCCTGTGGGGTAAGTATCGGCACCATCCTAAAATATTTATTTTTAAATTCATTACTTTATGTCTTCAAGAGGGCGCCATATTGAATTTAGTGTGACGTCACAAAGTATAACCAGCGTACGGTCAAGACGCTTCTAACGATACCTCATATATGTCTAATTATTGCAAGAACTTTTGAAGTTATGAGGGAACAGATGAACATACATACATACATACCGGTCAAAATCATAACCCTCGGTTTTTGTCAAAGTCAAAGTCAAAGTCAAATCATTTATTTCAAATAGGCACATTAAAGGCACTTTTGAACGTCAAAAAAAAAACTAAATAGAAATGATTCTAGTCGCCCATTCGAAAAGGTAGTTTTCGTATGGAGAAGAATGGGCAAGAAACTCCACCGTTACTCTTTTAAAAATGTTTTACAAGGTCTTGTATACATAATAAAAATTATATGTGAACACGATGCACCCATAATAAAATTAGTCTACCACAAAAGGTAAAAATAATTAAAAATTAAGCAATGACAGGTAAATCAAATAAGTGATAGATACATGGTGCTCACATATTTACAAGTTATTTATAAAAAAAAAAAAAAAAAAAATGCAAAAGTAGTTGAACTTTAACAAGTGTGTGAGCCACTGTAGTCGCAGATTGTAAAAATGAGTTAGAATAAGATGTCATAAAAAAAATATATATAAATTAAATTAGGAACAAGTTTGATTTTGTCTAGACTTTTAGATTGTCCTATGGAGCAGGACCAGCATGTTTCCAAACATTCTTATCTTGGATATAATCCTCTAATTTGTAATATCCTTGTTTACAAAGTGTACTTTTAATATGAGTTTTAAATTTTCTTTCATTTAATTGCAATATGTCACAAGGTATTTTGTTGTAGCATTTAACACAGTACCCCATAAAAGATGTATGTACTTTAGATAATCTAAAAAAAGGTTGATCTAATTTATCTTTATTTCTAGTATTAAAATTATGCCTATCACTTATTTTATTAAAAAGATGTTGATTTTTTCTTACATACATAATATTTTCATAAATGAATTGGCAAGGTACCGTCATGATATTAACCTTTTTAAATAGTTCCCTAAGAGATTCGCGACGACGTAGATTGTAAATGGCTCTGACAGCTCTCTTTTGTAAAATAAAAATGGATTCAATGTCAGCAGCCCGACCCCATAGTAAAATGCCATATGACATAATACTGTGGAAGTAACTAAAATAGACCAAACGCGCGGTTTCTACATCTGTTAACTGTCTTATCTTTCTAACAGCATAAGCGGCGGAGCTTAGCCGCCCCGCAATAGATGTTATATGAGGTCCCCATTGTAATTTCTCGTCTAGCGTGATTCCTAGGAAAACTGTCTGATCAATAAATTCTAGTTTTTGGCCATTCAATATGATTTCACATTCGCTACTTCTAACATTCGGTAATTTAAATCTAATGCATTTGGTTTTTTTTTCATTAAGTACTAAATTATTTACCGTAAACCAATCTTGGACCTGAAGAATACAGTTATTCACGTCGTCAAGATTTTGTGACCGTCGGTCTATTTTAAAGATTAACGATGTGTCATCTGCAAATAACACCATCTTCGGTTGATTTTGAAGTAATTGGGGTAAATCATTAATGTAAACTAAAAAGAGGAATGGACCCAATATCGAACCTTGAGGAACACCCATTGTCATTTCAGACCCTAATGAGTTTACGCCGTTTACTTGAACTTTAACCTTTCTATCTTTCAGGTATGATCTTAGCAAGTCAAGTGCTGCTTTTCTAATTCCATAGTGCTCCAGTTTCATCAGAAGTGTCTCGTGGTTTACGCAATCGAACGCCTTAGAGAGGTCGCAAAAGATTCCAATGGCATCTTGTGCTTCTTCCCAGGCGTTAAAAATGTTCTTTATTAGGGTAACACCGGCGTCAGTAGTGCAACGCCCTTTGGTGAAACCGTACTGGTGTTCATGAAAGATGGAATTTTTATTAAAGTGACGTAACATTTGATTGAGCATCAACTTTTCAAACACCTTACTGAGAACTGGTAGAATTGACACAGGTCTATAATTGTTAGGATCTTTACTATCACCGGATTTGAACAATGGTACTACTTTACTATGTTTCATAAGATCCGGAAAGACTCCTTGGTCAACACTGGTGTTAAATATGAAAGCTAAATAGGGCGCAATAGTTTCGATAAAAGATCTACATACTTTTACAGACATTCCCCAGAGATCTTCTGTTGATTTAATGTTAAGATCTCTAAAAGCTTTTATAACAGCCTGGGGGCTTGTATGCTGAAACCTAAACTCCAAAGGGCATGCCTTTACATTCTTTTTAAGTAAGGCAGCAGAAAGCGTGGGGGATGAATTTAAAGCTTCAGTAGTTTTAAGGGGAATATTAGAAAAAAAGTTTTCAAATTCCTGAGCTATTTCTACATCTGAGTTGATGGGGCCATGTGCAGTCTCTAAATTAAATTCAGTGTTAGGCTGTTTTTTCCTACCTGTTTCATTATTTATTATTTGCCAGGTAGTTTTTATTTTATCATCAGCTGATTTTATTTTATTGCTAATATAAAGAGCTTTAGCTTTTTGGCACACACTTTTAAAAGTTTTTGAATATTTTGCAACATACTGATGAAAGTTTGTATTATTCATATGTTGCTTTAAGCCATAGAGTTCAAAAAGTTTTTCCCTGCTTTTACGAATACCTGGAGTCGCCCAGTCACTAAATAAAAACTTTGTGTAAATATTTTTAGTTTTTAGTGGAAAAGTGTCATTAAACTGCGCGTTTAATATTGAAAAGAACTCGGCGTAGAATTCATTTGGGTCACCTATATTATTAAAATTCTGATCACATAACTTACTGGCCAAAGAATTATTTAATTTCTCTAACTTTTTACATGTAATTGTCCTAAACCTTATTTGAATTTTTTGTAAAGGCATGTAGGAGCTAAATGTTATTTTTTGTCCACTGTGATCAGATGGCAACTTATTTACAATTTCTTTGTGTAAGTAATCACAATTACAAAAAACATTATCAATACAAGTGGCAGAAGAAGCTGTCACTCGGGTTGGTTCAATTTGCTAAAATTTGCTTCGCTGTAGTCGGGTAATAACGCTATGTATGTTATTGAACTGTCAAAATAAAAGTCATTGCTACTGTTAGTGTATTACGCAATTACTCTGCGGGTTTTACACTCTGTGTGCCAAATTTCATCCAAATCCGTTCACTCGTTTTTGCGTGATTGAGTAACAAACATACAAACTTTCACATTTAAGTATATAATATTACAAAAACGATAATCGAAAAACATTCATAAGTAATTTAAAATCATAGTAATTTTAAGAAAATAACTAACAAACATTTTAGTAACCAAATCTAATGGCACGCTACTCCATAACATTAAAAATAACGCGTTGAATAACGACTAATAAAATAGTTAAATAACGATTCGGTTTATCGTTTCGGTTATCGGTATAGTGTCGAACACAAACAGGCCGACTCGTCTTCAGTAAGTTATATAAGCATGGAGATGACCATAAAATGATTATATGATTAAGATAATGTTACTAGGAGAGCAGCTTTAGAAGACGTTATGCCATGAGGTGGAATTTAAAAATAACAAACGCTTTAGGCAGCTTTGTCTCAAGCGTTTCTTATTTATAGAATCTATCGGGGTAAGACAAGCGTCTTACCCCCATATACAAGCCGATCCATTCTGTAAAAATCTCAAGGTGCTGCCACACTGCTGTTTAAAAATGTTTACTAGCATTACCTAACATGAAAACCTTTCTGATTTCTCAAAAGCTTTTTGATTAAATGTAGGTATTAGATCACAATGTTAGAAAATGTTTGTAAACATTTTATAACAGCAGTGTGGCAGCACCTTCACAATAAAAACAGGTGAAGTAAGGTTAAAGTGAGCTGTCATTCTACTTGATGCTAACGATTGACACTATTGACAGCTCACTTCAAGGTCACTAAAAGCTCGCCTACGTTTTCACGGTGATATTTTTACTCAGAATAGATCAGATACTTGTGTTCAAGAAGTCTTGTAAAAGACTTGTCAAAAATATGTTTTGTTTTAAATATGTTACCTACTATAGACATATATTGACGTTGTTACAGACATGTATTGTTAACTATTTTTTTTTGACAATAATGACAAGTTGCAAACAACTAGTCCCTACAACTTGTTTCATTCAAAGACGTGTATGATGTCCATCAACCCGGACTGATGAATTGCTTTTTACGGCCCACTCTCTCACAAAGAGGATACCCAATTCCCAGCAGTGGGAACAGTATAGTATGCTGGTTATGTGTTGCTTCATTGTCCCATAAAGATAAAAAATATGCTAAAATAATTTTAATAATAAGTAATTAATAAAAATACTGAGAATCGCGTAAACATCCTGGGACAAACTTCCGACGAAAAAGGCCTTGTATTTTTCTTTGGTACCTCTACACTAATTTAACAAAATTTGACTCATTTTCATTAAAAAAAAAATTAATGAGCTCTTCATGGTAACATCATTAAAATACGCGAAAAATTTGTTCATTAATTAAGGTGAAGAAAAAAGATAATTACGACGAAAAATATAACTGAATAAGGAGTTTATTTATAAACGACGATTAAAATTAAGTGACGTTCAAACGTCAAAATTGTATGGTTAAACAGTCGCTAACCACTACTTAACTTTAATCAACGTTTATGAAAAAGGGGGTCAATACCGTCTTGAGACGTGTGCTAGAGATGTTTTTAACAAATATCATGATTTTGAACAGTTACTAGTTATAACTATCGATAAAATATTCAAAAAAATAGTTAAATGTATTATTAAAAGCATTATAGTTCCAAACGTATGGCTTTTATAAATTTTAACAGTTTATTAAATAAATGAATAGTTTTTGTTAGGTATTTATTTGAAATGCTATTATTGTTCGAAGTTTATGTTTTATAATGTCCGACATTGGTATTTTTTAATTAAAATTATGCCTGTTTTTTATTTACTTACATAAAAGTAGAAAAAATATATCACACGTACCTACTTCTAAATTATTAGATACTGAGTTGTTCGTGTTTCTTTGGAAATATTTATGTTTTTATTATGTAAACTAATATTAATAAAGAGAAAAGATTAAATTCTTTGTATGTTTGTTTGTTATACTTTGACGCTAAAACGGCTGAACGGATTTGAATGAAATTTGGCACATGGGTAGACCATGACCTGGATTAAGACATAGGATACTATTTATCCCGATATTCCCACGGGATCGAGATTTATGCGAGTGAAACCGTGGGGCGCAGCTGGTTTTACATAAACAGATGCATCTTCACATCAAAAAACTTTGAAAGAGAGACAGACAAACATTATAAATTGGATACATTCCAATACAAAGTTTTCCACGGTTCCCTGAGTATTTTTCCACCACAAAATTCTTCCTGAAACTGTTTTCACTGAAAGTTTTCTCTAACAAACTTAATGCTGTTAATATCATCTAGTTTAGCAGTTTCTTTTAAGTAATTTTTCTACAAATATTGAGTTTAAACTTTGTTTGATTTATGGTAGTTCATTAAATGGTTTCGTGTAAGAAAATTTGTAAATATGGAACTACTAGCAGCGCCCCGCGGTTTCACACCCATAAGTTTGATCCCCGTGGGAATATTGGGATAAAAAGTATCCTATGTGTTATTCTGATGTTTAAGCTATATTACTGTAAAGTTTCATCAAAATCCGTTCAGCAGTTTTTGCGTGAAAGAGTAACAAATATCCATCTATCCTAAGAAACTTTCGCGTTTATAATTTGAATAATTAATAAATTAGGAAGTAGGATTATCAGAGGATTTTAGGTTTTCACAAAAAAATCTGAGTTAGCAAATATCTCTTAGCTTTGAAGGTAAAAATGAAAGTTTGTAAAAAGCAGTGTTACGCAGTTTCCATTAAGGGAGCCGATGCTGCCAATATAAGAAAAAAAAATCCGCATTAATAGGTACTCGTAAGTAGCTATATTTTCCTGCATTTTTTTCAACAGATTTCTCCATTAAAGACATTTTTATCAACCTATTACAACGCTCTAAGCTGTACGATCCCATTTAAGGTGTTATATTGAAAAAAAATTGTTTTTTTTATATCGTGTAACTTGTAAAGTATGTGGAATAGGGATTTAACGTTTTGGTATATGTTTTTGGACTCTTTGGTCTAGTACCATGTAAAAGGAATACACAATTAAATGAATTTTTCTCGATAAAAAAAAATTGCTAAGTTATATCTATTTTTTTTACTTTTTTCGACATCACGGCGTAACGCTTAAGAGTTATTTAAGTAATGGAATTTACTTTAAAACATAGAGAATTATCATATCAAAGTTTACTCAAAGTACCTAATTTTAAATTTAATTAATTTATTTTGTTAAAAAAGAAGTAAATTCGTTTTGGCACATACGTCGTTTTATTCTGAGCGCACGCAAGGGACGAATAAAAATGTAACTTAATTGTATGACGATAAAATTGAAATTTCAATGATAATAATCATCGTAGGTGCAAAAATAAAGATAGGCTATCCGACATACCGTGTCATTGAAATTTAAATTTTATTGTCATACTATTAAGTTATATATTTCTACTAGCTTCTGCCCGCGACTTCGTCCGCGTGAAATTTCTTGTACCCCCACCCCGTCGCGTCGCAACACTTCGTATTCGCTTACCGTTCACTCTGAGTTTTTTTCTTTTTGCTCGGCTCCTAAGGGTCATAGCGTGATGTTAAATAGCCTATAGCCTTCCTCAAGAATTGGGCTATCAAATGCAAAAAGAATTCAAATCTGACCGGTAGTTAAAGAGATTATCGCGTTCAAACAAACAAACTCTTCAGCCTTATTATTAGTATAGATAAAAAACTCTATGGCCCATAACTCCTTAATAGGTACCAACTCTTAACATCTTACACACGTGATAACTTTTAAACGAAATATCCGATTGAGATGAAACAAAAAGTATTTTACTTCTTCATAAATACTCTTGATAACATAATGCTTAATTTCGATAAAGATTAATATTACGATACATATTTAACGTAGTTTTTTTTTCTTCAGACGATTTAATAATTATTTTGAACACAAAATCGGTTATTGTGATTAAACCATGATAGCTAGACATATGTTCTCGCGGACTTTTTTGTAGGTCTTAATGGGCTCTACAAACCCGTAGTACATTATTTTGTTCTATTGTCAATAGTTTTTGCAGCGCACGAAAAAATAGGTTTTCGATTTTACACCTTGTGTTACAAAATATCAATTTTATTACGGATCCCTAATTTTGAAGAAAAAAAATATAGCCTATAGCCTTCCTCGATAAATGGACTACCCAACACTAAAATAATCATTCAAATCGGACCAGTAGTTCCAGAGATTAGCGCGTTCAAACAAACAAACAAACAAACAAACTCTGCAGCTTTATAATATTAGTATAGATTAGTATAGATTTGTCGCATAAAAATCCTCAGCCGTGCCGATGCCGATAGTGGGCGCCGGGCCTAAGACGACCCATCTCTCTTCTTTTGCGTTTCAAAAGTAATTGCTTCGCATTTGCTCGCTTAGTAGATCAGTTGCTACGATTTATTTTCGAGGTAGTGCCTTAACCCATGTCCCACATAACCCCACATACCAACCACGACTCAACCAATTATCCCCCACGTTCGTTAACCCGAAAATGCCGACGTCATTCAAACCCAAATCACTTGATCACGACTAAGCCTTCGATTGTCAAAAAAAAAAAAAAAACATGTCTATGACAGCGGCAGGAAACGGTTGACACCATAGACACGGGATCCAAATTGACAGATTATAAGGATTAATGTATACTTGTTCATGCCGCGGCGCTACTTGAGTTTTGTTATCAGTTTTTTTCGTGAGAAGAGTTTAGAAAATAAGTAATGGTTTTTTTTTTGTGGAGTTAATATACTGATACCGATACTTCCCTTTTGTTAAGTTAAATAATCTGGGGGCACGGTAGTGCCGGCCAAGTCGAGCAAAAAGCGACACGGCCGTACCATCCTTTTCTCGAAACAGTTCAGGCCATTTTCGACCCCCCTATAACTTCGTTCTGGATAAAACTAGAAGCCTGAATTTTCATTAACCAAGCAGGCATTGTATTAACACGGTATATTTCAAATTTCATTCAATTTGAACCAGCGGGGTAATTGCGTAACACACTATCAGTAGCAATGGGTTTCATTTTGACAGTTCAACAACTTTCATTGTGTTATTTACGTTGTTGAGCAGACACATTATTCGAACATATGGAGCAATGGATTAGCAATATGCTTGAAAATGATTCAAATTGAGAGTAAAATTCACATAAATATAATTCGAAACAACAACAACTTCAACCTTATACATCTCTACCCACCATAAAACGATAAACAGCGTGATGCTACCCTACATTACTTCACTCATTCTTGGCATCGTACGACAAAGAAACGAACACGTAGCGCTCTTTTGTTTTCTTTTAATGTACCAACTTTTGATCGTATGCGCCGAATTTTCAATTCGTTTTTATATGGTTCAGTAAAGTTCTGTTTATGGCTCGTACAAACTCGGGCCATGAGGTTTACAGGAAGCCCATGATGGTGGAAAGTTTTAGGTTTAGTTTCAGTTTTATTTTGGACTAACTGGTGCCTGTGGTTTTACTCGCATCTTCGGAAACTACTTCTACATGAACACAGATAAAAAGTATCCCTATGTGTGCCAAATTTTATCCAAATCCGTCAAGCAGTTGTTGCGTGATCAAACTCAAACTCAAAGCATTTATTTCAATTAAACCATTTACAGTCACTTTTGAACTGTCAAGCGAGTTAGTCGGAAAGATGAAGCTAGTTGCCCATTCCAAACCGTAGTAAGTTCCTATGGAGAATAACGGACAAGAAAATGCATGTACAGAGTTACAAATATCTTTAAAACAAAAGACATTACAAACATCCGGATCTAGAATTAATTAGGTATGGCAGTCGGTTTATAAAATAGAAAAATGGAGTTTACAAGGCTGTGTTGAGGTCTTTCAATGCACCCTATCCTTCCATCTGGAGCAGCTCATGACTATCTTCAGTTCGATATTTCAGACTAATCCTGGGAGGATTTTCTAGGAACACACACACAGACGGTCTAGAATTAATCCTAGTTTATCTTGACGTCTTAGTCTCTATGCCTGATCCGAGAATCAATACGAGACTGTCGGCTATAGAGGAGCTTGTCTATAGATATTGTCGTTAGATGGCATTACGCTTAGTTCCATCTAACGGTTTAGCTTTATGGTCTTTAAGGAAACCTAAAGCGCGGTCTTTGTCGGACTGCATAGAAAAAAAAAAGAGAAGCGCGATGACACAACCCTGGTAATTTATTGCAAAATATGAAGCAATTATCTATTTACAAAAAATCTATTGTTTGGACTAAAGAATTAAAACACTAGTGTTTTAGTATGTTGCTGGTAGAATAAACTGACAAGAAATCTTAATGATTGTATGTATACTATTATGGATTTATTGCAAAAGAAAGTTTTTAGAGGTATCTTCATGATTTTTTTCTATCGTATCAAATTAGTTATATTATATTTTCAACACACTATCTACCTAGCATATATCCTGAAGAACATCATATATTTTTCTGATTTTGTTTACTGTAGTCGATCTCTGTCGACTTTTGTTGTTTCTAAAACTTGCGTTTTTTTGTGTTTAGGTCCTGTAAGCCCCTTAAGTTACTAAGTCAAATATTATCGAAGTATAACTTAAATAAGAGGGGCTCGTGGCTAAATAAAAACAGCCGCACGGTTCGGTCGAAGGTTAAGCTTCGCTTGCCGAGGTCGGTGGGTACCATTCATTACATATCGAAACCCCTTCGTGCCTCGGAATGTAAGTTAAACCGTTGGTCCCAGCCGTAATTTGTAATGTGAAATGACAACGAATACGTGCGAAATCTTATTACGAACGAATGCTCCAGTAAGCGTGTAACGTGTAGCGGCGTTATTGATGCAAGATTCAGGTTAATAGAGTAATAACAGTATTAGATCATATACCGCTATTAGGGATATGGTATCGAATCAACAGCAGATATCGACTATGCACTCATTAGTAGTATAGTTTATACAGGATGAAACTTCTCAGCCTGAGTAGAAATAACCTTAGAATAATAATAGGTTCAATTACGGGTCACAACCTCCTTAACAAATATCTTTTCAACATAGGCGTCACGGACAGCCCCCTTTGCAGGGGCTGCCTTGACGACGAGGAATCAGCCACCCACGTCATCCTGGAATGCGAGGCTGTGACTTCTCAACGTGCAGAAATCCTCGGAACAATGAGGTCGCTCCGCGAAGCCTGTGAAGCTCCCAGGAAGCTTCTGTGATTTTGGGCGGAGCTAGGCTGGCTCTGTTAGCCAGAGTCCCCACGCACAACGGACCGAATGAGAGTCTAAGTGCGGAAAAGGGAGTCCCATCATCATCATCATCATCATATACAGGGTGATTGGAAGATGGGTGCAAAGCATTAAGGCGAAAGCGCCAGGGTAGCCCGCGAAATTAATTTTTTTTTAGGTTTTTTGCAATTTGCTGGTCAGTATTAAGTTGTAAGATGATTAAAATATGATTCGCGGCCGTAACGAATATGTATTTACAGAATTATAATCATTAAAGTCATCAACACAACTCTCTAAGACCATGTAATCCCCAAGAATGACTATTTCATGAAATCTTGACATTTGGGGATTACATGGTCTTAGAGAGTTGTATTGATGACTTTAATGATTATAATTCTGTAAATACATATTTGTTACGACCGCGAATCATATTTTAATCAACGTACAACTTAATACTGACCAGCAAATTGCAAAAAACGTAAGAAAATTTGAATTTCGCGGGCCACCTTAGAGCTTCCCCCTTAAGGCGAAAGCGCCAGGGTAACCCGCGAAATTAATTTTTTTTTTACGTTTTTTGCAATTTGCTGGTCAGTATTAAATTGTACGTTGATTAAAATATGATTCGCGACCGTAACAAATATGTATTCACAGAATTATAATCATTAATCAATATCTTCGCCTTGAAGCTTTGCACCCATCTTCCAATCAACCTGTATATTTAGGTGAAGGCACATGACATTTACATGAATGTATACAAGGTGTAACAGAATAAACGCAAGTCCTGAAAGTAGTTTGTTCATAATTGATTACTGAATCAATTTCGGTAACTTTTAAGATAGGTATTTTTTTTTAAATTATGTATTTTGCCATACTGATCGCCGATTGAGCCAGAGAAAATTAAATCTTATGTCAAGGCAATAAGACTCAATTTTAAATGCATAAAGTAATGATACATAATAAAAATAGTTAGCTTTAAAAAAAAATGTTTTGATCATTGTATTATGCTTTTAACTCTATACTCTAATTGGGGTGTATGAGGTCTTGCGTTCATTATGTTACGCATTGTATATGTTCGTCGCACCTTGGACAGTCAGACCTGCGGTGCTATTCTGTAGAAATCTCACCGCGAAAACTAAGGTGAAGTGAGCGTGGAGTGAGCTGTCAATAGTGTCATTTCCTAGCAAAAACAAACACACTTCACCTAAGTTTACACGGTGAGTTTTTTACAGAATCGACCGGCTGCTTCCACTTTGTAAAAAAAAAAACCACTGACTGTCACATCTGAGACTGTGACCTCATAGTTTTTTTCGGTGCTTCTACTCAGGGTAGTCGGATAGGAAACACCGACCTCATATTGTTTTTTAAAACCAATTAACAGAAATCAAAATTATTTATCACCATTTATGTTTTATCATTTACCACAGCATAAACTATTCTATTAAATTTCTTCTTCAGAAACATGTCCGAGTTGCTTAAGGTAATATGTAGTATCGAGTATTACATAAAGATTCGAAGTTACTCTAGTGAGTATCACTAGAAAAGAATTGAAACAAAAACGAATCATAGCAGAAATATCGATACCGACTAGTTCGTATCCCCATAACAGTGTTACTTGACGTATCATAAGCTGATCTCACGAGCGGGTGACTCCAAGGAATGGGTGTAGAATGTCTGTGTCTTTACATATTTAACGGTTTGTAGCCAGCTCCTGGGTTAAATGGTTAAAAAAGTATGTCATCACTGGCAACACGCACTGGTCAAAGACTTTCGTCTTGTGACACTGCGGTATGTCAATGTGGGCCGAGAAGATAATGGCGCCGATTCTGTTGTGTCACAAACTAAACTAAATTTAAGTTCAGGCATCTTTTGCTTTCTATTTCATTAAGAAAAGGACAGAAGATAAATATTAGTTTAGTCCTGTCAAATTAGTCAGCGCCTGACGTAAATTGACGTATTTTAATAGCCATTTTTTTTATCTCGTCTAAATTGTCTATGGAGTATCTTAATTTGACAGGACTAAACTAATATTTATATTCTGTCCTTTTCATAATGAAATAGAAAGAAAAAGATGCATGAACTTAAATTTAGTTCAGTTTGTGAACAACAGAATCGGCGCCATTGCGTAGCTTCCCGAACCTATGTTAGTCTAACAAATTTCCCACAAAGATTTCGGAACCTTCTCTATTTCATTAAACTAGTTCAAGCTATAGAAACAATCGTTACGTAAAAATCTATAATGTGACACATAAGTGAGACAGACTACAAACATGACACAAATTCAATACCATCAATGTCTGGATCAGAGAATTCAAAGATGTTTACAATACATAATACGTCTACAAACGCTCTACAGTATATCTGGCTCTACAGCAGGGGTGGCCAACCGTGGTCGATCGTGGCAAGGCAAAAAATATTTCCAACTACAAACCTTATTTTGCAAATCTAGCGAAAGATGCTCAAACGCAATGCTCACATTAATATAAATAACTAGTTACTAAGAATAATTTGCAGTTTTATATTTTCACTCTTAATAAAATAAAAACACTACTTAATTGTGTACTGAACTATGCTGTTTCATATAAGACTAGCTTCTGCCCGCGACTTCGTCCGCGTCGAATTTCACCCTCTTAGGGATGGAATTTCGAAAAACCCTTTCTTAGTGGATACCTACTCTTCACAAAGAACACACCCTCCAAATTTCATGTCTCTAGGAGCAGCGGTTTAGACTGTGCGTTGATATAATTATCAACAATCAGTCAGTCAGTTTACCATTTTATATATATAGGTATAGATTGCAAGAAGTATGTTATTGGTAGATCGCATAGGGTGCCGTCAGTGAATAGTAGATCTTTGGTCTTACCAAGTTTGCCATCCCTGCTCTCCAGTATATCTCGCTCTACAGTACTCATACAAACGCTCTGAGTGTCTCTACACGCACTAATACGTATAATCTACGCTCAGTAACTCTATCCACGTATTACAGCGCTACCAATCAGTATCTTGGCTGTCACTAGTAATTGGTATTCATCTTGACGTCACACATTAGCAATCCTCGTCAATTGAGGGTAAATGGCAAGATTGAGGCAGAAGATCAACTCCGTATCACAATCTTAGCTGAAGAACGAAATCATAATGTAATAGGTTGACAGAGGAGCTCCTGGCAAGGTCGCCATGTAATAGATTGACAGAAGAGCTCTTCAAAATAAGAGAAATTCAACGTGAAGTGTTAAATATGTTTATATTTCAGTTGTCTCCATAGTAAAAGCCTAATGTCTAATGCATTACAATGTATTTATACTGTTAGCTAATGACCCAATTTCATAGGTCATTATGTTACTGCGAATTAGTAAATGTAGCAGTGCAACATTGAATTATGACAACATGCTTCAATAACTAAGGATTCGAGGAATCGCATGTACAGTCAACAAAAGAGATAAGTATGCAGGATCGTCGGATATAGTTGAAGTTTAGTAAGAAACCGATGGATGTTCTCGAATAAAATTTTATTTTATTAATAGAAAACAAACAGCTCAGTTATCAAATTAAATTTCAGTCGACAACATCCATCGGTTTCTTACTAAACTTCAACTATATCCGACGATCCTGCATACTTATCTCTTTTGTTGACTGTACTTAGTCTTGTGGCTGACAATTCTACTTCATGTTTCTGACTGACCGACCTCTTGTCAATTCAAAAGTACCTGTAAGTAATTGGTTTATCATACTAATATTATAAAGGCGAAAGTTTGTGAGTGAGTGCACGTGTTTATGTGTGTGTGTGTTTATGTGAGGGTGTGTTTATGTGGGGGTGTGGGGGTGTGTTTATATGTTTGTTACTTCTTCACGCTCGTTTGAGCGTAAATTTTATCAAAATTGATAAAATTTTGTATGGAGGTAGCTCACACCCTGGACTAACATAAAAGCTACTTTTTATCCCGATATTCCTACAGGATCGACATTTATGCGGGTGAAACCGCGGGGAGCAGCTAGTCTATAATAAGCATTTCATGTCTACAACAACTTTCAACAGCGGGGTTATTTCGTAACACACATTATAAAATGTCAATTGATCGCAATCTCTTTCATTTTGACACTTCAGCCACGTTCGTTGCGTTATTTACAATGTTTAGCAAACGAATTTTTCAAAGCTATGAATCAGTGGATTTGGAATTTCCTTAAAAACCCTATCTCACGTAATATTCCACCTTACCCCTTAATAAACATTTATATTTATACTTTTCTTCTTCAGTTATCAAGTTTTGCCTTCTGTTTGTCCTTATAATATGGCACACGTCGACTACATGAAGGCAGGCGTCTAATGTTGATGTTTATTCAGTTATATTATAGCCTGACTGATAGGTTGCGTCATAGGATTAATCAATCCTGAGTCTAATTTTTAAGTCACTAGGTTTACGTAACGAAGGTAAGAAGATCTCGTTGATGGAAATATAAGTCCTTTATTTTTTTTTTACATACTATAAAAGCTCATAAAAACAGGCGCGACACAAAGACACCCCTCGTTGCGCGACTTGCGGTGCCTCTGTGTCGCGCGCGATTTTATCGCGTGTCGCGCCTGTTTGAAGGAGCCTTCAAACAAAGTCGCTCCCGCTACCTGTTAACTTAGATCTTTTAAACTACGCAACGGATTTTAATGCAGTTTTCAGCAGATAGATAGAGTGATTCAAGAGGAAGGTTTATATGTATAATACATGTATATTATAGGAGAGAAAAGCCGAGAAATTCAAAGATTCGTAATGTGAGGTCGTAACAAACATATTTTTGTGCGCTTACATTGCAAACGCTGGCTAAACCTTACGAGATAGATCAAATTAATGTACTACGGAATTGTATATCTTAAAAATATCAATAAAAAAGTCTGGATGGTATATGTTTAGCTAGAGTGACTGCCTATCTGACCACCCCAACCCAGTCACTGGGTAATACGATACCCCTTGGTAAGACTGGTTGTCAGACTTTCGGGCTTCTGACTATCCGTAACGACTGTCAAAGATCCACGAATGACAGCCGGGACCAACGGCTTAAGGGTCAGTTCACACCGAGACGCGACGCGACGCGCAGTTTTCAAGATAGAAATACAATTACAGACCTTATCTACTACACTAAAAGATACACAATTCAGTGTCTACCTACTACGTCGAGCTACGCAGCGCGTCGCCGCCGCCGCGCGGCGTAGCTCACTGAATCGTGTACCTTTTTGTGTAGTAGATAAGGTCTGTAATTGTATTTCTATCTTGAAAACTGCGCGTCGCGTCGCGTCTCGGTGTGAACTGACCCTAAGGCGACTGCATGACCTTAAGCGCGGTTTTGTCGTAGAAAAGAAAGTGAAGCGCGATGACACAACGCTGGTAATTTATTGCAAAATATGAAGCAATTTACTATTTACAAAAAATCCATTGTTTGAACTAAAAAATTAAAACACTAGTGCTATAATATGTTGCTTGTAGAATAATCTGACAAATAAATAACAATAGGCTGATATTATTAAGCGGTCGTGGTAAAAACTCTACGATGTAAAAGATAACAAAACGTCATCAAAATAAATACTTTATCAAACACAATAAGTACCTCAGGTATATAAGTTACACAAACCATATTGATTTCAATCATGGCGAGTGGAGCTGGGATACTTGGCTGTCAGTTTGAAGTACTCTCGACATTATTAGTAAATATTTATTGTTTTAATGACGAAGCAATATGGCGGTTAAAAGCTTCGAGTCGTGTTCGAGTGCTTGAGAGAGGTGCCTTTTGTTTAACTGTGGAAGGATTATAGGCTTATCAAAAAGATTATACGTATATATTATCTTTAAAGCAAAAATAATACCTAACAATAATATCATAACAAAAATAAAATTTAAAATTAACTTTAACTAAAAACATTATAAGTACAGTCACGAGCACCAATATGTCAACACTTGGCAACTTTGAATTGCGATTTTTTCACAAAATAACGAATGCAACGTTGAAATACGATACTTTACATATACCTATGGGTTCGAAAATACTATGTTCCTAATAATATAAAATTTCATTAAAAAATAAAGGAGAAAATGGCCTTTGAATAAAGCCAAGTGTATACATACTTTTGCTCGTGACTGTACTCTTATCAATTCAAAAATCTGACGGCACGGTTGGCGCAGTGGTTAAGCGATTGACTGCTGCGCTGCGTGTCGCGGGTTCGATTCCTGCACGGAACAAATATTTGTATGACCTACAAGTAGTTGTTCCGGGTCTGGCTGTTTGTGTACGTGAATTTAAATGTTTGTAAACGCACCCACAATACAGGAGAAATTCCAAGTGTGGGGGGGCACCGTTTTAAAAAAAAAAAAAAAAACTCTCCACCACTTTTTGTTCTAACGATGGACGGCCGGATTGGTCACCGATGTGCACTGGTTAGTTTTAGCTAATAGTTCGCTTATACCCGATATTTTTTTTTTTTGTTGTTACTCTTTGTCTCAGTACCTACTTAAGTGGTTATTATTATCTAAATTATGTAGTCGATGATTTTGGTGCACGGTAAATCTCTAATGAGTTTATGTTGGCACCAACTTAAATGTATAAAATGTATGTGTACTACTGATTAAATAAGTAAATAAATAAATCTACTTAGTACTTATATGATCTTACGGAGAGTCTTGAAACATGAAGATGTCCCCTTCACAAATATAGGTAAGTGTTCGTTAAGAGTGATAGTCTGGGTGGTGGCTAAGGGTTCTCAACCCTTCCGGATTGCCCGGGAGACTCCGGTAATAAAGGTTAACCGGTTTTTCTTTTTTTTTTCGAATGTGAAATCATCAAATGGCCCCCCCCCCCCCCCCTAGCGCTCTTACGCACTAGCGGTTAGCCGCTTTTCCAGTTTAATATGCAACCGCTTAATATGATTGTACGCTACGTACTAAACCGCAACAAAATTTCAACCACGGCGGTTGAATGGAGAGCCGCGGCCCGCTTCGCCGCCAGCCGCCTTCTTGTGTATACGCACTGGCGATGGCGGTTCAATCACTTTGCGGCGAGCCGCCGGTGAAGTTGCACGTGTTTTGAGTTGCGCAGCCGTGAACTTCGACGCAGAGAAATTCATTGTTGATATATTCAACAACGAGAAGCTACTTGGAATTGTGAAGGAGCAGTATATAAGAATAGAAATTTGGTTTTCGGGACACAACACGCCTTCAAGTGGTCCAACCGCTTAACGCGGAAGCGGTTGCATCGCGGTTTCTTCGAGGTTGGCCGCCATGGCGGTCAGCCGCGATGAAACCGCGCGGACCGCTCAAACGAACCGCCTAGGCGTCCAACCGCTAGTGCGTAAGGACACTTAGCTTATTGCTTAATCCATTATATACTCCATAAATGTTAGAAAAACGTGTCTGCTCAACAACGTAAATACCGCAATGAATGTTGCTGAAACCCACTACCGATAGTGTGTTACGCAATTACCCTGCTGGTTGTCGGACTTTCGGGTTTCTGATGACCTGCAACTACTTTCAAAGATCCAGGAATTACAGCCGGAACCAACGGCTTAAAGTGCTTTCCGAGATCATTATCACCCATCATCATTATCATTCTACCAAGCCTTTTCCCAACTATGTTGGGGTCGGCTTCCAGTCTAACCGGATGCAGTTGAATACCAGTATTTTACATAGAGCGACTGCCTATCTGACCTCCACAACCCAGTTACTGGGTAATACGATACGCCTTGCCTTGATACATCAAGCTACCCCAAATTGTAAAATTTTCCCAATCAACTTTGAACCTTATGCTGTAGCGTTAAAGTTGAAAATCTATGAAAGAAATTTGACAGATTGTAGTAGCTTGCTGTGCTGGCGTCTGTACAGAGCTTGGTATGTAACGATCATAGACCCATCCACGGACCAAACGCAGCAAGCGTAGCTTAACCTGTGTGTAAGGCTGTTATTACTTAGCCACAAGCCCCTCAATACCAGTACTTGACATGGAGCGACTGCCTACCTTACCTTTTACTAGCCACATCATCATCTGCCTAGCCTTTTCCCAACTATATTGGGGTCGGCTTTCAGTCTAACCGGATGCAGCTGAGTACCAGTATTTTACATGGAGCGACTACCTATCTGACCTCCACAACCCAGTAACTGGGCAATATGATACCTTTTACTAGCCAGGAGCCCCTTAAATAATATAAAAAAACTGCAATACTCACGTGTAAATAGGCGACTCATGTCCCTGCTTGTACCAGATGACGAGTCCCATGCGGTCGTCAGGCAGTGCAGGAGTGACGTCACAAGGTAGCTCCACACCGCCCCCTGTCGGCGCGTGCAGGGACTCGATTGATGCTGCAACAAAAAAAAGGATGTTTTAGATATTTTTGAAGGCAATAAAACGAAAAAAGAAACAATATAATACTGTACACATTACTTATGTGAAACGTAACAACAATAACGCTAATTTGTTCGATTATTCTGTTACATCTCTTATTGCATTGCATCCAAGGATTGCAGACATGCATCAAGGAGTTTTAACCCGTAGAAGGCGTGGGGCCCTGACGGGTTCACTGCTGACATCTGCGAGGCCGCCATTAGTGTCACCAATGGCGCCAATGTTCCTGGCCATAACAAACAAATGCCTCGAGCTTTCCTGCTTCCCAGAAAAGTGAGGTATTCCACTCAGAGCACTGATTTCAACCGCACTCGGATGAACGGCACCTGAGTACTTCCACTGAGGAAGGAGGTGGAAGGTAGCGGCGGTCGTTGTTCTAAGAAAACACACTACCGATGTCAATCTGAATAATTTTGAAGGATATTGCTAATCCATTGCTTCATATGCCCCAAATATGTGTCAGATAAACAACGTAAATAACGCAATGAATGTTGTTGAACTGTCAAAATGAAATCCATTGCTACTGATACTGTGTTACGCGATTACCCCGCTGGAAAGGATAATTATACCCATCCAAAATCTTACCGACCGAGCTCCTGCTTATCCTCGGAATTTTTTGGAGAAGACACTCAGGTGGCACATGCTACCCCGAATGAATCCATGGCAGTATGGATTTGTGCCGCAGCGAAGTACGGCGGACGCTTTGTACGACATGATACAGCATAATACACACCGGTGTACATCTCCCGCCTGCACTACACCACTAAGGCGGAGGACATCGTGGAGTACGTGCGCCAGAAGACGAAGTACGCGCCGAGGGTGCAGTTATTGGAGTCGCACCGCAACGTCAACTTCAAGGCGTTCGTGGTGCGCGTGCCGAATTGCTATCTGCCCGTCGTCATGGAAGAAGACTTCTGGCCGCAGGACGTGGTGTTCCGTCGCTTCCGCGGACAAGTACCACAGAGCAGCTCAAGAGTTAGCTAGTGAAGTACCGTTTTATAATAAGAATATAATATATGTATGTTTAGGTTAAGGTATTTATGTATGGGCCTGCGTCGCCTGAGATAAATAAATAAATAATAATATAGACTTAAGGCTAAAGGAGAAGATCCTGGTGGTAGTTGTCTCCCTAGACATAGTGCTTGTTCACGTAGCTTAGGAACGCGCGGGCGCGGTGACGGGTGCGGGCGCGGTGGACTTGGTTCGCCGCACCTGCGTTTTGTACGTGAACACTTGCATAATATGCTGTGTGTTTGATATTTTAAGAGCGCGCCCGCCACCGCGCCCGCCACCGCGCCCGCAAGTCACAAAGCACATAGAGGAGTTTGACAGTGCGTGGTGGCCAGCAATTAAAAGTCGACTGGCGGTGGAACACTGTCCATTTAACCTCCGAAAACTGGTGGGAAACTACCTAAATCCGAGGTAGCAGGGCATTGACGCGCAAACTGTTAGCGTTTTTACCCGACTGCGCGACGCAAAGGAGTGGTAATGTGTTCATCAGCCTATGTATGTATGTATGTACGTATGTATGTATGTTCTTTTGAAGCACAATACAGACCAAACGCCTGGGCCGATTTTTATGATTCACACGTCAATCGATTCCTCTTAGTCCGGCGAGTGTCACTAAGGACATGACGTTAGTGAAAATTCAATATGGCGACTACTATGTATGTATGTATGTCTTCAAGAATTTTTTTTTTTCTCAAAACATATCGAGTGGGGTTTCGAAATAAAGGGCTTTAAAAGTTGATTACAAAAATATAAACAACTTATATGGTTAAAAGTAATTCGAAGTGACAAATCGTAAAAAACACGTACCAAGAACTAAATCGTCAGCGAAATCTTTCACATTTAATTTTGTAAACTAAAAAGCTGGCGGGACCCATTTGAATTTGAAAATATAATAAAAATGGTATATATTCCAACTTTTATTTAATTTAAAATGGGCTTATTTTAAGCTTTTCAGTTATTTTAACTTAAGTTTTTTACCGCAGTCGGGTTTTTTATTTTTTTTAATAACTTTTTTTTTAATCGTATGCATTACGTGGATTATTATCCTTTAGTTATCAATAAATAACCACCAAAACGTTTTGATTCGACGGATGGCGATAAACATAGGGTAAAATAAACACCGATATAAAGAGACATCGCGAGATTACAGTAGCGCATCATAACGACAAACCAATTTGGAACAAAATGGCGGAAGCGTCCACAAAGATGGCCGCTTGCAGGCAATGTTATAAGATGGAAAACGCCCACTGTCAATAATAACTTATTTACCTTAACTACTGAATTACAACCTTGCAGAACAACCAATTACTTCACACTTATTTTTTTTTCGTTCTAGGGTTCCGTACCCAACTTGACCCTATTACTAATGCTCAGCTATCCGTCCGTCTGTCACAGGGCTACATCTCTTGAACCGTAATAGATAGACGCTTGAAATTTTCACAGAGCTCCTGTCTTTTTCTTTTCCTTTTTTTTTACAATTATTATTCTCTAGAAAAATACTTTCTTAAATATTAACTTAGAAATAAAGTTAAACATCAATGGGAGTCCACATACAAAAAACATGCCTTTTTTTACAAAGCAAAAAAAAATGCATTAAATATTTTTCGGTGGTACAGACAGAACCCTTAGTGTGCAAGCCCGACTCTCCCCTGGCTGCTTTGTTTATCTTTTTCAGATCATCAACGATAAAAAATATAGTAATCATTTATCGAATTTTCCCCCAAGCTGTTGTTGGATGTGCAATAATCACAGTGAAAAAATAACAGTTCCACCCTCCCATATTACTGTTATTTTCATCGCTATAAATTTGCGATCCATGAAGAATTATTGGGCTAAAATGATACACCGGTGGGCAAGGGGCATAATTTTAATGATTGCTTTCGGGCACAATTCTGGATGTACGAATTTCGAATTATGCTTTTAACTGACGACACGGTAACAAAGTCAGTTATGCGTTTTTGTTTTTTGTAGCCTGTAACGTCTGGCGGTAATGCATTAGTGATTTAAAGTGTGTAAATTATATGATCCTACTGGAAAAAATCTGTCGAAATAGAGGTATGAGGAACAGGGTGTAGGGTTCACTCATACTCTATAGAAAAGGGAGGATCCTCCGACCAGAAGGGCGTTGTATCTGGCGGGCAACTGCCCGATGAATCATGTCGGGCCGTTGTATCTATGCTAGTTGCGCGGTAAACTCTGCTTGCGAGATGCAGGATTTTGCGTGACGTCAGTATGACGCGTTATTCGCATGTGGCGTTGTAGATACCGCTACAATGATATGGTTAGAAATGGGGTGACTACCGAGATTACGACTAATAGAGAAGTGTGGAAGTAAAATATTGTTTTCTAATTACTCTAATCTACCTGAGGGAATTAGTTTTCACCGATCATAGACGCAGCTAAGTAGTCAGTAGGCAGAAACCATCGAGGAAACTTACATCTATACATTGCAGCGCACGGCCGCTATACGCTTGCTAACAGATGTGGTCATAGTATGCACGGGATTTTGTTTTCAAATTGGGCAGATGTAAGTTTCGTCGATGTTACGTACAGTCAACAGCAAAAGTAGATGATCAAAATCAGAAATTCAATACTAATTATAAGAATCAGGGTGGCAAATCAAACAAAATGTTATGTAAGTAGATAGTTGCTTATATTTTTTTCACAGTGGATACACTTATCAAGCTACGTCCGTCCAATTCGACGGTCTACCCCCGAATCCCTCCCTCTGTCAACTTGTTCCTATTTATACAATCAGTTATCAGTACTTCTTAATCATAAACAATATAAATAAATAAAAAATAATTATCCAAATATGATTCTTACAATTTTAGTCTATTCCTCCAATTCTTTAAACATATTTTTACTTTGCTTTTTAATTGTAGTCAAATTACATACTTTTCAATGTATTCTAATAAACGTTCCTAAATTAGACATAAATAAAATAATAAGCGTAAGTAATACGTATATAGATCCGAATAATAACGGTGTAAGAATATATGATTACCCTTAATTCTAACATAATGAACGGAGTTCGCGTCAGAACTGTGTGGCGTCAAAGTGATTCAAAAGTATGTGATTGTAAATTATACCAAACATTTACTACTAGTACAGCTGCCATACATTCGTGATCAGTTTTGACTCCTATTGAATTTCTAATTTTGATCATCTACTTTTGCTGTTGACTGTACCAGCCAATGAGTTGCCCTTGAAGGATAAGTTACCATGTTTGTAGTTTGGTCATAATTATAATTATGGACACGGAAACACCAGGAGTACCTAAAATATCTGTGTACTTACTTTTTTTTGAGTTGCAAGAAAAGAAGCAAAGAAAGGATAGATTATTGATACTATCATATGATACATTACTTCTTTGTATCCACCCTTACACCCCTGGGCGTTACGCCCAACGCTCAACTCAGTGGAATATAGCCACAAAATAAATAGCAACAGAAGCTCAGCTCAATACAACGAGCGAAAACAGGCGCACTCACACATATGTAATCTGCAATCGCGGTTTATTTGCCAAAAATGTAAACAAATATGAGTTTATGGAAACATAACTTTAATTCCTACACCCTAAAGTTCAGTTTACGGTACAACTTCAAATATTTTTATAACTTTTTCAATAGTGTTAGTCAGTCTGAAATCAACTTAATTTCCATTAAAATAAAGTTTAAGTAAACAAATATGTTTAACTTGAAATAATATTGTTTTGAAACATATAGAGTTGTTTCCACAGGGGCGGCACGCGTCGGCACGGGCAACTGCAACCGTCGACACGTGTCGACAAAATATCGCCTTTACTCTAAGCGTAAATTAAGTTGATTTCAGAATGACTAGTACTATGAAACGGTAATTTATTACTTCTGGTCTCTTCTGGTCTTTTTATTTATGCATTCTAGTGTACCTACCTATTGTGCCTTTTAGTCTGTGCTAAATAAATGTATTTTCTATCTTTATTTAAGGAATTTAAGTTGAAGCGCAATAATTATGAACTTTATTTGTGGGTATTAAAGTATTGTTTCCAAAAACACATTTGTTTACATGTTTGGAAACTAAACTGCGATCGCAGGATACGTTAAGCGTGTCTGTGTCTATGTGTGCGTGCGGTTTCACTTGTTGTAATGGCGTTCGCCTTCTGTTGCTATCTGATCTGTGCCCCACTGGATTATAAGCGGGATGAACATCAATTTACATGCTAATCAATCCGGCTCATCTTTGCGCAGCCTCCCGTATCGGATTAATGCATGCTCATCTTACTAGTTATTAATATTCCTGGGATTATATGTATTCGAAATTATATGGTTCAATTGATTTGAGTGTTTGACGTAATAAGATTAAACCTATGTTATGGCAAAAAGTAAAAAACTGGCCAATTGCGAGTCGGACTCGCACACGAAGGGTTCCGTACCACAAGGCAAACACGCCGAAAAAAAACACGTTTGTTGTATGGGAGCTGTAGTGTATGTAGATATCAATATATCGCACTACAAACCGATAACAGTATTGTGACGTTGCCTCGGGCGCGCACGTCGTCGCTCGGTTATAAATACCGGTCCGAGTGGTGAGGGGGGCAGTCGTTGTCGGACTGTCGGCCTGTGCGGTGGTGCGTTGGCGAGTCAACTATTATCAGTAAATGTGCATATTTTACATTGGCGACGAGGAGAAAACCGTGAGTGTTTATAAATTTTAATAGAAAAAAAAAAGAGAATAAAATAATGACGATTATTCATGTCTTTAGGAAAAAGTAAACAACATTTGTTTTTGAAGGTAGGTTGAAATAAAGTTGTTTTCTTAATGTATTGTTTTGTAACTATTTAAATGCTATCTTGGTTGTTATGGAAAAAACCTACTGATCTCATTATTTAAACATAAACATAGCATCACGCCTATGTTCCCCAGAAGGGTAGGCAGAGACGTGTGGTGCAACCATGTTTAACCAGTTACGTAGGGCATGTCTGCTGCCATTAACCGGACGCCAGTACATACTCCGATCTATTATTGGAAGGTTCTTGGTGGAGTAACTGAGTGACGCTGCCCGACCTGGGAATCGAACCCGGGACCTCATACTTAGCTATTTGATTTGTGCTACATGATTAGTTAATCATCTGAAAAAAATAAATCAATGAGCACATAAACGTGATCGCAGTAGAATATACCTACATTATCTACTGGTCATTAAATTGACAAGTCATCTGAGAATGACATTAATAGCAGTAGAATATGCCTACTGGTCATTAAATTGACAAGTCATCTGAGAATGACATTAATAGCAGTAGAATATGCCTACTGGTCATTAAATTGACAAGTCATCTGAGAATGACATTAATAGCAGTAGAATATGCCTACTGGTCATTAAATTGACAGTTATCAAAGACAAAATAGGTCAGCAATAGTGGTACTTTTTATGTACATACTGGTCATTAAATTGACAAATACTTTAGCTTTGCAGATTAGTGCATCATTAATTTATTGGTTCCAGGTAATTAATTAATAACATGAGTTCTCAACTCACGTTAGAGAAGTTTGATTGTGAGGGGGAACCTTCATCAGTAGGAACAAGATGGGAACGCTGGAAGCGGGCACTCGTGATCTACCTGGAAGCTGCTGGCATCGAGAGTAGTGAGAAAAAACGTGCTTCGCTACTACATTTTGGTGGACTAGAATTGCAGGAAATATTTTATAATATACCAGATGCAAATGTATCAACGTCAGATGGAGTGGATGTCTTCAGTGTGGCTATCACCAAACTCGATGCATACTTTCTACCTAAACAAAGTAAGGTCTATGAACGTCACCTTTTTCGATTAATCAAACAAGAGGCGAATGAAAAGTTTGAAAAATTCCTAGTACGACTTAGACAACAAGCAGACAAATGTCAGTTTAAGGACAAAGACGATCAAATAATCGATCAGATTACAGAAAAGTGTTCCTCTAAAGAGCTGAGAAAGAGAATTCTACAAACAGGAGACGCAATAACACTAACAAATATAATTACGGAAGCAAATACTCTGGAAGCTGTAAGTCGACAAATAGAAGAATTCGGAGAAAGCAGCACATCAACTGAAAACATAAACAGAGTAAAAAACATGAAAACAGAAATAAAGGAAAAAAATAATGATAAGAAGTGGAAAAGAAAATCAGGATGTGGAAGATGTGGGAGCTCAGGACACGCGTCTCAAGATAGCAAATGCCCAGCAAAAGAAAAAGATTGCCACAAATGTGGGCTAAAGGGACACTTCAGACAATTCTGCAGGACAATGACACGGGACAGAACGAATAAAAGGAAATATGAGGGAAACAACAACAATCAAAGCGAAAATAAAAAAATGAAAAGAGATAACAAAAGGAACGATACAAACCATATAGATCAAACAGAGTCCGAAGACATACAATATGTATTCAAAATCGATGATGACAGTGTATTAGATTGCCGTATTGGCGGAATGAAAGTTAAAATGTTAGTAGACTCTGGGTGTAAATGCAACTTAATCACAAACAAAACCTGGGACAATATAAAACAAAATAAGGTACAGGTTCGTAACCAAACATTCAGTTGCAATAAAACTTTTTATGGTTATGGAAGTAAGAAACCCCTTGACCTAATAGGATCATTTGACGCAAATATAAAGATCGCAGATAGATCAGAAAATGCAACTTTTTACGTCATAGCTGGTGGAACTAGAGATCTGCTTGGGAAAGAAACTGCCATGGCTATGGGTGTACTTAAAATTGGATTAGAAATCGACCAATTAGAAACTAAGACAGAGTTTCCGAAATTCAAGGATGTTTTAGTGGAGGTACCGATCGATGGGAAAGTACAACCAGTTTCTCAACCATTAAGAAGGATCCCCATACCACTAGAAGAAAAAGTTGATAAAAAAATAAAAGAACTGTTGGAGAAAGACATTATTGAAGAAGTTCAAGGATCTTCGAGATGGGTATCGCCAATAGTGCCGGTTTTGAAAACTACCGGAGATGTTCGCATTTGCGTAGATATGAGGCGAGCCAATAAAGCAATTCTACGTGAAAATCACCCATTACCCACTATGGACAAGCTACTACCGAAAATGAAAAGTGCGAAGTACTTTTCAAAACTGGACATAAAAGATGCTTTTCATCAGATTGAATTACATCCCGATTCTCGACACATTACAACCTTTATTACAAGTAAAGGCCTGTTCAGATACAAACGACTAATGTTTGGAATATCCTGTGCCCCGGAAATTTTTCAAAAAACCCTAGAACGAATGTTATTGGGATGTAATGGCACTATTAATTTTATAGATGACATTTTGGTATATGGGAAGGATTTGGAAGAACACGATCAAAGATTAGAAACAGTAATGAAAACTCTAGAAGGAAATAATGTAGTACTGAGAAAGGACAAGTGCATATTCAGGGAAGAAAAGGTTCAATTTTTAGGACACGAATTATCACACGAAGGTGTAAAACCATTAGATAAGTACGTGACAACCATTCAAGAATTTCGTCCACCTATGAATATAGGTGAGCTTCAGAGCTTCTTGGGATTAATAAATTATGTTGGAAAATGGATTCCAAATTTGGCAACAACTACTGAACCATTAAAAGAACTGCTTAGGAATAAACAGAGCAAAACCACAGAATTAAAAAGTATTTGGGGCAGTAAACAGGAATTTGCATTTAACAAATTAAAATTGGCTTTGTCTAATATTCCTACTCTAGGATACTATGACGTCAAAGATCGGACTATAGTAATAGCAGATGCCAGTCCGGTAGGACTAGGAGGAGTATTGGTTCAAATTAATGATCATGGACCTCGCATTATAGCATATGGTCACCGGACACTAACAGACTGTGAAAGGCGATATTGCCAGACAGAAAAAGAAGCCTTAGCTCTGGTCTGGGCTGTGGAACATTTTTATGTTTTTCTGTTTGGAAAAGAGTTTGAATTAGTGACCGATCATAAACCACTTGAGGTTATATTCGGTCCTAAATCAAAACCATGCGCAAGGATAGAAAGATGGATACTACGCCTTCAAGCATATACATTTAAAGTAATATACAAGCCTGGCAAAGAAAATATAGCAGATAGTTTATCAAGGTTGTGTAAATTAAATAAAACATCACAGGACAAGTCGGAAAAATATATACATCAAGTTGTTGAAGGAAGCAGGCCAATAGCAGTATCACTGGAAGAAATTATGGAGGCATCAAAGCAAGACAAGGAAATATTAAAAGTAAGGGAAGGCCTGTATAACAACAAATGGGATGAAGAGGTAAAAAATTTCAAAATCTTCCAAAATGAATTATGCTTTTACGACGGAGTTTTATTGAGAGGCACTAGAATTGTAATTCCAAAGAAATTGCGCAATCAGGTTCTGACAGCGGCTCACGAAGGGCACCCAGGAATAGTCCTAATGAAGGCGAGACTAAGAACGAAAGTATGGTGGCCTAGATATGACAAAGAAACTGAGAACTTGGTCAAATGCTGCAAAGGCTGTACGTTAGTTTCAGCCCCAAATCCTCCAAACCCATTAAAGCGACGGGCATTACCATGTGAACCTTGGGTAGATACATGTATTGATTTGATGGGACCTTTACCTAGCAGCGATTACATATTGGTAATCGTCGATTACTTCAGTCGATACAAGGAGGTGAAGATTTGTCGTAAAATTACCAGTGCAGACATAATAAAATCTCTAAAAGAGATTTTTAGCAGACTTGGTAACCCGATGACGATAACAGCTGATAATGGTAGACAGTTCTGCAGCGAGGAGTTCAAAAAATTCTGTAGTGACAGGAATATAGTTTTGCATAATACGGTACCATACTGGCCTCAACAGAACGGAGAAGTCGAACGTCAGAACCGAGACATTCTAAAGCGACTAAAAATTAGTCAAGTTGAACATAAAAACTGGAAAGAAGCTTTGTTAGAGTATTTGGCTATGTATAACAGTACACCACACAGCGTTACAGGTAAAACTCCTGCAGAATTATTCTTTAAAAGGCAATACCGTGACAATATACCTATGGCAGGAGATATTACACATACACATAAACCGGAAGATTCAGACGTTAGAGACAAAGATCAAGAAAAGAAAGAAACTGGGAAAGAATATACAGATAAGAAAAGAAGAGCTCGTGAATGTCAATTAGTGCCTGGGGATAAAGTTTACGTTAAGAATATGGTCAAAGATAAACTAAGCCTAAATTATGACCCAACTTCCCATACAGTAGAAAAGAGTAAAGGGGGAGATATAAGTGTTCGAAACGATATAACTGGGAAAGTATCACGAAGAAATGTAGTTCATTTGAAAAAAATTGAAGGAAAATGGGAAGTTATAAGCGACCAAAATAAAGAAATTAACACAGGAGAAGATATAAATGAATCAGAAAATGGAATAGAAGAAGAAGAGGAAGGGTAAAAGGAAACACTAAATTAAACCATAAAATAATTTTTAAATATTATTGTACTTTGATTTTGTTATGCGCCAGAGATGTCAATTAATTATTAATAAAAATAATAATATGCTAAATGTTTTATTAATAATTCTGGGTACATATAACTAGTTAAAACAAGGAAGGGAATGTAGTGTATGTAGATATCAATATATCGCACTACAAACCGATAACAGTATTGTGACGTTGCCTCGGGCGCGCACGTCGTCGCTCGGTTATAAATACCGGTCCGAGTGGTGAGGGGGGCAGTCGTTGTCGGACTGTCGGCCTGTGCGGTGGTGCGTTGGCGAGTCAACTATTATCAGTAAATGTGCATATTTTACAGGAGCCCCCCTTAAATATTTATTTTATTCTGTTTCTAGTATTTGTTTTTATAGCGGCAACAGAAATACTTACATAATTTGTGAAAATTTCAACTGTCTTCAAAACCGTCTTTAGGTGACTAGGAAAATTTTGGCACAGTAACTGAAGAAGCGACAAGCAAAAACGTGACAGTTTCGCTGCAAAAAATCCAGCCGCTTGTAAAAAAAACCCTGGCATATTTATTCACTAGACGCTACATGGCAACTTTTATTAAAGCGCCCATCTGGCATTGTGCCAAAAGTATGGCAATGTAGCAGATTGCATGTGACGTCATTTCCCGTTAAAACTACCCTCGTGAAATTAAATCGAATTGGTTTTAACGAAGTTTTTAAACTGGTTAAAAGGGGTAAATTGATAGTCACTTTGGTTGGTAGTTTTTAATTTAATTAAGCTATAGGTCACGACAACTCTGTCGTGATACACACAATATTCACCGCTCTGAACAATTTCCTTTACTTTTTCAGCACAAAATAAAATGCAGATTTTTTCCTGTAACGTGGATGCTTTTTCAGCCGTTTTATTAGGTACTACTTTTTTAGGATTCCGTACCTGAAAAGGAAAAAACGGAACCCTTATAGGATCACTTTGTTGTCCGTCTGTCTGTCAAGACCCTTTATCTCGGGAACAAGTTAAGAGTAAGAGTAAGTATAGAGTTGTAATTAAAATTATATACTCAGATCTACAGTCCGTTGAAGCTGTGAAAAAATCAGACTTCTAAGTTAACGTAAAAAAAAGATACGGCCGTTTATGCCGCAAAAAACGTATATTTCGATACGCTCAAGGGAATCAAAATGTATAGGGTACTTCCTGTTTACCTAGAATCATGAAATTTGGCAAGAAGCAAGACATGTAGCACAAGTAAAGCACACACCGATTTCTCTCTTTTAGTCGTCAGTAATTTGACTTTCGAAAGAAGAAGACAAAGCGTTGTGTAACTATACAGACGCTATACAACGGTTATTAGTAGGGGGATCAGGGGGCCTAATAAGGCCACTTTGGCAGAATCATAAAAGGATAACATAATGGACAGTTAACTGTTAAGTTAATCGTATCAAATCCAATTGGTGAAGAATTTTTCAGTAATTTTTTTTTGTCTGTGCTAATATACCAATCAATCCAATCCAAATCCAATCCCAATCTCTTTGATTATATTATACCTACGTAGTGCAGCGAAAAAAAGAAAAAGACTGACTGTCTTCGCCATATTATGATTCATAATGTTATCCTTATAAGATTCCCCAAAGTGGCCTTTTTAGGCCCCAAGGTCTGTTGAGTTCCGCCAGCTAATTTAATTTGAATTGGAACACAGGATTGAAGTTTTATTACTCATCATCTGCCTAGCCTTTTCCCAACTATATTGGGGTCGGCTTCCAGTCTAACCTGATGCAGCTGAATACCAGTATTTTACATGGAGGGACTGCCTATCTGACCTCTACAACGCAGTTACTGGATAATACGATACCCCTTGGTAAGACTGGTTGTCAGACTTTCGGGCTTCTGACTAGGTACCCGGAAATACTGTCAAAGATCCACGAATGACAACCGAGACCAACGGCTTAACGTGCTTTCCGAGGCACGGAGGGGTCACGGTAAGTAAAGATGGTCACCCATCCACAGACCAACCGCGGCAAGCGTAGCTTAACCTGATCGATCGACCTGTGCGGCTGTTATTATTTAGCCACGGGCCCCACTGAAATTTTATTACTATTAATGTAATAAATAGTTGTTGAATGTCGATTCTCCACGGTCCCACGATTGTGGATCACGATCCAGCAGTAATCGTAAAATTCGTTCGTGTGTTATACATGTCAACGATTTTCGTGGAAACAGTCTAATTGTTTTAACAACCCATTTTGCAAAACCTCATCAAGTATCAAGACTCAGGGGGTCTAAAAAGGCCACTTTGGTAGAATCATAAAATGACAACATAACGGACAGCTAACTGTTAAGTTAATCGTATCAAATCCCATTGTTGAAGAATTGTTCAGTTATTTATTTTTTTGTCTGTGCTAAAATACCAATCAATCCAATCCAAATTCAATCCCAATCTCTTTGATTATACCTACGTAGTGCAGCGAAAAAAAGAAAAACACGGACTGTCTTCGCCATATTATAATTCATAATGTTATCTTTTTATGATTCTCAGGAAAGTGGCCGTTTTAGGCCCCTGATCAGTTAGTTGTAAATATGGATTAGTTGATGTGATGCAGCAGGAGTTTCTCAAGCTCCGTTTAAACTAGTATTCAGCTGCATCTATAGATGGGTAATCCACCGGTTTGAACCCGGTGCTTTTGATGAACACCCGATAAACACCCGTAAACACCCAGAAAATCAACACACACAATCATTAGAATCAGTTAATACAACTTGTTAAGTTAGTATAATCCCAAAATGTCAAGATTTCATGAAATAGTCATTCAGTGGGATTACTTGGTCTTAGAGAAGTAGTGTATAATTGGGGTTCCTGGATCAGAGATCCAGGAACCCCAATTATACTTGAAGATTTGTTATCATTCAATCAATAAATTTAAACCTACATCAACTATTACAGTTCTTTTATGAACTATTTGATGTGCTTATGTGAAAGGTTGAATAAATAAAAATACTTTATCATTTAATAACGATTATGTTTTATTTACAACATATTATTTGATACTTTTACAGCAATTTCTTTAACCCCCCAATTTTACACTATTCAGTCATTCTAATATTTTAATCATCTATTTCATCATTCAATCATTCTAGTATTTTTAAGGTGTTAATGATCCATTCAGTTATTCTAGTATTTCATCATCACTTTTTATATGATTGGAATGGAAAGGTCTTTCAACCTGATTTAAATAAAAGGAATTTCATCTTCTGGTAGAATCTCGTAGCATATAATGTCTTCTGAACCAGGTATCATTATTTCATGCATTATAGTTACTTAGACACCATTGCTTTTAGTGACTTATTCAGCACATAATCAATCTATCCTGCTCCACTTAGAAAAATTTTATACTTTTGTTTCTTTAAAAAAATGACGCTTGGATTTATCAACATAATCCGTTCCTTTCACAGCGTTCAAATAACAACATTGAGGAAAATGTATAGCATGTTGCATCCAGGGATCATCGTAAATCTCCCAATCTTCTATAACACCTCCACATGAGAAACACGCTGCTTTATCATTTACACTATTTCCATAATAAAAAAATCCGGCTTCAGCCATTTCCATCACCAACCTTCTCCTTGAATTAGCCGTTGCCCAATAATGTCTAAATGAAATCTCACGCATTTTATACGCATTATACATATCATAACGAGGGCTACATTTATTTTGAGACATGTTCTGACTCACTATATAGTTCTTCATACAGATAATTATAAAGGTGAAATGATATCGTACTGCGGTAGCCAGCAATTTATAATGATTAACATTTGAGGGGATTGGTAGGGATAGAGGATTTGAAAATTAAACAAGCTAATATTTATTTCAAAAATTTATTATCTATACACCATTTATTTAAACATATTACATTTTTTAAAGCACATATTTTATCATGATAAATACAACTATACACATCATGGGAATGTTCATATTTATTGTACAAGCTTAATAAATTAGGACAACCTTCATCTTCTAAATTATTTATATTCTTATTATTATTATTCAAAATATTTTTTAACCACAACACTTTTTCTAAACCTTTGGTGTAAACACTTTTATCTCTTAAAATATCTACAATCAAATTCTGATGATTTGAGTAGGGCACAAATCCGTCTCCCCAGTATATCCTTCTATTACGTTCAATCCAACTGACTTGTCGTTTTTCAGGTTTCGTTAAATCGTGAAATGGAAATGGTGGCTTAATTAAGAACACCTGAATTTTTTTATTTAACAATACAGCAAATTCTTTAATTATAAATTCATTTGTTTCTGTTTTAAAACCTTGAACATCTACAATGGCTGTCATGATAATCTGCGCACTATGTTACTTAAAGGTTTATATTCCACAAGTCGATCGTTAATAATTAAACAATATCCAGTTGTGTTATCTGGTATTGGTGCTGAACAATCAATCTCCAACCGTACATCTACGGGGCCTGTTTTCAAACTATCGTTTTGTCTTGAACAGTCTATAATAAAGAGAGGGGCCTTCTCCTTGAAATCAACCAAATTAAGCAAGGGGTCTACAGGACAATTGTAATACGACTGACGAAATTTCACGTACATTTCATATAATATATTGTATTTGTTCTCAGAAAAATTTAAGCTTAGAGGCTCGTAAGGATAATACTGTGAATTCAAAAATAGTGTTACGTTAGTAACCCCACAATGATCAAACAGAGAACTGTCTTTAGTTTTATTATTTTTTCTGTTGGTTTGCAAGCAAAAAATTACATATCGAGGTTTCTCTAATTGCGATGCAGTCTTAACTGACCAAGAATGTTTTGTAGTTTTAGGGAGCAAAGGATACTCATATAAATCCCAATTTCGAAACGCTATTTGAATAGGTTTATCTCTCTCCAAGTGTTTTAGTAGTGTCAGTCGTTCACGGTCTGACACTTTTATATGTGGTACACGCCATTGCAATCTTTGTATGTCTATTTGAAAATGCGCAATATCATCAGTTGCTATGATACTGTTTAAGTTAGAGTTACCTCTGTTCAAAATAAGTTCATGTTTACAATTTATCACAATTTTATTGTAATCCTCCGCAAATCCTAAAATCTTATTAAGAGGTACAATAGCACTAAAATGACCATCACTTTTGAATCCATCTAGGTTCCAACCCCACAAAGCAGCAACTTTATTTTCTCCATCATTCATTGAAACGTATGACTTTATTGTCGACGTTATTCCAGAATTTTTAATGCGATCTATTTCAATACCATTTATTTCGTATCGGATATCTTGAAACAAAAACATAACAGGGTTGTTACTGAACGTAATATTTTTCTTAATCGGTTTTCCATCTTTGTCGAAGAACTTTGCTTGACCCTCGACGTAAATTGAACTGGCTGATGGTAACACGTATATGTCTTGTTGGTGTATGGGAATTCTGATTTCATCGTTTTCTCTAAAGCTGTTAGTGTAGGGATTGTATGTGTGGACTTCATAGCTTTCAATCGAACTATCGAAGTGAGGTAATTCAGTAATTTGTAGTATATTCATACTTTAAACCCTAAGGCTTTAAGAAAATCTCTATTTGATTTAGTTAATTTCTTTACGTTTTTCTTACGTCTGCGCACCTTAATGGTTGTTGACGTAATAGGACGTTTTATTTTCACTGGAGGGTTTTTATAATATACTATCATTTTGATTTTCTTAGATGAAGACGTAATTGAATATGTTCTTCACCAAAGTCAATACAGGAACCAAACTGATCTACAATCCTGACAGATATGGATGAAATTATATTTTTGTTCACTGGGAAGTAAATAACGTTCTGTGGTATTTCTGTGTAGCCGTGACTTGAAGCAGTATCAGATATAAATTCATGAATAAAATGAGTCGGTAATCCGTTGTAATATGAACCGTGCACAAGATCACATTCGATTCTGATAGATGTTAAACTGCTGTTATTAACAGGCACATTCGGTCTTGTTTTTAATACTGAAAAGTATAGTAATCCGCACTCGTATTGATCAGACAAATGAAGAGGTGGTTGAAAATACGAGACCAGTTCTGATTTATTTCCAGAGATGGTAATCGTAGTAGACATGCTTGCATACTGAACTCTTTTAAATGATTCTGTTTATTTTATTTTATTTCTTGATTATACCAAAAATTCTTTAAGAAATTTAAACATAGATGTCCACAGTTGAAGGGGTGATCACGTTGTATATTTTCATAATTATATTGAATGTTAGAACCTACATATTTTATAAATTCCTTTGGAGGTTTAAGATTTCCATAACTGTCGAAATACTCAACATAATCATTATATTTTGCATAGGCTACCCAATGAGAACCAGAATTTTTAGAACTATCTAAATTAATAACTCCACATTCTTTTTTATAAGGATATTTTGGGAGTTCATCTCTCATATAGACACCTCTAAAATAAGGAATTCTATTTCCGTACTTTAAAATGTCAAAGTTAGTTAAGGCCCGTTTGGGTAGCCGATATCTTAGTTTTTTTCTTTTGATACGAAAATTCCAAGACCGCCTTTATGTGGTTTAAGGTGTAGTCCTTTCCCAATACATAGAGCTTCCATTTTTTCATTATGTCTCCTCGATTCCTGATACAGTTTTTTAGCTATTTTGAATTCATTTATGGTTTTAACAATACCAGCTGCACCGCCTGCTAAAGCTCCCGCCGCTGATAATCCCGCAAAAATAGGAATCAAAGGTAATACTCCTCCAGTTTTCGGAATAGGAATAACACGAGGGAGCTTAATCGATGAATCATCAGCTAATTCTCTGGTAGCGGCAATAGCTAATTCTATAGCCATTTTCTTGCTCTTAGGTTTTAATTTTTTTATGCGTCTTTTTGCTTTTGTAATAACAGATTTTAATTTACTTTTTAATCCTTTTCCAGATGTAGCTTTTGGAAAACGATTTTTGCTCAAACCAGAACCAGTTTTAATTTTTGCCGACATAGCCTTACTTACTAAGCGTGCCGCGAGTCTTTCGTCTATACTGGCATCGGAAGCAACCGCTCGCTCTTTCGCCATTTTTAACAAAATTAAATCAGCCTTATGTCGATCTTTCAGGTTTGATGACTTGTGATATGCAATATCGTGATCTTTGCAATATTCGTCCAACTTATTCACACCGTTATCTCCCCGTGCAAGTCTTTTTACTAATTTTGTACCAGGACCACAGTAATTATATCCTGGTAAGTGTAATTCAAATGGTAAATTATTAATAAGCCAATTGAGTAGACTACTCTCTCCAAAACACATAATAAGACTGATGATCCCGGTTTGAATAATTTAATAAATAGTTATCGATTCGAGTTTGTTGCTAATATTATTTATAATATTACATTCGATTTATCAATCCAACTGCTTTCAGCTGAAGACAAACCTAACCATTTTACTAAAACTCTGTTACCTTTTCTTCTAAGAACTTTCTCAACTAAATATACATTGGGATGTTTTGTTTTTTGAAGTTCTTGTGTATAAAATGCACCTAAAATAGGGTGACCTCTGATAGTATCTTCAATTAAGTAAGTTATGGGAGTTGTTTTTTGTATTTTACGAATTTTAAATATTTCTGTTGACCAGTTGGGAGTGTAACCTTTTTCAAATGTTCCTTTGTATTTACTGATACGCACATAATCACCTACTTTGTACTTACTTTTTAAATTATATATTTTTTGCAACTTAAAATACCTTTCTAATATAATTTTTTTATTAATATTGTCCACATTAGCAGGGATTTCATTAATAGTGCGATGGTGAGTGTGATTGTATTTGTAAATAACATCATTTAGGGTATTATTTATCCAATTGTAATTGCCTTTTAAACTAAATTCCTTATAAACTTTAGATTTCAATGTCCTGATAAATCGTTCAACTATTGAAGCCTTTTTTGTTGAGAAGGTTGAATAATGGTTAATATTATATGATTTCATAAGCTTCTGAAATTTGTTATTATAGAATTCTGTTCCATTATCCGTTTGCAGATTTTTAGGAACACGCCCTTTATCCAACAAAGTTTTGAAGGAGTTACACACATCTTCTTTGGTTTTACTTCTCATAGGAAAGGCCCAAGCATATTTCGAAAATGTATCAATAACGGCAAGAATATATCTGTATTTTTTATTTTCTTTTGAAATTGATTGCATATCAATTAAGTCTGCTTGCCACAAGTCATCTATATCTTTCATGATAACATGTCTTCGTGGATAGTTCACCCTCGCATTTTTATGAATTTCATTTACCACGTCAGCTTTGCTCATGTTCACAATTCAGTATACTTGTCTTGAAATTAGCTATTATACTGAATAAAAAGCATACTATTATGACTATTTATTATTTAATTATATCAGCTTCTTTTAATTCTTCGATTATTGATAAAATTTCATTATCATGGTTTGTATTACCAGCATCTCGGGAAGCAATTAATAGTTTCAATCTGTCAACCAGTTCGTTAGGATCATCCCAATATACCAAGTCAGTGTTATTTTTGTATTTCTTTAGCGTTGGTAAGCTTCCTCCAAATTTAGTGCTAATAATGTTGTTTAACGATTCGGAAAACAATGGTCTAATAATTTCACGATATTTTATACCTTTATCACCTCTAATTTGTCCATTAGGATTGAAATCTCTCTTATGTGCATTTGTATAATGCAACATATCTTTATAGACAAGTTTATCTTTGCTCGATATTAGTTTCAAATCAGGTTTTCTTCGAAGTAAAAGTTCTTTTAAACCAGGGGTTAAATTGTAGCTTTTGTCACCAACTTTAATTAAAATTACATTATCATCATTCACACTATCTATTTTAGAAAATGAAACTATTGAATTACCCATTAGTAATTTTTTGTTCGCACTCCTTATTCCAAATGGTATATTTACCCCATCATAAATATCATGGATATCACAGCCCTCTAATGATATTTCTAAATCTTCCAGTAATTCTGTCTGCGGAGACTTTTTAACGATCTGCACAGAATTCAGTTCTGAATCGCTGCATTCCTCAAACTTTGTAGATGAGCTAGTATGAATGTCATCCAATTCCATGTCTTCAAAATTAGAGGGTGTATTTTCAAAATTTTGTATTTTTTCTATTGTTTTGCTCGAATCAACTAGGGTTTTAAGAGGATCTGTGACAGGTTTTAACATTTTGTCAAATGACAAGTTCATTGAGTGTTCCCGGTTTTTCATTTGTTTTATTTTATTCTTTATGGAGTCTACAGACTTCATTAATTCTATTTTAATATTTTTCTCCATGTTGTACTTATCAACTGCATTAACTAACATTAACTTACAACTGTATTAAGCTAAAGAACAAATTATACTGAATTTGATTTTGCATGTTATTGACTTATAATGTGTATATAAACAGTCAGTCAAATTTAAAAAACATATCAAAATTCTGTCTGTACCTTCCGTTATTTAATGACGATTCTTTATTAATAAGTAGAAAATTATAAGGTTTACTCCAGACAGTTTTACAGAGATTTCTGAACTCTTTCCACTGTAAATCAGAACTAACATGCTCTTCATAAATATGCTTTAAATTCACATCATCTTGTTTGAATATAATAAGAAAATTAACATTGTCACGTAACAATTGCTTTGGAATTTTAGAATAGGTTTGAGACAAATAGAAACAATCTATTTGTTTATGTCTACCCATACAGAAATAATTGCGAATATTTATTTGATTTTCACATGCAACATCATCGAAAATAAATACAGAATTTGTTAACGCTTCACTCGGAGAAATGACATCTTTATCATCATTGAACTCGTAGAAATTAACCTGTGGTACTCTTTTCAATACTTCTGTCAAGAAACGGTATTTAGGTTGAAAATAAGTTTTAGAGTAAAGATACAGATTTCTAAATTTGAGCCCATTTTGATGCAGCAGTAAGCTTATCATTACATTCGTTTTGCCACAGTTTGATGGACCACATATTATACAACGAATGGTATTAGGCAATAAAGCGCTATGCCTGATGTGGTCAACGGAGTCACTTAATTTTATATTACTAATATTAAGAGATATGGGTTGCTTAATCAACTTCATCTTACCTATTAATTCGAAAACTGTTTAACATGAATATTTATACTGGATTAACTAAATTATGTGCAAAAGAAAGATGGTATTCTCATATTTCAAATTTATACTTAATATGTAATCTGAGTTATGTAGTGTACTTATAAAATAAGCAATCACTTCATTTCATTGCCATCTTTTCCATAAAGAAGTCGCTTCGTATTGCTTTCATTTATCAAAACATTGTTAAGGTAACTATATTGAAATTTAATTTTTGGTTATTTGATCTAATAATATAAATAATAATTATAATGAAATAATAATATTGCTTACTGTTTTCACAGCATCATGTCACGCTCACCATCCTACAGTCCTGTTTTAGATACTACAAGTATTAACCCTCAGTGTCACGTAAGTATCTAAGCTAGTTTTGTTATTATCAATTAAATTCATAGTTGGTGTTGTTTAATAACAAAAAAATCTTTGTCTTTCAGAATTTGATTACCGATCCTGTTATGAATCCTTTCTACTATGCTCAAGATGGAGAGAGTTGGTTTACTAAAGTAGCAGCAAATGCATGTAATGAGAGTCATCAACAAAAATTAGAAGAACAAAAACAAAAAAAGAAGAAAACTAAATCAAAATCTTTCAAAAACACATCATTTATCATACGTAAAGAGCCAGGACATGTTCGCCAACTAATAAAAATAATTATACATGATTTGGATGATCGTCACATAGATGAAATAGACACTGACCCTGATAGTGCAAGCGTGAATATACAGTATTTAGTTAAAAGTGATTATGATAATATCATGAGTGAAACTGAGCTCTTAGTAAGTAAAATAGTTAAAAAGTTAAGTTCGACTTAATGTTACGGATGAAAATGTTATTTATTAGGTCTGTGCAAGTTTGTGTCTAGAGTTTATTACTAATAAATGTATTTATATATTTAAGTTCAACATAATAAAAAAGAAACATTATAAACTGTGTTTTATTAACAAATAATAAAATCTTAATTGAAGCAATAAAATAAGTAAAATTTACATACCTATCAATGATAATATATAATAATAATAATAAAGTTTAAGTACCAAAGTTCTATTCAAAATTGGAATGAGAAGGAATAATAATCAAAATTCAAATTAAATAAATGTTTTACTTAAATATTATTAATTAAAATATACTTATATTGCTTCTTTCATTTGAAATTCACATTTCCATTTCAATTTGAAACGAATGATAATTTATATCTACTTTAAAGGAATCAAATGAAAAGTCAAGTAATGTTTTGTGAATATATTATTAGTAAATATTTTAACATACTTATACAATTTTATTTATTTCATCATGTGTATGTACTTAAGTAATTAAATTATCAAAGGACATTTATATATAAACTAATTAACATATGTAATTACAATGCCCCCAGGGAACAGTCTCAATTTGATTTGATACAGTTTGCCTTTTATCATCTATTCTATTCAAGACTACTTTATTTACTTCTTGCGAGTAAAGCACATGTTTCATTGATTTGATCATATTCATTTTACGCTTAAGTGTAAAGTTATTAAACAAAACGTTCTTATAGTCATGTGGGTACAAACATCTTGTAACAGGTTTAGACACGCCTTTAGCTTTATTAATTTGTGTATTCAATGATTTAATACAATACAGTTTTGCTCTTAAACCTATAAATTCAGTAATTGGATCTCCACCTAATTCATCCTTAAATAAACCGGGAATGCTTTTATTCACCTTAGGGATACTGTAATGATTATTAGTTTCAAAATTACTCGTATCGAATTCCGACAAATTATCACACATATCTTTATAAAAATCTTCAGTATGTATCAAATATAATAAACTATCTGTATCAGTGTAACACAATTTAGCATTACTGCCATATTTTTTCTTAATGTAATTATAATGAAAGTTATATACATGTTGCTTAGAGTATTCTAATACCGAAAATCCAATATATATTGGTCTATCTAAAACAAGTTTCTCAGGACTCAGCTGTACAGCTATAAAATTTTCATTAAATATAGAAACACTTTTTAAATTAGGTTTTGTAATTAATTTCTCAGCACCAATTAATTTATTCGTTTTATTCGAAGTGTCACTCCATTTGGCAACTAATTTTACGTCAACATGCTTACGTTTATTTTCTATTGTTTTACCAAATATGGAGTTATTTAATAGTTTGAAAAAATCTCTTTCAAATGATGTTATAGCTGCTTGCCTTAATCTTGTATTCAGATCTATATACTTTTTCAAAAAACTTTCTTGTTTAAAACAAAGAATCCTATGAATTTTTTTCAACACAAGACCATTTTTAATACACTCTTTTAAATGACTGAAATGAATGATGTAATTATATTTATCATATAAATTTGCAATTAGTTTTTGAGTTTTCCCTCCAATAGGTTTAAATTTCTCAGGAGTGAAAGGCAAGTCACTATGTGAATTATGTAAATGATCTGGATACGCTAAATCTACTTCTAAAATGTATCCATACTCCCCATCATCAGGGACATTAAGTATATTAAACTTTTCCATATCATTATTTGTCATGAATTTAAATCCTGATATCGGTAATTTTTTCATCATAGCATATCCGTAAAGGTTATTACAGTCCAAATATATTAAATATGTTGATGGTTTTGAATTATCGAAATCAGGTAAATAAATATTATTAGCTTTAGCGTATCGGTGAGAACATTGAGCTAATCCTCCTCGTATTCCTTTTTCCAACATTTCATAAATTTCTATATCATGAATCAATTCTAACTGCACGCCTGTATAAAGTAACATAGCATCCCAGCTCAATCCAGGTGACGTTACATAATATGCAGGGTCGAGTTTATAATACTGTAAACAGATATTTCTAAAATTTTCAAATATATCACATAATAACAGTACATCACACTTTAAATACAAGTCTGTATATTCACCGAGAGAACTTATATTAAAATACTTCCAAACAGTCCGAGCATGTTCATATTCAGCGTCAGTTATATGTTTCATTTGTAAAGTGTTGTAAAAATTATTCTTAGCAGGCAATTGTGTTTCATTGTATGTTTGCCATGAACAGATGTATTCATACGGATATATGCCTTTCCTTCGCAGTAAATTGAATTGATTTTTGTCGGGGAAATGTGATGATAAATGAATAAAATCATTCTCAGTTAAACTTTTGCATAGATTGTCAAGACTTGAACTAAGAAATTGAAAAGAGTCTATGAATTTTAACTGTATTGGTTTACATCCTTTTTCCATATTTATTATTTTTGTTATAGTTAAATACTTTTCTTTAGTTTGTGCTATAACTTTTATCTCACCATCGTATTTTGATAATTCTGTTATAAATATATGAGAATCATAGCCAGCTAAATTGTGAAAAATTATAGGTATAAAGGGGCAAACTCTATAAATTAAATTACAATGCGAATGTGCTGCGCCTCTGTACTCGGATGTGATGTGGTCATGATCACAAACCTTATCATCAAATAACAAATTATTACAAATATGGCATGTAGTTGCTGTACGATAATTATTAATTTGCTCTCTCGTCATAGAACGCATTGGTTTCTTCGTCATCAAAATTCTATTAATCAATTTCGCTTCCGCTATAACTTTTTTAACAAATACTTCCACACAGTTAGGTCCTCTATATGTAACGTATTTATTTAAACTACTATCATGTGAGCAACAGACATAAAATGCAAAACAAGATGGTTGATGTAATTTCTTCTTTATAGTATTTTTATCACACTGTTCTATTTCATAGTCCATTAATATACTTTCAAAGTCAGCGTATATAATAAAATTAATTTTTTGCTTTCGTTCATAGTTTTTAAATTGTAATGCACTGTTTTTGTCAGGTAGTATAGTTAAAATTTTGGAGCAACTATGAGAATGATACTTTGTTTCCGAGGTAAAAAACTGTAAACAAGTCTCACATAAATACATTCGACCTTTATGGTATGAAACTTGTCGTTGCACTAAACGTAAAAGGTTTTTAATTAAACAGTAATGACTTTTTCTGTTTTTTTCAAAATACAGTAAGTTAATATGTTTATCTTTTTTACAGTTCGTCACATAAAGAGGGCCAGTTACAGTACAGTTTTCATTTAATCCGTAAACATTAACACTTAGCTCACAGTTATTCTTTTCAAATAATTTGATGTCGTTAAATGAAGGTGGAAATGAAATTCCTTCTAGATTAAATATTGAACTAAAATGTGGATAGGAGTTCGTTCTGCAGACATTATTTTTGGCAGGATATAACGCTGCGACTATACTCCACAAAAAACAATACTCATCATTATTCTGTATATTCAAACAACTTTTTGTATTTTTAATAACATCAGGTAGGTCCAAATAAGTACCACCCCGCAAAGGGCAATATTTATTTATATTTATTTCCAAATGACTTATGGATACAAATGACCATCCAGATTCACAATGCTCGAATTCAGTAAGTTTTCTTTTAAATACTTCTATTATTTTTGAGTATATATTATTGAAATCAGTACTATTGTATATAATCTCATATCTCGTATTAAACGACTTTAACTGCTGCTCATTTGATTTAGGTAACATAAAATAAGCAAACAGTTCAAAATTAACTTTGATAGATGTATTTTTCGACAGTAAAAACTTAATAATTTCTGAGATATATTGTCGCTTATCATCTAAGAACGCCTCTGGTATGAGGTTCTCGTCTTCTATAGATGGATTTAAGCGATAAGTCATAATTCTATTCTTAAAAGCTGTTGCTATAATTTCAACATTTTCAAACCTTGATTTCATTAGACAATTCGATTTATGGATATTAGTTCTCTTATGGTATCTATATTTGTGTTCGGGAATCTCAAGTTTACATTTGTCACAATAAATAGTCTTTGATAAACATTTGGGTTCATAAACATTCGTATTATATTCTTGTTCTGGGATATCAAATTGAGTTGTATCATTATTTATAATAACATTAGAATTTTGCGAGATGTAATCGGCAGGTTGAACTGGAAACAAAAACAACGAATGTTACACATATAACATTATTTAATGAATATAATTAATCGATTACATAAAGTTTTAAAATTAATACTAATAGTTTAACACTAAAAATGTTACAATAAAATATTTGCACATATTATAATTATTATTTAGCCGTGAATACCTATATGGATAATACAATTTAATTTTTTTATTGATAGGAGTTTATAAATGTTGGAGTTAGATTTTTGAACTCTTTTCTAGTGCTTGCGATAAAAGCGTTCATATGATTCCAGGCATCTGAATCCTCATCAGTTTTATTTTTAATGGTTATAATAGAATGACGCCATCTATTTACAGGCTGTACACGCTCTATCTCATCAGATCTATAAATTTTAACTTCAATATAAAACGCACCTTTCTTCTTTTCATCCATTTGACGGGAAAAGCCGTTTGCCAATCTCCTCGTGATGTACGAGTAAATAGCAGGAGGCTTCTTCTCCGCAGTGATTTCAAACGCGTCGTCATCGCTGTCGCTCCCAAACAGCTCACGAGCAGTAGCCTTGGTCACAGGAGTGATGGGGTGAATCTTCTGTTTCTTGCTTGTGGATGGTTGCGAGCTGCTCATTGACGCTAGCTTACGTTTCTTCTGCTCCTTCGGCTTGGTTTTCACTGGTGTGTCACTCACCGATTCGTCTTCCGATGGGAATAGATGGTCGGCTGTGTTCTTAGACCTGAGAAAATACAAAATCAAAAGTCAACAATTATGATTGAGTAGTCGAAAAATAGGACGAATGTAATAATTGAATGATTGAATACTAGGAAATAAATGAAACATTAATTTATTAATTGCGTGTTCACTTGATTAAATGGATACTAAAACAATTGAATTGTGGCAAATGAACATAGTAAGTAATGCATCACGTAGAAATTCTTATAGAAGAATTAGTAATAGATATGTTGCTAAATATATTTAATTTAAAAAAAAAAAAATAATGGGAAGTACTTACATTTTAGCAGGTTGATTTTCCTCAGGAAGGTTGACGTTAAGATGTGGCTGCTCTTAGCAGAAGAATTCATATGATCCAGATTCTTCAGGGCAGCTCTTAAATAGGAGTAAATCCACGTAGTGGTATTCCATTTAAGGAATAGGGCACGTGTAACTAAAATGCTTTGTCAGATATGCCACCCAAATTGAAGTAAGTAATTTAAGTAGCAGAAAAATTACTGAGCAATACGAGATCATGTAATTTCAACTTTATGTACACCATATAGAACATAAAATAGAATATGATGATAAGGATAGTGAATTATATATCTAAGTAGAATTGTTTCTCACTAAAATTATCATAGGTATTGTTTATACTAGCATTTAATTTATTTTTAAAGTAATGTAAGTAGGGAGGTATGCTAGAATTGAACGTAACATTTAATGAATCGATATGTTGTGGTAGACCTCATGAAGTATTAAAATTTATTGTGGGTACGTATCTCGTTTGTATGTTTGTTATTCAATCACACAAAACTGGCTGAACAGATTTTTATAACACAAATAGTCTACAATCGGGACCTATCTTTCTAATATATATTTAAAAAGAGGAGGCAAACCCAGGCATAACAATAGTATGCCGATTTGCTATTTTGTTTTGATCCGTTTCCATATAGAGAATTACAACATCATCTCCTTATAGAGAATCACAACTTTGCAAAATCATTAACAATGACATACTACTTGCATACGATGATTTTGCCTGCCACATCTTTATAATAAAATGTATGAAAAGATTACAGCGAACAAACGTACTGTAGTATTTATTTTATCAATATATACTTACGGTAAACAATAAAATGTTTGGTGCCGTGATGTCTTGGGGTTTCAATTTCAGCATACCATTTTGTCTAGAATATCAACATTCAACAAAAAAACATACGACTTTGAACTCTATTGATTAACATTAAATTAAAATATAAATTGATAAAAAAACATAAAATCGATCATTTTATTTCTGCATGTCCTCCCGAGTACTGACTGGATAGAACGTTATTATCGTGAAATGTCGGTAAGTGTGATAATATTTTTAATTTAATAGTACCTATTATTACTAATAATAAAAATGCAATAATAAGTAGCCATTATAGGTGTCGCGTACACTACTTTCAATATTTGTTCAATATAATGCTTTGCTCAATCAAAATGTTTGTATTAAGATTTGAGACTTATTTAAACAAGAATTCTTTTTTTTTGTTTTTTTCAGGACACTGATGATCTATTCAATTTTGTACCAATGAATCAACCAGCAGTTCAACAATCATCAGGACAGAAAACTCTGGGTCTTACTCGTAAGAGACCAAGAACAGATCAAAAGTTGTTTCAATATATAAAGAAACCTGTAACGTGCGGGACAAAAATAATCAAGATCGAAATTTACGATACGGACAATTTTCCAAAATCTGAACAACCAATATGTAATTGTGAAGCTGATCTGTGTGTTCAGCATGTTGTAAAATCCATATTATATGATGACATATATTCCAGTACGAGGGATTTAATAGCGAGAATTCAGGATGACATCGATCCAAAAGCGTAGATTGAATAATATACCGTTCGAAGATACCTAATTAATAAGTCGTTATGCAACTATGTAATATAATTAAATTGGTTTTATTTAAAATAAAAGAATACCAAGAAAAGTTCATTTTATTTCTATTATGAATTCCTATTTTAATATAAAGTACTTAATAAAACAGTTTAGCGTGAATAGCCACTGTGCTATAATATAAGGCATGAGCGCATTCCATATTCAATGCTCTGCCGCGCTGCGTCGTATAGAGTAGGCACTGTGTATTACTGATAGGTACCTAACTACTTAAATATGCACACTTGAATAGTGGAGTGATCACTACTGAGTATGAGGTCTTCGGTTCGATCCTATTTTCTTAAACATAACTGAAGCGAAATGTGGTCCATGGGGTCCTTAATGACTGAATGATTGAATATTAGACCAAATAGTTCCCATTTCTGAATACAATGAATGATAGGGTAAATTGAGTGTTTCTGGATCTCACCCCAAAGTATGAATTTATTGATTGAATGATAACCCATAAGTATAATTGGGGTTCCTGGATCTCTGATCCAGGAACCCCAATTATACACTACTTAGAGAGTTGTGTTGATGACTAATTCTGTAAATACATATTTGTTACGGTCGCGAATCATATTTTAATCAAGGTACAACTTAATACTGACCAGCAAATTGCAAAATATGTAAAAAAAAATTGAATTTCGCGGGCTAACCTGGCGCTTTCGCTTTACACAACAAAATAACTTGCATAACAGTGAAAACCTTGTCAGAAGCCTGTTATTGTCGTGTCGTCCTGAAAGCGACATCAATTTATAGCATAATGGCTTATGCAGGTACCTCAAGGCTATGCGACCAGGAAGTTACTTATTCAGGTACCTCAAGGCTATGCGACCAGGAAGTTACTTCGTCTCGTTAGTAACTGTTAGCAAGGAGTTTATTTTTGCCGATTAAAATTCCAAGTTTCGGTAAAAAAATTAGGTCACCACTCGACCTGCTTGTTCATTCGTTTTCTAATGATTTGTGTGACACGAAAACCAGTTCTCGTGCCTTTTTGTTCAGTTTTCACCGATAAATCGATGTCTATAATAATTCCTTCCAGAAAGAAGAGCTCTGGAGAAAGTTAGACTGTCATTCAGATGGCAATTTTCAGCAGTAATATAGAGGCTAAAAATAATATGATGTCAATACAATGTTTAAAAACTTTTTTACAAAAAACACCACCGACTTAAAAAAAAAAACCACTACAAAGTGATAATTAACCGGCTTCCGAAATTAAAGTTATTTATCACTTTGTAGTTTTTTTTTAAATCGATTTTTTTTTTGGTGAAATGTTTTTATTTTTCACTTTTTAGTTGTACTGTCAAAGTCAAAGTCAAAACGTTTATTGCGAACTAAGTGTACAATGTTGGTGTTATGTTATGTTAGTACTTATGACTTAGCAGCCTTTTACAAGCATTGCAATTTTCATTCGCCAACCCATATCATGCATTACATTACACACTATTATTACTTCATTATTTTCTTTTATATTATTACAATTGAATTGAGAAATTATAGATATGTCATTAGCATTATAAAACTTGCTTTTTTTGCGTGTAGGTCCTGTAGTCCCCTTTGATGGTGGACTGTAGGTACATAGGTACACTTCTGCCCAACCTTTTATTCCAGCAGAATATTCTTGTATGCAAATTAGGAAACAGTCATTTAATTACATCCCACACCTGTTTAAAATGTACTGAACATAAATAAAATATATCTTTTGATCACAATTCCATATGTTAATGTGTGAACAATTACGGATTCCAACCACGAAAACCAATTTGCTGGCCGAACGGCAACGGATGTAAACACCAAAAAAATATATAATATGTTTAATTGCTCCCTCCCTACCCCTCTTATAGATTGAATATCAATAAAGGAAACATATTGAGGTTACACGGCGACGGATTTTATTAAATTTCATTTTTCGGTGCCGATCTCTTGTTTTGCTTTTTTTTTTTGGGAAAAACTGAGCCAACGTGATGTTTTTATTAATTGGATACTATTGTTTTAGTTTTAAGTGTGCTGAAGCTGGTTCTTTAATAAAAAAATGGTTTTATATTTTTAGAACTGGATTTACTCCATGCCAAAAAAATCTCTTTCAATTTGTTAATTATCTTAACCATAATGATGCTAATACAACAATAAAATATAAGAGTACTAGCTGACCCGGCAAACGTTGTTTTGCTCCTACACTACTCCTACCCAACTCCTACCCTGCTCCCACACTACTCCTACCCTACTCCCACACTACTCCTACCCTACTCCTACACTACTCCTACCCTACTTCTACCCTACTCCTACCCTACTCCTACCCTACTCCTACACTACTCCTACCCTACTCCTACACTACTCCCACACTACTCCTACCCTACTCCTACACTATTCCTACCCTACTTCTACCCTACTCCTACCCTACTCCTACACTACTCCTACCCTACTCCTACACTACTCCTACCCTACTCCTACACTACTCCTACCCTACTTCTACCCTACCCCTACCCTACCCTACTCCTACTCTACTCCTACACTACTCCTACCCTACTCCTACACTACTCCTACCCTACTCCTACACTACTCCTACCCTACTCCTACACTACTCCTACCCTACTCCTACACTACTCCTACCCTACTTCTACCCTACCCCTACCCTACCCTACTCCTACTCTACTCCTACACTACTCCTACCCTACTCCTACACTACTCCTACCCTACTCCTACACTACTCCTACACTACTCCTACCCTACTTCTACCCTACTCCTACCCTACTCCTACTATAAAAAAAAAAAAAAAAAAAAGTATCCTATGTCCGTCTCCTGGTTCTAAGCTACCTCCCCACCAATTTTCAGCCAAATCGGTTCAGCCGTTCTTGAGTTATAAGTGGTGTAACTAACAGACTTTCTTTTATATATATAGATAATCAACCTACACATAACGTTCCCACTACTGGGACACAGACACAGGCCTCCTCTCAGTGAGAGGGAGTGGACCGTAATTCGCAACGCGAGCCGGGTTTGGTAGATGTCACATGTCTTCAAATTTTTGGTCTAGGACATGCCAGTCTCCTCACGATGTTTTCCTTCACCGTTTAGAGAGCAGTGGTGACGTTCGAACCCACGACCTACAACTCGTATGTCAGGGCCGCTACCACGGGGCTACCACTGCTAAACTTTTAATTAAGTAAATCAGAGGTTTTATGTTAAAGTGGAAAGCTAACTTTAGATGAAACTATGCCAAACCATCTCCGCCTGACAAATAAGGAAACACTGGCTTGTTGGGAATCGAACACAACACAATAACTTGCGTGGGGCCTGCACGCGCAGGCAGCGTGATCAGCGCGTCATCGGCAAGCTGAGGCGCGGCAGCGACAACATGGATCGCAGGCTCGGCCCGATGACCACTCACTTCCACGGACTCCACCGCGACGGACGATATGCTTGATCATATTTTTTATGTTTCAAACTGATGTTTAACTCTAATTAACATATTAACACGTAGACAGTATAATGTCTAATAACAATTACATTGGTTTACCGCTAACTGTTCGCGCAACGCTTCGCAGCATTTAGCAGGTGTTAAATAATTACCATAGCTTCAAAGTATCAATTAACGCTTTATGTAACTAATTACCTGATTTATGCTTGTACTGTGAGATGTTAATTAATTTATATCTTGCGATTATGTTTCGAAGGATATTCACTGGCAGTATAATGCCATTTTCCGGCGACTCATCATCTGCCTAGTCATTTCCCAACTATGTTGGGGTCGGCTTCCAGTCTAATCGGATGCAGCTGAAAACCAGTATTTTACATGGAGCGACTGCCTATCTGACCTCCACAACCCAGTTACCCCTTGGTAGGACTGGTTGCCATTTCAGCTTGCTTAAGGTGCACGTATCAAACCGGAAAGGGATCGGGACCGTATCAACTCGAACCGTTCTTTGTATGAAACTCCCCAACGCACACTAATCGGAATCGTAACGTAATCGCCTCGCCTCGGGACAAGCTCACGAACCGCGGCTCGTCATCCTCGCGCTTACGTCTCTCCGTACCCGCGACGTCTCTTCGTCCACCCTTACCCCTCTCACCCCTCCGGCCTGCCTGCTGCACCATCAACCAGCGGTCGGCGAGCCTTAAGCACGGTGTCGCCTAGCCTTAGCCGAGTCGACGTATCGAAGCTTCTGATCCGCTTTGGTTACGTGCTTACATTAGGTTTACGCCTGTTTGACGGCGAGGCGAAAGGCGATACGGTGCCGATCCCTTTCCGATTTGATACGTGTGCTATATACCTTTATTCTGTGAGCAGTGTGAGCTTGCCAGATTGCTAGTCCAGAAATTATTTTGTTTGGTTTAGCTATACAAACCTAACTAGGGCTATAAACAGGCTCTTTTTGTGCTTTCCTTTATAAAAAGAACAAGTTAATTATCACACACCCGTAGTAAAAAGAAACGAAGTTAACTTCCTAGCGTGAAGACGGATGGCGACAGTTCTTGTGTTGCAGTTTTCCTAGTAAATTAAATAGTTCTTTTTATTTTTCTCCGCTAATTTATTATTTAATAGTCACTTCTTTATTTATCAAGTATCATCAGAATACTTATAAACTCGTAATATTAGCTACTAGAATTTTCGCATAGACAGACAGGTCGAACGCATTCTCTCGACAACCGCACTGCACGTCTAGCATGACCGCCGTAGAAACGGGTTTTGTCGACGGAAGAATAGACAAAATGGCAGACTGTAGAAATATTTGTACGAATTCTACGCGTCTAAGCATAGCAATGTGTCATTTTGTCTATTCTTCCGTCGACAAAACGTCGTCATGCTACGCGTGCTGTAGTAAATTTTGGTGCAAGCGGGCCTTCAGCGCTCATCTTCATCACCACTGCTCTCAAAACGGTGAAGGAAAACATCGTGAGGAAACCGGCATGTCCTAGAACCAAAAATTCGAAGACATGTGCCATATATCAACCCACACTGGGACCGCGTGGTAGATTACAGCCCACTCCCTCTCACCATCAGGCTTGTGTCCCATCATTAAATTACAGGCTGATTATATATTTATGTTTAGCCGAAAACGTATTTAGTAGTGGGCCTTAGTCGTCGAACCGTACAAATGACGTCATGTGTCCTGACACAACGTAACCTCAACATGTTAATCTCGATCTTAGTGATGTATTCGATCTTCTTTATGATAAGAATGAGTTTTAATTTTATTTTTACTTTAATTTAAATCTCTTTCGCTCGTTGCTCGTCCTTATTTATTACTTCCCTTGATCACCCGCGGCTCGATTGTATAAATTTAAATAGTAGATTATATTGTTAGAAATAGTGTTGTGCGTTAACGTTTTGAATAGACAAGAAAGGGACCAATTTGTCATCATGATTTTGTCATTAAAGAAATTGACAGATGAATTAGCACGTTGGTAATTATTTGTTGGATTATAATTTATTGTGTTGTATTTCACATTTAAATTTTAGTAGAATTTTAAGAGGGTGCTTATTGTGGACGGGTCTAAGTTGTTGTTTATTATATAACCCCTTATTAATAAACGTACTATATCAGATGAATAGTTACACATCGATTTCTCTTTTTCAGTCGTCAGTAATTTGAATTTCGAAAGAAGAAGACAAAGCGCTGTGTAACTATACAGACGCTATACAACGGTTATTAGTAAGGATCCTTATTGCCATAAACACAAAACCGAGCTTGGCTGAAGAATGCAACCACAGAATTTGCGACATTTAGGAAAGATACTAATTTTATTTGAGACAAAAATATATGTACCTAGGTATGCCATAATTTCATGAATATAATATGGGTATATTTAATAATAATAATAATAGTTTATTTCCAAAAACTTAGTACTACTTTACAATGGCAATGTGGCAACAATTACAATGAACTTAAAGAGATTAGCGTCTGTAGCAGAAATTGGCATAGCCTGTATTTCGGCTATTAGCACCATTCCCCGCGAGTGCAGTGCCAAGCAAAAGAGGCATATTATATTTATGAAATTATGACATATTACATAATCACTTGGTTGTGTGAATGTAGCAGATTCATCAATTGTTTTTTAGATTCCGTACGAAAACGATGCCAACATAACCCTATTACTAAGAGCGGTTCTGCACTACATCCGATCCGAATCCGATTTAAAGATCCGACTTCAATCCGAATTGGGAATGTTCTAAATTCGTACCTACGGATAGTTTTGATCTAGTGCGCAACCCCTGATACAAATCGGATTGTGGTCACTTCGGACCGGCGTTTCTCGGATTCGGATCGGATGTAGTGTAGAACCGCTCTAAGCCTCCGTTGTCCGTCCGTCTGACCGTCAGCGGGCTGTATCTCATAAACCCTAATAGGTAGACAGTTGAAATGTTCACAGAGTGTGTATTTCTATTGCCGCAATAACAACAAAAATATAAAAAATAAAATTAAAGGAGATGGCTAAATGACTGCGCCAAGCATGTATAGTAATCTCACATTAACTCGTAATATTTAAATATTCATTCATGAATTATTTAGCGTTTAATAATTTCCTAGAACTTTCGTGAACTATTAAACATTAAAAAGTATCTTAGTTGGTTTTTTTTATTGACATGATGACAAGTTCAACGGGAAATATACAGTACTGCAAGCTAGGGAGGGGCCGCTTTTCCAGGATGTCAAATTGAAACTGTACTTATATCGATTTTTGATAACAGGTATCAAAACGATTTATTTTCTGAAACTAAGAAGTGGCAATCAATCGATGGCGTTCAATTCAGTGTCATGTTTAGTTGCTTGTTATCATAGAACTATTATTACTAGCGTATTAACTATTATTATTAGAACCGACGCCGCAAACCAGTTTTTTGCACCATGCTTTGTTGCCGACCGGCAACAACTCATTTAGTCACTCGCCTACGCTCGTCGCGGACGCTTGCCGAAATTGTGCCTAAAGAAAAATGCCGTCTTGCGTGTTAAAAACGTGTAAAAATCAATCGACTGCGAAGAAAAAACAAAGTGGAGTGACTTATCATCGGTAAGTAAGAATCCACTAAAACCTTTTTATTTATTATTTTATTACATTTTCATTCATTATTTTCTAATGCACCCGACATTTTGTATTCAAGATTATGGAAACTGAACCGTTCAGATGGGACACGTAGGTACTAACTATAGAGTGAACAATATAACAATATATAAGCGCGCGTTGGTTCGTAAGCGCCATGAAATTCCGGGCGCTTACGACGTTTTGGTCGCGAGAAAACTACACGTTTTAAGCGGTCTAGCGCTGCATGTTTTATAGTTTGGTGAGACGACACTAAGGGTCAGTTCACACCGAGACGCGACGCGACGCGTAGTTTTCAAGATAGAAATACAATTACAGACCTTATCTACTACACAAAAAGGTACACGATTCAGTGAGCTACGCCGCGCGGCGGCGGCGCCGCGCTGCGTTGCTCGAAGTGAGTAGGTAGACACTGAATTGTGTACCTTTTAGTGTAGTAGATAAGGATTGTATTTCTGTCTTGAAAACTGCGCGTCGCGTCGCGTCTCGGTGTGAACTGACCCTTATTCTTTAAGAACTGCAGCAAATACTGAGTGAATCTACGGCACGCTCGCCCCGCACAGCCCTCCGCCCTATAATCCTGTTGTGACACTGTTTTTGGTTCGGATAACCTCTCTATACGTAGTACTTTATCTTAGTGCTTGTTAGTGTGTTTTTACAGGGTTTTGATTCAGAAAATGGGGTTCTTCTAAAGTGACAATCGAATCTACTCAATTCCAGTTTTTTCTAATCAAAATCAAATAAAAATAACTGAAGGCTTCGGACTGTGCTTCTTCGTTCTTACTATCTATTTTGTGTCGAAAGATATTAACTGAATAGTGGTCGAAAAAAACTAATTATATTTTTATCTTTGAACTCATTCAATTATTTTATCAATTCTGTTCCACTTGACGTTCAATCCCATCTCTATGAAAAAAACAAACGTCAGATATCAGACGTCGTTTCGTTTAAACGCTCTGCCGTTTGCTTGTTCGCTGTGCTTTTTATTTTGGATATTCATTGACCCTTGCTTGATTATTGGACATATTGTGTGTGCTCGCCTACCTACTGACCTCTCGCTACTCGACACGGACTTGTAATCAGTTCATCATGCGATGCATAAACTGCGGTGTAGCCACGCAAAGACTGCGGCGGCATATCACCTCTTCATTGCCTGCCGTTCTACTCACTATTTTAGCACGATGGTTAACAATTGAGGTAAGTCATCTACAGCTAGTCTCATTCTAGAAGTAATAAATATAAGAAATATCGAACAAATGTGACTTCAAGTTGTTTACCGTCTTTGTCAAAATAAAAAATGAACTCAATGGCAATGAATCAGAAAGACTCATCTTGTCTCATCACGACCACAACACGTCACGACTACAACAACAGTCTGGTTGCTTTAGATGTCATAATGTTCAAATGTGTAGGTGTTACAGTTAATTCATGTGGGTACTAAGGTAATTATGTTTGTTCCAGGTTCCAAGGGATGCCAACATTTGTCATCCTTGTTATGAACTGCTGAATTCAGAAGCAACTAGTGATGTTCGTTTATTTGGCCATATAATGGTGTGCATATCTTTTGGCCGTTCTGTGAGAAGTATACAACGCCATACAGTGGAAAGAAGCGATTCAATGTTGCAGAATTTACCAACATCGCATCCAGCTTTCCACCAGTTAAATAAAATGATTTTTAAACACAGTGTGTTCTTTACATTTACATGCCCATTCGGTAGCATGGATCATCTTCCTCTTCAGATATTAAATCCAGATCGTCTCGCCATCTCTTTCTGGACCGGTCTCGGCGGCGCCGTCCATCTTCAGGCACCCATTGTGTGGCGGCTTTTGCCCAGCGGTCATCGTGCATACGGCTGATGTGACCCGCCCAATCCCATTTGAGCCTGGCAGCCTTCTTTCCTACATCCAGTATGCCCGTTTTGGAACGCAGCGTGGTGTTCCGAACTCTGTCCTGTCTTTTTACACCCAGAATGCTGCGTTCCATCCATAGATATAGATAGACCTAGATAACAAGTATCACGATCTGTATGAAAACCAATCGTGCCCATTTTTTAACTACCTACTATGACGTTACATATTCAAAAACGCCGCCGCGTGCGGCACCCGTCTCCCCCATCCCCGGGGCCTAGCGCCAGCGCTCACGCTCACCCAACCAGCAGTACACAGGACTGAGCGCGAAAGTGGCGGCTTACGATTTTTGTACGTAAGATGGTGCGATTTTTGGCACGTGAAGTAGTTGCTCTTGCGTTATCTAGGTGTATCTCTATATCTGTGGTTCCATCGCTCTTTGGCAAACTCCAAGGCGGAACTTTTGCGACTCGGTGAGCGATCAGGTCTGAGCACCATAGATTAGGTTCAGCTATTCAACCACTTATTTATATTATTTATTGTCTCTGAAAACTGTCTTTATTTCCACTCATTTGGAAAGTAGTTTAGGATTAACAAGAGTTTCACGCGTGCGGGGTGATTGTGTGTGCGAGTGATTTTTGCGCGAATTGTAGAATACCTGTTGTATCACGTTTTTTGGTGCAATTACCCATTTGTACATATTTACTAAACGGGATTCGGGGTGGGTCGCTAGCATAGATATCCGAGTCACTAGTCAAAAATACAAATAACAATATTATCGCAGATACATCCTAAAGCCTAGGTAAAAGTTCATAGCAATGTCATTTGTTTGCAGTTTTTTAAATGCCTTTTGACGTAGGAGTTACACGATTTTATTTTCAGGATTGTAAAGATATAAAAAGTTCCTGTAACTTTTTATAAATGAAATATTAATATTCAGCTATTCAGCATTACATATTGCTAGGTACCATGTTTATACATTGCTGGTGATTCGTCCACACATCGATTTAGCCATGTCCTTTAAAAAGAAACATGCCGTTTCGCCTTTTTTTGCTTTTTGGTATAAAGGCTTCTTCAAACAGGCACGACTCGCAACGGGCGGTGCCTTTGTGTCGCGCGCGATTATATCGCATGTCGCGCCTGTTTCGCCTTTTTTACCGACTTCAAAAAAAAAAGGAGGTTATCAATTCGATACGTATGTATGTAATATTATTGGAATTGCATTATATTCACATATGATGATCTATTAGGGCTTCCAAACAAATATACAAAATTTCATAGACGTATGTATGTATGTATGTATGTTTGTCCACGCATATCTCCGGAACTATTAATCGGATCGTGACCATTTTTTTTTATTGGCTTACATTTTCTTCAACTTAGGGAACAGTGCAAGTTTCATCAAGATCGATTCAGTAATTTTCAAGATATGGACTAATACGTGTAAGTGTGACGGCCTGGCTTATTGATAAGAGCTACAGGTGTAGTGTCAAAGGGAAAACATCTCAAAACCTTGGTCAAATACTAGTGCAAAAACTAAAAATTACGAAATAAAAAGTAATTTAAAAAAATTAAACCGACTTCAAAAAGAAATTAACTCAAAATTATGAAATAACTTTAATTTCGGAAGTCGGTGGCATAAAACTAAAATACAGATCCCAAGACACCGACTTCCGAAATTAAAGTTATTTCATAATTTTGAGTTAATTTCTTTTTGAAGTCGGTTTAATTTTTTTAAATTACTTTTTTTGCTTTTTTGGTATAAATCTAACCCTTCGTGTGAATCGTGTGCCGTCCGACTCGCACTTGGCCGTTTTTTAAATTCAACTTTTACCACGTCACCCTCAACAATACCTTACGACGCAAACTTTTAAATTTAGAAAACCGTCAAAATAACGCGCCAAGAAGCAACAACAATATGTTCACGCCACCAACAAAAGGGAGTAAACTCGAACGTAATTTTCAACGGTTTCACATAATGGCTGGCAGGCAAAACTTCTTATTTTAACTTTTTTTTTTTCGAATCACCCACGTTGAGTGAAGTTGAAATATTTTTTTATTATTTAAAGATTCGGAACGAATGGATGAGATATGGAGCGTAGTATTGTGTTAATTCTGAGCGTACCTGCTTTTTTTCTGCTAACAATGTAAACAGGATTTTGCACTTTACGAGTGCATTCATGTAAAGCTTTTCAAATATTGAACTACATTTTAATTCATTTTGTTTTTCTGTTACAGATTTTTTCACTAGCCCGTAATAACCCACTACTGGGTACCTATAGGCCTTATTTTTCTTCTTCTACACTTCCCGGTTCCGTGCGTCCCTCATCTAGGTGTTTCCCGCGACTCTGACGGTATCGTCAACCCGACAACAGGCAACTTTGTGCAAATTATTTCAACTCGACTGCTCTGAAAACGGTGAAGGAAAATATCGTGAGGAAACCGGCATGTCCTAGAACCAAAAATTCGAAGACATGTGACATCTACCAACCCGTACTGGGCCCGCATGGTGGATTAAGGCCTAGTCTCTCTCACCGAGAGGAGGTCTGTATCCCACCAGTGGGAACATTATAGGCTGATTATGAAGTACCTACTTACTTTCCAGCTCTATTGTTTTAGATACACAAATATCAAGTGCTCTTATTGTGGCATGTTGTTTAAATATAGAGGTTTTGAAGACGAGCAATAATGTTCAATTGTGCCAATTTTAAGTGGGGCATTGCGTTTTGAAGTGTTTGTAAGTGGGTGACTAATGTTTAAATGTAGTCCAGTTTCACAATTTTATTGCACTTTATGAATCGGCGATTTATTTTCATCCAGAGAGAGTAGGTATAATTATCGTTCATAAACATTCTCCTGTCCAAATCCCAATTTATTTGGGGGCAACATGTCTTCTTCTTCCATACTTCTCTATTAGTCAGCATCTCGATAGTCACCCCCTTTCTAACTACATCATCATTCACACATTCCATTCATCGTTGTGCGACGTAAAATCTTCTTTTCATTCAGTTAAGAAACCACAATCACGAAGATCACCTGATTACTCGCAGCTTAAATTGCGACTTTCGTTCGTTAATGTAAATAAATATTCGTTTTTATGATGTTGCAAACTTGCGTACAGATGTTTTAATAATCTATTAGAGTATGATTTAAAAAAGTTTTGGAAGGACTTTACGAACTATAAAAATAGAGTTTATAGTCGTTTAATAGAAATTAAATTATTGCAAACGATCATCAAGGTAACGGTTAAGTAACTAAGGACTCTCATATCTGTTGATCTTGACATATTTTTTTTCCACCGAGATTCCAAAATTAAAGTTAATTTTCTCTGTGTAGTGTTTTTTTGGAAGTCAGTTAATTTTTTTATTTTTTTTTTAAGAATTTTAAATCCAGCTCGAATACCATGCTATGTGAACCACAGAGAGAGGAAGTTTTAAAACATCATCAACTCACACCAAGTGAATTAAATACGTATTATTGAAGCTAACTCAAAAACTACCCAAGCAAAGTTAATAAAATGCTCATAGGACCACCACGTAAGCTTCCTCTACCAAATGAAAAAAGACTTTTCAAAATCAACAATTGATGAAAATATCGACAAACATAAGACTTCCTTTTTGAAGTCGCTTAAAAAGCACATTGCATGGCAATTCCGTAGCCAGATTCAGACACGTAGCTCTATTAACGTCAAAACCACAACAATATCCCGTTATGCATTTCCTACACCCTATTCAGTCTCATAGCACCATAAAACAAAGACATACAAATCTACGGCCCCAAATCCCCCAACCCGGATCTAATTCCCCCCAAATCGGATATAAACGGGCTCATGACGTTCATCGAACGTATTGTGTGCCAAAGTAAGGGGAGCATTGTTTAAACCCCTTCCATACGGACTAGTTCTGTGTTCTCAACGATATTTTGTGCATATGTGCCTATTCAGAGTTAAGCGTCGTAGAAGGAATGCCTTTGTAGTTCAATTTTACGATCTTACGGTCTATTGTGTAGGGATGGGGGAGTTAATTAGCAATTTAAGTGTCGATATCGATACAATTTTATTTTATTTATTTTTATACAGTATACCACATTTTAAGAGTGACGTTTAGGTTGGGTTCAATTAATGTGATAACTAAATCGCCACATTGTATACTATTATTATTTAGGGGTAAAATTTGTGAGTTTGTATTTAGTGGGTAATTTTCGGAACCACTTATCTGATGCCGAAAATTCTTCTACTAAATGGGAAGCTACAGTATAGTCGAGTGTCACAGAATATATTTAATGTTTAAACAAGAAATATTACACTAACGAAGTCGCGGGTAGGAGTCAGGACTGTGGCATAAGATACATTGAAAATCGATTAGGTATTCGATTCACGATTTAAAGTCGATCTCGCTTTAATGTTTCAAACAAAGCATAATGAGTTGTTTCTTTTATATTTTTGTCAAAGTCATCGTACATGAGCAGAATATAAGCTACACAAAGTCTCCCATTACCGGTAACTTTATAACATAATTACTTATAATGTAACGTGACAATCTATTTTTATTTTTAATTAAGTTAATTCCATTGAGTGTGTGTAATACGCAAGTCATTCAGGCTTTGTTTTAAACTTATCCATAGTACTCTTTTTTGCCTTACTTTGAAAACCTTTTACAGAGAATGTAGGTTTGAATAAGTATATATACTTGGATTTAATGTATTGCTTCGAATTCGAAGAAATATTAGATTTTGTAATCTCACAGACGGTGTTAGTACGCACGTACGGTATCATTAATTAAACCCTAAGCTATCTATCGAAATAATAATACATGTGACTAAAATTTCAGGCTTACGAGTATTAACTATTAAGCTTTACACTAGCTTTTAGCATGTATACGAAAGCTTTCAACTTGATGATGAATATTTTGGAAAATTCATGCATTAATAAGTAATGTATTAATGAGAATACCACCACATTATAATATAAAATTAAAAATCAATTTCGCGCGAAACAAACTAGGTCATATTAACATTACATTTTACAAAATAATATCTCGGTAGACTAGGTACCTATCTACATTAAAAAACAGATTTAAAATTCATAAAAAAAGTAAAAAAAAAAGAACTCAAATCGATTATATCGACAAAAATATCGATAACCCACCCTTACCCCACCACTAATAAGTACAAACGACCCACGCCAGGTGTTCCCAATCTCTGGTCCAGATTCCTTCTCGACAAAGAGCCCGTTCATTTCTCGTAATAATCTAGCGATCGTTCCTCGAAACTGAGATAATCGACTACGTAAAATCGATCCATTATTCGATTATTTTGTGGAATAATAATGAGGTGCCATTGACGCCTGGCGGTGAAAAAAAAAATGAAAAAAAAGAACATGGCCGCACGTCAAAGACGTTTTGTGCGTTCCCGCGCATTTGTTATTGTTTATTTTTTCTGGATTTTTGTTAGAAATATGTCTTGATTCTGTCCCAGATATAGAAATGGGTTTATTAAGTTAAATTTTTCGATGGTCAGGAATGTTTGTGTGTCCTTATTTCACAGTTGTTGTGATGTTCCGGGAGGTTATTTACGTGACAGCCGTTTGAATTAAACGGTTCCATTTTCATCAGCTGACATTTTTATTATATTGTTTTTGTGTGATGGCGCTATAGAAATGTTTTTTTTAATAGGTTTATCGTTATTAAAACGAGAATTCCCTATTTTAACATAGCTCAACTTTTTTTTCGTCACTCATCATCTGCATCATCTGCCTAGCCTTTTCCCAACTATGTTGGGGTCGGTTTCCAATCTAACCGGATCCAGCTGAATACCAGTATTTTACATGGAGCAACTGCCTATGCGACCTCCACAACCCAATTACTGGGTAATACGATAAGGCTGGTTGTCAGACTTTTACACAACTTGAGTTTTACATAAGCACATTTCGCCAGTTATGTTAGTCCCATTTAATAGGGGACGAGCCTATTACATGGGCCTACTGAGAAATTCCTGATAAAATTCACTTTGCCCGACCCGGGTATCAAACCCAGGACCTCATACTCAGCAGGCAGTAAAGATCCTTTCCAAATCAAAGACACATCTTGACTCTAATTCAATGTCAAACACTCCTACAATTAACAATTTAACTTAGCATTAGCACTAACATAGTTTCCTAACTGTAGTGCTAATGACTGAATTAATAGCTAATTAATATGACATAAGTAACACAGACTGTTAAGATAGTCGACAATGATAACTATCAAGATATTATACAGATAGTGAAGATGTATGTCTGTGACAATTGATATTAGAAGAATAATAGTAGTATTCTGAATATGCATGCTTTTTTTTTTTACGGATGGGAAATCATCAAATGACCCCTCCCGCTCTGGGTGGAGCGGAAGGGAGTGTCAGACTCTTACTGACCAAAACCCACCCGTGTTCCTTCCTTAGCCCTTTATGTTCCGGGCCAGCGGTAACCCTTTCGGACAATCCCGCTAACCCGGCAGGCTTCGGCCCTATGGGGCCCCTCCTCGATGCTGACATCTCTTTGAGGCGCGCGTGGAACACGTACGCGCCGTCCGGCACGGGCCTGGTCCTGATCGGACGGTGAGCTACCCATTACTCTCCGCCCGCAGGCCCGCGCCTACGGTGGCCGGGAGTCGTCGCGCGGCTCCCGACGCCCGGAGCGTCTCCCGCGGCGGCTGGGATGGGAGGCTCTCTCCCTGAGCCGTCCCGCCACCTCCTTCGCTAGCATGACTGCTTCGCAGAAGGAGGTGACTGCCTCCCACTCCCTCTCGCCCCGGACCATGGCTTGCACCAGGGCCGGACGCGAGAGGTCGCCGCCGATGCCGATCGCCTCTACGAGGACACGGCGGTGCTCCGCCCAAACGGGGTAGACCTCCACCGTGTGCTCCACCGTGTCCTCTGGGCGATCCAATGGCAATGGTGACACCCGGGCGTTTCCTCCCGCCTGATGATGTGCAGGAACCTCCCGAAACTTCCGTGTCCGGTGAGGACCTGCGTCAGGCGGTAGGTGAGTGAGGGCACCGTGGCGCCTCCCTAGCCACTCCTCAAAGAGGGGTCTTATCGCCGCTATCGCGGAATATGCATGCTGAGGTGTCAATCTTGTACTGCCATGTTTATCTAACAGTCAGTCCTATCGCAGTCATACGCATTTTAAATCCGGTTTATTCATACAGGGTTATTGGTAAAACATTAACAACCTCTTAAGAGGTCATTGTACTCATCATTATGAACAACTTTTACTATGGGACCAAACCTGAAATCGCGAAAAAAAAATCAGCTGTTCCCATACATTTTGACGAATTATACGAACATAGATATAAGAACTATTAAATCTATGTATACGAACATATATGTAGGGAACAGCTGATTTTTTTTGCGATTTCAGGTTTGGTCCCGGTAGGGGCCCGTGGCTAAATAATAACCGCACGGGTAAGTCACGCTTGCCGAGGACACTCCGTGGATGGATGACGCAACGTGCCTCGGCAAGGACGTTAAGCCGCTGTTACCGGCTGTCATTTGTAGATCTTTGACAGTTGTTATGGATAGCCCAAAAGTCTGTCAACCAGTCTTACCAAGGGGTATCGTTTTACCCAGTAACTGGGTTGTGAAGGTTAGATAGGCAGTCGTTTCATCCCCATCAGACGGGGGGACATGCGGGGCCCGCCAGCTAGGCGGGCATGCGCCGGGGGGGTTGTGGATGCAAAGGCTGAGCCGGATCCCCATGACCTCCCCATCAAGGCGATGAGGGAACACCGCTGAGTTTTAGGATGCGTAACGTCATTTCTCAGCGAAAAAAAAAAAAAAAAAAAAAAAAAGGCAGTCGTTTCATGTAAAATTATGGTATTCAGCAGCGTCCGCTTATTTTGAAAGCTGACTAAACCGAATAAAGAAATGAATTAAATTGAATTGACCCCAATATAGTTGAGGAAAGGCTAGGCAAATTATTCATGAAATATTCAAACCCAGTGACGTTTACACATTACACATGCATATTTAAGGACCAAATGTAACACGACCACTGACATTGAAATAGCATCAAAACCTGCTCCATTTACTTTCAAACCAGTAATCCAGTTTTTATATCATTTAACATCACTTTGATCCAACTTTCAATACGATTCTGGTTTAAACTAGTTTGACGTGTCCCTAACGAAGAGGACCACCCTATGTGATTGTTGTGCGACGGAGGGTGAAGGTATCAAAAGGACCACCAAGATGTGATAATTCTGAGATAAAGTTGTCATTTGACAGTTGTTCGTGGATGGGTGACCATTCGTATCATACATACATACTCAGCCTATAATGTTCCCAGTGCTGGGACACAGGCCTGCTCTCTTCGAGAGGGCGAGTGGGTCATAGTCCACCGCGCGGGCCCAGTGCGGGTTGGTGGATCTCAAAAGTCTTAGAATTTTTGATTCTAGGACATGTCGGTTTCTTCACGATGTTTTCCTTCACCGTTTTGAGAGCAGTGGTGATGAAATTATATACACAAGGTAAAGTGACTGTCTGGGTTCGAACTTACGACCTACAACTCGTAAGTCGGGGTCGATACCACTGAGCCACCACTGCTCTATTGTGTGCCTTAACCTGGGTAAAATTAATTAATTTTCTTTCTTTTTAGGGTTCCGTACGTACCCAAAGGGTAAAACGGGACCCTATTACTAAGACTCCGCTGTCCGTCAGTCCGTCTGTCACCAGGCTGTATCTCATGAACCGTGATAGCTAGACAGTTGAAATTTTCACAGATGATGTATTTCTGTTGCCGCTTTATCAACAAATACTAAAAACAGAATAAAATAAATATTTAAGGGGGGGCTCTCATACAACAAACGTGTTTTTTTCGGCGTTTTTGCCTTGTGGTACGGAACCTTTCGTGTGCGAGTCCGACTCGCACTTGGCCAGTTTTTTTACACACGTTTCTAACATTCTAATATAAACGCAATCACTTTCCAAAGCCCAAAACAAAATACTTATTTGCTACCAAAAATTTTCTTCCCAAAAACATGGGATGAATGAAAAAAAATTTCTCTTTCACTTGAACACACTAGAGTCTAAATCAAATATTACTAGATCCGAGTGATATCTTCAAATGGTTTTATACTGGAGATAAAAATAAAATTTCAAAATGTACCGAGGGTTAGGACCCGGGTCTCTAAAGGTCGGGGTAAATCAAACCAACAGGACATGTTGTGTGGTCTAAGATATAAGATGATCATGGCAGAATGATAGACTCCCACCCTAAAGTCCACCAGACCGTATTTCGGCCACGGCGGCCAGTCTCAACGGAGACTAGCCTTCGGCGCAGAAGATATTATAGTGCACGAGTGTGCGCGCAGACACAGGTGCACTCCCTCTTCCCTCACTCTCATAGTCCGAAGGGACGGCAATCCGACAGGACCGGAGAGAGATCAGGCACAGGACCAACGGCTTAACGTGCTTTCCGAGACACGGGGGTATCACACCGCCAACTTCCAAACTTCGGGCTGTTACTAAGAAATTCCTAATGGAAAAACTCGATAACAGTTTGTCCGACCCGAGAATCGAACCCAAGACCCCACGCTCAGCAGTCGCGCTTGCGACCACGAGAACAACGGCGACTCCCACCCTACACACACTGCATACACTCTACTTAAGAATTAGTAGAATTTGTTACTACAATGATATGGTCATTCGGCACAAACCGCCATATTTGTTTGCTGAAAGACCACATTCTAGTAATGATGGTCTAACTAGCTGCGCCCGCGGTTTCACCCTCGTAAATGTCGATCCCGTGGGAATATCAGGATAAAAAGTAGCCTTTAAGTTAATCCAGGGTGTCAGCTACCTCCATACAAAATTTTATCAAAATTGGTCCAGCCGTTTGAGCGTGAAGAAGTAACAAACATATAAACACACACTGACACCCTAGATTAACATATAGGCTACTTTTGTATGTTTGTTACATCTTCACGCACAAACGGCTGGACCTATTTTGATAAAATTTGGTACGGAGATAGCTAACACCCTGGATTAACACATAGTATGCTTTTTATCCCTATATTCCTACGGGATTGAAACTTATACGGGTGAAACCGCGGGGCGCTGCCAATTATAGAATAATTTCCTTTCACGTCATCACTTGTTTACAAGATGTGCAAATATGCATACCATATTTAGCCTTAACAGAATACTATGTTCCCAACAAAAATATGCACGTGTAAGCACAGAATCAATATCTTAGCCAGATCTGGCAGAGCAGCCAGACCGAATATTACTAGATTCAAAATAACCCATCTCTAAACTTTTGCAATTTCATCTTTCCGCTGGCAGACTGTCGCTGGATTTTATGTATTTTATTCAGCGATCAGAATAATTATATCACGATAGCTGAGCTTTATAGGAATAACGTTTAAAGGCTCCTACAAACAGGTGCGACACGCGATATAATGGCGCGCGACACAAAGGCACCGCTCGTTGCGCGACTTGCGGTGCCTTTGTGTCGCGCGCGATTTTATCGCGTGTCGCGCCTGTTTGAAGGAGCCTAAGGGTCACACACACACACACAATTCAGTGAGCTACGCCGCGCGGCGGCGGCGCCGCGGCGCCGCGCTGCTCCGCGCTGCGTAGCTCGACGTAGTAGGTAGACACTGAATTGTGTACCTTTTAGTGTAGTAGATAAGGTCTGTAATTGTATTTCTATCTTGAAAACTGCGCGTCGCGTCGCGTCTCGGTGTGAACTGACCCTTAAGTTAATAGTTAAGGATTAAATAAAAAGTGGTGAAAGTAGGCAATATTAAAATTAAGGTGTAGAACAGCAGGGTAATTGCGTAACACACTTGACACTAACAGTAGAAATGGCTTTCATTTTGACAGATCAACAACATTCATTGCGGTATTTAGGTACGCTGTTGATCAGACTTTTTCGAACATAAATAGGCTATTTGACTGGTTTCTGATAAACATCTCAGATTATAACGAGCCCACAAAAACCTATTACTTCAAATTGCATAATGTATTTCTTTTAAAAAATAGTAAATAAAAATGTACTGTTTAAATAAACCGTCAAAACGCTATCTTTAACAATATGGCGTCGTGACGTCACGATTCACGTAAACAAACGTTGAAACTGTCGAGATACTAGACAAAAGTCATCTGTTCTGTCAATGATAGACAGAAATTTACTAAATCATGACGTCATCTTAAGTTCAGCCAAACCAGACCGTTTTCGATTACGTGGCGCCAGATTTAAAAAGATGAAGTTTTTTCGGGATTTTTTTTATAAATAATACATTGTTTTGTAGTAAAATTAATGCAAATCGATTTTAAAAGCGATAATCTATAAGAGTGTCAATAAGTATGGCCTTATTTTTTACATTGTCAAATAGCCTATTATGAAGCAATGGATTTGCAATATCCCTCAAAAAGATTCAGATTATGATTGACGGTGTGTTACGCAACTAGGGTGCAAACTTTGATGTGATCAATGATAAGGATCATTATTTATTTATATATACTTTTTATTAGGGTTCCGTACCCAAAGGTTAAAAACGGGACCCTATTACTAAGACTTCGCTGTCTGTCCATCCGTCTGTCTGTCACCAGGCTGTATCTCAAGAACCGCGATAGCTAAATAGTTGAAATTTTCACAGATGATGTATTTCTGTTGCCGCTATAACAACAAATACTAGAAACCAGAATAAAATAAATATTTAAGGGTGGCTCCCATACAACAAACGTGTTTTTTTTTCAGCGTTTTTGCCTTGTAGTACGGAACCCTTCGTGTGCGAGTCCGACTCGCACTTGTTTGTTTAAAGTCTTTGAGCTTGGGTCTGTCATTTACCTACAACATAGATTGCTAACCTTTCTTCCGTAGTCGTGTAAAAAATACTACCTACATCTTGAAGGTAATTTATATTAAGTACAGACGCCGCGCCGCCAGCACATCAAGTTACCCTGTCAAATTTTCCCAATCACCTTTGAACCTTATGCTTTAGCGATAAAGTTGAAAATCTATTAAAGAAGTTTGACAGATTGTAGTAGCTTGATATGCTGGTGTCTGTACCTACCTACATTTTTGCCCAAACAAAGACGCAAGCACTTCATTGTTGGCACATAATAATAATTTAATCAGCCTATAATGTTCCCACTGCTGGGACACTGGCCTCCTCTCGGTGAGAGGGAGTGGGCCGTAATCCACCACGCGGGCCCAGTGCGGATTGGCAGATGTCACATGTCTTCGAATTTTTGGTTCTAGGACATGCCGGTTTCCTCACGATGTTTTCCTTCACCGTTTTGAGGGCAGTGGTGATGAAATAATTTACACAATGTAAAGCGCCTGTCTGGGTTCGAACCTACGACCTACAACTCGTAAGTCGCGGCCGTTACCACTTGGCCACCACTGCTCTCTGGCACAATCACACTTAAATGTTATGCCTCATTACTTCCTTACCGCTTATACTTACAACTGGGACCGTAGAACAACTCGTTGGCAATCAAGTAGCAATCCCAAATTCGCAGAATCTTAATGAAATTACCTACGAAGACGTCATAAATTACTTTAAGTGGAGCAAAGTTAAGTTATTTATTTACTTAATTCTATGTTGTATAATCAGAAATGAGGAGATCCGCAGGAGAACCAAGGTAACCGAGATAGCCCGAAGAATTGCCAAACTTAAGTGGCAGTGGGCAGGGCACATTGCTCGCAGAACCGATGGCCGATGGGGCCGAAAGGTACTGTAGTGGCGACCGCGTACCGGTAGACGTAGCGTTGGAAGGCCTCCCACTAGGTGGACCGACGACCTTGTGAAGGCCGCAGTAACCCGTTGCATGCGAGAAGCACAGAACCGGTCAAAGTGGAGGTGCTTGGGGTAGGCCTATTCCAGCTGCTATTTTGGACGATTTCAAGGAGTAGGTTTCTGCGTCAAATAATGGATCACCATCTGTCATACATAATCAGTCCAACTAATACAAATCTAATGAGGAGAATCCACCATACCTTCCTATAAACATTAGACAATTTCCTCAATTCAACCTTAATTTACCAACTTATTTCTACCGTCCTTAATTTACCCAAACACCCACACACATACATACGCACAAAGGTAGTGTAGCAAATCGTCCTCATTTCGCTGAAGTCTGTAAACAATCCTAATAATCTATTAAAAGACGTTAAGGAACGGAGGGAAACGGCTGAATTTTGCGGAACACAGAATTTGAAGGAATTTCATTACAACGTTTATGCACAAAATAGGTAGGTACAGAAGGTTGGTTTCATACAACGAGCGCAAACGCACGCACACATAGACACGCGAGTGCGCTTGCACGTAGTCGCTTACAGCGAATGCAATCGGACTCGCGAGCGGCATTTGATTGATATCACCGCACGTATTCTATAAACTTAAATCTTATGCTGCGATTCGATAATTGGACGAGAATTGAGAGTGAAAGGATGCGTCACCTTTAGGCATATTCGTTACATGAAAGAGAAGAAAGATATACTCTCCATCTCTCACGCTAAATCTCTCATAATCGTTCTTTTTTAAGAAGAATTACTTCTAATACGTGTACGATGCTGCACGCGTAACTTTTTAAAATTAGTTATTTCACTCTTAAAGAAATATCAACTTTATTGCAGTAAGAATTAAATTAATTTCAGAATGATTAGGTAGTACTTTTGAAAAAGTAATCAAACATTTTTAAGTTGTAGTGCAAACTAAACTAAACATTGGGTATTAAAGTATTTTTAGGATTCCATACCCAAACGGTGCCATCGGGACCCTATTGCTAAGCCTCCACTGTTCGTCCGCCCATCCGACTGTCTGTCAGCGGGCTGTATCTCATAAACCGTAAGTATTGACATTTTCAGTGTGTTCCTATTGCCGCTACAACAACAAATAATAAAAAAAAACTAAAGGAAAAAAAAACACGTTTCTAGCAATGGGAACCCCATTACTAGAAACGTTTTTTTTTTTTTTCATTTTTTGCACAGTTTCGGGTAGCTTGATGTGCTGGCGTCTGTAGTTCTGTACAGAGCCGGCCTTCTGTACCTCTCTATTCTGTGTCCCAAGTTTGCTAGGATTTCCTAATGGTTGTTTGAACAAGACTCGTATGCAAATATCTTCTTATGATCAATAAGAGGCATCGTTGGAATATATGGTGACGTTAGGAGAAAATTATGGGTGATTCTGTCGTAATGGTGGACTGTTAAATGTGTAAGGATGTATTCTGTGGCGGTGGAGATATTTGAAGAAGTGATATGCGTTTTCATCATTGTCTTCGTCATATTGAGCCGCTCTGTTAAACTACAAAGAAACGTTCCGAAAGTTATATGTCATTTAAAGTCCTCCAGACCGTATTTCGGCCTTCGGTGCGGGAGATATTATAAGTGCACAAGTGTGTGTGCAGGTACAGGTGCACTCCCTCTTCCCTCACTCTCATAGTCCGATGGGATAGTGATCCGACACGACCGGAGAGAGTGCAGGCGCAGGACCAAAGGCTTAACGTGCTTTCCGAGGCACGGGGGTATCACACCGCCTACTTCCAAACTCCGGGCTGCTTCAAGGGATTGCAACCCTGAGTATTTGATATTCTTCTTCTTCGTGTCGCTGGCACGACTGTATTTTAAATCTTTTTTTCCCAAAACTTTGCCACTTCCACTTTTATTTGATATTAATTTCAACTGATAACTCCACGCGTTCCTGAGCAAAAGGGTCTTGACTGATGGACAGACAGAATGACAACGAAGTGATATTATAAGAGTTCCGTTTTTCCTTGAGGTACGGAAGACGGATCCCTAAAACGACGAACCCTAGACGGAACCTTTTAAAAGATTTTATGGGTATACTTGATAGTTAAAAAGTAATCCTATGCATTAGGGCTATATTTCACCGGGACACCATGGCGGCGCAACCAGTCGCCGCCACCAACAAAATGTATACAGCTCTATAGAGCGTTACTCACCTGGTGTCCGTTTGGTTGCGCCACCAATTTGGCGGCGCGACCAACTCGGACGCCTGCACAGAATGTTACTGGTTGCGCCGCCACGCTGGTCGCGCCACCACTAATTACTATAGCGCTGTATGGTATCTAACTCACTCGGCCGCCAGTCCGACCGCCAGTGACGGTCTACAAGGTCCATTTTGATACTGTCTCAGTGTGGTGTGGCGACGCTGGTGTCTGTATGGTGTCTAGTTTGGTAGCTTACGGACACCACGGTGGCGCGACTGGTTGCGCCGCCATGGTGTCCCAGTGAAATATAGCCCTTAGTTTTGTCAGTGTTTTCATTAATTTATTGTTATATTGTCGTCTCCACATTGCGTAACTATGCACGATGTAATTTGAAAACCATCAACGTTTTACAGGGTCAGATTCACCACTCAAAATAATTACGTGGACAAACGCTGGCCTAATCTAAGATTACGTCATCAAGCTAAAACCCCCAACATTACACTATCTGATAACGGACCCGGATCCAGTTAATCCTTGTTATTCAAACCGGGTTCTAACTTAATGACGCCATAAGACCGGCTTTAGTTGATATTTAAAACAAATGCTAATACTTGGTGAGTCGTCTGGTTTAAGATGTTACTTGATATCTAGGTTATGGAAATTACCTAATGGATACTCCGAGGCATGGGGTCTAACAACGCCAGCTTCCAAACTCCGGGCTGTTACCGACCGGCAAAGTGTTCCAAAGTGACCCCGGTGGGGTCCGTGGCTAAATAATAACAGCCGCACAGGTCGATCGATCAGGTTAAGCTACGCTTGCCGCGGTTGGTCTGTGGATGGGTGACCATCTTTACATACCAAGACCCCTCCGTGCCTCGGAAAGCACGTTAAGCCGGTGGTCCCGGCTGTCATTCGTGGATCTTTGACAGTCGTTATGGGTAGTCAGAAGCCCGACAGTCTGACAAGCGGTCTTACCAAGGGGTATCGTATTACCCAGTAACTGAGTTGTGGGGGTCAGATAGGCAGTCGCTCCATGTAAAATACTGGTATTCAGCTACATCCGGTTAGACTGCAAGCCGACCCAAACATAGTCGGGAAAACGCTAGACGGACACGGACTAACCGCAGCAAGCGGAGCGTGCAGCTGTTATTACTTAGCAGCCTAAACGCTACACATAAAATGCATATCCCAAGTACGTTAAAACTCTATGTATCCCCCATAAGAGGGCGCCGACCAAACGCCGACCGCGCAGTGGTGCCCTAATCCAACTATTTTCCGTTTTAGTGATTATAATAAAAGTAAACAATGTAAAACTACCGTTATTATTAATAATGTTAACGTAGGTATAATCTAGTGGAGCACAACTTAACGTGCTTATTTTCTGCAATTTTTACACTAAAATAAAAGAAATAACCAAACAAACGATGAGGTCGCCACTAGGCGGTCGGCGGCGCGGCGTAGCCTTATAGTGAATGAATCCCTTCGTCTTTCATGTCCGGAGATAATACAAAACAGAGCAAAAATGATAAAAAATAACATCCATCTTCCCAACAATAAAATTATAAACACCAGACCCAATTCACAAACAGTCAAGCACAAAAACCGAAAACTTTAACCGTAAAGTAAACAAAACACAGTAACTCCATGACTAATGCGCGACAAAACACCGTAAAACTAATGGAGAAATACCGTTAAAACATTTAAGTGAATATTTTCTTGTAAATAATGGTTGGTTACGTTTATTTACGGCATTGTCAGCCATGGGGAATCCTGTGGGAACGATAAAACGCTACTTCAAGGAGCGTAAAGGGATTTTTTCACCATTTACCGCCTCTAGGGATGATCCCTGCAAGGGTTTTTTGTGTGAATTACGGTTTTTGTTAAATACAATCTGTGTGTTAGTGAGATTGTTTTTGGTGTGTTTATTTTTGTTACATTATAGTGAGGTATTCCACTCAGAGCACTGATTTGAAGCGCACTTGGACGAACCTCACCTGAGCACTTCCACTAACCGCACTGAAACAAAATTTTGTAACGTGCAGTGCGGTGGAACAATTTGCCGTTATTGTTTCAGCCCCCGAACGGCACTTGCATACAGTTTGAAGTGGTGGGACGTATGTATTCTTTGTTCAGGACATTACCAACGTATCGATATGGCAAGTGCGTGTAGAACCACGCACAGTTAAGGTCCCCAGGTCCAGTAAAGGTTATGAATGCGGTTAAATGTTTACAAATGTAATTTGATTAATATTGGATTCAAATCGCGTAAAATTAGATAAATTAGTTGCTGAGACAAAAGTTGCTTGTGGGCGCCCGTAGAGGACTGACAGACAAACTGACCTAGAGTGAATTGTTGAAGATTGGGACAAAACAAACGATCTATACTAGCCCTGGATCGAAATTGCTGGAAGTCATGCCCAGCGCAAGTGCCCAGCGAGAGCAGTGGTGGCCAAGTGGTGACGGCCGCGACTTACCGAGTTGTAGCTTCGAACCCAGATCTGCGCTTTACTTTGTGTAAATTATGTCATCACCACTGCTCTCAAAACGGTGAAGGAAAACGTCGTGAGGAAACCGGCAAAAATTCGAAGATATGTGACATCTACCAACCCGTACTGGGCCCGCGTGGTGGATTACGGCCCATTCCCTCTCACATAGAGGAGGCCCGTGTCCCAGCAGTGGGAACATTAAAGGCTGATTATGTTGTTGTTGTATGCCCAGCGGTGGGATGATGCAGGTTGATAGTAACGTTTAGTTTCTTTAGTAAAATCGGTTCGTGAAGGATTGTTACTGGACTCGTAAGTTCTTTAGCAGCCGTTTCTAAACAGCATTGTATGATCAGCCTATAATATCTTAATGCTGGAACACAGGCCTCCTCTCTGTAAGAGGGAGTTGGCCATCCACCATGCGACCCCAACGCGGGATAGTGGATGTAACATGTCTTCGATTTTTTGTTTCCAGAACATGCCATTTTCTCACGTTGTTTTTCTTCGCCGTTTTGTGACCGAGTACCGCAGGATGCAGGAGAAATGCGGAGCATCGATCAAAATTATGAGAGTAACGGAAAAACCCCTTAAAGGAAAAAAGGGTTTATCCGTTACAAATTTCTCCGTGTGTGTTACGTCAGAAATGTATAGTTAAACCGTTGCTAATCATTACTTAAATTTAAGGCTACTCTTTCGAAAAAAGCTTAAAAACAGCGTGCAGATGAAGCAGCTTTTCTCCGGAACTTACAGAGAAATTACATCTGAAAAAATAGTTGGTAATCTACATGATATGAATCGTAATTTGGTTTAGCCATAATTTTTCTATCGATATCACCTATTAAGAAAAAAAACCACCAAATCACCTCCAAATCGTTGAGATGAAACAATTTTACTGCTTCATTTTTTATCAAAAGAATATAAAAAAATATCTAGTGCTTTGCAATACAAACGAAAATGATTTGGTTTTGTTACTTTTTAAAAACATGTATATTTTTTAATATAATAAATTAAAAATTCGATCGTTTAAAGTCCGTGTCTATATCATCCTCGCACTCGTCCACGAATTCAGTGCGGGGCGCCTCGTGTTGCTAGGCAACGCGTTGGCATGCGGCTGCATGCGGGTGGCGGAATGGCGCGGAGAGGGGTAGGTAGCTCCGCCCAAATGCACAAGGTCGTTGGCATGAATACAAGCCTTAAGTCAATAAACGGTTTTTCTTTCTTTTTTTTTAAGTTTTTAAATAAACCCCATTATGTAGATATTATGATCACTTACCCAGAAAAAATTTCACTATCAGGGTAACTAACCGTCTCTAAGTCCCGGATCGAAGTGGCCTATTGACACCGTCACACCGAGTCTGACCCAATTCGGATATTTATAAAAAAGTGAGGTTATCGACTAAAAATAGTGAGGCAACGTGGTGATCGGTATTGTATGAAGTTACCTTTACGTTATAAAATAGAGGTTTGCCTTACCTTCCTTTAAATATAAAGTACGTACTTATCTATACAGCCGGTCGATTCTGTAAAAATCTCACCGTGAAAACTTAGGTGAAGTGAGTTTGTTTTTGCTAGGAATTAACACTATTGACAGCTCACTCCAAGCTCACTTCACCTAAGTTTTTACGGTGAGATTTTTACAGAATAGCACCGCAGGATGGCGACTTAGTCACCTGCAACCGTCAAGGGGGAGATTCTACACGTCATTCTAAACAACTTTCGCTATAAAACTCAAATCCTATAAAAAAAACTTTTCATACATGTATCGAAATAGTCTGTCTACTGTGGTGTAGGATTTTTTTTACATTTTTATTTTTTCTACAATCGTTATCGCTGACCGAATGTCCTTTTGCCTAGGCTCTGAGGCTGACTGTCAGTGCACGAACAGCCCTAAACATCACTTGAGCCTATCGCAGTCCACTGCTGGACATAGGCCTCTCCCAGGCTGCGCCACAACACCTTGGCCTCCGCCTTCCGGATCCAGTCTTCCTAACCTCCTTTTTAAGGTCATCTGTTCCTTGAGCTGTGGGGTGTCCCACCACTACGATACGCGAAAATATCATTTATGCAACTCCGCTTGTTGTTTGCTGCTGGTATAAAAATAGCGGCTCTACCTTCTTGTAAAATTATTTAGCGCATAAATATCCTCATTTTACTTCATAGCATAAAACAGGTCTTACGTCACGCCACGTTAGATCCATTTAAAACGCTCTAAAAACTTTGAAGCCGAGAGAAACATGCTTCGAAGATAATTTAGGTCATAGCTACGTCAAAACATGGAGTAATAAGAAATAATATGGAGTGCTCATAACACATAAGCCTGTAATGCTCCCACTGCTGGGGTTCCGGCTTCCTCTCTGTAAGGAAATTATAAAATTATAGTACTCTTAACACATGCATAGTGAACCTATAATGTTCCCACTACTGGGATTCAGGCGTTCTTCGTGTGAGAGGAAGTTTTTAGGTTATGGTTATATTCGGAATATGATCGCGGATAATCATGCGACATCTTGCCGTAATCCGTGCTAAAGTTCTTAATTTGTTCCAAATTGTAATTTCCACACACGTTAGCACAAAACGATTTCCATCATGTTTTAATTTTCATTATTATTAATTAAAAAAATTAAAATCATAGTTATGGGAACAGACGCCAGCACATCAAACTACCCGAAACTGTCAAATTTTCCCAATCAACTTTGAATCTTATGTCTTCAGCAATAAAGTTGAATGCATTTATATGGGGCTTCATTCTGCTGCTAAATGTTCAACTCCGTAGCCAAGCATTAACATAATCTAAATAGCCTCATAAAGCCGTTATGAGTTACGCACACAGAAATAAGCAGTCAAATACCCGCTGCGACAGAGTTACAACAATACTCAGCAATATTAACATCGCGCCGACCTTGTCTTACGGGTAGTTTAAGCATATTAGCACTCCATTCCTTCATGCTCGAGTGTCTCAAGCTATTTTATTCCTTTCAGTCTAACCTGGATAACGCTAGCTTTTATTTGTTCACTGTTTTATACTGATACTCTATAAACTTCGCAGTAAAAGTCAATAGAATATTATTTAATATACTTTTAACAGATGAGCCGAGCAGAATTTCTTACTCCAATTGTTGCTATTTAAAAACTGGGTTGTGGAATCGGTCCATGTTAAGTACTGGTATTAAGCTGCACTCGGTTAGACTGGAAGCTGACCCCAACATGGTTAGAAAAAGGCTTTCAGATGATGAGTACAAGTAAGAGCGACTACTGAACATGGAATCTGGGATCCGATTTCCGATTCCCGGGGTCAGGAAAACTGCCACTTTCGATAATACTCATCAATAGCCGTACTACTGACGAGTTTTCTACCATTAACGCTTTTCCTTATGAGATTGGTGGTTGGTGGTAGAAATCAAACTTAGAAAGATTCGTCGTTGATAGTCCAATTCCGCGTAACTAACATTGTTAAATACCGCGTATGTACACTTCTGCTAATTTTACAGGAGGGTTAAAAAACAGATTTTCTAAAAGACTAATAGGCCGAATTTTGAACGAACTTGAATATAGGACCGTTTCGTTCTCCTTAATCCAATATACTATTTTTAAAGTGAATATTCCCAATAGTTTACTTACAAAATCACTTACGCTGTTTAGTTTCGAACGATTCTGGTTCATAGACAGTACTTACGCGAAATTGTAAATGAAATAAAATAATGCCAAAACCTCAATCAATCATGTATTTAATAATATTAAGTGTTTAAATGACTTTTAGTCATTATTAATGGGTATGAAGGTATGAAAGAATACAAGATATCTCTACTGAGGTCATCGAGCAGGTCTTCCATAGTCTCAGCCATGACTACGATATCGTCGGCAAACCGAAGGTGAGTTATGTACTCGCCATTGATGTTAATGCCAGCCCCTTTCCAGTCCAGAACCTTGAAGACGTCCTCAGTGCAGCGGTGAACAGTTTCGGAGAGGTACTCGTAACGTCTCCCTGTCTCACACCTCGTTGCAGAAGTATAGGTTTCGAGGTCTGACCCTGGAGTCGGACTGACATAGTGGTTTGGTTAGACATAGTAGTTTTCGTACAGACACTTCAGCACCTTGATGTACCGATAGTCGATCTGGCACCGTTGAAGAGATTGCAGTACAGCCCATGTCTCGATCGAATCAAAGGCTTTCTCGTAGTCCACAAACGCTAAGCAGAGAGGCAGGTTATACTCTTCGGTCTTCTGTTTAACCTGTCGCAGCGTATGTATGTGGTCTACGGTGCTAAAGCCTTTACGGAATCCGGCTTGTTCGGGAGGCTGGAAGTCGTCTAACCTGCGCGCGAGACGTTTCGTGATGACTCTCGAAAACAGCTTGTAGACATGGCTCAGAAGTGAGATAGGCCTATAATTCTTAAGAAGGCCATTGTCGCCCTTCTTAAAGAAAAGTATCACCGCTCTTCTGTTGTTTTTGCGTTGCTTCAGAGCCATCCTAATCTCGTACAGGCTGACGTCCGGGATGTCTTCGGTATAGTGTCAGGTCAATCTAGCTCTTGGGTCGTTTGCCAGATTCGTAACGGGGTTACTTGTTGATGTTTATAACTATAATAATAATAATAAATAAATAATAAAAACGTTTATTTTTCTCCACCACACAATGAATAGTTAGTAGGTACTAACTGTCCATAGAACCTCTCGATCTCTCTCAACAGCTCAGGTTTGGCGGATACGATCCTGCCATCATCGGTCTTCAATTTCGTAAGCTGGCTCTGCCCAATAGACAGATCTCTATCAACGACCTTTGACCCTTTATTTCCCTCTATCGCGTCCTTAATACGGTCTGCATTAAAGTGGCGAAGATCGCTTTTCAAGGACTTAGAAATCCGTCTATTGAGCTGCCGGTAATTGAGCGCATCATCTGAAGACTGCAGGATCATCTCGCGCCTCTCCTTCATGAGCCGTAAAGTAGGATCAGAGAGCTTTTTTTTTGTATTCGTAAGACGGATCTTGAAGATCTTAGAACCGACCGTATGGACAGTTTCCAAGAACCCATCGTTATAATCGTCCACGGAGCTCCCTAGGCATTCGAAACGATTCTTAAGTTCGAGCTGAAAGCTCATGGGGTTTTGGACCTGGATCGGTGCTGGGCGGAGCGTAGACTTCATCAGTCATCTTTCCAGCTTGATATTTAAGTTCAATGTGCCTCTTACCATGCGGTGAACACTTCCGGTTTTTACCGCATTGATCACAGAGACATCATTGAATACTTGCTTCTTCGTCGACATAATGAAGTCAATCTCATTTTTAGTAGCACCAGTTTCGAGATTGTGGTAATCGTTTCCTACAGTAGTCTCTCATCCCAATTTTATCTATATAAAGTATAAAATACGTGTGACATACTTACTTTAAAAATAATCCAGTAATTACTTTAAAAAAACAATTTTTACCCGGAGCGTCACTTAGACACTGCACAAACAAATAGAAATTGGCCCGGATACGCGGTTTTCGTGTCGTAACTTGTTCGTCGAAAGATCCGCGGTATTGTTATTTTTGAAATACTCGTCTTCCTTTTGGACGATTCAAAAAATTGTCATACGGGTCGACGCCAATCACAATCAGTTACCTACAGCCGCGAAATCTCATTTTTGATTTTTTTGTAGATTCGCGGTTTTGAATAATGTTAGTTACGCGGTATTGGACTATCAACGACATGAATGATTCTAATGATTATTATTATTCTCTAAATATGTACCTGTTATTGTCGCGAATCATATTTTGATCAAGATACAATCTGACACTGTCCTGCAAATTGCTAAAAACGTAAGAAAAATTTAATTTTGCGGTCTACCACTACCCATTCACCTTAAGGTTGATTTCCACCAACCGGCTTGGTAACAAGGAGCGCGCCTATTGCTATCAACCGGCCACGAATCCTCCGGACTGCTACTGAGAAATTCCAGACTTGAGACTTGATTTACCTTTCAGTTTAACTGAGTTAAGTATCTTCCATCGCAGTTGACTACCACAAAGGATTTTCCGAGTACGGTCATGCTGTAACGAAATTCCCCATACCGGGGGTACGGATATAGGATACAGTATTGCCTAAATCTTTTGAAAGCTAATACTGTTATTGGGAAACTATGTGTCCTAATAAAATTGTGCCTTTGTGGGGAAAAAGGCACTATGACTATAGATAGGCTGAGAGCTGGCAAACAATGTTTCAAAGTGTTTTATTGGTTTCAAATTTTCATAGTTTCTATGTAAACGATCAAAGAAAATATCAACAGCCTCGGTTACTTTATAGGTAGTTTCTTTGTGAAAAATCAAACCATGGTTGTTGACATATTTTCTTTGTCACGTTTCTGTTTGCGTGCGAAGTAAATATGTCAATAAATATGTGTGGGTTTACAAACCCAAATCTTATATACATAAAGATTTAAGCCCAGAACAAGTTTACTATATGTAATTTTAGGCCATCCAAACATTTGTTGCGTACGGGAAACGAACCCACGACCCGTAGCGCAGCAGCCTATGATTGAATAAGAGCAGAAATCTTGCTTCTTATAGAGGCATGAGAAACAGGATGTTGTGTCTAGTGGGCAACCGCCCAACGATTGATGTCAGGGGGCCTAAAAAGGTCACTTTGGAGAATCATAAAAGAATAACATTATGAATTGTAATATGGCGAAGACAGTCCGTGTTTTTCTTTTTTTCGCTGCACTACGTAGGTATAATCAAAGAGATTGAGATTGGATTTGGATCGGATTGATTGGTATTTTAGCACAGACAAAAAAAATAACTGAAAAATGCTTCACCAATGGGATTTGATACGATTAACTTAACGGTTAACTGTCCATTATGTTATCCTTTTATGATTCTGCCAAAGTCGCCTTTTTAGGCCCCCTGGTCGTTGTATACAGGGTTATTGGTAAAACATTAACAACCTCTTAAGAGGTCATTGTACTCATCATTATGAACAACTTTTATTATGGGAACAAACCTGAAATCGCGAAAAAAAAATCAGCTGTTCCCTACATTTATGTTCGTATAACTTGTCAAAATTTAGGGTATAGGTAGCTGATTTTTTTTTCGCGATTTCGGGTTTGGTCCCTGTCATTCGTGGATCTTTGACAGTCGTTACGGGTAGTCAGAAGCCCGAAAGTCTGACAACCAGTCTTACCAAGGGCTATCGTATTATTACCCAGTAACTGGGTTATGAAGGTCAGATAGGCAGTCGTTTCACGTAAAATACTGGTATTCAGCTGCATGCATCCGGTTAGACTAGAAGCTGACCCTAACATAGTTTGGAAAAGGCTAGGGATTACAAATGTGTACCTATCCCAAATTCGATGACTGTAATCATGGACACATCAGTCTTATAACCCTGTATAAAGTACAGACAGCAGCAATTATTCAATCTATAAACTCGTCAGTAATTGGATATCTTGTTTGCTGGTAACGACTCGTTGTACAACCAGTTGTACAACTGAGCGGTAGATGGATTGGTCGAAACAATTTGTACTAACAACAAAAAAAATGGAGTTCGGAATTGTCATCACTTATACTTACTCACTTACTACCTCTCATTCACACACACTCACTCACTTATTACTTGTTTTTACTTACTTCGGAATTGTTATCACTTTTACTTATTTATATAATAAATAATTGTTGGACAGTGTTCGATAAGAGTCTGATAGAAATGATTTGTTCCGGATTTTGAGGTTGACTTGCTCCATGTCTCTAGGACCAGCGGTTTAGGCTGTGCGTTGATATATCAGTCAGTCAGGACTTTGAATTTTATACAGATTGTAAATAATTATATGTGAAGTCGATGCACTTAGAATAGAATAAATACCACAATATGTTAAAAGAATTAGAAGAAAGGAACCACTTTGATTTTGTCTAGACTCTAGATTGTCCTGTGAAGCAGCACCAGTCTGTTTCCAAGCATTCTTATCCTGGACTTCCTGGAGCAACCAGTTTCATTTTCCCTTGACTCTAGATTGTCCTATGGAGCAGGACCAGCACGTTTCTAAACATTATAATACTCTAATTTGTAATGTGCTTGTTTACAAAGTGTACTTTTAATATGAGTTTTAAATTTTCTTTTATCTTAATTGCAATATTTGCAATATGTCACATAACCGGGCTACTTGAACTAAACTCACTACTTAACTAATGCAAGTGTAAATCAGCCATTACGACGGCAAACTGGGGCCCAAGTCTGCTATTTTTATAAATTTGTCATTCCAACACGATCCCACTGTCATTTTGTTATAAGTTCGTAATCTGCTAAATTCATAATGGTCGATCAGTGGTCGGTCAATGGCACAGAACATATACGATACTCGTAACGAATTAAAAGCAATGACAGCACAATGACGTTCTAATGGTAGGTCGCTAATCAAAGGAACTGTCAAAACTTTAGCAGATTACCGCCTAAGTCAGTAATTTATTTGTCATTATGTACGAGATTACCAATACCAAACTTGTCAAAATCAACAGACTTGAGGCCCTGGTTGATCTCATATGTTTGTGCAAGTTTAATAGTCGGTACAAAATCTTCCATATTTCGAACAATGAATGACCTAACATCACACGATGATAAACAAAACAAAAGAAACACAATCACACATATGACAAACATAAAAACAAAAGATAAACATATACAAATAAACAAAAGCGTCATGTTTGTCTATCAAGCCAATAACAATAAATTTAACTGACTAGTGTCACAACGATTTTAACAGGACCCGAGACAGTCCTGGCGCCAAAGTAATTGCGATCCATCCACACAGTATTTATAGATACCAATAAAGATTGTAGATACCAATAATGATTTCGATAGCAATTATTATTTATTGCTATTTCGATTGCTATTTGCCACTCGTTTATTTGTTGTTTATTGCAGTTCAAGGAACTTTTAAAGAATTTTCTATGCAGGAGTTTTTATAAAATTTTGGTGGTCGTTAAATTAAGGACATTTGCTTTATCTTAATATTATAGTTCTAATACGAAAATGAGACAAAAAGTACAATGCCTCTAGCCTTTTCGCAACTATGTTGGGGTCGGCTTCCAGTCTAACCGGATGCAGCTGAATACCAGTATTTTACATGAAGCAACTGCCTCCACAACCCAGTTACCGGGTAATACGATACCCTTGGTAAGACTGATTGTCAGACTTTCGGGCTTCTGACTACCCATAACGACTGTCAGAGATCCACGAATGACAGCCGGAACCAACGGCCTAACGTGCTTTCCGAGGCACGGAGGGGTCTCGGTATGTAAAGATGGTCACCCATCCACAGACCAACCGCGGCAAGCGTAGCTGTGCGGTTGTTATTATGTAGCCACGGGCCCCTCTCAGTCGATAACGAACAGATGCCCATTAAAAATCACTCCAAAATTTACAGACGGTAAATTCATACGTGATAGTCAGAATTTTAACGAACGTAACACAAGAGTACCGACGGAGCGACGCTGGGAAACTTCATAATCTCCTAGTACGAGTAATCCTAGATATGCAGAAGTTTCATTCCACTCCCACAACTCGAAAGTTCAACAGTCTGTTTGATAGTTATATGGTAAAAGTTAAACGTAGGGATTCTTCAATCCTAAAGGACCATGTTTGCCGAAAAAACGGAGAATTTTACTTAGAATTTAGATTAAGTCAAGAGGAAAAACTATTTTTAATATTGTTTAATTTTTTTATTGTAAAACTTCTTGACCTCGATCTCGCCTGGCGGAGAGCGATAGACGAGGTCTATGATGGTACGAGCGTGCCCAGAAGATGCCCATTCACTCTTGCTTTGAAGGCTGACTGGTTATACGTGGAAGGGTAACACAGACGATGTACTAGATTTTTTATTTTTTTGGCTAGCCTCTGCTGTCCCACTGCTGGAATCCTTCCAGGAACTCTTTTCCCGCGCCACCTCGAAACAGCCCTCGCGGTACGCGTCCAGGTCATCTCGCCATCTCTTACTGGGCCGGCCTCGGCGGCGCCGTTCATCTTTCGTTCAAGTCCGTACTAATAGGCGATCGGCAGCGGCGGTGACCTCTCGCGCCCGGCCCTGGTGCAAGCCATGGTCCGGGGCGAGAGGGAGTGGGAGGCAGTCACCTCCTTCTGCGAAGCAGTCATGCTAGCGAAGGAAGTGGCGGGACGGCTCAGGGAGAGAGCCTCCCGTCCCAGCCGCCGCGGGAGACGCTCCGGGCGTCGGGAGCCGCGCGACGACTCCCGGCCACCGTAGGCGCGGGCCTGCGGGCGGAGAGTAATGGGTAGCTCACCGTCCGATCAGGACCAGGCCCGTGCCGGACGGCGCGTATGTGTTCCACGCGCGCCTCAAAGAGATGTCAGCATCGAGGATAGGGCCGAAGCCTGCCGGGTCAGCGGGATTGTCCGAAAGGGTTACCGCTGGCCCGGAACATAAAGGGCTAAGGAAGGAACACGGGTGGGTTTTAGTCAGTAAGAGTCTGACACTCCCTTCCGCTCCACCCAGAGCGGGAGGGGTCATTTGATGATTTCCCATCCGCAAAAAAAAAAAGTCCGTACTAATATTTATAAATTCGAAAGTAACTCTGTCTGTCTGTCTGTCTGTATGTTACCTTTTCACGTCTAAACCAATAAACGGATTTCGATAAAAATTTGGCAGAGAGATAGTTTGCATCCCGGGGAAGGACATAGGATAGCTTTTATCCCGATATTCCCAAGGGATCGACACTTATGCGGGTGAAACCGCGGGGCGCTGCTATTAATAAATCGTTTTATTGCAATGAATTATGCAGTTTCTGTCATAATGTATTCCTTTCACTGTGGTATAAGAATTACGCTAATATCCAGCTCGGTAATAGAGCGAAGTATTGCCACTTCCTTGACCTCCAAAATTTTTTTTTGGAGTGAAAACTTCTTTAGGCGCGTTGGGCTGTTTTTGAGATGGGAAAAAAACATTGAACTCGCGCCACTGTTACCGTAATTTTGTTTATAAGACGATTAAAAAAAAAACCCGCTTCGGATGTGTTCGGCTCTCCTCGGGATGTACTCGGTTTTAATGTATCCGATATGTCAGTGAGTGGTGGCAAAGTATTCTGTTTGTGTTTTGTTTTCACTTCTGTTGGCATTCCCGGAGTGCCACTATACCTATATTATATTACCGCGCCGAACGATGTTGCGTTTCACCCCCTTGACACTAAATCACTTTTTCCAACACCCAGGGATAAACTAGAACATAGAATGGGTTCTTCCGCAGGAAACAAAATACATAAAAACCAGAGACAAACGCATCAAGATATTTTATTATCCAATAACTCTAACACATCATCTTAAAACACATCGCGTGAATACAGTATCGTCGCAAATAGAGTATAATTAAATTTTGATGAACGAAAGGGGGTGAGGTTACATCCCTTTCGTTTCTAATTTAGGCGTGTATCGCGGTTTGTGTGTTAAAGGGTTGAAACTCTATGGGATAGAAAATCAGGACTGTATTTTGTTTTGAATTTGAGTTGAATAAGGGTAGTTAGTAAGGGGTGAAAGTTTTACGTTTTGAATATATTTGCGTGGGTTACTAATTAGTTGTTATTTAATCAAACACGAACTCAAAGCATTTATTTTAAATAAATAATTTACTTACAGGCACTATTAAATTGTCTAGGGGTCGGTAAGTCAGAAAGTCCATTCGAGCATTACTTTAATTTGAAGCCTGCCGGTTTATGCCTTAGCTCTAAACTTAGCTCTGCAAGCACTGAACCGAATAAATTAATTTACTAGATCTTTTGCTGTAAGAACGAAAATACTAGTTTTGTGATGATTAAAATGTGTGTAATTGTTTCTCGTTAAATGTAACAGTTGTGCCTATATTTATGGTTCAGTTATTAGCAGGGACTTGAAAACGAAATTAATTGCGTTCTGTTACCAATAATGTTATCGTGTAACGTTCCAAAATTGGTAACGATACTAAAACCTAAAGATATCAATAACGTTACAAAGAATAACGTTATAGAATATCATTTTCGTAGAAAAATATTATAAGTAACGTTATAGGTATCAGTAACATTAAGCTTATCTGCTTGTAATAACATTGCAGGTGGAAAGATTAATTTATAACGTTTCATGCTTTTTCGTCTTTTTCGTCATCATTTATTTTTTGACGTGACAACGTCTTAAATTAGGTTGCGACTGGGAGTCACTTATGAAAAAGTGTAACGCTCGGTAACGTTACGATGAGTCACCGAACGAGAGAGAGGCCCGCCGAATGCCTTGCGTCTCTCTCCCACTCAACTATGATCGGATGATCGGTCGTTGTCACGTAAAATCTTCGCCCGTAAAACCGACTTTACAGGCAACCATTTTTGACGTGACAACGTCTTAAATTAGGTTGCGACTGGGAGTCACTTATGAAAAAGTGTAACGCTCGGTAACGTTACGATGAGTCACCGAACGAGAGAGAGGCCCGCCGAATGCCTTGCGTCTCTCTCCCACTCAACTATGATCGGATGATCGGTCGTTGTCACGTAAAATCTTCGCCCGTAAAACCGACTTTACAGGCAACCATTTTTTTTTTTTATGTTTATTTATCCAAAGTTGACTATCGAAATGAAAAACGTTATTAAATCGTTATACCAATAACGATATATTGATCATATCGTTAGTGAACAGTTTAAGATTTCGTTCCGTTTGTCAGTATCGTTATAGCCAAGGAATTAATTTTGTTACGATTCTGGTGGAACGTGTTACGTTGTTTTTTTTGAACCTACACAGCTACAATCTTCTAAACCTATTTTTGGAGCCCACAAGAATAACCCCTACTAGTGCCACATGCCTAGATAATATATATACAGATATTATACCAAGCCACAAAGAAATTATAACTTTACTAGATTCTGATCATTGCGGGCAAAGGATTACTATTCAAAATCAAAACAAAAAAGTGGCTAAAAAGGATATCACTGTTAACCCCAAAACTGCAAGTCGCTTGGAGGCTTTTAAAGTTAAACTCATTGATAAATTACCAGTTTTGTCTATTCATGCTGATCCTAATCATCTTTATGATAATTTTTTTTAATGTATACTGTAAACAATTTGATTCCACCTTTATTCCCAAGACTATTTCGGTTAATAGTAATGCATCGTTCAGTGATTGGGCTACCATTGGTATTCATAAAAGTAGAACACGGCTTTATGAACTGTACAATGAAAGGACTTATATTAACACTGATGAATTTAATTTGTATGTTAGAAATTATTCAAAATTATTTAAAAAAGTTTGTTATATGGCCAAGTCACGTTATTTGGGTTCAAAGATTAAAAACAGAAGTAATGTAATTAAAACGACTTGGAATATTATTAATAGTGAAACGGGAAGATCTAGTAACCGAAATACTGACTACAGCCTGTCTATTAATGACAACATAATAAAATCAGACTCACAAGTCGCCGAGGCATTTGAAAATTTCTTTTCAGATATTCCCGTTTCAACTACTAAATCACTAAACTCATCACCTTCTGTTGCTGAGTCTTTGCTTAAAGAAAATGTTAATGGTTGCGATTCGGAATTTCATTTTGAATATATTACCTGTAGAGATATAATTAAAACCTTTCACACTTTAAATGTAAAAAAGACTGCAGATCTGTGGGGTAATTCTGTAGAAGTAGCCAAGTCTATTATTGACATTGTAGCGCCTACTCTAGCTATTATCTTTAATAGTTGTATTGACAATGGGGAGTTTCCTGACCTTATGAAAAATAGTAAAATAATACCTTTGTTTAAATCAGGTAGTACATCAGACCCCACAAATTATAGACCTATTTCTGTACTACCTACCTTTAGTAAAATTTTTGAGAAATTAATTTTAGACCAAATGCAAAGATTTTTTAATAAACATAAATTATTACATAGCAAACAGTTTGGTTTTACAAGGGGTCGTTCAACTACTGATGGCGCCGGCGTTGAACTATTAGGACATATTTATAATGCATGGGAAGATAAATGCGATGCCTTGGGCATCTTTTGTGATTTGTCCAAGGCATTCGATTGCGTTCTTCACGAAACGTTAATCAGGAAACTCCGCCACTACGGGATCCGAAACACTGCTCTGGATCTTCTTATTTCATACTTGAGTAAAAGGATTCAGAGCGTTGACGTTAATGGAAAAAGATCACCCGGATCTATAGTAACAATGGGAGTCCCACAGGGCTCAATTCTTGGTCCTTTCTTGTTTCTCATTTATATTAATGACTTGCCGTACCTCATAAAGGATCATCATGATATAGTGTTGTTTGCAGATGACACTTCTCTTTTGTTTAAACTTAAACGTCAGCAGTTGGTTACTGACGATGTAAATAGCGCGATCTCGAAAGTAGTCCACTGGTTCAATGTTAATAATTTGCTTCTAAACGAGAAGAAAACCAAATGCATTAAGTTTACGCTACCCCACGTAAGGCAGGTGAAAACTAATGTGTTGATAAAGGGCGAGGAATTGAATCCTGAAGACAACACAGTATTCTTGGGCATAACTTTGGATGCTAAGCTTCAGTGGGGTCCACATATAGATAAATTATCAAAAAAGCTAAGTTCTGCAGCATACGCTGTTAGAAAAATTCGAAATTTAACTGATATAGAGACTGCCCGTTTAGTGTACTTTAGCTATTTTCATAGTGTAATGTCGTACGGTATTCTATTGTGGGGAAATGCCGCCGATATTCAGACTATCTTTGTTTTGCAGAAGCGAGCTGTTCGATCAATTTATAAATTAAGTCCGAGACACCCTCTCAGAGATAAATTTAAAGAGATTAATGTAATGACTGTGCCTTCTCAGTACATTTATGAAAATCTTTTATATGCCCATAAAAATATAAAATTGTTTAAAAAATACAGTGATATCCATAATATAAATACTAGAAACAAACACAAATATGTTGTACCTACAACCAGGCTCAAGAAAATAGGTGGCTCGTTCAGATGCCAATGTATACGCTTTTACAATAAACTACCAAGCCACGTTCAAGATCTAAGCCTTAATAAATTCAAATCTTTCATTAAACGTAAGTTGTGCCAGAAAGCCTTTTATACCGTTAAAGATTATATTGAGGACAAAAAGGCTTGGGATTGAGCTGCTTCCAATTTCTGCATTTTGAATGATTTTTTTCTTTTTTATATACACATTGACATTGATGATTTTTTTTTTTTTTTTAACAATGACATTTGCTTACTTTGTAAAGTATTATATTATTTTTTCATTGTGAATGTGAAGACGATGTGGGTCATTTTACATACTTATATATATTTTTTATTATTCTCTCTGTTCTGTTTTTTTTTTCATGGTCTGGCAGTTTGAGTAATTTATGTGGCCTACCCAAATGTCCTTTCTTTGGTATTGTTCGTCGAATCGTTGAGCTCCTTAAGTCTTGAGTTGAGCTGCACGATTTTTGACAAATGCGTGCACTGACTGGACAGGTCCTCTCAATCTGTGTGGTTCTTTCCTCAAAAGACCACCTCGGACATCGATCTACATGGTCTTCATATAACCTGACCAAGATTATGTCTGGACTTTAAAAGAGACTGTGACCTCTGAGTTTGTTTCGGCCTTTCTTCTCAGAGTAGTCAGATAGGAAACGCCAACTTCATCTAGTTTTAAAAAAACATGATTGACGTGTAAAAGTGTTTGTACAAACCTACTTACAAAATAAAATCATTTCATTTCATTTCATTTCATTTCAGCTGCGTTACTAATAAGTAAAGTAGCATTTACCTGAAAACATCAGTAGTACATTTTGAGGTTTCCGAGTATTATATTTCATTGTAGTTTGTACAATTGACTTTGGCCTGCACTTGATAGAAGGACTCATTCCTTCAACTGTATCTTGTCACTAGACTCTTTAGGTATCACTTTCTCACAATTAATTACTTTCCTAAAACCTATTAAATAAGTTTACACAATAAATTAGATTAAATATTGAAAGGTTAAGTGGCAATGTTTACATACCAAATTTCATATGTCATTCAGTCGAACGTCAGTTTGACAGTTTAGAGGCGACCTCTGGCGGTCGCCGATTCACAGTTTTAGTTTAATCGATATTCTAACATATTGTTTGCTAACCATCGAAATAATATCGTATGGAGCAATCCTTCATAATTTTCAGCTTTCAGTAAAAATTCATAATAAACTAAATAACCGAAAGCGGAAATAAAAGTAATTTTTTCATTAAGCATAGACATATTTCTAGAAATTTTTAATCTGTGGATTGTCTTTGACATAGGGTGGCCAGAGGACAGAAGGGAATCTGGCCAATTAATGTAATTAGTTAATTAGACAGGTTTTAGGATTAGGAATTGAAAATAATTTGTTTGTTGGTCTGGATCATGAAGATTCTTATTGTTTCAGCGTTTAAACGTCACGTTGTGTAGTTGTTGGTGATTTTCGAGAATTAAGTGTCTTGGTGTGGTGTTTATCTGCAGTGATCATCTTCCTCATGTGTGTATCATTTTACCTGCAATATGGAAAATTTTAGAAATGCTCCGTCTATTTCCGGCTGATCTCCATGACAGGAGGAGGACGATAAGATAGCGTCCTTTTTACATTGAGACGCGCTCGATACACGACCAAATTCTGTTCCCTGTTTTATAAGGTAAGGATTTGTTGTAATGGTGTTTGGAAGTGGTCTGTGAGCCCTTCGCTGGGTGTTAAAAGGATATTGTCGTGATCCATGAATCTGGGGGCACGGGAGTGCCCCCGCCAAGACGAGCCAAGCGAAGCGCAAGGGCACTACCTACCTTTTCTCGAAGCACTTCGTCGTATTTTTGAACCTTCATAACTTGGGTTTGGATTATACCAGATAAACAAAATTTTCGGGATATGATGTCAGTGGTTGACTTATTAAACCTATAAAGTTTCAATTGCATAGCTCTTATACTTTAGATTTTATTGATATCTAAAATACCCCGATTTCGTCACTGATTCACTTACTCACTGACTCACTTACTCACTGACTCACTGATGATCATCAATATTCTAAGGGTCTTCCTGAAGTCCTAGAAAGCTGAAATTTGGTATGTAAGCTAGTAATAGTACACAAACAACAAAAAAACTCTAAAACTTGGAACTTTTACCCTTCAACCCCTTAAAATAGGGGATGGAAGTTTGTACGAGACTTCCGCAGATTTTTATGCTAGAGTTCTGAAAATTGATATAGGGACTCCTTGTTATAAATAATAAAATACGTATTTCAGGATTTTCAGTAAATAACCCCCCAACCCCCCAAAAATTTTTTTTTATTTCATAAGCATCAAGATTCTAAGGTTCTTCCTGAAGTCCTAGAAAGCTGAAATTTGGTATGTAAGCTAGTAATAGTACACAAACAATTCTAAGACTTGGAACTTTTACCCTCCAACCCCTTAAACTAGGGGATGGGAGTTTGTATGAGACTTCCGCAAATTTTGATGCTAGAGTTCTGAAAATTGATGTAGGGACTCCTTGTTATAAATAATAAAATACGTATTTCAGGATTTTCAGTAAATAACCCCCCAACCCCCCAAAAAAATATTTTTTTATATCATAAGCATCAATATTCTAAGGTTCTTCCTGAAGTCCTAGAAAGCTGTAATTTGGTATGTAAGCTAGTAATAGTACACAAACAATTCTAAGACTTGGAACTTTTACCCACCCTCCAACCCCTTAAACTAGGGGATGGAAGTTTGTACAGGGACTCCTTGTTACAAATAATAAAATCTGGGGGCACGGAAGTGCCCCCGCCAATACGTATTTCAGGATTTTCAGTAAATAACCCCCCAACCCCCCAAAAAAATATTTTTTTATTTCATAAGCATCAATATTCTAAGGTTCTTCCTGAAGTCCTAGAAAGCTGTAATTTGGTATGTAAGCTAGTAATAGTACACAAACAATTCTAAGACTTGGAACTTTTACCCTCCAACCCCTTAAACTAGGGGATGGAAGTTTGTACAGGGACTCCTTGTTACAAATAATAAAATACATATTTCAGGATTTTCAGTAAATAACCCCCCAACCCACCCAATTTTTTTTTTTTTATTTCATAAGCATCAATATTCTAAGGTTCTTCCTGAAGTCCTAGAAAGCTGAAATTTGGTATGTAAGCTAGTAATAGTACACAAACAATTCTAAGACTTGGAACTTTTACCCTCCAACCCCTTAAAATAGGGGATGGAAGTTTGTACGAGACTTCGGCAAATTTTGTTGCTAGAGTTCTGAAAATTGATATAGGGACTCCTTGTTATAAATAATAAAATACGTTTTTCAGGATTTTCAGTAAATAACCCCCCAACCCCCCAAAAAAATATATTTTTATTTCATAAGCATCAATATTCTAAGGTTCTTCCTGAAGTCCTAGAAAGCTGTAATTTGGTATGTAAGCTAGTAATAATAATAATAATAATTTATTGAATATTACAAACCAATGTTACATGTATTGTCTTATAATTAACTTAACTTAACGGTGGTCTGTAATTGTTAGCGATCGTCATTTAGATCTTTACGGCGGTCCCCAAACTAGGCGGCGCCTGTATCTTGGGGGCCAGAGTTGTGACATAATAGTGTTATTTACCACTGCAGTTTATTTAGGAGTAGGTGAGTAATTGCAACCGATTATATAAAACTAGATTAAATATTAAGAGATCTTAAAACGTAAATTATTTAAAACAAATAAAGCTTAAATTGCACTGAGCAAAGCCTAAAACTAAAAATATTAAACAATTAAAATGAAATGTTAAACAATCAAAATTAAAATGATAAAAATGAGAAAAAAGAAAATAAAATGTAGGATAATCAAGATTAGGGTGTGTGTGTGTGTTAGTGTGTGCACGTGTGGTGTATAGGTGTTTTAGTGTGTGTACATGTGGTATGTAGGTGTCAGTGTCTGTGGTGGGAGTAGGATTCCGAGTGTGAGTTGAGTGATGTGAGGATGTTTTCTGATTCATCGTATGAAAGACCTAATAGCCATTGTTTAACAACATTTTTGCATCTGGAGAGGGAGAGTTCTTTTGGATCACAAGGCAAACTACTGGTGACCTTGTTATACACAAAAGTGTGTAGATAGGCAGGGCAGCGTCTTGTTAGGAGAGATGTGGTTCGTTGTAGCGGGATGTGAAAGACACGTTTGGAAGCCAATGCGTGGTAGTCAGGTCGGATTTTTAGGGTTTTGTGTATGCGTAAGTATGCATTAAGAATAAATAGTTGGCGGACACGTAGAACTTGAAAGTCTTTGTAGAGGGAGTCAGTGGGGTAGAAAAATGGTTTTTTTAAGAGAACTTTTATAACAGCTCTCTGGGCTCTTTCAAGCTCAATCATTATTGTTTTCCCGGCTCCACCCCAAATAGATACCCCATATTGTATAATGGACTGGCATATTGCGAAATAAACCATTCGCAGGATGTCTTTTGGAGTGCGGTCTCTTAATTTCTTTATTATATGTATAAGTTTCCTTACTCGGCCAGAAAGAAATTGAATGTGGGCTTTAAATGAAAGATTTTCGTCAATGAGTAGACCTAAATAGCGAATAGATTGTGTTCGGTTAATACAATCACATGAGCAGTCTTCGCGTGATGTGTTCAAATGGTTCTGACATGTGTGGAACTTTAACGTTAGATTGGGAGGAGGACTAGATAGTTGTGTTTTGGAAAATGTTATGAGTATAGTAATAGTACACAAACAATTCTAAGATTTGGAACTTTTACCCTCCAACCCCTTAAACTAGGGGATGGAAGTTTGTAAGAGACTTCCGCAAATTTTGATGCTAGAGTTCTGAAAATTGATATAGGGACTCCTTGTAATAAATAATAAAATACATATTTCAGGATTTTTAGTAAAGAAACCCCCAAAAAAAAAAAATTATTTCATAAGCAACTTTCAAAAAGATGTGAAATCCCACCAAAAACATTTTCATGTAAAATGTTGCCAAGACGACACCACATATGGCTCAAAAAGTTATCAGATCTCATGTAGAGCCAAGCTTCTAACTCTACACGCCCTAACTTCACAAACTCTACACCTTAGTCAAAATATGTGGCTTGGCCGTTTCGCTACCATCACATGGGCGTAAGGTGAAAAATTTATTCACTGTTCATTACTTTTCTGTTATACAATAGTTTTTGTAGTAACGAAACGGCCAAGACTTCCCGTCTCAACAGAGCGAGGGGTACTGACCCCTCGCTCTGTTGAGACGGGAAGTCTATGACAATTTTCTCCGCGCCTAGCAACTATTATTATCATCGACATTTTGTTGAATAATAAATGGGAAACAAAAGAATACAATGAAAAAGCGAGAACTTAAACACTTGAAGACTAAAATGATTGCTAATTGCCGAAGTCGAAGGTTTGTATTTAAATCAAGGTACTTATGCGTATAGTATACGCAAAATAAACAGATGATTTGACCGCTCGATATGATCGTTTATTGTTTTCGTGCGAAAATATATTTTCAGCTAGAATTTATTTTTGATAATATGTGAGTGTTGTCCACGCTTCCTCACTAAAATTAGAAATACGAAAGAATTACAATATCCCTCCCTCTCGACCCGTCTCTTTCTTTGTTTGTTACTTTTTTACAACTAGTCGAGTGAGGTATTAAAACAAAGAATATAAGATTGTTCCAAAAACTCGCTTGTTTTAGGTATCAGTTCCCGGAAAAGGATATTAATCGAGTGATCGAGTTTGTTGATGGTTCTATCGGTAGTACCATTGAGATCGAAAACAATTTTAAACCACCACCCTGAGGTACACCGGCAGAAGTATAACAACAAGAAGAACATGACTGTTCTAGGCATATACGTTGCCGGCGGCCAAACAGGTAACTACGAAGCAAGCGAAGCTTGCCAAGCAGGATATCGAAATTGACGATATTGAACGCATTGCTAAAATCCAATAAGCAAAGAATCGTCAGATTTCCTCCCCCATGCCTAAGCGTATGTCATTAGTAACGTTCACTAGCGTACAGTAGCGGTGCTGTGACCAGGACGAAATCCGGTTTGGAAAATATTCAGCAGACTATTCTTGCAAAGAAATGCACTAAGCTGATTGTGAACAAGGTGTTCAAGGACTTTGGAGAGAAAAGGCAAGATGGAAGTTGGTCGGTATTCTGAAAAGGAAGCAAGATTAGATTTTTTGGGTCACTACCGACTGCATTAGACGTGATTTTAACAACGCTCTTCTTAACATCACAATCAGAAAATTCACTAAAAATAAATGGGGGATGGTCCGGAGTTGGAACATTTGAAAGATAGTTTACTGTAGCTGCTTTTAAGGTCCCATTACAGTAGGGTGAAGATGAGAAGTGTTGATTCAGTAAATCAATCATATGTATCTAAGAATCGATTCTTGGCGTGATTTTAACTTCCATGGATTTATGAAATTTCCAGACTACCTAGATCTCCGTTTTCAAGTGATGTGTGGTTATGGCGGCGTTGGGAATCTCTACCCACCTTATTGCAGCGATTGCGAGCATCCACAAGGACGGTTTGACGACGAGGGCCGATACTTCAATTTTGTTTTAATTTCAGCTTTCTTATGCAAGATGCTTCTAATATCGTCGCAGATGCTTGATTTTTACTGCATGAATTGAGCGTGAACATCGTATAGCTGATTGTCTGTCAGCAGATTGACTTTTTCATCCATTGAATCGACACTGAATAAAGAACCCGACGAAAAATAAATTCAAAAACAATGATTGTGATGATTATAAGATATTTCTTATCATTGTGTTTGATTTGCTTTTATACCTTTTGGATTTTTTATCACCTATTTTATCACTTCTAATTTTTTATGGTGGAATGGAGTCTATAGAACTTTTATTTCTCAACATACAAACACAAAATAGTATTGCATTGTATATATTACACAAGTAAAGACATTAATATGGTACCTTCTCTACACGTTAAGTGGGGATGTTTTTTTTTTCTAGTCTACCCCGTGGTGTGGGGTATCATTGTATAGGTCTTTCAAAAATATTGCGGGTTTGTGGAAACAATTTTGCGATTCAGGGATCCGTTTGTGAAATATATAGCTTTAAAGTGCTGATTTTAGTTAGAGTCAAAAACAACCATTTAGCGGACAGGGGTTCCCCCCTGCCATCTACATGGTTGTTTTTGGATATGTGAAAAAATTCATGGTACAGTCGACTCTCGTTAATTCGAAACTCGAGGGACTCTTAATATATTACGAATTATCAAGTGTTTGAAATATTAAATGGTTCGAAATTTGTGAGAGAAAATAAATAAAACTTCGAATTATTAAGTGTTGATCAATTATTATTTAGTTCTTTTCCGTATTCCAGCAGTTTGAGCAGCATTAATTTTCTCCTTGTGCTTTATTATGGTTGAGAGAGTACTCAGAGGAATCTTAAATTCTTTTGCAACATCACTTTTCTTCTCACCTTCCTCTACTTTTTCGATTAACTTCTTCTTTTCAGCAATCGTCAAACATAATTACAATCTTTCCGCCTCTTTCTCTCTGCGACTTTGAATTGTCGAGTGTTGGACGCCTATGAGTTCGAATTAACTCGTCGTTTTGTTATAAAGCAATGATTTTTTCGTTCGAATTACCAAGAGCATAAATATGTATTGATTTAGTTCGAAATATAAAGAGATTTTTTTGGGAACTCGTGATAACTTTGAATTATAGAGAGGTTCGAATTATCGCAGGTTTGAATTAACGAGAGTCGACTGTAGTAGTTATAATAACGAAATTAAAAGGAAATCACAGCTAAGTAGGCTTTACAAGTTTACGAATAATAGTCGACCAACTTACATGTATGGGAGAACATGATTTTCAACTATAATGTTAAGTTTGTTCTTGGGTAAATTCATTTCAACTACGGAACTCTTCATTGTGCGTGGTCTGACACGCACTTGGCCAATTTTTATCTGAATATCCTGCATATACTACGCAAACGCACTGCATTTGAAGTTTGAATGCGGGGGTTGGGAGACGCGCGGGTGAAATCAGATTTTATCCTGTCATTGGGCCCACTCTTAAGGATCTTGGGTTCGACATTCGGTGTGCATCAGGACTTATATGGTTGGGCACCTTCATCGGCTCCTGGATCCGGGACCCTTATTGCCCCTGGCGCCCATTTATCTTTTAGTCACGTTTCTTTTAATAACTGGAAGGTTATGTATCTTGAACTTTTAATTTATAATAATATTCAATTTTAATTACGGAACAGTACTGGGTTTACCTCCACTCCCCACGCCCATAGCTCTTTCAACTGAAGTTTAAGCTGGCTGGCAATCATCTAAATTATTTAAATTAACCTACCTAATGTAGATTTCTTATATTCCAAATTTAAACCTTTTTTAATATACAGTGTATGACTTAGTGTGTTGTTTACTTTTATTTTAATACCTAACCACCTACCTAGATTGTCGTAAGAGGTCACAAATATTAATTTGTAACAAACGGTACAAATTATCGATACTGGAACTACGCGTAACGTTATTTTGAGTAACGTTTCAAGTCACTGGTTATCCGCTCCAAAAAAGTTTCGATACTGCAAAAAAAAATATTATAAAACCTTTTGCAAGAAGCCTTGGATTCAGAATATAGATCCTGCATCCTGATTGTAAACACTATCAATCTCAATCTGAATCATTTTGAAGGATATTGCTAATCCGTAGCTTCATAAGTACGAAAAATTCGTTTGCTCAACAACGTAAATAACGCAATGAATGTTGTTGAACTGTCAAAATGACAGCCATTTTGCTGCTGTCAATTATTTAAATTTTCTTTCATAAAAACCTTGTCCTGGCACTACCGAACACAACAAAAACAGAATTATTCAATTTGGTGCAGTCATTCGGAAGTTATGCGCGTACAGACATTTCGGCGAATTTGTTTTATACTATGTAAGGAAACCTCATTATTCAACAGAAAGGGTTACCGCTGGCCCGGAACATAAAGGGCTAAGGAAGGAACATGGGTGGGTTTTAGTCAGTAAGAGTCTGACACTCCCTTCCGCTCCACCCAGAGCGGGAGGGGGGGTCATTTGATGATTTCCCATCCGGAAAAAAAAAAAGTTTTCATAACAAAGACAGCATAAAAAATTATAAATACGACCAAATATCTCATCAAAGACCAACGTAAAGAGGCCTCCTAAGTGGAAGTTTAATAAAATACGCCTTTAACGCCTCTTGAATGTCAGATCACGTAGGCGTCCTTTAAAAATGTTGTCCTTGGAAGGCCGAGGGCGGAATACCAATGGCACCCAGCAAAGATACATGGATTCGTGTCATGGCGTAAAATATTGGCGCAGTAAAACACAGATCGGGGTGGCTGACAGTAAAAAATTGTCGCGATAAATGAGGAAGGCAATATGTGGATATGTATATAAATTATTTATATATATTGGATGTATATTCTATTTTTTTTTCTATAAGTTAATTGTGTATTACCTATTGAAAAGTATTTTATTTCTAATTAAGAGGCCTATATGTTGATTTCGGCCTTAATCTTTTGACCGCTACACCTCAAAAAATCAAAATCGTGCCCGCAGCGTCAAAGTCTGTCATGTAGTCGAACCGTGGCGTGCTGGGCACATTTTGGGTTGTCATCTTAGATACATGACTGTGGCGTACGTGTTCCACGCGCGCCTCAAAGTCAAAGTCAAAGTCAAATCATTTATTTCAAATAGGCACATTAAAGGCACTTTTGAACGTCAAAAAAAAACTAAATAGAAATGATTCTAGTCGCCCATTCCAAAAGGTAGTTTTCGTATGGAGAAGAATGGGCAAGAAACTCCACCGTTACTCTTTTAATAAAATTCTAAAATTGTAATTGTATTGTAAATGTTTTAAAAGGTCTTGTACATAATAAAAATTATATGTGAACACGGTGAAAGAGATGTCAGCATTGAGGAGGGGCCCCTTAGAGCCGAAGCCTGCCGGGTCAGCGGGATTGTCCGAAAGGGTTACCGCTGGCCCGGAACATAAAGGGCTAAGGAAGGAACACGAGCGGGTTTTAGTCAGTAAGAGTCTGACACTCCCTTCCGCTCCACCCAGAGCGGGGGAGGGGTCATTTAAAGAACTCCCATCCGAAAAAAAAAAAAAATAAAGGGTCTTCCGCTAGCGAACCAACGTGCGTTGTTTCATTGTAATAAACTGTACCTATCACGACCAGCGAGAATACAGGCCACAGAAATACAAGAACTCAACATTGATAAGGTGAACTCTAGACTGGAAAGGAAAGCAAAAAGTTTTGAATACATAAATGAGTGATTGAAAAACTGAGTACCTACAGGTTTGCTAAATTCTAAAACCCCAAAACTTAATATAATTTAAAGAAAATATAATTTCCGACCGATTTTAATGAAATATGGTATGCGGATACTTTGCGGAAGGACATAGGCTTTACTTGTACTTTTTATCGACATACCACGCGGGAGGAAGGGTATAATGTAGGTTCTATATGGGTACCTACAGGTATGTATTGATCTCGAAACATCTCATTACAAATAGCGAGCAAATATTTTCCAAAAGCACAAGTAGGTACGTTTTAAGGCATCCTTCTCCTTAGAAGGAACACCTTGAGTAGAAAATTCACGATCAAAGAATATCGTAAAACCAACTTTAAAAACGTCTTTAAGAGTTATCTCTGGGACAACAAAAAACTCATTGTAGCCTGGAAAAGATAATTAATTTCATAGTTCATTAAAATAATATTAAAGAAGACAGATTTTTATATGGAGGCCTTGTCAGACTTACTGTCCACCATTTTGTTCTATTTTCCAAATGGCCGCTTCGCATGAAACCTATCTTTCAATTAGCTTTAGATATAATTGCCATCTAAGAACAACTGAAGCAAAATCAACACTAACTAAAAATAACTCAAGAAAAAATATACTCTTCGTCTAAATCTTAACACGAATCGACGTCCCCCTATATCAGATAGAAATTAATACTTCTTTCACAATATTTTATTTGCGAAACATCACACGGTGACCACAGAACAAATTACTGTGGACTTATTGGTATCCCGTCGAGAGATATCATGGCTGGTTTGACATGGCCACTTCCAGATCACTGAATACTTAGACACGTGGATTATTATGAAGCTATTTTAAATTATAATTATGTGTTTATTAAGTTTCTAGGCCCGTGGCTTAATAATAACAGCCGCACAGGTCGATAGATCAGGTTAAGCTACGCTTGCCGCGGTTGGTCTGTGGATGGGTGACCATCTTAACATACCGTGACCCCGACCGTCATTCGTGGATCTTTGACAGTCGTTACCTACGGGTAGTCAGAAGCCCGAAAGTCTGACAACCAGTCTTACTAAGGGGTATTGTATTATCTACCTAGTAATTGGGTTGTGGAGGTCGGATAGGCAGTCGCTCCATGTAAAATACTGGTATTCAGCTGCATCCGATTAGACTGGAAGCCGACCCCAACATAGTTAAGAAAAGGCTAAGCAGATGATGAAATAACGTCCCCCCCTATAAGACCCTTACTTACCAAAATATAAATGTAATTATATTACATACTAAATACCCCACTTCAAACTACCCAAAATTCAATTATAGTCAATAAATTATTCGGTCGTCCGAATAAATTTATCCAACATGTCAATATAATAATACCAAGTAATAAATTATTATCAGTGAGGACACTAATATTAAAGTCCACGGTAATTCGGACGTGTGGTCACCCTATTATCGACGTCATAATATCGGGACATTATTAATGTGACAATGTTAATTAATTAGCTGATAATGAAATAACGTGTTTGAAGTATTATAGTAAATATAGGTTTTACCAACTGAGTTGAGGTTGAGGTTTTAGTAACTGAGTTGTGGAGGTCAGATCGTCGCTAATCTGACTAACTGACGTAACTGACTCGAAGCATATTTTACAGGGCAAGCTATTTGCAGTTGAGGGGTACCTATGATTGAGGGTAGCTTGCTCTATATACATTCTACTAATACAAAATTGAGTACGTGTATAGTTCTGATTAAGATCTTTATATTGGTATTACTACTATTGTTATCGTGTTAATATTGTTTTAATAATTAATATTATAAACAGATACGTCACTTCGTGAGATCTTTGTTTTTATTTTGTTCGGAATACATGATCAGATAGGACGGGACACTTTCATAAGAAATTGAAAAATAATACTCAGTATTATACGAAAATCAGCTTTAATCATCACATAAAACATATAACTTGTAATTACTCAACTTTAGCAATAAATTTAACTCACACAATTATACTTTTTATTAAATTAAAACAGATTTAGAACAAATTTATTTTAAATTTATTTTTATTCTTCGAACTTGTACTCGTAGGTACTCTTTATAAAAGAGTACAAGTCTACTACACTACTACTAGTAAGAGTACTGTCTTCGCCATATTATGATTCATAATGTTATCCTTTTATTTTTATTTTATTTATTTTCCGGTTACACTGGAAGCCGACCCCAACATAGTTGGGTTAAGGCTAGGCAGATGATGAATGTTATCGTTTTATGATTCTACCAAAGTGGCCTTTTTACGCCCCCAGATCACAGATACAGGCACTAGTAGTTAATGAAACTAAGTCTTCATAATTTTCTTTGGCTATTTTCGGTTGTTTCATTTAAAATACGAATTTCTGTGTGCAGAAAAGATGTTTCAGATTTAAAGACCTGTACGATTCTTCGGTATGACTAGTTTTAAAGAACAGAGTCGTAGGGTCACTTTTACGAACAGACAATGCTGTCATTTCGATCCAGTTCACTGGAAATCCTTGGTCATCACTTTGTACCGATAGTAGACGTAAATCAGTAGATAGATTGAAAAACTCGAAAAACCGATACATGATAAAGTTTACTTCTTCGTGCCAACTTAAATATTGAAATTAGTTGAGAAGGCACAAAAACATCTCCAGTTTTCTTTAAAGCATAGCAGGTTGCACTATGGTTTGGCACAGAGAATTGTAATGTGATCTCTATAAGATTGCTTGCATTGTTAATCGCATACAATAACATTAAAGCCACAATTGAATTGCGGTTCTGACCACTGCAACCATCAGCGAATAAATAAGTGACCTTCAGGCCCTTTTAATCACGATTTAATAGAAAGCTGAGGAATACTAAACGACTTAAGTCACTTAAATGACCCCAATATTGAATTTTTATGAATCTCACTAAAAGACCTATGTTACTTAGGTCCCTTATTATGATCTTTTTTTTTGTAAACTGTAGATACGTCGGTCTCGATTGTTGCATTATCATGGGAACGGTAAGGCATACGGATACGCCGATTAGACAGATCGATTCGACTTGGAAAATGTATCAAATTACTCTATTTAGGTCGGTTTAGTCCAAAATGTCAGATACGTCAGTTAGTCAGATTAGCGACGAGATATGCAGTCGCTCCATGTAAAATAATGGTATTCAGCTGCATCCGATTAGACTGGAAGCCGACCCTAACATAGTTGGAAAAAAGCTAGACGGATGATGACTTTCGCAATCATTGCCTTATATCTACAAAACTTACATCCACACCATAATCAACCTATAATGTTCCCACTGCTGGGACACAGGCCTCCTCTCGGTGAGAGGGACTGGGCCGTAATCCACCACGCGGGCCCAGTGCGGATTGGCAGATGTCACATGTCCTCGAATTTTTGGTTCTAGGACATGCCGGTTTCCTCACGATGTTTTCCTTCACCGTTTTGAGAGCAGTGGTGATGAAATAATTTACACAAAGTAAAGCGCCTGTCTGAGTTCGAACCTATGACCTCCAACTCGTAAGTCGCGGCCGTTACCACTTGGCCACCACTGCTGTCAAAAACTTACATAGTTCTGACATTTCTGTAAATGGGAATGTAACTGGCTTTATATGGTGTACATAATAAAGAGTATTCTATTCTATTCTATTCTATTCTAATGAAACTCTGAAATATTAATCACACTCGCCACAAATAGCTGGTGATAATGTCTAATAATATTAATAATAGAACACATTTATCATCACGACGTTACGGGGGGTAGCAGAAACAAATAAAACTACCCCAAACGGCTATTATTGGGGGTATTAATGAAATACCGGGCAGACCCTAAACTTGAACTATTGTCCTCATTCGTCATGCGCATATTTGCTGTGCGATAATGACAGTTGCGGGAATGTCTTTCATATTGTGGAAATACATAATACGTGGTCACCCTACAATTTTATTTTCTTGAGGTTATAAAAAAAAATGTGGCAGTTTAAGTAAAAAAAAAAACTGGTTAACTAAAAATACAAAAGGTTTAGTACTACATAGGTATTACCCTTTTTTTCTTTTTTTAAACAGTTTGCTACTAACTAGTTAACTACGAAGGTTTTATGTAGTGTTAAATACAGTACCTACTGTGGCACGGAGCCCTTTGTGTACGAGTCCGACTCGCACTTGGCCCTTTTTACCCGACTGCGCCAGAAGGAGGGTTATGTTTTTATGTTAAATATTTTCAATATCGTGCCTTTAGTTGCCAAGCCCGAAAAAAATTACTGGTTTAACAAAAATGTAAAAGGTTCACTCTTACATAGGTTTTACAAAAAAAAAAAATTTTTTTAGGGTTCCGTACCTCAAAAAGAAAAACGGAACCCTTATAAAAACACTTCGTTGTCCGTCTGTCCGCGCGTCGGTCAAGACCCTTTTTCTTAGGAATGCGTGGAGTTATCAAATTGAAGGCTGCAATTCCTTGAAGCAGTGACAACATCAAACTTCTAAGTCAACGCAATCAAAAGATACGAGCTATTATGTTCCGGAATCAAAACCTATAAGGTAGGTACTTCCCGTTGACCTAGAATCATGAAATTTGGCAAGAAGCAAGCACAAGTAAAAAAATCCGAAAACCGAATATTTGTAGTTACATTACAAATAAAACCCGTGATAAACTATTTACATACGGTCTACAAAGTACGGAACCCCGGTGCGCGAGTCCGACTCGCACTTGACGGGTTTTTTTTTTTGTTATTTTAAACCGTTTTTTATTAATATTAAGTACAAAGGTTGTTTGGTGCGGAAGAGCAAGGGCGCCGTTTTAAGAAAAATTAAACATTTCTAGCACGTAGTTTCCAAGAAAATTAATTTTACTCTTTGTAAATTGTTACGTTTTTATAGTTTCTTAAATATCTGCTGGGGAGTTGAGGGTGTCCGTGGCAAAATAATAACGATCAGGTTAAGCTACGCTGGCCGCGATTGGTATGTGGATGGGTGACCACCTTTACATACCGAGACCCCTCCGTGCCTCGGAAAGCACGTTAAGCCGTTGGTCCCGGCTGTCATTCGTGGATCTTTGACAGTCGTTACGGGTGGGTAGCCAGAAGCCCGAAAGTCTGACAACCAGTCTTACCAAGGCGTATCGTATTACCCAGAAATGTAAAAAAACAAAATTCTTTGATATATCTATGGGAAAAAGGCATGAGTTTATGTATACGAAACTTTTCGCGCGACATAAGTACGGTGAAGGCGAATCTATCGATCTAAATCTTTACCCACAAACGCGGCACGTCAACATAATATGTTGCCCTGCCACGTATTACCACCGCCAGAGTGCCATAGGTGGCAAACTGGCAATTATTTGGCACTGTGGCACCTGACTGATTATTGAACGAGCAGAAACGCTTCAATTGTTCTGCTAGCCGTACCGGCTACAGCTGTTTCGTATGACGGCCAATTGGTTGTACCTACGGTGTGCAGAGAAAGGCGGATTATATACTAGGATTAATCCTTTTCAGAAACATTACGCGCTTGTTTTCAATATAAAACGATTAATAGCGAAAACTTAAGACGTAATACCAAAATAATGGCGCCGATTCTGTTGTTCACAAACTAAACTAAATTTAAGTTCATGCATCTTTTTCTTTCTATTTCATTATGAAAAGGACAGAAGATAAATATTAGTTTAGTCCTGTCAAATTAAGATAGTCCATAGTCAATTTAGACGAGATTAAAAAAATGCCTATTAAACATACGTCAATTTACGTCAGGCGCTGACTATTTTACAGGCCTAAACTAATATTTATCTTCTGTCCTTTTCTTAATGAAATAGAAAGAAAAAGATGCCTGAACTTAAATTTAGTTTAGTTTGTGACACAACAGAATCGGCGCCAATGTGTAAATCAAACACATTCATAAGGTAGTGTGTATTTATTCCGATTGGATTACAGAATATGGTTCCTAAAAATATATTTTGAAAGGACACTGATATAAAGACGAGAAATAAGGGATTTCTATAGAAAACTTATTTTTCTCATAACTCGTCTTTGAATCAGTGTAGTGGGATGAAAGGTAACCTATGCCCATTTCTGTACATCTGACAACGTATATGCAAAATTTCAGGATGTTCAGTTCAGTGGTTTAGGCGTCAAGAGGTAACAAAGAAACAAAATTTCGCATTTATAATATTAGTTAGGATTTTTCTGCCAACCCTACCTCTGGCTCTCGGTCTGATCAGCCAATTTACGCTGATTGATCGTGACATTTCTCTTTAATTATCACAACGCGTAATAGCTACGTCCCTGATGCACTTTACCGACTTTACGGACGGGGAGTAATGGGTTTATGATTTCAAAGAGAGAGAAGGAATTCTGTTTTATTTTGATTTTTATTTTCGGTGGCATTGTTGGGTTATGCGAGCCATTCACAATCAAGTTCACCGTCAAGTTTGCAGCGGACTTGAAGCCGCGTCCAGTAAACTTGACGGTGTATGGCTACTTAATATCATGCATACCCATAGAGACTGTGACTTCTGAGTTTGTTTCGGCCTTTCTTCTCAGAATAGTCAGTTAGGAAACGCCGACCTCATCTAGTTTAAAAAAAAATATGATTGACGTGTAAAAGTGTTTGTACAAACCTACTTACAGAGATAAAATCATTTATCATAGCCATACACGTTCAAGTTTACTGGACGCGGCTTCAAGTCCGCTACAAACTTGACGGTGACCTTGATCGTTAATGGCCCGCTTTACGTATTGAAATTGCATTATAAGAGACTAGCTTCCGCCCGCGGCTTCGCCCGCGAGGTATGTCGATAAAAACTATCCTATGTCCTTCCCCGGCATGCAATCTATCTCTCTGCCAAATTTTATCGAAATCCGTTCAGTGGTTTAGGCGTGACACAGACAGACAGACAAAGTTACTTTCGAATTTATAATATTAGTATGGATTTGATGGCGCAGGGGATGTAGCTAAGTAATAACAGCCACACGGGTCGATTGGCGCGGTTGGTCTGTGGATGGGTGACCATCTTTACTGTATATCAAAACCCATCCGTGCCTCGGAAAGCACGTTAAGCTGTTAGTCCCGGCTGTCATGTTTAGATCTTTGACAGTCGTTACGGGTAGTCAGAAGCACAAAAGACTGACAACCAGTCTTACCAAGGGGTATCATTTTACCCAGTTACTCAGTTGTGGAGGTCAAATGGACAGTCGCTTCATGTAAAATACTGATATTCGGCTGCATCCGGTTAGACTGGAAGTCGACCCCAACATAGTTGGGAAAAGGCTAGGCAGATGATGATGCCTTGTGAAAGGGTTTGTCAGGGGAAGTACTAATGGTCAGCGGGATTGTCCGAAAGGGTTACCGCTGGCCCGGAACATAAAGGGCTAAGGAAGGAACACGGGTGGGTTTAGTCAGTGAGAGTCTGACACTCCCTTCCGCTCCACCCAGAGCGGGAGGGGTCATTCCCATCAGGAAAAAAAAAAAGGGGTAAGTACTAATCATAATATTATTATGTAGTTATGCCCCTATCTCCAAGCAGAGTATAAATAAGGGCTCTAATGATATAAAATGCAACTTTCCCAAAGTACCTCTAGAATAATCAGTCCATAATTTTCCCACTGCTGGGACACAGGTCACACAGGCCTCCTCTCTGTGAGAGGTGGTGAGCCGTATGGATCACGGGGCCACGCGGGCCCAGTGCGGGTTGGTAGATGTCTTCGAATTTTTAGTCGTAGGACATCCTCACGATGTTTTCCTTCACCGTTATGAGAGCAGTGGTGATGAAATAATTTACACAAAGTAAAGCGTCTGCCAGGGTTCGAACCTACGACCTACAACTCGTTAGTCGCTACCAATTCCACAGGGCCATCACTGCTTATATCACACTAATAATATTATAAAGGCGAAAGTTTGTGTGTTTATATGTTTGTTACTTCTACACGCTCAAACGGCTGGACCAATTTTGATAAAATTTTGTATGGATGTAGCTGACACCCTGGATTAACATATAGGCTACTATTATCCCGATATTCCCACGGGATCGACATCCACGCGAACGAAGTCGCGGGCACAGCTAGTTAGTAATAAAATTAAAACCATGTGTGACTTTCAAAATAACTCAAAATAATTTCTTACAACTTGCTCCCCCCGCAAACAAAATAAACAACACTGTATAGAGGTATGTATTCCGAGAATGAATATCTGTTGCTACAGCAGTTTATGGGCTTCGTTACAAATTGACATTTACCGCCGCACTCACAGATGTTCAAGAACGTTTATGCACCATTAACAAAAAAATATAACAAATTCAGATGCGAATTAAAAAAATATGACAAATTCAAAACATTTTCAATGTTGTTTCCTGCGGGGAAATTGCGTAACACACTAACAGTAGTGCCACAAACTTATCTGGCCCGGTGGCAAAAAGAGGAACTAACTGTCTGCTGAAATGCCAACCAAATGCGATATCAGCGACTCCCTCACCGGGCCAGATTTAAGTTTGTGGGACTGGGAATGGCTTTTATTTTGACAGTTCAACAATATTCATTGCGTTATTTACGTGGTTGACTTATTTTTTAACACATGAAGCAATAATGGATTACAAATATCTTTTAAAATGTTTCAAATTGTGATTGATACGCAATTAGGTGGCTGAATTAATCTATTGAGTTAACACTTTAAAATAAGGGGTTAAGGTAGTAGAAACAGTCGCATGATTATGCTACTAAGGGCTGATTTTACAGTGTTTTTGCTATGGTGTTGTTACGCATAAGGGTGCTGGTTACACTAGAATTGACATCACGCCTGTATTCCTCGAACACCCATATTCATCATCATCATTTCAGCCGAAAAACGTCCACTGCTAGATAGGCCTCCCCCAAGCACCTCCCCTTCGACCGGTCTGTGCTTCTCGCATCCAACGAGTTCCTGCGGCCTTCACAAGGTCGTTGGGCTACCTTGTGGGAGACCAAAGTTGGTTATATTCTCTTTGTGGGAGGCCTTCCAACGCTACGTCTTCCGGTACGTGGTCGCCACTGCAGAACCTTTCGGTCCCATCGGCCTTCTGTTTTGCGAGCAATGTGCCCTGCCCACTGCCACTTATGTTTGGCAATTCTTCGGGCTATGTCGGTTACCTTGGTTCTCCTGCGGATCTCTTCATTTCTGAGTTGATCACGCAGGGAAACTCCAAGCATAGCCCTCTTCATTGCTCTTTGACAGTATATTACAGTTAAATTGTGTTATGTTGTTGTAAATAGTTCATTAACTAAGTGAACAGTTTGCGAGTGCGACTGTAAGATGCTTTTGGATATGCCTTTTATTGGAAATCTTTTAGGGCTTCTTTATTAATAGGTTCTCGAATGCAGAGAGGTCGAATCAGGCATCGAATTGATATGGCTTTATACAATGCGGAGGTAACAATACGACAATAACTGAAAATACTGGTAAAACTAGGCAATACTAGAGTATTTTGCAAACTATCATATGAAACTTAATCGAATTAAAAAAAAAGTTTTTTTCATACAAACTAAATAATAATGATGTCCCGATCTTTGACCAGCTCATCATCTGCCTAGCCTTTTCCCAACTATGTTGGGGTCGGCTTCCAGTCTAGCCGGATGCAGCTGAATACCAGTATTTTACATGGAGCGACTGTCTATCTGACCTCCACAACCCAGTTACTGGGTAATATGATACCCCTTGGTAAGACTGGTTGTCAGACTTTCGGGCTTCTAACTGCCTGTAACGACTGTCAAAGATCCACAAATGACAACCGGGACCAACGGCTTAACGTGCTTTCCGAGGCACGGAGGGGTCACGCTATGTTAAGATGGTCACCCATCCACAGACCAACCGCGGCAAGCGTAGCTTAACCTGATCGATCGACCTGTGCGGCTATTATTATTTAGCCACGGGCCCCTCGATCTTTGACTAGCTATAGTGACTAAACTATTGGATATATTTAATTGTGTTTTACGAAGTTTAAATTTATGTCTTATCGTTTTCCACACATTAAACTATAATTAATTTTTTTCTTGACATTCACAACTTTATCGTCAGTTTTGACAAACAGACCGGTGACAGATCTTACGACACCCAAACAAGGAAATGAGCTATTCTATCATTAAAACCTCAAAAAACACCAAAAGATAAATAAAAGCCCGCTCTCTCAGAACAATTAGCATTTATCTACAAACTGTCCCCTCTATTATCAAAGAAATTAATTAAAATGACTAATTTGTTTTTGAAAATTTCGCCTCTTGTCTCACTTTAATTGCTTTTACAATTTATTCGCGATAAGTTGTTGGTTTTCCTCCGTTTTACTCTTATTATTTATGAGAGGACTCTCTTTGTGATAGCACCATTATATTTTACAAGATTATCGTGTAATTAATGTAGATGAATTTTGGGTTAGAATAAGAATACTCAGAGAGAAAAGTTATCCATTGCAACAGCTATTTCTGGTTTTGTTACATAATATTGTATCTTTATATAATAAAAGAATGAACGTTTAGTTACACTATTTATAACTCAAGAACGGTTGCAGCGATTTGGCTGAAAATTGGTGGGAAGGTAGCTTAGACCCAGGAGACGGACATAGGACTTTTTTTTTTGTAGCGTAGGAGTATTGTAGGAGTAGGGTAGGAGTAGGGTAGAAGTAGTGTAGGGGTAGGGTAGGAGTAGGGTAGGAATAGTGTAGGAGTAGGGTAGGGTAGGGTAAGGGGTAGGACACCACGCGAACGAAGTAATGCCGGGCAGCTAGAAATAATTCATATGGCAAAACAACGTTTGCCGGGTCAGCTAGTAGACACATATAATACGAGTAGATGCTAGTATATTTAGGACACGAACACATACACAGCACATTAGCACACATATAGGTTAATTTACGTACACCTAACCAGACAATCAAATAAATAAATTATTTCTTTATTTTAAAAAAGTGACAACATTGTTACATACATTACATTTACAACATACAGATGTAGTATCTCAAACACAGGTCCCCTGGTTTCCAAACTAGGTTTATACCTGTGATTCGGGGGTCAGTGTTCCTCCATTATAAAAGTCATTGCGTATGTACTGATCTAAATATAAATTAAATGTTATAATTTAATATTATCATCTTACAAACAATTTTACTTTTGTTTTAAAATTTTATTTTATTTTTCACTTTTTACAGGGTCCGTAATTTAATCATTATTATTTGCTTTCCTCGGATATTGTTCCTACTGGATAATCTAATAAATTATTGGTTAATGGTGTATTAACTTAATTAACACTTGTGAGTGCGACTGTAAGGAACTTTCAGATGTATGTTTTTATTGGTTTTAGTGAATAAATTCTTCAATTGCCTAAATGAATGTTTTTGTTGGTAATGGGTGTCGTATTACCCGTAACTGGGTTGTGGAGGTCAGATAGGTAGTCGCTCCATGTAAAATACTGGAATTCAGTTGCATCCGGTTAGACTGAAAGCCAAACACAACAGGAAAAGGCTACGTAGATTGATTTAATGTTTTTTTTTTTTTTGCAAAAGTGTGCTAAATTTCAATCTGAAACTACTTTTCATATCCCAATTCGCTTAGCAACGAAGTTACCATTTCAACCGGGATCATAATTAAAACAATATGACCACAGCGTTAAACTCTCATAAGTACATTAACTCAACATAACCAAATATCAAAGTTATGTAATTAATTTCAGTAACTTTCGGCACCTTTAATTAGTTTACTAACTGAACCCAATATAGTCGGTTCAACTGTATGTGAACTGATTTTAATAGAGTAAGTAGTTCAGAATGTAGAAATGAAAATGTGAGTAGGAACTTGATTTCATTATTTTAAATAAATAATCCATCCATACATATAAATAATAACAGCCGCACAGGTCGATCGATCAGGTTAAGCTAGCCGCGGTTGGTCCGTGGATGGGTGACCATCTTTACATACCCTGACCCCTCCGTGCCTCTGAAAGCACGTTAAGCCTTTGGTCCCGGCTGTCATTCGTGGATCTTTGACAGTCGTTACGGGTAGTCAGAAGCCCGAAAGTCTGCCAACCAGTCTTACCAAGGGGTATCGTATTACCCAGTAACTGGGTTCTGGAGGTGAGATAGGCAGTCGCTTCATGTAAAATACTGGTATTCAGCTGCATCCGGTTAGACTGGAAACCGATCCCAACATAGTTGGGAAAAGGCTAGGCAGATGATGATGAATTATTATTATCATTAGCCTGTGATGTCCCACTGCAGGGTAAAGGCCTCCCTACTCTCTTTCCACTTCTCTCTGTTCAAAGCTGCTAAGGACCAGTTCTTGTTGAAGGAGTCTAGCTCATCCCGCCATCTCCGTCTGATGATGAGTTAGTCCAATAAAAAAGTAATTTAAAAAAAGTAATTTAAAAAAATTAAACCGACTTCAAAAAGAAATTAACTCAAAATTATGAAATAACTTTAATTTCGGAAGTCGGTGTCTTGCGATCTGTATTTTAGTTTTATGCCACCGACTTCCGAAATTAAAGTTATTTCATAATTTTGAGTTAATTTCTTTTTGAAGTCGGTTTAATTTTTTTAAATTACTTTTTATTTCGTAATTTTTAGTTTTTGCACTTGTATTTGACCAAGGTTTTGAGATGTTTTCCCTTTGACACTACACCCGTAGCTCTTATCAATAAGCCAGGCCGTCACACTTACACGTATTAGTCCATATCTTGAAAATTACTGAATCGATCTTGATGAAACTTGCACTGTTCCCTAAGTTGAAGTAAATGTAAGCCAATAAAAAAAAATGGTCACGATCCGATTAATAGTTCCGGAGATATGCGTGGACAAACATACATACATACATACATACATACATACATACATACATACATACGTCTATGAAATTTTGTATATTTGTTTGGAAGCCCTAATAGATCATCATATGTGAATATAATGCAATTCCAATAATATTACATACATACGTATCGAATTGATAACCTCCTTTTTTTTTTGAAGTCGGTAAATTATGACAACCGTAACCAAATAGGTTGAATAATTAATGAGGACATCAATTAAGTGATTATTGATAATATTTTGTTAGTTCATTGTTCTCGCATTAAACAGGGATGAACACTGCAAATAATTGATGACGACAAACATTGTGATGTAATTACACAAATATTATTATTTACTTTTAATTATAAACGTGTTTTGTGGTTTATCCGTTGGTGGTGCTAGATATGTCGTTATTTTACTGTGAAAATGCCGGGAACAGCTGACTTTTTTTCGCGATTACATGTTTGGTGCTATAGTAAAAGTTGTTCATAATGATGAGTACAATGACCCCTTATGAGGAAAACTGTGATTAAAATTGGTTTTAGGCAAATAATTTGCTAGGATTTTTGCTTTAGTTTTTTTTGGGACGAAGTTCTTTTACCGAGCTTGTGGTTGGAGTAAAATGGGAGAAATCGTCACGTAACGAAAAAGCGTTATGCCTCCATGCGCCTTTTTAATATAGATATAATAAAGAGAGTCACAGAAAGAGAGAGAGATAGTTCTCATGGGTGCCAAAGCCATAGCGAGGTCAAAATGAAAATCCAAGATGGCAGCTGCGAATATTTTTTTAATTTTCGCAGCCGCCATCTTGGATTTTCATTTTGAACTTCGTTCATGCCGGGGGTTCCCCGACCGTTTTTATGTTGAAAGTGCTTTTACTACTATAAGATGTTGTGGGTGTAGGTATTGATAGGTACGCCTCTACCCAACCTTTCGTGGTGTGGCGTGATGTTATGCGATGTTATGTAAGATGTTCCATATAAGGAAAAAAAGCGCCCAAGTGCGAGTTGCACACAAAGGCAAAAAATGCCGAAAAAAACACGTATTCGTTCATTTACTACAATTACTACGTAAGACAATTTTGACCAGTTTCTGACCAATTCTTGAGGAATGTTATAGGATCAAAGGGAAAAACAATATTCGACTAATACAGACTAAAAATCACTTAGACGCAAACAATTACTAAGTTAAGCCAGCTAAGTAAGTTGGCCTTTTTCTTTTTTGAGTAAGGAACTGTCTAACTTTTTATTTTATCAAGTTAAAGAACATAGGTAGTAATGTAGCAACTCCTATCCTTGAAAAAAAAGCGGTCCAATTTTACAACATTTCATTATTCTAGAACATCAACCAAAAAAGTGGGGCCCGAAGGTTGACAGTTCTGCAAACTAAATGTCGGTATATCAGAGAGCTGTCTAATAAAAAGTCGGTTAAAAAAGAAACTATGAAACGTGCACTAAACATAATGGCGGCTATCGCTGTCTCGCTTCAACATCTATTCGACTCTATCATGTTTAGTACATCCCTATCTTGTTATTATGTTGGCAGCTTTACGTCATGTCTGCAGTCTGTGTTATTTTTGTTTTGTTGGTCTGTTTTAGTGCACGTTTCATACAAGCGACGTTTTTCAACTTTTTCTATGGGAGTTCCGTCTCTTTTTACTTATTCTATGTCAGAGAGTTTCTGAACACCAATTAAAGCCACCCTCGATCGAGCTTGCTAACTGAGCTAAATGTTTTCAAAGGTTGCCATGGCAACCAACTTGTTAGTTGATCGGGATTTTTCGGAGTCAAACTGCTATAATCTATCTTCTATAGGTAATTAGGTACTAATAATAAAGCTAAAGAGTTTCTTTGTTTTAGCATGGTTTTAGCTTTCGGATTTGAAAAACTCTTTTAACTTTTAACGTTTGATAGCCCAATTCTTGAGGAAGGTTATAGGCTATTTAATATCACGCTAAGAGCAAAGGGAAAAACAATCAAAATCGGTTCAGCCGTTTAGGAGCTACGATGGCACAGACAGATACACACGTCAAACTTACAACATACCTCTGTTTTTGTCGGGGGATAAAAACAATCAAATAGAACGCGGACGAAGTCACGGGCAGAAGCTAGATATCCATAATCTGCCTATTATGTTCCCACTGCTGGGACACAGGCCTCCTCTCGGTGAGAGGGAGTGGGCCGTAATCCACCACGCGGGCCCAGTGCGGATTGGCAGATGTCACATGTCTTCGATTTTTTGGTTCTAGGACATGCCGGTTTCCTCACGATGTTTTCCTTCACCGTTTTGAGAGCAGTGGGGATGAAATAATTTAGACAAAGTAAAGCGCCTGTCTGGGTTCGAACCTACGACCTACAACTCGTAAGTCGCGGCCGTTACCACTTGGCCACCACTGCTCTAAGCTCTAAGCTAGATATAAATATAACAAAATGTGTTTATGGGCAGTAGGTAGCCGTGTTCCGTGCGCGCCTCTCTCTAGAAGAATGGTGGCCGTATGCGGCCGCTGAGGTTGACGGGTTCGCATGGATTTATGCGGGCCAACACGTGGCCGGGGGAGCGTGACGAAATGCGCATGCACTCCAACACCCCGGCTAAAGGTAGGACACCGTGTGGTTTTAGTCAGTAAGAGTCTGACAGACCCCTCCACCAAGCCCAGGGTGGTGGACATCCATGAGGGTTTCCACACAATAAAAAAAGATGTACTTGAAAGTAGTAATAAAAATCTAAACAGTCCTTTCAGCAGAGTATAGATATGCCTTCACTGTGCGCAAGTAAACTGCTGGTCAGGTTGACCGGATGGAGGCGACATGTGCCACGCCTCCATGACATATCCCTCGATATCCGTGGTCGGGAGACTAGTATTATTACAGGTACACCTCTACCTAACCCTTTACAGGGGTGTTGTTATGCATGTAAATGGCAACAATTCAAAACTTTATTATTTACTTCCGTTCCGCATATTCAACAACAGAAATAATGTTTGATTCGATCAATGGTCGCTAATCCAGGGTAAACGTAACCCAAAGCTACACAGCGATAAGGCTACAGATGTGGGGTACAAATTACCCCATCATAAACAACAAAACACAACATTGTAAATAACTCAATCATTCCTGACTTCGGCGTCACAAAAAGCTTTTTATTATTTTGTCGCAGCGTTACAACGTGCGTTTTTACTGTCGCGTTACGTTACGACAAACGCAGCGTATAATGGCCACACACGGGAATCTGAATGTACAGACGGGTGCAGTGTTTTTTTTAACCGACTTCAAAAAGGAGGAGGTTCTTTACCTACAATGAGTGAAAATTTGATTGCATTTTGTAATTCAAATTGTTGAATCATTGAATGGACATACAATATTTAGCGGAAATATTTTGGTGGCGATCCGACGCGACTGTATTTTGAATCTGAATTTTCACTTTTATAAAATCCTGTCTATGGTATTCCCACTATTTGCAATTTTTGAGTCTTTTAAATTTTTCTGCAAATCTAGAGTAGATTTTCAGAAAAATTAAAATAGGTATTGACAGTAATATTCACCGAGGTTCATAATATTTTCGAAAATATCAGGAAGCCAACTCTCGTAGGTAATTTAATTTCAAAATCTAGTCGCAGTCTCATCTCGGCGACAAACAAATGTCAAAAACCTGTCAAAATGTAGGGAAATGAGAGATATTTTTGATAGATTGAGACTGAGATCAGGGGGCCTAAAAAGGCCACTTTGGCAGAATCATAAAAGGATAACATAATGGACAGTTAACCGTTAAGTTAATCGTATCAAATCCCATTGGTGAAGCATTTTTCAGTTATTTTTTTTGTCTGTGCTAAAATACCAATCAATCCGATCCAAATCCAATTCCAATCTCTTTGATTATACCTACGTAGTAGGGCAGCGAAAAAACGAAAAACACGGACTGTCTTCGCCATATTACGATTCATAATGTTATCCTTTTATGATTCTCCAAAGTGGCCTTTTTAGGCCCCCAGACTGTAAACGTTCTTAAAATTACGAGAATTGTCCTTCAGTTAATAAGTTTCACTTTTTATTTTGACATTAATTAACCATTTACACTATGACGTTTAATTTCATACCTAACATTTTGCAAAATGTAACCACATTTTCATATGATGAATTATTCCTAATTTATATTGAGCACAGAACACAATCAAAATTCATAGAATAGAAAACGTTAATAAATTATAACCAAAACCACAACCGAATTTAAATTCAATAAAAAATTCAACACTTTTGCTGGCGAATGCACACAACACGGTCACACATTAATAAACAACAATTTACAACGTTTGTGTGCGCCTTTTCGGGTATTGCCCGGTTATTGTCAAAATTAACCTCGGGCAGAGTAAGAATTTATTACTTTGGGTTTACGGCGCGGGCGGATTAGGGAAGTTTTTCGGAAAAAAGTTATGTCTGCCTTATGGGGTATAAAAGACCCCAAGAGTGTTTTAAATCATGTGTTTATATTATTATGAATCGGTTTTTACGATTTCTTATTTTTGGGTTTTAAGGATACCAAGTAGGAAACTCAGATACCAGTCGATCTATCTATGAAAATCACACAGCGAAAACTTAGGTGAAGTGAACTTGAAGACGGTTCAAGTGAGCTGGGGGATCCTCCGACCAGACAGACGAGTGTTGTGTCTGGCGGGCAACTGCACAATGATTCATGTCGGGCCATTGTATCTATGCTAGTTGCGCGGTAAACTCTGCTTGCGAGATGCAGGATTTTGATTTTTACAGGAGCTGTAGGTTTACCTTCTTTTAAATGTTTAGGTTTTTACCGTCAAGCAGCAATGCTGAGCTCATGTTTGAAAGATATTGATGAAATTATAACGTGGACACTGACGGTCGGCCTGGTCCACAAAATCAAGGTCGCTCAGCGCGCTATGGAGCGAGCTATGCTCGGAGTCTCTTTAAAGGAAAAAATATTTCATGCGGACGAAAATATTTCACGAGGTCAGAAGTTAGTGTTGTTATACAAATAACAGAACATCCATACTAATATTATAAATTCGAAAGTAACTCTATCTTTCTGTCTGTATGTTACCTTTTCACGCCTAAACCACTGAACGGATTTCGATAAAATTTGGCAGAGATATAGATTGCATCCCGAGAAAGGGCCTAGGATAGTTTTTATCCCGGTATTCCCACGGGATCGACACGACGCGGGGCGCTGCTAGTACTCTATAAATCAATTTCACGTGACAAATACAAACAAAAATTAGATTAATAGCATTAAGGGTGACAATAGACACAGATAATCCTAGAACATGATTGATTCAGACAATCAATCAAATTAGCCCACAGACTGCGAAATACTGAGTAAAGAGAATAAGCCTATTTAATATTTATGTGCGAAAGAAAATAAGACCAAATAATAAAATAGGACTTTTTTTTAGTAATCTCTTTAACACACACAACAGCTTGGGAGAAAGGTTCGGGGTAGATTAAATTATTTTTAACCGACGAAAAAACGGAGGAGGTTCTCAATTCGACGCGTATATATTTGTTTTTTAAAAGCTTTTTTTTATGAGTGACCACGCTAACTTTTTGCAGAGTAGTCCGATTTTGACAATTCTTTTTTCGTTTGAAAGGGTATACTCTCGAGGTGGTCCCATTGTCATCAAGTTGAAATCTGATGAGAGGATCCCGTGGAAATCGAGGGAAACCTTCAAATGTTATAGACAAACATATAGCGATTTGGGTATTTTTTAAAGTAACTTGAGCATTTGCTCTCGGAAATCATCATTTGGTAAAGTGGAGCTGATGATGAAGATGGCTATCGGAACTACTCAATGAAAAATATTTCATGACAATCCCGCTGAAAACCAGGGGGCCTAAAAAGGTCACTTTGGAGAATCACAAAAGGATAACATTATGAATCGTAATATGGTGAAGACAGTCCGTGTTTTTCTTTTTTTCGCTGCACTACGTAGGTATAATCAAAGAGATTGGGATTGGATTTTGATCGGATTGATTGGTATTTTAGCACAGACAAAACTTTCCATTTAACTGTCCGGTTAACTGTAACCATTATGTTATCCTTTTATGATTCTGCCAAAGTGACCTTTTTAGATCCCCAGGACAAAATCGAAATCCGTTCGTTCAGCTCAACAGTCGTTTTCTATGTAGATACATACACATTTTGATACACACACTTTGATAGAGACTTCTTGCCAATTTGGTTTACCTACTTTAATCTATTCGGATGGAAACAAATAATCTTTGTAACCATGTGGGTACTTGGGTAGTAAACGAGTAGTGGGTATCACGTCAATATCAATTTGAAGCGACAAATAGATAAACAAATCGGTTTTGATCGGTTGCCCGCAGCTATTGATAGAGGGTGGCTGTGTTGGAGATAATCCTTAGGACTTTATTTTGGAATGAATCAATTATAACCAAACTAGCTTCCACCCGCAGTTTCGCCCGCGATGTCGATAAAAAGTATTCTGCGTCCTTCCCCGGGATGCAATCTATCTCTCTGCCAAATTTTATTGAAATCCGTTCAGTGGTTTAGGCGTGAAAAGGTAACATACAGACAGACAGACAGTGTTACTTTCGAATTTATAATAAAATATTAGTATGGATACAATATTAAATTACTTCGATGTATATTGGAACTAGTCCACTAGTTTTCAACACATCATTGTCTCCCTACCACACAGTATTGCAGATTAAATCGAACAAACAAACTAAAATGAGATTTATTTGTGTTTGTATCGCTGATTTGGTGTTTCAGCACGATCTCTACTATAGCTATTTACATTCATTTTTAATTGACAGAGTAGGTTTAATTTAATTTATCTGTATTTAACGAATCGAATCGGTTTCATTATGAGAGCAGTGGTGGCCCAGTGGTAACTGCCGCGACTTACGAGTTGCAGGTAGTAGGTTCGAACCCAGACAGGCGCTTTACTTTGTGTAAATTATTTCATCGCCACTGCTCTCAAAACGGTGAAGGAAAACATCGTGAGGAAACCGGCATGTCCTAGAACCAAAAATTCGAAGACATGTGACATCTACCAACCCGCACTGGGCCCGCGTGGTGGATTATGGCCCACTCCCTCTCACAGAGAGGAGGCCTGTGTCCCAGCAGTGGGAACATTATAGGCCGATTATTATATCTGTATTTAATTGTCTGTTACTGAATTATAGACATACTAGCTGAGCCCCGCGGTTTCACCCGCATAAATCTCGATCCCGTGATCCTAACTAATATTATAAATGCGAAAGCAAGTTTGTTTGTTTGTTACCTTTTCACGCCTAAACTACTGAACCGATCATCCTGAAATTTGGCATATACGTTGTCAGGTGTACAGAAACGGACATAGGTATACCTTTGTGCTGTTCCCGAGGAAAACAACAATAAAGGTATTATGATAATAGATGGCGCCACGTGTCGGCCCATAACCTACTAAAACACATGTAGTCGTAAATCAAATGACTGAGCAATTTATTTATTGTTATAAATTCATGTTAGCATTAATTATAACTGCCAGTTAGTACATAAGCAATGGCAGGAATATTTACAAAAATATTATTTTGATATTAATTCTAACAGATCTCGTGGGAATTTCGGGATAAAAACTATCCTATGTCCTTCCCCGGGATGCAATCTATCTCTCTGCCAAATTTTATCGAAATCCGTTCAGTGGTTTAGGCGTGAAAAGGTAACAAACAAACTTTCGCATTTATAATACGAGTTAGGATAGTTGAGACAATAAAATATGTAAATATGTATCACCTGACTGTAAGCCAGCAACAGTATTAAAATCAGCAAATAATAAATGAACAATTTATGATCCCCGATTCAGCTCTTTGTAGCGAGCGAGCATAATAAATTGTTTACACTCCTATCGACACCCTATCGGCAATAAAAATAAACATCGATATATCACATCTTTAAACTGGGACAACTTTATTAACTCCGTAAAGGTGATTACAGTACACGATATAAGATTACACGAGCGGGCTATATAACTGTGTCGACGTCTTAATTTACACAGTAGTTTACACCTGTGCAAGTGTCCATGTATCTGGCACTTCGGTATTTACATCCTAATACAATAGCTCTGCATAAGGCGAAAGTGTTAGGGTAGCCCACGAAATTCAATTTTGTTTACGTTTTTTACAATTTGCTGGTCAGTATAAAGTTGTACGTTGATTAAAATATGATTCGCGACCGCAACAAATATTTATTTACAGAATAAATTATAATCAACATCACAACTCTCTAAGACCAACCGTCTCGCTATCATTCACTCCTTTCTCTTTCATATCATTCCTCACACAATCCATCCATCTTTTCTTCGGCCTTCTTCTCCCTCTCCATCCATCAACATGTATATTCATCACTCTTTTAGTCACATGCGTTTCATCCCTTCTCATCACATGCCCATACCAAGCCAAACGATTTCCTTTCAACTTTTCTGTCACTGGCGCCACATTCTGAAGACCAATTCCCGTAATTAAAAACGTTCAAAATCTAGTCGCAATCTCATCTCAGCGACATCATCATCTGCCTAGCCTTTTCCCAACTATGTTGGGGTCGGTTTCCAGTCTAACAGGATGCACCCGAATACCAGTATTTTACATGGAGCGACTGCCTATCTGACCTCCACAACCCAGTCACTGGGTAATACGATACCCCTTTTTTTTTTCTTTTTTTTTTTTTTCGGATGGGAAATCATCAAATGACCCCTCCCGCTCTGGGTGGAGCGGAAGGGAGTGTCAGACTCTTACTGACTAAAACCCACCCGTGTTCCTTCCTTAGCCCTTTATGTTCCGGGCCAGCGGTAACCCTTTCGGACAATCCCGCTGACCCGGCAGGCTTCGGCCCTATGGGGATCCTCGATGCTGACATCTCTTTGAGGCGCGCGTGGAACACGTACGCGCCGTCCGGCACGGGCCTGGTCCTGATCGGACGGTGAGCTACCCATTACTCTCCGCCCGCAGGCCCGCGCCTACGGTGGCCGGGAGTCGTCGCGCGGCTCCCGACGCCCGGAGCGTCTCCCGCGGCGGCTGGGACGGGAGGCTCTCTCCCTGAGCCGTCCCGCCACCTCCTTCGCTAGCATGACTGCTTCGCAGAAGGAGGTGACTGCCTCCCACTCCCTCTCGCCCCGGACCATGGCTTGCACCAGGGCCGGGCGCGAGAGGTCGCCGCCGCTGCCGATCGCCTCTACGAGGACACGGCGGTGCTCCGCCCAAGCGGGGCAGACCTCCACCGTGTGCTCCACCGTGTCCTCTGAATACGATACCCCTTTGGTAAGCCTGTCAGATTTTCGAGCTTCTGACTAACCGTAACGACTGTCAAAGATCCACGAATGACAGCCGGGACCAACGGCTTAAGGTGCTTTCCGAGGCACCGAGGGCTCGGTATGTAAAGATGGTCATTCATCCACAGACCAACCGCGGCAAGCTGCGACAATCAATGTCAAAAATTTGTCCATAAATTTGGGGAAATTAGAGGTATTTTTGACAGATTATGACTGGGACCAGACTATGAATTAAAATTACGAGAATTTCCTCTCAGATTATACATGAGTTTTAAAAACTGCAAACCTGTTATAATAAATGAAGGACAATCAAAACCAATAAAAATTAACACTAATAAATCACACCTCTAAACCGAACAACTGTATTAACAAAACAAAGTGACAAAATAAAATCGATTCGATCGTATCTCGGTAATAATTCAAAATCGATTCGAATTCCTTTAAATTGGACTCGATTACAGGTAGTTTGAATATGTAAGGGTTGGTTAGGGCGTGGTAATAAATTCCCGTCTCATTTAATGGGCCTGTTATCGAGTAACTATTGGTATCGATTTCGAAAGCTTTTGTGAGTGTTAAGGTGCCACTAGTCGATATTTTTTCCATACAAATTTCGGGAGAAAACGAGAGAAACAGTGGAGTACCACTGTTTGACATTGTGCATCCAAAGTTAAAAATGGTATCGCACAGTGTTTTTTAGCCCCAAATAAGTGACATCCACTTTTTATTGAAAATTTCTACTCTGTAGTTCACTAAAAATGCACGAGTAGAACTCCCAGGTACCAATTTTGAATACACTATTTTTTTTTTATATTAAAGTTTTCGTTACCTTGAAGGTAAAAATACTGAAAATAATTCGTAGAATAAAAACTGTATATGATTGAATTTTGTTTGAATTGCATATTTATGAAGCAATTCTAGACATATATTTTCCCGTTTTTTATTAATCAGAAATCATAATAGAACCCACAAAAAAAAATGTTTTTCCGAAACCAGTGTTTATATTTTTTTTTTTTCTAAAAACCCTAGAACAAACAATTAAAACACTAGTGTTTTAATTGTTTAGTCCAAAAAATAGATTTTTTGTAATTAAATAATTGCTTCATATTTTGTAATAAATTACCAGCGTTGTGTCATCGCGCTTCTCTTTCTTTTCTATGCAGTCCGATAGTGACCGCGCTTTAGGTCATGTAAGCCCCTTAAGCTTGGATTGTGATATTGTTATTGTTAGGGATTTTGCTAATGTTGGAAGGTTTTTATTTTGTGAATTTTTATTACAGAACTTTTGCATATTTTTACAAAAGAAATGTAAAGCGTATCCAAAGGGTGATTTAAAAATAGGACAAGATTTTTTTTTGTAAATCGTTTTTCTGATGAAAATATTTCATGAATATTTTAAGAAAAATATTTATCTTTATAGATCATTCTGCTGTAAAAACCCTTCAACGGAATGGCTTAGTTTTTATTTTCATTTTGGGATCGGTTTTATGCGACTTCAAAAAAGGTGGAGGTTCTCAATTCGTGTGGATATTTTTATTTATTCGCGATTCTTTATTTAAAATACTTATCTGGATGTTGCTAATGCTGGTAGATTTTAATGTTTGTTTTTTTTTTTTTAATAAAAGGTTTGTAAAGAGCTGTCCAAGGGGTGACTAAAATTCGTCAAGAATTTTTTTTTAGATAATTTTACAGATAAAAATATTTTAAGAGAAATTTTAAGACAAATATTTATCTTTGTAAAACTCTTCAAACGTAGGTATCTCAATCTTCTTATACAAATAAAAAAATGGTTGCCTGTAAAGTCGGTTTTACGGGCGAAGATTTTACGTGACAACGTCTTTTTCTCGGTAGAATATTTATTGATATGAATATAATTAAATTGCACAATAGGAACAAGGAATTAAATGAAAATAAGAACGTAACGTTACCGAGCGTTACACTTTTTCATAAGTGACTCCCAGCCGCAACCTAATTTAAAATAAGAACGTAACGTTACCGAGCGTTACACTTTTTCATAAGTGACTCCCAGCCGCAACCTAATTTAAGACGTTGTCACGTCAAAATGGTTGCCTGTAAAGTCGGTTTTACGGGCGAAGATTTTACGTGACAACGACCGATCATCCGATCATAGTTGAGTGGGAGAGAGACGCAAGGCATTCGGCGGGCCTCTCTCTCGTTCGGTGACTCATCGTAACGTTACCGAGCGTTACACTTTTTCATAAGTGACTCCCAGTCGCAACCTAATTTAAGACGTTGTCACGTCAAAACAAAGTCGGGTTTGTTACCATTTATAACTCGATTTTTATGATCTTTGATCTGTTGGATTGGTATCCGCTTCGAATAATAGAATAACCATCATGGGAATAATTCACGAAAAAACAAAAATGGTTGCCTGTAAAGTCGGTTTTACGGGCGAAGATTTTACGTGACAACGTCTTTTTCTCGGTAGAATATTTATTGATATGAATATAATTAAATTGCACAATAGGAACAAGGAATTAAATGAAAATAAGAACGTAACGTTACCGAGCGTTACACTTTTTCATAAGTGACTCCCAGCCGCAACCTAATTTAAAAAAAAAATGGTTGCCTGTAAAGTCGGTTTTACGGGCGAAGATTTTACGTGACAACGACCGATCATCCGATCATAGTTGAGTGGGAGAGAGACGCAAGGCATTCGGCGGGCCTCTCTCTCGTTCGGTGACTCATCGTAACGTTACCGAGCGTTACACTTTTTCATAAGTGACTCCCAGTCGCAACCTAATTTAAGACGTTGTCACGTCAAAAAATGGTTGCCTGTAAAGTCGGTTTTACGGGCGAAGATTTTACGTGACAACGACCGATCATCCGATCATAGTTGAGTGGGAGAGAGACGCAAGGCATTCGGCGGGCCTCTCTCTCGTTCGGTGACTCATCGTAACGTTACCGAGCGTTACACTTTTTCATAAGTGACTCCCAGTCGCAACCTAATTTAAGACGTTGTCACGTCAATAAGAACGTAACGTTACCGAGCGTTACACTTTTTCATAAGTGACTCCCAGCCGCAACCTAATTTAAGACGTTGTCACGTCAAAAATGAAGATTGATTCTGATGCGGTAGGTACGAAGTTCGCCGGGGTCAGCTAGTATGAAAATAAAACTAAGCCATTCAGGCTTAGTTTTATTATCATATTGAGCATAGATATACGTTAACAAAATATGTCATCTGCCTAGCCTTTTCCCAACTATGTTGGGGTCGGCTTCCAGTCTAATCCAGTATTTTACATGGAGCGAATGCCTATCTGACCTCCGCAACCCAGCTACTGGGTAATACGATACCCCTTGGTAAGACTGGTTGTCAGACTTTCGGGCTTCTGACTACCCGTAACGACTGCTGACAAAGATCCACGAATGATAGCCGGGACCAACGGCTTAACGTGCTTTCCGAGGCACAGAGGGGTCTCGGTATGTAAAGATGGTCATCCATCCACAGACCAACCGCGGCAAGAGTAGCTTAACCTGATCGATCGACCTGTGCGGCTGTTATTATTTAGCCAAGGGCCCCTTTATTTAGCGACGGGCCCCTCTCCTCCCTCCTTAATTTATTATACTATACTTATATGTCGGCTTGTAATTAGCAAATTTTTCTGCCTACGAATGATTTTTAATTGTGTTATTAGTCTGTAAGCTTTCTGTAAAAATATAATAATAAAAAATAATATAAATTAATTAATTAAAATATCTCAACGAGACTGAGCAAAATGAAAATTCCTTGTTACACCACTTTACATACTCCACAAGATCATTTGACTACCGATTGAGAACCCCCATTAAGTCCAAACCATACCGTTTTACGTTACAATTCCCCCATAAACTAGCGCCGACAGGCCTATCATGGTAAACAGGCCAAATGAAGCGTTTCTATTGGTTTTTAGGGTTCCGTACCGAAAGGGTCAAAGTCAAAGACAAAGGTTTTATATAGGTGGGTGTAAAAACAGCACCCAAATTGCGTAATACACGATCAAACACAATCTGAATCATTTTGAAGAATATTACTAATACATTGCTTCTTGTGTTCGAGAAATTCGTCAGCTCAACAACGTAAATAATGCAATGAATGTTGTTTAAGGGGGAAGCTCTAAGGTGGCCCGCAAAATTCAAATTTTCTTACGTTTTTTGCAATTTGCTGGTCAGTATTAAGTTGTACGTTGATTAAAATATGATTCGCGGTCGTAACAAATATGTATTTACAGAATTATAATCATTAAAGTCATCAATACAACTCTCTAAGACCATGTAATCCCCAAATGTCAAGATTTCATGAAATAGTCATTCTTGGGGATTACATGGTCTTACAGAGTTGTGTTGATGACTTTAATGATTATAATTCTGTAAATACATATTTGTTACGGCCGCGAATCATATTTTAATTATCGTACAACTTAATACTGACCAGCAAATTGCAAAAAACCTAAAAAAAAATGAATTTCGCGGGCTACCCTGGCGCTTTCACCTTAATTGTCAAAATGAAAGCTATTGCTACTGTTCGGGCGCCTCCGGCAATCTTCGGCTGCTGTCGTGAGACAACGGAAGGCGGCGAGCGGCCAGGTCCTCACCGGACACGGCTGCTTCGGGAGGTTCCTGTTCCGAATAAGGCGGGAGGAAACGCCCGGGTGTCACCATTGTGTGGATCGCCCGGAGGACACGGTGGAGCATACGGTGGAGATCTGCCCAGCTTGGGCAGAGCACCGCCGTGTCCTCACGGCGGCGATCGGAGGCGGCGATCTCTCGCGTCCGGCCCTAGTCCGGGCCATGGTACGGAGCGAGAGTGCATGGGAGGCTATCGCCTCCTTCTGCGAAGCAGTGATGCTCGCGAAGGAGGAGGCGGAGCGCGTGAGGGAGAGGCAATCCTTGCGCCCTCACGCCCCCAGCCGCCGCAGGAGACGCCCCGGGCGTCGGGAGTCGATAGCCGATTCCCGGCCACCGTAGGCGCGGGCTTGCGGGCGGCGAGCAATGGGCAGCTCGCCGTCCGGTAAGGACCAGGCCCGGGTCGACGGCGCGTTGTGTTCCACGCGCGCCTCAAGGAGATGTCAGCACCAACTGACGGGGTCCGCTAGGGCCGATGCCCGCCAGGGTCGCGGGTTGTTCGAAAGAGATACCGTGGCCACTGGCACAGGCAAGTGAAGGAACACGGGTGGGTTTTAGTCAGTAAGAGTCTGACACTCCCTTCCGCTCCGCCCAGAGCGGGAGGGGTCATTTGATGATTTCCCACCCAAAAAAAAAAAAAAAAAAGGCGGCGAGCGGCGGCGATAGGTGCGGCGTGCGGGACGCGGGCGGTCGGACCACTTCGCTACCGATCTCGGACGACGGCACGCGCGCGCACTCCATACGTTTCACAAACGTCGACATTACTTTTATATTGTACCTATTTGGATTATATCTTTAAAACTACAGTCCACTGCTTTGAATTCAAGTCCTTAGTTAGGTCCCTTACACTACTGTTAGTGTGTTACACAATTACCCCCCATGTGTTGTAAAATATGTACACTATGTTTTGACGTTGATTGCGTGCAAATATCAATAAAGTAGGTATCTTAAATTACACTTATGGAACCATTAAAAATCTATGCACGCTAAGTTATATAAGGTACAGACGACAGCACATCAAGCTACCCGAAACTGTCAAATTTTTCCAATCAACTTTGAACCTTATGATTTAGCGATAAAGTTGAAAATCGATTAAAGAAATTTGACAGATTGTAGTAGGTTGATGTGCTGGCGTCTGTCCCACGCAACGGGACTGAACGGGACCCTATTACTAAGGCGCCGCTGTCCGTCTCGTCTGTCCGTCTGTGACAGAGCTGTGGGCAGCAGGGGTGTCTTTTGAACAGGTAGACACTTGAAATCTTGACAGTGTGTCCTGGCCGCTATAAATAAAAATAAAATAAATAAAAAATTTAAATTCCTCATACAAGAAACGTGTCTTTATCGGCGTTTTTACACGACCTTAATTATGTCTAGTGTTAAATATTGTATGATGGTACGGAACCCTTCGTGTGCGAGTCCGACTCGTACTTGGCCGCTTTTTATTACAAGATGGCGGTCGATAAGGCCTACCGATTTTATGGGATACGATCATGGGGCTTCAAGACATGGGTTTACGGTTTTAACTGTGATTTCGTTCGGTATTGTTTTATGACATTTGATAGGGTTTTATGATGTGTAATTATTGTTGTAATTTTGGCATTGATCCTGTTTGTACGCAGTTTATAACATGTATCATAATTTTATAGGTATCCTTTTGGAACGAAGTTCTTTAACGCAAGCTTTCGTTAGGAGTAAACTTTTAGAGATCGTCACGTAACGAAAAAGCGTTATGCCCGCCCCCATGCGATTTTTTATTACATATAATAAGAAATAGAGAGAGAGATAGTTTTCTTAGTATTCGAGGGTGCTGAAGCCAATAGTGAGGTCAGAATGAAAATCCAAGATCGATCCATAATCGCAGCCGCCATATTGGTTTTTCATTTTGACCCCACTATTGGCTTCAGCACCCTCGAAAACCCTGAAAACGACACCCATGATGAAAAATTTGAATATTTTCGCAGCTACCCTCTTAGATTTTTATTTTGACCTCACTAATTGGCTTCAGGTCCTCAAAAACCATGAAACTATCTCTCTCCTTCAGAAATAAAAAGTCGCAAGGAAGGGCAGAACTCTTTTTCGTCATAAGGAATATGACGATTTCTAAATCAAATCAAATCATTTATTTTTGCCAACATGGGTAGGGGAATAGATGTTACACAATGTTTTGATAATGTTCTCCATGCTCTGCCGTCACATGGGCATGCAAAATTTACACATAAATTACAATCTACTTTCAAGATAGGTACTTAACAACGTACAGCAAGCCACGTTGAAAAAAACAACGACGACGCTAATAAAGTCGCGCGAAATATCTAATTAGGTACCTATAAATAAAATAATGTAAAATTTCTTATTGGATCGAGTTTGTCTACTCTTGGACATCTCAAACAGACAAGCTAGATGAAATTGAACATTAATAAAAGTAATTAAATTAAAACTTTTGTTCAAGATAAAGTTGCCGCTTTGTTAATAAGGTCGACAGCCAGCCTTTGATTAAACACAGGGTGATCATTTATTCATTTAAAAAAATATAACATTGTAGATTTTGATGGAAACTTATAAGAAATAATGTTAAAGTTATTAAGATAATAAAGCATGGCTATTGATGCGAAACGTATAATCCAGAGACACAAGAAAGACGCCGTAAAAAATAGAATTTGAATTGTGAGTCGTTGTCGATATGACTGAAAGTTGCGTTCATATTTCTTGAGGTGTGCCATAAAGAGGGGCCTGCAGGCGGCGAAAATGGGGCTGTGTCGTCACTCGAGCAGTCAGGTCCAAAGAGGTGGCACGCAGTATTATATGCGCTGGCTGTCCGAGTTTTGAGTTTCTAACTACCAACGAATGTAACAGCGGTCAAAGATCTAAGAATGACAGCCAGGACCAACGGCTTAACGTGGTTTCCGAGGCGGGCAACTAAAGGCAGCAATTATGCCAACTTGGCAAATAACATGGAAGCAGATACAAAAACAATACCACCTGTATAACACGAAGCATAAAATTAATTTCAAAGCTAGTCACAAAGTGATAATTTAATAAAGAAAATTTTATAAGATTCGGACGAGTCCATTATAGTTTCCTTAGAAGTAGGTATTTGTTTGAACTAAACGTAGCTAAGTAGATTATAAGAACATTCTATATTTATCGATCACGGAAATATTTCTTGCTAATTTTTTTTCATTAAAATATCATCAGTTTCAGAATTTTCCAATCAATATAATTATGCCTAAAGTAAAATGTAGAACCTACAACAAGGTTTCGACAACGAAACTTATTTATCGTGTTTTTATTTCGGACAAGAGGTCTTCGTGAGGGTCTCGTATTACCCAGTAACTGGGTTGTGGAGGTAAGGTAGGCAGTCGCTCCATGTAAAAAAAACCGGGCAAGAGCGAGTCGGACTCGCGCACCGAGGGTTCCGTGCCATCATGTTTTTAAATTTTCACCGGCGAGCTACTTACTAGATCTCGTTCAAACCAATTTTCGGTGGAAGTTCACATGATTAATATACATCATATATTTTCTTAGTTTTATCATTCTCTTATTTTAGAAGTTACAGGGGGGGGGGGACACATTTTACCACTTTGGAAGTGTCTCTCGCGCAAACTATTCAGTTTAGAAAAAAATGATATTAGAAACCTCAATATCATTTTTGAAGACCTATCCATAGATACCCCACACGTATAGGTTTGATGAAAAAAAAAATTTGAATTTCAGTACTGAGTATGGGGAACCCCCATAATTTATTGTTTTTTTTTCTATTTTTTTGTGAAAATCTTAATGCGGTTCACAAAATACATCTACTTACCAAGTTTCAACAGTGTAGCTCTTAAAGTTTCGGAAAAAAGTGGCTGTGACATACGGACGGACAGACAGACGGACAGACATGACGAATCCATAAGGGTTCCGTTTTTGCCATTTGGCTACGGAACCCTAAAAACTGGCATTCAGTTGCATCCGAGAGTCTACTCTCTAAGCACGAAATCCGTAGTTCTTCCCAAGCCCATGGGCGTTTCTAACTCCCTTATCATTTACGGACATAAGATTACTTTGGGGTCCGAACTAAGCATGAATGAGAACACGATTTGACAGTGGTCCTTACCTTACTCCCAATGTTTCCGATGTGTTTTTGCACGTCCGAAAAAGTTAATTAATCAAGAGTAGGGTTCATTCCGAAGTATCGGAACTATTCGGATGGACCCGTAATTTCGTTGACGGACTTAGAGAGTAGGACCTTCGGTCAGACTGGAATTCGACCCTAACATATTGGGAAAAGGGAGGGCAGATTCGAGTTACTTAAAAAAAAAACAAGTTCAGGTATTACAGTCTCACAGAGTGGGTGCCTGAGGAGGGACGGTGCCGCCAAGGCCGGCCCAGAAAGAGGTGGCGAGACGGCCTAGACGCGTACCGCAAGGGTTAGATCGAGGTAGCTCCAGAAAAGGATGCCTGGATGGATTTGGGGGAGTCCTTTGTCCAGCATCGACTTCACATAATATAATTATATAATGAATGTCTACAAAATATTGTTAAACATTTTAAAAGAGTAACGGTGGAGTTTGTTGCCCATTCTTCTCCGCGAACAAGCAGGGGATCGAGGAGGGGGGGGTGGAGGGGGGTTGTTGGGGGGGGTTGGAGGGGGGGTCAGGGGATCAGACCGGAATTATTCGTACGAAACTACTTTCGGAAAGGGGCGTCTAGCATCAATTCTATTTTTGTAAATTTTGACGTTCTAAAGTGCCTACTAGCTGACCCAGCGAACTTCGTACCGCCTCAGATTTTTTACAATGTTTTAATAATTCTTCTACTATTCGGGGCGAAGACAGATCCAACAACTTGATTGAACAAGATAAAAGTTCATAAAAATCGGTCCAGCCGTTCTTGAGTTAGAAATGGTGTAACTAACCCGACATTGTTTTAAATGTAGAAGACTAGCTTCCGCCCGCGGCTTTGCCTGCGAGGTATGTCGATATAAACTATCCTATGTCCTTCCCCGGGATGCAATCTATTTCTCTGCCAAATTTTATCGAAATCCGTTCAGTGGTGTAGGCGTGAAAAGGTAACACAGACAGACAGAGTTACTTTCGAATTTATAATATTAGTATGGATTTACAGAGGGACTGTGTAGGCTAACTTTAAATAAAAAGGTACCTATTACAAAAAGTTACTTCATTCCAGAGTCTGAGATCCAAAAATAGGCACACATGCCAAGAAAAAGTTTATGTTCTATAGAAAACAGGGTACCAGTGTTCCTGAACAATGTATTTTCACTTTATTACTGTAACTTAGCCCTGATTTAAACAGTGAAAACGGAGCCAAGTGCCGATCACTAGTGCACTTGGCTAGATGCCTAAGTATTTTCACATATTTTCAGGTTTAAAAACTATTTTTATTCTAGTTTCTGTTAAATAGGTCGTTTGACCACTTTTAACTAAAGCTGAGCCAACAGTTCCAATGTAAGCCGAGTTTTTTTTGGGAATTCAAGGCTTACTCTAGTGTCTATATTATAGTTGTTTTCGAAAGAGAAAGATAATTATTAAGTTAAAACTAAAATTCCTGAGGAATAAGGAGATCCGCAGGAGAACCAAGGTAACCGACATAACCCGAAGAATTGCCAAACTTAAGTGGCAGTGGGCAGGGCACATTGCTCGCAGAACAGATGGCCGATGGGGCCGAAAGGTTCTGGAGTGGCGACCGCGTACCGGAAGACGTAGCGTTGGAAGGCCTCCCACAAGGTGGTCCGACGACCTTGTGAAGGCCGCAGGAACCCTTTGGATGCGAGAAGCACAGAACCGGTCGAAGTGGAGGCGCTTGGGGTAGGCCTATGTCCAGTGGACGTCTTTCGGCTGAAATGATGATGATGATGAACTAAAATTACTTTAAATGACTTGATTTTAAGACTTTATTGAATCATGGTAATAATACCGGCTGAATCTTTTCATCGGTTGGACAAAAAGAACCGTATAAAGGTTAAACGGAGTAGAAGTCTATGGAATCCTTTGATTGAAAATCAAAGGCTACGATTCGCTACTAATATCCGCACGTAGAGTAGGGTGCCTATAATCTATACGATCAAATATATTAGATTGTAAAAGAGTTGAAATGTATTAATTAAAACCGACTGCGTCAAAGCGCACGGTACGGCGAGTAATGGATTTGAGGTTTTCACTCGTGCTGCTGATCCGTAACCCAATTTTGCTAGCGGTCAGGATTGGTAAAATTAGATCCTTTGTAGCCACATTTTAATGACACAGATTAAAGAGAAAATCTTTTTTAATAATACAAAGGCTTTATTAGTCCAGAGGCTGAGCGGTAAAATTCGTCTTCATTTCGCGATAAAGGGTTCGATTTCCGCACGTAACAAATATTATTAGATTTCTTCAAACACTTTCACATGTCAATCGTATTTTAAAAACAAGATGAAGTCCGCGTATCATAACTGACTACTCTGAGAAGAAAGGCCGAAACCAACTCAGAGCTCAGTCTCTTTTAAAGTCCAGACATAATCTTGGTCAGATCATGTGAAGACCATTTCAGACACTAATCTACATGGATTGGTAGGGTATTGGTTGGGAGTAGGGGAAGACCAAAGAAACGATGGATGGAATGTGTGAATGATGATATGGTTAGAAAGTGGGTGACTACCGAGATGACGACTAATAGAGAATTATGGAAGAAAAAAACACGTTGCGCCGACCCCAAATAAATTGGGAAAAGGACAGGAGAATGATGAATCTACATGGATTGGTGTCTGAAATGGTATTTTGAGAAGTGACATGAGTGGACAGGTCCAATCTATGTGGTCCTTACATAGGTTAAGTGGATCTGTCCACTCATGTTGTTCTAACTAAACAGAGAGCTGTGCTGCTGGGGAGTTTGTTGCGCCACTTCTTCTCTCCAGCTAAAGCAGATATATTGGTCTTAAAAAATAATGTTTAAAAAAATCCCGCTCTTCTTAACGTACCTATTACTTACATTATAAATCTCTCAAATTTTCACAACCATATAATTACGACCTATTTAAATAGAAACCTATTATTCCAAAGGGTAGAAAAGTAATAAATAGCTATAATATATTATATTTTCAAGTAAACCTTCAGGCCTTAAGGCTTCAGTTGAAATTGGGCTGCTGAACTTACCTGAAAAAAAAAGAAAATACGTGATAAGAATTTTGATATAAGTACGAAGAACTTATTATCGGGTTAACCCGTGACGACTGTCAAAGATCCACGAATGACAGCCGGGACCAACGGCTTAACATGCTTTTCGAGGCACGGAGGGTCTTGATATGTAAAGATGGTCACCCATCCACGGACCTGGCTGGTCCTGCTCCATAGGACAATCTAGAGTCTAGACAAAATCAAACTGGTTGCTAATTTAATTTATATTTTTCAAATTTTTATGACATTGATTTTTACTACAGTAACTCACACACTTGTTAAAATTCTAGAAAAATCATCTACTTTTACAATATTTGTAAATTATTTACCTTTTGTGGTACACAAATTTTATTCTAGGTGCATCCGTCTTCACATATAATTATATTATGTATGCAAAACCTTGTAAAACATTTTAAAAGAATAACGGTGGAGTTTCTTGCCCATTCTTCTCCATACGAACACTACCTTTTGGAAGGGGCGACTAGAATCAATTCTATTTTTAACCGACTTCCAAAAAGGAGGAGGTTATATGTTCGACTCTATGTATGTTTTTTTTTTTTATGTATTTTCACCGATTACTCGAAGACGGCTGGACCGATTCCAAAAATTCTTTTTTTATTTGAAAGGGTATACTCGCGAGGTGGTCCCATTATTATCAAGTTGGAATCTGATGAGAGGATCCCATGGAAATCGAGGGAAACCCTCAAATTTTATAGGCAAACCTATAGTGATTTGGGTATTTTTTAAAGTAACTTGAGCATTTGCTCTCGGAAATCATCATTTGGTAAAGTGGATATAATGATGAAGACCACAGATGGCCATCGGAACTACTCAATGACAAATATTTCACGGATTGCTATTCGATTACTTTAACATGGTTGCTCAGCAATTTATGCTCGTCACAATGCGTATAGTGAGTGGTGGTTGAGGAGTTCTCCTGGTTCTTACTAGGAGAACTCCTCAACAATTAACGTCCCAGCACCGGAAAAAGCAATATTTTGTAAAAGGTGATGAGCAGTTGACATTAGGCTATTGTAACTTAGAAAAATTACAAACTGACCCACTAAAAAGTGAAAAAAAAATTTTTTTTACAAAAAAAAAACAACCGACTTCCAAAAAAAAAACACTATAAATTGAAAAATAACTTTAATTTCGGAAGTCGGTGTCAATAAACGAAAATGCGGAACCAAAGACACCGACTTCCGAAATTAAAGTTATTTTTCAATTTATAGTGTTTTTTTTTGGAAGTCGGTTGTTTTTTTATTTACTTTATTTTTTGACGTTCAAAAGTGCCTAGAATGTGCCTATTTTAAATAAATGATTTGACTTTGACCGACCGCGGCAAGCGTAGCTTAATCTGATCGATCGACCCGTGTGGCTGTTATTACTTAGCCACAAGCCCCTCTATCCTCTAAACACTATGTACCATATTCAAACTTGTTCCATTCAAAACTGTTTTGTTGAAACGAATGTTTCAGTAAGTACCTAAACAGTACACTGACCTGAAAGTTAGCCCGAAATAATTACTTACTTCATGTTTCGAATGTTATTCTATATTTGTTCTAGAAATCGGAATACTGGGAATAATTTAAAACCGAACGGGGTAAGCAGAGTCGACGTATCGGAGCTTCTGATCCGCTTTGGTTACGTGCTTACGTTAGGTTGACGCCTGTTTGACGGCGAGGCGAAAGGCGATACTGTGGCGAACCCTTTACGATTTGATACGTGTGCTATGAGCTTTATTCTTCTATCTATTTCTTTGTAGTATCGGTCTTTTATTGATATTATTATTTAAATACGTTCCACAATATCTTTTACTTTGTTTCAGGTCAAACATGTAATTTTTCAATAGTCAGACAACTTATATCTGAAGAATAAATAATTAGGACAGTTTGACATAATTTCTATATAAAAACTGTCAAACCGCAATATTTATTCCCCAGACAAAAAATATCTGACTATTGAAAAATCGTGCCTAAGATTAACAAAACTTATAAAAGTAATCTATTTTATTAGCATAACAAATATTACGTCTACAATCCACGAAGAGAAAGGCAGAGCATAAACATTTTGCTGGTTTTTTTTACAGGCTCAAATCCAAATAGGTACAGCTCTGCTAGCGAGAATTACGGGATCCAACCACCCTATACCCAGACATACTTTTGTCCTCTAAACGAAGTTCATTATTTTCCAAAAACAAAAGGCATAGAAAAACAAATGAAAATCACTAATCCTGAAACACAGCCATTTAAATTTCAAATAACCCAAAAATCTAGAACACGTTCACTAACTGTAAATGAACTGCACAAAAACTATAGGGACGGGTCACACAGTAACCGAATTAAAATTCAGTTTCTAATGAAATCACCAATAATGTATTCCGGACCTTAATATCTAACCCGCTGGGAGCACATAAAGTGCAAAAGTTAACACAACTGCCACTAAACAGGCAAACAACAAAGTACTATTACACCAAATGCACGAAAATAACACATGTTTCTAACACCATAGGGGTTACAGGGACAGAAAGCCTGAACTTTAGTGTTGAAGTTGTAGCGGTAATGCGAACAACGCGTCATACTGACGTCACGCAAAATCCTGCATCTCGCAAGCAGAGTTTACCGCGCAACTAGCTTATATACAACGACCCGACATGAATCATCGGGCAGTTGCCCGCCAGACACAACACCCGTCTGGTCGGAGGATCCTCCCTTTTCTATAGAGTATGACTTGCCTAGGCTATTTCGAAGTTTCTCCTATACATACCAGGGCCACTGCGACAAAACAAGCGAAGGGGTCAGTGATCACAATGCTTTTGAATGGAACAGGCCAAGCGTTTAGGTTTAACAATTGCCTTAGGCAGTGGGTCACTCAAAATGTAAAAAATCGGTCAAGTGCGAGTCGGACTCGCGAACCGAGAGTTCCGTACAAATTTGTAGGTAGGTATGTAAATAGTTTTTTTTTATATAATGTTTTCATGATTCTAGGTCAACGGAAAGTATCCTGTAGGTTTTGATTCCGGAACATAAACGCCCGTACCTTTTGATTGCGTGACTTAGAAGTTTGATTTATTCACTGCTTCAAGGGATTGCAACATTTGGAACCCTGAGTTTTTATATTAATTTCAACTTGATAACTCCACGGGTACGTGAGAAAAAAGGTCTTGACCGATGGACAGACAGACGGACAACGAAGTGATCTTACAAGGGTTCCGTTTTTCCTTTTGAGGTACGGAACCCTAAAAATGTATGGAACAGCAAATTTTTCAGGGTTCAGAATCATGTACTGAACCCATGGTAACAAGTTGTACGTCGATATCTCTGCAACCCTGTGTAGCCTTACTTACCTTAGCTGACCGCTTGATTTAATTAAAAAAATATTTTCTTCCTTTATATTTCATCCAGTCGATTGATGCGTGGTGGATTACGGCCCACTCCCTCTCACAGAGAGGAGGCCTGTGTCCCAGCAGTGGGAACATTATAGGCTGATTACGTTGTTCATCATCTGCCTAGCCTTTTCCCAACTATGTTGGGGTCGGCTTCCAGTCTAACCGGATTTGTTGTTATATTTCATCCAGTCATGGAATAAACCTTCTGTTATTCATCTCTATATTACCCAAATGCCTGCATCGGAATGAAGCGACTTTGTTAATAGTGCCATATTTACCCATTCGCTGGGATGAATTCGGGTCGCAATTTGTGGGTGGCAACATTTAGATATGTGCGAATGTTCTGTGTATCGTCCACCATTTTGGTTTAGTTTATTGTGTACTGGTATTTAGTTTTAACGTAGGAATTAGAATAGGAATTTCGTGGACTAGATTAGGTATTTGTTTTGTCTGTTATTATCATTATTCCTGATCTGATCAAACATTACGCCATTGGTCGTTTGTTTTGGGGAATGAAACAGATTTAAGTAATGAGGTTTGAGGAAAGGGTGTTCACTCATCCTCTATAGAAAAGGGAGGATCCTCCGACCAGGGCCGCTAGTAAATCTGCTATTACAATAGTGTCAGAATGGTCTATCATTGATTTCATAATTGTTGATTTTGACCACTTTGGTAATCTACTAATATAATGGCGTCATTATGACTTTCCAATGGTCAACCACAGACACTCCATTGAAAGAAATGGCATAGAATGGTAATCTCGTACATAAATGACAAATGAATTACTGTCTTGGGGGGGAATCTGCTAAAATTTTGCTTCGCGATTTCAGGTTTGGTCCCATAGTAAAAGTTGTTCATAATGATGAGTACAATGACCTCTTAAGAGTAATATGATAACCTAATCGCCACACTGTATAATATGTCCTTCTTTGGGTACCAGGCTACCCATCAAATACCCTAATAGGCTATTTGACTGGTTTCTGATAAACATCTCAGATTATTTAATGGTGTCTAACGAGCCCACAAAAACCTATTACTTCAAATTGCATAATGTATTTCTTTTAAAAAATAGTAAATAAAAATGTACTGTTTAAATAAGCCGCCAAAACGCTATCTTTATCAATATGGCGTCGTGACGTCACAATTCACGTAAACAAACGTTGAAACGGTCGAGATACTGTCAACGATAGACAGAAATTTACTAAATCATGACGTCATCTTAAGTTCAGCCAATCCAGACTGTTTTCGATTACGTGGCGCCAGATTTAAAAAGATGAAGTTTTTTCGGTTTTTTTTTTATAAATAATACATTGTTTTGTAGTAAAATTAATGCAAATCGATTTTAAAAGCGATAATCTATACGAGTGTCAATAATTATGACCTTATTTTTTACATTGTCAAATAGCCTATTGTGAATCATTTTGAAGGATTTTGCTAATCCATTGCTTCATATGTTCGAAAAATTCGTCTGCTCAACAACGCAAAGAACGCAATGAATGTTGTAGAACTGTCAAAATGAAAGTCATTGCAACTGTTATTGTGTTACGCAACTACCCCGCAGTTCGAACCCCAAGACCAACTTGAACCGTCACGTTTCAATTTTGTCCCTAAAGTTGGCAACGTAGGTAAAGTAAATAATCTATACTAATATTATAAAGCTGCAGAGTTTGTTTGTTTGTTTGTTTGTTTGTTTGTTTGAACGCGCTAATCTCTGGAACTACTGGTCCGATTTGAATGATTCTTTTAGTGTTGGGTAGTCCATTTATCGAGGAAGGCTATAGGCTATTTAACATCACGCTATGACCCTTAGGAGCCGAGCAAAAAGAAAAAAACTCAGAGTGAACGGTAAGCGAATACGAAGTGTTGCGACGCGACGGGGTGGGGGTACAAGAAATTTCACGCGGACGAAGTCGCGGGCAGAAGCTAGTTAAACATATTTTGTTTACATAGGTCCTCTTTATTCTTAAACTTATTACGAATGTAAAATCCCAATACAATTTCACATTTCATATTAGTTAATTAAGTACTTCATTAATAATGAGAATTACAAAGGATTGTGCAATTATTTTCAATATAATGGTTGGGCAAGGGCTTTTAACATTAATAACGAAGTTTAAGAGAATAGGGTTGTCAAATTACTGTAACATAAATAGAAAACAACTGGGATTAAAACGAGTATATCCTTACTAATGTATGTATAAATTATCCATACTAATATTATAAATTCGAAAGTATCTCTGTCTGTCTATCTGGATGTTACCTTTTCACGTCTAAACTACTGAACGGATTTCGATGAAATTTGGCAGAGACACAAATTGCATCCCGTGGAAGGACATAGAATAGGTTTTAACGACATACCTCGCGGGCGAAACCGCGGGCGGAAACTGGTATATATGTATTTTTATAAATGCGAAAGTAAGTTTGTTTGTTTGTTACGCTTTCACGCTAAATCGGCTGCACGGATTTAGACGAAATTTGGCACATGGGTAGACCATGACCTGGAGAAGGACATAGGATACTTTTTATCCCGATATTCCCACGGAGTAGAGATTTATGTGGGTAAAAAAAAAACAGCTTGTAATTTATATCTTTTATGGTGTAAATTTGAATGTTTTGGGAAGTTAACAAAAGTAAAAGAATCTTGAAGAATCAAATCAAATACCCAATTATTCCTCGTGTCCTAACCAAAGCGATCGGTCACGCGACCACGTGATCATCGCGTTCATTTTGTTCGGCGAACCCGAACGCGTAGTCGCTCCGACAGAGGGCGTCGTCCGGTTATCCGAACAAATGACAGACACATGAACGAGGCGATCGTGTATTCGTACGACCAATCGCTTTAGTTAAGGGCTATATTTCACCGGGACACCATGGCGGCGCAACCAGTCGCCGCTACCAACAAAATGTATGGTTGGTTGCGCAACCAAACGGACACCAGGTGAGTAACTCTCTATAGAACTAAGACGTGGGCTATTTATCTCGGGAGAATTTTGACTTTTTATAAGAATAAAAATCTTTATAAACCATTTGTGATGTTCACAACCCTGATACTACTAGGCATATGAGTAACAAAGCCAGCACAATCCTTTGTTGGAACTGGTTCAAATTGGTCTAGACTTTCAGATTTAGCTTCAGCATTAAATATTTCAGAAAACTTAATATCTTTCGTATGTGTGTATAATATTATATTATATGGGTTATTGTAAGTCTCTAGGATTTAATATTTTATATACCTACTTAACTAGAATAAAATAAATATACAGGGTTATTGGTAAAACACCAGCAACCTCTTAAGAGGTCATTGTACTCATCATTATGAACAACTTTTACTATGGGACCAAACCTGAAATCGCGAAAAAAAAAACAGCTGTTCCCTACATTTATGTTCGTATAACTCGTCAAAATGTAGGGAACAGCTGTTTTTTTTTTGCGATTTCTTTTTGTCCTATATGCAGTAAAAGTTGTTCATAATGATGAGTTCAATGACCCCGACCGACCGACCGACCGACCCTGTATAAATGTTTTATTAAATACTAGCTGACCCGGCAAACGTTGTTTTGCTCCTACACTACTCCTACCCAACTCCTACCCTACTCCCACACTACTCCTACCCTACTCCTACACTACTCCTACCCTACTTCTACCCTACTCCTACCCTACTCCTACCCTACTCCTACACTACTCCTACCCTACTTCTACCCTACTCCTACCCTACTCCTACTATAAAAAAAAAAGAAAAAAAAAAAAGTATCCTATGTCCGTCTCCTGGCTCTAAGCTACCTCCCTACAAATTTTCAGCCAAATCGGTTCAGCCGTTCTTGAGTTATAAGTGGTGTAACTAACAGACTTTCTTTTATACAGGGTGATTGGAAGATGGGTGCAAAGCTTTAAGGCGATGATAGTACAGGCAATTCAGAACCATTTAAGCCATGGTTGTCTTAGACGAAGTCTTACCACTTTTTTTTTACCAATTTCTTAAGATTTTTTTCGAAAATTCCCAAAGTTTTAACTAAACTACTTATTTATGGCCAAATTGAATGATAAACGAATTCATTTTTATTGTATTTAATTAAAGTAATGTGTAAGCAATCTAGCAAAACATGTTTTAGGCCTCTGTGTCGTTAGACATTTTTTTTACAGATATTTAAAGTTCATAACAAATTTTAAAATTTATAAATACTTTTTGTAAACCTTATTTTAAAAATCACGGAGCGTGCTTTTTTTGTTCAAACCTTTTTCAAAACATGCTTGATAATCGCTCTTTCTTTTGAGGTAACATTTACACAGATATCTTACAAATTATTGAAATTAGGACCTAAAAACCAATTTAAGGGAGAAATTTTAAATTTTAGGCAGTCTAAATAAAACAACATTTGAATTAAATTTATTTATGCTTCATGGTCAAAATGTTGTCCGTGATTCCTAATACAAGCACGGCTCCGTCTTCTTACTTCTGTTGTTGTTATTTTCAACATCATCTCCAGCTTCATTGTTTCAAACTCTGAATTCATTCTCTCTATCAGTTCTTCTCTCGTGTTTATTTCAACATTCGTATACACTAGCTTCTTGGCCCGGCCCCACACGAAAAAGTCCAGCAGGGTCAGATCTGGTGAGCGAGCGGGTCAAGGGATGGGTCCATCTCTGCCAATCCAGCTGTCAGGAAAACAATTATTTAAGTGTTCCCTTACATTTAACATCCAATGCGTTGGACAGCCGTCTTGCTGAAAGATGACTGTACTGTTTCTTGCGAATATCGGGACACCGGTTTCCTCTATCAGCTCTGGTAAATCCACTTGTAGAAAGTGCAAATCATTTTCATCATTGAAAGTCTCCGGTAAGAAGTGGTGCCCAATCAACGTCCTGCAAATTACTCCAGCCTCCAGAATTTCCTCTGAAACGACACCTGCTTCTTAAAATGTGGATTGTTGTCTTTGGCGGCCCATTCATGAAGGTTATGAAAGTTTTTAATGCCCTCCCTAGAAAACTTTAATTTGAAATCAGTCTTGTGGACGGATGAAAGCAAATTTTCTAGGGAGGGCATTACAAACTTTCATAACCCACACAACACATGGGGAACACTTAAATAATTGCTTTCCTGACAGCTGGATTGGCAGAGATGGACCCATCCCTTGGCCCGCTCGCTCACCAGATCTGACCCTGCTGGACTTTTTCGTCTGGGGCCGGGCCAAGGAGCTGGTGTATACGAATGTTGAAATAAACACGAGAGAAGAACTGACAGAGAGAATGAATTCAGAGTTTGAAACAGTGAAGCTGGAGATATGATGTTGAAAATAACAACAATAGAAGTGAGAAGACGGAGCCGTGCTTATATTAGGAATCACGGACAACATTTTGACCATGAAACATAAATAAATTTAATTCAAATGTTGTTTTATTTAGACTGCCTAAAATTTAAAATTTCTCCCTTAAATTGGTTTTTAGGTCCTAATTTCAATAATTTGTAAGATATCTGTGTAAATGTTACCTCAAAAGAAAGAGCGATTATCAAGCATGTTTTCAAAAAGGTTTGAACAAAAAAAGCACGCTCCGTGATTTTTAAAATAAGGTTTACAAAAAGTATTTATAAATTTTAAAATTTGTTATGAACTTTAAATATCTGTAAAAAAAATGTCTAACGACACAGAGGCCTAAAACATGTTTTGCTAGATTGCTTACACATTACTTTAATTAAATACAATAAAAATGAATTCGTTTATCATTCAATTTGGCCATAAATAAATAGTTTAGTTAAAACTTTAGGAATTTTTGAAAAAAATCTTAAGAAATTGGTAAAAAAAAAGTAGTAAGACTTCGTCTAAGACATCCATGGCTTAAATGGTTCTAAATTGTCTGTACTATCTTCGCCTTAAAGCTTTGCACCCATCTTCCAATCACCCTGTATATATAGATTAAAATTGGTAAAATTCTTACTTATTAGTCTTAGAAATTATTTACAAAGGTATAATAATGTTAGATGCCTGTACTAGGATAAAGCTGTATCACAGGCGGCATGAGCATACTTAATGATACTTGTAGGACTATAAAATATAAAAAAAAAAATATCGCAAGATATCTATCTACATTTCAAGCGATTTTAAATACAATACAAATAATTACTACTATACTGCCCCCGATAGTTAAAAAGACGTACCTATCTAACAAAAAGTAAATAACTGTTTTAATGAATAAAACGGGAAATCGTTTGCCGTCTTCGAGTAAATTAATATTTTACATGAAACGGGAAATCGTTTGCTGTCTTCGAGTAAATTAATATTTTACATACTAATCCAGCAGTTGGTGGCGCAGTGATAGTGGCCGGCGGCCCTTACGAGTGTAGGTCGTAGGTTCGAACCTAGGTAGGCGCTTTTCTTTGAGTGAATAATTTCATCACCACAGCTCTCAAAACGGTGAAATAAACGTCGTACGGAAACCAGCATGTCTTAGAACTAAAAAATCGAAGACATGTGACACTACCAACCCGCACAGGGTCCGCGTGGTAGATTACAGGCCACTCCCTCTCAAAGAGAGGAGGCCTGTACTGTATCCCAGCAGTGGGAACATTATAGGCTGACAAAGTTGTTGTTGTTTTTATATTTGTTGTCCCACACACCGCAGTGTCTCAAGACAAAAGTCTTTGACCAGTGCGTGTTGTCAGTGATGACCTAAGGCATTGAAACGTGGTCGCGCATTGTGCCTTATAACAAGGCTAAAAGTCACCCAAAGGGCAATGGAGAGAGCTATGCTTTTTTTTTTCAAATCATCAAATGTTGGCGGTGTGATCCGTTCCTCGGAAAGCACGTTATGCTGTTGGTTCCGCGCATAATCTCTCTCCGGTCGTGTCGGATTGCCGTCCCATTGGACTATGACAGTGAAGGAACCCCTGTGCAGAAACAGGACTCTTGCGCACTATAATATCTTGCGCACTATAATATCTTGCGCACTATAATATCTCCCGCGCCGAAGGCTACTGCCATGACCGAAATACGGTCTGGACTTATACTATATACTGGTCTCTATACTGAGTATAGATGTACGAGGAACAGGGTGTAAAGTTCACTCAACCTCCATAGAAAAGGAAGGATCCTCCGACCAGACGGGTGTTGTGCCTGGCGGGCAACTGCCCGATGATTCATGTCAGGCCGTTGCGTGGTAAACTTTGCTTGCGCGATGCAGGATTTTGCGTGACGTCAGTATGACGCGTTGTTCGCAATTTGGCGTTGTAGATACCGCTACACTGAGTGACACGATGCCAATCTCTAATTAATATAAGACTTATTAGTTTCCCCCCATTTTCTTGAGCAATGTAAGTAATTACGTCACGGTGCAGACCACAGCTTGTTTCGAAGTGCAAACTTGTAGGGCTTGCTACGTAGTTGACGGAGTCACGGAGGTCTTGGTAGGTATACTGAAATATTTGAGAAGTTTCATAGATGTTACCGAGATGCTGTGTTGAATATGTAATGGGGGATGCAAGAAATTGCATAGTGGAAGCCTTTTAGGGCCTTTGTGTTGTTTATTACATCACCCACTGCTCTCAAAACGGTGAAGGAAAACAATATCAGGAGACTGGCATGTCCTAGAACCAAACATTCGAAGATATGTGACATTTATCAAACCGCACTGGTCCTACGTGATGTATTAAAGCCCACTCCCACTCACAGATAGGAGACCTGTGTCCCAGCAGTGGGAATTTTATAAGCTTTGGGCCAATGCGTTTTTGGATATTGAGAACGCCTATATCAATGACGAGAGAATAATATAGTGGGCTTGTTAACGATTCATCATCTGCCTAGCCTTTTCCCAATTATGTTGGGGTCGGCTTCCAGTCTAACTGGATGCAGCTGAATACCAGTGTTTTACATGGAGCGACTGCCTATCTGACCTCCACAACCTTTTGGTAAGACTGGTTGTCAGATTTTAGGGCTTATGACTACGCGTAACGACTGTCAAAGATCCACGAATGACAGCCGGGACCAACGGCTTTAGGTGTTTTCTGAGGCACGGAGGGGTCTTGGTATGTAAAGATCGTCACCCGTCCACGGACCAACCGTGGCAAGCGTAGCTTAATCTGATCGATCGACCTGTGCGGCTGTTATTATTTAGCCCTCCCTAGGACTCGGGCTTGTTAAAGAAAGATTCATCATCATCACCATCATTTCAGCCAAAAGACGTCCACTGCTGGACATAGGCCTCCCCCAGGCACTTCCACTTCGACCGGTTCTGTGCTTCTCGCATCCAACGGGTTCCTGCGGCCTTCACAAGGTCGTCGGTCCACCTTGTGGGAGGCCTTCCAACGCTACGTCTTTCAGTACGTGGTCGCCACTCCAGAACCTTTCGGCCCCATCGGCCATCTGTTCTGCGAGCAATGTGCCCTACCCACTGCCACTTAAGTTTGGCAATTCTGCGGGCTATGTCGGTTACCTTGAAAGATTGTGACATCAAAAATGGGCCAAAATTATCAGTCTCTCTTCACTCTTCTCAATGACTGTTTGGTTGATTTCTGTCACATATCTAACGTTCCGTGATATTAGAAGTGGAAAGGAAGTCATAGCATGAATTCTGGTTGCCAGTTATTTGACACTACGTTTGACAACAACAGACAACTAATATTCAAAGCTAAAATTATGGCCCTCTGTTTTTTTAAGATTTATGTTTGATCTACAAATGTAGAAACTGCTACTTCACGTCATGAAGAAATAACGGATGACCCCTTCACACCCACGGAAATAGAATTCGGAAATAAAATACAAAACACATATTTATACGTCCGTACAGTAATACAATATACCACGAAACAAAACACACGAACGTCAAAATGTCATAAAAATACTTTTGAACAATCATTTCTTGGCGTGTGTTAGGGTTCCGTACCTAAGGATGCCAACGGAACCCTGTTATAGGCTTCGCTATCAGTCCGTCTAAGAGCTGTACCTTTTGAACCGTAATAGGTAGACATTTGAAATTTTCACAGACTGTGTACTTACTAGGTATGTCCGCAATAACAAAAAACAAACAGTGGCACTCCGGGATTGCCGACAGAAGTGAAAACAAAACACAAACAGAATACTTTGCCTTCACTCACTGACATATCGGATATACATCAAAACCGAGTACATCCCGAGGACAGTCGAACACATCCGAAGTGGATATTTTTTTATCGTCTTATAAACAAAACACGCGCGGTGTCGCTTACGGTAACAGAAGCGCGAGTTCAATGGTTTTTTTCCTTGTCAAAAAATTCCCAACGCGCCGAAAGAAATGTTCACTTCAAAAATAAAGTAGAGTTAAAAATGAAAGAAAAGTGTTTTATTTTTCTAAATACTTTAGCAATCCGTTAAAAAATATAATTAAGTAGTGTTGAATATTGTACAAGGGTACGGAACCCTTCGTGTGCGAGTCTGACCCTCACTTGTACTGTGGTGTGAAGGCACGTACATCACGTATAGCACATAGTTAGGATAGAGATGCTGTGTTAGTAGTCTTAGTATCTGCATATTGTCACATACAAGCTATGTATATATACGTTACCAATTAAAGGTACAAGGGCAGTCAGTTGTGAGTTGACTCTTGGAGTACTACACATCATGTTGTTTACCTAACCCCTTCCCCCTACATCGCATGGCGACCCTGCCAGTCGGCTGGACGGCGTTATAGTTGCCGGTGGGGGCAAGTCAAATCGCGGTATAGTCGGTTTCGCGCACAGTCACAGGCCATGGGGAGCACAACGTCGAAGGAAGAGGTCGTTATCGCTCAGACGGCGGCTGGTGGTTCAAATGCCGCAGCGGTTACGCAGGAGCAGGTAGCAACTATCAACACGGTGCTGTTGTTCATTGCTGTGTGTTTGACGGTTGTCATCGTTGGCGTGGCAGTCCGGTTATATAGAAGGTGTCACCAGAGTTGGATTGAAGAGAAGATGAATCAGCGGGAGGTGCAGAAAGCTGTGCAGATGGCTTGACCGGGAGCAGACGGAGCGACGAGTGACGTAAGTGGTTTCAATGTGAAATTAAGTGTTGTGGCGAGTGTTTGCAGTCATCGGTAAATTTAGAGACAATAGTTTTAAATGGAAGTAGAATTAACGTCACTGTTTGTGCAACTTAAAGTGTTAAGGGAATCTATTGTTAAATTAGGTCCTAGTAGGCGGATAGGTAAAAATTTTGATGAGAAAATAAGCGAGGCGAAAGCCTTATACGGTAAATTTAAGTGTATAGTTGCAAGGTCGAGCAAATTTTCGGAAGAGTTAACGCAGTTGGTAGATAAGATAGAAAATTTGTACGTAGAAACTATAAAGTTTGAGGACGAGAGCAGAGTCGAACAAAAAATGGCGGCGGAAAGGTTTTCTTTGAGAACGGCGGTTAGCTTGCTACCGAAAATGAATGGGGATGAGCAAGTAACCCAAGATTTAATTGATGCCATAGGTATATATAGTTCGATGCTAGAAGGGGCTGATAGTGCTCTTTTAATTAAATTCGTACTAACTACACGGCTTACCCAGGGGGCTAGGATTCGGTTGTCCTCCAATTACGCGACGGTAGACAGTTTGTTGGCTGACATGAAGGGACATTTATTGACGGTGGAGTCGGACGTAGCTGTACAAGCCAAACTTTCTCGCGCTAGGCAGAATAATAAATCGGTCGCGGAGTTCGGTGCTGATATAGAGAAGTTGATGGTCAATTTGACTATTTCTCAAGCCGGGGAAAGCTCCGAAGCTTATAAGATTTTGCGGCCGTTGAATGAAAAGTATGCGATTAGGAAGTTTGCTGACGGACTTCGTAATCAGCGTCTTGGTACGATTGTTACGGCGCTTTATTTTTATAAAAACGAAAATAAAGATACAATCTTCGACAATCATACTAATATTATAAAGGCGAAAGTTTGTGTGTGTGTGTGTGTGTGTTTATATGTTTGTTACTTCTTCACGCTCAAACGGCTGGACAAATTTTGATAAAATTTTGTATGTATGTAGCTGACACCCTGGATTAACTTATAGGCTACTTTTTATCGCAATATTCCCATGGAATCGACATTTACGCGGGTGAAAACGCGGAGCGCAGCTAGTTTTCTAAATACTTTAATGAAGTAATCCGTAAAAAATAGATATAAATGTAGTGTTGAATTTGTACATTTTGTACAAGGGTACGGAACCCTTCGTGTGCGAGTCTGACCCTCACAAAATAAAGATACAATCTTCGACAATATGCCATAAAAGTCCCACGCTGAGACAGAATGACGAACAAAACGTACATAAATATTATATAATGTGTATATAAGTACAGGCAATCGATTTTGAATTTAACTCTGAAATAGCTCGGAAGTTGAACGGGATTATTATGAGGTTTGAGCACCGCGGGAGGGTTGAGTCTTGAGCTTTGAGCTCCTCCGGCAATTGGGTTTTCAGCTCCAAGATAATTGTGTTGTACCTTTTTGGCCGTAGCTAGTTTAATCAACTCTATTGAATGTGAATTAGTCTAGTATATTTAAAAAAAAATAGCGGAGCAAATTGATAGATTTTTTCATTATTTAATTAGGGATTTTGTAACGTGTTTAACAGTCCCATCATGCTCATAAGGGAAAGAAATAATTGCCGCACCGTTTGATCGAACAGGTTAAGCTACGCTTGCCACGGTTGTTACGTGTACCTATGTGTGACCATCTTTACGTACCAAGACCCCTCCGTGCCTCACGGTGGCGGTCTGCCCCGCTTGGGCGGAGCACCGCCGTGTCCTCGTAGAGGCGATCGGCAGCGGCGGCGACCTCTCGCGTCCGGCCCTGGTGCGAGCCATGGTCCGGGGCGAGAGGGAGTGGGAGGCAGTCACCTCCTTCCGCGAAGCAGTTATGCTAGCGAAGGAGGTGGCGGGACGGCTCAGGGAGAGAGCCTCCCGTCCCAGCCGTCGCGGGAGACGCTCCGGGCGTCGGGAGCCGCGTGACGACTCCCGGCCACCGTAGGCGCGGGCCTGCGGACGGAGAGTAATGGGTAGCTCACCGTCCGATCAGGACCATGCCCGTGCCGGACGGCGCGTATGTGTCCCACGCGCGCTTCAAAGAGATGTCAGCATCATGATCGGCCCGGAACAAAGGGCTAAGGAAGGAACACGGGTGGGTTTTAGTCAGTAATAGTCTGACACTCCCTTCCGCTCCACCCAGAGCGGAAGGGGTCATTAGATGATTACCCATCCGAAAAAAAAAAAAAGATCCCTCCGTGCCTCGGAAAGCACGTTAAGCCGTTGGTCCCGGCTGTCATTCGTGGAACTTTGACAGTCGTTACGGGTCGTCAGACGCCCGAAATTCTGGCAGTCTAGACAAGGGGTACCGAATTATCTAGTAACTGGGTTGTGGAGGTCAAATAGGCAATCGCTCCATGTACAATACGGGTATTCAGCTGCATCCGGTTAGACTGACTGATAGTTGGGAAAAGGCTAGGCTGATGATGATGAACCGAATATTCTTAAAAAGCTCCAGTCAATCATTTGCTCAGCCACCTTATCTATAAACTCTCTACAACCTACGTACATTCCTTTTATCTTTTATACCCTCACCCAAGCCTTCAATAAGTTATAGCTAAATACCTCATAACATATATTTTAACATCCCGATAACCTATCAACCTAGACAATAAACCAGATTCTAAACTTAGCCACCAGTATCTAGTATTGACCCATAACTGTGCAATTTTTCATTCGATATCATACAACACTCGATAGGATAGGATTACATTCGCCGCTATGCATGCAAAATGAAAATGCGTTTGACCATAGAGTAGGGAATTGCAGAAGGTCCATTTATTATAAACTAGCTTCCGCCCGCGGCTTTGCCCGCGAGGTATGTCGTTAAAACTATCCTAAGTCCTTCCCCGGGATGCAATCTATCTCCCTGGCAAATTTTATCGAAATCCGTTCAGTGGTTTAGGCGTGAAAAGGTAACATACACACAGAGTTACTTTCGAATTTATAATATTAGTAGGGATATTAATAGTGAATTATTATGAAATCATCAATACCAGTCTTGCGCTAGCAGAACTGATTCGATTAGTAACTTTGTATAGTGTTTGGGTGACCAAGATGAAGGCTGTAACTAGTTTGGGACCCACTATTAAATCGATTTATTCCGGTCGGTCACATTGGCAGAATTATAGAAGGATAACATTATGAATCATAATATGGCGAAGATAGACCGTGTTTTTTTTTTCGCTGCACTACGTAGGTATACTCAAAGAGACTGGGATTGGATTTGGATTGATTGGTATTTTAGCATAGACAAAAAAAATAACTGAAAATTCCTTCACCAATGGGATTTGATACGATTAACTTAACTGTTAACTGTCCAATATGATTCGTAATGTTATCCTTTTATGAGTCTGCCAAAGTGGCCTTTTTAGGCACCCTGACCCCTGCTCGTTATTATTATGTTTTAATTTCTTGCTGATCCACTATAAACTTTGTTATTCCAAGTTTCCTTTTGGTTAGAACTGCATGCTAATACGTGTTGGTGAACTATGTGTAAGTTTTAAGAAATGAATTTGAATTTGATATGCTAATCGCTGCACTGATACTCCAAAAAATTATGACGATAAGGGTAGAATAAATTAATAGTTTAAAAAACACTATAAAAACACGCTTTGCACGTAAAAACAAAAAACTAATCGTGGTCATAGTATTTCAAGACTTTTCTAAGAAATCCAAAACAGCTATGATACGATTTTCCATCATGAAGTTCCAGTTCATATCTTCCGGCTCCATCATCAAATCAGTTCGACAGTACCATATTATTGTATTGTCATCAGAACTACATACAGCTGCCAATTTTCATTACCCTACGAGCCTTGGAAGATGGTTAAATTAGTTACCTTAGATTCCATTACATAGTTAGTTACATACAGGTCGACCTAATAAAAGCGTCTTAAAAAAAAAATTATGTTCTTCCTAAGTGAAACTTCTGTTCTCAATTTATCATTGTTTTTAACCATTGCTACTTCAAACACGGGGCGAGAATTAAAATGTTACGATATGGTAGTTCGATACGATACGATAAGTATATATGTAGTTAGATACGATACAGGAACGCCGTGCGAAATTGAAATTTGTACAACTGCCTATAAAAACGGGTGGTTATAACGTAGTTTTAATAGGTTTTCTGTTTTATTAGTTGTTAGTACTTCGTGTTTTATTACTGCGGTTTTGTTCAAATAGTGTTTAGGGCAAAATAAAAGGTTTCAGAAAGAACTTTGAAACTTTTGAAAACTATCCTATGTCCTTCCCCGGGATGCAATCTATCTCTCTGCCAAATTCTATCGAAATCCGTTCAGTGGTTTAGGCGTGAAAAAATAACATACAGACAGACAGACAGAGTTACTTTCGAATTTATAATATTAGTATGAATGTATTTATTGTATGTAACAAAACGGTACACTACAGACTCCCCTGCAGTATTGTCTCTCCTTCTCCCTTTAATCCATCCAAAGGTTGTCTTTAAAAGATCGCTTTTAGCGATAAGACCGCCCATTGTGTCACCATTTGTAAAAGTTCTACATTTATATCAGTAACTGGCAGCGCCCCGCGGTTTCACCCGCATAAGTCTCGATGCTGTAGGAATATCGGGATAAAAAGTATACTATGTATTAATCCTGGTTATAAACTATCTGTGTACCAAATTTCATCAAAATCCGTTTAGTAGTTTTTGCGTTAAAGAGTAACAAACATACATCCATCCTCACGAACTTTCGTGTTTATAATTTTAGTAGGATTTATATGTTCCTAATAATGAGTATTCTATGTATCCGTTATCTTGCAGCAGTGCCACAGATTTTCGAAACCACTAAAGTAACCAAGTTTCGTGATGTTTTTTTAGGGTTCCGTACCCAAAGAATAAAAACGGGACCCTATTACTAAGACTTCGCTGTCTGTCCGTCCGTCTGTCTGTCACCAGGCTGTATCTCAAGAACCGCGACAGCTAGACAGTTGAAATTTTCACAGATGATGTATATCTGTTGCCGCTATAACAACAAATACTAAAAACAGAATAAATATTTAAGGGGGGGCTCTCAAACAACAAACGTGTTTTGTTCGGCGTTCTTGCCTTGTGGTACGGAACCCTTCGTGTGCGAGTCCGACTCGCACTTGGCCATTTTTTTTTATCTTGAATTAAAACAGATGCCACACCGGTTTCATAAATTAAATCCAGAGAACTGTAACACAACAAAACAATTAATAAAAATAAACAATTTACTATGTTAATTCTAAAACGGAGTAGTCACATTTACAATAAAACACAGCGCCCATTTAAAATTAAAATGTCTCTGAACCGACTGAATTTACAACCACTAAAATGGTTAACGACACACGACAATCGTAAGTTTGTGAGCGGCCTAAAGTGGCTTAATTATGTAAATAGAGGGTTTTTTATTGAAAATTAAGGGGATAAAGTAGTCACCATTGAATCATTAGGACAGAACCGAAATTTTATCGATTCTCCGACAGAGTTTAGGGAAATGAGATGTCTAAGCTTCTCGGTTCACATCGAGATGCCTTTGTTTTTTTTTTCATTTTATGCCTAAATGAATAAAACATTGATTTTAAATGTTAAATTTATTAAGAGTGAAATGTCGAAGCTTGGCTCTCTTGGCTTTTATTACATAGGGGACAAAAGCATTTCATTGAATACTTACAAATCGCCAAAACTCCGATGCGATGATTCGTAAGTTTTAAATGAAATTTAATGAAAATTATAAGGGAAATATATCTTTACAGCTCCTTTAAAATGAGCTCTTTCGACGTTGTACAGTCACGAGCACTAATATGTCAACACTTGGCAACTTTAAATTGCGATTTTTTCGTGAAATAACGAATGCAACCTTGAAATACGACACTTTACATAAACCTATGGGTTCGAAAATACTATGTTCGTAATAACATTGAATTTCATTCAAAATTAAAGGAGAAAATCGCCTTCCAATAAAGCCAAGTCTATACATACTTATGCTCGTGACTGTACATGACAGTGATAAATTTTTAATTAGGTACAGACGGGCGCACATCAAACTACTACAATCTGTCAAATTTCTTTAATAGATTTTCAACTTTATCGCTAAAGCATATGGTTCAAAGTTGATTGGGAAAATTCTACAGATTCGGGTAGCTTAATGTGCTGGCGTCTGTACATATACGCATTCAGATTATCATCCCAGATTTAATGACATTATTGTCATTACTGACAATGACATTATTGACAATGACGGTTGAATGTCGTAATTACAGAAACAATTAAAAAGCCATTGTGTCTCGCGTGGATCTACGTTCCGACATACTACGGGTTAATCCATTATTTAAAAAGTTCAAAACTTATGTCATTGTCGGTCTGCATATAAAAGAAAGAGAAGCGCGATGACACAACGCTAGTAATGTATTGCAAAATATGAAGCAATTATCTATTTACAAAAAATCTATTGTTTGGACTAAAAAATTAAAACACTAGTGCTTTAGTATGTTGCTTGTAGAATAATCTGACAAAAAAACAGAATGATTGTATGTATATTACCATAACCATACCATAATCAGCCTGTTAGATTCGAAGCTCCATCTGGATGCTCATATAGATAAAATTGTTAACAAAGCCTACCAAATGTTTGGTTTTGTCATGAGATCTTCCAGGGATTTTCGTCGACCTTCCACCTTTTTGCACTTATACAAATCTATAATTAGACCACAGTTAGAGTTTGCAGTACCTATTTGGAACCCTTTTTACGTAAAATATAGTGAAAGACTAGAACTAGTACAACGTAAATACCTTCGTGCTTTGAATTTTAGATGTTATCGGAATAAAATGTCATACCACTTACTTCTTAAAAAGTATGATCTTCTTACCTTAGTCTTATATTCTCTGATATTCTTTTTCTTAGTAAAAGTGCATTTAAGAAGCAAATCCAAGCAACCCTTAAGGATCAGCAAGGCAATATGTAATGTGTGGCATAACTGATGCAGGACCTCATGCACCTCTTTTCCCACCTTTTTTCTTTCTTTCTTTTTTCTTTTTAAGCCAACTAATATTATAGAAAACATCTTGTTGACCCCAGCGTTACTTGTATGCTTACAATTGTATCTTATTGCCTTGTAATAAGATTTAATTTTCTTTGGCTAAATCGGCGGTCAGCATGGTAAGATACATATATATATATATATTTTTTTAAGAAATACCTTTGTAATCGATTCAGTAGTCAATTATGAACAAACTACTTTCAGGACTTGCGTTTTTTATTTTATTATCTTTTTCTTTTTTTTTTGCGTGTTTATATATATATTTTTTTTTCTGTTACACCTTGTATAATAACGTAATGTTTAATAATGTACGCACACAAATTTAGTTTAGAATATATATTATTTTTCTTTCTTTTATTAATTTAAAAATCCAGATAGGTACCTATGAGTTCTAGGACTAATGTATCTGTGTTCCTAGCTAGTTTTAAGTACTTTAAATTGTAATCTGTGGAGAACGTAGTGGGTAGCATAATTGTTTTATTAGTTATATTTAAGATTTTATGACTGTTTTTTATTGTGCTACTGTTTGTTTTTCCTTAAATAAATAAATGTTCCCACTGCTGGGACACAGGCCTCCTCTCGGTGAGAGGGAGTGGGCCGTAATCCACCACGCGGGCCCAGTGCGGATTGGCAGATGTCACATGTCTAAAGCTTTATTTTTAGAATAAAAACCAAACTATGTATATTAGTTTGGTTTTTATTCTAAAAATAAAGTTTTTAGAGGTATCTTCATTATTTTTTCTATTGTATTTGTTGCAAATTAGTTGTATTATGTTTTCAACACACTATCTACCTATCATAATATCCTGAAGAATATCATATATTTTTCTGATTTTGTTTACTGTAGTCGATCGTATACTTTTATTGCTTCCAAAACTTGCGTTTTTTGCGTTTAGATCCTGTAATCCCTTAAATAGCCAATTTCCAGTAAAGAAGTATGGTAATCAAAACTTTTCTTCTCTTTTTAAGAAGAAGTGTTTTTCCTACATAGTGACAACTTTAGTCCGATACCAACCCGCAAAACCACGAGGTGGATTATGGCCCACTCACACTCAGGCCTCCTCGCCTGTATCCTAGAAGTGTAATATCATGACTGATTGTACAAACGCCAGCACATCAAGCTACCCGAAACTGTCAATTTTTCCCAATCAATTTTGAGCCTTATGCTTTAGCGATAAAGTTGAAAATCTATTAAAGAAATTTGACAGATTGTAGTAGTTTGATGTGCTGGCGTCTGTATAATCAGCCTTAAACACATTCCAGAGAAAAATCAACTATAACTGTAGTAGCTTTTTTTTTTTTGAAAAATTAAGCTCACGATCGATCGAAAATACAGTTGGTAATTATTAAACAACTTGTTAAAGAAAACCAGACAAAACAGATTAAAAAATAAAGAACATTATAGTCAGTAGGTTACTACACAAAATAATGTTACTGAAATATAAGCCCGCTTCAACAGACGACCTACTAAACTTAAATTACGTAAGACAATCCCCACGTATAATCGTAAGTCGTAAGTCAGTAACAAGCCTTATGCCGTAGGAGGCCTCTTAACCAAACTTTACTGCTTGTTGCCGCTATAAAGAAAAATATAAAACGTTAAAGTGAATAAGATTGTTATTAAAACAAATAAAAGTTAGTCTACTGGCCGGTTTGGAAGAAAAAAGTATTTAAAAGTAAGAAAAAAAACTGGCCAAAACGCCGAAAAAAACACGTTTGTTGTATGGGAGACCCCCTTAAATATTTATTTTATTCTGTTTTTAGTATTTGTTGATATAGCGGCAACAGAAATACATCATCTGTGAAAACTTCAACTGTCTAGCTATCACGGTTCATGAGATACAGCCTGGTGACAGACAGACCGACAGTAGAGTCTTAGTAATAGGGTCCCGTTTTTATCCTTTGGGTACGGAACCCTAAAAAGGAGCGTAGAAAAAAGTTTTTGGAGTACCGATAGGTGTAGCTACAGTTTGATATGTGTGATAATTGGGACATATACCTTGGTCATAGATAAATATATCTTTTTTTAGGTATTTTATTGGTTCACCAACAATAGGAACATGCATGTGTTTCAAACAAGGGGCAATTTTTTTTTCTTAATAATTTTTGTTACTTCAATAAGACAAGTATCTTTTTTTTTTCTTTTTTTTTGGGTCGGAGTCATCAAATGACTCCTTAATCAATATTTTTGATTATAATTTCTTTTTGAGCAAGAAATATTTTTTTAGAACGTGCAATAAAACTGGGAAATTCAAATATTTTACAAGCCGACGCTTTAAGTTAATTTGTTTTTATAGATAGACTAGCACTTTGCCCGCGACTTCGTCCGCGTGTATTTCGTACTTTCCTCTAAAAATTTCGAAAATGTATGACTATTATTAAGTTTGTAGATTAAAGGCCGAAGCCTGCCGGGTCAGCGGGATTGTCAGAAAGGGTTACCGCTGGCCCGGAACATAAAGGGCTAAGGAAGGAACATGGGTGGGTTTTAGTCAGTAAGAGTCTGACCCTCCCTTCCGCTCCACCCAGAGCGGGGGGTCATTTGATGATTTCCCATCCGAAAAAAAAAGGGGTGGATGTTTTAAAAATCGTTTGGGATGTGTTCATAATTTGACTCAAAGACCGATACCCATTTTCGAGTTAATGGAAGCAAGCGGTAAAATCCACCCCTTCTTCTTCTTCTATTAATCTTTCTAACAATATAATACTCATGAAATAAAACTTTATTAGTAAATTACTCGGTTCTGTCTATTCAGTAAAAGCTTGAGAAAAAGCCAGTTAAACCCGAAGTGGTAATTTGAACGTGATTTTTATTATTTTTCTTAATAGATTGGCTCGGGGGTTGAATTCGAGAATTGCTTTCATTAAAATAGTAGGAGAAGTCTATTAGTTTTTATGATTGCTGTATTAATTGGAGTTCAAAATGTCAGAGGCACTTATTTTAATATTTTTAAGATGGATTTTGGCTAAGTAATAACGGCTTACGGGTCGATCAATCAGGGTAAGCTACGCTTGCAGCGGTCAATCCGTGGAGGGGTGGCCATCTTTACATACCCAGACCCCTCAGTGTCTCGGAAAGTCCCGACTGTCATTCATTAATACATCTACGCACCTGACCTTTCTGAGGAACAGCACCTTTATAGGTGATAGCTGCTAGCTGCGCCCCGCGGTTTCACCCGCGTAAGTGTCGATCCCGTGGAAATATATCGGGATAAAAAGTAGCCTATATGTTAATCCAGGGTGTCAGCTACCTTCATACAAAATTTTATCAAAATTGATCCAGCCGTTTGAGCGTGAAGAAGTAACAAACATATAAACACACACACACACTCACAAACTTTCGCCTTTATAATATTAGTGTGATGTTCTTGAGTGACCTTATGGTCACTATAATGTCCTTCTAGGGCAGGGGTGGCCAACCGGTCGATCGCGATCGCAGTGGGAACATTATAGGCTGATTGTATTTATTTAAAGCGCCTCTACAAGTGAAGCTTATTAGCGTTCGTGTATACCTATAATGTAAACCAATATTTCAATGAAAGGCCTTTTTTAATTAAAAAAAAAAACATCAACCAATTACTAAGAAAAAAAGGTTACAATAGAAAAAAAAACCTTTGCAAAGCAATTACTGAACAATAAAATAGGACCGAAAAGGAGCTACCTAATACAATAACAATAAACATACTGGCCGACAATTGGGTGCCTCACCCTACTTTAAAAACTAGACACAATACTTATTTATCTACTTACAAGTACCCAATTAAGGGTAAGCCCTAGGCAGGATCCGAAAAAGTATCGATACTAACGTAAGTATCGGTACTTACCTACTCTTGTTACGATACCAATTATTCTAATCCATATTTTTCTATGCCGTTTTATCGATAAAACATAAAAGATTGTATTTCTGTAAGAAGGTTTGTACAAACACTTCTATAGGTCAACCATATTTTAAAAAACTAGATGCAGTCGGCATTTCCTATCTGATTACTCTGAGAAGAAAGGCCGAAACAAACTCAGAGGTCATCGATAAAAGTTTACCATTATCCACTATCCACAAATCTGGAATTGGAGTAGTTACTGAGAATTTGTTACTTGGGAAAAACCCAAAGACGCCAGCACATTAAGCTACTACAATCTGTCAAATTTCTTTAATAGATTTACAACTTTATCGCTAAAGCATAAGGTTCAAAGTTGATTGGAAAAATTTGTCAGTTTTGGGTAGCTTGATTTGCTTCAGCCGTCACGCATGCGATCACCAGATCAACGAAGACCAACAAGGCAATAACTCTTTTCATTTTAATATATATTACCCTAGCATTTTAAAAACATTGTAATGTTTTGCATAACAAAATGTCCGACCTTGTATTTACTTTACTTGTGTTTACTTTATTACTGACTTTAGGACCAACACTGTGCTAATACCTATTGCAAATAAATGATTATGAATAAATTGGAAAAGCTCAATACCTTGATATCGATAATTTTATTCCAATGAATATTTATCGATACTTTGATTAAGATATTTCCCTACCTAGTTCTTTCCACCCTTTAAAACCCTCAGGGACTTTCTTCACAAAATTAACTCCGTAATTGGTGGAACTAAATTGTGCTTCGTTATTCTCTACTTAAATGTTAAGAGGTTCCGTAAATGTAGGTAAATTCAATAATGTTTAGAGTGGGATAAGGGATCAACTGAAGCGGGTAAGTGGAGTAATGAAGCGTGGATTTGATGTGTAGAAGTCGTTGTAGAATGTGGATTGACAAAAAATCCAAAGAGCATACATACATGCCGAAGATGCCTCACTGCGATACCTCGCGGTCGCGGTTTAGCTCGCTACCTCGATGTCACCTCCATGTAAAACAAATGTATGCTAATAGACACGCACGCACATGGCGAAGGATACCTCACTGCGATACCTCGCGGTCGCGGTTTAGCTCGCTACCTCGATGTCACCTCCTTGTAAAACAAATGTATGCTAATAGACACGCACGCACATGGCGAAGGATACCTCACTGCGATACATCGCGGTCGCGGTTTAGCTCGCTACCTCGATGTCACCTCCATGTAAAACAAATGTATGCTAATATACACGCACGCACATGGCGAAGAATACCTCACTGCGATACATCGCGGTCGCGGTTTAGCTCGCTACCTCGATGTCACCTCCTTGTAAAACAAATGTATGCTAATAGACACGCACGCACATGGCGAAGGATACCTCACCGCGATACCTCGCGGTCGCGGTTTAGCTCGCTACCTCCATGTCACCTCCTTGTAAAACAAATGTATGCTAATAGACACGCACGCACATGGCGAAGGATACCTCACTGCGATACCTCGCGGTCGCGGTTTAGCTCGCTACCTTGATGTCACCTTCATGTAAAATAAATGTATGCTAATAGACACGCACGCACATGCCGAAGAATAGCCATAGTTTTATAGACCAGCTAAAGATAACATGTAGCATAATTAGCCGATAATGTTCCCACTGCTGGGACACAGACACATTCGAATGAGAGGGAGTTGGTAGTTGCTGGAACACCATGGCCTTCTCTCGGTGAGTAGAAGTGGGCCGTTATACACCCAGTACGGGTTGGTAGATGTCACATGTCTTCGAATTTTTGGTTCTAGAACATGCCGGTTTCGTCCGATGTTTTCCTTCGCCGTTTTGAGAGCAGTGGTGATGAAATAATTTACACAAAGTAAAGCACCTCTCTGGAGTCGAACCTACGACCTAATACAACTCGTAAGTCGCGGCCGTTACCATTGGACCATCAATGTTCCCGTTTCCTACCATCCATACTAATTTTATAAATTCTAAAGTAACTCTGTCTGTTTGTCTGTATGTTACCTTTTCACGCCTAAATCACAGAACGGATTTCGATAAATTTTGGCAGAGAGATAGATTGCATCCCGGGGAAGGTCATAGGATAGTTTTTATCGACAAACCTCGCGGGCGAAGCCGCGGGCGGAAGCTAGTTACATAATAAAAGACTGCCTTTCAATAAAATCAACTATTGACTATAAATATTCGTTTTTAGACGAAGCTTCTTTCACACAATCCGTCCATCTTTCATTCAAATACCTCTCTCTATGTAACCATACTTCACAGTTGATGAATAACTACCCACTTAGTCCAGAAAAACATACATTTACATCACAATCGCTTCCGCTTATAACTTAACCCGCAACACGCGTGCAAAGCAGTATAAATTAAAAATATAATTAACCCTGTTCCGAGAACACATTTTCTACTCATTAAAAGGAACTCCTCGTTATAAACGATATCTTTAAGTACATACTTAGAATATTATACACATGAAACATTTTCTTTACATGCGAATAGGGATTCTTGAATGAAAATGGTGAACTTTATATTTTGAAGCTTTAAAACCGCTTTGTTATTATAAATGATTTTATTTCTGTAAGTTCAAACACTTTGACACGTCAATCATATTTTTAAAAACTATTAATTTATTGCAAAATATGAAGCAATTATCTATTTACAAAAAATCTATTGTTTGGACTAAAAATTAAAACACTAGTGCTTTAGTATGTTGCTTGTAGAATAATCTGACAAAAAATCAGAATAATTGCATGTATAATAGTATGGTTTTTATTGTAAAAAGAAAGTTTTTAGAGGTATCTTCATGATGTTTTTCTATCGTATCAAATTAGTTGTATTATGTTTTCAACACACTATCTACCTAGCATATATCCTGAAGAATATCATATATTTTTCTGATTTTGTTTACTGTAGTCGATCATAATACTTTTATGGTTTCTAAAACTTACGTTTTTTGCGTTTAGGTCCTGTAAGCCCCTTAACAATGAAAGGTGAAACTTCACAGATGCCATGTGATATCGATACACATAATTAAATTGAACCCTAAATATTCGCATCGACTCGAATAAGCTCAAATAAAACCGATAGCTTTATTTATTTTTGTACGAGTTTTATTTCCCGCTCAAAAACACGGAAACCACTAATATCTTAGAAGGAAACAGGGCCCAACAACCAGAAACTCGGATGTGTTTACAATTTGTCTCAGTTTGGCAGAGTGCCATAGAGAGTTAAACTCTCTATAATTATGTCAAATGGGCTGTAAACAAGTGTTAAGTTTTGCTTCGGATCGTTAGTTAGGTTAACTTAACAGGCATCGTTCATTTAACTATTACTAAAAACATATAGGTACTCGTAGGAACAACCTGTATCAATTCAAAAACTCTCCACCATTTTTTGTTCTAACGATGGACGGCCGGATTGGTCACTGATATCCACTGGTTAGGTTTAGCTAATAGTTCTCTTATACCCGATAAAATTTTATTTTTTTGTTGTTACTCTTTGTCTCAGTACCTACTTAAGTGGTTATAAATCTCTAAATTATGTAGTCGATGATTTTGGTGCACGGTAAAACTCTAATGAGTTTATGTTGGCACCAACCTAAATGTATAAAATGTATGTGCACTAACTACTGACTAATAAAATAAATAAAAAATGTGGTGTTAGAACCTTATGGTAGTCCCTATTACTAAGAAGTAATGATTAAAATACCCGATCGTAAGGATCTGAAAGGTAATTTCGTAACACACTAACAGTAAGGATGGCTTTAGTTTTGACAGTTCTATATCATTCATTATTCACGTCGTTGAGCAGACAAAGTTTTCGAACATAATATGAAGCAATGGATTAGCAATATTCTTCAAAATTATTTAGATTGTTATCGATAGTATGTTACGCTGGTCAAACTGGAGGTTGAATTTACGGGAGATTCCTACGCCGTATCACCTACGGACATTTATTATTAGGTTGGGGCCCGACCTAATAATAATAATCATTTTATTTCGGACAACTATAAGATCCATAACTTGTTAGTAACAGTTTTGCACTTAATACTAGTGTTGGTAACTTAAACTAAAGACAAAAACGTACGAAGACCACCCGACAACTCGATACCGAATCTCGCAACTATGGAACAAGTCTTCGCACACATTGCCTTAATATGGCGGAGGAAGTATCAGTTGCCACAGCCTTCAGGATGCTATTGCGACTGCCTCTTATTCTGCTCAGGAGTGAGGCCGTTTTAATGACACCACGATTTGACAGTTGTCCCTACACCTGATGTGTTTTTACCCGTCCGAAAAGTTAACTAGATGTAGGGTTCACTTCGAAGTTTCGAAGTTCCTACGGCTGGGACACAGGCCTCCTCTCTTCGTGAGGGAGTGGGCTATAATGCTGTAACACGCATGCCCAGTGCGGGTTGGTAGATGTCACATGTCTTCGAATTTTTGGTAGGTTATGCCGGTTTCCTCAGGATGTTTTCCTTCGCCGTTTTGAGAGCAGTGGTGATGAAATTTGTTACACAAAGTAAAAGCAAAAACTTCTATTTTCACCTAAAAATTATTTTCCTTCCAAAGTGTAATTTTACCACCTAAAAAATCGTCAGCACTTTATACTCTACTCTTACAAAAAATAATACAATGTTACGCTCGACCCTCCAATTAATGTTAAGGTAAATACCATTTTTTTACCTAAAAATAAGATAATAAAGAATCCTTGATCAAATTAAAAAGAATTGAAGACCCTCGCGTAATTAAAAGGAGGCCTTTGAAGGTTTTAATGAAAATGGACTGGTTTTTCATTGGGTCTTTGGGCGGTCTAGCCTAGTTATTACTTTTACAAGGCAAATCTCAGAAACAAGTGCTAATTTAGCCAGTTGTATTTTGGCAGTATTCAAAAACCATAAATTGACCTGTATTCCCGTTGTCCCCGTAGGCACTTTGGCCCCGATAAAGGGGACAAAGGGAATGTAATAAAATAATTAAAATTACTTCCCGTTGTGCCCGTACGCTGACCCCGTTAATTTATTGTAATATACATATAGTTTTCGATACGACTATAGTAGTAGTCTTGGAGTGAAAATTTATCAATGAGTCAGCCAAACGATTCTTAACGTGTTTAAACAGGATAATTTTTTATGGATTGCGCAAATTTTCACAGGATGTTCTACTCATGAATATGAACAACTTTCACTATGGGTTCAACTCTGAAATCACGAAAAAAAACTGGCCAAGTGCGAGTCGGACTCGCACACGAAGGGTTCCGTACCACAAGACAAAAACGCCGAAAAAAACACGTTTGTTGTATGGGAGCCCCCCTTAAATATTTATTTTATTTTGTTTTTAGTATTTGTTGTTATAGCGGCAACAGAAATACATAATTTGTGAAAATTTCAACTGTCTTGCTACCGCGGTTCTTGAGATACAGCCTGGTGACAGACAGACGGACGGACGGACGGACGGACAGACAGCGAAGTCTTAGTAATAGGGTTCCGTTTTTACCCTTTGGGTACGGAACCCTAAAAAATCAGCTGTTTCATACATTTTGGTCGAGTGGGTATTGAACTATTGTATGAAACAGCTGATTTTTTTTTCGTGATTTCAGAGTTGAACCCATAGTGAAAGTTGTTCATATTCATGAGTAGAACATCCTGTGAAAATTTGCGCAATGCATAAAAAAATATCCTGTATATACATAGGTACTTATGTAATTTTTTTAATTTGTTTTGCCCAAATTTCAGCAACGCGGATAGCATTCGCTGATGCAGTCATTAGGTCCACACGTGTGCAGCTGGCAGGGCATGCGGCGGAAGACGGGAGGTGACCCACTGTCTGTGGAGAGACACCGCATCATACACACCGGAGTTCTGAGCCGTTCATCCTCCACTTGTGGAGGTTGTCCTTGCTGCGGCCCAGTTGAATACGAAGTCTATAGCGGGTGATCGAGGAGGGGGGGGTGGAGGGGGGGGTTCAGGGGATCAGACCGGAATAAATCGGTTTTCCAATAAGCCACGGGAACTTGTGCCCGGATGGGAGGCTCTCTGGTGATTCAATAAAGAAATGAGAAGGTTTAAACAGTTCTTGCCAAAGAACACGTCTTCCTGTGGAGGGGATGCCATTGGCTGGACTCACGCAACGAATTTTCGTTTAAACAATATTGTTTTTTCTTTCGGACCTATTTTGCTTAGAGTTTGATGTAAATTACGTGACAGACAAGTCAAAAACGTTTGGTCTCAGCGTTAGCCTATAGGATGATCTACAAACAGGGCAAAGGTATCATGATCATGTTTTCCTTTTGTTACTTTTTTTTTATATAACTTGGATTTTTATTTTACTGTGTTTAGTTTAGTTTGTGATCTTCCTGTACGACTCGCAACGACTTTTTCTTTCTTTTCTTTTATGATTAATTTCATTCCATCATAATTAAGGTTCTCTGTTAGAAAGCCCTTTAATTAAGATAAGATTATTCCCACCCTGTACGGAGCGTAAAAAGATTCTATCCATCATCCAAAAAAAAATCTCATCCACAAGCCTTTTCCCAACTATGTTGGGGTCGGCTTCCAGTCTAACCGGATGCAGCTGAATACCAGTATTTTACATGGAGCGACTGCCCATCTGACCTCCACAACCCAGTTACTGGGTAATACGATACCCCTTGGTAAGACTGGTTGTCAGACTTTCGGGTCTCTGACTACCCGTAACGACTGTCAAAGATCCACGAATGACAGCCAGGACCAACGGCTTAACGTGCTTTCCGAGACACGGAGGGGTCACGGTATGTAAAGATCGTCACCCATCCACAGACCAACCGCGGCAAGTGTAGCTTAATCTGATCGATTGACCTGTGCGGCTGGTATCATTTAGCCACGGGGGAACTAGATAATTTATTAAAATTGATTAAGTCATTTCTCTCATCAATATGTTAAGTAGCAAAAACTAGACATAAGCGTGCAAATTGGCACCATAAAAATACCACATCAAGTTGCTGAGATTACCTCGTACACAAACATACTAATAACTGGCCTGACTTAGGGCCACCCACAGGCTAATCACGAAACCTGTCTGTTTGTCATAATTATAATACAAGTAGTGAGAAATAAAACACGGTTAAGTTGCGCTTACCGAGGTCGGTCCGTGGATGGGTGATCATCACACTTAAATCGCTTATAGCTAAACGTGTTTTTCTATCATTCATCTGCCTAGCCTTTTCCGGCTGTTGTTTCCGGATGTTGGGGTCGGCTTCCAGTCTAACCGGATGCAGCTGGATACCAGTATGGCATAGAGCGATGGCCTATCTGACCTCCACAACCCAGTTACTGGGTAATACTATCGTATTACCCAGTAACTGGGTTACCAACCAGTCTTACCAAGGGGTAGGTATACCCTTGGTAAAACTGGTTGTTAGACTTTCGGGATTTAGACGACCCGTAACGACTGTCAAAGATCCACGAATGACCAACGGCTTAACGTGCTTTCCGAGGCACGGGGGGGCCTCGGTATGTGAATATGGTCACCCACCCACAGACCAACCGCGGCAAGCGTAGCTTAACCTGATCGATCGACCTGTGCGGTTTTTATTATTTAGCCACGAGCCCCTCTAACTCTACCTTCTCACTGATACTTAAAATAACTCATAATTTGTTAAGGGGATTACAGGACCTAAACGCAAGTTTTAGAAACAATAAAAGTATATGATCGACTACAGTAAACAAAATCAGAAAGATATATGATATTCTTCAGGATATATGCTAGGTAGATAGTGTGTTGAAAACATAATACAACTAATTTGATATGACAGAAAAAAATCATGAAGATACCTCTAAAAACTTTCTTTTTACAATAAAAACCATACTAATATACATACAATCTTCTGATTTTTTGTCAGATCATTCTACAAGCAACATACTAAAACTCCAAACAATAGATTTTTTTGTAATTAAATAATTGCTTCGTATTTTGCAATAAATTACCAGCGTTGTGTCATCGCGCTTCTTTTTCTTTTCTATGCCGTCCGACAGTGACCGCGCTTTAGGTCATGTAAGCCCCTTAAGTTTATTACAATAACACCTGATAGAAATAAGTTCTACACGTTTTGATTAATTAGAAAAAAAGTGAGTCTATTGTTATTCCTACGACGTATATGAAAAAGGGTCTCAGCAGGAAAGTAATGATCACAATTATTTTGTTACATTGGTATCATTAATTTATTCATGTTTTTTTCTAAGAAAACGTATGTTTTATTCAATGTTCCTAATTCTAAACTGCCCCGTTGGTCTCGTGGTCGTAAGCGAGACTGCTGAGCGTGGGATCCTGGGTTCGATTCCCGGGTCGGGCAAAATGTTATTGAGTTTTTCCATTATGAATTTCTTAGAAACAGCACGGGGTTTCGTAGTCGGCGGTGTGATACCCCCGTGTCTCGAAAAGCACGTTAAGCTGTTGGTCCTGCGCCTGATCTCTCTCCGGTTGTGTCGGATTGCCGTCCCATCGGACTATGAGAGTGAGGGAAGAGGGAGTGCACCTGTGTCTGCGCGCACACTCGTGCACTATAATATCTCTCGCGCCGAAGGCACTCTGTTGATATTGGCCGCCGTGGCCGAAATACGATCTTTCCTAATTCTATTCAAAATAAATGTACAAAGTATTTTTGTCTGTTTTTATGATTATTGGTTTTTACAAACACTTTTACACGTCAATCATATTTTATAAACTAGATGAAGTCGGCGTTTCCTATCTGACTACTCTGAGAAGAAAAGCCGAAACAAACTCAGAGGCCACAGTATCTTTTAAAGTCGATACATAATCTTGGTCAGATCATGTGAAGATCATGTATTGTAGATTGGTGTCTGAAATGGTCTTTTGAGGAAAGAACCACACAGGTTGAGTAGACCTGTTCAGTCAGTGCACGCATTTGTCAATTTTTTACTGGTACACATACAGTCACGAGCAAAAGTATGTGTACACTTGGCTTTATTCAAAGGCGATTTTATCCTATATTTTGAATAAAATTTTATTTTATTAGGAACATAGTAGTTTTCGAAGCAATAGGTTTATGTAAAGTGTCGTATTTCAACGTTGCATTCGTTATTTCGTGAAAAAATCGCAATTGAAAGTTGCCAAGTGTTGACATATTAGTGCTCGTGACTGTACCTACTCTTTCAGGATTTATTCTTCGTTCATACTGAAGTTTTGTTCCACATTTCAAAAAATTCTTAGTTTGTCCCATAGCACTATTGAAGTGGTGTTTCGTCCCAAATTACAAGTACTTTAAAGGTACAGTCCACTAAAAAAAATAATGTGCTAACATAAGAAACAAGCATAGATATCCGTGGAAACAAGCAATGCTGCTTGCAAATATACTTTCCAGTAATTGAAACACTTAGCCGAATCTTGGAATGTTATACCAACATTTAATTTAATTTCGTTGGTACTTCCTCGCATCCTGTGGCTTCCGGAAAATTTCATTAAGTTGGCTGCAATGACGACTCAAGGAAACCATTTCGTGTTCAAATGTTTAGACATGTACGTACCATCATAACAGACATTAAAATGTTTGCTTTAATTTTGACAGTTTTGATTTCAGAGATTTTTCATTTCATCATTATTTTAGCTTCCACTATTTTTAACCCCCGATGGAAAAAGAGCGGTGTTATAAGTGTGTGTGTAATCTGTGTGTCTGTCTGTCTGCGGCATCGAAGCTCCCAAACGGTTGATCAGATTTTGTTTTTGTTTGAAAGGTGACTTGATGGAGAGCGTTCTTACTTCTTAGTTATGATTCAAGAAAATCAGTTTAGTCGTTTGAAGATTATCAGGTCTTTTCCAGTTGATGATGGGTTTTGACTAGCCTTATTAAACCTGCAGCCTAAAGCTAAATAAAAAAACCGAGTCAGTTACATAGTAAGTTAGTTAAACACAGGGTCACCCACAAAAACAAAAGTTTGCCCATGTATTTTCTAAAATACTCTCGATATTTTTATGAAAAACCTCTCATATTTTCATTTTCGAGACAGTGAAAAATAGGGCCTATTTTTCTAGGACGTATAAAAATCGTTCAAAAATACACACGCGATATCCTTTCATGGCTCAAACAAGGCCAAAGGAACGATGGATGGACCGTGTGAAAGAAGGTGTGGTCAAAGGTCAAATGTCTCGCTGATGGTGGCGCGTGTGTTGGATCATTTAGCTCCCTTCAAAATGGTTGAGCTGAATGGTGCTAATACATGCGTCATGTTCGTGAACGGGCGCCGTCAGTGGGGCCTGGTCATCTCTTTGCTGCCATGGCTTATTTTAATTTAATATTTGAATGGTTTTTTTTTTCGACTTTTCATTACGGACGCTTTTAACGTTCTGCATCGTTCTCACATGCATAATTTTTAACATGAATGATGTCAACAAGACTTTGTAACCATATTATTTTGATTTAAAAGAGTGTCCATGGAGTTTCTTGCCCGTTCTTCTCCATAGGTACCTACGCTTTGGAATGGGCAACTAGCTACATCTTTCTGACTGACCGACCCCTTGACAATTCAAAAGTGCCTGTAATTGGTTTAATTGAAATAAATGGTTTAAGTTTGAGTTTGAGTGGCTAGAATTGGGGTAACTGTTGAGATGACGACTTATAGAGAAGTATGGAGGAAGAAGACCCCATCCCACCCATTGTACAGACGCCAGCACATCAAGGAAACTGATTCATCACGAAACTGTCAAATTTTCCCAATCAACTTTGAACCTTATGCTTTAGCGATAAAGTTGAAAATCTATTAAAGAAATTTGACAGATTGTAGTAGCTTGATGTGCTGTCGTCTGTACATTTTGTAGTGTTTGGTGTATTTTTTTTTTGTTATGTATTTTTGTGGTGTACAATAAAGACAATGACATCATCATCTGCCTAGCCTTTTCCTAACTATGTTGGGGTCGGCTTCCTGTCTAACCGGATGCAGCTGAGTACCAGTATTTTACATGGGGGCGACTGCCTATCTGACCTCCACAACCCAGTTACTGGGTAAAACGAAACCCCTTGGTAAGACTGGTTGTCAGACTTTCGGGCTTCTGACGACCCGTAACAACTTTCAAAGATCCACGAATGACAGCCGGGACCAACGGCTTAACGTGCTTTCCGAGGCACGGGGGGGTCTTGGTATGTAAAGATGGTCACCCATCCACAGAACAACCGCGGCAAGCGTAGCTTAACCTGATCGATCGACCTGTGCGGCTATTATTATTTAGCCACGGGCCTCTCAATACACAAAGTGTGTATAATAAAGTATACAAGTTGAAATTGAATAGGCGCGACAAATTAAAATATCTACTTCAGCGTGCCAATAAGTAGGCAGATTGCTAATCCGTAGGTGAGCGATTTGTAACGTCACGCGTCGTCGCGCGCTTTTTTTTTTTTTTTCGTGGGAACGGACGGTCAAAATTAGGTAAACACCGCTAGTTCAACACGTTGCCAACTTGATTCATGGTTTGAACTCAGCGATGAATGCTCGCCTGTCGGGCGCGCAAATTGATACTTTATTCCGTATTTGTTTAGTTAAATTTGAAAAAAAAAATACAATAACGACGATAATTCGTGTCTACTTGGAGGCAATAACTTAGTTTGCACTATCTACTTCGATTTTTCGCAAGTTTTCAATTTCATCCTTTATATAAATAAATAAGACGTTACGCCAACCCCAAATAAATTGGGATGATCATGATACAACAGGTCAAACAAAGTCACGGGTAGAAACTAGTTCAAAACCCAAACAAGAGACGTTAAATGTTCGTCATTAATCAAGCAATGATTTATATGTATAGGTAGATAACCTCAAATCATGCACGATTCATAACAATATGTCTTAAATTACTTTAGAAATTATGGTTTTATTATAAAACTCCGTTTGGGTATGTAAATTAGGTTAGATAATGATTCTTTTGTCTGACTCATGGTCTATTCTTTTAGGCCCCATTTATCATTACACCTTATACATTGTGATTCTTCATAATGTGCACATAACGAAATGAGGGAAACAAAGATTAATTTTATCGACGGAAAAAATATTTGAAAAAAAAAAAAAATTTTAGCTTTTTTAAAATTCTTGTTCGCTGCTGTGACCCCTGTGTACACAATCGCCCTCAATTGAGAATTATGTTTTTTTTTTAACAAAAATCAATTCATCAAAAGGGGGAAGGCAGGTAGGTATTGCGCCAGCATATTTTATCGATAACTGAATTAAGGGGCTTACATGACCTAAAGGGCAGTCACTGTCGGACTGCATAGAAAAGAAAGAGAAGCGCGATGACACAACCCTGGTAATTTATTGCAAAATATGAAGCAATTATTTAATTACAAAAAATCTATTGTTTGGACGAAAAAATTAAAACGTGTATGTTACTTGTAGAATACCTACTCTGACAAAAAATCAGAATGATTGTTTGTATATTAGTATGGTTTGTATTGTAAAAAGAAAGTTTTTAGAGGTATCTTCATGATTTTTTTCTATCATATCAAATTAGTTGAATTATGTTTTCAACACACTATCTACCCAGCATATATCCTGAAGAATATCATATATTTTTCTGATATTGTTTACTGTAGTCGATCATATACTTTTATTGTTTCTCAAACTTGCATTTTTTGTGTTTAGGTCCTGTAAGCCCTTAGGTCCCATGAAATTGACTAGGCCATTACCACTTCTTCTGCACATTTTAAATTTCAGACTTAGGTAATAAGAATGGTTAGGTTACCACGCCACGTAACGCCGAATTGTTTAAGTACTTATCTGAAAGTTATGTTCCACATGTAATCGATAGTTGAAACTTACCTGAAAACAAAAGAAAAACAGATTTTGTAATATGAATAGTATAAAACAATGTATTTTTCATCCCCCCATCTCGGAAAGAGTATTTTTGCTCTTCGATATCTGAGTGCAAAAGCCGTTTTTATCCGCTAGAGGATAAAGTAAATTGAATTTAGAACATCGTGTGCACTAAGTTTGTGAATTCAAAACATCATTAAACCTATTTACTTCTCCCTCCATGGTGCCGAATTTATCATACAACCTTTTTTAATTTGTTAAAAACTCAGACTTCTTGGTGTACTTTTTTTCTAATTTGCTTTGCGCGCTTCATTTTCTTTTCACGTCATATTGTTATAACCGGTTAAAAACAAGAACCTTGAAAATAAGTGAAAAACCTAAAATAAGTAATATGAGTGGTTCTAGTGACGAGGAAGTTTATTTGTAAACGCCAATAGAATTGACTGAAACTGTTAATAATGCGCAAATGAGCTTTCTCCCTCAACAATCACGCGAGAAGTATTTGAAACAGTACGATATGTTTAACACATGGCGACAAGCTAAAGGAGCCAAAATTTTCTCAAAAAACGTTTTGCTGGCATATTTTATTGAATTATCCGAAACCAAGAAATCAAGCACTCTATGTAGTACGTATTCAATGCTAAAAGCAACAATAAAGATGAAAAGAGACATACATATCGACACCTATCCTAAATTAGTGGCATTTTTATAAAGAGCCTCATCAAGTCATCAACCAAAAAAAATGAAGGTTTTAACAGCATCTGAAATTGAAGAGTTTCTTAACGAAGCACCTGATTCCGTATATTTGGCGACAAAAGTAAGTCAGTTGGACATTCAGTATCTACTTAAGTACCTATATTAATCAACTACTTAACATAATCTAATACGTACTTAGTAGATTTTGATAGGCATAATTATGCATGCATATCAATTTTATTAATTTATCTACTACAATACTCTTTACGTTACAGGTTGTTCTTATTATTGGATTAAACGGAGCATGTCGAACTAATGAACTAACACAAATTAATGTCAAAAACATTGAGAAACATTCAGATGACTTACTATTAATTAATTTACCCAATACAAAGACAAAAAGAGACCGCAACTTCGTCATTTGCAAGGAATACTTAACAATTGTTGAGAAATATCAAGCCTTACGCCCGCATAACACTCCAATCAATCGATTTTTTGTACAATATCGCAACGGAAAGTGTGTTAGACAGCCTATGGGTGCTAATAAAATTGGCAGTATCCAACGAGAAATAGCAACATTTCTTGAACTTCCAGAACCCCTTTTGTACACGGGTCATTGTTTCCGACGAACTTCAGCCACACTTTTGGCCGATTCAGGAGCTGATCTCCTGTCCCTTAAGCGCCATGGAGGCTCGAAGTCCAATGCGGTTGTAGAGGGATATATAGAGGATTCCATCCAAAATAAGTCTAAAATATGTAAAGGCATCGTAGGAGCCATTACACTGAAAGAGCCTCAGTCAGATCCTTGGACTGGCCCTTCTACATCAAAAATGAGCCGTTACGAAACACCTAACCATAGCCCTCTCTCGCCAACATTTACGCCAAGGGAATCCGATGAATCGGTACAACTATTAAGTATGACAGATAGTTTACCGAAAAACAGTACACAAGTCACCAACACTAACATTACAGTACCTAACAAAAATATTACACTCAACTTAAGTAACTGTAGCAACGTTACTTTAAATTTTTCTTAATTATACCTAAGTATTATTTGTTATAATTTAAAGATTATTCTGTAATACTTACCTATCATAATGTAGTAGTTAATACCTAAAGTGAAATAAAAGTATCTTGTGATTTTAAATGTTTTTTTTTTGTATTTAGTCATTTCCTCGCTGAGGTGGGATGAAAAGTTACGTGTTGCACTCGAGTGCAAAGATTTTTCACCTCGTGCTCTTTTGATTCCCTCGCTAACGCTCAGGATTCTAATTTTTGAAGAATCCTTCGCTTGCTTGGTCATCAAAATTGAGCACGCGGTTAAAAAGCAACTTTGCACTCTTGTATAACAAATAACTATTAACTGCCAGATGCATGCCCTCAGACTAATCCTCTGATGGGGAAAATGAGGTATGAGGAACAGGGTGTAAAGTTCACTCATACTCGATAGAAAAGGGAGGATCCTCCGACTACATGGGTGTCGTGTCGATGCCGATGCCGATGATTCATGTCGGGCCGTTCTATATATGCTAGTTGCGCGGTAAACTCTGCTTGCGAGATGCAGGATTTTCCGTGGCGTATGACTCGTAGTTCACATGTGGCGTTGTAGATACCACTACAGATGCTTTTTGTCAATACAAACCACTGATTACCATAATACAAACCAATTTGTATACGGACAATAAAAACAGATGAGATGAGGCAGACCAGTACCTAATTGCATTATACTAGTAGGTGCAATACAAGGTTAAATACGACGAAACTACCCCATATTATTTATGGGGTAGTTTCGTCGTTATGGGGTATGCCCCAGAAAACGTCCCAACAAATACTTCCCGACCTCAGACAATAAGGTCACCTTTGACCTCCTGACGTGTTCAGCCAGTAATTTGGCAGCGGGCCTGTTCACTCATAGTGACAAACAGACTACTCGGCATAGTAATTCCTAAGCAGTTGATTGTATTATCGTTAATGTATGGTTTTGGCTTTTATGGCCCAAATAATTGCCAAACTTAAGTGGCAGTGGGCAGGGCACATTGCTTTCAGAACAGATGGCCGATGGGGCCGAAAGGTTCTGGAGTGGTAACCGCGTACCGGAAGACGTAGCGTTGGAAGGCCTCTCACAAGGTGGTCCGACGACCTTGTGAAGGCCGCAGGAACCCGTTGGATGCGAGAAGCCTATGTCCAGCAGTGGACGTCTTTCGGCTGAAATAATGATGATGGCTTTGAATGTTGTACTTTGTGGTGGTGTATGTCGCGAATTAAATTAAATTTTAGAAAATATTGGCGAAAAGATGCGACCTTGTAATCACACTAATATCACAAAGGCGAAAGTTTGTGAGTATGTGAGTGTGGCTGTGTGCGTTTATATGTTTGTTACTTCTTCACGCTCAAACGGCTGGACCAATTTTGATAAAATTTAGTATGGAGGTAGCTGATACCCTGGATTAACATATAGGCTTTTTATCCCGATATTCCTACGGAATCGAAACTTATGCGGGTGAAACCGCGATCTAATATTCTATATCTATCCTATTGTATGATTATGTTGACTCCATTTGAAGTCGAAATCCTCAAATCTGTTCAAAATCTGATTCCCAAACGGAATACCAATTATAATAAAGCAATCGTAAGGCTCCTGCCCCACCGCATCGACGAGGAAACGACTAGATATCAACGGTCAACGATATTCTCGCTCAAGATACATACAAAAAATTTTAGGTCCGTGAAAGTTAAAATATACATAAATATGAATAGTTTATAGAGATATGAGAAACAGGGTGTAAAGTTCACTCATACTTAGAAAAAGTAGGATTCTCCAACCAGACGGGTGTTGTGTCTGGCGGGCAACTGCCCGATGATTCATGTCGGGCCGTTTTATATATGCTAGTTGCGCGGTAAACTCTGCTTGCGAGATGCAGGATTTTCCGTGACGTCAGTATGATGCGTTGTTCGCATGTGGCGTTGTAGATACCGCTACAAGTTGATCCCTGACTTTTTAGCCCGCCGGTAAGTATTGGTTTGTAGCAGCGACAAAAGCTATCAAAGAGAGTACGTGCGAAGAGACTCACGCTTGGTACATACGCATACCAGCGAGAAATCACCCGTTTCTGTCGCGCACTCGCTTCTCGTTGCTCGCAAACTCGTATTTAGTTCTTGACAATTCAAAAGTGCCTGTTAATTGAAATAAATGCTTTGAGTTTGAGTTGAGTTTCTGCTCTACTCGCTTTTCGATAATCGCCAGCGGTGGGACACATGCCTTAAACCCACGACCTTCACGGACCCTTCCGCCATATAAATCAATATAGGACCAACCCTAACTAATCAACTATTAAGACTAACCCAAACTATAAGTTAAGGGTAATAAATTCTCATATAATTCATTATTAGAAGTTTCGTCTCCCGGAACTGTCTTCCTGATGGATAACTTTGGGATGGTCTAATTTCTTCTATCCTTAGATACCACTTGGCTATTAATCCTAACTTCCTAACTTTAATTATTATGTATATACTAGCAGCGTCCCGTGGTTTCACCCGCATAAGTGTAGATCTCGTGGGAATATCGGGATAAAAAGTATCCTATGGTTATAAACTATCTGTGTGTCAAATTTCATCCAAATCCGTTCAGTAGTTTTTGCGTGAAAGAGTAACGAACATCCATCCATCCTCACTAACTTTCACATTTATAATATAAAGTAGGATATTTTTTAGGGTTCCGTACCCAAAAGGGTAAAAACGGAACCCTATTACTAAGACTTCACTGTCTGTCCGTCCGTCCGTCCGTCTGTCTGTCACCAGGCTGTATCTCAAGAACCGCGATAGCTAGACAGTTGTAATTTTCACAAATTATGTATTTCTATTGCCGCTATAACAACAAATACTAAAAACAAAATAAAATAAATATTTAAGGGGGGCTCCCATACAACGAACGCGATTTTTTTGCCCTTTTTTGCTCGATATTAATGGCAACAGGTAGGCACTTGCAATATTCACAAAATACTCAGTTGTATTTTTACTTTAATAATAAATAATAAAATTAAAATAAAATAAATATTTAAGAGGGGCTCCCATACAACAAACGTGTTTTTATCGGCGTTTTTACCTTGTGGTGCGGAACCCTTCGTGTGCGAGTCCGACTCGCACTTGGCCAGTTTTTTTTATAATAATATGTATATGCAAAAGTAAGTTTGTTTGTTACCTTTTCACGCCTAAACCACTGAACCGATCATCCTGAAATTTTGCATATACGTTGTCAGGTGTACAGAAACGGGCATAGGGTACCTTTCATCCCGAAAAAAAGTGCTGTTGCCGAGGAAAACAAGAATAACGTTATTATGATAATAGACGGCGCCACGTTTCTTTCGAACGGGATCGACACTTATGCGGGTGAAACCGCGGGGCGCTGCTCAATCAACTCAGCCTATCGCAGTCCACTGCTGGACATAGGCCTCTCCCAGACTGCGCCACAGCACCCTTGACCCTGTCCTCCGCCTTCCGCATCCAGTCTACCCCAGCCACCTTCTTTAGGTCGTCCGTCCATCTAGCTGGGGGGCGTCCCACACTACGCTTGCCGATACGCGGTCTCCACTCGGTCGGACTCGTCCGCTCCACCGGCCATCGGTCCTTCGACAGACATGGCCAACCCACTGCCACTTCAGTTTGCTTACTCTGCAAGCTATGTCGGTAACTCCGGTTCTTTTCCGGATAATTTCATTCCTGATTTTATCCTTCAAAGAGACTCCGAGCATAGCTCGCTCCATAGCGCACTGAGCGACCTTGAACCTTGACCTGCGGGGCGCTGCTAGTAATATTATAAATAAATGGCCTAGCGCTAGCTGCCGAGACTTGGGAATCAAATCCCAGGACCTTAAAAGATATTGAAAAAAGTGCCAATTTTCATAAATCATGGTACCCCACAGTCATTAAAGCACTTTTTTAGTGAAGAATTTTTTTTCTTTTACTGCATATAACCTGAACTATCGCCCCGTTTCGTTTGATCCACGATTTCTTACCCACTCTGTATAAGAAATACAGAAATACTCTTCGTCGCGGTAAGAAGATATTTGCCTATTTCGCTTCTATACACAAGCCAAGTAGGAGAACCAAGGTAACCGACATAGCCCGAAGAATTGCCAAACTTAAGTGGCAGTGGGCAGGGCACATTGCTCGCAGAACAGATGGCCGATGGGGCCGAAAGGTTCTGGAGAGACGTAGCGTTGGAAGGCCTCCCACAAGGTGGTCCGACGACCTAGTGAAGGCCGCAGGAACCTGTTGGATGCGAGAAGAACAGATCCGGTCGAAGTGGAAGTGCTTGGGGGAGGCCTATGTCACAGTGGACGTCTTTCGGCTGAAATGATGATGATGATGATGACACAAGCCTCTACCAATAGAGTAATAATAGAGTTCTCTGCCATTCACATCAAGTCTATAATTTGGTCAAATTGGACGCCTAGATACCAACATAATTGCATAAAGCCCAATGATCATCATTCCAAATGGAATTGACCTCACTGTTCTGGGTCCTTACCCAGAAATAGACACGACGAACTAAATCGTGCAGATCTGCATGCATTTGCAATGATCGTCACACTTAATACAAATGGCGTCAAATGTAATATCGTTCACACAGCAGTTTAGTAGGTGCAGTCGACCTCGTTATTTCTTGACCACTTTTAACAACCATTTTCCTTAGGATTAAACTTAAGAGAGTGGATTTTGAAAGTTGGCAACGTCGCAAATACCTATAAAATATGTATCTGTTTTGATTTGTCAATATTACTAAGTTGAATAATGAAATTTCGGTCTATACTGCACAAACATTTTGATTAGGAATTGCAATAAGTCCTAAAATAACATTACTCTGAATGCTTTAATAGCAGGTAGCGTTCTATAGTTTCTATTACCCCCATGGGAAGAAGGTATGAGTTTTGTATTGTATGAATGCTTAATTTTAGTTGTAAAAAAGCATTTGGAAACTTTTTAAAACCTTTTGCTACACCAAAAACTGTAGCAACATCTAATTCAGTGCTATAATTTGCGACTAGACAAAATTAAACTGGTTGCTAATGTAACTGTAAAATTTAATGACATTGATTTACATTCTGTGATTACTTTAGCACTGACTTATGACTTGTTATTTTTTTAGGAAAATCGTCTAAATGTTTGTAAATATGTGAGCACCATGTTTCTATCACATAATAAATTTATCTGTCATGGCTTCTTTTCAATTCTTTTACCTATTGTGGTACAGTAATTTTATTCTAGGTGCATTGTCTTTACACACAATATAATTAATGCATACAAAATATTGTAAAACTTCTAGCCCATTCTTCTACATACGCACCACCTTTTGCAAGGAGGGACTAGAATCAATTCTATTTTATTGTAAACTAGCTGCACCCCGCTGTTTCACCCGCGTAAATGTCGATCCCGTGGGAATATCGGGATAAAAAGTAGCCCATAATGTTAATCGAGGGTGTCAGCTACCTCCATACAAAATTTTATCAAAATTGGTCCAGCCGTTTGAGCGTGAAGAAGTAACAAACTTATAAACACACCCCCACAAACTTACGCCTTTATAATATTAGTATGATTTTGACGTTCAAAAGTCCCTTTTGTGTGCCTACTTGAAATAAATGCTATGTCATGTCATGACGTTGCTAATTATGATTGAAATTATTATTCAACTGTCCCATAGATATGACTTGCAAATGACATTCATTATTAGGGTGGTAATGAAATTGCGAGGTCGACTAGACTATGATAACTCTTCAATTTAATGCGAATACTAGTTCGAATAACATGTTAGTTCGACTAACATTCGGAATCGGAAGTTTGCAAATCCCGATTGCGAATACCGATAAGCAGTTTTGAACTAGATATTATTATAGTTGAAATTATTGGGGACCGCTTTCGTGGCTATCTAAATGTTTGAGTTTTCGGTAATGGATTGTGGCCTACGTGATGTTTTGGGGGGAATTGGAACGGAGGTAGGTAGGGAAGAAGGTAGAAATAAGATGCCGTCCGGTACGGACCAGGCCCGGGTCGACGGCGCGTTGTGTTCCACGCGCGCCTCAAGGAGATGTCAGCACCAACTGACGGGGTCCGCTAGGGCCCGCCAGCCCGCCAGGGTCGCGGGTTGTCCGAAAGAGATACCGTGGCCCCTGCACAGGCAACTGAAGGTAGAAATAAGATGGAGTCCTGAATATACCAAATTTGTGCGATGGGACGCACATTGTGCTGGATTGGAGGGTGGAAATACGACAGGATACTAGTCACTGTGAAGATGGACGGTAGACCACGGTGGATTACTTAAATAAATAAAAAATAATATATTCCACTGTCAAAAGTAGTTCGTCATGTTCGTGAACGGGCGCCGCCTATAATCAGCCTATAATGTTCCCACTACTGGGACACAGGCCTCCTCTCTGTGAGAGGGAGTGGGCCATAATCCACCACGCGGGCCGCGGCAGTGCGGGTTCGTACATATCACATGCCTTCGAATTTTTGGTTCTAGGACATGCCGGTTTCCTCACGATGTTTTCATTCACCGTTTTGAGAGCAGTGGTGATGAAATTATTTACACAAAGTAATGCGCCTGGCTGGGTTCGAACCTATGACCTACAACTCGTAAATCGCAGCCTTTGCCACTGGGCCACCACTGCTCCCATTTTATTTTTATGAGTCTTATATTTTGAATTGTTCCTATATTTTTTGTTTTTTTTTTACATTGTTCTCACATATAGAACCAACAAGAATAATGTACCCAGGATTTTGTAATATCTTGATTTAAAAGAGTGTCCATGGAGTTTCTTGCCCGTTCTTCTCCATAGAGATCTACGTTTTGGAATGGGCAACTCGCTTTAAAATAAATGCTTTGAGTTTTGAGTAGGAAGGTAGGTAGGTGTAGGTAGTTTGGGAGCTAGGGCCTGTGCACACCACGTTTTTTAAACGCGCCGTTGACGCGCGTTTTAGAAACGTGCGTCGACGGCGCGCTTTTATCCAACGGAAGGCCTACAGGCTGCGTCTGACTAGCGTGCGTATCGCTACAAACGCGCGTCAACGGCGCGTTTAAAAAACGTGGTGTTTACAGGCCCTTAGAACAGTTGGGATGTAACATTGGATGGGTAATGGAAGAAAGTGGACATTGGTATTATGATTGTTGGTAAAAACGTATAGATTTAAAAAAAAATCTGCGCTGAATACGCATAAACTAAAATCTGGGCCCTAAGGGTCAGTTCACACCGAGACGCGACGCGACGCGCAGTTTTCAAGATAGAAATACAATTACAGACCTTATCTATTACACAAAAAGGTACACGATTCAGTGAGATACGCCGCGCGGCGGCGGCGCCGGCGCCGCGCTGCGTAGCTCGACGTAGTAAGTAGACACTGAATTGTGTACCTTTTATTGTAGTAGATAAGGTCTGTAATTGTATTTCTATCTAGAAAACTGCGCGTCGCGTCGCGTCTCGGTGTGAACTGACCCTAATGCACTATGACCACTTAATGATTCAATTCCTTACCTAATCACGACACCTGAAGGCCATAGATAAAGTGAATAAGACAGAGATTAAAACAGAAGACGAACTGGCAGGGGATCGAGGAGGGGGAGGTGGAGGGGGGTTCAAGGGATCAGACCGGAATAAATGATTAAAAACGTTCAAAATCAAGTCGCAATCTCATCTCAGCGACAATCAATTTCAATAACTTGTCAAAAATGTTGGGAATTTATAGGTATTTTTGACAGATTGAGACTGAGATCAGATGGTGAACGTTCTTAAAATTACGAGAATAGGCTATTTGACTGGTTTCTGATAAACATCTCAGATTATTTAATGGTGTCTAACGAGCCCACAAATCAAATTTCATAATGTATTTCTTTAAAAAAATAGTAAATAAAAATGTACTGTTTAAATAAGCCGCCAAAACGCTATCTTTAACAACATGGCGTCGTGACGTCACGATTCACGTAAACAAACGTTGAAACGGTCGAGATACTAGACAAAAGTCATCTGTTCTGTCAACGATAGACACAAATTTACTAAATCATGACGTCATCTTAAGTTCAGCCAATCCAGACCGTTTTCGATTATGTGGCGCCAGATTTAAAAAGATGAAGTTTTTTCGGGATTTTTTTTATAAATAATACATTGTTTTGTAGTAAAATTAATGCAAATCGATTTTAAAAGCGATAATCTATACGAGTGTCAATAATTATGACCTTATTTTTTACATTGTCAAATAGCCTATTAGCCCCTCATTTAATAAAGTATTCTTTAAGACACAATGTCGTGGTTTGAACTGTAAAAATACATGTCGTACAGACGCCAGCACATCAAGCTACTACAATCTGTCAAATTTCCCTGTTAGATTTTCAACTTTATTGCTAAAGGATAAGGTTCAAAGTTGATTGGGAAAATTTGACACTTTCGGGTAGCTTGATGTGCTGGCGTCTGTACGTACGGTTGACATTTAGCACACCTAGATCTAACTCTAAAATCTCAATTTTTGAGGTATGCATACCATCGAATTCCCTAACTTACTACCTAGCGACCAACAAAACAGATTCAAAAATAGTTCCATTACTCAACTTAAAAAGTATTGATCAATACAGCAAACTCCTGCAGTGCATATGGACACACATTATTGGTTAATAACCATGGCAGTTGGGATAACGACTCACTAGTTTCTAACAGGTATAATACCAGGTCGATGACAGCAGGTAAATAGAATGTACCCAGGGTTACTAATTACTATGGCGACAGAACCTTAAAAAAACGCGTACCTTATTTATTGAACACTTTGCCTGCTGACATCAGACATGAAGATAACAAAGTAAAATTCGCACGTAAACTTAAACAATATTTTCACACCACCTGCTCGAAAATGTCAAATTATATGTCAAGCAACCTAAACCTAAAGTCAGTCATTAGTGGCCGGGGGCACAGCCGGTCAATAATGTTGTACTGGATTTCATTATGACCCGCTGGTCAATAATGTGATTTGAATTTGGAATCTCACATGCTCAGCTAAATTGGCAGTATAGTACTAACAAACACCCTTTGGTGCCAGAAAGAGGAAAGCTATTCTCGATACCCTTACTACGCGTGGATGATATTCTCGATTTCCTACAAAATCATAACGACTGCTTCTTCATATCGTTGCCATGTTTTCGAAGACATACCTAATATTGTAAGAATAATTAGATAACTACGAACCATTTTTTAAAAGGAATGGAATAACATTAAAACTGGCATTAATAATAACAAATACCGTACCGCGCCGTAATACCGTAATAGTAATTGGCTGTAACATTAGTTAATTTATTTTAAGTAAACTGCGCAAAGATTGCTGTGGATTTTGTGAATAAATAAATAAATAATAAAACCTATAATAAACTACAGTCGATTTATCATATTTTATCAAAAATACTCTATTTTCACGAGCGTCTCCAATGACCTTCTAAATAAGCCAATCATCCAAAACCATTCTACCAGCCCTGTATAAAGCTTAGTTTACACAAACGCCACTTCCATGAGAGTGATATCAATAGACACACACGACAAAACCGTAGAAGATACTTTTTTTTTTGAAAATCGAATTGGTCGTGTCTTGGCTACTTATTGGTAGACGCATTATAGGCGCGAACTTTTGGCATTTAAACTTTAAATTTATCAACAAAGTATTATAAAATGTCGAGTCATGAAAGTGATTGTACTCCTGAATTCATTACAACCGAAGCTAATAATATTTCCAATGATTTACTGCCGGAAAAGTCAAAGGAAACTTATATAAAAGCCTACGACAATTTCCAATGAAGTCGGTAAAAATGGAAAAGTACGAAAGGCGTCAAGTCCATTTCGGAACCAGTTCTATTTTGTTTTTCGTACTATGGCTATTATTTTCTCACAGTAGGTGTAAAAAGTAGAGTATCCTCCTCTGGGCTAAAGGTGTCTTTGCCTTGGGCTAGCTTGAATCCCTCGCTGCATTCAGGATTCTTGTATTAACTCCCTCGCTTTGCTCGTGAGTTAAATCCCGAATCCTTCATTGCGCTCGAGATTCAATATGACGCCCGTGACATAAGACACAACTTTAGCCCCTCGGTGCATAATCTACTATTATTAGAGACAATGTAAGCGTAGGTATTATGTAGGTTATACATGTATTGATTAAGCTATAATAATGTAATAGAGACTCATCGATCTCACAGTTAAACTGCGTAAGCAGTTTTGTGGGGCAATGTATTATTGTTATGAACTGTAAAGGGATTAAATAAAATCATTCATTCATTCATAGTAATCAGTTTTTCAACTTTCCTGAAAAAAGTGGTTTTTTTTTACTTAATCGCTGTTTAGATCTAGGTGTGCGACACGTGGTAAGATGAAGGGGGATAATACAGAATCGGGGCCAAGGACGAGATGGTAATGAGATTGACTTTAGCAGTAGACGTGAGGCAGATAAATAATTGTGTGAGGCAATTTTGATACATAGAATAGGTACTCTTTATTGTGACATCATCTGCCTAGCCTTTTCCCAACTATGTTGGGGTCGGCTTCCAGTCTAACCGGATGCAGCTGAATACCAGTATTTTACATGGAGCGACTGCCTATCTGACCTCCACAACCCAGTTACTGGGTAATACGATACCCCTTGGTAAGACTGATTGTCAAACTTTCGGGCTTCTGACGACCCGTAACAACTTTCAAAGATCCACGAATGACAGCCGGGACCAACGGCTTAACGTGCTTTCCGAGGCACGGAGGGGTCTGTTTGTTAGACTTTCGGGCTTCTGACTGCCCGTAACGACCGTCGAAGATCCACGAATGACCATTACTAAGACTCCACTGTCCGTCTGTCACCAGCCTGTATCTCATGAACCGTGATAGTTAGACAGTTGAAATTTTCACAGATGATGTATTTCTGTTGCCGCTATAACAACAAATACTAAGAACAGGATAAAATAAATACATATTTAAGGGGGGCTCCCATACAACAAACGTGTTTTTTTTCGGCGTTTTTGCCTTGTGGTACGGAACCCTACGTGTGCGAGTCCGACTCGCACTTGGCCAGTTTTTTTTCCCTTCTCAATCTTTCATATTTATACATATAATATTCATACGGTTCTTAGCCGCGATTTTACATGTTTAAGTACGTTGCTCTCGTCTTTAATTCCTATAATCTCAATTTTAAACTCTATAGCACTTTAGTAACATCCTGAAACACTATAGTAAAATAAAGCAGGCACTCAATTACCCATGTTAGCTGCATGTTTAATGAGAAGAGGAAATGGGTATACGGGCTGGGAGCAGTTCCGTTGTTTTGAGGTTTGGCCCCATTGTATGCGATGATATAATGCTTAGGGCTGTACTCAGCAGCCGCCTGCATGGTACGTTATACTTTAAAGCTACGCAGACCGGGACCGGCATGGCAAGGAGTTTTGCCGTCAGTCAGCGCACACTAACCGCTTAGATACAGCGGCTTCCCCGCTTCTCTACCCCCGCCGCCTCACCCCGCGGTATGTCACAACGAGAGCCGGAGTCCTTGGCATGCCACCACGGCATCCCGCCGCGGGAGCCCGTGGCGCGTCTTTCAATGCCGTGCAATGAAATCCCTTTCTATGCCGCGGCATCATTTTAAAGCATAGCAATTTATGTCGTATTTCTATATCGATACGTTTGAATGTCCATTAGTAAAAATTTAAATCCCTTGCCATGCCGTCCCGGGCTGCGTAGGCCTTTACGCAAACGAATGCCTTATGTTTTTGAGCGTCCTAACAGTGCAAGGCATGCGCATGCGCCGTAAATGCATTTTTGTATTGAGCGCTTACCTTCAAATAGCTTAGGCCGTTTATTAACAACACAAATTCATTGCCAACACACATAATCAGCCTATAATGTTCCCAGTGTTGCGACACCAGCCTCCTCCCGGTGAAAGGGAGTGGGCCGTGGGTCGTGAGAGGGGGGATTAGCAATGTCAATCTGCCTTAATTAAATTTTGATGTATCTTCAATCATTTGGAAGCCTTATGTCAGATGCCACAGCCTGAGGCACAATGATATTATAAGTGTAAAAAAGGTGCTGAGGCATGTGTCACATGCGTGGATTACCATTCGGGCCTTTTTCCTGTCTATGCGTGTGATTCGCCCGCATGCGTGAGCTTACTGCGTGTGATGCACCCGCTAAGTTCCCGCGTACCGCGTGCATGTGTCATGCATGACATGAAAAGTATGTATGAAAAGATAGGATGCGGCCGCATGATAGAAAAAGGCCTTCGAAGCACAAACCTTACACTAGCTGGACACACTTAAAGCCAAGAAACTGCCAGTTCGACTGAGCACATTGTTTGCGACACACATCAATCGTTTTATTGGCTAAATTTTACTCGTAAAAACAGTTGCAATTACTCTGTGCAAGAGTGTAGAGACAATTAAAGATCGACGCCATTTTAAATTTTATAACACAAACTTATTACCTACACAAAATATAAACGAATGAAGTTATGACATGGATTCAATAGTTTTTACAGAAGGTTCATACTACGAAACCAATACATTAAACCTATTGCAGTCAAAACCGCAACGGTGCGTGAGTTTCGTCAATGATTCCATAGAATCCGTTTATACGGCCTGGGCCGAATTTTAATCGTAGAAATCCCTTTGCGGCGAATGCGTGTTCATTTGTTTGTTACGTTATGTGAGACTGTGTTGCGAACTGTTGGGCTTCATTTCACCCACAAGCTTCTGGAAATAGGAAAACCAGGTTATGCAAGTTTGGTATTTTCTATTTAGGTTTTTGAAAGTCTCCACTAAAGGATATTCTCTACTGCCAACATCATAGCAGTGGTTCTTCTATTATAATTAAATTTTGATCTGCTAATTTATTTATCTCTGTCCAGCATTCTGGTACTCAGCAGGAACCGCATTCACAACCGTTGGATATATCGAACATCATATCATCAAAAGAGTCCTCTACAGGACACGACGAAACAACGATTTGGTCACGACTCCAAATGGTCAGTTTTATTCAAATACATGACCGGCCATTCTTCCGACACCTATTCCTGTCGAATGGTTGTGAAGTTATGCAGGTCAGACTGGAAGCCAACCCCAACTCATTTCTGTCTCACCAGATTGTTGTTTCCAGTAAGCCTTCTGTATTCCTCACTCTCAGAAACATAACCATATGAAGTTTTACTATTATTGTTCTTGGTATAATTTTAATAAAATTTTATATTCGAGGCGCCTGAAGGTTGTTTTGTAAGATGGCGTTCCCGATTTTATATGGCGCACAATATTGTTGAAACAATTTTTACGGTATTGGTGAATGGTCGGATTTCTGTTGATTTTATTGTTTATTTGTGATTTGTTTTGTTCATGTCTTCGTTAGGATTTTATGCTATTCGTCAACCCAGTTACAAAATAGTTATTGTTATTTTCTTGACGTTCTGGGTTAGGTAAAGGCGATTATGGATAATCGAGGATGTGGATTAAGGGAGAGCAGTGGTGCGCTCGCGACTTACGAGTTGTAAGTCGTAGTAGGTTCGAACCCAGACAGGGGCTTTACTTTGTGTCAATTATTTGAGGTTTTCAACTCAGAGCACTGATTTGAACCGCACTTGGACGAACCGCACCTGAGCACTTCCACTAATCGCACTGAAACAAAATTTGGTAACGTGCGGTTCGGTGGAACAATTTATCGTTATTGTTTTCAGTTCCCGAACGGCACTTGCCTAAAGTTCATTTAACCGCATTCATAACCTTTACTGAACTGAGGACCTTTACTGTGCGTGGTTCTACACGCACTTGCCGTATATATCGATACGTTGGTAATGTCCTGAACAAAGACCACTGCTCTCAAAACGGTCAAGGAAAACATCGTGTGGAAATCGGCATGTCCTATTATAGAACCAAATATTCGAAGACATGTGACATCTACCAACCCGCACTGGGCGCGCGTGGCAGATTGTAGCCCAGTCCCTCTCCTCTGCCTGTGTCCCAGCAGTGGGAACATTATTGGCTGATTATGCTCATGCTTAAGGTTTCCGCAGTTCTCAGCACGTAAGTTCGGAAATTATCCGGAAAAGAACCGGATTTACCGACATAGCTTGCAGAGTAAGCAAACTGAAGTGGCATTGGGCTGGCCATGTTTGTCGAAGGACCGATGGCCGGTGGAGCAGACGAGTCCTGGAGTGGAGACCGCGTTTCGGCAAGCGTAGTGTGGGACACCCCCAGCTAGATGGACGGACGACCTAAAGAAGGTGGCTGGGGTAGACTGGATGCGGAAGGCGGAGGACATGGTGTTATGGCGTAGCCTGAGAGGTCTATGTCCAGCAGTGGACTGCAATAGGCTGAGTTGATTAAAAGCAGCACGTAATTATCCGCTGTAATTAGGACCACACCTTTCTGAGTACAGAATTGAACAAAAGTTTGAATCTCTAAGTTTTACATGGTACGTGACTGCGTCGCTTTTAATATCTAGTTTAACGGCTAAGTACTGGGGTATTGAGATATTATAATTATTCCCCTGTCGCGTTTTTACCCTTTGGGTACGGAACCCTAAAAATGGTATAAATGGCATCTGTTGGTTATTCTTTAACACCCCTAAACTAGCATCGCCCCGCGGTTTTACCCGCATAAGTTTCAGTCCCATGGGAATATCGGGACAAGAAGTATCCTATGTGTTAATCCAGGGTGTCAGCTCCACGCCAATTTTTTTCAGAGTTGGTCCCATAGTGAAAGTAGCTCATATTCATGGGTAGAAGAACACCGTGTAAAAATTTGGATGGTGATAAAAAAAACTTCCTGTGTATCATAGACAGAATAGAAGGTATAGATTTCATTTTACTTATCTGTGATCAAAATTCCAGCAGTCGACATTTGAATCGATGTTCTACGATTGAAACTTACCTGAAAACAAAAGAAACACAGAATTAATATATGACAAAACAGCTTCCGCCTGCGGCTTCGCCCGCGAGGTATGTCGATAAAAACTATCCTATGTCCTTCCCGGGGATGCAATCTATCTCTCTGCCAAATTTTATCGAAATCCCTTCAGTGGTTTAGGCGTGAAAAGGTAACATACAGACAGACAGATAGAATTACTTTCGAATTTATAATATTAGTATGGATTATGGATTCGGAAAACACAGAACTATAGTCCGCGCGGAACTAGTTGGCCGCGCCTTAGGTGGGGACGGGGCAGAAGGCGGCGGGGTTGACTATTGTTCGCAACGCACGTACCACAGTATAAAGATATACAGTATTTCGACTTCATACAAACGGACGAAACGCGAGCTATACCTACGCGCCTCGACCGCGGCATGCGCTCGGCATGCAGACAGTCGCGACTGTGCCGCAGTGACGAACGGACGGTGAGTAGTTTTTTTTAACAATAACCGCGCAAAATAAATTGAAGTACATATTTATTAAGACGAGTAGGATATATTGTGCTGTTTTTGGTTGCATGAATTCGTCAATAACGCATCCAGAGATAACTTTTTTTAGATTACCTGGAAACTCTGAAAGGTAAGACTATAAAATAATTTTACTTACTAGTAGGTAGGTACATAATGTGTGTCTTTTTAATGGATAAGTATTTCCTTTTATCTCCCGAAAAAAAAGATGTCTGGATTAATAAATAAAGTGAATAGAGTAAAGGAAAGTGATAGACATGAGTGAAATAGGTAGTTATAGGCGGTTCATGAATCATTATACGGTAGGTACGCTTGTGTTAAAACCTCGGGGCATGTATGTTTTGTTTTGTTAGTTTGTAAAATTACAGTAAAGACGTGGTTTTTATTATTAATATTTATGTACACACAGTAAAATACAATAACAAAACTAAATGGAAACACAAAGTAGGCAAATGTAATTAAAATGCAGGAGGCGGGCAGCCCTATCGCATGTTTACGTACCGCGCGGCTGTAGGCATTTATTTCAAGGTTACGGCTGAGTTACAATACTGTATATCTTTATACTGTGCACGTACTGAGTAATGACAAAGAGCCCCAGCCCCTCCGTCCCACCGCTCACATACCTAAGGCGCGGCCAACTAGTTCCGCGCGGACTGTAACACTCACGGATATCCGTTTCCACTGTGTCATCACTGATCTCAACACTTGTTCCCGTGACCTCCCGCCATTTCATCCATCCAGTGGAAACGGCCGTGGGCCGTGACTTACCTACGTGGCGTGGAGGTCGTAAGTTCGAACCCAGACAGGCGCTTCACTTTGAGTAAATTATTTTATCATCATGGTTCTCAAAAACGGTGAAGGAAAACATCGTGAGGAGACCAGTATGTCCCTGGAACTAAAAATTTGTAGACATGTGACATCTACGAGCCTGCACTGGGCGCGCGTGGTGGATTACGGCCCACTTCCTGTCACTGAGAGGAGGCCTGTGTCCCAGCAATGGGAACATTATATGCTGATTATGGAACTCATATTTGTTTTATGAGGAGATCCGCAGGAGAACCAAGGTAACTGACATAGCCCGAAGAGTTGCCAAACTTAAGTGGTAGTGGGCATGGCACATTGCTCGAAGGACAGATGGCCGATGGGTTCGAAAGGTTCTGGAGTGGCGACCGCGTACCGGAAGACGTAGCGTTGGAAAGCTCCCACAAGGTGGTCAAACGACCTTGTAAATGCCGCAGGAACCCGTTAGATTGGAGAAGCACAGAACCGGTCGAAGTGGAGGTGCTTGGGGGAGGCCTATGTCCAGCAGTGGACGTCTTTCGGCTGAAATGATGATGATGATGATTTGTTTACATTTTTGGCAAATAAATCGCGAATGCAGATTACACCATCGCGAACTATACCATTATTCAATCATCGAAAAATCGAAATCAAAAGTCATTTTATCCTATAAGGGTTCCGTTTTTTTTTCCATTTGAGGTACGCTAAAAGAAACCGCTTTATATTTTAGTACCCAATAATCTCAACAAATTCTCAGGCGGAGCATAGCAGGAATCATATCAAAAGAATCTACTTACTCAAGATTAATCGTCGGCGATCCGACTCAGAGATTTCCCTTGTGCCAAGTGAGGGTTTATTGCAAGTATTAATGACTGCTGTATCTTAATGAAGTGGTTGACAGCGAGAGGAATTATTGAAGGAAAAAAATATTGAGGACTTGTAATTTTGTTGTTGATCTAAAATTCTTGTATGTGGCAAAAGGTCTGCAGTTTGTACCTAGCAATCAATCTGTATAGCCCACAGTTACAGACAGATCTTTTTTTTTTTGTTGGGGGGAGCCTTCAACAGGCACCCGACCTCCGGGGAGGGAGGTCGGGGAGTGTGGGATTTTTACCTCACTAAAACCACCCTGGTGATCACCATCAGCACATAGGGGTGGTTCCGGTTCCTCTTAAAAGACCAATTCCCGGAAATTGACCGGTTGTCACCCCGATGCCTCCTTCTCCGAGCAGGATCAGCCCTCTCCCGATCCCGCTCGGTGGCCTCCTTCTTGGCCATCACGGTCTCACAGAAGGAGGCTACTACCGTCCAATTTTCTGTCACTGCCAGCCTAGCCCTCACTACTGCCGGCAGAGAAAGGTCTCGCCCGATCCTGGCAACCAGGACCCGCCGCTCGGAGGCCCACGCAGGGCACTCCTCGAGCGTGTGTTGTGCGGAATCCAGGCTGCCTCCGCAGTGGTAGCAATTATAGATAGACCTAGATAACGCAAGTATCACGAACTGTATGAAAACCTAGCGTGCCATTTTTTTTACTACCTCCTATGACGTCACAAGCTCGCGCTCTCCTCTCGCTTACCTAGCCTGCAGTAAACAGGACTGAGCGCGAACGTGGCGGCTTACGATTTTTGAACGTAAGCTGGTGCGATTTTTGGCACGCGAAGTGGTTGCTCTTGCGTTATCTAGGTGTATCTAACCTTTTCCCAACTATATTGGGGTCGGCTGCCAGTCTAACCGGAAGCAGCTGAATACCAGAATTTTACATGGAGCGACTACGATAGCTACGTAAGTGACAATTTGTAAAAAAACTCTCCTTAATAGGTACCCACGTTTAGTTGATTACCTATAGTTTGAAGTTAAATTATTGCATTAAGGGGGAAGCTCTAAGGAGGCCCGCAAAATTCAAATTTTCTTACGTTTTTTGCAATTTTCTGGTCAGTATTAAGTTGTACGTTGATTAAAATATGATTCGCGGTCGTAACAAATATGTATTTACAGAATTGTAATCATTAAAGTCATCAACACAACTCTCTAAGACCATGTAATCCCCAAATGTCAAGATTTCATGAAATAGTCATTCTTGGGGATTACATGGTCTTAGAGAGTTGTGTTGATGACTTTATTGATTATAATTCTGTAAATACATATTTGTTACGACCGCGATTCATATTTTAATCAACGTACAACTTAATACTGACCAGCAAATTGCAAAAAACCTAAAAAAAAATGAATTTCGCGGGCTACCCTGGCGCTTTCGCCTTAACATCATAAAATCAAGCAAAATACAAAAACAACACCACATTTACAACACGCACAAAAATAAAGTCTCGATAAAATATCTCAATTGGTTACACATTGATCATTTGGCACTGCCATAAATAAAGCAAATGAACAGGGACCCATTTAAAATTGTGACGTAATATGGCCTGTATTTATCTGAATGCCCAGTGGGCGCCATTTGTCATCCTTATACCATATTTAGTTCAACATTGTGCGCCGTAATTATTTTTAGGGTTCCGTACTCAAAGGGGGGATAACTAAGGGTCAATTCATACTAGCGAAAATTTGAAGCGTATCGAAGCGTTAATCTGAAACTTAACATAAGTAGCAAATTCATCCTTGACCCCACAACGTAATGCACGCGCACCAATCAGTGTTGGTGGCTCAGGCGCGCGAATACCGTGAAATGCGCAAGAATTCGCGCATCTTTCTTTTATCTCTGAAGAAATATGTGCATTACGTTGTGGAGATAAGGGTGAGTTTGCTATGTTACGTTTCAGATTAACGCTTCGATGTAGCGTTAGTATGACTTGACCCTAGGCTTTGTTGTCCGTCCAGCGGAGCCTCGAGCCAACAAGTCGCAACGGTCTGACACAGGGAGTTTACTCTCTTCAGTCCAAAGTTACGAGCGTTTCCTACTCCGTATCGCCTACGGACGTATGGTTAGTTCGTGGCCAAAACTAAGAATGAATGACAACACGATTTGACAGTTAAACCTACTCCCGATATAAAGAAAGAAAGAAAAGAAAGAAAAAAAAAGAAGAAAAAAAATTTAAAAAAAATAAGAAGAAAAAAGAGAAGAGAAAAGATATGTATTTGCCTGTCCCAAAAATTGAATTTGGCACTTGTTATGAAGCATCAAATTCTTTCGGCTGGGCTGTATCTTCGTTGACAGACTTAGAGAGTAGAACCGTAGGTAATAAATTGACACTTGTAATAATCAAAGAGTGTGAACTATTACGGCCGCTATGACAACAAATTATCTGCCTAGCCTTTTCCCAACTGTGTTGGGGTCGGCCTCCAGTCTAACCGGATGCAGCTGAATACCAGTATTTAACAACAAATAATAAAAATAAAATAAAGTTAAGAATGGTGGTCCCCATACAAGAAACCAAAAAATATGTAGTGTTAAGTATATATTATTTGGTGGTACGGAACCCTCTGTGTGCGAGTCCGACTCGTACTTGGCCGCTTTTCTACCTTTACGGGAGCAATGAATTATGTGCGTAATGGTGCACTATTTGTAAGTCGTGTTTTAAGTCTTTATATGGTGCTTCAGATAAATGTATAGGGTTAATAAGAAAAATGTACCTACCCGACTTGGCCAGATGACCATTCTGATTGACCAGTGGGGTAATTCCGTAACACATTAACAGTAGGAATAGCTTTTATTTTGACATTAGCAGCGCCCCGCGGTTTCACCCGCATAAGTGTCGATTCCGTGGGAATATCGGGATAAAAACTATCTTATGTCCTTCCCCGGGATGCAATCTATCTCTCTACCAAATTTTATCGAAATCCGTCCAGTGGTTTAGGCGTGAAAAGGTAACAGACAGACAGAGTTACTTTCGAATTTAAAATATTAGTATGGATTAAAATAATATGTAAATAAATAACAATTAATACCTAATTAATTATTAAAAATAACAAAATTATATCCTAACTTCATGATCTGCCTAGCCTTTTCCCAACTATGTTGGGGTCGGCTTCCAGTCTAACCGAATGCAGCTGAATACCAGTATTTTACATGAAGCGACTGCCTATCTGACCTCCACAACCCAGTTACTGGGTAATACGATACCCCTTGGTAAGACTGGTTGTCAGACTTACGGGCTTCTGACTACCCGTAACGACTGTCAAAGATCCACGAATGACAGCCGGGACCAACGGCTTAACATGCTTCCGAGGCACGGACGGGTCATGGTATGTAAAGATGGTCACCCATCCACAGACCAACCGCGGCAAGCGTAGCTTAACCTGATCGATCGACCTGTGCGGCTGTTATTACTTAGTCACAAGCCCCCACAAAATTGTAACCTAACTTAATTATAACTATATACTACACCAACAAAAATATAGCGTCGAAAAACTCATCCGCATCGCTGTCGACTGGTAATGTAATGTACCCAAGAGACTGGCAGCATTACCTCGTTGTATCGCAATGCTTAGCCTCTGGCCAAGGCAAAGCCCTTGGGTCACGGGAAGTGTCAACCATGTAAAAAAACCATGTTAAAAAACTGGCCAAATGCGAGTCGGACTGGCACACGAAAGGTTCCGTACCACAAGACAAAAACGCCGAAAAAAAACACGTTTGTTGTATGGGAGTCCCCCTTAAATATTTTTTTTTTTTTTTTTTTAGTATTTGTTGTTATAGCGGCAATAGAAATACATAATTTGTGAAAATTTTAACTGTCTAGCTATCGCGGTTTTTGAGATACAGCCTGGTGACAGACAGACAGCGAAGTCTTAGTAATAGGATCCCGTTTTTACCCTTTGGGTACGGAACCCTAAAAACATTCATTAAAAAAAATCGCTATCATCTGTAGATACATGGTATCCGCATTAACAAAATTAAACAGTAAGCAACATCAATTGGTTCACTCATATGCATTAAAATACTTTCGAAATAACCAAATGACCTGACCGCAACCCTTCACAAACAACGCCTTCAATTAAAATTCATCACATCAAAATTCCATCCCCTATAATTTTATTCACATGACAACAATTAATCGGTCTTATCAATCAAAGAGAATCGAATAATCAACTCGAGTCGAATCAATCGATTCCGGACATGCGAACTATCTTTTACTAAATTAAATTGGTGGAAACAGACGGGCCCATGGTACCAATTTGAATCATTTTGAAGCATAATGCATTGCTCAATATGTTCTCAAAAATGTATTTGCTCAACAACGTAAATAACGCAATGGATGTTGTTCAACTGTCAAAATTAAATCCATTTCTACTGATAGTGTGTTAGGTACGCAATTACCCTGCAGATCTTGTTAGTGTCTGGAAAGATACAACTGAATACCAATATTTTACAAGGAGCGACTGCCTATTTGACCTCCACAACCCAGTTACAGGTAACACGATACCCCTGAAAACCCTAACCCAGGAACTGGTTACAAACACCCTCATCATCTGCCTAGCCTTTTCCCAACTATGTTGGGGTCGGCTTCCAGTCTAACCGGATGCAGCTGAATACCATGTATTTTACATGGAGCGACTGCCTTTTTTTTTTTTTTTTTTTTTTTTCGCTGAGAAATGACTTTACGCATCTCCGCTCGTCGGGGGAAGAGACGGAGTATGTGGGACTCCCTGCCAGGGTGGCAGTATACCCACTAAAACTCAGCGGCGTTCCCTCATCGCCTTGATGGGGAGGTCATGGGAATCCGGCTCAGCCTTTGCATCCACAACCCCCCCGGCGCATGCCCGCCTAGCTGGCGGGCCCCGCATGTCCCCCCGTCTGGGGGGCTACGGGAATGGCCGGGAACACCTGGCCATTCCCGTCCGGCACTGGTGGAAGCCTGTGCAATACAGGCGAGGGTGCCCCCGCACCCGTCGCCTGCTGGCTTCCCCCTGGGAGGAGTCGGAGATGACTGTCATACTGACGTCTTCTTCGACCCCTCCTCCGCCTTCGGAGCGGCGCCGCGAGAGGGTCTTCCTCCCGCACGCGCTCCGCCGCCTCCTTCTGGGACATGACGTGTTCGCAGAAGGAGGCGACTGCCGCCCAGGACCCCTCATCCCCTAGCATGGCGTTGACCAAGCCGGGGAGCGAGAGGTCCGTTCCGATCGCCGCGGTAAGACTGCGGCGCGGCCCGGACCACGACGGGCACACCTCGAGAGTGTGCTGCGCCGTGTCCTCCGCCGCGCCACAGTCGTAACACGACGGCGTCTCCTCCCGCCTGATACGGTGCAGGTACGATCCGAAGCAACCGTGTCCGGACAGCACCTGCACCAGACGGAAGGAGAGGAACCCGTGCGACCGCTCGAGCCAGTCTCGCAGGACCGGCCCAATCGCGTCGAGGGTTCGGCGGCCGAAGGTTGCGGCGGCGAGGTCCCGCGTCCAGTGGACGACTATGGCGTCCTTTGCCTCCCGCCGGACGGCCTCCCGCTCTTCCGGGGCTGGGCGTTCTCCTCTCGCCCTTCGCCCCGCCGTCCATTCATATACTCTGGCGAGCACCCACGCCTCGAGTTCCCAAGGCGGGGTGCCGGCCAGAGCACATGCCGCGGAGAAGCCGACCGTGCGGTAGGCCCTCGCCGCCCGCTGGGCTATGACCCTTTGGGGGGCCCGCAATGCGGCGGCGTTCTCCCTCCTGTGGAGGGAGTCCTCCCAAATAGGGGCCCCGTAAAGGGCCATACTCCTCAAGATGCCGGCGTAGAGTTGCCGGCATCTCACGCTGGGCCCCCCCAAGTTGGGGAGCAGCCATGAGAGGGCGCCCGCAGTCTTCAGCAGGCGCGTCGATAGCCCGCTAAAATGCGGGCCGAAACGCCACCTGCTGTCGAGTACAAGGCCCAGATATTTCATCTGGGCCTTCACCTCGATTCGGACGCCCTCCACGAAGATGTGGGCGTCTGGTGGTTGGCGCTGCCGAGGCCCGTGGAAGAACACGGCCTCGGTCTTGTGCAGCGCCACCGTCAATCCTAGGCGGCGGATCCTCCCTGCGACCAAAGATCCGCCCGCCGAGGCCAAGTTGGCCGCCTCCCTGAAACTCTCCCCCCGGGCAGTGAGGAGAGTGTCATCCGCGTAGCAGACGACACTCGTGCCTCGGAGGAGAGTTCCCCGCAAGAGCCAGTCGTAGCCGACGTTCCAGAGGAGAGGTCCCACGACTGACCCCTGTGGAACGCCGGCCTCGACTGCGTACCGCCGGACTTGGCCAGCCCTGTTCACGAGGACGATCGCCCGATCCTCCAGGTAGCTGGCCAGTAGACGCCGCATGTATAGAGGCACCCCGTGGAATCGGAGCGCCTCTAGGATGGTGCTGTGGGGAACAGAGTTGAAGGCGTTGGCTATGTCGAATGACACCGCCAACAATCCGTCCCCCACCTCCATCGCCTCCTTCACCTGGCCCTTAAGGCGGGCCAGCGCGTCCACTGTGGAACGCTCAGCCCGAAAACCAAACTGAGCGTCCGACAAATCCGGCCCCACATTCCGCAGGTGGCTCTTTAGGCGGGCAGCGATTATCCCCTCGAACATTTTGCCGACCTCATCGAGCAGGACGATGGGTCGGTATGCCGAGGGCGAGTCTGCAGGGCGGCCCTCCTTGCGAAGAAGGCACAACTGCCCCTCCTTCCACGGCTTCGGGAACCTCCCAGATGCAAGACATGCGCTAAAGAGGTCCCGAAACCGCTCCTCCATTTGGGTGGCGGCAATTGCCACCACCCTCGCCGGGACACCGTCGGGGCCCGGAGCCGTCTTGACTGCCTATTTGACCCCCACAACCCAGTTACTGGGTAATACGATACCCCATGGAAGACTGCTTGTCAGACTTTCGGGCTTCTGACTACCCGTAACGACAGTCAAAGATCCACGAATGACAGCCCTTTCCGAGGCACGGAGGGGTCTCGGTATGTAAAGATGGTCACCCATCTACAGACCAACCGCGGCAAGCGTAGCTTAACCTGATCGATCGACCTGTGCGGCTGTTATTATTTTGCCACGGACCCTGTTAGGCTTAAAAACACGTGTCCAGTGCCCAAAATCCGTAGTTTATTAAAAAGGAATGAATGTAAAGGTGTGCGGAACCAAACTCAACATTAATCCTCCACTTACTTCTTTGTAATCCAATTTATAATGTTCACAAAAACAGAACAGATGTAAGCCTTTACCCTATTGTAGTGTGTTTAAACAAATCACAGAAATGGGCAGAAGGACCAGTGATTAAAATCGTTCTATAAAATCTTGAAAAAAAAAATTTAATCTTCTATGTTTTTTTTTTTGTTTACCTTTGTATAGTATCATAATTCTTGATATTTTATTCGCATTACAATCTAGCCTATTCGTAAATACGTTGGGGTCGGCTTCGTGTCTCACCGGATGCTGCAGAATACCAGTATTTTACGTTGAGCGACTGCCTGTCTCCAGTAACTGGGTAACACCGATACCACTTGGTAAGAATGGTTTCAGAATTTGGTGTGATTAATATTACAGTCTCTGTTAAACCATAAAAATTTAAAACATGAGTGTGAAATTTATTGTAATAAATTTCTTCGGGTTATTGAATCATATACCTTGGAATAATTGACCAATCAGTGGCATTCGTGTTTATTATCGCATTACCACCCGCCACACACACCACTTATTTTCACATATAAATTTTATAATTCTGTTGTATAACAGCACCACAAAATTTTTAATGAAAAAATATATTCAAATAATGATTCTGCAACGATTTCAAATTCAAACCATTTATTTCCCTACATCCACAATATGCATTTTGTCGTCATCCATGCCATTATAAGCTTCTATATAAATAATAATACTAAATATTCAGTTCTAATAATATTATAAATTCGAAAGTAATTCTGTCTGTATGTTAACCCTTTCACGCCTAAACCACTGAACGGCTTTCTATAAAAATTGGCAAGAAGATATGTACTTATATAGCATCCTGGGAAAGGACATACGCTACCCGGTAGGTAGGTTTTTGTCCCGGTAGCACGTTCCTGTGGTATATTATTAATATTGCCAGTGTTTTAATTTTTTGTCGTCTCCACATTGTATAAAATGCATCCCACATTTTCTACACCGTTTTAGGCAAAACTTTTAGTTCTTTCAAGAGCAGTGTGGACTGGAGCTTTTGCCCATACATAAGGTGTGTCCTCACCACAAAAGCAGCCACCGCGGGCGGTCCAATAATGTGTACCTTACCTAATGTAAGGTTATCTTAAAAAAAAACGTCGGGTTATAGAACAATAAGGTTTTTTATACATACCGTCATTTGTGTAGGTGTTGATTTATGTACCAGGGGTTTTATGGTCCGAGGTTTTTATGCCTTTGTGTGGTTTTCGAATGCAATTCGGTAGAGAATTCATGGGAATTTAGTTTTAATATCTGCATGGATTTATTTATTACGAGGATTTGAATGTTTATTGTAAGAGCTTCCACGAAAGAGGATTTTTGGTAACCTGGTACGTCAGGTACACTCTGGACAGTTAGGTAATCTAGGGCAGGGATGGCGAATCTCTATACATCTGCGTGCCATTTTTTCCAAATAAATATTTCATGCGGATCTCCTCATTCCTGATTAGATCACACAGGGAAACTCCAAGCATATCCCTCTCCATTGACCTTTGGGTGACTTTTAGCCTTCTTATAAGGCCCATTGTGGGCGACCACGTGTCAGTGCCATAAGTGATCACTGGCAACACGCATTAGTCAAAGACTTTCGTCTTGAGACACTGCGGTATGTGGGACGAGGAGGTATTGCGTAGCTTCCCGAACGCTGCCCAGCCGAGTCGGATTCGACGATTGACCTCTTTCTCGAAGTTAGACCTACCTAACTGGACAGTTTGTCCTAGGTAAACATATTCGTCCACAAGTTCGAGTGTAGCGTCTCCAATCTTTATAAGAGTGGGTGTTACATGGGCATTTGACATGACCTTCGTTTGTTTATATTACTAATAATAAAGCTGAAAGCTGAGCAAAAAGATAAAAATTCTAAGGGCCTGTACACACCACGTTTTTTAAACGCGCCGTTGACGCGCGTTTGTAGCGATACAGACGCGATACGCACGCGAGTCTGATACTGGCAAGCACTACTCTGTAGGATAAAAGCGCGCCGTTGACGCACTTTTCTAAAACGCGCGTCAACGGCGCGTTTAACAAACGTGGTGTGCACAGGCCCTAAGTGAAAACGAAGTAATAGCGCGGGCAGGCGATGCGATGCGACGGGGTGGGTCGGGGGAACAAGAAATGTACCTTAAGCTTACCTATTAATCAATCAGTTAGCTTCAAACGCGATCAGATTACCAAATTCTCTCGATTTTGGATTAAATCTGTTCAGTTCTAATTAAAACATCAGATGTAATTAACAGTACATCAGCTTTGTGCCGAAGGTTTTAATTAGAAGTCGGCGGCCGACGGTCATTGGACGACTCAATCGTCGAGAGAGATATTACTAGCATTTAGTAGACGCTATTACACGTTAACGGTTTGAAAGGTAATTTCGACTGTTTTGACACGTTATGGAGTGTATTGAGAAAAATAAAAAAAGTTTCTTTATTAACTTCAATTGTACAAAAACACTTATCTAAACGCTATGCAGCGTTACAACTAAGGGAATAGTGATTTCGATGAACTCGGGCACCCAAAATAAGATTTAACTTGTGTTTAGGGTGCCAGCGTCCTAGGCGAGGACGCTACCATATGTTCTATGTTCTATGTTAGGGGATTTGGTTTCCGCACTTAGTCCTACAGTGGACCATTGTGCGTGGGCCATGGCGGCCGTCGGTGGTTATTCCAACCAGCCCACCTCCCTCCAGAAGCTGATCAAATCTCCTGGTCTGTTCAGAACATCTGTGTACGATCTGGGTGTCCCGAGGGTTTCTGACCTTATCTGGGTGACGCCTGTGCACTCAAAGAGCACATGCGCAATGGTTTCATCAGCCTCCATGCAAGCCCTGCACAGGGGACTGTCTGTTATGCCTAATGTGTAAAAATGTTTATTTAGTGAGCAGTGTCCCGTGATGGTCCCCGTCACCAGGCGCAGGCCTTTCCTGTCCAGTCGTAGTAAGCGCGGACGCTACCATAATCAGCCTATAATGTTCCCACTGCTGGGACACAGGCCTCCTCTCGGTGAGAGGGAGTGGGCCGTAATCCACCACGCGGGCCCAGTGCGGATTGGTAGATGTCACATGTCTTCGAATTTTTGGTTCTAGGACATGCCGGTTTCCTCACGATGTTTTCCTTCACCGTTTTGAGTGCAGTGGTGATGAAATAATTTACACAAAGTAAAGCGCCTGTCTGGGTTCGAACCTACGACCTACAACTTGTAAGTCGCGGCCGTTACCACTTGGCCACCACTGCTCTCGAGTCCGCTAATTGAACCTAATATAACAGTAGTTGTAGGACGAGCACAGTATATTATTATCCCACCAAAAACATTATCATGTAAAATGTTGCCAAGACGAGACCACATATGGCTCGCACTGCCAAAAAGTTATCAGATCTCATGTAGAGCCAAGCTTCTAACTCTACACGCCCTAACTCAACTCACGCTCAAACTCTACACCTTAGTCAAAATATGAGGCTTGACCGTTTCGTTACTACAAGAACTATTGTATAACAGAAAAGTAATGAACAGTGAATCTGGGGGCACGGTAGTGCCCCCGCCAAGATGAGCCAAGCGAAGCGCAAGGGCACTACCTACCTTTTCTCGAAGCACTTCGTCGTATTTTTTTTGTGTAATTATAGGTAATGTTGTATGTATTTATAGTATTTTTAAGTTATATTCATATTGTATTTAACATTCATATGTATGTGTTTTATATGGGCTTTGATGCCTGAAATAAATGGATAATAATAATAATGCACATTTACATAATCAGAATGCGGAAAGCTCGTAAAAGAATCGATGGAAAAATGATTAATATTTCCCGAAATAATAAAGTGTCACGTACCTAGAAGGAATTGCCGATTTTATTACCTTTGCGTAACCCAATTTTGAGTCAGCGTACGAGCGTAACCCTTACTAAGGGTCAAAGCACATTGATGTAATGTAGGGTAAAAATTAAAATCAACGGGTATTTTTCAACATTGGAGATTTGTTTGCACGAAAGGTTCAACCTGAATTCAGATCTTTACATCATTAAATTAGTTCGAAAGTCTGACAACCAGTCTCACCGAGGAATATCGTGTTAGCCAGTAACTGGGTTGTGGAGGTCAGATAGGCAGTAAAGTCCTATTGGTAATCAGATGCATCCGGTTAGACTGGAAGCCGGTACCAATATAGTTGACAAAAGGCTACGCAGATGATGATATCATTAAATTAGATCTCCCACCTGGACTTGAGTCACCTTGGGAAACCTGGAAGTCTTTAAACAGACTCCGGACCCACGAAGCAAAGCAAACCTGTTCAGTTAGAGATTCATAGACGACTCCGCCTTGGAGTGTAAATGTGGTGCTGTTCCACAAACGATGGGACGCTTAATATCGTGTCCTGCGTGTCCTGTCAGCTGCACGTTACAGGTACTGATGGACGCTGGTGATGACGCCAAACAAGTAGCCGAATTCTGGGCCGAAACCATTTAGATTGCTATATCGACACGTTAAAAAGATTAAATTTGTATTCACCCAAGACCTGTATTTCTCGTAGAGTCAGCAGAGCTGTATCCTGGTATCAACACCCACATTGCATCAGTAGTACCCTTGGAATTTCTTGCCGGTTCTTCTCCATAGGAAACGACCAATTGGAACCGGACACCTAGCTTCTGACGTTTCATAAGTGCTCATGAAGTTTTGTTTAAAACTAGCTAATGCCCGCGACTTCGTCCGCGTGAAATTTCTTCAAACCATTGCCATCAGTGAAAGAATTTTCGGAATCGGATTAGTAGTTCCGAAGATCATCCCCTACGTACAAACTAACCGATTTTACCTTTTTATAATATTAGTACCTACTCGTATAGGTACCTACAATATTTTAAGGTTGAGGTTGAGTTTGAGTAAGTTCCTGAGTAACATCAGAAATATTCTACTTTAACCACAATACGCCATAGAGGTAGTCTCAACTCTCAAGTTAAATTACTCCCTTAAGTATGTACAAGTCAGAGTGATAAAGATATATTGGAGGTCGCAAACATTTTTTACAATTTAGACTCTTTACATGGAAAGTCACTCGCCATGAAATGGTCGGTAAAGAGCGGTCATCTATATATATAAAAGAAGGTTGTGTTAGTTACACTATTTATAACTCAAGAACGGCGGAACCGATTTGGTTGAAAATTGGTGGAGAGGTAGCTTAGAACCAGGAGACGGACATAGGATACTTTTTTTTGGTAGGTGTAGTGTAGGTGTAGGGTAGGACTAGTGTAGGAGTAGGGTAGGAGTAAGGGTAGGGTAGGAGTAGGGTAGGGTTAGGGTAGTAGTAGTGTAGGAGTAGGGTAGGGTAAGGGGTAGGACACCACGCGAACGAAGTAACGCCGGGCAGCTAGAAATAATTTATATGGCAAAACAACGTTTTTCGGGTCAGCTAGTAAGAAGTACTTATATTTTTTGAAACTTTGGGGGACTTGGGTTTTTGATGGAGTCGTCACTTGGAGTTTAAAAGTTGAATAAAGATGTTCTTGTGCGGGTTTACATATTGTTTAAAATGGGGCTCGTGGCTAAATGCTAACAGCCGGGTTGATCGAAGGTTAAGCTGCGCTCGCCGCGGTCGGATCGTGGATGGGTAACCAACCAATACATTATCGAGACCCCTCTGTGTCTCGGAAAGCACGTTAAGCCATTGATCCCGGCTGTCATTCGTAGATCTATAGAGGTATGAGGAACAGCGTGTAAAGTTCACTCAACCTCCATAGAAAAGGGAGGATCCTCCGACCAGACGGGTGTTGTGTCTGGCGGGCAACTGCCCACTGATTCATGTTAGTCCGTTGTATATATGCTAGTTGCGCGGTAAACTCTACTTGCGAGATGCAGGATTTTGCGTGACGTCAGTATGACGCGTAGTTCGTATGTGGCTTTGTAGATACCGCTACAGATCTTTGACAGTCGTCACTGGTAATCAGAAGCCCAAAAATCCAACGACCAGACTTACCGAGGCGTATCATCGTATTACCCAGTAACTGGGTTGCGCCATGTAAAATACAGGTATGGTTGCATCTGGTTAGACTGAAATCCGACCCCAACGTGATTGGGAACAGGTGAGGCTGATGGATTGTTATTTTAATTGAAAACGTGAGACGAGAATGTAATATTTTGGGATGATTTTCCTAAAGGGAACGTTACTGTGTTCCCGTTTAAGGAACGGATTACCGTACTGATAACATTACATGCATTTTATACTAAGCACAGGCTGAAATTACAAGCCTGTTTATACTTTGTTTCTAGATGACGGGCAAAATGCTTTTTACACATAAGTTGATGAGCAGCACATCTGCAAGCTACCCGAAACTGTCAAATGTTCCCAATCAACTTTGAACCTTAAGCTTTAGCGATAAAGTTGAAAATCTACTAAAGAAATTTGACAGATTGTAGTAGCTTGATGTGCTGGCGTCTGTACACAGGAAAACATCGTGAGGAAACCGGCGTGTCCGAAAATCAAAAATTCAATGATATGTGACATCTACCGAGGAGGCCTGTGTCCCAGAAGTGGGAACATTAAAGGAACGTACCAGCTTATAATGTTCCCACATTATAGGCTGGTACGTATAATGTACACAGTAGAAACGAGACCTATGTAAAAGTTCTTGCAGTTAACAACTGCAAAGTAATTGCGTAATACACTATCAACAGCAATGGCTTTCATTTTGACAGTTCAACAACATTCATTGCGTTATTTACGTTGCTGAGCAAACAAATTTTTCGATCATATGAAGCAATGGATTAGCAATATCGATTCTGAGTATGTTTGAAAGTGTGTTACGCAAATAGAGTGCTGGTTTATGCAGAGCACTTAACATCAAAATATCTGCGAAAAAAAAACACTGCTTTCGCGCTTTAATTCCCAAACATGTAAACAAATATGCATTTTTGTAAAAACAACTTTAAAACCCACATATAAACTTCAGTTTGCGCGACAATTTCAAACATTTTTATGACTTTTTCAATGGTACTCGTCAATCTGAAATGAACTTAATTCACTCTATCATAAAGTTGATATTCTTACTAGTGCAAATAACATCAATAGGAAACAAAAGGACTTGAGTAGACTTTACGTATCCGTTTAATAACGTAATTACTTACAGCTCATTTCCTTAAAACCATTTCTGAAATTTTTGAGAACCGTGTTTCAAGATCGAGTGGAAAACCTGAAAGAAAATGTATTTCGTGGCTTTAAAGACGCTTGGAAAGTGGAGAGAGCCACTTTATACTAAGAGTACTTCACAGGATTAGGAGCGGAAACCTCTTAGCATGAAAATGCCGGCATTTTAGAAGAAAAAGCTACACATGACAGAATTAGCGGAGAACGGAAAGTATTTTGCTATTTTTTGTCGAAAAAACAGGGGTATTTTTAAACAGTTTTAGGTTAAACAAAATTAAAACAAATTTTCTATCTTTATTAGGGTTTTTTAACTATAATTTGACATAGTAACCACAACCTGTGGGGTAATTGCGTAACACAGTAACGGTTGATTTTACCAAAGTCAGATATCGTTTATCCGTGGGAAATCCGTTACAGTTCTAGTATGGAAAAACTGTAACTATTATACATATATGTTGAGGTGAAGTGTGAAAAGTTATAAATAGAGAAAGTATCAAAGTGTGATTATTTTGTTTGGTTGTATTTTGGTAGCTACTTCACAATTAAATGACAGAAAACGACTATAGGCCGACCGCTTAACTGAGACGTTGCCTGAGGTAGCAGCGCGGTGCGGGAAGGTGTGGTGACGTGATGCGAGAGCTCAGTGATTCGTCAACTTGTGACAGCTGTCACCCCTCCCGCACCGCGCAGCTACCTCAGGCAACGTCACAGTTAAGCGGTCGGGCTATAGGCAGAGGTGTAACAAACACCCTCATTTTGCCAGTAATTTTTGTCTTATTTTTAATAGGGGGCAAGTCTATTGCCATCAACCGGGTAAAAAGACTCTTGACAGCTACTCATCATCTGCCTAGCCTTTTCCCAACTATGTTGGGGTCGGCTTCCAGTCTAACCGGATTCAGCTGAATACCAGTATTTTACATGGAGCGACTGCCTATCTGACCTCCACAACCCAGTTACTGGGTAATACGATACCCCTTGGTAAGACTGGTTGTCAGACTTTTGGGCTTCTGACTACCCGTAACGACTGTCAAAGATCCACGAATGACAGCCGGGACCAACGGCTTAACGTACTTTCCGAGGCACGGAGGGGTCACGGTTTGTAAAGATGATCACCCATCCACAGACCAACCGCGGCAAGCGTAGCTTAACCTGATCGATCGACCTGTTATTATTTAGCCACCGGCCCCTCCTGACTGCTACTAAAACCTAAAAATAATATGCATACACTGATGCAACGTTGATCTTTCCCAACAATTTATTAATCCACAAAATATCCTCATTTTATATAAGCGTATAAAGCTTGATAGACTTACATTTTCATACATAGAAGATAAACAGAAAAAGGCAACTCATGCAAAATGATTGTTTTGTATACAAATGGGTACTGTTTGATATATGGTTTATTTACTTTTACGAGGGCAGGCCATTCTATGAAATATGCTTATCTCGGGTACATGTGGGTTTGTAGATTTTTAATAAAATGGCTGCCTGCTGGCCTTTTTTATTTTTTTGCACTAACCAAATTATGTCAATTAAAATATAGGGAACTAGGGGTCTTACCACAAAATCTTAAACACTTGCTCAACGTGTATCTAACGTCAGTGTTACGTCAAAGTCCATATAAATATGTCGTGAAATCAATCAAAATAACAAATAAATAAAAAACTAAAAGGTGTTCAGCCTAAACAACTGATAAACACTATTTTGTGGTAGTAAGGTAGATGTTTTTCAATTGGAAGTAAAGAGAACAAAGGGATTTTTAAAGTTAAGTAAAGGCTCCTTCAAACAGGCGCGACACGACACGCGACACAAAGGCACCGCAAGTCGCGCAACGAGCTGTGCCTATGTGTCGCGCGCGATTATACCACGTATCGCGCCTGTTTATAGGAGCTTTAATGATTTGCGACTGTTGACCATACATTTTTGACGTTTAAACATCTCTCAACTTGATGAGCCTGTAGCGGTATCTACAACGCCACATAAGAACAACGCGTCATACTGACGTCACGCAAAATCCTGCATCTCGCAAGCAGAGTTTACCGCGCAACTAGCATGGATACAACGGCCCGACGCGACATAATCATCGGGCAGTTGCCCGCCAGACACAACACCCGTATGGTCGGAGGATCCTCCCTTTTCTATAGAGTATGAGTAAACTTTACACCCTATTCCTCATACCTCTATTATAGGTAAGCCACGTTTTTAAATAAACGGATTTTTTTTGTTCAGTAGGTACTCTTTCACCAGGGTCGTATTAAGTTCTTATAAAATAGGTGATGTTAAGGCCGTATTTAAAGCAATGTTTCGGTAAAAACGAAACGAAAAAAACGGTAATTTTTGTCTGACTTAGGAAGCCACTTAAAAACCTCACGGTTTACAAAGTTTAAAAAATTTAATGCAGAATAAAGTAAAAACCTTTTATATATATATTTCCTACACCAAAGAAAACTAGCACTGCTTTTTCTTCTAATAAAAGCAATAAGCTAGCATTGCCTGCATCAAGTCGTCAACATAGCTACGCTACGGTAGCTAAGCTCCCTAGACTCAGAACAATTACTTGCGATGCAGACAAATATTTGTCCCTTCCCTGTAACCTGGGATCCACAAAGCTAAAGCTATTTAGGAGCTAAGACGCTGCAACGACCCAGACGTCAAAATTGGATTTTTTCACAGACTTATTCCGTGTGATCTCTGACGAGGAGTTAAATAATCCTAACTAAATTTATAAAGAAGAAGAAGAAGGTGAAGGAAAACATCGTGAGGAAACCGGCATGTCCTAGAACCAACAATTTGAAGACATGTGACATCTGCCAATCCGCACTGGGCCTGCGTGGTGGATTACGGCCCACTCCCTCTCACCGAGAAGAGACCTGTGTCCCAGCAGTGGGAACATTATAGGCTGATTATGATTATGAAATTTATAAATGCGAAAGTGAGTTTGTTTGTTTGTAACGCTTTCACGCTGAAACGGCTGAACCGATTTGGATGATATTTGGCACACAGATAGAGCATGACCTGGCTAAGGCTATAGACTACTTTTCTTCTAATCCTGGGTCGCAGACAATGTCGCGAGCAAGAGTTGGTGAAAAGTAATAGGGGTCCACGCTAAGTAATAACAGCCAAGGTCTACGATTGCCGAAGTCGGTTCGTCGATGGGTGACCATCGCCTATATATTGAGGCCCTCCGTGTCTCACCCGGCTGTCATTTGTAGATCTTTGACTGTCGTTACGTGTAGTCAGAAGCCCGAAAGTCTGACAACCAGTCTTACCAACGGTTATCTTGTAACCCAGTAACTAGGCCGTGGAGCTGAGACAGGTAGTCGCTCCATGTAAAATACTGGTATTCAGCTGCATCCGGTTAGACTGGAAGCCGACTCCAAAATAATTGTAAGCACTTAGGTAATGTACAGCTACATTCACCAAAATAATTAGATAACATTAATAAACTATGAAAGCACTGAATATTGCTCTCACGGCACGGAACCCTAAAAACGTTGTTATTGGGAATTATTACGTGAATGGTTCCCAATAAAGACGCAATTTTTCAAAACGAAACCAGGGTTGCGTAAACTAAATACAGCGGAAACTTTCATCAGCTGTTCATCCAGCAGAAACAAGAGATAAATCGTCCAACAAAGGTTCTGCACAAATTCTGCTGATTGTATTAGAATTCTTGTTTTCATTTCAATAAGTAAGGTTAGTAATCTTGTTGTTTTTGAAATGTTTCAATTTATTTAAAAGAAAAGAGGTGCCTTTTTGTTTCTTTTGTCAAATATTTTATTTAATAATTTTTTGGTGATGTTACTTTTTCGGCTGTCTCGGTAAGTATCGGTATTCTGTACCTCTACCATGAGTTGTTATCGAAAACTTACTCGCTAGCGTAAAACTCGCTAGCGTATTAACGTCGATCGAATAGATTTCGATAATGCTTGCACCATGAGTTTCACGGAGTCTTACGCAGGCGCTAAGGTAAACTCGATAGATCGTGTCGTATGGAACGTCACTTCCTTAAGTTTTGTTTCTTTCTTTCTCAGTAATAAGGAGAGAGAACGGCATATATTATGCTCAAAATGTAGTGCTATCGCCTATGCTTAAAATGTTATGATAGGCAATAATCCGACTAAATAGAATGGTTGGCGGTTAGTGAACTTTTTAAAGGATTTAGTAGTTTTTCAATTTTTATTCCTTATATGTCACTGTTGTGTCATCGAGTGTCGTTCAATTTGTAATTTTGTTGACATTGTGTGGTTTACGGCGTTATATAATAAAATTCAGTGAAATAAGTTTACAAAAAGACAATAATACAATGAGGACCAGTGTGGCATAATTTTTAGAAACTGCACCAATCCTGTCACTTCTGCGCTAAGAATCGCCGGTTCATTTGTCGCATGGAGCAAAAAGTTGTGTGATCCAATCTTCCAAAGAAAGATACCTAATTGCTCCGGGTCTGGGTGTTTGTGCATGTGAGATTTGTGTTTGTAAATGCACCCACGATACAGGGCAAATTCTAGTGTCCAATGTTTAAAGAAAAAATCGTGTATTTAGTAGGTACTAAGTATGTGTCCCTTATTTTGTTAAATATGCTGTATGTTTCCCATATACTAATACAATAAATGAAAAGGTTGTTTAAGTAAAATGTCTTTTATTTAAATTTAAGTTAATATTCATCACAGAAAGCCTCCTAGGTAGCTGCGTATGCCCCGCCCATTGATAAGCTAGAATTTCATTTTCCTGTATTTTATTCACGTTGTTTACGTCGTTGGTCTTGAAACTCAGCGGCAGCCTACATATTCCATGCTAAATAAGCCCTTCCAGACATTATTTTGAATCAAAATACTCAAAAACGTATATAATTTCAATGTAAACATATGTTTCACACGTCAAAATGCTAGTGAGTAACGTAACTACTATCGTAAGCGTATTTTTCGATAGCGTCTGTCAAATTATTGACTCATGGTGCCGTTTTGTATGCGTTAGTGACTATCGAATAGATTACGTTAGGTTTCTTACCTATCGAAATCTATAGTACTCGTGGTACGAATTTTAATTCTTTCTGTGACCGCTAGGGGCGCTGTACAATATTTCATACATATTATTTACGGAGACGCTAGCGAGTTTTGGCAGTGCAAACTCATGGTAGAGCTACTGGCAATGTCTGTCGAGTTAAAACGTCATAATGAAGCGAGATACGAGGGCCAAGTGACAGTGGCCAGTGATATAAGCTTTTCGGTACGTAAGGGGCTGTTTCCACGAGCGAGAGAATCGCGGTGATGTCTCGCCGTGCCATCAAATTTTCGCCGCGATGATATCGCCGTGTGGAAACACGTTCTAAGAGAGTGTATAGAAATACGTGGCACGACAAAAATATCGCCGCGATTTTCTCGCTCGTGGAGACGGCCCCTTAAGTAGGTCCCATATATTTTTGACCGTTTTCACCTTCTCTATCGTTTATAACTGAAGAATTTAACTTTTACCGTGTCCGTACATATGTAATTGATTTCTACATCCCTCGAGAACCCCTTATACATACACTTAAGTATTTATTAAGTTTAGTTCTCAGATAAGATAATTAAAAACTTACTAAATTATAGCAAAAATTGTGTTAGCAAAACAAACAAGAAAAGAAAAATATTCTCAACGAGCACGAATTAGTGAATTTCCTTCATCCCCAAAAAATGTACCCATGGACTCCCAAGGCCAATGTTAACAACTTTCGGACAAAATGGCCGACAGACAGATCTCTCAACTGTTTACATCGCACACAAAAATATAAGAATCTTAATACTTTTGCCTCAGTAATAAATTCTGACTGTTTAGATAAATAGAAAAAGTTTTCCTTATTATTTAAATATGGAGTATGCTGCCGGAAGTTTGTCTCTGATATTTGAAGAAAGAAGCTTTTTCTGTATGTTTTTTTATGTATCTAAGTTATGTAGATACTCATTTTGCAAATATTATTTCTGTGACACGTTGTGTATGTTATAGTTCATGCACAGTTATTTTAACTCTGACAGCAGTAACCTACTTAATAGGAACCTTACAGTAATGAAAATAAATATCACAATGATTTTGACAGACTGAGAATAAAGATCACTGTGATTTGGACAATCATGCAAAATCAGAAGTAAAAATAATTAAAAAAAAAATAAACCGACTTCAAAAAGAAACTAACTCAAAATTATGAAATAATTTTAATTTCGGAAGTCGGTGCCTTTGGGATCTGTATTTAAAGTTTTAGTTTTTTGCCACCGACTTCCGAAATTAAAGTTATTTCATAATTTTGAGTTAATTTCTTTTTGAAGTCGGTTTAATTTTTTTAAATTATTTTTTTATTTCGTAATTTTTAGTTTTTGCACTAGAATTTGACCAAGGTTTTGAGATGTTTTCCCTTTGACACTACAGTCTACACCCGTAGCTCGTATCAATAAGCCAGGCCGTCACACTTTCACGTCTTAGTCCATATCTTGAAAATTACTGGCTCGATTTTGATGAAACTTGCACTGTTCCCTAAGTTGAAGTAAATGTAAGCCAATAAAAATATAATAATGGTCGCGATCCGATTAATAGTTACGGAGATATGCGTGGACAAACATACATACATACGTCTATATAATTTTGTCTATTTGTTTGGAAGCCCGAATAGATTGTCATAATTATGTGAATATAATGCAATTCCAATAATATTACATACATACGTGTCGAATTGATAACCTCCTTTTTTTTGAAGTCGGTAATAATAACTTCGAACGGACTGTAGCTATAGTGCTACATCATCTGCCTAGCCCTTTCCTAACTGTGTTGGGGTCGGCTTCCAGTCTAACCGGATGCAGCTGAATACTAGTATTTTACATGGAGCGACTGCCTATCTGACCTCCACAACCCAGTTACTGGGTAATACGATAAAGATAAAGATAAAGGGACCAACGGCTTACGTGCTTTCCGTGGCACGGAGGGGTCTCGGTATGTAAAGATGGATAAGGCAAAATAAATTGTGTAAATAGGGTAATCCGTTTTGAAGTTATTAGGGATTTTGGATAGTAAAAATTTACAAATGTAAAATTTTATAGGTATGTATTTGTTCTGTAAACTTTTTTTATTGAATTGTTTTGTTTTAATATTGTAGAATAAGCTCAACAATAAATCAAACAACTAGATACGAGTGCCACTACCACGATAGTTTTTTGTGCATAAGCCAAAGTTGACAACCCTCGCGCGACCGCCGAGCGTAGGTATGAAACGTGAAGTACAAACATGTGATTGCCTTCTGTACTATCTGTAGTTTGTGATAATGACCTAAGAACCGAGTTGTAGATGAAACAATATGGCGGAATTTTGTGTAACTTTGTACGGGTATAATGTTCTTGGAATAAATGATTTATTATTAATCAGAAGAGATGGGGCGTTCTAATTGAAGTACAAAGGAGACTACACAAAACAAAGCAAATTAAGCAGATTCGAGTAATTTCATTAAAGGTTGAAAAGTACGTGGAATTACCTAATGACTCTTTTGTGTGGTATTAGATTTCTGAGAATAATGAGGAAATTATCTAGTAGAAACAAAACGGTAATAGTATTGTCAGTTGAAAGGATATTATTCGTAATTCAGCTTTGTTACAATTAGTTGTAATGGCAGTCATGTCATTTGGTTAAAATAGGTTTTTATGATGCAATCTATCTCTCTGCCAAATTTTATCGAAATCCGTTCAATGGTTTAGGCGTGAAAAGGTAACAGACAGACAGAGTTACTTTCGAATTTATAATATTAGTATGGATTAGAGGGCTAACCTCATCATCTGCCTAGCCTTTTCCCAACTAAGTTGGAGTCGGCTTCCAGTCTAACTGGATGCAACTGAGTACCAGTATTTTACATTGTACGATTGCCTGACCGCCATAATCCAGTTACTGGGTAATACGAAACCTCATAATAAGACTGGTTGTCAGACTTTCGGGCATCTGACGACCCGAAACGACTGTCAAAGATCCACGAATGACAGCCGGGACCAACGGCTTAACGTGCTTTCCGAGGCACGGAGGGGTATTGGTATGGAAGGATGTCACCCATCAATCCAGCGGTAAGCATAGCTTAACATGATCAATCGACCCGTGCGGCTGTTATTAGCTACTATTAGAGGGCTAGGCTATAACATAACTTTAGTTCGAAACCCCCCGTTGACCCCGAGTTGACTGCCCCGCCTGGTCTCGTGGTTGCAAGCGCGACTGCTGAGCGTGTGGTCCTGGGTTCGATTCCCGGGTCGGACAAAGTGTTATTGGTTTTTCCATTAGGAAATTCTTAGTAACAGTCCGAAGATTGGAAGTTGGCGGTCTAATACCCCCGTGCCTCGGAAAGCACGTAAAGCCGTTGGTCCTGCGCCTGAACTCTCCCCGGTCGTGTCGGATTGCCGTCCCATCGGACTATGAAAGTAAAGGAACAGAGAGTGCACCTGTGTTTACGCACACATTTGTGCACTATAATATCTCCTGCGTACCTGGCTAATCTCCATTGAGATTGGCCACCGTGACCGAAAACGGTCGGGGAGGCTATTATTATTAGTTCGAAAATGGCTACATAAATATATATTCTACAAAATAAAACACTCCTTAATCATGATTGCCAACTTGCCGCCGTAATCAAGTAAAAGTGGGGTCGAAAGCAAATCAAAAAGACTTCGTTCATTCCTCGAGGTGACGACAGTAATTAATTGAAAGGAATTGGACCCCCTCGTCCCGAACTGGATGGGAAATCAATCCTTAGGGAGTATTAGTGGAAGATATTGGTTCTTTTGTTTTGTTGCTACGGTTTCAATTATAATTGGGTATCTTTGTAAATGTTGGATAAATGATAAATGATTTTATTCCTGTATGGGCGAATTTTGCCCGTGGCTAAATAATAACAGCCGCACAGGTCCATAGGCTTGCCGCGGTTGGTCTGTGGATGGGTGACCATCTATACATACCGTGACCCCTCCGTGCCTCGGAAAGCACGATAAGCCGTTGGTCCCGGTTGTCATTCGTGGATCTTTGACAGTCGTTACGGGTAGTCCGAAGCCCGAAAGTCTGACAACCAGTCTCACCAAGGTGTATCGTAGTTATTACCCAGTAATTGGGTTGTGGAGGTCAGATAGGCAATCGTTCCATGTAAAATACTGGTATTCAGCTGCATCCGGTTAGACTGGAAGCCGACCCCAACATGGTTGGGAAAAGGCTAGGCAGATGATGGGCGAATTTTACGAAACTTTTATACCTAGCATATATCTTATGCTGAGAATAAATTTAGAATTTTTGACAGTTTTTCTATACTGGAACTGTCAGATGGAATACCTACGAAACTGAAACCTAACGTAATTTTTTTTTTAAATTTTTGTGTCTTTTTAACTGTTTGTTCTGGCTAATCTCTAAAACAGCTGGACCGATTTTGACGTGACTTTCATTGGCTGATAGCTGATGTTATACGGAGTAACTTACGCTGCTTTTATTTTAGAAAAAAAAAAACACTATTTCTGAAATCCGCGCGGGCTAGTAGATTTTTTTTTTGAAAAATTAACCAAATTCGGATAAACCGAACGTCGTTTTGACGTGACAACGTCTTAAATTAGGTTGCGACTGGGAGTCACTTATGAAAAAGTGTAACGCTCGGTAACGTTACGATGAGTCACCGAACGAGAGAGAGGCCCGCCGAATGCCTTGCGTCTCTCTCCCACTCAACTATGATCGGATGATCGGTCGTTGTCACGTAAAATCTTCGCCCGTAAAACCGACTTTACAGGCAACCATTTTTTTTCTATGCAATTCAAACAAAAATCAGTTTGAATTATTGATATTTGGATAGGACAACGACTGTCGGTTCAACTAGTTAATTTAATAATAAAATCATACCAATGAATACTCCCGGTTTGGAGAAATCGATTTGCTACCCTTCATCGTAACGAAGATTGAAATGTTTTAGTTTACCAATACCCACAGTAATTGGCAAGTGACTCATCGTATTCAATTTGACTTCACAATTTCACCACAATCAGTTGACCCAAATCACTTTGTCTCCCCTCATCAAAATGTAAATTAGACTCATCTGAACTGCACCCAAAAATATCCTTATTACAAAGAGTCATCGACCTCAATTCAAGCAAACTTTTAACTCCCGAAAGCATTCCCTGAATCTCACACTTTGTAGTTTTCGAGATATCCTTACTTTTCGCCATCCCTTTCACACCCATACTGGGAATGTTTAGTGTGAAAGGGAAGAAAGATAAAGTATCTAGTGTTGTTCGTCGGTCCGCATTTGTAATCCGATATCCGTGTGCGGGCAACGGGTGACGGATTATAGTGACGTGCACAATCGATTTATCGATTGTCGATAGGATTAATTAGCTGTGGGTTAGGTGACTTAGTTTGCGATGTTGTTGCTGGATATTGGCTGTTTTCTGTGTAAATGAGAGTCGCGTTACGATAAATGGGAAATGTGGATGGAATCATGGCGAACCATGGTCGTATTTGTGTGTTACAAAGGTTCCAATGTTGATCAATAGAGGTATTAATGATGTAATGAGATGAAATGGAATTGTTTATTCTGTAAATAGAATATCGGAACCACTTCTATACTTCATATAAAAAAAAACTGGCCAAATACGAACCGGACTCGCACACGAAGGGTTCCGTACCACAAGGCAAAAACGCCAAAAAAAAAACCCGTTTGTTGTATGAGAGCCCCCCTTAAATATTTAATTTATTCTGTTTTAGTATTTGTTGTTATAGCGGCAACAGAAATTGACGACGAGCACGACGTCAATTACGAAGACGTTCTTATTATGTGTTTACAAGTAAACAAATTTTAATAAAGGGTCTGTTCTCTCTATTGTTTTTTAATACATAAAAACATTTTTACTTTGTAAATAAAAAAAAAACAATGTTTATGTTGAAGCTTTGTTTACAATTTCTTTATTATTCATAAAAAAAAATAGAAATGAGCAAGACTCTCCTTTGTAGTACACGACGAAAAATACTAGAGCAAATGCATTGAAATATAAACGGGAAAGGAAAAACAGCTAAGGCAAACTAGCTATCCGTCTGTTTACATGCAAAAATAAAACGCATTGGACAAGCGAGGTCAAAGAGGCCAGGCCAGAGACAAAAGGAAAAACTAGATTGTTCCTGACAGAATTATTATTTATTTGTTTTAAAAGAAACTTTTATGCGCCATTATAGACTGGCATTTTTGTTAGAAAGCAGTCTGTGACAGCCACTCCTTAGCTAAATGTGATTAAATCTTCACATTTAAAATGGTTTATCACACTAATATTATAAAGGTGAAAGTTTGTGAGTGTGTGTATGTGTGGGGGTGTGGGGGTGTGTTTATATGTTTGTTATTTCTTCACGCTCAAACGGCTGTACCAATTTTGATAAAATTTTGTATGGAGGTAGCTGACACTCTGGATTAACATATAGGCTACTTTTTATCCCGATATTCCCACGGGATCGACATTTACGCGGGTGAAACCGCGTGGCGCAGCTAGTGATACATAAATTCATCAATACTTGCTGACTTCGTACCGCCTCAGAATCAAAAAAGCCGTTGTATACAAAATGTATGAGATAATAAATATCTTCATTATTATTACTTTGTTTTCGTGAATTTTTCCCATGTTTTAATTTCTGCTATTCGGGGCGGAGACAAATCCAACAAATCAAAGATCATAACAATCGGTACAACCGTTCGTGAGTTACAAATAGGCGACCTAACCTGACTTTACGTTATTTCTAAAGATTGTACCTGGATGACCTGGCGAAAACATCACAAAACAACAACAAAAAAAAAGAGGAAAGCAACAACATCAGCTGTCAAACTCGTATTCAAACCGCTTCCCAACTAAAAACCAGTAGAATGTAATATTTACAAATAATTTTAAGCCGGAACGAACCGACAGTCGCTGACAAGTTATGATGTCCGGCCGTCATCGATTACGAAATGTATCGATAATAAATCCAATCAGTGCCCATCACTAGTGACGTGTTCCCGTTAATCCAAACAACACTACATACTAACTTCATGTCAATTGTCATCTGTTTTTGTCACGTGTGTAATGTTAGGAGTGACAGATTTAGATTTGGCAATGTTTCAGGATTATGACCGAACTGGGCCGATTTTAATGAAAGGTAGAGGGGCACATACGAAATAGGGAAACAAGAAAAAAAATTGCAACATAGAAAGAAAATCATTCAATTATAGACTCAGACGGAGACGCAAGCAAAACTAGTTCAAAAGCTACAGAACCATCACAAAAATTATGACCACGACAACATTCATAATACTTTGTGTTACTACCCTCATATGCATAAATATTTTACGATGCAGCCTCATAGAGATAACGACACTATAAAGATAATGAAAACTGTGTTCTTACAATTAGAATGTTCTAGCAAATGCTGGGTATACTTACCGAGTATCTCAGCAGGATTTTACAGATAACAAACATTTTATGATTTTCTTTCATTACTTGGGATTCAGTGGCTAGTTATTTTAGTGTGGTATGTAATACAGGATGTTACTGGAAAGGAATGTAGGTTGATAGTGTTTCGGTAACTAACTAATCCTACAGGTTTTAAATCAGAAGTTGTTTCTTAGGGTTCCGTACCCACAGGGTAAAAACGGGACCCTATTACTAAGACTCCACTGTCGGTCTGTCACCAGGCTGTATCTCATGAACCGTTATAGCTAGACAGTTGAAATTTTCACAGATGATGTATTTCTGTTGCCGCTATAACAACAAGTACTAAAAACAGAATAAAATAAATATTTAAGGGGGGCTCCCATACAACAAACGTGTTTTTTCGGCGTTTTTGCCTTGTGGTACGGAACCCTTCGTGTGCGAGTCCGACTCGTACTTGGCCAGTTTTTTTATAACATTTTGCAAAGGTAGATATTTGCTTGAAGTGGCTTGAAGTCATCATTTCTTGCCTTGAAGAATTACAACTTTTATGAATAAACCCCTGCTATACAGGGTTATTGGAAAAACACCAACAACCTCTTAAGAGGTCATTGTACTCATCATAATGAACAACTTTTACTATGGGACCTAACCTGAAATCGCGAAAAAAAATCTGCTGTTCCCATTTGACGAGTTATTTAAACGAACATAAATGTAGGGAATAGCTGTTTTTTTTTTCGAGATTTCAGGTTTGGTGAGTACAATGACCTCTTAAGAGGTTGTTGGTGTTTTTCTAATAACCCTGTATATCTATTAGTAGGATAACAGTAATTGATAAATAAGTATTTCTAATTTCATTGGTAAGTTAAAACGTTGACAGGAGTTTATCTAGATATCTTTCTTTTAATGATACACTTTTCCTGGCATTGCTTCATACACACAAACACACATAAACTCAGCATCTTAATTGCGTAACACACTATCATGTCAACTAGTTGAAACTATAACTAGTTAAATATTACTAGTTGATACTATTGTTGTCACTAGTTGTCACTTCACTAGTTGAACTGTCAAAATGTACTGATAGTGTGTTACACAATTACCCCTCTAGCCTGCTTCCCATTCAAGGGTATGCAGAAACTAAAGATTACCAGCTGCTACGAACCTTACATACTCCTTTATGATAGATAATGTTTGTATCTCCATACTAATATTATAAATGCGAAAGTGTATCTGTCTGTCTGTCACCTCCTCACGCTTAAACCGCTAAACCGATTTAGATGAGATTTGGTATAGAGATAGTTTGAGTCCCGGGAAAGGACACAGTATAGTTTTCATCCCGATATTCCCACGGGATCGACACTTATGCGGGTGAAACCGCGGGCCGCTGCTAGTTAAGAAATAAATCCTAATACTCATCTTAGGAAGTCTTACAAGTGTTAAGACAACCATACAGAAACAATTACTCCTTGAACATTCCCCACAAACAGCCAGCCCTGCTCGTAACCCGATATATTTTGTACCATTTTCGGTCCGTTCCATATATGGTACAGATTGAATGGCAGTTTGTTGTGTAACCATATATTATACTCTAAGCTTTTATACAGACAGTCCCATTCAATGAAAAGGGTATCACGGTATGGGGTTTCTGTTAAACTGGTAAACAAATGTTGTAGGTAAGTAGGGTGAAGTATTTATTATGGGTTTCAAACCAGTAACGTAATAAACTGACAACGCTCAAATACTTATATCATCATCTGCCTAGCCTTTTCCCAACTATGTTGGGGTCGGCTTCCAGTATAACATGCAGCTGAATACCAGTATTTTACATGGAGCGACTGCCGATCTGACCTCCACAACCCAGTTACTAGGTGATACGATACCCCTTGGTAAGTCTGGTTGTCAGACTTTCGGGCTTCTGACTACCCGTAACGACTATCAAAGATCCACTAATGACAGCCGGGACCAACGGCTTAACGTGCTTTGGTAATTGAGATGGCAGAACAAGTAATTAGACTCCTACCTAAAGGATTGGCCTTAAAAAATGGGAAGACTGAAGAAAGGCCCGTATTTACTAGCACTAGGAAACTTCTCAATGAGACGTTCATTGAGATATAGGTACGTATTTATGAATGCACTGTTGGATTTTCAACGATCATCTTAGTGCCGAAACTTCAAACGATGATATAACATTTTTCAAAACTCAATTCTACAGAATCCCAACTGTCTATTCCGAACAAACTATATCCGGCTCTCATCCATATTCTTTTAACCGGATGACGTCATAACTTCCGCTTTACTTGAGCAACTCCCAGGATATTACGTCAGCAATAATAGGAATCGCTTCAATAATACATCCAGCAACAATTGTTTAGACGAATCAAGGAAATGTACATACTTTGATAAAAGCTTTTTCTTCCAAGAATCGGGATGAAACAAAGACGCATTTAGTGTTTCCGGATACAAGAAAATTGGGAATAGTGATTGAAATCCTACCCTCCATCCTATGTGTGCGACGAAGCGGGAATATCAATAGTGGTTTCTAGGATACGAGAAAGTAACATCACGTATGTATTCCCCGGACGGGGGCTATCCCCGTCTATGCAGAGGTACCCATACACCCACCTTTCCGCATACCATAACCATAACCATAATCAGCCTATAATGTTCCCACTGCTGGGACACAGGCCTCCTCTCGGTGAGAGGGAGTGGGCCGTAATCCACCACGCCGGCCCAGTGCGGGTTGGTAGATGTCACATGTCTTCGAATTTTTTGGTTCTAGGACATGCCGGTTTCCTCACGATGTTTTCCTTCACCGTTTTGAGAGCAGTGGTGATGAAATAATTTACACAAAGTAAAGCGCCTGTCTGGGTTCGAACCTACGACCTACAACTCGTAAGTCGCGGCCGTTACCACTTGGCCACCACTGCTGCATTTCCGCATGTAATGTTAAAATTCCCATGTTACAAGGACAGTGTTTCAGCTGCTGCCGCTGTGTTCGGCTTTGTAATAATGGACGGTAGGTATAAATCTGTTGTATTGTATTAAGTATTCGGAACCTCTGAAGTTCTGAACATAAAAAAACTCTTTAACAAAAAAATAATAACTGAAAAGCAAAAAATAATAAACTTTTTTTTATTTAGCCTTAATAACTAAGTTCTTATGCTAATGTAAGTATACCTAAGTAATTTTGAGTCGGCGCTAAACAGGCAAATTAATTAATCTTTGTTCATTGATTGTTTGGCGCCGACTCAAAACCCATCCACAGACCAACCTGGCAAGCAATTTTAATTAAATATTTTTCTCAATAATTAAGATTAAAAAATACTTCAGACATATTAATCGACTGGTGTCGCTGACTGTAGGTACCCATTATTTTTTTCACAACACGTTCGAAGTAGAAGCGATTGTCACCATCAAAAGAAACGTGATCGAACAAAAATCAATCATGTAGGTATCTAACACAACACAAAGCTTATAATTGATTGCATTTAATACGTCGCCGTCGCGTCGTCGGCGTGTCTCAAAGGCTCTAAGTACCAGAGGCAAGTGAATTGCCATTAGGTTTGACATGTTCTTTAGATCGTTGACTTATGAAGTCACTGCAATGAGGAAATATTCACTATGATTGTAAGGAAGCGGTATTATCGGTGTGTCAAAGAATATATTAACTTAGGCATTTTTTGAGGAATTTATATGTGGTAGCTGTCTCGATATGTAAGTCTATAGACGTCCACTGCTGGACATTCATAATGAGCCTATAAAGTTCCCACTGCTGGGACACGGGCCTCTTCTCAGTAAGAGGGAGTGGGCTATAAATCCACCACGCGGGCCGATTGCGGGTTGGTGGATGTCACATATCTTCGTATTCTTGGTTATAAGACATGCCGGTTTCCTCACGATGTTTTCCTTCACCGTTTTGAAAGCAGTGGTGATGAAAACAAATTACACACAGTAATATGCCTATCTGGATTCGAACTCACGACCGACACGAAAGTCAGGGCAATTACCACTGCTGGACATTTTATGCCTCTCAAATAAATTTATATCTGCGCACAAGAACATAATATTGTGATCACTAATCACTTGAGATGAGACAAGCTGTTTACCTTTTACAATCATAACCTTTATACACATTTCAGAGTGTGTATTTTCAAAAATGTGTTTGTTATGATGAAAAGTTCGGAGAGAATAATCCTTGGAAGTTTTAACTAGCATAAAGTTTGGACATTACGCATCGCATTTTGTAAACAACTATTACATATTACAAACTTAGATGGAGAAAAACATAGTGAGGAAACCAGCACCGGGAATCATTTTGAAAGATATTGCTAATTCATTGCTTCATATGTTCGAAAAATATTTCTGCTCAACAACGTAAATAACGCAATGAATGTTGTTGAACTGTCAAAATGAAACCCATTGCTACTGATAGTGTGTTACGCAATTACCCCGCTTTTTTTTTTTTTTTTTCGGATGGGAAATCATCAAATGACCCCTCCCGCTCTGGGTGGAGCGGAAGGGAGTGTCAGACTCTGACTAAAACCCACCCGTGTTCCTTCCTTAGCCCTTTATGTTCCGGGGCAGCGGTAACCCTTTCGGACAATCCCGCTGACCCGGCAGGCTTCGGCCCTATGGGGCCCCTCCTCGATGCTGACATCTCTTTGAGGCGCGCGTGGAACACGTACGCGCCGTCCGGCACGGGCCTGGTCCTGATCGGACGGTGAGCTACCCATTACTCTCCGCCCGCAGGCCCGCGCATGGGAACAAACCTCGGGAATTACCCCGCTGCATAGCTATTCAGAACCATCTGACAGGCTATCGTCTCAAAAATTACACATTTAGATAACCTGATTTACCTTACCCCGACAACAAACAGCCGTCGAAAGCATAACGGTCGTCTATTTGATTCAAGGGGATTACAGGACTGTAGCGGTATCTACAACGCCACATGCGAACAACGCGTCATACTGACGTCACGCAAAATCCTGCATCACGCAAGCAGAGTTTACCGCGCAACTAGCATAGATACAACAGCCCGACATGAATCATTGGGCAGTTGCCCGCCAGACACAACACCCCGTCTGAGGATCCTCCCGTTTCTATAGAGTATGAATGAACTTTACACCCTGTTCCTCATACCTCTATAGGACCTAACGCAAAAAAACGCAAGTTTTAGAAGCAATAAAAGTATATGATCGACTACAGTAAACAAAATCAGAAGAAAAATATATGATATTCTTCAGGATATATGCTAGGTAGATAGTGTGTTGAAAACATAATATGTACAACTAATTTGATACGATAGAAAAAAATCATGAAGATATCTCTAAAAACTTTATTTTTACAATAAAAACCACATACATACACTACATAATTATACAATTATACATACAATCATTATGATTTTTTGTCAGATTATTCCACAAGCAACATACTAAAGCACTAGTGTTTCAATTTTTTAGTCCAACAATAGATTTTTTGTAAATAGATAATTGCTTCATATTTTGCAATAAATTACCAGGGTTGTGTCATCGTGCTTCTCTTTCTTTTCTATGCAGTCCGACAGTGACCGCGCTGTAGGTCATGTAAACGAAGTAACGCGCGGTCGATGAGATGCGACGCGGAGGGTCCGGGGATAAATTTTATGTTAAAACAAGATATATCACGCGGGCAGAAGTTAGTCAAACTAATATAATCCCTTTTGTCCGCCATTTTGTATATATTCACAACAATTCGCAATCCTGCGCTGCCGTTCCAACCACGTGGGAATCATTCGCATTATTTTACTACCCACATAAATCTTACAACGCACTCCAAGATTGACAAACTTTGCATTACCGTTACTCACGACTTTATTGTTCCAGCAATAAAGTTGAAAGTTTATTATTACAACTGCAGTATAAGTTTGCATTTTACAAGGATACGTATCCTTGTTTCTGGTAGATTTTATTGCGGTATTTACAATGCAAATACACCATAGAGATGCTTCTCAAATGTTGTCTTTTTATTAAGGTTTTATTTTAGGATGCTTATCGTGGGAAAACGTGTATTTTTTTTTCGTTTTGTTTTTTGAGATATGCTTCTGTTTTTACGTAGGCTCTGATCTTAGTCTAATTTTTTTTATTGTTTTTTATTGTTTTATAGGGTTCCGTACCAAATTGGTAAAAACGGAACCCTTATGGTGAGACTAAGTCTGTCTGTCTGTCTGTTACAGTTGGATATCTCAAGAGAACTACTAATGCTATCTACTTGAAATTTGGAATAGTTTTAGATGACGTTTGCCCAACCATTTTGCAAATAAGAAAGAAATAAAAATATATTGTATATTTTTTGCAACAGGGACTGAAAGGGGGTCTGAAAAATTCGAAATAGGGTTACTAGGGCATGTGAGGTATCATATGAAAGAGTGCAGTTTGCACATTCTGTCTAATTCTATGTGATAGAAGTTTATGTAAAGATTACAGGAAAAATAAAACGAAGTCTCTAAATAGCACACATTTTTGGAAATCATCAACAAAAGTTACATTAGTCCCACTATCGGTCAAGAGATGGCGCTGACATAAAACTTCAATATTCTACACCGCAGTACACAGTGTTAAAATTATCTGATGAATACCTCGCCGATGAAAATTTAAAAACATAATATGATGGTACGGAACCCTCGGTGCGCAAGTCCGACTCGCTCTTGTTTTTAATTGTTTTTTTTTCTGAATGCTCTTGACCTCAATCATGCCTGATGGACGACGCCCTAGGGACTTGTGACTAAATAATAACGACTGCACGGGCCAATCGATATGTACCGAGACCCCTCCATGCCTCGGAAAGTTTTCGACTGTCATTCGTAGATCATTGGCAGCATCGCAGTCGTTACGGGTAGTCAAGAAACCCGAAAGTTTGACAACCAGTCTTACCAAGGGGTATCGTATTACCCAGTCACTGGGTTGTGGAGGTCAGATAGGCAGTCGCTCCATGTAAAGTACTGGTATTCAGCTGCATTCGGTTAGACTGGAAGCCGATCCAAATGTGAAAAGGCTAGGCAGATGATGATATCTGTATTACACAGAATAACAATAAGTAGTACGTGTACAGTCGTAGACAGAGTAATCTATAGACTCATGGTATCCGTGTCACCGAAAGGGACAAAAAATTCCGGCAATCTTCATTATACTATCATTTTTACAGCTTATTACACTGCACCTTACCATTTTCACAGTGGCGCAAATGTACTATTATTGAATTATGCACGAAAAAGATCTTATTTTCCGTTTAATCGCGGTGTAGTTTTTATTATTTCATTCATAAACGTCAAACTTGTCGTGTGCACATTGATGTGCTTAGCCGACACGCAGTAAGGGACTGAAATATTCTTCCGCTGTCTCTTCTTTGCTAGTGACGTTAATATATTTCTCTTTTTCTTGTGCGAATGAAAAAGAAGATATGCAGCAGTCTATAGTTTACTCAGTCTACGTGTACAGTCACGAGCAAAATTATGTATACACTTGGCTTTATTCAAAGGCGATTTTCTCCTTTATTTTTTAATGAAATTTTATATTATTAGGAACATAGTATTTTCGAACCCATAAGTTCATGTAAAGTGTCGTATTGCAACGTTGCATTCGTTATTTTGTGAAACAATCGCAATTGAAAGTTGTCAAGTGTTGACATATTAGTGCTCGTGACTGTACAGTACTTGAATCATCAAATCGTGTCAAACGTACTACTTACAGTAGCATTTTCGTCGGTTCACCCAACTCTTGAGCCTTTTCAACCCAGTGAGTAAATACACGCCATATTTTTGTTAGGGATTACCCTCCATTTTCGCAGTTGATTTTCAGAATTGGTTTTAAAAATTGGAAGTTTGTTTTTCTTAACAAGATCGTTGCTATAATTATGCTTCCTGTACGAATGTGGTGGAAATTCTCCGAATTAATTAACTTATGCAGTTGTATGATTTCATCTCTTTTTAGGGTTCCGTACCCAGGGGTAAAAACGGGACCCTATTACTAAGATTCCACTGTCCGTCTGTCTGTCACCAGGCTGTATCTCATGAACCGTGGTAGCTAGACCGTTGAAATTTTCACAGATGATGTATTTCTGTGGCCGCTATAACAACAAATACTAAAAACAGACTAAAATAAATATTTAAGGGGGGCTCACATACAACAAGCGAGTTTTTTTCGGCGTTTTGTCTTGTGGTACGGAACCCTTCGTGTGCGAGTCCGACTTGCACTAGGCCAGTTTCTTAATTATAGTATTCTTCGCTTCCGTGAGATAAAAATACTATATGTACGAATATTAGTTATCTACATTTAGTAAGGCTTTCGGAAAAGCCGTCCTTTTTCAACTTAAAAATCAAAGATTGAAGATTTTCCTTTGGGCCCGCTCTTAACAACCAGGTTCACAAACTTCCTCACAAAATCTTGCTTCTAAACGAAAAAAAAAAATTCGCTTGTCCCATATAAAAAGCCAAGGTTGACAGCCAATTCCAGTCCTTTCAAAACTGTCTTACTGATAACGGAGATAGGTTATCAAACGACCAGACACAATCAATTTCCTCGTGTGGTGGCCCAGTAGTCACGGACACGACTTACGAGTTGTAGGTCGTAGGTTCAAACCCAGACAGGCGCTTTACTTTGTGTAAATTATTTCATCACCACTGCTCTCAAAACGGTGAAGGAAAACATCGTAAGGAAACCGGCATGTCCTAGAACCAAGAATTCGAAGACATGTGACATCCACCAACCCGCACTGGGCCCGCGTGGTGGATTACGGACCACTCCCTCTCATTGAGAGGAGGCCTGTGTCCCAGCAGTGGGAACATTATAGGCTGATTACGGTTACGGAATACCTTTAAGGTACCTTGTTATCAAAGGGCTGGACAAAACAAGATTTAACCCTTTCATAGCAATGTTAATATTGACTCGGAAGGGTCAAATGTCCCTTTCAAAGGGTCCTGAAAATTTTCTGGAATGGGAAAAGGGTCGGGATAAATGTATTTGCATTTTATTTATTTTTCGCGGTCTTATAATTGTTTGAGATAAGTATGATTTTGCTCATGGTATGGATTTTGCTTTTGAAAGTAATTACGATTTTAAGAAAGGATTTTTTATAGGGGATTTTTGAATAAGCTTCATTGTAAGTGGATCTTTTCAATCAAAGTCAAAGTCAAAGTCAAATCATTTATTTCAAATAGGCACATTAAAGGCACTTTTGAACGTCAAAAAAAAACTAAATAGAAATGATTCTAGTCGCCCATTCGAAAAGGTAGTTTTCGTATGGAGAAGAATGGGCAAGAAACTCCACCGTTACTCTTTTAAAAATGTTTTACAAGGTCTTGTATACATAATAAAATTTATATGTGAACACGATGCACCCATAATAAAATTAGTCTACCACAAAAGGTAAAAAGAATTAAAAATTAAGCAATGACAGGTAAATCAAATAAGTGATAGATACATGGTGCTCACATATTTACAAGTTATTTAAAAAAAAAGAAAAATGAAAAAATGCAAAAGTAGTTGAACTTTAACAAGTGTGTGAGCCACTGCAGTCGCAGATTGTCGAGTCAGTACGGCCTATTCGAGATTGAAAAAAGGCATAGACGGTGCGACGAGATTCTGGTAGTCATTTCCATGAAGTTTTCATAGAAATTGTTCGACAGAGTCGGGTCGCGCGTGTCTGTCTTAAAACCTTAAAGGGCTTACAGGACCTAAACCCAAAAAATGCAAGTTTTAGAAACAATAAAAGTATATAAAATAAAATAAATAAATAAATAATTTTATTTATTTCAGGTAAATGACACCCATCAATGATACATGTATACAATCAAATAAAATCAGATAAATTACAATAAAATCAAATCAAATGAAACCAAATGGAAAAACATAATATATAAAATTAAATCAAATCAAATCAGAATAAATCAGAATAATCAAAATAAATAATCAAAACAATAAAACTAACATAAAAATAAAAATAAATAAATAATCATAATCACACCAATACAATCAATACCCCCTCTCCGACACTGCCACAGCCATCGATTACAGTAAACAAAATCAGAAAATAATCTTCAAGATATATGCTAGGTTGATAGTGTGTTGAAAACATAATACAACTAATTTGATACGATAGAAAAAATCATGAAGATACCTCTAAAAACTTTCTTTTTACAATAAAAAACATACTAATATACATACAATCATTTTGATTTTTTGTCAGATTATTCTACAAGCAACATACTAAAACACTAGTGTTTTAATTTTTTAGTCCAAAAAATAGATTTTTTGTAATTAAATAATTGCTTCATATTTTGCAATAAATTACCAGCGTTGGGTGGGTCATCGCGCTTCTCTTTTTTTTCCATGCAGTCCGACAGTGACCGCGCTTTAGGTCATGTAAGCCCCTTAACTAAAGCTGTTGGTAAAAAATATTTGTACCTACGCCGTTTTGCCGCCATTTTATTCATATTAACATCTGTACTGTTTACCTATGTTCTACAAATAAAATAATCCAGTTTGAAAAAATAGCTGGACAGCGAGTTGGGTAGCGGGGGCCTGACAAGCGTGATGAATGATTTATTTGGTTCGCTAACAGCAGTTTACCAAATAATTTATAGAAATAATATTATAAAATAATTAAGTTAAAAGCCTTTTTAAAAACAAGTTTTATTTAGTACTTTTAGTTCATTAAAATCTTATATACAAAAAAGTTTTTACCTTAATTTTATTTTCTTCTCTTAATCTTCTCGGCAAACCCTTTCATTTGATACCCATTTCATGGGAGTGCACAAAAAATAGCTAGTCCGCCATCTTGGGCCGTCCGCCATATTGGATTTAGAATGACGTCACTTAGCTAACCATGCATTGTCATCCAAACTAAACGTGTACGCAAAATTTCATTTCAACTGGTTGAGGATAACTGCTTTAAAATTCAGTTGCAAGATTTGACTCAACCGTACATACATACGAAAATTCATGCTAAATAAAAGCTTGAATTATAAATGCTGACTATATTAATTACGCAGCTTCCTGGGGGTCCTGGGTTCGATTCCCAGGTCGGACAAAGTGTTATTGGGTTTTCCATTAGGAATTTCTTAGTAACAGTCCGAAGTTTGGAAGTTGGCGGTTTAATACCCCCGTCTCTCGGAAAGCAAACTTATTAGGATATAATCGGACCCACCAAAACATTACATTACAATTACGCCCATGTGACGGTAGCGAATAGAGATGTGCCGTTGCCGGCAATATTGCCCGAAGTGGGAATATTGGTGGCAAGATTGCCGGCAATATTGCCGGGAGTGGAAATATTTGGGAATATTGCTTAATTATCAGTCAAATTGTCTACGGAAACTTTTTACAATACTTAAAATTAGCATTTAAAGGCCATAGTCTACATTGTGTACTAAAAAATATTGTTTTGGGTAAAATTGCCAAAATTGCCAGCATTTTTGGCAATATTCCCGGTATTTTACCGGCAATATTGCCTATATTGCCATACACGGTAGTGACTACAAGAAATAACACATAAATATTGAGATTAGAATTGAAAATCGTTGTGTATTGAATAAAACTGGCCAAGTGCGAGTCGGACTCGCACACGAAGGGTTCCGTACCACAAGGCGAAAACACCGAAAAAAACACGTTTGTTGTATGGGAGCCCCCCTTAAATATTTGTTTTATTTTGATTTTCGTATTTGTTGTTATAGCGACAACAGAAATACATAACTTGTGAAAATTTCAACTGTCTAGCTATCGCGGTTCTTGAGATACAGCCTGGTGACAGACAGACGGACGGACGGACAACGGACAGGAAGCGAATTCTTAGTAATAGGGTCCCGTTTTTAAGGGTTCCGTAGCCAAATGGCAAAAAACGGAACCCTTATGGATTCGTCATGTCTGTCCGTCCGTATGTCACAGCCACTTCTTTCCGAAATTATAAGAACTATACTGTTGAAACTTGGTCAATACATGTATTCTGTGAACTGCATTAAGATTTTCACATAAAAATAGAAAAAAAACAATAAATTTTGGGGGTTCCCCATAGGTACTTAACTGAAACTCAAAAATTTTTTTTTCATCAAACCCATACGTGTGGGGTATCTATGGATAGGTCTTTAAAAATGGTATTCAGGTTTCTAATATCATTTTATTCTAAACTGAATAGTTTGCGCGAGAGACACTTCCAAAGTGGTAAAATGTGTGTCCCCCCCTGTAACTTCTAAAATAAGAGAATGAAACTAAAAATAATATATGATGTACATTACCATGTAAACTTCCACCGAAAATTGTTTTGAACGAGATCTAATAAGTAGCTCGCCTGTGAAAATTTAAAAACATATGATGGTACGGAACCCTCGGTGCGCGAGTCCGGAACCCTAAAAAGGCATAAATTCGAAACATTTCTTTTAATGTTGTACTTGTTTTTCATATACATATAAAATACAGGTATAAGTTTATGTATAATATTGGAAATAACAAAGTGTAAATCTTTACAAATATTTTGTGATCGATATACTACACTAAATATAAAAACGATGATTACAATTGCAGTAATAATAAAATATATTGGTATTATTTGACAGGCAACATTGGCAATATTGCCAATGTTGCCGGCAATATTGGTATTTTACCGGTAACGGCAACATTGGGAATATTGCCGGCAGTGGCAATTTTGCCACTAGGCACATCACTAGTAGCGAAACGGCCAAGCCACATATTTTGACTAAGATGTAGAGTTTGTGAAGTTAGGGTAATTAAAGGGTGGGGGAGGGGGGGTGATTTACGAAAAATCCTGACATAATGTATTTTATTATTTATAACAAAGTCATAGTCAAATCATTTATTTGAAATAGGCACATTAAACTTCATTAAAGGCACTTTTGAACGTCAAAAATTACAACTAAATTATAGAATTTATTCTAGTCGAGACAAGGAGTCCCTATATCAATTTTCAGACCTCTAACATCAAAATCTGCGGAAGTCTCATACAAACTTCCATCCCCTAGTTTAAGGGGTTGGGGGTTAAAAGTTTCAAGTTTAGAATTTTTTATGTTGTTTGTGTACTAATACTAGCTTACATACCAATTTACAGCTTTCTAGGACTTCAGGAAGTACCCTAAGAGTTTTGATGATCATCAGTCAGTGACGAAATCTGGGTTTTTTTAGATATCAATAAAATCTAAAGTATAAGAGCTATGCAATTGAAACTTTTTTCGTTTAATAAGTCCACTATTGACATCATATTCCGAGAATTTGGTTTATCTGGTATATACCAAACCCAAGTTATGAGGGTTCAAAAAACGAGGTGGGTGTGCCTTTGTGCTTCGCTTGGCTCGTCTTGGCGGGGGACACTACCGTGCCCCCTGATATCTATGGTTGTAATTATAGTAATTAGGTACCATATCAAATGCCGAATTAATAACTCAATTAGTTTATTAACAAAGACCGCAATGAAATGAGGATAATTATAATGATATCGATTCGGATACCTTTGTGTTTGTTACACCATCGATGTTATTATCAAAACGGCACTAATAATATACCTTCACTAATATACTTGTTTTGTTTTATATTGTAGAATAAGCTCAACAATAAATAAATCAAACATCTAGATACGAGTACGACAACCACGATAGTTTTTTGTGCATAAGCCAAAGTTGACAACCCTAACGCGACTGCCGAGCGTAGGTATGAAAAGTGAAGTAGGTACATACATGCCTTCTGTACCTACTATCTGTATTTATCTGTGTTAATTATTTCGTCACCACTGCTCTCAAAACGGTGAAGGAAAACATCGTGAGGAAACCGGATTGTCCTAGAACCAAAAATTCCAAGACATGTGAAAGTTCCAATCTGCACTGGGCCCGCGTGGTAGAATACAGCCCACTCCCTCATTATAGGCATTATAGGCTAATTATGCTAATATATCTTCTTTGTAGGGCTAAATAAGAACAGGCGTTCGGGTCTATCGATCAGGTGACTATCTTTACATACCAAGACCCCTCCCTGCCTCAGAAAACCGTTGGTACCGGCTGTCATTCGTGGATCTTTGATAGTCGTAACGGACTTACGGGTCGTCAGAAGCCCGAAAGTCTGACAAGCAGTCTTTCCGAGGGGTATCGTATATCCATTAACTGGCTTGTGGAGGTCAATAGCTTCATGTAAAATACTAGCCGCGCGCCGCGGTTTCACCCGCATAAGTGTCGATCCCGTGGGAATATCGGGATAAAAAGCCTATATGTTAATCTAAGGTATCAGCTACCTCCATACAAAATTTTATCAAAATTGGTCCAGCCGTTTGAGCGTGAAGAAGTAACAAACATATAAACACACACACACACTCACAAACTTTCGCCAATATAATATCAGTGTGATTCACACGATGATGAGATGATGAAGTGTAATTTTGTGTAACATATTGCGCACGTAAACGAACAAGAAGCGAATGAAATGAACGAAGGACCGAATTAAGACCCCAAATGAGCCCAAAACGTTAGATTGACAGAATTCAAAACGAAGTAGTGGACCCGGGACGCGTGACCTGGGCTAAAGGGATCAAGTCTGGATCCAAATTATGGTTCGTATGTGTAGTGGTTACCGAAAATTAAACGGGCATTTGTGGTTTTTAGCTCCGCATTAAGGCTGAGGCTACATTAGGCCGCGACGCGACATGCGACACATGAGCGATTAAAACGAGTAAATGACAGCTCACGTATATGGCTACACCGTACATCAAATATTACTAGCGATCTTTGATTTCTTTATGCGATAGGAACAACATTACTGTAATCACGGCATCGGCTACATCAGCATCAGCGAAATTGAAGCGAATTTATTAGAAAATACGCCGGAATTTCGCTTGTAATGTAGCCATACCATGTTTTTCTCGTTTCGCTCTTCCAGTCGCATCGCAAATCGCTGCCTACTGTAGCCTCAGCCTCAACATTCTGATCTCTTTCTGTAATGGTTAAATGGTTTGGTCATGTTAAAAGGATGAGCTAGAACTGTAGAAGGCGGGTAACAAAAGGAATGTTTTGTTACACCGACTTTTTTATGTCCTTCAAAATTATCATGTGTGTCTGAGTATTGTAAGCCCCGCTGGTCTCGTGGTCACAAGTGGGACTGCTGAGCTTGGGGTCAGGGTTCGATATCTAGGTCGGGCAAAGTGTTATTAGGAATTTGTGTTATTTTTCCAATCTGCAATTGGCATTTTGTTTTTGTTTTGATTGTTGTTGTTTTATTGTCATCTGCCACTGTCGCGGGCGCATCACGGATTAATTTGTATTGTCAATGTCAATTTAATGTGTGTTGTCTTTGGTCCCTAGCCCTGACATCAAGCAGTAAACAAAATTGACAACTTTTTATATGTTGAGTACGAGGCTTTATATATTTTAGTATGTATATGTATATTATATATAATATGATTTTTTTTCGTTTTTGTAATGTGCGTTGTTTTTGTGCAGAATAAACCAATTTTATTTCTTTCTTTTTTCTGCTGTTTCCGCGTATGCAGGTATTATAATCCAGTTTCCTTGGAATCGTTTACAAAAATGGTCTTTATAAGATAACTAGCTGCGCCCCGCGGTTTCACCCGCATAAGTGTCGATCCCGTGGAAATATCGGGATAAAAATGTAGCCTATATGTTAATTCATGATGTCAGCTACCTCCATACAAAATTTTATCAAAATTGGTCCAGCCGTTTGAGCGTGAAGAACAAACATATACCTAAACACACACACACACACACAAACTTTCGCCTTTAAAATATTAGTTAATGTGATTAATGAAGCGATAATTAACAAAATACTTCACATTGATGTTATCAAAATAAGGGCCCTTCTGACAAATTAACGCAAATTAATTTGAATCTCTTTATTCCTTAGAGATTGTACAGTCAACAAAAGAGATAAGTATGCAGGATCGTCGGATATACAGGGTTATTGGTAAAACATTAACAACCTCTTAACAGGTCATTGTACTCATCAAAAAAAAATCATCTGTTCCCTACATTTATGTTCGTATAACTCGTCAAAATGTAGGGAACAGCTGATTTTCGTTTCGCGGTTTTAGGTTTGGTCCCATAGTAAAAGTTGTTCGTAATGATGAGTACAATGACCTCTTAAGAAGTTGTTAATGTTTTACTAATAACCCTGTAGTTGAAGTTTAGTAAGACACCAATGGATCTTCTCTAATAAAATTAATTTTATTAATAGAACACAAACAGCTCATTTAACAAATTATATTTCAGCCGACAACATCCATCGGTTTATTACTAAACTTCAAGTATATCCGACGATCCTGCATACTTATCTCTTTCATTGACTGTACATTCTTGCAATTGATAAGTAATTAAAGACAATTAAGGGATCGTAATTAATTTGTCGTTCCTTTCAATAATTGACATAAAAGAAGATTACCTACGGAGTAACCGTAATCCGATTTCTGGCGTCTTTTACGAAAGTACTTAAGATGGAGAAGGCTATTCTTGGAGTTTCCCTGCGAGATCGAATCAGAAATGAACAGATCCGCAGGAGAACCAAGGTAACCGACATAGCTCGAAGGATTGCCAAACTTGAGTGGTAGTGGGCAGGGCACATTACTCACAGAACAGATGGCCGATGGGGCCTCAAGGTTCTGGAGTGTCAACCGCGTACCGGAAGACGTAGAGTTGGAAGGCCTCCCACAAGGTGAACCGACGACATTGTGAAGGCCGCAGGAACCCGTTGGATGCGAGAAGCACAGAACCGGTCGAAGTGGAGGAGCTTGGGGGAGGCCTATGTCCAGCAGTGGACGTCTTTCGGCTGATATGATGAATGAATGAATGAAATGAAAAACTGAGATTAGAATATGAACGTTCTTAAGAATACGGGAACTGTTCCTCTAGACACACACGTTCTTACGTTTTTTGCAATTCGCTGGTCAGTATTAAGTTGAACGTTGATTAAAATATGATTCGCGACCGTAACAAATATGTATTTACAGAATTATAAACGTATAATTCAAAAGAAAATATTAAATTATTGTTCAACGTCATTTTATCATGACTGAGGCGCCGCGCCTATCGGGCATGAGTGGTGGCGCGGACTTTAGTCGACATTTTTACCTTTGAGCTCACATTTGTCAACTTGTCACGTGTCTACCTTACTTATAAGTAAAATAATGTCTTTAGCCTTTTTTCTTCAATAGTATTTATTACTAATGGTGATGTTATTCAGAAAGGTCAGGTACAATACGACCTACTTACCTTGGCGAGCCTGAACTTCGCGCAGAAGGCTGCGCAGTAAGATTTTTTAGGAACCAAATGGTGACATGAGGCGAGTGAGAGAACATGCGCGAAAGTTCGCAAAGGCCAAGTTACGTCGGTCGTATTGTACGTAGTACTCGCAACCAGCGTACGTGTCAAAGTCAAAGATCTTTATTGTGAGACAGTGCAACAAAGTTGTTGGTATTGAGTTTTGGTGTGCGTTTGCACTGCTCCACCATGTTAGGCATACAATAGTTTGAAAACAATTTTTTATAATCTAAGTTTATGTGATTTTATTAAATTATATTGATTATATTAATTCAAATAGATATTTTAATAGAGCTAAGCATATTTTGCATAAAAAATAATAATAATAATAATAAAAAAAATAATAATAATAACGTGTATGACCAGCACAAAGTGTTTGATTTCACTAAAAAAAATCCCTATACTGTTTGTCTCATAAATCGATCAAGAAATGCATTTTAAACGCAAGAGTAGAACACCCACGTGTGTATTTCAAATACTTTTTTTTTTTGTTAGCCTTGTTTGTGTCCCACTGCTGGGCAAAGGCCTCCCCTTTTTCCTTCCAAACCTCCCTGTCTTGTGCGATCTCTGGCCATGTTGGCCCTGCGAATGTTATTAGATCGTCACGCCACCTTCGCGAAGGTGAGGTAGACCAAGGCGAAGCTTCGCCTTGGTCTACCTCGACGGCGATGTCCTGCCTCAGGCGTCCAGTGAGTGACGATCTTTGCCCATCTCTCCGGGTGCATTCGTGAGACGTGTCCGGCCCACTCCCACTTCAGCCTGGCTGTTTTTTCTCCAACATCCGCTACTTGAGTTATAGAGCGCAGCGTGGTGTTTCTAACTCGATCTGTACGCTTAACACCTAACATGCTGCGCTCCATTGCCCGTTGGCAAATCTTAAGTTTGGACTTCTGTTGTTCAGTATTGACCAACTTTGTGCACCATAGGTTAGGACGGGCAGGATGAAAAAAATTATTTATATTTCGTGACCTTCGCGTAGAAAAAAGATTAAATAAATTCTGTAAGCGTATCTGATCAAGATATTTTTTATTGATTAATACAGTTTGATAAAGGATCTCAAGGCGCATATTTTCCAGTTTTTATTTTTGAATATCACCCTTAGCTACCGTGTTATTAATTTTTATTCAGATTTAGGTTTTTAATTTTTTTTTCTCCCAAAAAACTCAAAAGTGCGACTTGTGACCGCCACTAAAAGATTGCTCTTAATTTATTGATAAAAAATTACGTTGCACTATTTCGGCGTTTACGAGTTATCGAATTTGAAAATATAGTGTTAGGGTTGTCACTCAACTTGACCTTTCATTTTAGTTTTAATCAGTTTTGTAATTAAGAAAAAAAAATTGATTATTAGTGGTAGTTCCGAAGATCAGCAAACTATCTCACTTCAGCTTTATTAATAGTATAGATAGATATAAATTTAAGTTTCTTGTAACATTTCAGCACTATAATAAATAGTACACGATCACAAGGCCCAAAACTTTGATAAATAGCCTTAAAGTTAGACAAACTATTACTTACCTCAGACTACCCAGAATGATTGTTAAGGCCCGCCTCCACCCTATCCTTTACGAAGGGCTAGTTTCGGGGGAGGACCGGGAGAAACGGACACACGATATGTGTCAGATTTTGTATTGTATAGTTTTGGTAAATTGTTGTTTGTAGCTTTAGATATTATAGGATAGAAATCGATCTTTTAGTTGTTAGTAGTTACAGCTCTTTGGGATAAGCTACGATGTCCTTCTCATCGTTCTGGCTTCATTCATTCTTCTTTCTTTGTCCAGGCGGTCTTTCTTTAGAATGCGCTCCCTTTGAACATCAGGACGGCAACCAGTCGGTTATCTTTTAAAGTGAAGGCACGTGAACATATCCGTCAAAAGTTGACCGTAGCATCTCAGCGCTGATTTGCTGGTTTCGTTTTCTCCTCTACCGATATTTTTTTTTTCTCCTCACAATTCATTTTGTATGTCTGTATGTATATGAATATGCTGCACTACGTAGGTATAATCAAAGAGATTGGATTTGGATTGGATTGATTGGTATTTTAGCGCAGACAAAAAAAATAACTAAAAATCCTTCACCAATGGGATTTGATACGATTAACTTAACAGTTAACTGTCAATTATGATTCATAATGTTATCCTTTTATGATTCTGCCAAAGTGGCCTTTTTAGGCCCCCTGATCGCGTTTAGGTCAATTTGTCAAATTCACCCAAAACACCTACTCATTTAAATTAACACAAATTAACATTCAAAACAAGAATGACATAGGTACACAGAACCCTTCATCACATAGGTTTGTCAAAACATAATTATCATTTCTTTGCTATAAAAGGAACATGAAAGAAAACGATTTAGAATCCTTTGATACAAAAAGCAACATCCAGTTTGAGTCATGTCACGTAAGATATAAGATATTTCGGCTTTTCCAATACTTTTCTAGGATAAAAGATAAAAAGATACGCTCCGTTTTGTTTGCGGTAGTTTGTTGTATAGAATTTCTTTATCTTTTCTCGATATTTATTTCGTAAGGGAATTTCATAAAACGTCTGTTAAATTATATTTTGTTTGAGTGTACGTGTTTTATTAGTATGACATAAATAGGTAATGTCTGTATCGTCTGTTATAGGATCAGCAGAGATTTATAAATCAAACGTTCCCTAGTTATGGGGTAAGTTTCTTTTGGTGACCCTACAATGCGTAAAATGCAATGCGTAAAAGTATGGAGCAGTGAATTAGGGATTTCTTTGAAAACCCTTGAATTATGATTAACACCGTGGTACACAAATAGGGTGCAGGTCAAAACCGTTCCAACGTATTTACATCGCGTTTTATCGGGTAGGGAACCCTCATTTTATTCCCATGTTATTGTCTTAGGTGAGACATCCATTTTACCTTATACGGAACCCCATCATCTGTTCTTCCCATTCTAAGACCACGGAAATCCATACAGACCACATTTTAATAATTCCCCCTTTGATTTATTGTTTCTTGCCCACATTCGCGTAAAATATTACTCTACTTTTACGCGTTCAGTTAGTGGGTTATAAATCAGATATACGACTTTCCGGTCGGTGTGTGTTTGCCCTTATGGGATTCCGAAATGTACCCGTGTAGGTACAGTCAACAAAAGAGATATGTAAGATGAACCTATGACTCAAATCACACCGAGATGGAAGCGAAGCGGCGAGCAGTTTCAGTGTCATAAAATTTTAAACTTTATCTTCATAACTATAATACATAGTATCGCTTGAGAAACTTGAAAGGACGCGCGGCCGCCCGCGGCGCCGCGTGCACTCCGATGACTCAAGTTTCTCATGCGATAATAAGTATTATAGTAATGAAAATAAAGTTAAAATTCATATGACACTGAAACTGCGCTCCGCTTCGCTTCCATCTCGGTGTGATTTGAGCCTAAGAGGAATTAGTATGGATCTGTGAGGTAATTGCGTAACACACATTAAATGACAATTGTTGTCTCAATGTCTTACATTTTGACAGTTTATTTAATTTAATTAATAGAAAACAAACAGCTCATTTACCACATCAAATTTTAGTCGACAACATCCATCGGTTTCTTACTAAACTTCAACTATATCCGACGACCCTGCTTACTTATCTCTTTTGTTGACTGTACGTAAAGAATTTTTGTGACGGTGGATTGTTAAATGTGATATAAGATCCAGACCAGCAGATGTAAAAATGGTAATTATTTTTTTTGGAATGAGTTCAAGTGAAATTTACAGTGTATCTGCTTATCTTCACGACTGTATTGGGGTCGACTTACGGCTTAAAATCCTGTGACAAATAGATGAGTATTCGGCAGACGGACAAGTCAAAACTATTACGGATCCTAGTGTGACTGCAACCCTGAAAAAGACTTCTTCATCATCTGCCTAGCGTTTTCTCAACTATTTTGGGGTCGGCTTTCAGTCACTTATCTGACCTCCACAACCCACAACTGGGTAACACGATACTCCTTGGCAAGACAAGTTGTAAGACTTTCGGGAGTCTGACGACCCGTAACGAATGACACATAATACTCGTACAGGACTAGCTTCCACCCGCGCCTTCGCCCGCGAGGTATGTCGATAAAAACTATCCTATGTCCTTCTCCGGGATGCAATCTATCTCTCTGCCAAATTTTATCGAAATCCGTTCTGACTGGTTTATACAGACAGACAGACAGAGTTACTTTCGAATTTATAATATTAGTGTGTAATATTAGGATGTCCGGGAATTAATGAATAACCTCTACAGGGGTCGTTGTACAGTCAACAGCAAAAGTAGATAATCAAAATCAGAAACTCATTACTAATGAACGGAATTCGCGTCAGAACTGTGTGGCGTCGAAGTGATTCAAAAGTATGTGATTGTAAATTATACCAAACATTTACTACTAGTACAGCTGCCATATATTCGTGATCAGTTTTGACTCCTATTGAATTTCTGATTTTGATCATCTACTTTTGCTGTTGACTGTACTTCTCATTATCACAACTGTTAAGTACTATGGGACCAAACCTGAAATCGCGAGAACAGAATCAGCACTTTCCTACATTTCGACGAGTTATGCGAACATAAATGTAGGGAACAGCTGATTCCTTTTCGCGATTTCGTGTTTGGTCCCGTAGTAAAAGTTGTACATAATAATAAGTACAATGACCCCTTAAGAGGGGATCCATTAATTACCGGACACCCTGTCAAACTCAAACTCAAAGCATTTATTTCAATTAAACCTTGTACAGGCACTTTTGAATTGTCAAAATTAAATAGTCTGTCAGTTAGTCAGAAAGTTGAAGCTAGTTGCCCATTCCAAAACGTAGATCTCTATGGAGAAGAACGGGCAAGAAACTCCATGGACACTCTTTTAAATCAAGATATTACATAATCCTGGGTACATCGTTCTTGTTGCTTCTATATATGTGAGAACAATATAGAAACAGACCAAAAGAAAAGAACAGAAAAATATGTGACGCTTATTTCTAAAGAAATCTTTTCCAGCATTTTTGCGTTAGAAAAGCAGTTAAAAATATCCGTACGAATCAACCACCTTTTACTGGAAAATTACTAACCAAATCCAACGTTCAAAATAACTTCTACACCCTCCCATACAAAAATACCAGCTAAAAATCAGGAGTTTTAATCAAGAAAGACATCGACAGCTTACATTGGCAACATTTCCATTTTCCCACATCCAAAGTTATCTCTCTGAAACTTCTAACGGAACTGGTTAACCCTAAAATAACTACCTACGATTCAACTGAATCACTGTTTGAGCGGAATTAACTCTACTTATAGGTAATAGAAGAAGGTCTATTTGGAACAGATGATGAAGACGAGTTGTCTGTTATCAGGGACTTGAAACGTTACTCATAATATTATAACGTTACGCGTAGTTCCGGTACCGATAATTAGTACCGTTCCAGCAGAATCGTAACAAAATTAATACCTTGGCTATAACGATACTGACCAACGGAACGAAATCTTTGACTGTTCACTAAACATATTATTAATTGTTATTCATTTCGATACTCAACTTTGCCAGCGTCATGAAGAAAAAGACGAAAAAGTATGAAGAATAACGTTACAAATGAATCTGTAATGTTTCTACTGTAACGTTATTACAAGCGGATAAGCTTAATTTTACTGATACCAATAACGTTACCTACTTAGAATATTGTTCTACGAAAATTATATTCTATAACGTTTTCTTTTGTAACGTTATTGATATTTTTGACGTGACAACGTCTTAAATTAGGTTGCGACTGGGAGTCACTTATGAAAAAGTGTAACGCTCGGTAACGTTACGATGAGTCACCGAACGAGAGAGAGGCCCGCCGAATGCCTTGCGTCTCTCTCCCACTCAACTATGATCGGATGATCGGTCGTTGTCACGTAAAATCTTCGCCCGTAAAACCGACTTTACAGGCAACCATTTTTTTTTTAGGTTTTAGTATCGTTACCAATTTTGGAACGTTATACGATAATTATTTCATCACCACTGCTCTCAAAACGGTGAAGGAAAACATCGTGAGGAAACCGGCATGTCCTAGAACCAAAAATTTGAAGACATGTGACATCTACCAACCCGCACTGGACCCACGTGGTGGATTACGGCCCACTTCCTCTCACCAAGAGGAGGCCTGTGTCCCAGCAGTGGGAACATTATAGGCTGATTATGTATGTATGTATACGATAACATTAGTGGTAACGGAACGAAATTAATTACGTTTTCAAGTCCCTGTCTGTTATTATGATATTAGCCTGCAACAGTCTTAGGGCTTGGGCCCACGGCAAGGGATTTTTATCAGACGATTAAGACTACAACTACTTATATGTATGACAATAAAAGTGAAATTTCAATGATGATACCGCGGTATCGTACCCGTTGAAACAATTTTATTATCATACTATTAAGTTATATTACGTATTATATTATATTACAGCACTGCAGTTACAGCTGTCATTCGTGGATCTTGGACAGTCGTTACGGGTAGTCAGAAGCCCGAAAGACTGACAATCAGTCTTACCAAGGGGTATCGTATTACCCAGTAACTGGGTTGTGGACGTCAGATAGCCAGTCGCTCCATGTAAAATACTGGTATTCAGCTGCATCCGGTTGCACTGGAAGCCGACCGTAACATAGTTGGGAAAAGGCTGGGCAGATGATGACTATTAAGTTATATTACGTAATAGGTACTCAATACGAATGTACGAATCTTCTGACTAGTTATCTACAATGTGGTTGTGACATATAGAAATAGAAGTTAAAGTGCATCACGGTTACTCTGTCGGACGGCAGACAATAATAAACCAAAACAAAATAAACAAAACACAAACAAAACAAACAAACAATACAAAATAAATAGGTTAATGCACCAATTACCGGCCAGCGTTCGTAATTATAGAAAACTTTTCATCGGCAAGTTGAAATTTTTAAAATAGTTCCGCCGATTTTTTTTTGGTGCGATTTTCGTAATTCGTTTAAAAATGGGTTTATTATCTTTACAAAGTGCTATTTTAATGACAGGTCAAGGAATCTTTGACATCTGAGCGGTTTACTGGCTTATCCACAAACATTTTGAGTACCTTTGCTAAACAACCTTGCCTTAGGCGGGTTTCAGGATAAACGGATCTATTGAAATATCCATGAAAAGATAACGTGATTTAATCTTGTTTATCCATTGATATATCAACTTAGCCTTTTCTATATTCTACCGCTATCTCTCCTCGCTCCACGAGAGAGAAGAGTGTGAGTGAGAACTCACTCTCTTTCTCTCTCTTTCTATTCTCTTCCTTCTTTTCTTTCTGCTGTTTCTTTATTTTATTTTCTAGCTGCGCCCCGCGGTTTCACCCGCCTAAGTGTCGATCCCGTGGGAATATCGGGATAAAAAGTAGCCTATATGTTAGTTAATCCAGAGTGTCAGCTAGCTCCATACACAATTTTATCAAAATTGGTCCAGCTATTTGAGCGTGAAGAAGTAACAAACATATAAACACACACACACCCCCACTCACAAACTTTCGCCTTTATAATATTAGTGTGATCTATCCATAAAACCTTTTCAATGTTGTCCGCCAAATTAACTGCTTGCGGCTCAATTTCAATATCTAATCATCAGATCATAGTAACCTACTGAGTCCACAAAATTCAATGAATAATAACAATTAATACTTTATGAAAACTAGAGACTTAACAGTTTGTCACACAGCCAGATGAATCTAATAATAATTGAAACTTACTTTCAATTATTTATTTTTCAATTATTTTGTTTCTAAAACTTGCGTGTTTTGCGTTTAGGTCCTATAAGCCCCCATAAAGCTCGGCATTTAAAGTAGCATAAAAATAGGCAAGTTAAGTGGAAATTGTGAATTCAATTAAAACTTTCGGCTCCACTGAAGAAAACTATATAAGTTTAATCAAAGTTCGCTCAGCTAAGTTCAAGTTATACAAAAATACTTAACGCGCCTTTTCTGTCAAAGAATTCAAGAAGTTTCCTGTTAGCATTTTTGTTCATTATGAAGTAGATAATGTTATGGAAAGAGTGAGTTTTAGCTTTGTCATTTCATAATGTTTCTCTAGCATAATCAACCTATATTGTTCCCCTAACTACTAGGTTCCTCTGTATGAGAGGGAGGGGGCCGTAATCTACCACGCGAAGCCAGTGCGGGTTGGTAGATGTCACATGTCTTTAAAACTTTTGATTTTTGGACATACCGGTTTCCTCACGATTTTTTTCTACACCTTTGTTTCTCTAATTACATATTTATGTTACTTTTTTTACAAAAAAAAAATCTTACTTCATTTTGTCATGCTTTTACGACTCTACGTCGTCCATGTCATTAGGGACGACGTAGAATGATAAAGCTAGCGAGAAAAATCACGGCAAAATGAAGTAAGATTTTTTTTTTGTAAAAATAAATATAAGTAATAGAGATACCTACATTATGAAAATGACTCTCATCTATGTATAAAGACACTCCATCTATTTCCAGAGCAATCGTCACAATAAAAAAAACTGGCCAAATGCGAGTCGGACTCGCACACGAAGGGTTCCGTACCACAAGGCAAAAACACCGGGAAAAAAACACTTTTGTTGTATGGGAGCCCCCCTTAAATATACTTTTTTTTATAGTATTTGTTGTTATAGCGGCAACAGAAATACATAATTTGTGAAAATTTCAACTGTCTAGCTATCGTGGTTCTTGAGATACAGCCTGGTGACAGACAGACGGACGGACGGACGGACAGACAGCGGAGTAGTAATAGGGTCCCGTTTTTACCCTTTGGGTACTGAACCCGAATAAAACAAATAAATACCAATACCACAGAAGCACGATCGCGAAATCAATGAATTCATTTTAAATTGGCACAACTAACGAACGAAAGCTACTTTTTTTTAACAAAAAAATAACACAATCTATTGTGGTGAGCCTCTAGTTGGACTGACAGATGAAAGGACATTTCTATCGGCGGGCATTGTCCGTGCCTGTCTATTTTTTTTTCACAAAAAAAAAAAGTTTATTTTTAACATTACTAGGTCGAGAGAAACAGTTCGCAGAATTGGTGCTCTTACCCTGGAAACGGAGGGACGGGAAACGGAGGGGCCCGTGGCTATACAATAACAGACGCACAGGTCGATCGATCAGGTTAAGCTACGCTTGCCGCGGTTGGTCCGTGGATGGGTGACCATCTTTACATACCGAGACCCCTCCGTGCCTCGGAAAGCACATTAAGCCGTTGGTTCCGGCTGTCATTCGTGGATCTTTGACAAAAGATACGGGTCGTCAGAAGTCCGAAACACAAACTCCTCAGCTTTATTATTAGTACACACAGATTTCGGTTTTCAGAGAAAAATGATGATAATACGGGCACTTTTCGCGAATACAATAGGCTATTTGACAATGTAAAAAATAAGGTCATAATTATTGACACTCGTATAGATTATCGCTTTTAAAATCGATTTGCATTAATTTTACTACAAAACAATGTATTATTTATTAAAAAAATCCCGAAAAAACTTCATCTTTTTAAATCTGGCGCCACGTAATCGAAAACGGTCTGGATTGGCTGAACTTATGATGACGTCATGATATAGTCAATTTCTGTCTATCGTTGACAGAACAGATGACTTTTGTCTAGTATCTCGACCGTTTCAACGTTTGTTTACGTGTATTGTGACGTCACGACCCCATATTGTTAAAGATAGCGTTTTGGCGGCTTATTTAAACAGTACATTTTTATTTACTATTTTCTAAAAGAAATACATTATGCAATTTGAAGTAATAGGTTTTTGTGGGCTCGTTAGACACCGTTAAATAATCTGAGATGTTTATCAGAAACCAGTCAAATAGCCTATTATAGTTATTCTGAAATTGATAATGTTATTCAACTTTGAAAGACGAGTTCCTGGACCTGTCAGTACCAATCAGTCAGCCATTTATTATACTTACGAGTTCCTACCTAAATCGGGCGTTGAAAAAGGCCATTAGAGGATTATTTCAAGCGATTGAGCAGCAGTATTCAGTATAGGTACAGTTACGAGCATAAGTATGTATACACTTGGCTTTATTCAAAGACGATTTTCTCCTTCAGGTTTGAATGAAATTTTATGTTATTACGAACAAAGTGTTTTGGAACCGATACGTTTGTGTAAAGTGTCGTATTTCAACGTTGCATTTGTTATTTCACGAAAAAACCGCAATTGAAAGTTGTCAAGTGTTGACATATTAGTGCTCGTGACTGTACAAACTAGGTACTGTCAGCGAGGTAAGTCGATTAACATTGCTCGATTTATAGTTAGACTAGCTGCGCCCCGCGGTTTCACCCGCGTAAATGTCGATCCCGTGGGAATCTCGGGATAAAAAGTAGCATATATGTTGATCCAGGGTGTCAGCTACATCCTTACAAAATTTTATCAAAATTTGTTCCGCTGTTTGAGCGTGAAGAAGTAAAAAACATATAAACACACCCCCACACACCCACATACTCAGACACTCACAAACTTTCGCCTTTATAATATTAGTGTGATATTTAGATAAACCATTTATTCAGTGCACGCAAAAGACATAGCACAACACACAAAAGCACAATTAAATGCTAAAAAAAAACAGTGGCACTCCGGGAGTGCCCACAGAAGAGAAAACAAAACACAAACAGAATACTTTGCCATCACTCACTGACATATCGCATATACATTAAAACGGAGTACATCCCGAGGACAGCCGAACACATCCGAGCGGGTATTTTTTTAATCGTCTTATAAACAAAACTAGCGGTGTCGCTTACGGTAACAATGGCTCTTGTTCAATGGTTTTTTCCCATCTTAAAAAATGCCGAATGCGTCTAAAGAAGTTTTCACTTCAAAAATTACAAGAATATATAAAACTTCCAAACAAAAAACACTACATTATTTATTATTATTATTAAAAAAAGAATTTTGCAAATCCGTTTATATAATGACGGAGTTAAAGCCAAAAATACATTTAAAAAAAAAATGGTTGCCTGTAAAGTCGGTTTTACGGGCGAAGATTTTACGTGACAACGACCGATCATCCGATCATAGTTGAGTGGGAGAGAGACGCAAGGCATTCGGCGGGCCTCTCTCTCGTTCGGTGACTCATCGTAACGTTACCGAGCGTTACACTTTTTCATAAGTGACTCCCAGTCGCAACCTAATTTAAGACGTTGTCACGTCAAAAAAATGGTTGCCTGTAAAGTCGGTTTTACGGGCGAAGATTTTACGTGACAACGTCTTTTTCTCGGTAGAATATTTATTGATATGAATATAATTAAATTGCACAATAGGAACAAGGAATTAAATGAAAAAAAAAAATGGTTGCCTGTAAAGTCGGTTTTACGGGCGAAGATTTTACGTGACAACGACCGATCATCCGATCATAGTTGAGTGGGAGAGAGACGCAAGGCATTCGGCGGGCCTCTCTCTCGTTCGGTGACTCATCGTAACGTTACCGAGCGTTACACTTTTTCATAAGTGACTCCCAGTCGCAACCTAATTTAAGACGTTGTCACGTCAATAAGAACGTAACGTTACCGAGCGTTACACTTTTTCATAAGTGACTCCCAGCCGCAACCTAATTTAAAATAAGAACGTAACGTTACCGAGCGTTACACTTTTTCATAAGTGACTCCCAGCCGCAACCTAATTTAAGACGTTGTCACGTCAAAAATATATATGAACATCCAAATTTAGAACCACCTCCTTTTTTGAATTCGGTTAAAAATACTCACGCAAAAATATCACTCGACCCACATACAGGCTGCGTGCAAATTAAATTTCGAAACTCCCCAATTCCGTCGGAAGAACGGAATTACAGAAATTGAGTAGCAAATTGATTCGAAGTATCTGTAAAGTAATGTTTTTTGACCGGTTCGGAGGAGCCGTGTTTTGTCAAATTCGAGAATTTTTTCGAACCTTTCGATTGCATTATTCGTTCTTCGGGATCATTGAACCAAAGCTATTAATTTATTGATACAACGACTTGGGGAGCTCTTTTTATCTTTGCTGAGCAATTGAATTAAATTCGACGGGCGTTTTCATTCGAGTTTTAAAGATTTTCACGATTTTATTTCGTTTGTGGAACGAAAAATATTTTAAATGTTATTGGCCAGTAATGTTTGTGTCTAAGTAATAAAAGCCTCATGGGTCGATTGATCAGATTCAGCTACGCTTGCCGCGGTTGGTCCGTGGATGGGTGACATCTTTATATACGACCCCCCCGTGCCTCGGAAAGCACGTTAAGCCGTTGGTCCCGGCTGTCATTCGTGGAAGTTTGACAGTCGTTACGGGACGTCAGAAGCCCGAAAGTCTGACAACCAGTCTTACCAAGGGGTATCGTACTATCCAGTTACTGGGTTGTGGAGGTCAGATAGACAGCCGCTCAATACATTCACATTTCTTACATATTATGATTTTCGAACTCTATTTTTGAGATTTTTGGAAGTCGGTGGCAAAAAACTAAATTTCTTTTTGAAGTCGGTTTAATTTTTTTAAATTACTTTTTTTGACCTTTCTGTCCGTTTCTCGGTTGCAGTAACTAAGCTGAACTTGTGACCTGTACATTCAAGTTGTTCGCAGTTTGCTATTTAGTATTTTTACGACCCCAAAAAAATAATTATTTGAGGTACACAATATGAGGCGCAACAGTGTTTAATAATATTTTTAGGATAGCAAAATGCGAAACCATTTTTTCCCAGCCTTTTAACCGCATTCCCTAGTTGTCGCATGCTAAACATAAACTAGAAAAACAAACATTGAATGCACCCTGTCGGTTTAAGTCGCACTCTTTTAGGTCAAGTCGTAACATGACCGATTTTCCTTTCAGGCGATATTGCCCTCTCTGCTTTTACGAGACTTACTACTTGGTTAATATTGCCCTGAACTTGTCTTAATGGTATTCGTTTCACTAAGGTATTCAGGTGCAAGGGAGCAGTGATAGCCAAGTGATAACAACGCTTTACTTTGTGTAAATTATTCCATCACCACAGCTCTCAAAACGGTGAAGGAAAACATCGTGAGGAAACCGGCATAAATAAAAAAAATCAAAGACATGTGACGTCTACTAACCCGCACTGGGCCCGCGTGGTAGATTACGGCCCACTCCCTCTCACAGAGCTGCCCGTGTCCCAGCACTCCCAGCAGTGGGAACATTAGGCTGATGAGATTATGCAGGTGAGTAGGTCGTTTGGTTAGATAGGCAGTCGCTCCATGTAAAACACTGGTATTCAGCTGCATCCGGTTAGACTGGAAGCAGACCCCAACATAGTTGGGAAAAAGCTAGTCATTGCGATGTGGAGCTGTCCCGTGCGGTCGCGAGCTGTCAGTCGTCCGCTGTGGACTTGTCCCGTCCGGACGCATTCACACTCGTATGTTTGACGTCTATTTCCCTATAACTACTTATTCTATCTTGCTCAAACTTGCACAGAGTGTACTAAACAGAACAAGAAAGATATATAATCCTTGTCAAGTACTTCAAACGAATGAACGACGATTCTACAGACGCCTCAGTAGTCCCGCGCCCGCGCGTCCTCACGGACCCATAACGGAAGACGGTAGTGATTTGTGAAAATGTGTTTTGTGAGTGTATAAGTGAGAAAACCAGCAAAAAAACACCATTTCGTCGTGAAGGGGTAAGTACTTTAGAGTTTTTAATGCATAGGCATTGAATTTAAGCAAAAAAATTGTTATTTCACGAACATCGAAAATATTTTTTGCACGCGACGCGCGTCATGGCCGCCGCTTGGCGCGGGTTTTACAATAATAATTAAACGAATTGTATCTAACTGTTGTTATTACGTATGTTTTTACGTATAGAATTATTGTTAATTAGCAACTAATTAAAAAATTACCGTTAGGAATTTGCGTAACACTGAAATTAGAAATTTGCGAACAAACTACAGGTGACTGTTGACCTCGAATGACCCTTTAACAATAACAAGTTTTTGTAAGGTCGTGGTGTAAAAAAAATGTATGAGGAGGTGTGTTATTTTTATTGAATAATGTGAAATAATGTATACTTACGTAATTAAAATAATAATATTTTGAAATAATGGTATTTTTTTTTAATTATAACGACTATTGTACAATAAACTGGAAAAAAGTCGCTCCTATTGGATTCCAATTAGATTCTATCTAGAATGAATAATACATTACACTGTGTTATATTTTTTAATATTAGCTTGTTTTATAACGATTCCAACGACATAACTTTTATATACAGCTCCCATACAAAACTTCAGAGATATCGTCGTTTTAATCAGCCGCGGCGTATTCGCGCGGGAAAGCGCGGAAGTGCGCACAGACGAAAAAAATGCGCAAAGATGGCGCCACATACAAGGGGCTAGGCAGATGATGCATTCGCAATAAATATAGTTTAAATTGAGATAGAACAATAAGCGTTCCTGCACACGATGCCGTCTCCGCGCCGTCGGTCGCCGCGCCGCGCCGACGCCGCACAATTACACTGTAGATACGGGTCGCGCAAAGCCCGCCCCTGCGCCGCCGCCGCGCCGCCACCGCGTGCCTTCCCCACCCTGTCTCTTTGATTCATTCATAAAAAGTTACGCACGTGTACGTTCGTACGCGGCCGGTAATGGAATGAATCAAACAGAGGGAACGCGCGCGGAGGCGGCGCGGTGGCGGCGCGGTGGAGGGCTTCGCGCGACTCGTATCTACAGTGTAATTTCGTGGCGTCGGCGCGGCGACGGCGCGGTGACGGCATCGTGTGCAGGAGCCCTAAAACAGTTTAAAATTGTCCACTTTTAAGAGACATTTATCATTGGCAATATATAAAGCAATATGTAATATCAAAAAAGTTTCCAAAGTGTTAAATATCCTTTTAAATTATTCACATTTACAATTTAAAAGTTTCATCCCATAGAAATAAAGGAAAATGAGTCCTATCCGCAATGGATTAAGAGCTATGATAGTCGTAAATTAGTCGTTAATAGGACTAATCCCTTGGATTGCCGCCAGAGGACGCTTCGCCAATATGGATGATAATTATTCATCGAGTTTGATTGTAACAACATGCAAATAAACCTAAGTTTCTAGATTATATTTTAGGTCCAATTATGAAACCCAAATAGAGCAGCTGGAATCAATTTGAATAAATTATTTCTTCTTTTAAAGTGTGGGTTTGTTCATTTTAACAATTGGTATTAGATTGGTTTTTACTTTAAAAAAAAAAAAATGTTTCTATAACGCATAAATACTGTGCTGAAAATATTTTTTTATACACTTCTTTTATATTCGGTCATCATCCTCTGCCTTTTTCCCCACTATGTTGGGGTCGGCTTCCAGTCTTACCAGATCAGCTGAAAAAAAGTATTTTATATGGAGCGAGTGCCTATCTAACCTCCACAACCCAGTTACTGGGTAATACGATATCCCTTGGTAAGACTAGATGTCAGACTTTTGGGCTTCTGACTACCCGTAAAGACTGTCAAAGATCCACGAATGACAGCCGGGACCAACGGCTTAACGTGCTTTCCGAGGCACGGAGGGGTCAGGTATGTAAAGATGGTCACCCATCCACAGACCAACCGCGGCAAGCGTAGCTTAACCTGATCGATTAACCTGTGCGGCTGTTATTATTTAGCCACGGGCCCCTCACTTCTTTTATATTCGGTAAGCAAAAAAATCAAACACCTTGGGTTTGTAAGAATTTGATTTTCGAAAAATAACTTTTAAGTTACGTATAGCATGTTCAGCTTATACTTATAGGGTTCACACTGCTGGGACACAGGCCTCCTCTCGGTTCTCTTCTCCTCTCGGTGTGAGCCGTAATCCACCACGCCGCCGGCCCAGTGCGGGTTGGTTGATGTCACTCACATGTCTTCGATTTTTTGGTTTTAGGACGGTTTCCTCACGATGTTTTCCGTATATTTTTTTTTATATTCGGGATGTAACAAAATTCAAACACCCGCTTTGTAGGAGTTTGATTTTGGAAAATTTACTTTTGTTTTTTTAAGGTAAGTATTCTAATTTTGAAAAATCGACATCAAATAAAAGAAATCAATGTGAAGCATTATTACATTATTATTAAGCACACTCGCATGTATTTAATACTCTGTAGTTTAATTGTTTCTACACAAATGCCTCTACCAAGAATCAACTCCTGCCATTGGGGTCAGGTCAGGTCACAATCTGTGACGGTACAATCTGTCAAATTTCTTTAATAGATTTTCAACTTTATCACTAAAGTACAAGGTTGAAAGTTGATTGGGAAAATTTGACAGTTTCAGGGAGCTTGATGTGCTGGCATGTAACAAGCTTGAAACCCATTGCGCGATACAGTTGGCAAACGAGGAAAAGACATGAATACTAAAACACCATAAATAATATATGAGCATTGGGTTATTGGGTTTAAAGGAATCCGGTGTGTTTTAACAAGCTTTTCTGTTTTGTAATGGTTTTCTTTTTATTTACTTTGTAAGCTTTTTACTGCTTCGTCGGTATGGCAAACAAACATGGCTGCTGAAGTCCTGGGTCTCCATCATTCAGCGATGCTACCAACCTTGCTGACAGCCGGCATAATTTTTTTATAAAAAGAACTTTTAATTTGACTATAATAACAATAATAAATTCTTTATTTCGGACAACATAAGATCCACTGTGTTAGTAAATTCCATAAAATTAATGTTAGTTACATATTATTTAACACTTGTTGATCCGAGATCACTTCATGTGGACGACGCAAAAGCGAAGGGAAAGTGCTTCACTTGTTAATCAACCCCACAAAACGTCTCAGAATAGGAGAGTAGATGCTCAGCGTCCTCAGAATACTGTTGTCATTGTCTCGCAGTCTTGCTACTAAAGACGAGATTTTGACTTTTTTTTTCTTTTTGATTTTGATTTTTTTGACTACATAATATTATGTCAAAACCACGGATATCGAGTCAAAACAAAAGTTATATGAACGAAAGCTGCTAAAGCACCAATTTGCGATGGGTTGCTGTAAATGCTTCTCATCTTCGACACGCAATCCATTTACGCCACCATAAGGGAATTACAGGACCTAAACGCAAAATACGCAAGTTTTAGAAGCAATAAAAGTATATGATCTACTAATTAACGATATTCTTCAGGATATATGCTAGGTTGATAGTGTGTTGAAAACATAATACAACTATTTTGATACGGTAGAAAACAATCATGAATATACCTCTAAAAACTTTCTTTTTACAATAAAAATCATACTATTTATTAGTATGATTTTTATTGTAAAAAGAAAGTTTTATACAATAATTCTGATTTTTTGTCAGATTATTCTGCAAGCAACATACTAAAGCACTAGTGTTTTAATTTTTTAGTCCAAACAGTAGATTTTTTGTAAATAGATAATTGCTTCATATTTTGCAATAAATTACCAGGGTTGTGTCATCGCGCTTCTCTTTCTTTTCTATGCAGTTCGACAGTAACCGCGCTTTAGGTCATGTAGTCCCCTCAATTTTCAAGGCTCTTTTCCCATCCCAAAAACCGATACCTAACAGCAATATACTAAAGTCATGTAAATTCAAAATGGCTTCCGTATGGCTATATTGGACACGCCATATAAAATGCGTGGCGCGTTACTGAACATTGATGAATATATGAATACTTCTACTCGGATTGGCTACAGCGCAATTCGGGAGCCAATGTGTGCGAAAACTGTTTTATTAGTGGTCATATTAAGAGGATGTACGGCAAAACGTATCGCTCGTTTGACAGCAAAACGAAAATGGCGGCAGTCATGAGTCCTTTCAATCTGACGGTTCAATAAACTTCGAACGTGATTTAAGCATCATACCTTCAAACTCAAACTCAATGCATTTATCTATATCTATATACATATATACATATAATAAATTTGTAGAAAAGTGGTGTCTGTACAATGGAAATATATAAAAAAAAAGTAGCAGGGGTTGTTATTATATCGATGCCGAACCCGAAATTGTAATTAATTTTTTTTTTGTCTGTTTGTCTGTTTGTCGGTTTGTCTGTTTGTCTGTTTGTCTGTTTGTTTGTGCACGCTAATATCAGAAACGGCTTATTCGATTTAGATGCGGTTTTCACTAATATATTGTAGTAGGCTTCACTTAACATTTAGTGTTTATTTCATGTCAATCGGTTCATAAATAAAAAAGTTATGTCAATTTAAAGAATCACGGCGAACATTTGTTAAGGTATTCTATCAGAGTACGTACACGCCTCGGGCCTGCGCGTCCGATCTTCGGAACTACTGGACGGATTTGAATGATTTTTTTTTGTTGTATCCACTCACATGTACGCTTCCCGCGCGAGGGGCATTGTTATGCCCATACATTTTTTATTTTGGGCCGCGCCACTTATACACGACTCGTACAGAAAAAAAATCTATGGACCGCTGTTAAACTAATGGCTGTTTCTTCAAGTGGATAGACCAGGGTAGATTACAAAACTTGTTTCGTAACTTTAAGAGACTTTGATTTTTTTTAATAATTGCTTATTTTTAATGTTTGTTTACATTACGAAAATTAAAAATTAAAGTAATTTTCATTCAAAATCGAAAGCGATGACCCTATTTTTTTATTTACCTAAAAAATAGCCCCATTCATACCGAATCGAATGACATATAATACATACCATTGTAGTTTCAAAGTTTATATACAATAACATTTATATCACGCGAGTATCCTATTACCGCACCCGTCATCGCCGTCATTTGGTTTTTTTTTATGATTTTCAACTACAGATAACTAATTTCGTAATGCTGCTACGAACTCACGGTTTTTGGCACACATGTACTACATCTAACCACTCGACTAAAGAAAATAAAACGCAAGCAATACTCCCATAGACAAAATTACAAAAAAATAAATACTGAGGGCTTGCTGTCACAGTTTTATGATATGTGAGTTTTATCCAGATGTCATTGCGGCGTATTTTAGGTTGCGTTAGTTTATGACGGCGTACGCCTGAGTGGATTTATTATGGCTGGACAACATTCAGGCTATAATGTTTCTTGGAAACTTGAACACCTGATGCAGAACCGAAACAGACCAGCTTAACCATAAGAGATACAAAAATGGTACCATAGCAAAAATTGTTCCACGTGATGAGGATTTTCTGCTGAGAGAATAAATTTGAAGATCTGGAACACCTGATGGGGAACTCCAAGAGCCCAGCTACACCATAATACATATAGGAATGACGTCTTAGTAAAAGTTATTCGGTCTGATGGGCATTTCCTGTTGACTTATAAAAATCGAAGATCAGAAACATCTGATGTGGAAATCTAAGCTATCACTAATTTCACCTCCACGCGGTGAAGGCGGTAACAGTTTAGGACTGATTTTCGATGACGATGGTATATCATTGAAAATTTGACTTTACTGGCCAAAACTCCCATTTATTTTTTTTTAACGTGAAGAAATGCTCATGCATTCTGCACTACCACGGGGAGATAGTGCAGTTATGTGGGACTCTAACCCACTAAAACTCCACTGTGTCCTCCTCTGCCGCTTACGGCGGGAACATGGGCACGCGTTAGCACTCATCCGTGAACCCGCCGCGGCTGTCCGTCACCGGACCCTCCGCTGGGGAGTACTCCCCATCACCGGCGCACCAGAACACATAGCACGCCGTGACCACCCCAGGGATCAAACCAGCACATGGGCCAGACGATCCCGTGTCTGGGCACCCTTGGTAGGGGAGCAGTCACTTAGATTTTAATTGATCAGGTATCTTCATAATAAAACTATAACCATGCCTAGAAAGAGGTCAAATCTTTCCCAATGTTCCAAAGGAGCTAAAAGATTGAGGATCATAAGATCCCAAGAATCTACCGAAGAGCGTCAGGAGAGACTTGATGCTGTTTGAGAACATCAGGCTGCAACTCGCTCCGTGGAAACCTCTTCGGATCGCGAAGCACGCCTGCGTTCTCAGCGTATTTACGCATCTACATCCAGATCTCTAGAGACCAGTGAAGAATATGATGCGCGACTGACCGCTGATACGGTGAGATTATCATACATTGTTCCGAACACGCACACAACAAAATATTCATAATCAGAAAGTGAGAAAGAAAGAATTGCTGGAGTACGGCATGAAGAGACAGATTAAGAAGAGCGCAACGAACGTTTGAATTCTGATCGACTTCGACATTCTCTGAACAGAATGTCGATATCATCTGAAGAATCGGATGTGTCTCAAGATATAGCCGTAGGGCATGGCGACCTTCCTTGGGTTGATAAGGAACGGAGTGCATTTACGTATACTCCTATGATTGACTACGCCACATATTCCGCCATCGGAGGTATGGTTAAAAATTTTACTTTTTGTGAAGCTGTTAAATAGCAAAAAAGAAACAAACGGTATGTGTTGCTCAGGTGGGAAAGTACATATTGAAATATTACAAAATCCTCCAGAAATATTAAGATCACTGCTAATCGGTGACCATCATAGTCAAAACATTTCTTGGACAACATACGTTCGTACAATAATGCCTTTCAAATGACATGTTTTGTTGCGAAACAGATTTCAGAAGGCCCATTTATGCCAACATTCAAAGTGCAAGGCCAAGTTTACCACCCTATTGGTTCATTATTGCCTGAAAATGACGTCTCGAATCGTCTCGCGCATCCCGTTGTTATCCAGTCCCCGGGTTCTTAGAATTCGACATCAGACGTTTCAGATCTTCGATTTTGGCTACCCCGTTGTCGCTGGCATAACCAACAGGATCCGCGTACGAAGTCGCGGGCAGAAGCTAGTTCTAAATAAACCAATTACAGGCACTTTTGAATTGTTATAGATGAAGCTAGTTGCCATTCCAAAACGTAGTAGGTTCCTATGGAGAAGAACGGGCAAAAAACTTCTCGGACACTCTTGTAAATCAAAATATTGTTATACATTATTATTACATCATTCATGTTGAAATTCTACATAATTATGAGAACGATGTAGAAAGACGTGCACGTTAAAAGCGTCCGTAATAAAACATTAGAACAAAACTTCATTCCCTAGCAACAAAATTATATCCACTGTTACTTTCCTGCGCCTTTCTACGCATCTCCGCCAAAAAGTTCTCCGAGCTCTTAATGCAGAAGGATCAACTGCTCCATAATACAAGGAATGACGTTATGTTTGTTCATAATTAGAGCTCGCGCGTCATAAAGGATCAAGATTATTTTCGGGAGATAGAATGAGAGGATTAGTGGTTCGTCTATAGAAGATTCAATGATTAATATTGGAATAGTGACTTGGCGAAAAGAGACAAAAGACGGTTGGAGTATCTTTTATCTTAGGGCTTGAAGGTTTATGATTCGTGACGGGGTAGACAGAGATATTGTTAGAGCCTGAACATTAATTAAGAGTGTCGAGTCAGTCTAGTGGTCGCAAGCGCTGCTGCTGAACTCATAGGCCCTGGATTCGTTGCCCAGGTCACCATTTTCACCAGTCTAACCGGATGCAGCTGAATACCAGTACAGTTCTGCCAAGCTCGTTACAGGGATACAGGCGTGTATATATAAAAATTATTCCGGACGATCTGAGGCCGGCCTACAAAATTCTGTGTGTGATCTAATGCCTGCAATCTACACAGGCCGAAACACAAAGGGTGTGAAAGGAAATGTGTGAGAGTTTTGCCTAACGGTGGCAAGTTTGGATTTTCGAGAGTGACCCTGTGTATACACTATTCATATGAAGGCATTCCTCACAGAGAGGAGACCTGTGTCCCAGCAGTGGGAACACTATAGGCTGATTACGCTATATGATCCCTTCAGTTTTTTTAATCTCAGTTATTGAGCAAAATGTTTGTTCAAAATTGCATTGTAATGACTGCAACAAAAATACAAAAAATCGGAGTAGGTGGCTGTAATATATTCGGTTACCCACATTTGTTCTATTACATACTTGTATGAACGTCAGTTTTCATTATACGCTTGCTATCGACTGACGTCTTTCATTTGCCTAAAGTAAACTTTTCAGTGGCGAGAAATCGTGAGGTGAATCAAATGAGCATGAACAAGAAACTTCATGAGGACCACGACCGCTTTGTCAAGACTGCAACGAAGAAGAAGATGCTCTAAGAAGGCTTTGTGACTTTAAAGGGAAAGGACAAAGGAGTTTTAAGTTGTAGATCTCCGTACCACAGAGCTGATGTTTGTGGGTACGTCTTTCTAAATCCTGTACGTCTTTCTAATGTGAAGGTGATACCTCAAGGATTAAAGCATAACTATTATCCCACAGCTGGGACACGCATGTACCACATGAGAACAGTGCGGATTGATAGATGTCATGTCTTAAAATTTTTGGATCTAGGACATGCCAGTTTCCTCACGATGTTTTCCTTCAACGTTTTGAGAACAGGGATTCCTAGATTCCTAGATTACGTTAAGAAAAGTCTGGAAGTCCAAGACCAACATTGAAATTATTATGGGTCAAAATAATAAATAATTTCATGCAAAAATATGATACCTTTGCAGCAAATCTCCTTTAGGGGTTTACATGACCTAAAGCGCGGTCACTGTCGGACTGCATAGAAAAGAAAGAGAAGCGCGATGACACAACGCTGGTAATTTATTACCAAATATGAAGCAATTATTTAATTACTTACAAAAAATCTATTGTTTGAACTAAATATTTAAAACACTAGTGTTTTAGTAAGTTGCTTGTAGAATAATCTGACAAAAATCAGAAAGATTGTATGTATATTAATGGTTTTTATTGTAAAAAGAAAGTTTTTAGAGGTATCTTCATGATTTCCTTTTCTATCATATCAAATTAGTTGTATTATGTTTTCAACACACTATCTACCTAACATATAACCTGAAGAATAATAATATATTTGTCCGATTTTGTTTACTGTAGTCGATCATATACTTTTATTGTTTCCAAAACTTGCGTTTTTTGCGTTTAGGTCCTGTAAGCCCCTTAATACAATACTCCATTTTAAATGACCCAGTATTACTCAGGGTCTTCCCTGTTATTACAGCAAACGAAATTATAAGAAAAACAAATATATTTTTATTTACGTCCATCTCTCCCTATTCCATAAGCCCGGCCATTTTAGACCGAGCCGTGCGGTCAATGTAATTTAATCATTCAATTTCAGTGGAGTTCGGTGAAGCGGAAATTGCCGAGAGCTCCCGAACGTTGGGAGTGTGACGTGGCGCTTTGCTAGTGGTGTAATTTAAAATTGGGGACGTGATTAACATTGTTTTATGAACGTTTTTGGAAGACAGGAATACGTTTTGAAAATTGAGTGCACTTTTGCTTCCGTATTATTCGCTGTGGCTAAATAATAACAGCCGTACAGGTCGATCGAGCGAAAGGGGCCCTTGGCTAAATAATAACAGCCGCGCAGGTCGATCGGTCTGGTTAAGCTACGCTTGTCGCGGTTGGTCTGTGGATGGGTGGTGATCTTTACATACCGAGACCCCTCCGTGCCTCGGAAAGCACGTAAGTCGTTGGTCATTCGTGAATCTTTGACAGTCGTTATGGGCAGTCAGAAGCCCGAAAGTCTGACAACCAGTCTTACCAAGGGGTATCGAATTACCCGACTTACCAAAAAAATTGTTAAAACAATTTTTTACGTTAAATATAGAAGACTTGATCAGTCTTACCAAGGGGTATAGTATTACCCAGTAACTGGGTTCTGGAGGTCAGATAGGCAGTCGCTACATGTAAAATACTGGTATTCAGCAGCATCCGGTTGGACTGGAAGCCGACCCCAATATAGTTGGGAAAAGGCTAGGCTGATGATGATAAAAGACGTCTTGATGTTTGAAAATCGTCTGGAGTTTTTGAAAAATTCATAAAAAAACAGTTTTAACAATTCATAACAAGTTGTGTGTATAACAGAACATGTGGCCTGTTCCCCCTACATGCATACTTCATTCACCCTGAATTAAGAAGGCATTTCATCGTTTTATTATACCGACATTAAAGTTATGGGGAAGAATAAATAAGATCATTCTGTCTTGTATGGATCAGAATGTTGGGCCACAAAAGGGATGAATGAAAGGCAATTGCATGCAGCAGAGATGAGAATGCTAAGAGGGAAGTGTGGTGTTACACGAATGGATAGAATAAGAACTGAATACATAAGAGGAAGTTTGAAAGTGGCACCGGTAACAGAAAAGTTGTGTGCGAATCGGTTGCCATGGTATGGGCATGTGTTACGGAGAAATGAGGAAAATGTCGTGAGGAGAGTTTTGAGTATGGATGTCGATGGCTATAAGAGTAGGGGAAGACCAAAGAAACGATGGATGGAATGTGTGAATGATGATATGGTTAGAAAGGGGGTGACTATCGAGATGACGACTAATAGAGAAGTATGGAAGAAAAAGACATGTTGCGCCGACCCCAAATAAATTGGGAAAAGGACAGGAGAATTATGATGATGAAAGGTCCTTTAAAAATCACAATTAATTAATTCCCATCCAGAAACTAACCGCGCTTACTAGCACTAGAAAATCAAGTGTTCCAAATGGCTTTTGGAGAACGTTTTCAGTACATTAATTCCGCTTCCTAGCTACCTCAAGTCTATCCATTATTGAAATGGCCAATCCAAAAATTTATGGCTACTGTTGAAAGCCAAAAAAAGTCGCCAACGGTAAATCTCTTGGAAGTCGTTATACTTTTTTATCCACTTTCGACTCCTTTTTTAGGGTTCCCTACCCAAATGGTGCTAACGGAACCTTATTAGTAAACCTCCGCTGTGCGTCCGTCCGTCTAACTGTATCTCATGAACCGTAAAAAGGTAGAAATTAAAGAAAGGTTAAAATTTTCACAGTGTGTATTTTTAGTAGGTACCGTTAGGTATAACAAAAAATAATGAAAATTAAATAAAGTTGAAAATTAAAGAAACGCGTTTTTCGGAGTTTTTGTAGCGGGCTGTATCTCATGACCCGTAATAGGTAGGCAGTTGAAATTTTCACAGAATGTGTATTTGTGTGCATCAATTAGCAATGAACAAACTTATCAAAAAAAATTAAGCTTGAGTACGAGGCTTTTGACTACGTTGTGATGTCTTTTTAGGGTTCCGTACTCAAAGGGTAAACACAGGACCCTATAACTAAGACTCCTCGGTCCGTCTGTCACCAGGCTGTATCTCATAGTGCAGTGATAGCTAGACAGTTGACATTTTCACAGATGATGTATTTCTGTTGCCGCTATAACAACAAACACTAAAAACAGAATAAAATAAATATTTAAGGGGGCTCCCATACAACAAACATGTTTTTTTTATTTGTAATGAGCGTTTCGTTTGTGCAGAATAAACAAATTATCTTCCTTTTTTTTCTAATTGCCGCTATAACAACAAATAAAATAAAGAAAGTCAAGTTTTTCGGCGTGTTTTGCCTTGTGGTACAGACGTCAGCACAACAAGCTTACAACTACAATCTGTCTTTCTATAATAGATTTTCAACTTTATCGCTAAAGCATAAGGTTCAAAGTTGATTGGGAAAATTTTACAGTTTCGGGTAGCTTGATGTGCTGGCGTCTGTACGTCACCTTTATTGTGTAACACACTTTCTTTCTATCACAATCTGTATCATTTTGAATAATATTAGTATAATATTGCTAATTCATTGCTTTCTAAATTCGAAAAATCTGTCTGCTCTACAACGTTAATAACGCAATGAATGTTGATGAACTGTCTAAATGAAAGCCGTTGCTACTGATAGTGTGTTACACATTACCCCGCGGAACTATTCGTGCGCGAGTCCGACTCGCACTTGGCCGGTTTTGTTTGAAACTTTCAGTATATTTCTGGGAACATCAGAATTTGTTTGAATAAGTACAAATCAAATTTTATTGGAAGTGAAATATTATTTTCGAAGTTTTTCAATAAGTACATCCTACGTTTATAATACCTACTTATAATGGTTATGTAGAATCGATGATTTAATGAATTCGACGAAGTTGTGATTGAGAATTTTGGTTTATCGAACGTTTATGAGATGGTTATTGAACTTTTTGTACTTAAAGTTTTGTGAAGCACCGATTTGTTTGTATGACAAGCCGAAGCTCCAAACAATTGGAAGTAAAATTATCTGGAACAACAAAAAGATTGCCGGTATAATAAAAAAAAAAACTGGCCAAGTGCGAGTCTGACTCTGACACACGAAGGGTTCCGTAACACAAGGCAAAAACACCGAAAAAAAAAACACGTTTGTTGTATGGGAGCCCCCCTTAAATATTTATTTTATTTTGTTTTTAGGATTTGTTGTTATAGCGGCAACAGAAATACATAATTAATGTGAAAATTTCAACTGTCTAGTTATCGCGGTTCTTGAGATACAGCCTGGTGACAGACAGACGGACAGACAGCGAAGTCTTAGTAACAGGGTTCCGTTTTTACCCTTTGGGTACGGAACCCTAAAATATTAGCTGTTCCCTACATTTATGTTCGTATAACTCGTCAAAATGTAGGGAACAGCTAATTTTTTTTTCGCGATTAGGAGTTGGTCCTATAGTAAATGTTGTTCATAATGATGAGTACAATGACCTCTTAAGAGGTTGTTAATGTTTTACCAATAACCCTGTATATTATTAAGATGTTATGTAAGTCTGTGGAGGTCCATGTCTGCAAGGGCGTTCTGAAGATACAGTCATTGCAGCAAATACTGCTATTTGGTTAATAATTTTTCCACAGAACTGTTGAAAGGTAGGTAAGTTCCGCACTCCAAGATCTAATGAAATAAACTCATCATCATCATTTCAGCCGAAAGACGTCCACTGCTGGACATAGGCCTCCCCAAGCACCTCCACTTCGACCGGTTCTGTGCTTCTCGCATCCAACGGGTTCCTGCGGCCTTCACAAGGTCGTCGGTCCATCTTGTGGGAGGCCTTCCAACGCTACGTCTTCCGGTACGCGGTCGCCACTCCAGAACCTTTCGGCCCCATCGGCATTCTATTCAACAAATAGAGTCACACAGCATTCAATTTGAAGCACTTACTCTTCAAGACTTCAAACGAGGAAGTTTGCATAAATTAAGTGACGCAACATGTGCATCTGACTGTCAAGTACATAGCTTTGTCGAGCAGTAAGTCACTGACACTGGTTGCTACTGGGACAAGTTGCAATTAAGTTGCGAGTCTTTTGGAATTAATTGGGTGTAAGTTATACAGAACCTTTCGGCCTCATCGGCCATCTGTTCTGCGAGCAATGTGCCCTGCCCACTGCCACTTCAGTTTGAAATAAATTACCAAAAAATAATTAAGATCGATCGCAAAGAAAAACTGGCGGATTCCACATTTTAATTAGATTGTGTTGCCATTAAAAACATCAACACGAAATTGGGCATTAATATGATTATGTCAAAATTCGTTCAGACACGTAATAAGGAAGCTATGCGGGTGACAAACATTTGTCAAAAATCAACCTTATAACTTTTCCGTTAAGGTTCAATTTCATTTGGCTGTGGAAGTCAAGAATTTATTTGCCATTCTTAACCTTAAACAGTCGGTGTTAAGGTTGAAATTTGGTTGTGCGTAGGCGTTAATGATTTATTTTATGGTGTAATGAGGGGTCTATACGTAATTAGTGGGATAGGTTTAGTGAATTTAATTGGGCATGTGTCGCTTCTTGTTTTTATAGGTCGTAAATCTTTATTATATTAATATTTTTGGGTTAATAAAATATTAGTCTATAAAATGTTTGCTCTAGGCCTTTCTAAATATTTCTAGTTATAGCCTTTCGAAATATTTAATGGATTTTTGTGCACAAACTTTCTAGGCGTTGAAAATATGGTAATTAAAACAGTGGTATAATGAATGTTCGGAAACATAATACTTCGAACAATTGTTATTTCGGGTAAGTGTAACTTCGGTAAAAAGTTTTTCGATCAAATGAAACGTCGGAGTAACGACAAAAATCGAATTGATAATTAGGTCAACTGATACAGTGGCAGACGTGACTTCGATGAAGTAAAAAAAAACGAAACGAAAATAGTTGAAAAGTTTTAGGTGAAATGAAATTCGGTCAAATATTTTTCGACCTTATGATAGGTAACCCGTCATCTGCCTAGCCTTTACCCAACTATGTTGGGGTCGGCTTCCAGTCTAACCGGATGCAGCTGAATACCAGTATTTTACATTGAGCCACTGCCTACCTGACCTCCACAACCCCTTGGATACCCTTGGTAAGACTGGTTGTCAGACTTTCGGGCTTCTGACTGCCCGTAACGACTGCCAAACATCCACGAATGACAGCCGGACCAACTGCTTTCCGAGGCACGGAGGGGACTTGGTATGTGAAGATGGTCACCCATCCACAGACCAACCGCGGCAAGCGTAGCTTAACCTGATCGATCGACCTGTGCGGCTGTTATTATTTAGCGACGGGCCCTGTTTTATTGACGCGTGCTACGGAGTTATAGGTCATAGACTTTAAATTATTATAAAAGAACTAAATTCCCCTAAAGTATCCTTCATGATAAAAAAGAACATTATTAATTCTGTAATTCACTCTCCACCTATAATGTTCCCACTGCTGGGACACAGGCCTCTCTTCAACAGGGACAGGGCTGTAATCTACCACGCGGGCCCAGTGTGGGTTTGAAGTTGTCACATGACTCACATGTCTTAGAATTTTTGGTTCTAGGACATGCCGATGTTTTCCTTCACCGTTCTGAGAGCAGTGCAACTCGGCAATTGATTGAAAATCTAGTTACAATATTTACTCACATCACACAGTTAGGTACTGTAAAGGTATATCGTTCTAATAAAATTGCCGTGTGAAATCCCAAGAGAACGAAAAATTCTTCAAAATTGCCGAAAATTTTTACGATAAAATAAAATCATTCTACTCCAGACCAGACAATTGTTTACTAGACTAATAAAATTCTTTCATAAATTCAACCTCTTTTAAAAAATAGCCGACACCGCAGACAGGGTTGCCAACCCCCCAGAGCGCGTCCAACAAGGTCAATCCCGTCCTATCATTGAGAACAATCGGTAGCAAATATTGACTGTGGCAACCCTGCGAGTGCCTGATTCACGGTTGTGTGGACTCAGCTTTATTTAGTTTTTTTTTTTTTTTTTTTTTTTTTTTAAAAAAACGTTGCCCCACTCTAGGAATTTCTCCTTTATCGTGGGTGCGTTTACAAACATTTAAACTCACATACACAAACAGCCAGACCCGGAACAACTACTTGTAGGTCATACAAATATTTGTTCCGTGCGGGAATCGAACCCGCGACACGCAGCGCAGCAGTCAATCGCTTAACCACTGCGCCAACCGTGCCGCCACAGCCGTGCCGTTACAGGCTGTGTTTTGAAATACAATTGAGTCATGCTTGTCAATAAAGATGGAGTGGGTGGGGGAGACAGTAATTGACCAATAGGGGGAAAGGGGTGTTACTGTGTTTTTTAGGGGCATTTATATCATCTGCCTAGCCTTTTTCCAACTATGTTAGGATCGGCTTCCAGTCAAACCTGTATTTTACAAGCAGCGACTGCCTATCTGACCTCCACAACCCAGTCAGACTGGTTGTAGGTTTTTGGGTTCCTGACTACACGCGCGTAACGTCTGTCAAAGATCCACGAATGACAGCCGGGACTAACAGCTTAACGTGCTTTCCGAGGCACGGAGGGCGTAGCTTTATCTTCGATCGATCCGTGCGGCTGTTATTTAGTTTCGATCGCAAATATTGACTGTGGTAACCCTACGAGTGCTCCTGATTCACGGTTGTGTGGACTCAGCTTTATTTAGTTACAGGTTGTGTCTTGAAATACAATTGAGTCATACTTGTCAATAAAGACGGAGTGCGGAAAGACAATAATTGATTGATAGGGTTCACTGTGTTTTTTCATCATTAATTGAGCTGAAAGACGTCCACTGCTGGACTTAGGCTGGGCCAAGCACCGCCACTTCGACCGGTCCTGTGCTTCCCACATCCAGCGGCCTTCACGAGGTCATCCGTCTATCTGCGTGCTATGCAGTGCCGGATTGACTTCTTGATGCCCTAAGCAATCCACGCCTTTAGGCCCTCCTATCCACTAGTCGCCTCGTATTTTTCCAAAACATCGACGAGCGATTTGTAAAGATTGGCGCTCATCTCCAGATTGACTTTTGGGTCTTGTAATATCTTGCTGATAAACAGCCTTGAGAGCAGTGGTGGCCAAGTGGTAACGGCCGCGACTTATGAGTTGTAGCCGTTGTAGGTCGTAGGTTTGAACCCAGACAGGCGGTTTACTTTGTGTAAATTATTTCATCACCACTGCTCTCAAAACGGTGAAGGAAAACATCGTGAGGAAACCGGCATGTCCTAGAACCAAAAATTCGAAGACATGTGACATCTGCCAATCCGCACTGGGCCCGCGCGGTGGATTACGGCCCACTCCCTCTCACCGAGAGGAGGCCTGTGTCCCAGCAGTGGGAACATTATAGGCTGATTATAGTAAACAGCCTTGCCATTCATGTGCCAGCAAATACAGTTTGTTTAGTAACCGACAAAAAATGACAACTTAGGGGTTTTTTGCTGAATTCATGGGAGGTTGGCCGAAGCAAGGAAAACCTGTTCAGGTGGAGATTCATAGACGACTCCGCCTTGGAGTGTAAATGTGGTGCTGTTCCACAAACGATGGGACACTTAATATCGTGTTCTGCGTGTCCTGTCAGCTGCACGTTACAGGAACTGGTGGACGATCGTGATGGCGCCAAACCAAACAAGTAGCCGAATTCTGGGCGGAGTCCATTTAGATTGCTATCGACACGCTAAGAAGGAGATGGGTTACATTTTACGCGGTGATGTCCCTGCCATTCTGTACTTTTATATAATAAGTTGTTCAATATCGGTACAGGTTTTCAGTTAATTTCACCATCAGCCTAGCCTTTTCCCAATTATGATGGGGTCGGCTTCCAGTCTAACCGGATGCAGCTAAATGCCACTATTTTACATGAAGCGACTGCCTATCTGACCTTCACAACCCAGTTACTGGGTAACACGATACCCCTTGGTAAGACTGGTTGTCAGACTTTCGGGCTTCTGACGACCAGTAACGACTGCCATAGATCTACGATTGACAGCCGGAACGGCTTAACGTGCTTTCCGAAGCACGGACCAACCGCGGCAAGCGTAGCTTAGCCTGATCGATCGACATGCGGGTCTGTGATTACTTAGCCACAAGGTTCTTCTATTCAACATATTTACACAAGGATTTGGGCAGTGCCTAAGCTGATGCCGTGTCCTCGTAGAGGCGATCGGCAGCGGCGGCGACCTCTCGCGCCCGGCCCTGGTGCAAGCCATGGTCCGGGGCGAGAGGGAGTGGGAGGCAGTCACCTCCTTCTGCGAAGCAGTCATGCTAGCGAAGGAGGTGGCGGGACGGCTCAGGGAGAGAGCCTCCCCTCCCAGCCGCCGCGGGAGACGTTCCGGGCGTCGGGAGCCGCGCGACGACTCCCGGCCACCGTAGGCGCGGGCCTGTGGGCGGAGAGTAATGGGTAGCTCACCGTCCGATCAGGACCAGGCCCGTGCCGGACGGCGCGTAGGTGTTCCACGCGCGCCTCAAAGAGATGTCAGCATCGAGGAGGGGCCCCATAGGGCCGAAGCCTGCCGGGTCAGCGGGATTGTCCGAAAGGGTTACCGCTGGCCCGGAACATAAAGGGCTAAGGAAGGAACACGGGTGGGTATTAGTCAGTAAGAGTCTGACACTCCCTTCCGCTCCACCCAGAGCGGGAGGGGTCATTTGATGATTTCCCATACGCAAAAAAAAAAAAGCATTAACAAAAGTCATAAGCAATAACTTTCTTTGATGAGGCAACTAATACCGCCCCCGTTTGATTCCCAATAAATGCATCAAAAACCCATCATATTGCCTTTTCTGTAATTTTTACGAAAATACTCAACCGAAAAAAGGTACCTATCCAATGGTATGTTCAGAAATTAAAAACTAATAAGTATTTTTGGAGAACTAATAAGGAGAGCAGTGGTGTCCAAGTGGTAATGGCTGCGACTTACGAGTTGCAGGTCGCAGGTTCGAACCCAGACAGGCGCTTTACTTTGTGTAAATTATTTCATCACCACTGCCCTCAAAACGGTGAAGGAAAACATCGTGAGGAAACCGGCATGTCCTAGAACCAAAAATTCGAAGACGTGCCTCTTGCAAACCCGCACTGGGCCCGCGTGGTGGAGAGGAGGCCTGTGTCCCAGCAGTGGGAACATTATAGGCTGTTTATGATTATGAAGTATTTTTTTTAAACACGTGAACACTTGCTCTGCGTCTATAGGTATCTTAAAAATAATAGAAAAAAATTAAAACTATCTACTTACATGCTTCTTCAATGAGATTCTCCTGCTGGCTCTCGACGCAGTACTGCAGAAGAATGGTGAATAACACCCCAGAGATCACGTGCGACCTCGAGAACGACATCGTGAACAACACTAGCTGTTTCTATCGATATGAAGCACTTTCGGGTGGCACATCACTAGCACTTTAAATCACTGAGGAGTTGGTCACTTTTGAGGATCCATTGGGGTTCTGTAACAAGAGGAAAAAATTGTCAGGCATTGTTATATTTTTCTTTATGATAAGAGATAGGAACATATTTCGGATTTAAAATGATGTTTTGGACATACAAAATAACGTTATGCACTTTCGGACATAACTTAAGCTATTATAAAGCAATTGCCATGTACGTATCAGTCAACCCATTTTTTCCTAAACAGTCTATACTTACAAGAAATTATTATTATAAAAAAACGGGTCAAGTGCTAGTTGGACTCGCGCACCGAGGGTTCCGTACAAATTTGAAGGTATGATTTTTTCCATTACTTGTGCTACACGACATTGCTTCTTGCCAAATTTCATGATTCTAGGTCCACGGTAAGTACCCTATAAATTTTGATTCCCTTGAGAGCGTCGAAATATACCTCCACGCGTTCCGAGATAAAAGGTCTTGACAGACAGACAAACGGACAACAAAGTGATCCTATAAGGGTTCCGTTTTTTTCCTTTTCGAGGTACGGAACCCTAAAAAATAAAAATAAATATTATTTTACTCGTCACCAATTTTCAAAGAGTTCAATTTTATTATTCAACAATCATGTTTGTTTTTTTTTCTAAACTGGTAATCTTGATTTTTCGTGACACTTCTGATTTGGACATAATTTTTGGCATAAGCATCATTACCACAGAAATAAAAGAATGTAACAACTATCAAGAAAGAAAGTAAGAAAGAAAAAAATATTTATTCTGCACAAATAAAAATAATAAGCACACAATGCTATTGCATTATCTTAGACTACCTACTCTACAGATTCCGAAATTCGAAGAAACACGTCTGAACCCTTCTTCAAGTTTTCACAGAGATCTATATCTGGCTATCTGTCGAAATAAATATCTTGAGAGATGTCCCTCAGACTTCAGACTTGCCGAATGGCGACCTCGATGATAGATATCGAATCTTCAGATCTGTGTACGATTCGACTGTCTTTTTTTTTTCGTTGAAGGTTGTGTATGGGTGAAGTGACTGTCTGTTGTTGTGTTGTGAATTCGTAGTAAAAAGCTCAAGTACTTCGATCGATGATACAAAAGTAAGTGTGCTGTCTGGGCTTAGTAATCACGATTTATAATTTTGACATTGATAGCGCCTTTATGTCGTAGCAGCAAGGACGATTTTTGTAGTGCAAGGTTTACCAGTACCACTGAAACGCGGTTGACGGTGCGGTAAAAATAAAAGATTTTTCGTCGTGGGTCGTTCAAAAGAGAAAAAAACACGCCATGCCATTTAACTTGATCTCCAGCCACTTGCACTCAGCTGCTACCAGCCAGTCTCACTCAGCTGCTACCAGCCAGTCTCACTCAGCTGCTACCAGCCACTCTCACTCAGTTGCCACTAGCCACTCTCACTCAGCTGCTACCAGCCACCCTCACTTAGCTGCTACTGCTGTTTTTGAGAGCAATGGTGATTAAATAAATTACACAAAGTAAAGCGCCTGTCTGGGTCGAACCCACGACCTACAACTCGTAAGTCGGGGGCGTTACCATTGGGTCACCACTGCTCACGCTCATCGGTATTTCGACTCATATGGTCGGCTTTTGTTATGGACCTAAACGCAAAAAACGCCAGCTTTAGAAACAATAAAAGTATCTGATCGACTACAGTAAACAAAATCCGAAAAATATATGATATTCTTCAGGATATATGCTAGGTTGATATTGTGTTGAAAACACAATACAACTAATTTGATACAATAGAAAAAAAATCATGAACATACCTCTAAAAACCGTAGTTATTATACATAATCATTCTGATTTTTTCTTAGATTATTCTACAAGCAACAAATTAAAACACTAGTGTTTTAATTTTTTAGTCCAAACAATAGATTTTATGTAATAAAATAATTGCTTCATATTTTGCAATAAATTACCAGCGTTGTGTCATCGCGCTTCTCTTTCTTTTCTATGCAGTCCGACAGTGACCGCGCTTTAGGTCATGTAAGCCCGGTAAACAACTGTAATCCCCAATAACCATTGTTTCCAACACCCAGTAGCAAGCAACGTAGAATCAACCGATTTCACATAAAAACGTCTGATTGATGCTTTAATAAGCTGAGCAAATTAAGCCGTCAGTTCGACCAATCGCGTTCCCGTTAATGACGGCACATTCGATGCTTATTGGCTGATTAAAAATTCACGTTGCTTTGACAGCGGTCCAATTGGTTGTGTCGGGTTGACGTGATGGTAAATAATTGTGTTCAATTAATTAGGTATAGCTTTTGTTGTTAAATGGGTGTATTTGTGTTATTGTGAAGGGTAGTGTTGTGATTTGAAAAGCGACATTGGTTATTGATGGACTTTGTGTGGATAAAATTCTGCGCACATAATAATTTGCCAATGTACAGACGTCAGCACATCAAGCTACTACAATCTGTCAAAGTTATTTAATAGAATTTCAACTTTATCGCTAAGGCATAAGGTTCAAAGATGATTGGGAAAGTTTGACAGATTCGGGTAGCTTGATGTGCTGACCTGTACAAAAATTGCTGCACCAATGATTATGTACTGTTTTAACTGGTAGATTATTATTATCTTTACGATCGATGTACTCTTTGGATTTTAAATATAGGTCTAGTAAAGTTGAGGTTATTTTTAACTTGGGGTTAATGATTAAATGAGCTGAGAAAAGTTATTTTTAAATTGAGCGTTATTATTATTTTAAATAACATGTAATTATTACAAGAGTGTATTTTAAATTATATTTTTTTTTACATTTTTTATAGTTTTTGAGACATAAGTTAAAGAGTTATTTCTATTAAATTAATTGAAACTTATTTAAGGCTCCTACAAACAGGCGCGACACGCGTTACAAATAAAATATGTGAAAAATAAAATAATTAAGTGGGTAACCAAGGGAGTCAAAGTATCAAGTAAAATGAAAAGAGTTTTATGTTGTGGCACCCCAAATAATGTTAGTATCTCAAATTACAAAATTAAATACATTCGAATTTACAGAAGGGTTATAAAGCAAGCTAAAAAGTTAGCCATATCAGTTCATCTCAGTAAAGCTAAAAATATACCCAAAGAGACATGGAAACTAGTAAATGAACATACAAAGAAAACAAAAAACAAGCTTAGTAAAAAACTTGTCCTAAATATAGATAACAAAGTTATTTGTGATTCCCAGGATATTGCTAATAAATTCGTTGACAGCTTTGTTTACAAGCCATCATTGACACTTAACAAAGGTAAAGCGATGTCCTTTCTGAATGAAACAACAGTGAGAGTTGAGAGTAACTTATCTTTCAAGCCGACTACACCAATGGAAATAAAAAAGATTGTGGGTCACATGGCTAACAAAAAATCGTGCGGATATGACGACTTACCAATAACAATTATTAAGGAGAACATAGAAGTTTTAGCACATCCACTTTCTGAATTTTTTAATAAATGTATTAAAGAGTCCATTTTTCCTGATCAACTCAAACTGGCTAAGGTAATTCCGATATACAAAAAGGGCACCAAGACTGACCCAAAAAATTACCGACCAATATCCTTGTTACCAACTTTGTCGAAGCTTTTCGAAAAGTTAATTAAATTTAGACTAATGGTACATTTGAATCTAAATAAAATAATCCATTTAAGACAATTTGGGTATCAAAAGGGCATTGGCACTTCAGATGCCATAGACACTCTCATTGATGACGTAGTTTGTAAATTAAATGACAAAATGAAAGTGGCTGGACTATTTATTGACCTGAGTTCTGCATTTGACACTATAGATCATCAATTACTGCTTGCTAAACTGGAACACTATGGTATAAGAGGTGATGCTTTAAAACTTATGACATCTTATTTACAAAACAGACGAATGTATGTCGAAATAAAAAACATTGATGAAAACAATCATGAAATAGCATATAAATCAAAGATGATATACATTAGACGCGGGGTACCTCAAGGTTCAATTTTAGGTCCAATATTGTATCTTATCTTCACAAACGATTTATTAAATTTCATGAACACAGTTCAGCCGGATGTTTCGTGTGTTGTTTTTGCTGATGACACAAACGTGATAATTGGAGCGCATGACTTAAAAGAATTGTCCATAAAGGTAAATAAAAGTCTAGATAATCTTTCTGAATGGTTTACAGCTAATAATTTACTAATTAATACAAATAAAACAAATATAATGTTATTTAAGACTACATCTCGTAACACTGACACTATAGATGTGACATTAAATGGAGACAAGATAGGATTGGTGAATGAGGTAAAATTCTTAGGTATACATATTGATTCAAATCTAAACTGGAAACAGGAGCTTGCTGCTATTGACTCCTCTATATCATCTGCATGTTATGCACTTAGGAGCCTCAGGGATGAAATAGACTCAAAACAGCTTAAAGCATGTTATCATGCTTTGGTTGAATCTAGGTTGAGGTACAGCATAATGTTTTGGGGAAATAGCTATAACTACAACCGCCAAAGAGCATTCATCCTTCAGAAGCGTGCCATTAGAACCATTGTAAAAATTTCACAGCGTGAATCATGCCAAGAATATTTTAAGAAATTAAGCATTCTTACAGTTCCAAGTTTGTATATACTAGTTCTGTTAAGCAAGTTCGCAAAATATATACATCAATATGAATCACAAAAAGAAAGAGATCTGAGAGAGAGCACACGAAGGAAAGTGATTAAAAATACAATGGTGCCTAAATTTAACATAGCAAAGCATTGTTCACGTTATCAAGCAGTAGAGTTATAATATAATAAGTTACCTACTGACTTAAAAACTTTAGTCTATAACACAAACTTATTTAAGGCAAAGCTGAAAGCCTTTCTAATAGAAAAATGTTTATATTCTGTATCCGATTTGTGTTGAATGATTCTAGATAAATTGTGTATGAATTAGTTGATATGGTACTGACATTCAATTTATTTGACATTTGATTTAGTTGGCATTTATTTTTGATTTGGTTTAATTGACATTTAATTTGATTGACATTTATTTGACATTTAGTTTGCTTTTAATTGACATTTAATTAATTTTAACTGACATTTTATTTACACTTGATTTGATTCTCTTTTAATATACGCAACATGGAAGAGACATGGTTGTTTTTGAGCTGAGGTGGCTGGATTTATGCAATTGGTAATTCAATTTATATCGTCGACATTTAATTTATATCGATTTGGCATTTAAATTTTTCTTTTAATTCAATTTCGTTGACATTTAACTTAGGTACATTTTATTGACATTTAATTTACATCTAACCGGAATTTAATCTACATTTAATTTTCAATACTTAGGTCTACCTAACGTGGAATGGACATGGTTGTGTTTGGGCTTTTTATGGTTGGACATACAAATGGTTGTTTTTATGTTTTTATGGTTTGACATGTAAAGATGACATAGTAATATTTTTAAAATTATTTTTGTTAATATTTGATTATTGCTTCTGTTAGGGTTAACATGTAATATTTTTGTAATTTCAAACACAATGTAAATTGTTTTATGAAATAAATAAATACAATCGCGCGCGACTCAAAGGCACCGCTCGTTGCGCGACATGCGGTGCCATTGTGTCGCGCGCGATTTTATCGCGTGTCGCGCCTGTTTGAAGGAGCCTTTACTGTAATGTATTAATATAATCCCCCAACTTGTTCTATTTTGTGTTTGTGTTTTTTCTTTGTGTCATGTTTACCCCCAAATAAAAGTATTTGAGGATCCGGCGCGGTAAACGAGACACAATAGAAGTTTTATTTTATTACGGCTATAGCCGTATGCTGTTCTTGAAAGTGTTAATGAGATCCACACTAGGAATGTGCACTTAATCTTAAGACAATTGGTAATTCTCTCTGTGGAATGAGCGTCCCCAGGAAATCAGGATGGCAACCAACCGATTATCCTTTAAAGTTAAGGTTCGCGAGCACATTCGAAAGAAGCTGGCAGTATCATCACAACGGTAATATTTTCTCATTGTTTGTCTTATTTCTTTTTAGTAAGTATATTCATGTATTTATGTATATTTATTTGTGCTTATAGTTATGTAATAGGTCATTTGTTTATTCCAGCGTATTGTAGGTACTCGTGGTTTGCAGCTGAAAATCAGCGTCGGGTGTCGGGTTATGTAATAGGTATATATTATATTCGTAGTTTTAATAAGTTTATGCATATCTTTATATTTAAAATATTTATTCCTCAATTTTCATGATTGCACCTACCACTGTTTGTCGCTACATCACCCAAAGGTTGACTGGTAGAAAATGCCTATGGCATTAAGTCCGCCTCTGTACATTTAAGTGCTTGAAGTATTAAATAAATAAATAAATAATATTATCTTTAACGTGTATTCTTAAAATATTTTGCACAAAAACACTTTCTTCATGAAAAATCAACATCTAAAGTTATTTATTCAAATTAGTCTGAGGATCAGCACTTTTCGAATGTCAAAATTATAAAAGACAGTCCCCCAAAACGCCCCCCTTCACCACTTCCTAGTGCTTTCGCTGGGAAGAAGAAGTGACGCAACAAACTCCCCAGCATGAATTGAAGAAAGAGGTTTTGTCCGCGCATATGTAGTTAAAAATAATAACAGCCGCACAAGTGCCGCGGTCGGTCTGTGGATGGGTGACCACCTTTATATACCGTGACCCCTCCGTGCCTCGGAAAGCACGTTAAGCCGTTGGTCCCGGCTGCCATTCGTGGATCTTTGACAGTCGTTACGGGTAGTCAGAAGCCCGAAAGTCTGATAACCAGTCTTACCAAGGGGTATCGTATTACCCAGTAACTGGGTTGTGGAGGTCAGATAAGCAGTCGCTCCATGTAAAATACTGGTATTCAACATAGTTGGGAATAGGCAGATGCTGATGACATAGTTTTTGTACAACCACAATAAATTGTACGAAATCCGACCAACTTAGCAACAGCAAATTAAAATCGAGACCTCCTACACTTCCTTTCAACATTCATTAATTTTAATCGATATCAGTAGGTATCGAATGCCACACTCTTAACCCGACTGCCGACAATGGCGCCAGTAACAACACCCGAGTCGATTCAACTCGATTCAACTCGAATCGGACTCGATTACGTGCTCCGTTTTATTTGCAATCACTTTGCAGTATAGATGGCTGTTTGTTTGTCTTTTTTGTAGGTACAAAGTTACGTTTTACTTTTGTAATGAAGAGTTTCAATTTCACTGGACTTAATGCACAATACTTACTTTTTTTACAGGGGCTCGTGGCTAAATAGTAACAGACGCGTGTTAAGCCACGCTTGCCGCGGTCGGTCCGTGGATGGGTGACCATCCAATGCATATCGAGAGCCCTCTGTGCCTCGCCGTTGGTCCCGGCTGTCATTTGTAGATCATTGACAGCCGTTACGGTTGGTCAGAAGCTCAAAAGTCTGACAACCAGACAACTTAACAAAGGGGTATTAACCACAGATTATTATATTACCACAGATCTATATCTGTGGGTCTTACGGTGTCACCCAGTAACTGGGTTATGGTTATGGCGACCCCAACATAGTTGGGAAAAGACTAGTAGGTACTTAACTACTTTATTAATAATCTCTATTTGTTTTAGAAATACCTGAGCGAAAGGTTCAAAAGGTGGAAATATCTAAAAAAAAAGTTTCGGCATAAGTTGAGGTAAGTACCTACTTACCTGCGAAGTTTCACGCTAAGCTTAAAAGCAAGTAAAAGATTTTTATGGTTTCTAATTTCTATCGAATACAAGAAAGTACTTTCTACCAGTCAATAAAATTCCTAGATTAAATCTTATTCCCATATCAAAAATACTAAGATCTAGGGGCCTAAAAAGGCCACTTTGGCAGAATCATAAAAGGATAACAGTATGGACAGTTAACTGTTAAGTTAATCGTATCAAATCATTGGTAAAGCATTTTTCAGTTATTTCTTTTGTCTGTGCTAAAATGCCAATCAATCCAATCCCTTTGATTGTAGCGAAAAAAAGAAAAACACGGACTCGCCATTTCATAATTTCATAATGATATCCTTTTATGATTCTCCAAAGTGGCCTTTTTAGGCCCCCTGTAGATAAAATTTAATTCCCTTACCAAAAAAATACCTTTATCTACAACCATTCAAAGTAACACCCTCAATAATCATTCCCTAGAACACATTCTCCTTAACACCAAAACATGCTCCTCAATTAAAACTGCCCATGATAACAATATCGCTACACCGAATACAATAACAATAACATGAATCGAACCTAACAATAACCCCTATCTACTAACCAAAAAAACGAATGTTATCAAAATTGAAGATCGAGGGCACACGGGCCACTCGAAATCGGCACTAGTGGCCGGCGACAGCAACTATTCACGAGCGCATACCGGCTCGCCGCACTAGCCAAGTGTGGCCGGTGGCAGCCATACGCTAAATTATATGAAAATTGCTGTGAAGTAGTTAATTTTAATAATTATTTTACTAATTTGTGTCACCGTAAAGGAGTACATTCAAGTTTTTTTTTTTACGTAAAGCTATTAGTAAGTCACTGCAATGTCACTCTTTCATTATTGTAATAAAGTATACATAAGAATTAATAACTAACAGATTTAAGTGAAAAAAAAATGTGAATGTGTTCCTTAAGGGTGGGTACACATCTGACGGAACATGCGTCGCGTATTATCGGTCGCGTAACGCCCAGAACAGACAAATGTATAGAAAAACACTTGACCGTTCACACTCAACCGATGATGCGTTAGTGCGTCGGGGGAACAATCGCAGTACGCCCGACGTATTTTCCGTCAGATGTGAACCCACCCTTAATCTACTACCACAGCACACTACAGCGGCAACAATGTCGTCAGACTATGTATACTTAGTGGTCAGTCTGGATAAATATTATAGTCACAGTAGCTACTCGAAGATACTAAGTATGTATGTATGTGGCTTGTGGCATTCAAAAAATACGAAAGCTTGATATTTAGTTGTAGTAACAAGGCTTCGTAACTAAATAATATTTCTTAAAGAACAGTTTGTCGTTGCTATGGCGTCGTGCGTCTGTTGTTGAATGCGAGAGCAAATTGCGGTAAGTTGTTTTTGCCACTGTGTTGCGTTTGTGATTGTGGCTCGTCTGCACAAACCTTAAAGTTACATTTACATCCCCCTTTAACCAAGGCCCTACGTGGTCCAAATACAAATTATATTATAATGATATTAGATTTCTAACTAGGATAGCTCATTTGCATGTAGTCAGCATCTGTGTTAGGTTCGATGCCAGGCTGTGTAATAGACTGAACTTGGCAAGGAAATAAAAAAAGATTGGATTTTTTGGGCTTCATTATATGATGGTTGTGGTTTAAGAAATTTTGTTTTGGTATTTGGAGATCAAAATATTATGTAGCGTTAAATTGTTTCGCTTTAAAAAAAAGGTTGAAATTCTTAGCACTGGCTTTCCACTATACAAATTCAAGGTTTTCTCAAAAAAAATCTCAATTTTAAGGAATGTGGCTTCCAGTAATACCAGTATTTTACATGGAGGGCATCTACATCGACACATGCGTACTACGCAGCACACTGACGTCACGCAAAATCCTGCATCGCGCAAGCAGAGTTTACCGCGCAACTAGCATATAATACAACGTCCCGACTTCAATCATCGGGCAGTATCCCAGACACGACACCCGCCTGGTCAGAGGATCCTGTATGACTGAACTTTACACCTCATACCTCTATATAACGCAACATTCCATCAGATCGTGTTTACCAACTCATAATAAACAAGAGTCCAAAGGTTTTTCCTCCACAAAGCCTTTAGACTATTGTGAGCGCAATATCCAATGGAATGTCAAGTTTTATTCATATTCATCCAACATCCAAGCATCACAAACACATACCAACTTCATCGTCACGAGGAGACGTCCAAAATCGGCGAGCCGTGCCGAAAAATGGGCCAAGCCATTGTGGACTTTGAGAGCAAATATGTCACCCGAATAGGGTCCATTGTCACTCGAATATTGATGAATAAGTCTAAAAGGAATAAAGTTGCGTGTAATGAAGATCTCCGTATGACACTTCTGTGTATGGAATTTTGGATTTTTTAAAGCTTTCGTGGTTGGAAAGGTTTGTGTTGTAAGAGGCTTACGCTTACATTTGAAAAGCATTGGGTTCTATGAAAAGAACTGCAAATACTTGACTTACTGTTCTGAAACAGATGAGCCTATATTTTGTGGTTTTCGGTAGAGAAGTATGCAAATACTTGGCATGAATTTGAAGGGACTACTAAAACCGTAGATTAAAACTGACAATGGGGATGAGACAGGCGTTGGTTCTAACATCATTCCGCTAGGTTTTGCTACACAGACTGTTCATCATGTTCGTGAACGGGCGCCGTCGCCAAGGCCTATTTTTAATCTTATGTCTTGAATTGTTTCTTCATTTCTGTCTTTTTTACATTGTCCTCACATATAGAAGCAACAAGAATAATGTACATACCCAGGATTTTGTAATATCTTGATTTAAAAGAGTGTCCATGGAGTTTCTTGCCCGTTCTTCTCCATAGAGATCTACGCTTTGGAATGGGCAACTAGCTTCAACTTTCTGACTAACTGACAGACTATTTAATTTTGACAATTCAAAAGTGCCTGTACAAGGTTTAATTGAAATAAATGATTTGAGTTTGAGACAGGAGTCTAGACTCACTGTTTCACAATGTCCGAATAGCCACTATCCACCAGAAAATAGAATAGAATTTGTCTGGAATTACCTGCAACATGGGTTCCTGCAACGTCCAACGGCATCGTGGAAGACCCAGGCGTAGAAGGCTTGACGAACTTGACGTTTACTGGAGGCATTCGTCATGATAGCTCCGGATCGAATTGAGTGGAAAAAGGAAAGGGATGCCTTTCCCTTGCAGTGGAGCATACAGGCTGATTATTATTTCGACTTCGTCCGCGTGAAATTTCTTGTTTTTTTTTTTATTCTTTGTTTATTTAGGGACATTTATCGCAATGCGTATGTCAGTCCCATCGTACCAAATTTCTTGTTCCCCGACCCGCCCCGTCGCATCGCATCGCTTGCCCGCGCTGTTACTTCGTTTTCGCTGTGTTCCTCCTGACTTTTTTTTTTGTTTTTGCTCGGCTTTTAAGTGTCTTAGCGATATGTTAAGTAGCCTATAGCCTTCCTCACGAAATGGGCTATCAAATGTAAAAATAATTATTCAAATCCGACTGGCAGTTCCAAAGATTAGCGCGTTCAGACAAACAAACTCTTCAGCTTTATTATTAGTGTTAGTATATAGATTATCTGCTTTCGTATATCATGTACAGACGCCAGCACATCAAGCTACTACAATCTGTCAAATTTCTTTAATGGATTTTCAAGTTTATCGCTAAAGCATAAGGTTCAATGTTGATTGGGAAAATTTGACAGTTTCGGGTAGCTTGATGTGCTGAAGTGTACCTACACTTATCCGTAGATGACGATACGACTCATAAACTACTACTACGACTATTTAAATAATTATTTTCAATACGATAATCGAATTCAAAATCATAACCAAGAGACTTCACCATTCCACCAGCTGGGTCGTCTATAGCATAATTATTAATACATACCAGTACTAAGAGCCAAAGATCATTGCGGCTATTTATAGCATATTATATAAAAAGAGGGTTAAAGACTCATAAAATATCTAATTAGGCATTACAGCTAACTTCCTAGAGGCCGTGCTAATTATCCATAGATAATTATACCGTGCTAGAGGTGTACGTGACTGGTTTTAATATAACTAACATTAATGATAAGTGCTAATCTATGCTTTAATCATTATAATTGGCATACAATGAGAGGACTATTCTTCGGCATTGTAAGCGACGCAACTCGCATAAGAATTTCCTGCTATAGACTTTTTTGTAAAAGGACAATTATTTTTTGTTTTCTTTTTAGCCGTCAAATTGTTGTGCATTCTTTCTTATGGCCTGTCATCGTCATCATCGGGATTCATAATGTTATCCTTTTATGGTTCTGCCAAAGTGGCCTTTTTTGGCCCCCTGGTCCATATATTGCAACAAGAATGCTCTATATAATAGGTACAAAAAAAAAACTAATATTCTATACCTCGCATAGATTAGGTACTTAGCTACCCTTTTCAATATTAAGTACATCAGGAGGTAGGTAACCTATTTCGCAAATTTATAACCGTTATAAAACTTCCAATAACAATAAACATGATCATCATCTGAGTAACCTTTTCATAACTATGTTGGGGTCGGCTTCCAGTACAACCGGATGGAGCTGATTACCAGTATTTTTTTACCTTTTTACCTTACTTATGTTTCTACGAAAAACTGTCTACCTTCTCAAATATTTTTTGTTGTTGTAATATGCTCTTCTATCTGTGAAAACTTGTAATTGGCCTTATTTCTGTTATTCTTAATCGTACAAAGTGTTTAGCTGCAAGTTTTCCAAAAACTAAAATATTTTTTTTTTTTTAAACGTTAACGTAAACGCACCCACGATACAGGAGAAATTCCTAGTGTGGACTAGGAATTTCTCCTGTATCGTGGGTGCGTTTACAAAAATTTAAACTCACATACACAAACAGCCAGACCCGGAACAACTACTTGTAGGTCATACAAATATTTGTTCCGTGCGGGAATCGAACCCGCGACACGCAGCGCAGCAGTCAATCGCCAGTTTTAAACGGAGCCACTGCTTACCTAACCGCCATAACCCAGTTACGGGGTAACACAATACCCCTTGGTAAGACTGGTTGTCAGATTTTCGGGCTTCTGCCGACCCGTAACGACTATCAAGGATCCAAGAATGACAGCCGGAACCAACGGCTTGACGGGCTTTCTGAGGCACGGAGGGGTCTTGCTATGTTAAGATTTGTAACCCATCCAACCGCCGCAAGTAATCGGTCGAACCATGCGGTTGTTATTACTTATGAACAATGAAAGAAAAATTTAAAACCCTGCGGGGCACCTTTATGAGTCTAGTTCACTCGACGAAGTTAATTGAAACGATGTATAATTAATGAAAAACGTAAAATTTATGGCGTAGGCTTACAATTATTAATTCAAAGTGTTGTGTAATTAGAAAAACAAATAAAGCGGGCGGACGGGGAACTAATCATTGTTCGGGGTTGGTGTAAGTTAGGAGAGGAATTACCGGTATCGTATTATCCAGTAACTGGGTTGTGGAGGTCAGATAGGCAATCGCTCCATGTAAAATACTGGTATTCGGTTGCATCCGGTTAGACTGGAAGCCGACTCCAACATAGTTGGGAAAAGGCTAGGCAGATGATGATGGTGTAAGTTAGGAGAGGTTTTTCTTGTAGATAAGCAAGGCCATGCAAGGGCTTCGTACTGTGTATTTTTCGGCGTAAACTTTGACGCAGCGTAGACGTGCTAAAGCTAATACTGATTAAAACCATAATTATGTAGATTCCAATGAGGAAACACGAGAGATTAAGTTGGTTAATCACACTAATATTATAAAGGCGAAAGTTTGTGGGTGTGTGTGTTTATATGTTTGTTACTTCATCACGCTCAAACGGCTGGACCAATTTTGATAAAATTATGAATGGAGGTAGCCGAAACCCTGGATTAACATGTAGGCTACTTTTTATCCCGATATTCCCACGGGATCGACACTTATGCAGGTTAAACCGCGGGGCGCAGCTATGTATATTATGTGATGTAAGTGTGAGTGTTACTCTCTCGAAATAAGGGAAAGACCTCTTTCAAAAGCTTACCTATAGCTTCAACTGTTATATTATTGAACTAAATCTTTCTTGCTGGCTTAGGACTCCTGGCCAATCAAAATAAGTTTGCATACTTGCTCGTTCCATTATAATTAAAACTTAGGGGCAATTCTCGTAATTTTAAGAACGTTCATTCTGATCGTTCGTTCTGGGGGCCTAAAAAGGCCACTTTGGCAGAATCATAAAAGGATAACATTATGAATCATAATGGACAGTTAACTGTCGTATCAAATCCCATTGGTGAAGGATTTTTCAGTTATTTTTTTTGTCTGTGCTAAAATACCAATCAATCCAATCCAAATCCAATCTCAATCTCTTTGATTATACCTACGTAGTGCAGCGAAAAAAAGAAAAACACGAACGGTCTTCGCCATACTATGAATTTATTTATTTTTATTTTATTTATTTTATTAGGTTCACCAACAATTGATTACACTAAATACAACCACATAATACATTTTCAAAAGTAAAATAACAGTGCATCAATTACTTATAGGTAAACACAACATGCTTAAAACAATGAATCTGAGAAATAAGCTAACTTACTTAGTAGGTAATAAGTGCTAATTGATAAATTGGTAACATCGGTAAAAAGTTACATTTAAATGCAATCCAAATTAGAAATTCTGATTAAAAATAATAAAATTGGTAAAGGTTTTCTTTGACATTAAATAACAAAAATAATAAAAATAAAATTGATAAGAAATAAAGTAAAAATAAGAAATTAATATAAAACATTAATAAATTAATAAAATGCAAAATCATAAAAATTATTAACATCGGCAAATATAGTTAAAAAATAAACATAAATTTTAAAACTGAGATTAAAATTTACGACAAAAAATTAAAATTGATTGATAGAATTTGATAACATTGATAAAAATAAAATATAAAATTGATAACAGTGGTAAAATTTACACATTCATAATAATTGACTAGGATTTAGGGTTGCTCGGTAAACGATACAGGATGGCTTTCTGTTTAGCAAGAGAGTCAAAGTGGAGATCAATAAAATCACTGTAGCCATTTACTGCCTTACACATTCTTGCAAAGGGCGAATTGGCTCCTAAAACTGTTCTTCTAAAAGGTGGACAAAGGGGGGTGATGGCACTACGCGGGATTCTAGAGGGTGCACGAAAACTGAAAAGAGCAAGCAAGCTGGGACTGTCTATTTTATGCTTAATGATTTTATAGGCAAACATTGCGTCAATAAGTGTCTACGTTTTTCCAAAGAAATCATGTTAAAATGCGTAAGTCTTTTATTGTAAGAACGTATTTTTTTGGCGATACCATTGGAAAATGCGAGGTGCCAAGCGAAGCGTTTCTGGACACGCTCAAGTCTCAATGAATGTGTTGCGTAGTGAGGGCGCCAAACTACACTATTATATTCCAGAATACTACGAATGAGACTGTTATAAAGTAGTATTTTTGTTCTATTGTGACGAAAGGTTTTGCAATTTCTTAGGACGAACCCTAACATTTTCGAAGCTCTTTTTATAATATTATCTAGATGTGGCGTGAAAGTTAATTTCTTGTCAAATCATAATGTTATCCTTTTAAGATTCAGCCAAAGTGGCTATTTTAGACCCCCAGATCACAGTCTCAATCTGTCAAAAATACCTCTAATTTCCCAACATTTTATAAAAGTTTTTGACATTGATTGCCGCTGAGATGAGATTGCGACCAGATTTTGAACGTTTTTAATTACGAGAATTGGCATTCTGTTTAAATGGCATTCAGTAAAATACCTATTTTTGAACTTGCTGCCTATCTGTAAGGCTATTTTCTGACACGACCCATAACACATGTCCAGTTACTTTGTCGAAGACAGTGGCTCGCTACCGCTTAAACCTTACACCCCCACTTTGCCCGCTACCGCGTACACCTTGACCGGTTCTGTGATAAAATGCGGCGATAAAATCAGACCTGTGTTCATTAGAAGTACATTAATAAATCACGTACTCTCACAAGACTAAGTTACAACAGCCAAATTCTTTGTAAATACTGCCTAGTTCATAATTAGTTAATGCACGTGGAGTGGTCACCCACTCAAGGGGAAATTCTTAGGATGGTCACGGAATTTTGATAGCTGTTAAAAGCGACTTTCATTTATTATTTGTATGGATATACTCGCAGATATAGATGATGTTAATAACGTCATTATCTTATCAAATAGCAATTGACAGCATCAAGACGAAGATGGCGGGACGAGCTTGACTCCTACCGAAAGGCCTGGCCGGCCTGGTCAGCGGGATTGTCCTGGTCAGCTGAATTGTCCGAAAGGGTTACCGTTGGCCCGGAACATAAAGGGCTAAGGAAGGAACATGGGTGGGTTTTAGTCAGTAAGAGTCTGACACTCCTTTCCGCTCCACCCAGAGCGGGAGGGGTCATTCGAAGATTTCCCAAGCGAAAAAAAAAAAAAGGACTCGCAAAAGACAGAATTGTGTGGAAAAGGGAGACGGCCTTAAAATGCCAGGAGGAAGCCAGAAAATTTAAACTATAGTCCGCGCGGAACTAGTTGGCCGCGCCTTAGGTATGTGAGCGGTGGGACGGAGGGGCGGGGGCGCTTTGTCATTACTCAGTACGTGCGTTGCGAACAATAGGCAACCGCGCCGACCTCACCCCCGTCCCCACCCAAGGCGCGACCAACTAGTTCCGCGCGGACTATAGTTCCAATACCCAACTCCACTCTTATTCCCCCGAAAAGCGGCATAAGCCGTTCAAAGGATTCCTCCGTGTTAAATACATTACTAAAGAGATTAATACGACATTCTATTAGCGAAACCAGCTCAAAATTATTGGCAAGATGGCTAAGCCGCGCCGATTCGGCGCAGTCACGCCCAATTAAAACACAAAAGAAACATTTTTGAATAAAGAATGAAGACTCTTAAATTTAAAACCATGGCGGATGTGTATAATCCCGCGTTTACGCCATTTTGATGTCGGTGACGTGCCGTGCGGTAGGAAAGCTTTGATGGTGTTTTTATTTATGGGGGAATGCGGTGTTGCGAAATGTGCTTTGTATGTTTTTAATTCTTCAAGCATATAAAAATGTGACGGCGTTTGACGTGCGGAAGTGATTTTCATATACAGGGTTATTGGTAAAACATTAACAACCTCTTAAGAGGTCATTGTACTCATCATTATGAACCACTTTTACTATGGCACCAAACTTGAAATCGCAAAAAAAAAACAGCTGTTCCCTACATTTTGACGAGTTATACGAACATAAATGTAGATAACAGCTGATTTTTTTTTCGCCATTTCATATTCGCTCCCATAGTAAAAGTTGTTCATAATGATGAGTACAATGACCTCTTAAGAGGTTGTTAATGTTTTACTAATAACCCTGTTTATGCCTAGTTTGAAACGAATTTTGACAGATTTTGCAGTCTGGAAAATTTATCGTTTGTCAAATTGACATATATCCAGTTCAAAACTGTCAAAGATTGACGGTTATGATTCGTCTACAATGAATTTAAGTACCTAGTCAATTTGATAAACAATTTATTTATCTGGCTTTACAACAACTTCTTCTTCTTTCTTTTAGAGAAAAAAAAAATTGCGATAAACTATACATAAAATGTATGGACGTGTCTGAAATAAAGATAAATTATTATTATTAGTATACGCAGAGAAAGAACACAAACATAAAAAAAGTACAAGTTGGTAGAAAATATGTTACAGTCACATGCACGCAAAACGGCCATCGCTCAGCGTAATGCTACGACTCTATGCGGGACAGAGCCTCAGCATTGGTTCTGCATAAGAACTACGGTTTTAAAGATATACTACGTTTATTATAAGACGACAAAGGAAGGCGATTAGAGGACAAATTGTACTTAATATAAAATGCAGTAAAGGAGCATTTTCATTTCCAGTCAGCCTCGTTCCCATTACTTTGCTAATTGGATTGTCCTATTAGCAAGTAAGAGACTTAATGACGTCACAAAAAGTCCAATTCCCGTAATTAAAAACGTTCAAAATCTAGTCGCAATCTCATCTCAGCGACAGTCAATGTCAAAAACTTTTCAAAAATTTAGGGTATTTTTGACATATTGAGACTGATCAGACTGTGAATGTTCTTAAAATTACGAGAATTACCCCTTAGAACTAAATGAGGAATTAAGTTATTATACTGTGTTCTCGATTTCGTTTCCAAACATGTAAACAAATATACGTTGTTGGAAAAACCACTTTAATACCCACTCATAAAGTTCAGTTTGCGCTACAACTTGAAATAATTTTAAGAATTTTTCAATACTTAGTAGTAGATTTCAGAAATAAACTTTATCAACGTTTCGTTAAAGTGGAAATAACATTAATTGGACACGACCAATTCAATAGAGAAGAAAAAATTAACACTCACGATTAACTGTAACAACTTTGGCTGCTATGAGCATTGAGGGACCAAACACGATATGCCTGTAATTCCGCCATCTTTTTTTCGAACGAAAAAATCGGAATGTAAACAAAAATACCAAGTTATTTAGCTTCACGGCTGCTCGTTAAAATACTCGTACTGACGTGCATAATCCGCGCTTATGCCTTTCGGATACAGACAATCTGCGCTAAACAGATGAATGTGGTAGGTTAACTTTGTTTGTGAAATCCGTCGGATATCTATGGTGAAATCCGTCGGATATCTATGGTGAAATCCGTCGGATATCTATGGTGAAATCTCTATCGAGGAGCCTATGAGTTTAATTGTAGCTATTTTAGATAAACTTTCATAATAGACGATATTTTTCACCCGGTGGGGTGGCAAAGTGTTGAGTTTATTCTGATATTCAATTGTATTTTAAGTTTTATCTAACTATTCACACTACCACCACTAATATTAAAAAGGTGAAAGTTTGTTGCCGGGTCAGCGGGATTGTCCGAAAGGGTTACTGCTGACCCGGAACATAAAGGGCTAAGGAAGGAACACGGGTGGGTTTTAGTCAGTAAGTGTCTGACACTCCCTTCCACCCAGAGCGGGAGGGGTCATTATTTTGATGATTTCTCCCATCCGCAAAAAAAAGGTGAAAGTTTGTGAGTGTGTGTGTTAATGTTTATTACTTCTTCACGCTCAATTGGCTGGACCAATTTTGAAAAAAAAAAATATGGCGCTAGCGCTAGCTGACACCCTGGATTAACATTAGGCTACTTTTTATTCCGATATTCCCACGGGATTGAAACTTATGCGGGTGAAACCGCGGGCGCAGCTAGTCTGTAATAAAGGTATTTTGTAGATGTACCCAAATAAAAAAAAAAAGGAAACTATTCGAGGCATATCCTTGAATGAACTTAGCATTCTACATGAATGGGGAGTGCCACCCCTAATGTTTTTTTTCATAATTTCAGAACACTATTTGTTTGGGAGTTAATTAACGGACTTCTAGTTGTTTGATGGTTTAAACTTTAAAGTTTAGTCAACAACTTTTACAATCAGTAAATAAGAAAAATTGCAGACATAGACTGACACAGAAACGCATGTAAATTTTTCTTCAACGGAAATGCGCGGGAAGCCGGCCGGCCCACGCGGGTCTTTGGCATTTGGATGTTACTTGACGTTGTTGACATTGACAGCGTCAAATTGATGATCCGCGGCGCCAACACCATTGATTAACATAGCACAGACAGAATACATCTTCTTTCCAATTTTCTTCGGTATACTTAGTGCAAAATAATAGTCTAACAGAAGGACATGACGAAATTATAAGGGTTCTGTTTTTGACATTTGGTTGCGGAACCCTAAACAATGCATATGCTGCGCATGCCTCGCACTGTCAATACGCACATAGATAAGAAGTTTTTAGTATTTTTAAGAGAGTGGAAAATAATTGTGGTTTAGTCTTTCCCTCTCTTTTCGGTGTGATTTATTTAAGAAAAGCTTATTCACTGAACCCACACTTGTAATTTTTTACACTATAAGTAATCGCCATATAGTTAAGGGGCTTACAGGACCTAAACGCAAAAAACGCAAGTTTTAAACAATAAAAGTATATGATCGACTACAGAAAACAAAATCAGAAAAAATATATGATTTTCTTCAGGATATATGCTAGGTAGATAGTGTGTTGAAAACATAATACAACTAATTTGATACGATAGAAAAAAAAAAAACATGAAGATACCTCTAAAAACTTTCTTTTTACAATAAAAACCATACTAATATACATACAATCGTTCTAATTTTTTGTCAGATTATTCTACAAGCAACATACTAAAGAACTAGTGTTTTAATTTTTAAGTCCAAACAATAGATTTTTTGTAAATAGATAATTGCTTCATATTTTGCAATAAATTACCAGCGTTGTGTCATCGCGCTTCTCTTTCTTTTCTATGCAGTCCGACAGTGACCGCGCTTTAGGTCATGTAAGCCCATAAGCCACAAGAATTACGTAACTCCAACGATACTTCTGGATTCTCCTATCTTATAACAGCAGGAATTATGTCCGGAATTCTGTTAATTCTTGTGCTGAATGCGATTCATATTTTTTTGTGGTGAAAATTCATGAGAGCGGGACCTTTTTGATTATATTATATTGCGAACGAGCTGATTTAGTTGCGTCGTTTACTTTTTGGGTTATAAAGATGGCGTTTTTATACGTTTGTGAACAGTATTAAAGTTGTTTTTTTAGGAGATTTCGGTGTTCCGCAAGTTTATGAGGTCGTTGAGTTGTTGTTCGAGGGTGAGCAGGATTTAAAGGCATATGTGTTACTTTAGAAGATTGGTGTGGAGCTTTGTTTTTTGTAACTAAGTTGTTTACTTCAACAATTTACGTTGTTTTTCGACTAAATAACTTCCGAATCGGTCTTTTTTAAACCAAAATTGTAGTAACAGGTTCAAATTAAATTTGTTAGCGAAACTCGGCAGATGCGGTGGGTATCAAAATCTAATATATATATAAATGAAATAAGGGAAATAATGATTAACCACTGTATGTAGTTATATGAAATATCTGTTTAAGGGGCTTACATGACTTAAAGTCACTGTCGGACTGCATAGAAATGAAAGAAGCGCGATGACACAACGCTGGTAATTTATTGCAAAATATGGAACAATTATTTAATTACAAAAATGTATTGTTTGGACAAAAAAATTTAAACACTAGTATTTTAGTATGTTGCTTGTAGAATAATCTGACAAAAAATCAGAATGATTGTATGTAAGTATATTAGTATGGTTTTTATTGTAAAAAGAAAGTTTTTAGAGGTATCTCCATGATTTTTTTTTCTATCGTATCATATTAGTTGTATTATGTTTTCAACACACTATCTACCTAGCATTATCCTGAAGAATATCATATATTTTTCTGATTTTGTTGACTGTAGTCGATCATAATTTATACTTTTATTGTTTCTAAAATTTGCGTTTTTTGTGTTTAGGTCCTGTAAGCCCCTTAAAAAGTAAAAGATTTTTTTTTTCATCGTGTTTCGATATCGAAACCTATCACGTCTCCGTTGTTTTTCTAGCTAATTTAATTTAACCCTGTATTTAGCTTTGGACAAAAGTCTCAGTATTTTTGCCAAAACTAGGCTGTATTCGCTTCACGTACAAAGGAACGTTGAGGGAACTATTCGTGCCGAATTTTTCAAACAGTCAGACACGCGCAACAGGCTCCCTTGATCCCTCAATCAAAGGGAGCCGAAAATAAATGGAAAAGTATAATAACAGTGTTTCTCAATAGTCTACACATCATAGGGGCTTGAAGCTAAGTAATAACAGCCGCACAGGTCGATTGATCAGGTTAAGCTACGCTTGCCGCGGTTGGTCTGTGGATGGGTGACCATCTTTTCACACCGAGACCCCTCCGTGCCTCGGAAGCACGTTAAGCCGTTGGTCGCGGCTGTCATTCGTGGATCTTTGACAGTCGTTACGGGTAGTCAGAAGCCCGAAAGTCTGACAACCAGTCTTAACAAGGGGTATCGTATTACCCAGTACCCGGGTTGTGGAGGTCAGATAGGCAGTAACTCCATGTAAAATACTGGTATTCAGCTGCATCCAGTTAGACTGGAAGCCGACCCCAACATAGTTGGGAAAAGGCTAGGGAGATGATGATGGACCCTTGTACAAAGCTCTGCTGTGTTATTTCTGCCTAAGTGATTATGAAAAGCCTTGCAAATCGTCTTTTATATTAATATTTTAGACCATGACTTGAATTAGGACATAGGATATTTTTTATCTCGTTATTTATTTATTTTAAATTTAAAACACATACAACTATCATCACAGACTTATCTAATACAATAGTGTAGTATTCCCACTCGAGATTGAGACTTATGCGAGTGAAACCGCGTGGCGCAGCTACATAGTACATACATAATAATCTTCTTTTTCATTAATCGTCGTTTTACAGGATAACGACCCATTACATCTTCCCACTTGGTTCTATAGTCAGTTTAGTGACTTGTACAGCCAAGAAAAGGTATTTTTAAACAAAAAGCAACCTTAATCGATTTTCTACGTTATAGCAATATAATACAACTGTCAAAGAATGAAGTTGTGATTAGAATAGAGGAGGTATTCCACTCAGAGCACTGATTTGAACCGCACCTGAGCACTTCCACTAACCGCACTGAAACAAAATTTCCAAACGATATCATAGCCTGTCGAAAGATCTCTAAAGGCTTTTTTTTTATAGTTCGTCGGGGACTTAGGTACCTGTCTCTAACCACAGTTTACCGACACCACACAACTGGATACTATGTTATAAATGTTAAGTCAGTGACTTTACCAGTTACCAACCAGACCGTTAAAATAAGTTAAAATAACCCGACCTTTGACCCAAAATTACCCAGTGGACCCAATAAGGAGTTAGTCAAGGCCAACAAACAGCTAGAAGCCTGGATAAAGTAAATAATCCTGTTCTTTTGAATTATTGCCAGTTACATTCAAACAAATTAGTAGGGAAGTTATTTTATTTTAATTGCTTTTTCACGCGTCGCGGGGTTCAACCGCCGCCATTTTGTTGTGGCTATAAGGCTGTGGCTTGGACTATCACGGTTTCAGGCCCCAAAATGGATCAGGATATTTTATGGCCTTTGGTATGGTGATAATTGATAAATTATTATTTTTTTCTTTCTTTCTTTGGTATGGTGATAAATGATAAATTATTTATTTACATACAGACAGACAGACAGAGTTACTTTCGAATTTATAATGTTATGTAGTAAGTATGGGGGATTCTTTAAGACCAGCAGTTATAACATATACAATATCCTATGTAATTATTCGATTCTAGTTTAACCAGGACTTGTGAACGAACAAAACGGTATAAAGGAGTACTTGAATAATATATTTTCAGCACGGAATATTTATATCATAAGCCTCGCCTCCTCGCAATGGCTGCTTATAATCTTGTAACGCATTCCACGGTCTGTAATATAATCTTTGGTGTGTACCGAAGGTTCATAACATCCAAAGCAATTTACTTATTGAAAATACACAAATCATACAAGATAATTTCTGTGTGTTGATGTTAAATTGTGGGTGTTGAGATGTGTAAGCCAAAATCCAAGTGTGAAATCCGGGAATTTGCACAATATTTAGTTAATTGTTTGACGTTACATAGGGGTAACTTTTATTCTTAGCGTTTTGATGGCAAAAATATCATTTTTTTGGCCCAAAATTCAGAAACGCGGAAAGCATTCGCTGACGCAGCTATTCGGTCCTCACGAGTGCAGGTGACAGGGCAAGAGGTGCAAGATGGTGGGAGGTGAGCCACTGTCTGTGGAGAGACACCGCATACTCACCGGAGGTCTGAGCCTTTACACGGTGGAGCATACGGTGGAGGTCTGCCCAGCTTGGGCAGAGCACCGTCGCGTCCTCACGGCGGTGATCAGCGGCGGCGATCTCTCGCGTCCGGCCCTAGTCCAGGCCATGGTACTGAGCGAGAGTGCATAGAAAGCCGTCGCCTCCTTCTGCAAAGCAGTAATGCTCGCGAAGTAGGAGGCGGAGAGCGTGAGGCAGAGGCAATTTTTGCGCTCTCACCTAGTTGCCGCAGGAGACGCCCTGGGTGTCGGGAATCGACAGCCGATTCCCGGCCACCGTAGGCGCGGGCTTGCGGACGGCGAGCAATGGGCAGCTCGCCGTCCGGTAAGTACCAGGCCCGGGTCGACGGGGCGCGTTGTGTCCGACGCGCGCCTTAAAGAGATGTCAGCACGACGGCTGTGACGGGGTTCGCTAGAGCCGATACCTGCCAGGGTCGCGGGTTTTTCGAAAGAGATACCGTGGCCTCTGGCACAGGCAACTGAAGGAACACGGCTGGGCCGCCCAGAGCGAGAGAAGTAATTTGACAAATTCCCACCCAAAAAAAAAGGTTTGAGCCTTTCATGAACCCCTACTTGTGGCGGTTGTCCTTGCGGCCTACTTGGGTACGAATTCTATTAAAGATTTTCTAAGTAGGCCACGGTAACTTGGGTAACTGTTACCTAACAAGAACTTCCATTTTATCTCTAAAGCTGTGGCCTGTGTTGTAAGGTTTGTCTAGACCTCAAAATGGAACAAAATTTTCCTTTCAGTTGTATACCCTTTTGACTTAAACTAGTCTTGCAGTAACTTAGGCCACAACCACAATATACACCTGCTTGTTAAGTATTCCCTAATAAAACTATTGTTTCGTGAGTATTTTTTCTTATTTATCGGATAACTTAATTATCCACGAAATTAAAAAAAATTGAATATTCGTCTTTTTATCAGCCTCAAAATAGATATTAGGACATTCCTTGGCCCTTACTGACTTCAAAAAAAGGAGGTTTTCAATTCGGTTGTATTTTTCTTCAATTTTTTTTTAATGTTTGTTACATCAGTACGCCGTCATTTATAAACCGATTTGGAAAATTCTTTTTTTTTAAGGATATACTTCCAGAATGATCCCATTTTTAACAAAATCCAGTTCTGCTGATGGGATCCATGAGGAATTGAGGAAACTCCTCAAATATTATTGGCACATCTATAGCGATTTGGGTATTTTTATAGTAACTCGTGCATTTGCTCTCAGATCCACCATTCGGTGAAGTGGAACTGATGAAGAAGACCACAGATGGCCACCGGAACGACTCAATAATAAGTATTTCACGAGTTGCGATTCGATTACTTTATTATGGTTGCTAAGCAATTTATGCTCGTCACAATGCGAATGGTGAAATGGAGCTGATAGTGGAATACCAGGAGAACTCCTTAAGAATTAACGTCCCTGCATCGGGAAAAGCAATATTTTGTAAAAGGCGATGGGCAAGTTGACATAAGGCTATTGTAACCCACTAAAAAGCGAGAAAAAAAAAACAAACAAAAACCGACTTCCAAAAAAAGCACTACAAAGAGAAAGAAGTCGTTTTTTTTGTTAAAAAGTTTTCTATTTTCTAGACAGTTTCACAAGGTGTTTTCATTTCTGAATTTAAAACGATAGTAAAGGAGCTTGTCATATAATCAGCCTATACTTGTCCCACTGCTGGGACACAGGCCTCCTACCTGTGACAGGGAGTGGGCCATAATCCACCACGCGGGCCCAGTGCGGGTTGGTAAATGTCACATGTCTTTGAATTTTAGGTTCTACGACATGCGACATGCCGGTTTCCTCACGATGTTTTCCTTCAGCGTTTTGAGAGCAGCGGTGATGAAATTATTTACACTAAGTAAAGCGCCATGGGTTCGACCACGACCTACATTTCGTAAGTCGGGTCGTTAATTCTGGGCCACCACTGCACTATCGCTTACTTAGCCACAAAATCCACTTGATCTGTAGATACCTACATATTTCATGGCTCGACGTAGAACCGTGTTAATTACCAGACAGTATCCACATCTAAATAAATACCTAGTAATTAATGTTTCACAGAATACTGCTACGACTAAGGGCCTGTGCACATCACGCGATACGCACGCGAGTCAGACGCAGCCCGTAGGCCTTGTGTAGGATAAAAGCGCGCCGTCGACGCACGTTTCTAAAACGCGCGTCAACGGCGCGTTTGTAGCGATACAGACGCGATATGCACGCAAGTCAGACGCAGCCTGTAGACTTTCTGTAGGATAAAAGCGCGCCGTCGATGCACGTTTCTAAAACGCGCGTCAACGGCGTGTTTAAAAAACGTGGTGTGCACAGGCCCTAAATGGAATGCTTTCATTTAGAAATAGTTCATTTGACTTTCATTTAGAAATATTATGTAGTAGTTCATTTTTTAGTTTCTGTATAGTTTTAGTTTAGTTAGGATTTAATTTTGTTTTTTTAGTTCGTATACATCTTGATTATTTAAATATGTCTTCGCTTAGAAATAGTAGTTCATTTGGAATATTTAAATAATATATAATAAATAAACTTCATTACTTCATTTTCGAATTTTGATTGGAGTTTTGGTTTGGTAGTTTTTTTATTCCTTTTAAATTAAAATGGTTTTGGTGGTTTAGGCTAATGAGAATTATGTGCGTTTTAGAATGATTAGTGTACAGTCAACAGCAAAAGTAGATGATCAAAATCAGAAATGTACTAATAAACGGAGTTCGCGTCAGAACTGTGTGGCGTCGAAGTGATTCAAAAGTATGTGATTGTAAATTATACCAAATATTTACTACTAGTACAGCTGCCATATATTCGTGATCAGTTTTGACTCCTATTGAATGTCTGATTTTGATCATCTACTTTTGATGTTGACTGTACTATTGAAACCATTTTTTTTCTTTTAATTTTTATAAATAAGTTTACTCTACTAGGTATAACTTTAACTCGGATTTTGTACGCCTATCAGCGGAACATGGTTTGTGCACTTGACTTGACGTTTATATTGAAAAACACGTGTAATCACCTAGGTTCACAAAAAAAAAGTAGTTTTTTTTTATAAAGATAACGTTCCTTAGCGATGCGTATGTTGGAATTCCGAAATACAGTTCAGATTTCATTTTACAGCAAATTTAACACTAAATAACATTGTGAGTAAAAAATCGGACAATTATTGTCAACTCACATAATTAAAAAAAAAAGTCATTTGCACCGATGGATGCCTACTCAAGTTACCAAAAAGTGCAAGTACAGTCAGCCTTTTTATTTTTATTTTTTGAGGAAAGTCATCAAATCTCTGGATGGAGCGGAAGGGAGTGTCAGACTATTACCTGTGCTATTACTGACTAAAACCCACCCGTGTTCCTTCCTTAGCCCTTTATGTTCCCGGCCAGCGGTAATCCTTCCGGACAATCCCGCTGACCCGGCTGGCTTCGGCCGTAACGGGTCCCTTCAATTGATGCTGACGTCACTTTGAGGCGCGCGTAGAACACGTAGGTACGCGCCGTCCGGCACGGGCCTGGTCCTGATCGGACGGTGAGCTACCCATTACTCTCCGCCCGCAGGCCCGCGCCTACGATGACCGGGAGTCGTCACGCGGCTCCCGACGCCCGGAGCCTCTCCCGCGGCGCCTGGGACGGGAGGCTCTTTCCCTCAGCCATCCCGCCACCTTCTTCGCTAGCATGACTGCTTTGCAGAAGGAGGTGACTGCCTCCCACTCCCTTTCGCCCCGGACCATGGCTTGAACCAGGGCCGGACGCGAGACCCACACATTCTCTTCATCATCATCATTTCAGCCGAAAGACGTCCACTGCTGGACATAGGCCTCCCCCAAGCACCTCCACTTCGACCGGTTTTGTGCTTCTCGCATCCAACGGTTCCTGCGACCTTCACAAGGTCGTCGGTCCACCTTGTGGGAGGCCTTCCAACGCTACGTCTTCTGGTACGCGGTCGCTATTCCAGAACCTTTCAGCCCCTTCGGTCATCTGTTCTGCGAGCAATGTGCCTGCCACTGCCACTTAAGTTTGGCAATTCTTCGGGCTATGTCGGTTACCTTGGCTCTCCTGCGGATCTCCTCATTCCTGATTCGATCACGCAGGTAAACTCCACGCATAACCCTCTCCATAGCCCACACACATTCACATTCTCTTAGCGACACATTATTGATATTACTCAACATCAAGGCGAACTAAGTCGCGGGTACAGCTAGTGTGTAACATATTTGAATTGGACTTTACTATCCACCTACAAACATAAATACCTCACTTAATAACCCACTCAACTTCAAGACATTTCACTCCATCTTTAAATTAAGTTATCATAAATAACTACGTCTTATTTATAGTGCCATCGACACGACAATATTCTATAGAAAAGTTTACCATAAAAAGATTATACCACCCATTGTACAAAGGAGGTATTAAACCAATTTATAGGTGAAAGTCACAAATGTAGGTGCTATTAAAACAATTTTGTCGTTTTGTTATAAAATGGGTCTACCAGAATCTCTTGGCAAAAACAAAAAGTGTTTTTCATATGGATTGATATTGCCATATGAAAATCACAATGTTTTTTTTTATGCCATGAGATTCTGGTAGACTCAATACTCAACACTCAATTCTTAATTGCATTCCATATGTATTACATAGATGGTATTACAAAGTAAAAGATCAATATGGACCCTGTCGGGCACAGCAAAATTAGGAGAGAGGACCTACGAGTATATGTACGTTATCTAAATGAGTACTTAAATGTTAATAATATGGGAATGCATTGTTTTTTTTTTAATCCTTTGTGAAAAATAATCGGGCTGCTCCACCGGCCATGCGATCCCATGTGACATCTACCAACCCGCACTGGGCCTGCGTGGTGAAATCCCTGGGAAGGACATAGGATAGTTTTCATCGACGGTAGTTTTACATAAAATTACACTTGATCATCTGCCTACAGTTTTCCCAACTATGTTGGGGTCGGCTTCCAGTCTCACCGGACGCAGCTGAATACCAATATTTTACATGAAGCGATTGCCTATGTGACCTCCACAACCCAGTTACTGGATAATACGAATATACGATACCCCTGGACTAGGACTGGTAGGACTGGTTGTCAGACTTCAAAGATCCACGAACGACAGACGCAGCAGCGGAAGCTAGTACTAAATATTACTTATACTATTACCGAGTGTGTTTTCCCAAACTATTATGCCACGCCAAAACCACCCATAAATACATACACTTTCAGTAAAATTAACAATATCGGAAAACGTTCTCATTACTATCCTATCCAGTAAGCCTGCATTGTTGATTTCGCCACAGTAATTATCATTTCGATGGAAAACCCGCTACAATTTATACGATGACGCTTAAACCTCGAGCATTCTATTTCATCGTTTACTACAGCAGTATTTGTCCTGCCAGGGACATGAATTTTGCATTTGTATGCGTATAATATGTGGGAAACAATCGAATGAGGTTTTGACATGGTAATAGTATGTACTATATAGTTTTGGAGCAGTGGTAGCCCTGTGGGATCGGTCCCGACTTTGGGCCCGACCACGACCCAGGGAGGCACTTTACTTTATGTATATGTTACCGTTAGAATATGGAATAGGTACTTTAATATGCGCGTTACTAGGTAATCTGCAAATTACTGGGTACAATCCGTTAAAGTGCTGCAACCGGTTAGACTGGAAGCCGACCCCAACATAGTTGGGAAAAGGCTAGGCAGATGATGGAATCCGTTAAGTGTGAAATACGATAACCGGCCAAACCCGATTTTAGGATGAACTAGTTTCGCCTAGGCCAAACCAGTTCTCATTCGCTCGCTCTTGCATCCTATGTCGTCGGACGGACGACTATATTTCTGTGTAAAGGGTTTAAAGTAACCTAACCAAACCCAACCTCTGGGTGCCCTTCGCTCGCTCTTGCATCCTACGTCGCCCATCGACCGACCGCAACTATGCAACCCGTGTAGGGAGAACTGGATTGGCCTAGGCGAATCTAGTTCATCCTAAAACCGGGTTTGGACGGTAACAATTTTTTTTTTCACTTTAGCGGATTCAGCCAGATAATATGACCACTCTAACTTATTTACGCACATTAGCGGTAACATAATTATATAATTTCATAACCGCTGCTCTCAAAACGGCGAAAAGGAAAAACATCGTGAGGAAACCGGCATGTCCTAGAACCAAAAATTCGAAGACATGTGACGTCTACCAACCCGCAATGGGCCCGCGTGGTGGATTACGGAACATCCCAGCAGAGGGAACATTAAAGGCTGTTAAGCTAGGTAGATGATCATGACGACATATCGAATTTCCTTGGACAGGTAAACTCAATGACAATAACCAGTGCATCAATGCCCTAAATCCTAAACGTCCACGAACTCAGCACAGACCATTAAAGATATACGAGGCACTACAAGAAGATATACTATCCCCACTATTTGATGGCCTTCATCGCTATTACAACAATGTTATGGCTGTAAGCCTATATGCAGCCTGCAACTACACAGAGCATGAATTTGAATGTGCTTAGTACATACGCCAGCACATTAAACTACTACAATCTGTCAAATGTCTTTAATATAGATTTTCAACTTTATCGCTAAAGCATAAGGTTCAAAGTTAATTGGGAAAATTTGACAGTTTCGGGTAGCTTGATGTGTCTGTACTTACTCATTAGAACTTCAGCGCCAATAGGGTAGGAGTTCAGAACTTTAGTTGTACATAACATTTGTAGATTATAATGGCCTGTGTGTACTGGAATGTCCATCGTATTAAAAGATAAATCATAGACATTAAAAACAAAGTTTCTAATCGGGTTCGTTTGTTGGTGTGGTTGGAGTCTTAGCTCAATTTGACAGATAAAGGCGAAAGCACATTGGGGACTAAAGGGTGTGATGCAGAACGCATGTATTGTGATTGTAATGCAATTTACGACATTCGGGGTCAGAGACTTGCAACATTATAAAGTGAAAATGAATTAGTTTTTCCGTAGACAGAGTAAACTATAGACTGCTGCATATCTTCTTTTTTTCATTCGCTCAAGAAAAAGAGAAATATATTAACGTCTCTAGAAAAAAAAAAGAGACAGAGTAAGAATATTTCTGTACCTTACTGCGTGTCGGCTAAGCACATTGCACAACAAGTTTGATGTTTATGAAGGAATAATAAAATAATACACCGCGATTAAACGGGAAATAAGATCTTTTTCGTGCATAATTCAATAATAGTACATTTGCGCAACTGTGAAAATGGTAAGGTGCAGTGTAATAAGCTGTAATAATTGTATGATGAAGATTGCCGGATTTTTTTGTCCCGTTCGGTGACATGGATACCATGAGTCTATAGATTACTCTGTCTACGAGTTTTTCTGACAGAAATAATTCCCTAAACATTCTTGCAAACAAAACAAATGCAACTTATCTGACAAAGATTTTATGGACAACTAACAATACTTAAAATACTTTGTTGTATGGGAGCCCCCCTTAAATATTTATTTTATTTTGTTTAAATCCTGATTTTATTCTAATTCTGTTTTTTGATTTAATATAATGATAAATATTACAATGTTTAGTGCATACATTAAATGTTTGCTAATAAACTTAATTTTAAGCTGTTTAGTTTAATCACCTTGAGCTGCGTAAAACTTGCATAATTGTAACCTAAATGGATGAAGTCACTGGCTCCTGAAATACAGGTACCCTAACCTAGCTCTGGATTCAGGGTCTAAATTTTTTCTGTAAACTGTTTTATGGCAATAAAGAAATTATTATTATCTATCTATATATATAAAAGAAGAAACTGACTGACTGAATGAATGAATGACTGACTGACTGACTGACTGACATATCAACGCACAGCCGAAACTACTGGGTCTACGAATATGAAATTTTGCACACGGCTTCCTTTTATAATGTAGGGGAGCACTAAGAAGGGGTTTTTGGAAATTCAACCTTTAAGGGGGTGAAAAGGGGGGATTTCGTTTGTATGAAAAATCTTATTCCTTGAGTTAATAAACTTGAAACTTAGCACAAATACTTATCTAAGTAAGTTATGAAGATTGGCACTTTTTGTTTTTCTAAACTACCCCCTAGAAGGGGATTGGGGGTTGTTAAAATTTGTATGGAAGAATTTTAACGCGCGGTCCGATTAACTCGAAACTCGGTAAGTATTTATACTTAAGACCAAAAATAAAAAATACCACGTATCAGGGTTTTTCGAAAATCTACCCCTAACGGGGTGAAAAGGTGTAGTTAATTTTACAGGGGAGGATTTTACTGCGTGGCTTGATTAAGTCGAAAATTGGTATCAATAAATCTTCGAGTCAAGTAATAAACACATTCATGCTAGCGAAGGAGGTGGCGGGACGGCTCAGGGAGAGAGCCTCCCGTCCCAGCCGCCGCGGGAGACGCTCCGGGCGTCGGGAGCCGCGCGACGACTCCCGGCCACCGTAGGCGCGGGCCTGCGGGCGGAGAGTAATGGGTAGCTCACCGTCCGATCAGGACCAGGCCCGTGCCGGACGGCGCGTACGTGTTCCACGCGCGCCTCAAAGAGATGTCAGCATCGAGGAGGGGCCCCATAGGGCCGAAGCCTGCCGGGTCAGCGGGATTGTCCGAAAGGGTTACCGCTGGCCCGGAACATAAAGGGCTAAGGAAGGAACACGGGTGGGTTTTAGTCAGTAAGAGTCTGACACTCCCTTCCGCTCCACCCAGAGCGGGAGGGGTCATTTGATGATTTCCCATCCGCAAAAAAAAAAAAAAAAAAAGTAATAAACACATCCTAAACGATTTTTCGAAATTCCACCCCTGTGTGGGGGGGGGGGGGGGGAAAGCGAGGATACAGTTTATATGAAAAATCTTATTCATTTGGTTAATAAACTTGAAACTTGGCACGAATACTTATCTAACTAAATTATGAAGTTTGTCATTTTTTGTTTTTCTAAACTACCCCCTAAAAGGGGCTTGGGGGGTGTCAAAATTTGTATGGAAAAATTTTAACGCGCGGTCCGATTAACTCGAAACTCGGTATTTATACTTAAGACCAAAAATAAAGAATAACATGTATCAGGGTTTTTCGAAAATCTACCCCTAACGGGGTGAAAAGGTGTAGTTAATTTTACAGCGGAGGATTTTACTGCGTGGCTTGATTAAGTCGAAAATTGATATCAATAAATCTTCGAGTCAAGTAATAAACACATCCTAAACGATTTTTCGAAATTCCACCCCTGTGTGTGGGGGGGGGGGGGGGAAAGCTAGGATACAGTTTATATGAAAAATCTTATTCATTTGGTTAATAAACGTAGGAAATGCTGTATCCACAGCAGGAATAGCGCCTCCAGTGTTTCGCAGAGCACTGGCTTCAGCGAAAGAGCCAAAATGGTCTCCGACACACGACCCTTTGCACGACAACATCCTTGTGCCTGTGCCACAAAGGCTGAAAAGCCGAAACAGTTTTTTAAAGTGTGTGTCCCACTCACTGGTGAACCGTCACAAGAAAGACTGAAGCTGTGGCGAGACAGTCCTTCCTTACCAAAACCTAAAATTTTTAGAGGAAAGTACACGCGGACGAAGTCGCGGGCAAAGTGCTAGTTATATTAGTATTTGTTGTTATAGCGGCAACAGAAATACACATCTGTGAAAATTTCGCGGTTCTTGAGATACAGCCTGGTGACAGACAGACGGACGGACGGACGGACGGACAGCGAAGTCTTAGTAATAGGGTTCCGTTTTTACCCTTTGGGTACGGAACCCTAAAAATATACCCTGGATATGAGTCATGCTAACTAATGCAGATAATTCCCTAAAATAAGTCGTCAACAATAGGTATTGCAAATAATAACCAAACTATTGGCTACACAATAAACGAAACTGAATGACTCGCACCAAAATTCGCAACGACATACTTGCGACAAAGCATCCCGTTACAAATGTGCCCCAGTCTGAACGAAGCCTAACTCGACCACGACTCAAACTAGTTTAAAACTGTTCTCATAAATAAAAGGTCTAATAGAGATATATATTTTTATTATGAAGACATTTCAATTTATAGTGTGTGGGCGCAGATTGTTACACCTACAGCTAAAGGAATAAAATTGGCTTATCTTTCTAATAAAGAGGTGAGTATGTGTGTTGGCATCTCGGAAATGGATGCACCGAAAGGCCCGGTGATATACATATTTGAGTAAGTTTTGGTTGTATGTAAGATAATCCTTATTCCTTGGTGAATGGGTAGAGTTACTTACAAGCTTACTGCCATACAATATTATATTTTGAATGCCATGTGACGTGGTTACCTGGTAAAAAAATAGGCTACCGGTCTTCTGTTACCCATATTTGCAAATTAAAATTATCTTTATCTTATCTTCATTCACGGGAATTGTAAAATAGGTGCTATAATGTCCTATAGTATGTTGGCAAAACGCCAGACCGAATACCCTGCATTTAGTTTCTAGTTTTTTTTAGTTTTTTTGACGTGACAACGTCTTAAATTAGGTTGCGACTGGGAGTCACTTATGAAAAAGTGTAACGCTCGGTAACGTTACGATGAGTCACCGAACGAGAGAGAGGCCCGCCGAATGCCTTGCGTCTCTCTCCCACTCAACTATGATCGGATGATCGGTCGTTGTCACGTAAAATCTTCGCCCGTAAAACCGACTTTACAGGCAACCATTTTTTTTGACGTGACAACGTCTTAAATTAGGTTGCGACTGGGAGTCACTTATGAAAAAGTGTAACGCTCGGTAACGTTACGATGAGTCACCGAACGAGAGAGAGGCCCGCCGAATGCCTTGCGTCTCTCTCCCACTCAACTATGATCGGATGATCGGTCGTTCTCATGTAAAATCTTCGCCCGTAAAACCGACTTTACAGGCAACCATTTTTTTTAGTTTTTTTCTTCTTAAAAAACGTTGCCCCACACTAGGAATTTCTCCTGTATTGTGGGTGCGTTTACAAACATTTAAACTCACATACACAAACAGCCAGACCCGGAACAACTACTTGTAGGTCATACAAATATTTGTTCCGTGCGGGAATCGAACCCGCGACACGCAGCGCAGCAGTCAATCGCTTCACCACTGCGCCAACCGTGCCGTCAAATTTCTTTCTGCTATATTTTTAATTTCTAATGTCTGCACTTTAAAAAGACCTTGAACCCTGAGTTTGCTTTGGCATTTCTTTTTAGGGGTAGTCAGAAAGCTAGACTCCATGTAGCTTATTTTATTTAAAATAAAAAGTAATTTAAAAAAATTAAACCGACTTCAAAAATAAATTAACTCAAAATTATGAAATAACTTTAATTTCGGAAGTCGGTGTCTTGGGATCTGTATTTTAGTTTTATGCCACCGACTTCCGAAATTAAAGTTATTTCATAATTTTGAGTTAATTTCTTTTTGAAGTCGGTTTAATTTTTTTAAATTACTTTTTATTTCGTAATTTTTAGTTTTTGCACTAGTATTTGACCAAGGTTTTGAGATATTTTCCCTTTGACACTACACCCGTAGCTCTTATCAATAAGCCAGGCCGTCACACTTACACGTATTAGTCCATATCTTGAAAATTACTGAATCGATCTTGATGAAACTTGCACTGTTCCCTAAGTTGAAGAAAATGTAAGCCAATAAAAAAAAAATGGTCACGATCCGATTAATAGTTCCGGAGATATGCGTGGACAAACATACATACATACATACATACGTCTATGAAATTTTGTATATTTGTTTGGAAGCCCTAATAGATTGTCATATTATGTGAATATAATGCAATTCCAATAATATTACATAATACGTGTCGAATTGATAACCTCCTTTTTTTGAAGTCGCTAAAAAAGTTAAAGAATTTGTTTGCTTAAACGCGCTAATCTCAGGAACTACCGGTTGGATTTGAAAAAATATTTTTTCATTTGATAGCCTAATTCTTGAGGAAGGCTATAGGCTATTTAACATTACGCTATGGCTCTTAGGAGCCGAGCAAAACGAAAAAAAGTCAGAAAGATCGCTAAGCGAAAACGATGCCGATGTGACGTGGGTAGGTGATGCGATGCGACGGGGCAGAAGTTAGTTTGTTATATGTATGTCTTCTTTCAGTCTCATAAGATTAAGGTCAAACTCATACAAATCAATAGCTTCATTAATTAAAAACCATTCAATCTTTCATTCAATATAATTGTTTCCCATCTACACTAAAATATTGAGTTCTAATCTAATTGAATAAAGTTTACAGCTTACAATTTATAGTGCCGACCACGCGTTGCTATCGTGTTTCAGCTCGATTAAATTTAAGGCTTGTACTAAAGGAATATTTGATGACCTATAATATCCCAAACGAAATAGAGGGTGGATTTATTCAATTTTCATTCAAACTTTTATAGCACTAGTATGTGTCCTAAGTCCGCACATTTTTACACAGAAAAGCGTGACTTGGGTGCGCGTTTAGGTCACACGTGCTATAAAATAAGTAGTCTAATCGTATACACATATCGATGTGTGACCGTCGTGCATACGAAAGAAAGAAATAAATTTTATTTGCTCAAACATGTGTAATGATGTTCCCACTGCTGGGACTCAGGCCCTCGAGAGGGTCTGGCCTGTAATCCACCACGCGGGGCCAGTGCGGGTTGGTAGATATCACATGTCTTCGAATTTATAATTTAAAAGTATGGACTTAAGATTTATAATCAGCCTGAATATTCCCATTAAAAGCAGATCAAATCAGAATGAGAAAGTTTATAGTGGATAAGACAGAGATTAAAACAGAAGACGAACAAGCAGGGGATCGAAAGGGGGGGGGGAGTGGAGGAGGGGTTCAGGGGATCAGATCGGAATAACTCAGCCTCCTCTCTGTGAGAAGGAATGGGCTATCTACCACGCGGACCCAGTGCAGTTTGGAAGATGTCTTCGAATTTTTGGTTCTAGGACATGGCGGTTGAGAACGTTGTTTTCCTTCACCGTGTAGAGAGCAGTGGTAGTGAAATTATTCTCACAAAGAATAGTGCCTGTCTGGGTTCGAATCCACGATCTACAATCATAAGACGAGGTACGCGCCGAGGGTGCAGTTACTGGAGTTGCACCGCAACGTCAACTTCAAGGCGTTCGTGGTGCGCGTGCCGAATTGCTATCTGCCCGTCGTCATGGAAGAAGACTTCTGGCCGCAGGACGTGGTGTTCCGTCGCTTCCGCGGACAAGTACCACAGGACTGCTCAAGAGTTAGCTTGTGAAGTACTGTTTTATAATAAGATTATGTATGTTTAGGTTAAGGTATTTATGTATGGACATCTGCCAATCCGCACTGGGCCCGCGTGGTGGATTACGGCCCAGTCCCTCTCACCGAGAGGAGGCCTGTGTCCCAGCAGTGGGAACATTATAGGCTGATTATGGTATGGTTATTTATGTATGGGCCTGCGTCGCCTGAAATAAATAAATAAGTCGCAGCCGTTATCACTTCTCACATAATATGCTGTAACTTTTATAATCTCCAATATATGCGAGATACGAACCCCTTTCCCACATAACGTGTCATTAAAAGTGTATTTCTGCTTACCCCCTGACGCCATTACACGTCGACTCGAACGTGATATCGTAATAATCATTAAGAATGATCTCTCGGCGAGCTCTTAGACTAAATAACGCTGTGAAAGGTTGTTGTGGTCGTTTTGAAGATTTGTCAGGGAAGGCACGGACATTATCTAGACACTTGAGGTTTCCGTGATTTCAGACATTATGTATGAAGAACTACGTCTTGTATCTGAATTATAAGTCATTTTCACTCAAATCTGAAGGCCAATTCTCATACTTAGAAATTCATTATTTTAACGACAATAAATGTCAAAAGTTTAGGTAAATTAGAGTTTTTTTTTTGACAGATGGAAACTGAGATTAAAAAGCGAACGTTATTAAACATACGGGAATAGATCTGAAGCCCAGTTCTCGTATTTAAAAACGTTCAAAATCTAGTCGCAACTCGCAACTCAACTCAGCGATACACAATGTCAAAAACTTGTCAAAAATGTAAGGAAATTAGAGGTATTTTTGACAGATTGAGAATTACTAGACTGAGAATTACCCTAATACAAGGTGTTGATTTGCATCCTAGTCAAATTCAAGGACGTAATTATGCTAATGATTCTCGACCCAAATCAACAATAAAATGGGTAGGTTTTTTTTTTCTTATTTACGGAAATCCGTAAGTGTGAACCAGCCGTATTTAAACGCGGCCCGTCTGTTACTAGCCCTATAACCGCGCTTTCACACACAAACAAACGCCTTTTACTTTACTAAGTACTAAAATACTAAAGTACTAAAACGTCTTTTATGACAACCTTCTGAAATTTGACGAGGATGCAAATCAACACCTTGTATAAGTTTCATTAGGCAAAGTTGTTTAGTAAGTTTTGTATGACGAATTGATGACTAGCATCACTCGCTTGATTTCATTTCTGTAAATAGGTTTGCACGAAAACTTTTACACGACAATCTTATTTTTGAAACTAGATGAGCTCGGCGTTTCCAATCTGACTACTGTGAGAAGAAAGGCCGAACCAAACTCAGAGGTCACAGTCTCTTTAAAAGTCCAGACATAATCTTGGGAAGATCATGTTAAAGACCATGTAGATTTGTGTCTGAAATGGACTTTCGATGAAAGAACCACACAGATTGAGTGGACTTGTCCAGTCAATGACGGGACGGTACATGATTCACAGCCTGTATAATAAAACGTTATCGTTCCACCTACTCAAAAGCACACAAAACACAAAACAGTTTCAAGACAGAAGTCCTCATTTCTAGGCGTAACAACACAAGTGTAGGTAATTCTTCATAAGAAGATAGAAATGTCACAAGAACAATAAACTGTAGTGAATAATATAATATAATAATTCACGTAGATATTACATTAAAACGTCTCCTACATCTGGTAGTTGATATTCATTTGCAGTAGTAGTGCATTGCGTTTACTTTGTACATATCTAGAAATTTACGGGGGAGAATTGTGTGCGGGGTCGCGGCGTTTGTTGCTAAAGAGCGTTTACGCCGAAAGTCATTTCATACAAACTTTCAAGCCCTTGTTTTCCGAAATGAACGAACCGATTTTAATGAAATGAAAATGTTCTCTGCTAACTTTTTAGACCTTTGTATCCTGCTTATGCGTATGAAGTTTCATGAAAATCGTTCTTTCATTCATTCATTTCGGAAAACAAGGGCTTGAAAGTTTGTATGAAATGCCGTTCGGCGTAACAAATGGTTTGCAGTTTCTTTTTTTTTTTTTCTCTTTTTTTTTCTCTCTTTTTCCTCTTTCTCTCTCTTTTCTTTCTTCTTTCTCTTTCTTTGCTCCCAGCAGCGTAGGATTAAAGATATTAGGAGTTTCTTGCCCTTTCTTTCCATAGAGATCTACATTTTGGAATGAGCTTAATTACCTTCAACTTTCTGACTAACTGACCGACATTTTGACAATTCAAAAGTGCCTGCAAATGATTTAATTGAAGTAAATGCTTTAAGGTCGAATTACTTTCATTAGAGCAAAACTGCATGACACTGAAGTTTTCGCCAACTTTGTAGGGTTTTTTAAGCCAAAATCTTTGAAAATTTTAATCGATACTGACTCTCTTATCTCTCGATAATCTTATCATATACAATGACGTGTGAAGTCTAGTCTATTTAGCACTATGATAATCATAAACAAGTGATACATATAATGTTTACACTGAATTTCACTTACAAATTATTAGCACCATCTTGCTTTCCAAATCAAAGTTGATACTTTACGTAACATACATAATTATCTCTAGGATTACAAATGTTCGGTTTTTCATGCCAGCCAGCCATTTTATTATTTCAGAAAAAAAGCGACCCTTTCTTGTTTTACACTTTATTTATTAATTGCGTACACTCTGCTGTCCAAGCGTCTACGCATAAAATCAACACCCGAACATAAATATTACTAGCGTTACAAATGTTTAGTTATTGGTGGCAGCCGTCCATACATCCATTCTTGATTCATTAGGATCATTTACTTACTACCCACATTGACATTCGAGACACTAGAGCGGACTTATGTTTTTTTTTTTAAACAGCTTTAAATCATAGAGACAATGGCGCCGATTCTGTTGTTCACAAACTTAACTAAATTTAAGTTCAGGCATCTTTTTCTTTCTATTTCATTAAGAAAAGGACAGAAGATAAATATTAGTTTAGTTCTGTCAAATTAAGTTCATAGACAACTATTATATTACTTAATATTTTTTTTCAGTTTCTATATTTATGTCTGTAATTTATATGGTGTACATAATAAAGACTATTCTATCATTTGTGTCCCAGGAGTGGGGATAATAAAGGCTGTACAAGTTGGAAATCGTTTCGTAATGCGACAGCAGGCGTTCACGCACGAATTTCTTGCTCCTATATTTCCGCTTGCACCAAGTCACTTACATTTGCGATTGTCTGGGCGTTTGAACGTACAAGATATATAGCGCAGCGCAGCGTGGCTCACATAAATATGCAGTGTCGACACTGTTATGTATGGAGAGCTGGCAAGGCTTGACTTAGGATTTAATGTACAATGGGATCTCCCATTGTAAGGTCGAACAAGCTATTTGGTATACAGGCAAAAATATTCATCTTTCCACTACACTGCCAATATTTAGTTTTATTTTGTGCGTTATAACTTTTTCAGCTTATGGCATCCTTAATAGAGTGGTGTAAAAGAATTGACTACTCAGCACACCCACATCATTGTTTAAAAGTAGTTGTTGTTAGCTGCCTGTATACGAAATAGCTTGTTCGACCGTACAATAGGGTCTCCATTGTACATTAAGTCCTAAGTCAAGCGTTGGTATTTGGAGGAGCCTCGCAGTATTAACGCTACTGACTTACTGCCAGAACAATTGTCTTCTCATACTTACATGAATCGGTGATCAATAATTGCGTTAGGGCCTTTTTGCACGGCATGGTTTCTTAACGGTATAAACCGTTCTTTTTTTTTTGTTTCCGGGGTGGAAAATCCTCATGGATGTCCACCGCCCTGGGGAGGGCGGCGGGGTCTGTCAGACTCCTGACTAAAAACACCCCAGTGTTCCATCTCACACCTACGCCGGGGGTGGCGGGAACGTACGATCCTTCCGCAAAGGACGTCCTACCCTACGTTTACCGATTCTCCTCCGCAACGGTCATCGGTTCTACGGCTAATATGGCCTACCTAGTTTAACCAGGTGCGGCTAAATATCAAGGCGTGACATGCAGTTATTATCGTTTGACCTTCACAACCCATTACTGGGAAATAGTTTTCAACGTGACCTTTCATTGGTATTGTTCGTCGAATCGTTGAGCTCCTCAAGTTTTGAGTTGAGCTGCACTAACACGGTCACTAACAAACGCGTGCAATGACTGAACAGGTCCACTCAATCTTTGTAGTTCTTTCCTCAAAAGACAATTTCAGACATCAATCTACATGGCCTTCACATGATTTGACCAAGATTATGTCTGAACTTTAAAATAGACTGTGACTTCTGAGTTAAATACGATTGACGTGTAAAAGTACAAACTTACTTACAGAAATAAAATCGCACACCTAGATTTAAACAGCGATTAACTAAAAAAAAAACACTTTTTTCAGAAAAGTTGAAAAACTGATTACCTACTATGTCCATATGCACTGCAGGAGTTTGCTGTATTGATCAATACTTTTTAAGTGCAGATAGAACAATGATGTTGAATCTGTTTTGTTGGTCGCTAGGTAGTGAGTTAAGGAATTCGATGGTATGCATACCTCAAAAATTTAGATTTTAGAGTTAGCTCTCATTAGATCTAGGTGTGCGAAATCATTTATCAGTGTGCCGCATACCAACACTGCTTGGCCGCCGAAATAACTGATGTTGGTCGTACGTTCCCAGAACCTCTCCCACACAAAGACGTCTACCACTCCGAAAACACGCTCCATCACATAAAACATAACTTTAATGCACACACCAGAAACGCCATATGTATGCAAAGCAACAATTCCGCTGTAGTCCGCTTAATCGTCCATGCAGCACTATTTTGCGCTTACTCCGCTGTTTGCAGCCGCTGCATACAGCATTCGAGCTAAATTGAATGTCAGCTTTGTTAGTAATCTGTGTGAGATATTTGATGGTTTAGACTTGTCATATATACATATGCACATTGCATATGGATTTCACTATTGATGCCTGTGATATGCGTCAAAGCATTTCAAAGGCATCCATAGTCATTCAGAAGAACAATGGGGCTTCAACATCATCGTCCTGTCGCATAACATCACGCCAGCATTCTCCGAAAGGATAGGCAGAGCCGTACCTATAGTACCTACATCCACAATTCGCCGGCTTCCAATCTAAACGGATGCAGCTGAATGCCAGTATTTTGAATGGAGCGACAGCCGATCTGCCTTCCACAGCCCAGTTACTGGGTAACACGATACGCCTTGGTAGGACTGGTTGTTAGATTTTTGGGCTTCCGTCTACTCGTAACGACTGTCAAAGATCTACGAATGACAGCCAAGACTAACGGCTAAAGGTCATAACACACGTATCACATCGAAAAGGGATCGGCACCGTTTCGCCTCTCGCCGTCAAACAGGCGTCAACCTAACGTAAGCACGTAACCAAAGCGGATCAGAAGCTCCAATACGTCGACTTGGCTACGACTAGGCTAGGACTACGACCGTTCGTAGACCGCTGGTTGATGCTGCAGCAGGCAGGCCGGAGGGGTGAGAGGGGCAAGGGTGGACGAAGAGACATAAGCTCGGGTACGGAGAGACGACGAGCCGTAACGCACTGTACCGCGGTTCGTGAGCTTGTCCCGAGGCGAGGCGATTACGTTACGATTCCGATTAGTGTGCGTTGCAGTAGGGAGTTTCATACAAAGAATACTGAACGGCTCGAGTTGATACGGTGCCGATCCCTTTCCGGTTTGATACGTGTGCTATGACATTTAGCGTGCTTTCCGAGACACGGAGGTGTCGCGATATGTAGATAGTGGTTGGTCATCTATTCACGAACCGACCGCGGAAGTGTAGCCCGGTGCTGTTATTATTAACCGACTTCAAAATAAGGAGAATTATTGTATTTTTATTTATTTTATGTTTGTTACCTTACGAGCTATGTCATTTATAAACCAACTAGCTGCGCCCCGCGGTTTCACCCGCATAAGTGTTGATCCCGTGGGAATATCAGGATAAAAACTACCCTATGTCCTTCCTCGGGATGCAATCTATCTCTCTGCCAAATTTTTATCGAAATTCGTTCAGTGGTTTAGGCGTGAAATGGTAACAAACAGACAGACAGAGTTACTTTCGAATTTATAATATTAGTATGGATTTTATAGCAAGGAGGTAATCCTGTTCTATGTTCTAATTAATCTGGTAGATAGTGTCTATCTGAAAACTGTGAAACAGACACTTCTTGAATTACTAATGGCGAGAGCTGTCAATTACAAAGGATACAATAGTAAGGAAAATGGATAGGCATTTATTTCCAGTTGAAAAATTCGCTGAATCAAGGGCGATACTTTATTACGTTCTGGATTGGATTAAGGATGGCTGTTATACGATTAAACCTTATTAGATTACGTCACTATGACAAAGCTTTTTTTTTCCGGATGGAAAATCATCAAATGACCCCTCCCGCTCTGGGTGAAGCGGAAGTGTCAGACTCTCAACTGACTAAAACCCACCCATGTTCCTTTCTTAGCCCTTTATGTTCCGGACCAGCGGTAACCCTTTCGGACAATCCCGCTGACTATGACAAAGCTCAAAGCCGCTTCTTTATTGTGATACCTACAAAATACCGATACCCATCCCGTCTGTGGCGTTTCGCTAGCTTATATAATTAGACACTGTATAACTTCATCATCATCATCATTTCAGCCGAAAGACGTCCAGCGCTGGACATAAGCCCCAAACACCTCCACTTCGACAGGTTCTGCGCTTCTCGCATCCAACGGGTTCCTGCGGCCTTCACAAGGTCGTCGGACCACCTTGTGGGAGGCCTTCCAACGCTACGTCTTCCGGTACGCAGTCGCCACTCCGACCAAGGTAACCGACATAGCCCGAAGAATTGCCAAACTTAAGTGGCAGTGGGCTGGGCACATTGCTCGCAGAACAGATGGCCGATGAGGCCGAAAGGTTCTGTATAACTTACACCCAATTAATTCCAAAAGACTCCCAGTAGCAACCAGTGTCAGTGACTTACTGCTCGACAAAGCTATGTACTTGACAGTCAGATGCACATGTTGCGTCACATAATTTATGCAAACTTCCTCGTTTGTAGTCTTGAAGAGCTTCAAATTGAATGCTGTGTGACTCTATTTGTTGATTAAAATGTTAATTACAATGTTCTATGTCATCTACTTAGCCTTTTCCAAACTATGTTGGGTTCGGCTTCAAATCTAACCGGATGCAGCTGAAAACAAGTATTTTTTTTAAATCAGCTGTTTCATACATTTTGGTCAACTAGGTATTGAACTTTTGTATGAAACAGCTGATTTTTTTTCGTGATTACAGAGTTGGTCCCATAGTGAAAGTTGTACATATTCATGGGTAGAACACCCTGTAAAAATTTGGAACCGGTAAAAAAAATCATACTGTATAATAGATAAATTTCATTTTTACCGACTTCAAAAAGAAGGAGGTTATCAATTCGATACGTATGTATGTAAAATTATTGGAATTGCATTATATTCACATATCACAATCTATTAGGGCTTCCAAACAAATATACAAAATTTTATAGACGTATGTATGTATGTATGTATGTCCACGCATATCTCCGTAACTATTAATCGGATCGTGACCATTCTTTTTTTATTGGCTTACATTTACTTCAACTTAGGGAACAGTGCAAGTTTCATCAAAATCGATTCAGTAATTTTCAAGATATGGACTAAGACGTGAAAGTGTGACGGCCTGGCTTATTGATACGAGCTACGTGTGTAGTGTCAAAGCGAAAACATCTCAAAACCTTGGTCAAATTCTAGTGCAACAACTAAAAATTACCAAATAAAAAGTTATTCAAAAAAATTAAACCGACTTCAAAAAGAAATGAACTCAAAATTATGAAATAACTTTAATTTCGGAAGTCGGTGGCAAAAAACTGAAACTAAAATACAGATCCCAAGACACCGACTTCCGAAATTAAAGTTATTTCATAATTTTGAGTTTATTTCTTTTTGAAGTCGGTTTAATTTTTTTAAATTACTTTTTTTGTCGTCTTGAAAAGCGTGCGAAGCAGGGACGGGTCCCTAGTGTAGGTATAAGAAATGGTAATCCACACTAATATTATAAATTCGAAGGTAACTCTGTCTGTATGTTACCTTTTCACGCCTAAACCACTAAACGGATTTCGATAAAATTTGGCAGAGAGATAGATTGCATCCCGGGGAAGGACATAGGATAGTTTTTATCGACATACCTCACGGGAGAAGCCGCGGGCGGAAGCTAGTCATAAATAAAATTATTTTGGGAAACAAGACAATCAGTAACCAACGTTAATACTTTTCTTCAAATATCACAGCATAATCATAATCAGCCTATAATGTTCCCACTGCTGGGACACAGGCCTCCCTCCTCTCTTCGAGAGGGAGTGGGCTGTAATCCACCACGTGTGCCTAATGCGGTTTGGTAGATGTCACTGACTTGAGATTTAAAAATAAATGCGCTCCAAAAAGCGCATTCCGTGTTGTACCTACATACCGAACTGATGAAAAATACGTGCTACGTGCTTTCCACAAGACGGAAGAAGAATCAATGTCATTTTTCACGTTGGAGAGCTCCAAAAATGTGGCTTATTTATTTTAGTCTTTTAACAGAAAGACAGAAAGAAAAATGCGTTTATTGGCATTACAGCAAAATAAAAAAATCAGTAAACAAAGATTATAATGCCAGAAGGGTCTGCTCAGCATAATGTCACATGACAACACAAGGTGTACCAACTGACGCTGATTTTCAGATGCAAGTTGCAGCCCACGAGTATAATACGCTAGAATAACCAATACACATGAATGTGTGTCCGTTATAAAACTAAAATTAAGAGAATTAATTAAATGTGATAATCAAGAAAAGCGCATACAAAATCAAATAAAATGTTGTAACAAACGTGTGTGTGTGGTCAATACATGCGTATCACATAAATAAAAAAAATAAAATTAGAAATAAAAAGTACCTATAAGACAAAATCGTGTGAAGAAAATAAAAACTTTTTTACAAAATCAACAACGGCTTCAAAAAAAAAACGTCGTTACAAAAGAAAACGTTATAGAATATCATTTTCGCAGAATAATATTATAAGTAATGTTATACGTATCAGTAACATTAACCTTATCCGCTTGTAATAACGTTACAGGAAAAACATTACAGATTCATATGTAACGTTATCCTTCATACTTTTTCGTCCTTTTCATCATCTGATACGTCATGAAGCTGGCAAAGTTGAGTATCGAAATGAATAACGTTATTAAATCGTTGTACTAATAACGATATATTGATAATATCGTTAGTGAACAGTTTAAGATTTCGTTCCGTTTGTCAGTATCGTTATAGCCAAGGAATTAATTTTGTTACGATCCTGGTGGAACGGTACAAATTATCGTTACCGGAACTACGCGTAACGTTATTTTGAGTAACGTTTGAAGCCCTGATTTCTCCACAATTTCATAGATTCATCTCCAGTCTCCTAATTGGAATCGGCACTGCCCAGTTCCCTAAAGGAACATTACGTACGCACTGGTGACAGCTGTTATCAACGTCTGCCTCAGTGGCGTGCCGACTGGGCGTAAGCATCGACGTCTATAGACGTTTTACGTCTGACGTCACTGCGGCGATCAATGTAAGTCTAAGAGCTAGGGAGTTACGTGCTTTGGTTGTATTAATGGAGTTCATTTTTATCTATATTATACACACAAATCAATAAAATTTAAGAGTCTGTTTGTAATGTCAAATTAACTGCTTTTTACTAAATGCATATGAAAGTATAAACGGTAGGTACTTATAACAAAAAAAAAATGTTTTAAATTATTGTCTGTTTGTTCTAGCTAATCTCCGAAACCGCTATCCGATTTTGATGAAATTTGGTTTGGATATATGTACTTTGAACCTGATTTATGAACTGTATATGATATACAGAATGGTCATTAGTAAGATTTTAATTGCAATTCATCATTCAGTATCCATAATTGAGTACCTACACGTGTATTTTCAGAATCCCCCGAAACAACATCCAATTATCCGATTTCCCGATCAAAATTTCCTAGAACTCTCTTAACGTTTCCACAGAAGAAACGGACAAAACCGTTTCTACGCACGAAATAAAAAAACAAAAGACGACCCGAAAAGCGTGTTGACATTGATTTTTCTAGAACGGCGTATAAATACGCAAGTACATACTTTAACAAACAACATTACATGCCCCAAAATATTTAACACAATTCTACGAGAGCTGTCGTCAATAAATGGTCAGGCCATTGTAATGCAATGTTTGTGACAGCCATTGTCAAAAACATAACAACAGAAATTGGACCTTATTTACACAAAACAAAATTCATATTGTATCGATCATAACACACATAAAACGTTAAGTTAATAGTCCTCCATTTTCCGCTTATTTCTTCTTAGGCCAGGAGACAGGGAGCTGAAGTTCGCTGTATCTTGAGATTTCTTTTTTGATAATATTTATTTATTAATACTTTTTGAGAGTAGTGGTGGGCAAGGAGAGCAGTGGTGGCCAAGTGGTAACGGCCGTGACTTACGAGTTGTAGGTCGTAGGTTCGAACCCAGACGCTTTACCCAGGCGCTTTACTTTGTGTAAATTATTTTATCACCACTGCTCTCAAAACGGTGAAGGGAGGAAACCGGCATGTCCTAGAAGCAAAAATTCGAAGACATGTGACATCTGCCAATCCGCACTGGGCCCGCGTGGTGGATTACGGCCCACCCCCTCTCATCGAGGGGTGGCCTGTGTCCCAGCAGTGGGAACATAATAGGCTGATTATGGTTATGGTTAATACTTTTTGCACAAGTATAAATAAAAAACACTGTACAAAGGAGGACTTAATGCTTGAGGTATTTTCTACCAGTCAACCTTATGGTGATTGATACAGAGACAAAACATGGCAAGTGCAACATACGGGATACAACTATAAAATACAAGAATACATACTAATCACACTAATATTATAAAGGGGAAAGTTTGTGAGTGTGGGGGTGTGTGTGTGTGTTTATACGTTTGTTACTTCTTCACGCTCAAACGGCTGGACCAATTTTGATAAAATTTTGTATGGAGGTAGCTGGCACCCTGGATTAACATATAGGCTTTTTATCCCGATATTCCCACGGGATCGACATTTACGCGGGTGAAACCGCGGGGCGCAGCTAGTACATAGATAAAAACATGTAAGCAAAATAAAGTTTGTCGGAAGAAATAACGGTTGTTGAGGAAAAAACTAACCCAGCAAAAATAAGCAAGCAAGATAAGCAATATTGGAGTGCAGCCGAATATTTGGAATAGTTTTATGATGGTTACAGTAATAATAGTAAAATAGATCACTAATCCGATAAATAAGGATGATTTTTCCATGGCATTATATTCATTATGGCCATTTGTTAAAGTGTATTGGCAAAGTTTGGCGCAATATTGTTTTTGCGACTCCGAGTTGTGTCGTCATATAGAGAAAGAAGTACCTATTAACTGTGATGTATAGATATCAGCAATAAGTACCTGAAACAAAAAATAAAACAATTGTTAATACTAGTAATAATTTATATGTGGAAGCTTGTAATTAGCAAATTTTCCTGCCTACGAATGATTTTTAATTGTGTTATTAGTCTGTAAGCTTTCAGTAAAATATAATAAATAAATAAATAAGCGTTTAAAACTCCAAGCACCCGGAAAAGATGATGTATTTTCCAAAGCGCTGTCTCCTAGACAATAATGTTATGTCATTCGCAGTACTACCCGACATTTGTATGTAAATGTTCGTCTATAGAAGATACCCTTGCGTAAACTTCAGCTAGTGACGTGACTTATCGATATTTTTCAACAAAAACTTTCGACATTTGTTTTCGAAAAGTTGAAAAGTAAATGAAATATTATTCTGTTTTAGACTGGAAAATTCGAATGGAGTTTTGCTGGATTTCAATGCGTAAACATTTTTCAATGTCACAAATAAATTATTGAGCTCTCCAAATTTGATGAGTTTCGTATACAAAAGACTATGAAGAACACTTGAAGGCAAATCATTATCTTTTTACAAGATTTTATCGGACTTTTAAAATAGATTTTCTTTGTCAAATACTTTGCATTCTCAAAAGAAATGGTTTTTGATGTGTTCTTGTCTTGGACCTGCGGCAGTAAGCCAGACAGCGTAGAATGAATACGTTTTAAACAATACATAGATATATTTTCCAACAAATATCATCATCACCATCATGATGATGATATTTATTTATAGAAACAGCGATTTCCAGTTATATTTTTCCAACAAATAATGCGAAAAAACATTGTTCACGACGTGTAAAGTTACGTTATATTATTAACATAAACGTGTCAAATTCACTATACGCTAGTACTTCATTGGATTATTTGGCTATTGGATGTCGACGAGGAAAATTTCCCCGAAAATAAAAATATTTCATTGAACGTTTCAACAATACATGTTTCTCTAAAAAAAAACAAAGATTATGTAAGTCAGTGTAAGAATCGTACAACATGGAGTAAGTGCTGTCGTAATGGGAAATAGCCATTACATCACTGTAGCCCTGGCTCTTGCACTAGAAGTTCCTGTATCACAAAACCCTAGCCACCATTATAAAAAATACACATTTTTAAAACACGTGTGATTACAAGCCTTTTTATCGATAATCGATAACTTCTCAGTCCCATCACTAAAACGCGACAAACGAATTACGTTGCAAAAAGGCGGGCGTAGACCCGACAAACGCGGCCCATAAAAAGGGCCGCGCATAAAACAAAAGATTCCTGAATTTCATGGCATGAGGTCACATCACACTATACGTACCATGTGTGAAGTCATTTAGTGACAAATGTCTGCAGTTTAGTGCCAGGTGTCTTTATTTATGGGGAAGTGTGTTGTTTTATGGTGTTGGTATGTTTTTAGTGATAGTTCTACTTCCTCTGAACGATGTATTTTATTTATGTTATGCTATTAAATACAGAAGTAGTAAGCTATTTACAAGCCTCCACAGTTAGCAATAGAATACAGTTGTACACATTTTCAAATTGACAAACTATTCTATGAGGCTCTCTCCCTGAGCCGTCCCGCCACCTCCTTTGCTAGCATGACTGCTTCGCAGAAGGAGGTGACTGCCTCCCACTCCCTCTCGCCCCGGACCATGGCTTGCACCAGGGCCGGACGCGAGAGGTAGACTTTCGGGCTTCTGACTACCCGTAACGACTGTCAAAGATCCACGAATAACAGCCGGGACCAACGGCTTAACGCGTAGACAGAGTAGTCTATAGACTCATGGTATCCGTGTCACCGAAAGGGACCAAAACTTCCGGCAATCCCAATCATACTATCATTTTTACAGCTTATTACACTGCACCTTACCATTTTCACAGTTGCGCAAATGTACAGACGCCAGCACATCAAGTTACTACAATCTGTCAGATTTCTTTAATAGATTTTCGACTTTATTGCTTAAACATAAGGTTCAAGGTTGATTGGGAAAATCTGACAGTTTCGGGTAGGTTGACCTGCTGGCGTCCGTACTATTATTGAATTATGCACGAAAAAGATCTTATTTTCCGTTTAATCGACGTGTAGTTTTTATTATTTCATTCATAAACGTCAAACTTGTTGTGCACATTGATGTGCTTAGCCGACACGCAGTAAGGGACAGAAATATTCTTACTCTGTCTCTTTCCTTTGCTAGTGACGTTAATATATTTCTCTTTTTCTTGTGCGAATGAAAAAGAAGATATGCAGCAGTCTATAGTTTACTCTGTCTACGGCTTAAAGTGCTTTCCGAGGCACGGAATGTAGCAATATCCTTCAAAATGATTCAGATCGTGATTGATATTGTTACGCAATTAGGGTGCCGGTACTATGCACCTGATCATTCTGACGCCATCTTTGGATAAAATTGTGCTAGAGGTCTCAAATAAAGAATGTACTAATCCTTGGAATTCACTTAGTCTAGATAAGACTTTATACCCAAAGAACTCAAGTGACCCAATATATAAGAGTTTAGAACTAATCTGAAACCCAAACTGCTCCTAATTTTACGACGACGATTCATTACATACTTGGAGAACGAACATAAAATGGTTTACTTTATAACCGGGAATAAATTCCGTGGAAACACTTTCTATATTCGTGTTTGTGTGTTTAGAGCTTTATTTTGGCTGTTTTTTAGGCTAGGATTTTGATGTATTTTGTCTTTTATGCTATTGCGATTTAGGTCTAAATTGCTTATTGCGACAAGAGAAGTATTTTCTTTGTGATTGTTCGCAAACTAATATTAGATAAAATGTTTTTTTCTGAAACATGCTTGGAATTTCTAGGATTATTTTGACAACCTTCTTCTAGATGAGAAATTGAAAATGCTGTACAGGCAAGCAGCGGCTGGTAATGTTAGTATGAAACGTCATATTTTTCGTGTTTCGTGGCCGAATAAATTAATAGATAAACTCATATCTGTCGTGTAATTTATAAATGGAACGAACTTTTTCTGGAATTTAGTAACCTCATCTTCATCGTTTCTGCCGAAAGATGTCCACTGTTGGACATAGGCCTCTCCCAAACATCATTACTTCGAGCGGTCCTGTGCTTCTCGCATTCAGAGGATTCCTGTGGCCTTTACAAGGTCATCGGTTCACCTTGTGGGAAGGTTTTCCAACTCTACGTCTTCATTTATTTTATTTGCATATACAATACATAGTTACCTACTCTGGGTATATTATTAAAACAAAAGAATATCCTTCTCTCAAGCTGAAATAGGTAGAGAACAGAGTGGCAATAGGCTATTTGACAATGTAAAAAATAAGGTCATAATTATTGACACTCGTATAGATTATCGCTTTTAAAATCGATTTGCATTAATTTTACTACAAAACAATGTATTATTTATTAAAAAAAACCCGAAAAAACTTCATCTTTTTAAATCTGGCGCCACGTAATCGAAAACGGTCTGGATTGGCTCAACTTATGATGACGTCATGATATAGTCAATTTCTGTCTATCGTTGACAGAACAGATGACTTTTGTCTAGTATCTCGACCGTTTCAACGTTTGTTTACGTGTATTTTGACGTCACGACGCCATATTGTTAAAGATAGCGTTTTGGCGGCTTATTTAAACAGTACATTTTTATTTACTATTTTCTAAAAGAAATACATTATGCAATTTGAAGTAATAGGTTTTTGTGGGCTCGTTAGACACCATTAAATAATCTGAGATGTTTATCAGAAACCAGTCAAATAGCCTATTCTCGTAACTTTATGAACGTTCACAGTCTCAGTCTCAATCTGCCAAAAAAAACTTGTAATTTCCAAACATTTTGACAAGTTTTTGACATTTTTGTTTGTCGCCGAGATGAGACCAAGCCCAAACAAATTGCGATAGAGCAAGAGAATGATAATGCCTTTCGTCATGTAGCATTTCATTCACCTCATAATTACCCAACCAGACGATATACCCCCACATAACATCAAAAGTACACCATCTTTGCGGGACACGTCCAACGTTTTATTTCGAGCCACGCCACGGATATCTATGAGCCACGCACACACGAGACAAGAGTGCTCGAGTGCTCGAGAAGTCGAGCCACGAGCCACACAGGCACGTCATTAGTACAGTCAGCCACTGATTATGAGGCTGAATATCGCAATTAAGGTTTTTTGAAAAGATTTTTTTTATTTGGACTTTTTTGTGACTACGCAGGTTTTTTTTCTTAGGCTTTTGCTGTAGTCTGTTTGCAAAGTGGTTTGAGTTTGTGCAAATTCGAATCGCTATGTAAGAATCTTAGCAGGCCTTCGACCTTATGTAGGTTTCACCCTAGAAAAAAGTTATAATTGTACAGCATAAGCAAGCATAATCAGAGGAAGGGGAGGGGCCCGTGGCTAAATAATAACACCCGCACAGGTCGATCGATCAGGTTAAGCTATGCTTGCCGCGGTTGGTCTGTGGATGGGTGACCATCTTTACATACCCTGACCTCTCCGTGCCTCGGAAAGCACGTTAAGCCGTTGGTCCCGGCTGTCATTCGTGGATCTTTGATATTCGTTACGGGTAGTCAGAAGCCCGAAAGTCTGACAACCAGTCTTACCAAGGGGTATCGTATTACCCAGAAACTGGGTTGTGGAGGTCAGATAGGCAGTCGTTCCATGTAAAATACTGGTATTCAGCTGCATCCGGTTAGACTGGAAGCCGACCCCAACATAGTTGGGAAAAGACTAGGCAGATGATGATGAATCAGACTGAACTGGCAGTGGGCTGGCCATGTTTGTCGAAGGACCGATGGCCGGTGGAGCAGACGAGTCCTGGCGTGGAGAGCGCATATCGGCAAGCGTAGTGTGGGACGATAAAATTCAAAGTCCTTACCGACTGATACATCAACGCACAGCTTAAAGCGCAGGTCCTAGAGACATAAAATTTGGAGGGCGTGTTCTTTGTGAAGAGTAGGTATCCACTAAGAAAGGGGTTTTTCGAAATTCCTCCCCTAAGAGGGTGAAATGGGGGGTTGAATTTTCTGTGAAAAATTTCCGACCTCCACGCGGGCGAAGCCGCGAGCAAAAGCTAGTCTTCTTTATAAAAGATAACAACTTACAAGTAAGTACCTACATATTTATAATTTATTTTCCCAGCTGCCAGTCACCCGAGACGTTAATTCTGGGTAGCCTCTCTAGAGTCGTGGGATTCATCGTAGTTCACAACTTATTATTTACATTTAATTAGATGTTCATCCAATTATTTTTAGTTAATGAGAAGGTCATACTCAGCCTATAATGTCCCTACTGCTGGGACACAGCCCTCCTCTCTATGGCCTCTGGTTCGAATCTTGCGGGCAGCAGCGGGGCGGCAGGATCCAGTCAAGCGTTGCAACAATAACGTTATTATGATAATAGATGGCGCCACGTGTCTTTCGATAAAAAAACAGGATGTTCACCCATCCACAGACCAACCGCGGCAAGCATAGCTTAACCTGATCGATCGACCCGTGCGGCTGATATTACTTAGCCACAAGCCCCCCGGTAGACTCGACGAGGTTATAAAATTTTATTGTTAGCTCTTTGATAATATTTATAAATGTTATTTGCTTTCCGCTAAATACGAACAAGCTGTGATGCATTTACATGATAATATCAATTTTATTCTCCCCTAAATTCGAAAACCAGTCTGTAAGTTCGCTCGATTCGAGTATAGCTATTACAGAACGTACTCAAACATGAATACATTTTTCACAACCTTATAAAATATTTTTTTCATGCAAAAACAATAACTAAATACGAAATCGAGAGAGCAGTGGTGGCCAAGTGGTAACGGCCGCGACTTACCTACCAGTTGTATGTAGGTCGTAGGTTCGAACCCAGACAGGCGCTTTACTTTGTGTAAATTATTTCATCACCACCGCTCTCAAAACGGTGAAGGAAAACATCGTGAGGAAACCGGCATGTCCTAGAACCAAAAATTCTAAGACATGTGGCATCTGCCAACCCGCTCTGGGCCCGCGTGGTGGATTACGGTCCACTCCCTCTCACCGAGAGGAGGCCTAGGCTGTGTCCCAGCAGTGGGAACATTATAGGCTAATTATGATGATGATGAAATACGAATCTACATTACATCTAGGATCCATTGTATTTATAGCTAAAAAGTAATTTAAAAAAATTAAACCGACTTCAAAAAGAAATCAACTCAAAATTATGAAATAACTTTAATTTCGGAAGTCGGTGGCAAAAAACTAAAATACAGATCCCAAGACACCGACTTCCGAAATTAAAGTTATTTCATAATTTTGAGTTGATTTCTTTTTGAAGTCGGTTTAATTTTTTAAAATTACTTTTTATTTCGTAATGTTTAGTTTTTGCACTAGAATTTGACCAAGGTTTTGAGATGTTTCCCTTTGATACTACACCCGTAGCTCGTATCAATACGCCAGGCCGTCACATTTACACGTATTAGTCCATATCTTGAAAATTACTGAACCGATTTTGATGAAACTTGCACTGTTCCCTAAGTTGAAGTAAATGTAAGCTAATATAAAAAAAATGGTCACGATCCGATTAATAGTTGCTGAGAAATGCGTGGACAAACATACATACATACATACGTCTATGAAATTTTGTATATTTGTTTGGAAGCCTTAGTAGATTGTTAAATGTGAATATAATGCAATTCCAATAATATTACATACATACGTATCGAATTGATAACCTCCTTTTTTTTGAAGTCGGTAAAAACTCCGTAAAAACTATATAAAATTCATGGAAACATAAACTTAAAAGTACTTCTTCAGTTTTACGATAGTTGTACAATAGAATTTATATCCTCGGACGAAAATCGTGCGAACGCGCAATGTTGATCCGTGTATTTTCGCGAAGATAAAATCGTAGCGGTTTAGGCACACTTTTATTGAATTAGTGTTTTTAGGGTTCAGTACTCCAAGGTTCCTAACGGGACCCTGTTACTAAGGCTCGGTTCTCCGTCCGTCTGTCAAAGGGCTGTATCTTTTTTTTTGCCTTGTGGTACGAAACCCTTCGGGTCCGGCTCGCACTTGGAAAGTTTTTGCTTTCCACCCAAGTTTTGGTCCAGTGCTATTACGAAAATCGGTAAGTAATGGTTAAACATTTTTGGATAGTCGATTAAATCCCGGGAGGATCAAAATGCTCGAAGTATAGGATAAAAATAAAACGGTTTTGAGATGGTTAATTTCAACAAAGGTAGGACTGGGTAAATGGGTATATCGAGCCAGTATTGGAAGTGTTTTCGCTTTTATTTTCTTAACAGCTTTAAGGTACAATCACGAACTGAAGCTTGGCACATACGATGAAGTTTTGAAATTAGAGACTAGCATTGTGCAGCTGTAAATAATAAATCCTCCCGACCGAATTTCAACCATTGTGGCAAATCTCAACAAAGATTAGCCAAGTACACAGAAATCAAAATCTATTCAAACTAGGCTGAGAATCAGCACTCCTCGAACGTCAAAATTACAAAAGACAGTCCCCCAAAACGCCCGCCCTTCACCACTTCCTAGTGCTTTCGCTGGGGAGAAGTGGCGCAACAAACTCCCCAGCAGCACAGCTGTCTGATCAGTTAGAAAATATTTGATGAACATTACAGGATACAGAACATTAAATTAAATTATTTGCCATATGTCAGCTAGACACGCCAATATACCAACAAATAATAATAATAACAGGCATCTTCTGGGCACGCTCGTTCCGTCACAGACCTTATCTATCGCTTTCCATCAGGCGTGATCGGGGTCAGAGCGGGCCCATTTAGTAACAAAAAAAAAAACTGGGCAAGTGCGAGTCGGACTCGCACACGAAGGGTTCCGTACCACAAGGCAAAACACACCGAAAAAAAACACGTTTGTTGTATGGGAGCCCCCCTTAAATATTGATTTTATTTTGTTTTTAGTATTTGTTGTAATAGCGGCAACAGAAATTCATAATTTGTGAAAATTTTAACTGTCTAGCTATCGCGGTTCTTGAGATACGGCCTGGTGACAGACAGACGGACGGACGGACAGACAGCGAAGTCTTAGTAATAGGGTCCCGTTTTTACCCATTGGGTACGGAATCCCAAAAACAACAATAAAATCTATACTAGAAGATATTATAGGGCACAAGTGTGTGCGTAAACACAGGTGCATCTCTGATTACTTGCTAATTACTGACTAATTTCACTATGACCACTTAATGAATGCTTACTTCGAAACCACGTCATTTCCTTACCTTATCATGACATCTTTTATTAACGTATTCTCTATGACACATTGAATGAAACCGCGCGAAAAGCGCGAAGTCGGCGTGGTTTGTACTGTCAAAATGCCACACTTTCGGCCCTACCCTTTTTTAACCGACTTCAAAAAAAGGAGGAGGTTCTCAATTCGGTTGCATTTTTTTTATGTTTCTTACCTCAGTACGCCGTCCTTTATAAACGGATTTGAAAACTCCTTTTTTTTAAGAGGATATACTTCCAAATTGGTCCCAATTTTATGAAAATCCAGTTCTGATGATGCGATGATGAGTCGGTGGCAAAAAGTAAAATACAGATCCAAAGACACCGACTTCCGAAATTAAAGTTATTTTTCACACTGCTGTAGTGTTTTTTTTTTTGTTATTTTTTTTTATAATCAATCTTTTTCTTGAACATAATACGTACATTTATTCAGTGTTAGCTTGTGTCCTTATTTTAAAATTGAATAAAAATTGGTTTATATGTGATGGTACTGATGGTATATGAGATGTCCGTATTGAATTTGAATAGGTATATCGTTCCTCCTCTGCGCTCTCCATGACCAAGTGACAATAAACAATGCATATTATTGTTACAAAACGTATGAATACTAGGCAGTTTCAATACAATACATAAAATATTACATCGCACCAATTGACTGGATTCTGTTGGCAAGTTGTTTATTAACTTGGAAAGCCATTTATTCTGTCACAAACAAGGATACAGCAAATATAGTGCGACGAAGAATAAAGATATTTACATAATTTACTTGGCTCTTGAAATGCAAAGTTGCAACTGAGCTAGTTTTGAGATCTTAGTTGACAATTCATTCTGATTTTGTAGATGGAAATTTCTGTTTCTTATACGGACTTTGCTACAAATTGTTGTCACATAAACTTGTTATGTTTTAAACTATTACTAAGGTGTTGTTAAGACTTGGAACAAATTTTGTGGGACAGTGTATATTGTTTATCACAAAATAAGTATTTTATACATTACCGCATGCGCATTGGGTCGTTATTTTCACTTGGGAAACGTGACCGACTTCATCAAAAAGTTTGTAATAAGAGCAGTGGTGGCCAGTTGTATCGTACCCGACTTACGTCGGCGTCGTCGTGGGTTCGAACCCAGACAGGCACATTAATTTGTATCATTTTTTGATCACCACTGCTCTCAAAACGGTGAGGGAAAACATCATGAGGTGTCCTAGAACCAAAAGTTCAAAAACATGTGACATCCCCAACACGCACTGACCCCGCGAGGTGGATTATGGCTCACTCTCTCTCGGAGCGAGGAGGTTTGTGACCCAGTAGTGGGAACGTTATTGCTGATAATGCTTTTTTTTTTTTTTTGTTAGCCTAGTTTGTGTCCCACTGCTGGCCTTTTTCCTTCCAAACCTCCCTGTCTTGTGCGATCTCCGGCCATGTTGGCCCTGCGAATGATATTAGATCGTCACGCCACCTTCGCCTTGGTCTACCTCGACGGCGATGTCCTGCCTCAGGCGTCCAGTGAGTGACGATCTTTGCCCATCTCTCCGGGTGCATTCGTGAGACGTGTCCGATAGATAATGCTTATGCGAATAAAAAATAATGGCTAGGATTTTTTATAAACCTGTTTTTTTTTTGCCTTCTTTCTGCAACTGTTCTATTGTTATACTCAGTACACAGAACCTACTTAATTTATATACCATTGTATAGATAATTTAATACAGACTAATTATGTACTTTTCAAAAATTATTGAATGCAGTAGAAACGAAAAAAAAAACATCAAAATATTTCTAAAAAGAATCCCGTCAATCAAGTGTGAAAACTGTAAAAATTGTAGCTTGCGAAAAAATCAATGAATTGAGTAAATTTTTATAGTTTGTTTTCACCCATAGAAGGAACCCTATTGAAAATGGCTCTTTTATTCAAAGTAGTTTAATTACAATTAATAAAAAACTAACTAATATAATATCTATCTATGGTTTTTCAAATGAGCATTATGAGCCGTGCACTTTTGGATTTTCCTAATTTTGTAAACTATTGACACAAAAAATGCCATGATACGTAAGGTTCAAATTTCACATAAAACACAATATCAGGCCTGTATTTCCTGAAAGGTTAGGCAGAAGTGTACCCCATAGTACACCCACATTTCACCATTATACAGTGTGAGTCTTCATAATGTGCACATATCAAAATGAGGGTAACTAAGCTTAATTTTATCGACGGAAAAAATATTTAAAAAATCTAAAAAAAAATTTTTTTGTAGAATTTTTATTAAAATTCTTGTTCGCTGCTGTGACCCCTGTGTAAACAATCGCCCTCAATTGAGAATTATGTTTTTTTTCTAACAAAAATATGATATTTTTCATCAATTTTTACAATAATTGTAAAATTACTCAATAAAAGCCCCGATTACCTACTCTTTTTTATTACTTTAAATTATTGTCCATCGTATCAGATTTCTAAATGCCATGCCATACCATGTTTACAACTCAATCACAACATTTCCTATCGACTGTTAAAGAAAGCCCTTGCAATCACCATACTTTAGCAGGTAAAGATCCTTTTAAATATTTTTATATTTTTTCAAATATTTTTTCCGTCGATAAAATTAAGCTGTTTCCCTCATTTCGTTATGTGCACATTATGAAGACTCGCACTGTATTTAAGGCCCATGTAACAGCGGGAAAGCCTATTGCCATCAACCGGAAACAAGACTTCAAACTTATTTTCCATTTTTCAGCGATGTGAAAACCTTGGCTCTTTTTTTTAGTTACGTCATACTTTTGCTTTTGTTAGGGTTCCGTACCTCAAAAGGAAAAAACAGAACCCTTATAGAATCACTTTGTTGTCTGTCTGCCCTCTATCTCGGGAACGCGTGGAGGTATCAAGTTGAAAATAAAACCATATACTCAGGTCTACAGTCACTTCAAGCAGTGAAAAATTTAAACTTCTGAATCCACGCAATCAAAAGATACGGGCGTTTATATTCAAATCAAAATCTATAGGATACTTCCCGTTGACCTAGAATCATGAAATTTGACAAGAAGCAATGTCATGTAGAACAAGTAAAGGCACGGTTGGCGCAGTGGTTATGCGATTGACTGCTGCGCTGCGTGTCGCGGGTTCGATTCCCGCACAGAACAAATATTGGTATGACCTACAAGTAGTTGTTCCGAGTCTGGCTGTTTGTGTATGTGAGTTTAAATGTTTGTAAACGCACCCACAATACAGGAGAAATTCCTAGTGAGGGTCAATGTATAAAAAAAAAAACCCAAAACCGTAATTTCGCAGTTACATTAAAAAAAAAAAACAGTGTTAAACTACCATACCTACAAATTTGTACCGAACCCTCGGTGCGCAAGATCAGTAAGTAAGATTTTCTCGAAAATCATAAAGTAACTAAGTACACAAACAGATAAAATCTTTAATCTTACAATCAATATAGGTATAAAACTCTAAATTAACCTAATCCTGTTGAGGAAAATCGACAGCCCCATACTTATCCACACTCCTACACACAAAACAATAGGTAGGTAGATACCTACCTCACAATCCCATCCCTTGACGGATTTTTTCTTCCCGATTCGTCCTGTAAGTCATTAAGAGTAACAAAAACTGAAGTAGGCCGAAGTTTGTCCGCCATTTTGCTAAACTTTGCACGTCGGAGCAAAAAAATGGGCTAACTCTGCACATAACATTTATGTACGATCTACTGTTATGTAGAGGACTGCAGGGTAAGTTGGCTAGAAGTTGGTTGTTTTTTTAGGGTTCCGTAGGAACCCAAAGGGTATAAACGGGACCCTATTACTAAGACTCCACTGTCCGTCTGTCACCAGGCTGTATCTCATGAACCGTGATAGCTAGGCATTTGAAATTTTCACAGATGATGTATATCTGTTGCCGCTATAACAACAAATACTAAAACCAGGATAAAATAAATATTTAAGGGGGGGCTCCTATACAACAAACGTGTTTTTTGGGCGTTTTTGCCTTGTGGTACGGAACCCTTCGTGTGCGAGTCCAACTCGCACTTGGCCAGTTTTTTTTATATTCTCTAGTCTAGATGGACAGTAAAATCTACGTAGGTATGTGTCAGAAGATAGTGTAAAAGTTTTGGCATAAATAAAATAGAAGAGACAACGAATAACTCTGGTCTCACACAGTAACTACTCTGAAATAACGCATACAATTAAGAGTAAACTAGTCGCGAGCTCGAACTCACTGGTAGTCATGGCTAAAAAGTGTCCGTCAGAGCTAGTATAAGTGACGAGCAGTTAGACGCTAGTCTACACGCACAACGTCTAGTTTTTACGCACAGAAACACCGTTCCGAACTGATAGGAAAATTGAGTTTAATGAAAAAACCACTGCATAGGTAAATCAATTACAAGTAAAGTTTATTGAACTCTTCGATAACTGAGCTTTGTCGGTACGGACTTGGTTTTGAAGATTATACAGTTATTTTAGTAGTTATTTACACCCAAAGTTACGTTAAAACTAGCAAGAAAAACGAATCTTTGTTGGCTCATAATTTTTTAATGGCTTTTTATTTTACTATTCTGTTTCCGTACAGACATAATTAATAATTTGGATGCACAATGTCAAACAGTGGAGTAATACTCTCCCGAAATTTGTATGGAAAAAAATATCGACTAGTGGCACCTTAAGGCTGAGCAAACAGGATGGCGATAAAGCCACCCGTTGCATATATTTGTAGTGTTTGATTTATTTTTTGTTTTGTATTTTTGTGGTGTAATAAAGTATACCTAAGTACATAAATGAATATACATAACTAGCTTCCGCCCGCGGCTTCGCCCGCGAGGTATGTCGATAAAAACTATCCTATGTCCTTCCCCGGGATGCAATCTATCTCTCTGCCAAATTTTATCAAAATCCGTTAAGTGGTTTTGGCGTGAAAAGGTAACATACAGACAGACAGACAGAGTTACTTTCGAATTTATAATAATACTAGCTGACCCGGCAAACGTCGTTTTGCCATATACATTATTTATAGCTGCCCGGCTACCCTACCCTACCCCTACCCTACTCCTACCCTACTCCTACCCTACTCCTACCCTACTCCTACCCTACTCCTACCCTACTCCTACCCTACTCCTACCCTACTCCTACCCTACTTCTACCCTACCCCTACCCTACCCTACTCCTACCCTACTCCTACACTACTCCTACCCTACTCCTACACTACTCCTACCCTACTCCTACACTACTCCTACACTACTCCTACCCTACTTCTACCCTACTCCTACCCTACTCCTACCCTACTCCTACCCTACTCCTACTATAAAAAAAATAAAAAAGTATCCTATGTCCGTCTCCTGGTTCTAAGCTACCTCCCCACCAATTTTCAGCCAAATCGGTTCAGCCGTTCTCGAGTTATAAGTGGTGTAACTAACAGACTTTCTTTTATAATAGTATGGATAGCTACGTTAAAATCACAAGGGTAAGAAGAGCTACTTATGTGACAACGTTATTCATTATCGTTCAGCCAGTATACCCCCGGACAAACTCCCATTCACGCACAATCTCCTATCAATTTCGAATCCTCTCACATCGAATCCCATTTCAAACACCGACCCAATTTTCCTGTCCCCCACTACAAATAAGCGTATTGCAAATAAGCACAGCATCCCATAAAACTACACGACCCTATACGATACGCACTTACGAATTACGATACGCACCTTGTATTACTTGCGATACATAAGCCTGTACGACTTACGAAGTTACGATACGTTTTTGGTAGTAACAGTTACATATACGAGTAAGTTCCTTTCGTGTACCTAAGAGTTCGCGTTGCGTAAGTACCTTGTAACTTTGTTGGGCAATAATGGTGGTGGGACGAATTGCTCTGAGGAATTTAAGTATCATGTACGTACGTACCTATACCAACTATCTATGACGTACGTAATGATTTTATTGTTAAGGGGACTGCAGGACCTAAACGCAAAAAACGCAAGTTTTATAATGGCTAAAAGTATATGATCGATTACAGTAAACAAAATCAGAAAAATATATGATATTCTTCAGGATATTATGCTAGGTAGATAGTGTGTTGAAAACATAATAAACTAATTTTATACGATAGAACAAAATCACGAAAATACCTCTAAGAGTTCCTTTTATCGATTAAAAACCATACTAATAAACATGCTATCATTCAGATTTTTTGTCAAATTATTCTACAAGCTACATATTGACGTAATAGTGTTTTAATTTTTCTGGCTAATCAATACATTTTTTGTAAATACCACTGCTCTCAAAACAGTTAAGTAAACTATCGTGAGGAAACTGGCATGTCACCAACTCGCATCGGGCTCGAGTGTTGGATTACGGCCCACTCCCTCTCACTGAGAGTCCTCTCACTATGTCCCAGCAGTGGGAACATTATGGGCTGATTATGCTTAGGTATGCTATGCACAACCAAGTCTTTATTTCGTAGCTGTTAGGTTGAATTTCGTAATTCATGTTACATGCCATAATACAGAACATCGATGATAATAGGTTGACCTAAAAGCGCCCTTATTTCGTAACAGTTAAGTTGAATTTCGTAATTCAAGTTAAGTGACATAATATAGTGTCCCATTCGTATTGAATTTAGCACTAAAACTGTTAGCTTTCATTAGTGCTTTTGCATTGTTTACGTTTATTTGAAAATAAATCCTTCGTATCTTGCAAGACGTCAAATTTAGATAAAGAAGCTGTTCTATTAACTCAAGCTACCACAACTATCCTACTTTACTCACTTAAAATATTTCAACAATATTGTCTGAACAACATTATCTTGCAATTAAAGCAGATTTATTGCTAAAACAGTCTTAAAACTGTCAACGAATGCAATAACATCTGTGTTGCCGGAAAACTAAGGAATGCGATTTACATTGAAATTCTCTCGCTACTTACTGCTAAATTAACTCCCCGATGGTCTCGTGGTCGCAAGCGCGACTGCTGTGCGTGGGGTCTTGGGTTCGGTTCCCGGGTCGGGCAAAGTGTTATTGAGTTTTTCCATTAGGAGTTTCTTAGTAACAGAAGAATCAACCGTAACAGCTGAAACCACGGATTCCGTGCTTTGGCAGTAGACGTCCTCAACCGCTGGGTCTACAAGCACGAAATTTCAAAGAAGTTTTTTTTATACAATTAAAGTGAGCATTACAGATATATTTTTGAAAATTCAGCCCCTCATCATCTGCCTAGCCTTTTCCCAACTATGTTGGGGTCGGCTTCCAGTCTAACCGGATGCAGCTGAATACCAGTATTTTACATGGAGCGACTGCCCGTCTGACCCCCACAACCCAGTTACTGGGTAATACCGATACCCCTTGATCCTTGTGCCTAAACAATAACAGCCGCACAGGTCGATCGATCAGGTAAAGCTACGCTTGTCGCGGGAGGTCTGTGGATGGGTGACCACCTTTACATGCCGTGCCTCGGAAAGCAGATTAAGCCATTGGTCCCGGCTGTCATTCGTGGATCTTTGACAGTCGTTACGGATAGTCAGAAAGCCCGAAAGTCTGACAACCAGTCTTACCAAGGGGTATCGTATTATCTAGTAACTGGGTTGTGGAGGTCAGATAGGCAGTCGCTTCATGTAAAATACTGGTATTCAGCTGCATCCAGTTAGGCTGGAAGCCGACCCCAACATAGTTGGGAAAAGGCTAGGCAGATGATGGGCACTTCCATAAAAACAAAGGTGAGCACCGAGGAAGGGTATTTGAAAATTCATCCCCTAAGGGGTTTAAATAGGGGATGAAAGTTTGAATAGAAGTTCGTAATTTTGACTGATGGGAAGTCCCTTCGGGCTCTCGGTCTGTGATAGAATAAAAGTTCTTTGTTTGGTGCCCTTTCTTATTTTTTATTTTTTTTATTTTCTTTATTGCGTCATGTTTACCTCAAATAAACGTATTTTCTTTCTTTCCTAGAGAAGTTTTGACGTAAATAAATCTCTAGAATGTTATTTACATTGTGAAGCAGAAGAGTTCCTATCTTACTGGAGACAACAAATGAAACTGCATGTCCGCCACTTACTAGAAACCAGTGGCGACATGTCTTGCAGGATTTTGTGGATTTTCTCTTTCCAATTTTAGTGGAAGGAGGACGCACGGGCTCGCGAAAGATGGAAGGAGTGGAGGGAGGCCTTTGCCGAGGAGTGGGGCAGCGCAGGCTAAAAAAAAAAAATTGTGGCCTAGCGCCGCCCATACGAGCCGTCCGATATCAGGCGCCTCACTTTTTACTCCGCATACTTGAAGTGAAAGGTGGAAAATTAACTCATTAGTGAACCGATCCAACGACGTTGGATTTCGGCACTCAGCATCTTTGACTCGACTGATCACTTTTGATTAATTTTGTGTTTTCTGCCACTCAAAAGTTTAAAAACTAAAACCCGACTACTGAAAGGGATGAAACAAGAAAGTAACTTCCCGCGGCCGCATGCTACCATAAATCCTTCTTTCATCCTTCGCGCATGGTCATCCGACACCGAATAGTTTGTTCGTAGAACTCACTGAGGACTTTCCTAAAAGCTTACCTACATTTTAGAAGAAATCCTACGCGAACTAGACTACATTTACATCTACCCACATACCGTGGCATCGTCTTGGAGAAAAAAGGATGGTATTTAAAAAAATTCTTTCATACTTTGGTTTGTCGAGAGCCCAGAATTTTATTGCACGTAAGTTTTCGTTTCGGGCATTCTTAGCTGAAACGTTAAGCATGTTTTCAGCGGGAGGACTTGTAAATATCTTGGTAAATGAGAAAATACACTTGTAACCTTATTTACAGTGAATGTCTTAGTTAAAGAGCGAGTCCTAAGCATCATAGCGTAATCAACCTATAAATAACCAAGACTTTGTAACCAAAACCATATTATTTTGATTTAAAAGAGTGTCCATGGAGTTTCCTGCCCGTTCTTCTCCGTAGGTACCTACGCTTTGGAATGGGCAACTAGCTTCATCTTTCTGACTGACCGACCCCCTTGACAATTCAAAAGTGCCTGTAATTGGTTTAATTGAAATAAAAGCTTTGAGTTTGAGTTTGAATCCAATGCTGGCGACACATCCTCTTTGTGAGAAGGAGCGGGCCCGGTGCGGGTTGGTACTGTTGGTAGATGTCTTCGAATTTTTGGTTCTAGAAAATGCAGGTTCCCTCACTGTTTTTCGTCACCGTTTTTAGAGCAATGATGATGAAATAATTTACACAAAATAAAGCCACTGACTGGGTTCGAACCCACCTCGACACCACTCGTAAGTCGCGGCCGTTACCTTACCACCATTGTTCCCAAACCTGAACAGAAAAAAAAAATAAACATCCGAATTGAGAACCAACTCCTTGTAACCGACTTCCAAAATGGAGGAGGTTATTAATAATAATTTCCGATGAAGTTTTTATATTATTTTCCAAATATAATAACCTCATCGGAAATCATATTTTCGAGCGATTTGGGGTTGAAACCCTCGGGCCGTGGGGTCCGAGTGTTCATGGTCTTTTTAAAGAAATCTCGAAACGGCTGGTTGACACTTGCCGTGACCCAAGGGCTGGCTTTTACCTTGGCCAGAGGCTAAGCATCGCCATACAACGTGGTAATGCCGCCAGTCGCTTGGGTACATTACCAGTCGACAGCGATGCGGATGAGTTTTTAGACGCTATTTTCTAGTTTCTGTATAGTTTTAGTTAAGTTAGAATTTGATTTTGTTATTTTTACCTGTCTCGACATTGCTTATAAATAAAGCTCACTCCTTTTTTGAAGTCGGTTAAAAATGGTTTTTGAAAAGGCGATTACTTAACTTGCGAAATTCCGAGAATGTGTATGGCACGAGGCAAGTCTTTTGCCAATAACAGTGCATTCCAGATTACTCTTATAAATTTTCCTGTAGAAAAATCCAATAACACTTTTCCTCCTCCAGTTATCGAACTCAGGACACCATGCTGAGCTGTCTCGCTTTTGCTCACTCACCAATGATACAGACCATGTTTACGAAACCCTGGAGAATATAGAGAAAGACCTTATCTATCCCAGTAACCACAAAACTATAGCAAAACCCAAAGGAAATACTATTTAATATAATCCCAAACCGCACTGAAGTTTAAATATTTGACGTGTCACAGATGTTTTGCCCAAAATAGTTGGAAACGAATGTTAGCTTGGGCACAAGCGGTCTTTTGATGTCGCCCGGAAAATTTTGGTTGACCATGTAAAAAATTAACAGAAGTTCCAGTAGGGCTATTGTGTAAAGTTTACTTCGAAACTCACTCAAGTGAGCGCACACAATTCGAAAGCGGAAAAACCACTACTAGCTACGCTTGCCGCGGTGTTCTGTGGATGGGCGACCATCTTTACATACCGTGAACCCTCCGTGTCACGGAAAGCACGTTAAGCCGTTGGTCCCGGCTGTCGTTCGTGGATCTTTAACAGTCGTTACGGGTAGTCAGAAGCCCGAAAGTCTGACAACCAGTCTTACCAAGGGGTATCGTATAACTCTGTAACTGGGTTGTGGAGGTGAGATAGGCAGTCGCTCCATGTAAAATACTGGTATTCAGCTGCATCCGGTTAGACTGGAAGCCGACCCCAACATAGTTGGGAAAAGGCTAGGCAGAGGATGACCAATATGTTTATAGATTGTCAATTTATACTTCTGTACCTTTCTTATCTAACGGCTACGATCCGAAACTAATCGGATTTGAAGGCCACGCGAACATTCGACAAACTCGTGCCTTTTGATCTTTAAATTAAGGATGTACGCTGAACCACATTATTAGTCAAAAACTTCATTTAAACTAGAAACTGCGTTGTAACAAAAATACCTAGTTTATAAAATGAGGAGCTAGGGCAGTTTGAGTTTTAGACAGTAGACACAAATACTACCTTTTAGACTATACAGGGTTATTTTAAATTGGTTAGCTAAACTCCGCAGTGCAATGGGTTTCGATACCTAAACATCATAAAATCATCATCTGCCTAGCCTTTGCCCAACTATTTTGGGGTCGGCTTCCAGTCTAACCGGATGCAGCTGAATACCAGTATTTTACATGGAGCGACTGCCTGTCTGACCTCCACAACCCAGTTACTGGGTAATACGATACCCCTTGGTAAGACTGGCTGTCAGACTTTCGGGCTTCTGACTACTCGTAACGACTGTCAAAGATCCACGAATGACAGCCGGAACCAACAGCTTAACGTGCTTTCCGAGGCACGGAGCGGTCACGGTATGTAAAGATGGTCACCCATCCACAGACCAACCGCGGCAAGCGTAGCTTAACCTGATCGATTGACCTGTGCGGCTGTTATTATTAAGTCACGGGCCCCCCTAAACATCATAAATTAAAATAAATATTAATTTTATGATTTGTGTAATCATCGTAACTATCACAAATGAAGTTTCCTCAACCGTAAGTCATTGGTCTTCCCTGTATGAGAAGAAGAATAAAGAATAAAAAGATTGTCTTAATCAAGTTTATAGTGGATAAGACAGAGATTAAAACAGAAGACGAACAAGCAGGGGATCGAAGAGGGGGAGTGGAGGGGGGTTCAGGGGAATACACCGGAATAACTCAAAAGATCGACATTAAAGATAAAACCGCCCATTGTGTCACTGTTCGGCGGGGTAATTGCGTAACACACTATCAGTAGCAACGGGTTTCATTTTGACAGTTCAACAACATTCATTGCGTTATTTACGTTGTTGGACAAACACATTATTTGAACATACGAAGCAATGGATTAGCAATATCCTTCAAAATGATTAAGATTCATAGCGTGTTACGCAATTAAGGTGCGGTTCAATCACGGAATAGATAAATAAGGTAAATAAAGGTAAATAAATACCTTATTTATCTATTCCGTGGGTTCAATCACCAAACAATAATAAACATGTCAGCGTAATTGCGACACCGCGCTCTATGCCTTAAATATTTTATAACAATATCCTTCAAAATGATTAAGATTCATAGCGTGTTACGCAATTAAGGTGCGGTTCAATCACGGAATAGATAAATAAGGTAAATAAAGGTAAATAAATACCTTATTTATCTATTCCGTGGGTTCAATCACCAAACAATAATAAACATGTCAGCGTAATTGCGACACCGCGCTCTATGCCTTAAATATTTTATGTATTACCTTAGTAAAACGGTACGTTTTCGGATAGCATTGTAGCGGTATCTACAACGCCATACTGAAGTCACGCAAAATCCTGCATCTCGCAAGCAGAGTTTACCGCGCAACTAGCATAGATACAACGGCCCGACATAAATCATCGGGCAGTTGCCCGCCAGACACAACACCCGTCTGGTCGGAGGATTCTCCCTTTTCTATAGAGTATGAGTGAACTTTACACCCTGTTCCTCATACCTCTATAGCATATCGGGCGCGACTCAATCTCATCTCATTCACCTCGTTAGTTTTAATCGTTATCCCATTTGTATTACTGAAAACTAGTTTTGTTAAAATTCTATATTTATATCTGTAATTTATATGGTCTACATAATAAAAAGTTGCGTAACGATCTAATATCATTTGCAGGGCCAAGATGGCCAGAGATCGCACAAGACCTCCCATAGGTTTGGAAGAAAAAAAAAGGGGGAGGCCTTTGCCCAGCAGTTTTTTCTTTCTTTCTTGCCGTGTAGTAGTAGGACACCAGCCAGCAGCTTTTTCAATGGTTTCAGAAAAACTCCCAGCTTGAGAGCTGGTAATATTGTCAATCCTAACTCGATGTTCTTATTGATGAAGAGGTCCTTCGCCAAGAGCTCTCTGACTCATCATCATCATTTCAGCCGAAAGACGTCCACTGCTAGACATAGGCCTCCCCCAAGCACCTCCACTTCGACCTGTTCTGTGCTTCTCGCATCCAACGGGTTCCTGCGGCCTTCACAAGGTCGTTGGTCCACCTTGTGGGAGGCCTTCCAACGCTACGTTTTCCGGTACGCGGTCGCTACTCCAGAACCTTTCGGCCCAATCGGCCATCTGTTCTGCGAGCAATGTGCCCTGCCCAATGCCACTTCAGTTTGGCAATTCTTCGGGCTACGTCGGTTACCTTGGTTCTCCTCTCTCTGACTACCCCGTCAATTTTTTTTAGAAGCACTTCTAATCCAAAGTATTATAAATCATTCCGTCAACAATAACCAAAGTTTTAAGACTAGTCCCAACAAATTAAGTCTAGAAGCTTTGCTAATCAAAACTTCTTAATATCCCAAAATTCTTAGAACAACTTCTTACTTAAACTTGAAATTTCATCAAAAACAGGGAAAACAATACTTACCAACTTTAGATATTCTCTTAGGCCAAAACTTAGGCTGAAAAATAATCTAGGCCTAATCCTTACTTCAACAAGTTGGATGGATGTGATGAGATTAAGAATGAAAGCTCTATTGATAAAAAATAATTGATCGTTCAATGAAAAAAGTTTTCAATTAATCCGTGTCACAGGCTGCAGGGAGAATGAATTGGTTTTCAGAGATAATGGAATTTTTTAACGGAAAGGTTGGCAGTCTTGTCGACAGATTATCTGATGGGTAATGTTTACTGCCGGCTATGGTCATCTGCCTTCCTTCTTCAATGGGTCCCTCATTACTGAGGATCGTGGTCACCCCTATACGCGGACAATCTGCCTCCATCGAGTCCGGTACAAAGTAGCCATGACCACTTGGTGAAGATTGCTTGAGGACGTAGCTTCTTTTACATGGTCAGACCATTGTGTTGGCGACCGGCCTCGTGCTCTCTCCTTCAGTATTGCCAACAACGACCAGTTTTTCAAAGCTGCTATCTCCCCTTCGCATTATGTGACCGAAACAGGTCAAAATACGCTGTGGGCAAACTGTAGGCAATCGGGTCTTGATTTCGAGTTGGAAAAAGACAGACACTTGTGCGTTTGGCTGTCCATAAGCTTTTGCCTCCACCACCACTTTTCGAAAGCATCTTCTCTATCCTGTCTTTCTCTTGCTCGGATTATCCACGTCTCAAACTGAGAGGTGTGGACATCTGCAATACTGGGGAATTGGTTATGCGTCACCAAATTTTACAGAGGGAGAAAGGGGAGACTTCTTTTCCACAAAAGACTACTTCAGACACTAATCTACATGGTCCTCACATGATCTGAACGAGATGTCTGGACTTAAGAGACTTTGGCCACTGAGTTTGTGGTCGAGTTAGATAGGACTCCCTCTCTCAAGCTTATTTGGCCTTTTAGGGTTCCGTACCTCAAAAGGAAAAAGGGAACCCTAATAAGATAACTTCTTTGTCCGTCTCTCTTTCCGTCGGTCAAGACCCTTTTTCTCAAGAACGCGTGGAGTTATAATGTTGAAATAAATATGAAATACTCAAGGGAACAAACCCTTGAAGCAGTGAAAAAATCAAACTTCTAAGTCAACGCAATCAAAAGATACGGGCATTTATGTGTTCCTAGACTTAAAAAAGGCGTTTGACACGGTCTCTGCTCCCACCCTCCTGTCGAAGTTGGAGGACATCGGCATACGTGGTTTCGTTCATGATTTTTTTGCAAGTTATCTCACTAACCGTAGACTGTGTGTTAAGGTTGGCGAACATGTCAGTAGAGAGGAAACTACCACTTTTGGTGTACCGCAGGGAAGTGTGCTTGGCCCGACCCTTTTCCAGGTTTATATCAACGAGCTTTGCTGCATACCTTTCACTAACTCCAAAATATTCACCTATGCTGATGACACTGCAATCATTGTTCATGGAAATGATTGGGAGCATCTGAGAACTACTGCCGAAACCTCACTTGAATCTGTTATGGGTTGGGTGCAACTAAATCTCCTCACACTGAACCTGGACAAGACCTTCTTCATCCCGTTCGGGCTACACTCTGGTACTAAACCTCCTACAGGCTTTGTCATTAACGCCCACACATGTAATGGCCATATACCCTGCTCATGCTTTTCTCTTCGTGAGGTTAACCATCTTAAGTATTTGGGTGTGGTTATTGATAGCGGACTCAACTGGTACTCACACTTGGATACTATTACTAAAAGAGTTAGAAGAATGATTTATATATTCAAGCTGCTTAGGTCTTCGGCTGACTTTAACAAGATTAGAATGGTGTGCATTACAGTGTGGGGAGGTGCCGCTCGGACAAAGTTTCTCAAGTTGGAACGAGCACAAAGAGCTGTCCTGAAGGTGACTTCAAAAAAGCACTTTATGTACATCACAACTCCTCTCTCTGACTACCCCGTCAATTTTTTTTAGAAGCACTTCTAATCCAAAGTATTATAAATCATTCCGTCAACAATAACCAAAGTTTTAAGACTAGTCCCAACAAATTAAGTCTAGAAGCTTTGCTAATCAAAACTTCTTAATATCCCAAAATTCTTAGAACAACTTCTTACTTAAACTTGAAATTTCATCAAAAACAGGGAAAACAATACTTACCAACTTTAGATATTCTCTTAGGCCAAAACTTAGGCTGAAAAATAATCTAGGCCTAATCCTTACTTCAACAAGTTGGATGGATGTGATGAGATTAAGAATGAAAGCTCTATTGATAAAAAATAATTGATCGTTCAATGAAAAAAGTTTTCAATTAATCCGTGTCACAGGCTGCAGGGAGAATGAATTGGTTTTCAGAGATAATGGAATTTTTTAACGGAAAGGTTGGCAGTCTTGTCGACAGATTATCTGATGGGTAATGTTTACTGCCGGCTATGGTCATCTGCCTTCCTTCTTCAATGGGTCCCTCATTACTGAGGATCGTGGTCACCCCTATACGCGGACAATCTGCCTCCATCGAGTCCGGTACAAAGTAGCCATGACCACTTGGTGAAGATTGCTTGAGGACGTAGCTTCTTTTACATGGTCAGACCATTGTGTTGGCGACCGGCCTCGTGCTCTCTCCTTCAGTATTGCCAACAACGACCAGTTTTTCAAAGCTGCTATCTCCCCTTCGCATTATGTGACCGAAACAGGTCAAAATACGCTGTGGGCAAACTGTAGGCAATCGGGTCTTGATTTCGAGTTGGAAAAAGACAGACACTTGTGCGTTTGGCTGTCCATAAGCTTTTGCCTCCACCACCACTTTTCGAAAGCATCTTCTCTATCCTGTCTTTCTCTTGCTCGGATTATCCACGTCTCAAACTGAGAGGTGTGGACATCTGCAATACTGGGGAATTGGTTATGCGTCACCAAATTTTACAGAGGGAGAAAGGGGAGACTTCTTTTCCACAAAAGACTACTTCAGACACTAATCTACATGGTCCTCACATGATCTGAACGAGATGTCTGGACTTAAGAGACTTTGGCCACTGAGTTTGTGGTCGAGTTAGATAGGACTCCCTCTCTCAAGCTTATTTGGCCTTTTAGGGTTCCGTACCTCAAAAGGAAAAAGGGAACCCTAATAAGATAACTTCTTTGTCCGTCTCTCTTTCCGTCGGTCAAGACCCTTTTTCTCAAGAACGCGTGGAGTTATAATGTTGAAATAAATATGAAATACTCAAGGGAACAAACCCTTGAAGCAGTGAAAAAATCAAACTTCTAAGTCAACGCAATCAAAAGATACGGGCATTTATGTGTTCCTAGACTTAAAAAAGGCGTTTGACACGGTCTCTGCTCCCACCCTCCTGTCGAAGTTGGAGGACATCGGCATACGTGGTTTCGTTCATGATTTTTTTGCAAGTTATCTCACTAACCGTAGACTGTGTGTTAAGGTTGGCGAACATGTCAGTAGAGAGGAAACTACCACTTTTGGTGTACCGCAGGGAAGTGTGCTTGGCCCGACCCTTTTCCAGGTTTATATCAACGAGCTTTGCTGCATACCTTTCACTAACTCCAAAATATTCACCTATGCTGATGACACTGCAATCATTGTTCATGGAAATGATTGGGAGCATCTGAGAACTACTGCCGAAACCTCACTTGAATCTGTTATGGGTTGGGTGCAACTAAATCTCCTCACACTGAACCTGGACAAGACCTTCTTCATCCCGTTCGGGCTACACTCTGGTACTAAACCTCCTACAGGCTTTGTCATTAACGCCCACACATGTAATGGCCATATACCCTGCTCATGCTTTTCTCTTCGTGAGGTTAACCATCTTAAGTATTTGGGTGTGGTTATTGATAGCGGACTCAACTGGTACTCACACTTGGATACTATTACTAAAAGAGTTAGAAGAATGATTTATATATTCAAGCTGCTTAGGTCTTCGGCTGACTTTAACAAGATTAGAATGGTGTGCATTACAGTGTGGGGAGGTGCCGCTCGGACAAAGTTTCTCAAGTTGGAACGAGCACAAAGAGCTGTCCTGAAGGTGACTTCAAAAAAGCACTTTATGTATCCTTTAGGTACCACACAATTATACAAAGATGCTAATGTACTCACTGTTAGGCAACTGTTTGTGCTACGATCCGTACTGAGAAAACACACCAAGGTCCCTCCTCCGGACCCAACACGCCGTAAGAAAAAACCTCTTAATCTCTCGGTAACGCATAGGACCGCTTTCGCTAGACGCCAGCACTATGTCCTAAGCTCACACCTTTATACAATAATTAATAAAAAAATAAACATAATAGATTTGGATACCTATAGGGTTAAAGTTAAAATTGAGGACTGGATAAAGGATCAAGACTACGAGGCAACGGAAAGTCTACTTGCCTGGATCTGCTGAATCACTTATACCTATCACATCACGACGAGGGGAGGTGCCCCCACTAATTCCATCCACATCACACAAATGTACACTCACTCAACACACCCCACACACCTTCACAATACACCAAACACTACTACACTACATAACATCACACCACATCACACCACATCACATCACTCCACACACTCTTCTCCCGTACACATACACGCACAACACTTGCACATGACACGACACAATGCACTTCACACATACACACTATACAAACAAAATTACTTATTAAAAATTAAAAATACAAATTAAATATATATAATTTATAGATGCTGGCCTGTTGGTCTAGTGGTCAGTGACTATGACTGCTATGCCGGAGGTCGTGGGTTCGATTCCCACCCAGGACAAATGTTTGTGTGATGAGCATGATCATTTGTTCTGTGTCTGGGTGTAATTTATCTATATATGTATGTATTTAGAAACATATAAGTATGTTTATCAGTTGTCTAGTACTCATAACACAAGCTCTGCTTAGCTTGAGACTAGACGGCGTTGTGTGATAGTTGTGGAATATTATTATTATTATTATATTATATCTCTTACCTTATAATCTATGTCTTGTTTGTGACTATCCGAGTCTGCTAGTACGCTCATAAATTGTTCGTCCACTATTTATGCGAAGACACTGCCTCCTAAGATACAGGATCTTCCTAGTTTAGGAGTCAGGGCTCTAATTCTGTGTTGACTGTACCTGTCTCTTGTATGTACACTATTCCTGTTTTTCATTTCTCTGTCACCTAGTGACTACTATGTGTATTTTATTAAGTGTCAAACTTGTATTGTGCTAATAAAAACTTATTATTATTATGTTCCAGAATCAAAACCTATACGGTAATTCCCGTTGACCTAGAATCATGAAATTTGGCAAGAAGCAATGTCATGTAGCACAAGTAAAGGAAAAAATCCGAAAACCGTTTTGTAGTTACATAAAAAAAAATCCGTGATAAACTATTTACACATTTACAAATTTGTACGGAACCCTCGGTGTGCGAGGACGACACGCACTTGACCGTTTTTTATATTACGTGTATAAGTGATTCCGAAATCCAATTTACAGAATAAACAATTTCATTTCATTTCAGACAAAAGAAAAAGAGAGAACGAGTTTTGGACAAAATTTTGCCTCCATACTGTTGACCATCATCAACCACAGCAGGAAAGAAAGTCACCCTGATCATGAATAGGGACTAGGTTTGAGACCGAAACAAGTCGAGAAAAATCGACACCTGCTTAGAAATATACCTGTCCTTCATGGATATACATAGAAGCTACAAGAATAATGTGCCCAGGAATTTGATCTTGATTTAAAAGAGTGTCCATGGAGTTTCTTGCCCGTTCTTCTCCATAGAGATCTACGTTTTGGAATGGGCAACTAGCTTCAACTTTCTGACTAACTGACAGACTATGTAATTTTGACAATTCAAAAGTGCCACACAGCAACTCACAGTGCAATCTACATGGTTTAATTGAAATAAATGCTTTGAGTTTGCTATGTGGTGCATCTACATCGCCACATCTACAGCGTCACACTGACGTCACGCAAAATCCTGCATCTCGCAAGCAGACTTTACCGCGCAACTAGCATAGATACAACGGCCCTATATGAATCATCGGGCAGTTGCCCGCCAGACACAATACCCGTCTGGTCGGAGGATCCTCCCTTTTCTATGGAGGATTAGTGAACGTTACACCCTGTTCCTCATACCTCTATGGACATGCACACATGTGAGAAAGTGGCCTAACAGACTTGGATTTATTTCTTTAGAACTGACTACCCAAAAAATCTTTACGGCCAACAAAACCTAATAATAACTTAATAAGAATCTAATTAAAACTCCTCGATAAAAAAGTTTCATAAATACAAATAACAAGATAATTTCGACCACCGTTATTAGAAAACCGGAAATAGCAATTAAGTACCCCATCAAAGCTGTAATTACGTCGGTCCCTTTTCATTAAACCTCAATATTACCTAATAACCAAATACAGAATCAATCATAATTTCATTTACAAAACATCAATGAAGGACATTACTTGGAAAATTATATAAACCTTTATACTTTCACCCCTCATTTCACCCTAATGTCACAGAACACAGAAAAGTGACAGAAGGTCGAGTCTTATTTAAAGAACAAGGGGGCCTAAAATATGCTCCTTTGGCAGAATCATAAAAGGATAACATTATGGTAATCAAAGAAATTGGGATTTTTTTTTTTTGCGTATGGGAAATCATCAAATGAGTCCCGCTCTGGAGCGGGAGTGTCAGACTCTTACTGACTAAAACCCACCCGTGTTCCTTCCTTAGCCCTTTATGTTCCGGGCCAGCGGGAACCCTTTCGGACAATCCCGCTGACCCGGCAGGCTTCGGCCCTATGGGGCCCCTCCTCGATTCTAATAGCCTTTATTAACAATCTTACAAACTAGTTTAACAATATAGGTATTTAAATTCAAAGTTTAGACATCCGAAATCTCGAGATTGCTTTGCTCTTTAGCATAGGCCTCCCCCAGGCTTTTCCATAGCTCACGAACGTGAGTTTTTCTCCTTCATGATCCCGCAGTAGGTTTCAGGTACGTAGGTATAATCAAAGAAATTGGGATTGGATTCGGATTGGATTGATTTGTAATTTAGCACAGACAAAAAAAAATTACTGAAAAATCCTTCACCAATGGGGTTTGATACGATTAACTTAACAGTTACCTGTCCATTATGATTCATAATGTTATCCTTTTATGATTCTGCCAAACTGGCTTTTTTTAGCCCCCTAGAAACAGTATGTTGAAGATTGAAGTATCTGAAATGAATTTTAAAACTAAATGTCAACGAATCTACAAGTCTGATCGAACAATTACATATGGCGTACCCCAGGGCAGTGTTTTAGGGCCTCCTCTACTTATAATCTATATAAATGATATTATGCCGAAAGTTACAAGTCACCCTATGTAACTTTTTGCCGATGACAGCGCTATAACCATTAATAGCACAAATGCTCAAAACTATAAGTGCGGAATCCAAACCCTATGATTAATGATTTTATTTTGTAAGTAGGTTTGCACCATTTGCACAAACACACACGTCAATGATATTTTAAAAACTAGACGAGGTTTTTGAGGAAAGAACCACACAGATTGAGAGGACCTGTATTACTGATCCTAATGATTATAATTCTGTAAATACATATTTGTTACGACCGCGAATCATATTTTAATCAAAGTACAACTTAATACTGACCAGCAAATTACAAAAACCGTAAGAAAAAATTGAATTTCGCGGGCTACCTTAGCGCTTCCCCCTTACAGCTTTTTTACTGTACTGCCTATGTGTGTGTGCGTGCGCCTGTTTTCGCTGATTGTATGGAGACGACCTTCTGTTTCTGTCCATTCTGTGGCCACGTCTTAAGTGTACGTTAGATTCCTAATCAAATAAGGGTCGTTATTATATGGTCCAATTTAATCTAATTAGGATAATCTTTATTGGGGACTGTATTCCCTCTTTGTACCCCGAAATAGGGATCAATGGGGTTGAAAGAAGGTCTTATCTTTAAGTGTTAGGGCGTAGGGTGTGAGTTGCAGTTATTTTGTGTCAAACACCCACGTTTCGTCAGTTATGTTTACGTCACCAACCTGACATGAATCAAGGCTCCGGGCTTCTACTGAGAAATTCGTAATGGGAAAACCCGATAACACTTTGCCCGACCTGGAAATCGAACCCAGGTTTTCGTGCGTGCGTTTTTACGTTGTCCTCGACCACAGATATAACTTAAAATTTAATTTACCATGTTTGCTAGAGAGATTTCATCCTTATCATTGGCCCTATCCATTGGTGTCATAAAAGTACAGGATGCTATTTTTTCGGATTTTAGTCGGCTCGATTCCTGGGTGTGGCAAGCGTATTTTCAAAAATCTTTAAATGCCGTTTTGTTTCTTTTTTATATAAAGGAATGTTTCCTTTGAGTAAAATTTGCTGTCTTCAGTATTTAGAGTACTTTCCCTCCAGGTACGCTTCGAAAATTCCACCCTGTATACTTTCACTTATTATAGGCTGATTACGTTATACAAAGCTAGCGAAGTTTGGGTTTACTAAAGAAAGAAAGAAAATACATTTATTTAGCACAGACTAAAAGACACACAATACACCAAATAGTTTGACAGTAATCGTAAATACATCAGTTAAAAACAAAAAAAGATATTAAAAAATAAATAAAAAGTGCGAATTCCGATATATGAAATTAGCAGGAATGTGTGCCTCACGGCTGCGCCAAAAAGGCCCAGTTCAGCAAAAATGCCAGACAACTAGTGCCTGACGCTGGTTTTCAACTGGACCTGGTGTGTGAGGTGACGGATGTAAATCAGTTTTATATTCATCGTGGTGTGTTTATGCATAATTAAATAAATAAATAAAAATAAATTTGTGACAAATCAGTTTTATATTCATCGTGGTGTGTTTATGCATAATTAAATAAATAAATAAAAATAAATTTGTGACACATGAAAACAATAACGAATAGGTAGGTATATTATGTAGAAAAAAGTGTGATATTGAGTAATATTGCAAATATAGACAGAAGAAAAAATAAATAGGTAATGATAAATAAATAAGTAAGATGGCCGCATGATAGACCTTCTGCAAATAAAGAAATTCTACGAAACGAGCCAGAACAAAAAAACCTGTTTTTATTTAAACGACCATGCGACTATCACTCCCCAGGAATAAAAGCGTATTTCACGATAACAGTTTACGATTCAGACCAAAATTCTAGAACATAGACATAAATCTCGATTCAAACTAGATTTGCCTTGAGATTAGTACTGAACTTGTCAGCAAAGCAGATTTAGTAAGCTTATCTTTGTTGAAAATGTAAGTCAATCTGCCTAGCATTTCCCAACTATGTTGGGGTCGGCTTCCAGTCTAACCGGATGCGGATGAATACCAGTATTTTACATGGAGCGACTGCCTATCTGACCTCAACAACCCCGTTACTCGATAACATGATACCCCTTGGTAGTATAGAGGTATGAGGAACAGAGTGTAAAGTTCACTCATACTCTATAGAAAAGGGAGGATCTTCCGACCAAACGGGTGTTGTGTCTGGCGGGCAACTGCCCGATGATTCATGTCGGGCCGTTGTATCTATGCTAGTTGCGCGGTAAACTCTGCTTGCGAGATGCAGGATTTGTGTGACGTCAGTATGACGCGTTGTTCTCATGTGGCGTAGTAGATACCGCTACAGTAGCACTGGTTGTCAGACTTTCGGGCTTTCTGACTACCGTAATGACTGTTAAAGATCTGCAAATGTCAGCCGGCACCAACGGCTTAACGTGCTTTCCGAGGCACGGAGGGGTCTCGGTATGTAACAGATCCACGAATCGACCGCGGGAAGCATAGCTGAACCTTCGACCAGGGCATAATCAGCCTTTAATGTTCCCACTGTTGGGACACAGACATCCTCTGTGAGGGGAGGGCCGTAGTATCCACCACGCGGGCCCAGTGCGGGTTGGTAGATGTCACATGTCTTCGAATTTTTGGTTTTAGGACATGCTGGTTTCGTTACGATGTTTTCCTTCACCGTTTTGAGAGCAGTGTGGTATTGAAATAACTTACACAAAGTAAAGCGGTGTCAGGCTGTCAGGGTTCGAACCTACGACCTACATCTCGTAAGAGGCTGTTGTTACCACTGGGCCACCACTGCTGTACGAACCGTGCGGCTGTTATTTTTTAGCCCCGAGCCCCTCTTTAGCACCGAGCCCCCCACTAAGCTTATCTGTGTCGAAAATATAAGTAAACTCACCTAACCACCCTTTTCTCCATTGTTACCCATTTTCGCCGCTCATGGATGCTGATAGGCTGACGCGGCCAAATGACAGCCAGGAACAATTCGACAGAAATTTCCGATAAGTGAAGGAAAGTGATTTTGAGTAAAATCCTTGGAAATGTTTAGTAGGAAAAAAAAGTAATTTAAAAAAATTAAACCGACTTCAAAAAGAAATTAACTCAAAATTATGAAATAACTTTAATTTCGGAAGTCGGTGTCTTGGGATCTGTATTTTAGTTTTATGCCACCGACTTCCGAAATTAAAGTTATTTCATAATTTTGAGTTAATTTCTTTTTGAAGTCGGTTTAATTTTTTTAAATTACTTTTTATTTCGTAATTTTTAGTTTTTGCACTAGTATTTGACCAAGTTTTTGAGATGTTTTCCCTTTTACACTACACCCGTAGCTCTTATCAATAAGCCAGGCCGTCACACTTACACGTATTAGTCCATATCTTGAAAATTACTGAATCGATCTTGATGAAACTTGCACTGTTCCCTAAGTTGAAGAAAATGTAAGCCAATAAAAAAAAAATGGTCACGATCCGATTAATAGTTCCGGAGATATGCGTGGACAAACATACATACATACATACATACATACATACATACATACGTCTATGAAATTTTGTATATTTGTTTGGAAGCCCTAATAGATCATCATATGTGAATATAATGCAATTCCAATAATATTACATACATACGTATCGAATTGATAACCTCCTTTTTTTTTTGAAGTCGGTAAAAATGCTGAGGCGGCTTGTTTGGTGAATATGCTGAGATCAGCAAAACCGCTTAACAGAGACGTTGTCTGAGGTAGCAGCGCGGTGCGGTAATGACGTAATGCGAGAGCTGTGATTCGTCAACTTGTGACACTGACAACTATCACCCTCCCGCACCGCGCAGCTACCTCGGGCAACGTCTCAGGTAAGCGGTCGGCTTATACTTTTTTTCTTTTAATAGCCGACGAAAAATTTGTACGTTCCAAAATCATGTGCTGAATTCATTGTTTTCGTTTGCGCATAGACTACAATACCTATAATATAGAGAGTTAACGCGTCGTCGATATCTCAGCAGATTTTAGACAGATGTCAAAATTCCTACCAATAGAAAAAAAATAGGTATTTTATTTTCATAATCTCTTAACTAAATATTTACACTAGGTATGTACTAAATTAAAAGACTAACTAACTATATAAATAAATACAAAAACAAAAGGATATTTAGGCGTTAAAATACTCGTCTGGCAGGGTTATTTTTAAATCACTATTTCTGATTGTGGATTACAATAAAGTCCGTTTCCGTATTCAAACATCTTGTTATTTTTAACCAACTCCAAAAAAAGAAGGAGGTTGTCAAGTCGTTGTCAGCCGTAATTTTTTTTTACGTATTTTATCTTTATCTAGTTCTTTGGCAAAAAAAAAAAAAAAACAAAGTCAAGGTCGCAGGCAACAGACAGTTTCACAATAATCCCACAGTCCATACAAAGCTTAGTTCCCAATTCATTGCTTATTAAGCCGGCCATACACACTACGGTCCACCACCGGAGAGGTCATGCCTGCACAGGTGAACCGGAGCGTGTGTAAGAATAGACCTGTGCGGTTTTTTGAACCTGCGCAGGCGACCGGCGCTAAATCGAGAACCAATGCTTTCGAGTGAGACCGTACGGTGTACCTGTAAAAGGACTGAATACCGCTTCGGTACACCAGAACGTCCCCATACACGCTACCGACGTGTGGTTGACCTGTGCAGGCAAACCTGCACAGGTAACCTCTCCGGTAGACCGTAGCGTGTATGGCTTTTTTTTTCGGATGGGAAATCATCAAATGACCCCTCCCGCTCTGGGTGGAGCGGAAGGGAGTGTCAGACTCTTACTAACTAAAACCCACCCATGTTCATTCCTTAGCCCTTTATGTTCCGGGCCAGCGGTAATCCTATCGGACAATCCCGCTGACCCGGCAGGCTTCGGCCCTATGGGGCCCCTCCTCGACTATGGGGCACCTACTCGCGTGTATGGCGCGTGTGTAGCGTGTATGGCTTACATTACATTAATGACCTTTACCGGGCGAATTCACACGTAAAACCAAGCACGTTTTCACCCACAAAATCCGTACTCTCACGTAATTTAGAACGAAATCACAAGCGAATTTTCTTATACAAATAATTCGAGGTGAAAATATGGGAAGCCATGTGCCGTTCGTCCCACGGCTGGGCTAATTGGACAGGATAACGGGAGATAAAGTATAATCCGTGTCTTTGGGATGATCCCTAATTTGACTTTAGGTGTTGTCAGTTCGTTCTCATTAGCTGGTTTAAGGGATTTTTTTTGGGAAGGAACAATTTTTGTGAAAATTAGGGTTGTACGATCATCATTTATGAACGACTGTTAAGGCGCGATTCCACCAGTGTGCGGCACTGTGCGGCACAGTGTACGACACAAATGTTTATTCTGGTCGACTCACTCAAGCAAACAATAACACACTGTGCGCGAACATTAGAAATTTTCGCGCACATCTGCATACTTTTGTGCGCGCACATTATGCAAGCAGTGGACTCGCGTCGACGCGTACACACTTATTGTTCGCGAACTCAGGTCTCAGTCTGACCGGAGTGAAAACATTTATTTGTCCTGTTTCATCATGTTCGCGCACAAGTAGCGAGTTGAGTAGTTTATGCGGCCTACCCAAATGTCCTGTCTTTGGTATTGTTCGTCGAATCGTTGAGCTCCTCAAGTTCTGAGTTGAGCTGCACGATTTTTGACAAATGCGTGCACTGATTGGACAGGTCCGCTCAATCTGTGTGGTTCTTTCCTCAAAAGACCATTTCAGACACCAATCTACATGGTCTTCACACGATCTGACCAAGATTTTGTCTGGACTCTAAAAGAGACTGTGACTTCTGAGTTTGTTTCGGCCTTTCTTCTCAGAATAGTCAGTTAGGAAACGCCGACCTCATCTAGTTTAAAAAAAATATGATTGACGTGTAAAAGTGTTTGTACAAACCTACTTACAGAAATAAAAATCATTTAATCATTTAAGTGTGCTACACTGTGCGCGTACAAAAGTTACGCACAGCTTTGCCGGTGGAAACAGAGACTATCGGATCTGCAGCTCAGTACGTGCACTGTTGAAGTTCTGCACAAAATGTTTGTGAACAAATGTGCTGCACACAATTTTGGTGGCATCGTACCTTTAGCTATGCGATAAGTCGTGAGGAGGTAGAATATGAAACTTTCATATGAGTGCAATTTAAGTACCTACTCAAAAGATATTTTTAAAAAGCGATCAAGTAATCAGGAGGAAAGGAGGAGGAGGAGGAGTAATTCCTAGTGTGGGGCAAAGTTAAAAAAAAAAACAAAAAAAAAAAACAAAAAAAAACGAGCCGGTGCCTGTCGCATATGAAGGGTTCCGTACCACATGGCAAAATACACGTTTCTTGTATAGATTCCCTTCAATTTTTAACTTTATTTTTATTATTTGTTGTTATAGCGGCAATAGAAACACATACTGTGAAAATTGCAACTGTCTACCTATTACGGTTCATGAGATACAGCCCGCTGACAGACAGACAGACAGACGGACGGAGGGACGGACGGATGAACGGACTGACAGATAGCGGAGGCTTAGTAATAGGGTCGCGTTGGGGAAAATGTATGAGACAACTTTTAAAAATTACAATTAATTCAAACGAAAAGTATTTTCTAAAATAATTCCTTTGTTCTTTGACTGCCCCGTTGGTCTCGTGGTTGCAAGCGCGACTGCTGAGCGTGGGGTCCTGGGTTCGATTCCTGGGTCGGACAAAGTGTTATTGGGTTTTCCATTAGGAATTTCTTAGTAACAGTCCGAAGTTTGGAAGTTGGCGGTTTAATACCCCCGTGCCTCGGAAAGCACGTAAAGCCGTTGGTCCTGCGCCTGAACTCTCCCCGGTCGTGTCGGATTGCCGTCCCATCGGACTATGACTTAAAGGAACAGAGAGTGCACCTGTGTTTGCGCACACAATTGTGCACTATAATATCTCCTGCGTACCTGGCTAATTTCCATTGAGATTGGCCACAGTGACCGAAAACGGTCGGGGAGGCTATTTAATTTTTTCCTATGTTCGGTACTGTCATAGATATCCGGGTACTGTAGTATAAACCACGTCTGCATTTCAAGCCATAAATAATAAATCCGCCTGCACTACAGGTACTCAAAAAGCTGCACAAATCACACAGAATTCTTTTTAGTTTTAATAAAAATAAAACAACCTCCATCATAATTAAAACTGTGCAAGCAAACCCGGGCTTAGTTTGCAGTTGATATATTCTTTTTGCGGTATAAAACCATAGTCTATACTCTAATTTCGGCGGAAACGCTAAATTCCGGCACACACTCATATTAGAATTAGACGAATGTGGAGATATTTCAGTTCGGTATTTGTATTATTAAAGCTTTCTTGCGGTGTATTATTTTGAGCTACAGGCTAATTGCGTACCACACTAACAGTAGGAATGGCTTTCATTTTGACAGTTCAACAACATTCATTGCGTTATTTACGTTGTGGTCAGACACATTTTTAACCGACTTCAAAAAGGAGGAGGTTTTCAATTCGTCGGAACCTTTTTTTTTTTTTAGAACATTTGAAGCAATGGATTAGCAATATCCTTCAAAATTATTCCAATTGCGATTAATAGTGTGTTACGCAACACACTATTACATACTATTAAAAATGGCTCTTTTATTCAAAGTAAGTAGTTTAATTATAATTAATAAAAAACTAACTAATATAATATCTACATCTATTTTTTAAACGATCAAATGAGTCGTGCTGTCGTGCACTTTTGGATTTTCCAAATTTTTTGGTTATATAATAATTAAAACACAAAGAAAACTATACGAAAACAAAATAACACTCTTACCCAAACGAACCGTACTTGTCGAAATTTCTCAACGACTACGTACTAATTAGATTCTCAGGCCCCTTTTGCAAGACCTAACGTAGCCTAACCTTAGTATTTAAGTGAAGTACTAGGTAATTTGTACTCTAACCCAGACTAAAGCGACCCTAGTACCACAGAATAAATAGGTTCAGAAGGCCGGCTCCATACAACGAGCGGAAACTGGCGTGTGCACGCATAGACGCGTATGTGCGGCATTATCAGCTTATAATTATCCCACTGCTGGGACACAGGCCTCCTCTCGGTGCGAGTGAGTGGGCCGTAATCCACAGCGCGGGCCCGTGCGGGTTGCTAGATGTGACATGTCGTCGAATTTTTGGTTCCAGGACATGCCGATTTCCTCACAATGTTTTCCTTCAAGTCCTTTAGGCGCGATTGGTCCAAGATGCGGCGATCTCAAACAAATGCAAGTCGCGGGTGCGCTTGCGCTCGCTGTACGTGTGTTGGGTCTATGTGTGTGTGCATTTTGGCTCGTTGTTGGTAAATAAGTACCTTCTGTTTCTACTTTTGTGCTAATATACACAGGAACAATGTTTCAGCTGCTACCTAATTATAAATAGCAAATATGGAAATTGGGTTATTGTAGTGAGTCAACTGTGACTTTCATATTGTTACGATTGCGACAAATGATTCATAGAATTAGATTGTGAATGTAGAACCAAAAACGGACAGACCACAAATGCCAGTCGCGAGTGCGTTTACTGCGCTGGCGCTCGCACACGTACACACGCACGCACGCACGCTTACACGTACGTGTAAAGGTGCATCCAGACTATTCCAGACAGAGCGAGGCATGCGCCACAAATGATTTTTTTAATGTACTGTTGCCTCAGCCTGAGGCAACCGTACTTACATACTCGTATGAAAAAAAAATCATTCGTCATCGTGTCTATGTGTGCATGGTATTACTTTTTTAAATGGCAGCTCACATGTCAGCCTAGGATGTTGTAGTCTGCTTAACCGGACCTGCCTGTGGCTGCCTCAATAAATTAAGGCCTCCAGCCACGGCTAAAAATCTTAAAAACTAAGCGACTACACGCTAAGGGCACCCCTGTGGGGTACGGACCTCGGCTTAGGGCGTCACTGGGAGAGGGCAGCAAGGCACATGCTTTTTATATTGGGGCGAATTTAAAGCTACAGGCTCAGCGGCGCAGGCTGACTCGAGTAAGGGTCGGGGCGGAGTAATTGGTAGCTCACCGTTCGATCAGGACCAGGCCCGTGCCGGTCGGCGCGTATGTGTTTCAAGCGCGCCTCAAAGAGATGTCAGCAACAGAGAAGGGCCGAAGCCTGCCGGGGCAGCGGGATTGTCCGAAAGGTTACCGCTACCCCGAAACATAAAGGGCTAAGGAAGGAACACGGGTGGGTTTTAGTCAGTAAGAGTCTGACACTCCCTTCCGCTCCACCCAGAGCGGGAGGGGTCATTTGATGATTTCCTATGCTCAAAAAAAAAAAAAAGGTTGGGGCGGATATGGACTCGCGTCAACACGGCGCCGGCGTCGCGACGAGCCTCGAGGCGAGAACGGAAGGAGATGTGTGCGTGCGCTTTCGCTCGTTATGTTGAGCCGACCTTCTGTAAATATCTATTTTATGCCCGTACTCTTTTTATGTACGTACTGAGGTCTCATTATCCCAAAATGGTTACAAAATAAGGCTAGATTAACGACCACATTTCTTTTCATCCCCAAACCTTAGCTGAAGAAAATAGCCTGGAAAGGCCTAAGCAAATTGCAGGCAATGTTAGCCTGTACAAATGAGCAATACAAGGGCAATTGTTCACGAAATTAGCTCATTATTTCCATATCATGTGGGTAATGTTTGCGATAAACGGTCAACCTTTCTTGTCAGTTTTGCCTGAAGATAATTAAGTACCACCTATCTCGGTACCAGGATCGCTTGGTTGATTTTTAGGGTTCCGTACCTCAAAAGGAAAAACGGAACTCTTATAAAAAGAACACTTCGTTGTCCACCATCCAGAAAAAGGGTCTTTACAGACGTCAAGGCCCTTTTTCTCAGGAACGCGTGGAGTTGCCAAGTCAATTAATATCAAATACTGATCTGCTGCAATCCCTTGAAGCAGTGAAAAATCAAAATTCTAAGTCAACATCATCAAAAGATACGGGCGTTTACGTTCTGTTTATGCCGCATATTTTGACACTCGCAAGGGGATGAAACCTATAGGGTACTTCTCGTTGACCTAGAATCATGAAATTTGGCAAGAAGCAATTTCATGTAGCATAAGTAAAGGAAAAAATCCGAAAACCATAAATATGTAGGTATTATTTTATTATTAGTTTGTAATGTAACTACAAATATACGGTTTTCAGATTTTTTTTCTTTAAAATATTCGAGACATTCGACTCGTGCACCGGGGGCTCCGTTCAAATTTGTAGGTATTTAAATAGTTCGCTATCGCGGTTTTTGAGATACAGCCTGGTGACAGACAGACGGACAGCGAAGTCTTAGTAATGGGTTCCGTTTTTACCCTTTGGGTACGGAACCCTAAAAAGACAAAACTAGGAAGTTCTAAATCATTCTATTTTTTACTAGATATGCCATGCCATGTCATGTGTTAAATTTCATCCAAATCCGTTTAGCCGTTTTAGCGTAAAAGCGTAACAAACAAACATACAATAAATAAAAACAAATTCTTACTCTTTATATTATTAGTTTAGATTTACAAGATTTTGCACCTTGTTATCAAAACATTGAAATTAATTGCTGCCTGATGAATTCATTGATGTGAAAAAAAGTTAAAAGCTCAGATATCCTTACCTCAATCTCAACAATAAAAACTGACAATAAAGCCTGATCGTTTGTACTTCCGAACAAAAGAGGTTTGTATTTATTATTCCGAACAGCAATCAATCAAATGAGAACTGTATTTTTTGCCCTACTTATTATCCTATTACCTACAACAGAATGTAAACAAAAATGGGTTATGAAAAGGAGTTAATTTGTAAACACAAATACCGTATCACTGATGATTTTCCAGAAAATTGTCAGTAATAAATAACAAGTTTTGTTTTTTACTCATTTTCTGAACCCCAGCTTTTGCTCGCGGCTTCGCTCGCGTGGAAGTCGGGAAATATTGTGACGGCACGGTTGGCGCAGGACTGCTGCGCTGCGTGTTTAAGATGTTTTACCAATAACCCTGTATGCAACGTCCCAACAGCAATCGTCGGACAGTAGTCCACCAGACACAACGCCCGTCTGGTCGGAGGATCCTCCCTTTCCTGTGGAAGATGAGTGAACTTTACACCCTGTTCCTAATACCTTTTTTTTTTTTTTGCGGTTGGCAAATCATCAAATGACCCCTCCTGCTCTGGGTGGAGCGGAAGGGAGTGTCAGACTCTTACTGACTAAAACCCACCCGTGTTCCTTCCTTAGCCCTTTATGTTCCGGGCCAGCGGTAACCCTTTCGGACAATCCCGCTGACCCGGCAGGCTTCGGCCCTATGGGGCCCCTCCTCGATGCTGACATCTCTTTGAGGCGCGCGTGGAACACGTACGACGCGTCGTCCGGCACGGGCCTGGTCCTGATCGGACGGTGAGCTACCCATTACTCTCCGCCCGCAGTCCCTAATACCTCAATAATAAATAATGTTAGTGATAATATTAGTAGTAATACTTTTCTATAAAGTTCACTTGGAACCTCTCTCAAGTGAGCGCACACAATTCGAAAGCGCACTCTTTTTTAGGGTTCCGTAGTTCCTACAAGAAACCCTTATAGTTTCGTCATGTCCGTCCGTCTGTCTGTCTGTCTGTCGGAAGTTTTGCTACGAGTGTGTATATCAATTACGCCGACAAAGTGGTAAAATAAAATTTAAAAAACAAAAAAAAATATGGTATTTTGAATCTACATCTGAAGTGGGGATGAATATTTTTTTCGTCGTCTACCTCATCGTGTGGGGTATCGTTGAATAGGTCTTCTAATTCTAATGACTAATGGGTTGCTAAAATTATTTTTCGATTTAATGCTCCATTTACGAAATATTGAACTTTAAAGTGCAAATTTTTGTTCCAGTAGGGCGTCCCCCCCCTCTAAAACCTAAATTGCTGGCTTGAAAAATCTGGAAAAATTCACAATGATAGTGCATTTCATGAACTTTAAAGAAAAATTATAGCGGTTAAGATAACTTTATTAGTTTAGCAGTAACAGTCGTTGAACTTGGGTGTTAAATAATTTTGTACCAAATGCAAAATCCTTAGCATTAATCCTTAAAAGTGACTAAGGTTAAGTAGTTGCTTGTTTATAACGGGTAAAGACTTGCATTGAAAAACAAAATATGAAATTTTTTATTTTTTTTTGTTTTTTTATAAGAATCGTAATACATTGTGATAACGGGCTACTACGGAACCCTACACTGTGCGTGGCCCGACACGCACTTGGCCGGTTTTTAAATACACAACGAGACCGTTCGAGCTTCAAAACAATGATGGAATGATGAAAAAACTGGCCAAGTGCGAGTCGGACTCGCACACGAAGGGTTCCGTACCACAAGGCAAAAACGCCGAAAAAAACATGTTTGTTGTATGGGAGCCCCCCTTAAATATTTATTTTATTCCGTTTTTAGTATTTGTTGTTATAGCGGCAATAGAAATACATCATCTGTGAAAATTTCAACTGTCTAGCTATCACGGTTCATGAGATACAGCCTACAGACAGACGGACAGTGGAGTCTTAGTAATAGGGTCCCGTTTTTATCCTTTGGGTACGGAACCTTAAATAAGGGTTATAAAGTACTCACCCACTTTTTAAAACGTTAATAAAAGAAAATCTGAAATTATCCACAAAAAATTTCACAAAAAAATTCCGAAAATTAATCTTAGGCCGTAACAAAACGAAGCACAACCATCTCATTCTTAAAATTTCACTTTTAAAAAGTACTTTTCTTTGTAAACAAAGACTTCAAAAACCCTTTCACCTTCCTGAATTAAAACAGGCTTTTAGTACCTTTTCGGGTTCCCTGATTACAACTTCAAGAGTCGACCGTAATCACGTGGGTTGGGTTCCGCATAATTATGTAAAAACAGCCTTTAAAAGTGTTCGCTAAAAAGCAAACGAGACTACAGATGTTCGTTTAATTTATGATTTTCAGGAATTTTCAGGCGAGCTTGGTAGGGTAGATGGATATTTATATTCATAGCTGAGGCTTGGTATAAATTGATTTTAATAAATTATAATACTGATTGCCTTTGAAGTTCGTTATGAAATGTTACCGCAAATGTTGGATGGGTGACTGCTTCTAAAAATTTGCCACTTCTACAAATAGTTACTGTTGCCAGCCAGATTTTAACACACAACCTTGAACCCTCAGCGGAGTAGTTGCGTAACAAACGTAAAATGGGAATCGATCGCAATTTCTCTCATTTTAACAGTTCAGCCACGTTCATTAGTTTATTTACGTCGTTGAGCAGACAAATTTTACGAACCTATGAAGCAATGGATTCCTGATTTCCTTAAAAATCCTCGGATACCGCTAGCACACACGAAAACCATGAAAACGACACCCATGATGAATAAATTTTCGCAGCCATATGGAATTAAATTTTGATTTCTGGAATCGTCTCAAGCCCTTTATCTCGATGGTGATCCACATGGTCCTGGCACAAATTTTTTTACAACACACTACTTATTGATGTCTAAAATCCGCCATTTTGATTTTATAAAAAACAGAACCTAGCCTATAACCATCGTGCGACACAAATGAGTCGATATACCTCATGTATTAAAACCAATCCAGTCACGGCTGGTAGCCGTTAGAATGCTTCGAGGGTATAAAGAATCCCCCCCACATACAAAGATTCTTAGATACGCATGAAAAACATAATCCTGTGTTTGCTGTCACCCAGTCGGGTAGCCTTTTCCCAACTATGTTGGGGTCGGATTCCAATCTACCCGGATGCAGCTGAATACCAGTATTTTACATGGAGCGACTGCCTATTTGACCTGCACGACCCAGTTACTGGGTAATACGATACCCATTGGTAAGACCGGTTGTCAGACTTTCGTACTTCTGACCACACGTAACGACTGTCGAAGATCCCCGTATGACCGCCAGAATCAATGGTACAACGTGCTTTCCGAGGCACGGAGATGGTCACCCATCTACGGACCAGCGGCAAGCGTAGCTTAAACTGATCGTTCAAACCGTGCGGCTGTTATTACTTAGCCACAAGCCTTCTCGTACAATGCTCTGTGGATTCAATATAACAAGGCTTTCAGGGTAATGTTGGGGTTACCGCGCTTTTGCGGTTCGTCAGGGATGTTGACTGAGACAGGCGTCTGTGATTATTACGCGCTTGTGCAGACAAGTGTCATGGCGTCCCCTTGTCCCCACCTTTTGTGGTAGACTAATTTTATTATGGGTGCATCGTGTTCACATATAATTTTTATTATGTATACAAGACCTTGTAAAACATTTTAAAAGAGTAACGGTGGAGTTTCTTGCCCATTCTTCTCCATACGAAATCTACCTTTTGGAATGGGCGACTAGAATCATTTCTGTTTAGTTTTTTTTTGACGTTCAAACGTAATTTTCATTGTATTAGTTTGTTTTATAATTGGTCCGTGTTGGCTTTTGATTAAAAATAAATAATAATAATAAAAGTGCCTTTAATGTGCCTATTTGAAATAAATGATTTGACTTTGACTTTGACTTTGTCCCTGGAGCGACGAGTATGTGATAGTATCAACAGCCTGGTTGCTATTCTGATTTTTTGAAGTTGACTTGACAGAGCAGTTGAGAACGTGTCATGCTCACTTAAATGTCTCACTGATGGTGGCGCGTGTGTTGGATCATTTGGTTCCCTGCAAAATGGTTGAGCTAGATGGTGCTGATCCACGCGTCATGTTCGTGAACGGGCGCCGTCGGTTGAGACTGGTAAGATGAGTCCTGAAATCGCGAAAAAAAAAAACAGCCGTTCCTTACATTTATGTTCGTATAACTCGTCAAAATGTAGGGAACAGTAGTTTTTTTTTTTGCGATTTCAGATTTGGTCCCATAGTAAAAGTTGTTTATAATGATGAGTACAATGACCTCTTAAGAGGTTGTTAATGTTTTACCAATAACCCTGTATATTTAGATATGGATTAGTATCATCATCATCTGCCTAGCCTTTTCCCAACCATGTTGGTGTCGGCTTCCAGTCTAACCGGATGCAGCTGAATACTAGTATTTTACATGGAGCGACTGCCTATCTGACCTCTACAACCCAATAACTGGGTAACACGATACCCCTTGATAAGACTGGTTGTCAGACTTTTGGGCTTCTGACTACCCGTAACGACTGTCAAAGATCCACGAATGACAGCCGGGACCAACGGCTTAACGTGCTTTCCGAGGCACGGAGGGGTCTCGGTATGTAAAGATGGTCACCCATCCACAGACCAACCGCGGCAAGCGTAGCTAAACCTCATCGATCGATCTGTGCGGCTGTTATTATTTAGCCACGGGCCCCTCTATATGGATTAATATCATGTTTATAAAAACATTTTCGCAAATAATGCATTATTTTACTCCGAAAAAACTACTTCACTGCCAGAAAATCCATCACAATTAGTTGAACACGAGTAAAATAACGACGATCCAATCGGTAGTTAGCACGTAGCACTTGGGTTACAGCCAAATATGGCATTTTAAACTCTTTTACTAAAGAACCGGGTGCTGGCAATGACTTGAAAAAACAATTTCTCACCATTTTGCGGAAAGCCATTAACCGATGTTTACGAGAATACAAAGTAAGAGATTCAATGGGTGTTGAAAATGTAAATGAAGGTCAAAATAATGCGCTACTATTGAGTGACGGTAGCAAATTGGCTTCTTACACTGGACTATCATATGACAGGAAGTTTATTTAACAGTACCACATTGACAATTCACAAATACATATGTACATCCACTTTTAAAATTATGGTTAAAAAGCACTTCCTCTCTCCTTAAACATCATCATTATATTTTCTTTGCTCCTGTTTCATGTTTATTATTGTATGTATATATTTATTTAGATTAGTATAATATACTTTATGTATGTATTTATTGTATTATATAAATGGTACACCACAGACTACCTACAGTATTTGTCTGTCCTTCCCCTTTTTTAATCCATCCAAAGGTTGTCTTTAAAAGATCGCTTTTAGCGATAAGACCGCCCATTGTGTCACCCTTTGTACAGTTTCTATAATTATGTCTGTAATTTATAAATAAATAAATAAAATTCATTTATTTCGGACAACAGTGATCCATATTTTGTTAGTATTACACACATCTTATATTCTAGTGTTAGTAACATTGATATAAAAAAAAAAAAAAAAAAAAAAAATGGTGTACATAATAAAGAGTATTCTATTCTATTCTACATGCACACACTTACATATATACCCATAATTATAGCATTCCCTATTAGTCGTCATCTCGGTAGTCACCCCCTTTCTAACCATATCATCATTCACACATTCCATCCATCGTTTCTTTGGTCTTCCCCTACTCTTATAGCCATCGACATCCATACTCAAAACTCTCCTCACGACATTTTCCTCATTTCTTCGTATCACATGCCCATACCATGACAACCAGTACCCTAATTGCGTAACAAACTAATTACTCTCAATTTGAATCATTTTCAAGCATATTGCTACTCCATTGCTCCATAAGTTCGAAAAATGTGTCTGCTCAACAACGTATAATCACGCAATGAATGTTGTTGAACTGTCAAAATGAAAGCCATTGCTACTGATAGTGTGTTAGGCAATTACCCTGCAGTTTCCACATAACTTTTCAGTTACCGGTACCACTTTCAGATTTCCTCTTATGTACTCTTTTCTTATTCTATCCGTTTCGTGTAACACACATCCCTCTTAGCATTCTCATCTCAGCTGCATGCAAATTGCCTTTCATGAATCCCTTTTGTGGCCCAACATTCTGATTTTTTATATTTGTATGTTTTTCTCAATTACGCAAAAACGGTTGAATGCATTTGTTTGGCACACATATAGTTTATAACCAGGATTAACACATAGAATACTTTTCATCCCGGTAGTATGTTCCTGTGGGATAATTCCCGACCTCCACGCGGCTGAAACCGCGAACAAAGGCTAGTAATTAAAATACACACACTAATACCTAATACGAAGTAGTCAACAGCATACAAGAATAGTATTACCTTAGTTACGTAAATCATGAACTCATGACGAAGGACAATATCGCGAGGAAACATTTTACGCAATTGCGTAACACACTAACAATCTGAATTTGAATCATTTTGAAGGATATTGCTTAATCCATTGCTTCATATGATCGAAACATTTGTCTGCTCACCAACGTAAATAACGCAATGAATGTTGTTGAACTGTCAAAATGACAGCCATTGCTACTGATAGTGACCTAAGCAATTAACCCGCTGGACTTTTATAATCTAATATCAAAATGCAGTGCGTAAGTGTGGAGATAAATATTTTTTCCTTGTCCTGATAAGCCGTCACTAACCATGTTGTTGTTTATAGCAGAGTTTGTCAGCCAGTGACACAAAAAAAAGTTTCTTTCATAATAATTTAAGTAACATAAACAAGAGAAAGAGACCCTTCAAAAATAAAATTGCACTATGGGGCTTACATGACCTAATGCGCGGTCACTGTCGGACTGCATAGAAAAGAAAGAGAAGCGCGATGACACAACGCTGGTAATTTATTGCAAAATATGAAGAAATTATTTAATTACAAAAAATCTATTGTTTGGACGAAAAAATTAAAACACTAGTATTTTAGTAAGTTGCTTGTAGAATAATCTGACAAAAAAATAGAATGATTGTATGTATATTATTATTAGCCTGTGATGTCCCACTGCAGGGCAAAGGCCTCCCTACTCTCTTTCCACTTCTCTCTGTTCTGTTCTGTATGTATATTAGTATGGTTTTTATTGTAAAAAGAAAGTATTTAGAGGTATCTTCATGTTTTTTTTCTACCGTTTCAAATTAGTTGTATTATGTTTTCAACACACTATTTACCTAGCATACCTATATCCTGAAGAATATCATATGTCGGATTGGCCCGGACATCAGAAGTAAAACACAAGTTTATTCAATTGAACAATCAGTTATCTTAAATCTAGAAAATACAGAAATGAAACACTAAAACTAATAACGGCAAAAGGCGGTCACATAGGGCAGTACTGACTGTCAGGGACAGTGGTCCATGCACCCACCGCAATAAGGATAGTACTAATTGTCAGAGACAGCGTTCCACATCCAATAATCGGGCAGTACTGACTGTCGAGAGACAGTGGTCCGTGCACCACGACGCAACCGTTGGAAATGCGTACCGATCAAACAGCGCAGCTCCTTATAAAGGCGATCGCTAGTGGGGGGGAAACCGTTACAATATTTTACTGGATTGGATACCAAGTCCTTTAGGCCAAATGATCGATAGAGTGAATGATTTGCGTCTGGTGCACGTTCCACTAGCGCCATCTAGTCGCCGTCTCTCACAGCTGCTAATCAATGAGTCTGCCGACACGGCCATCCTGATAAATCACTCGTTCTCGAGTGCATTCATTCGTCATCAATTCACATCGTCATTATCGTTACATATCAAATTAGCAAATATCACTGGTCTAGGTATTTCTTTACAATAGAAAACCCCTACAGTTCAAACATGCTGGTCTAAATCGTCACCCACTAAAGCAGGTGAGATTCCTGCAGCTACAACTGGACTAGGTCACAACTCTTGTAACCCCTACAGTGCATATTTGCTGGTCTAGATAATCATCCCATGGATGAGATCCCTGCAGCTCACTGGACTAGGTCACAATACTCTTGTAACCCCTACAGTACACATTTGCTGGTCTAGATAACCATCCCATGGATGAGATCCCTGCAGCTGACTGGACTAGGTCACAATACTCTTGCAACCCCTACAGTACATATTTGCTGGTCTAGATATCATCCCATTGATAATGACTGAGAGGCATCTAGATCAGTAATGTGGCTGCGCCGCCTCGAAGGCAAGGTCAGCGTCATGATTAAATTGACACCTTTCAAATTTTTGCTTTTTAATTATGGTGTCTGACAGCCCTCTACGTATGATCTAAATTATTTGAGGGTAGCGGAATATTTTTCTGGCCATTTTGTGATAATGAAGTGCCAGAGGTGGGCGGACAATCCGATCCCACTTCTGATGTCGGATTGGCCCGGACATCAGAAGTAAAACACAAGTTTATTCAATTGAACAATCAGTTATCTTAAATCTAGAAAATACAGAAATGAAACACTAAAACTAATAACGGCAAAAGGCGGTCACATAGGGCAGTACTGACTGTCAGGGACAGTGGTCCATGCACCCACCGCAATAAGGATAGTACTAATTGTCAGAGACAGCGTTCCACATCCAATAATCGGGCAGTACTGACTGTCGAGAGACAGTGGTCCGTGCACCACGACGCAACCGTTGGAAATGCGTACCGATCAAACAGCGCAGCTCCTTATAAAGGCGATCGCTAGTGGGGGGGAAACCGTTACAATATTTTACTGGATTGGATACCAAGTCCTTTAGGCCAAATGATCGATAGAGTGAATGATTTGCGTCTGGTGCACGTTCCACTAGCGCCATCTAGTCGCCGTCTCTCACAGCTGCTAATCAATGAGTCTGCCGACACATATATTTTTTTGATTTTGTTTACTGTAGTCAATCATAACCTTTTATTGTTTCTAAAACTTGCGTTTTTTGTGTTTAGGTCCTGTAAGCCCCTTAAGGCAATAAAAACCACGCACCTTGTACAGACCCCGGATAAAAGAGACAAACCACAACCGATAGCAGTCATCCCTAAATCCCACATTTGTTTATTTGTCACTCAGGTCATTTAACAAAAGCATTCTGCTCGTATTTTTACACCCTGTACTTATTTGGGTTATATTTCTCATCCTACGTTTGTACGGGTAGTGTGGTTATGCAATTCATCGGGATGGAAAATACCGGTATTGTGGTAAAACCCCGGGATTTTCGTTGTTATGTCATATTTACCTACAAGCATCGCGCTAGGAGTATAAATAAATCCAGCTGGAATAACTTTGTATGTTTTCAGAATCCGGTTTTTGGCGTGGAAGATTATTTTGTTTGATTAATTTTACGATGCATTTTAGCGTACAAATGGATGACTATTTTTCTCTATGTGGACGTAGGAATACATTATGAATACAATTTATGCATACATATGCATTTATGCATATATGGGCAGCAGGATGGGACAAGAAGTTTCACGCGGACAAAGTCGCGAGCAGAAGCTAGTAAAAATATTATATTAGTATGTGACAATGATTCTATACTTACGAAAAACGGTTTAAGTAAACGGCACAAGTTCTGTATAAAGCTAATATTCTATACAACACTATAAAATAAATAGTACACCCTAAATGAATTAAAATCGTGTTTGTATCATAAAACTAGCAGAAGTATATGACTTGTATTTCGTTAAGGCGACATTCGTCTTTGAGAATATACCGCTTTTAAAATGGAACGTACAACCCTCATTGGCAGGTAAAATTCAACAAAATAGAAAACGCGGTACCCGTGTTACCCACGTAGCATTTCCTTAGAGACATCCCGGACCCCGGGATCCGGGAATCCGAGACGCCTGCCAACACTAGCCCGTGGCTGATTTATTCGCGGCAAGCTAGAATTTAAATTAAACCACATTAGGACCATATAATTTGTATTTGTATATGCTTTTGTTGGATTTAATGTGGTTTATGTAAGTGATGACGACGTAACGTAAGAAGTTACCGAAAAAACTGGCCATGTGCGAGTCGGACTCGCACACGAAGAGTTCCGTACCACAAGGCAAAAACGCCGAAAAAAAAAAAACACGTTTGTCGTATGGGAGAACCTTAAATATTTATTTTATTCCGTTTTTAGTATTTGTTGTTATAGCGGCGACAGAAATACATCATCTGTGAAAATTTCAACTGTCTAGCTACCGCGGTTCTTGAGACACAGCCTGGTGACAGACAGACGGACGGACAGAGAAGTCTTAGTAATAGAGTCCCATTTTTACCCTTTGGGTACGGAACCCTAAAAAAGGTAGGGGGAAACATGCGTCACATCCACGCAAAACGGTTATCGCTCAGCATAATGCATTATTAATGTATTATTTAACTAGCTTCTGCCCGCAACTTCGTCCGCGTGAAATTTTTTGTTCCCCCGACCTACCCCGTCGCGCACTCTTAATAACGAATTACCCCCTTAACTTCTTTCTTACTTTTTTATTCTTTTTGCTCGGCTCCTAAGAGTCCTAGCGTGATGTTAAAGACGTTGTAGTCTTCCTCAAGAATCGGGCTATCAACTGCAAAAATAATTTTCCAAATCCGACTGGTAGTTCCAGAGATAAACACGTTCAAACAAACAAACTTTTCAGTTTAATTAATTGATAAATAGGTTACTAATGGTTGGTCTTAGCCATGATTCTTCATTATGAATTGACTAAGTATAGGCACCGAACGTTTATTTTCAGTATAATAACGAAGTGTAAAAACCCATGTTAAGGCTCCTACAAACAGGCGCGACACGCGATATAATCGCGCGCGACACAAAGACACCGCCCGCCCATTGCGCGACTTGCGGTGCCTTTGTGTCGCAAGCGATTTTATCGCGTGACGCGCCCGTTTGAAGGAGCCTTTATGCAGTGAACGATTTGTTCAACACCTGCAACTACAAGCTAAAATAGTTTTACGCAGTATGCCAAAAACTGTCCAAATAAAACAAACATTCAGCAAATTAAACAATGAATAAACACACCTTTCAAACATAAAATCAAACTAAACATTTATTTGAAAATCAACTGCCAGATTCCAAATGATGAAAAATTCAGAAAAAGGTCAAAACATACTGCAAACATTTCGACATACGCTGACAATGCACTAGGATTGGCGAGTTTGTTCCTCGTGTATTAAGAATTCGCCGACACCGTTGTCGGCGTCCGAGGGCCATTAACCGACACATTTCGCCGACGCGCAATTCACACGTTCAAATGGCACTTTGAATGGGTATTTTTATTTAGTGGATATTACGTACATATGCTAGCATATTTCCTCGCTACATTTGCTCTTTTGCATGAGAAAATCTGCTAGCGGAATCATAACATATGAGCTTCATATTTCAAGTCTCCGGAAAGCTGCTAGTTTCAAGAGTTTTAACGAATCAAACAAACTAAAGCTTTTCAAAACACAGACAAACAATTCGCCGTTCGCTGACAATGCAGCGGGATTAGCGCGTTTGTTCGACATGTCGGCATAGTCTGCGTTTCGCCGACACTGCTGACGGGGCGTCCGTTAGCCGACACATTACGCCGACGCGGAACTCTCACGTTCGAATGTTCAGTTTGAATAAATGTTTGAATAGAGATTATAACTGAAACTAAAATGGCGGACAGAATTAGAAGTTTGGAAGGCATTAGAATATAGTTATTAGTCCGAAAAGTTAGTTATACGAAGTACGTGATGCTTTAGGAACTACGTAGTTGTAATTTTCAAAGTGGAACACTGGAGAACTTGCAATAGTAGGATTCACGTACCTATGGAATCTGATTTAGGGTTTGTTCAGGCAATGCAACAGGATTGAGAGCAGAGCTCGCTCTTGCAGCATTTGTGCAGCTTAGTGGCGTCACAAATCTTTAAAGTAGACACGTGCAAAATACTTTGCTGAACTTTGCAACCAAGCTAAAAATATATATGTTTTTTGTTCAGGAGAAGGCTACGGTCCCGGTAAAATTTCCAGGTAGGAAGACTAAACACTATTCCTTAACCCCCTCTCAAGCGTCAAGGGTACACCAAGTGTACACAAGAGAAAGTGCTCGAAACGTCAGCGGTACACCAAGTGTACACAAGTCATTGTTCTATTGTCATTGTTATAACAATGACAATGACTTTACTGCGCCCATTCAACTACTCCGACGCGTGGGGTGTTTCGACAGGTAGACGGGCAAACGTGTGAGAGGTTATTGGAGTACTGAAAATAAAGCCTTTCAGAAACACGACCACTTATTTATGACAGTTCAAAAACAAACAAAAAGGCAAATATTCTTATACAAACTAACATGTCACATAAAATGTGCCAAAATACCACTCTTGCGTTTGATTGGAAATTACTTCTAGGTGTGAATGTGAACGATGGAATGAAATTATATTGACTGCGATCACTGTGTCTAGAGATTTTGCGCTGCAGTCTCAAGTATTTAGAATAGGTACCCATTTTCATCAGTAAGTAAACGATGTACTGCACCCTAATTCCGTAACATATGTACTTTCAATGACAATCTGAATAATTTTGAAGGATATAGCTAATCCATTGCTTCAATATGTTCGAAAAATTTGTCTGCTCAACAGCGTAAATAACGCAATGAATGCTATTGAACTGTCAAAACTTTTTTACAAAAAAAAAACAACCGACTTCAAAAAAAAAAGCACTACAAAGTGAAAAATAACTTTAATTTCGGAAGTCGGTGTCGTTGGTTCTGCAAAAAAGTTTTTATTTTTCACTTTTTAGTTGTACCTACCTACCCCACACAAATTCATATAACACCACTTGCTATGTGAATATTAGTGACAGAAAGCTATTGAACACATCTGCCTACCCCTTTAAAGGGTACAGGCGTGATTTTATGTTGTGCGATTGCGTAAACAATGCATACATATGCGGTAGCAGCAATCGCGGTTGATTTGCTGGCATTTATTGAAGAGTTCCGTTGTCTGTCTCCGAAACTCATCATCACATTTTTACAAAATTTAAATGGGACCATTTCGGAATAAACCTCTTTCGAACAAAAAAAGAATTTTGCAAATCCTTCTATATATGAGGGAGTTATGCCCGAAAATACATTTTAAAAAAAACATCCAAATCGAGAACCTCCTCCGTTTTTGAAGTCGGTTAAAAATGAAAGCCATTGCTTATTGTGTTATGCAATTACGCCACTGGCTGAAATAAAACCACATTCATCTTGGGCAGATCCATAACTGATCATGATTGGTACATAGTAACAATGCCCTCCAACCAAGCACTATCTTATTATTTTCCTCTACCCTCGAGCGATATTGACAAAAAACCTTATTAGACATTGGTTTGACCCTCGAGGGTACATCAAATTACGTCGGGTCGAATTCACACATAATGCAAAAATTTCGACGCCATCAGGGATAGAAAGGGTTCTTTGATTATAAAGGGTTATTGGTAAAACATTAACAACCTCTTAAGAGGTCATTGTACTCATCACTATGAACAACTTTTAATGGGACCAAACTTGAAATCGCGAAAAAAAAAATCTGCTGTTCCCCACATTTTGACGAGTTATACGAACATAAATGTAGGGAACAGCTGATTTTTTTTTTTGCTCACTGGGTGTTGGCCATTTTTAACTATTGGTTGCTTCCTCTCACAGAGAGGAGTCCTGCATCCCAGCAGTGGGACATTTTATAGAAAACATATTTGATACTCAAACTCAAAGAATTTATTTCAAAAACCAAAATTACAGGCACTTTTGAATTGTCGATTAAAAAAAGATGAAGCTCCGAAGCGTAGTAGGTACCTTTGGAGAAGAACGGGCAAGAAACTTCACTCACACACAACACACACACAAAACAAACACATAAAAACACTCTTTTAAGTCATACAATTGTTACAAAATTAAACCTAAATTTTTGTTGTAAATTCATAAATTTTAATATCCAATATTCCTTTTCTGAATACATGTGAGCTATTCTTCTCTCATTCATCTTTTTCATCCGACGGCTTCCTCACCCATCATTATAATAATTATAAGCTGATTAAAATGCTATTATTTGCCACGGTAATTTCTCTTCACCTGTCGCAGGCAATACCACAGTATAGAGATATACAGTATTTCGACTTCATAGAAACGGACGAAACGCGAGCTATACCTACGCGCCTCGACCTCGGAACGCGCTCGGGATGCAGACAGTCGCGACTGTGCCGCGTGACGAACGGACGGTGTGTTGTTTTTTTTAACAATAATCGCGCGATTTTTTCACTAAAAATAAATTGAAGTAAGTACATATTTAATATGACGAGTAGGCTATATTGTGCTGTTTTTAGTTGCATGAATTCGTCAATAACGCATCCAGAGATAACTTTTTTTAAATTACATGGAAACTCTGAAAGGTAAGACTATACTAGCAGGTAGGTAGGTACATAATGTGTCTTTTTAATGGATAAGTATTTCCTTTTATCTCCCGAAAAAAAAAGATGTTTGGATTAATAAATAAAGTGAATTGAGTAAAGGTAAGTGATAGACATGAGTGAAATTAGTAGTTATAGGCGGGTCATGAATCATTATACGGTAGGTAGGCTTGTGTTAAAACCTCGGGGCATGTGTGTTTTGTTTTGTTAGTTTGTATAATTCGAAGTAAAGACGTGGTTTTTCTTAATAATATTTATGTACACACAGTAAAATACAATAACAAAACTAAATGGAAACACAAAGTAGGCAAATGTAATTAAAATGCTGGAGGCGGGCAGCCCTATAGCATGTTTACGTACCGCGCGGCTGTAGGCATTTATTTCAAGGTTACGGCCGAGTTACAATACTGTATGATCTTTATACTGTGGCAATACTGTGTTTTATTATCGTAGATATATCGCCTAACTTCGTTTATAGACAATTCTTTCTATCCTAAAACAAATGCGATCCCAGATCGTAAGAAGTTTTTACTCACACAGTACAGACAGCACATCAAGCTACTACAATCTGTAAAATTTCTTTAATAGATTTTCAACTTTATCGCTAAAGCATAAGGTTCAAAATTGATTGGGAAAAGTTGACAGTTTCGGGTAGTTTCATGTGCTGGCGACGGCGTCGGTACATTCAGGTTCGGGCGCGTTTTTCCTGCGGCGATTTTTTTTCGCGCACTGCTTAGCGCTTAGGGCCTGTGCACAAAACGTTTTTTATTTTAAACGCGCGATTGACGCGCGTTTGTAGCGATTCAGACGCGATACGCACGCGAGTCAGACGCAGCCTGTAGACCTGTAGGATAAAAGCGCGCCGTCGACGCACGTTTCTAAAACGCGCGTCACATGCCCTTAGAGTTAAAGATCCCAGTTTTTTTGACGCGCTGAGATGCGCTCTGTTGGATTCTCAATGTTCGGTTCAACACCGAGAGTCGAAAATCCAGTGCGCGTTAAAATTCCGTCGTGACATTTTTACGTCGTGTGTGAGAAAACAGAAACAAACATATTTCTGATTCCCCTTTATCATGATACATGACATAAATATTATAGGTAAAGTACATATGTAAGCACATCTACTTTATCTGTTATACGAAAAACATTCAAAGAATCCACTGTCGTGCCAGAAAAACCATATTATGTATTCCCTACAAAATATTGGTTTTTCACCATTCAGTCGCTTGCGTGATTTATGTTCCGAGATGGAAAAATTCAGGTCAGCGCTGCATCGCTGGATTTCTAAAGGTTTGGGATTGTGGCGGTTTGCGCGCTTTTCAATGCTGCCATAACATACTGAAAACAATGGGATTTAAGTTTGAAAATAATTGAATGTTGTTCTGAAAACAATTGACTATGGAACATTTTTAATTGATCCTTAAGCCTTTGTATGCGAACGTGGATCCACGTCAGACAGAATGTATTTTTGATTGATTCTGTATCTTCTAATGGCGAGACTGTTTTTAATCCTCCAGAAACTTTTTGATCATCTACTAATGTTGAAAGCCTTTTTAAATTAAATAGCTTTTTTTAAGTTGATTGTAATAACTAAGCGTCAGCTCACATCGAGAAGCGATGCGACGCGCTGTTTTCAAGATAGAAATACAATTACAGACCTTATCTACTACACAAAAAGGTACACGATTCAGTAGCAGCGCTGCGCCGCGCGGCGCAGCGCGGCGTAGCTCGACGTAGTGAACCCTGCATTGTATACCTTTTAGTGTAGTAGATAAGGTCTGTAATTGTATTTCTATTTTGAAAACTGCGCGTCGCGTCGCGTCTCGTTGTGAACTGACCCTAATCTAGGGTAATGATTATTTGCTGCTTTCTCTACAAATACGTCAGTTTTTGCTGATATCACTAAAGTTAAACTCAAACTCAAAACCCACACTCAAACTCAAACTGAAAGCATTTATTTCAATTAAACCTTTTACAGGCACTTCTAACCTTTTGAATACCTATGTTATTCGTTCCTCAGATAGAGGAAGAATGAATGCTTGATTCTGAATGTTTCTATAGCTTTCGCAGGCACGATTTTTGGACGAGGGTTCGATCCCCTGATAGGCTCGGTCGAGCGAATGTTTATTAGGTTTTTTTTATTGTTCCCGATTAATGACAATAGGCTTGTCTCTTATGGAGGGGCTTGTGGCTGAGTAATAACAGCCGCACGGTTCGATCGATCAGATTAAGCTACGCTTGCCGCGGTTGGTCCGTGGATGGGTGACCATCTTTACATACCAAGACCCCTCCGTGCCTCGGAAAGCACGTTTAAGTCGTTGGTCCCGGCTGTCACTCTCGGATTTTTGACACTGATTTAATGACGAGTTATGAGAAAAATAAGTTTTCTAGCTAAAGATATTTAAAATTCCTCGTAGCTCGTCTTTATCAGAGTCCTTTCAAAATATATATTTGGGAACCTAGATATTCTGTAATCCAATCGGAATAAATACACACTACCTTAAGAATATGATTGATTTACAAATTATTTTGGTATTATGAAGTATTTATTATTATCGTTTGCAATATATTCACTACTTTGATTGACAATTAAACGTATTGAAAAAAAAATAACAAAAATATTTAAGTATGGAAAAATAAAACATAATTTCTAAGCAAAACGGCTGAAAAAACTGTTGCAAAATAAGACCACAACATTACTTGTGGTCTTATTTTCCGGCCGTTTTTGATGCTCTCATAGAAAATCTAGTACCTACTATTTTTGGTCGAAGCTGTGCGTATCATAAATATAATATTATTAATGTGAAATTATTAGTAATAGACTAATAATTTCACATTAATAATATTATATTTATGATATACAGGGTGAATTTTTCAAGTGCGCGAAAATTATTCAAAGGAGTCGCGGGCTCGATTTTGATGAAAACTAAAACTGCATCAATGGATTTTTGAAAAATCAATATTTCTAGCCAGGAATCGAACCTGTTGATTTTGAAAAAAAAAATAACACACTGTAATATTACACCATTCGATAGTGTCGCTAATAAGGATCGAATTCTGGGCAAACATACGGCAAACTTAAGGAAAATGTTGGATTTTAATAAACTGCATTTTATTTTAAACTATTCATACCTAATTACCTACATTACCTGTACCTTGTTCGAAATGATGCTCAATATACCGCAGCGCAGTCACCTGAAATTCACCCTGTATATGTATACCTATAATATTATTAGTGTGAAATGTCTTGTAAGTTGTCTTCTATGGGCCTAGTTACCCGAAATAAATGAATTATTATTATTATATGTGGAAGAGAAACGCTGAACATTTAATTCGAGGGGTCATATTTACCAGCACATTTCTACGGCCGAACAAGTCCCTGCCATTTTGCACCATTCAGTTCCCGGATCGATGATTCCTAGGTACAGCTAGCCAACACTTCAGTCTTGGCAGAACCTCAAGAAATTTGAGTGTGCTCTTTGTCTGCAGCGCATTCTAAAAGGTGACTTATTGTCAAGACACGGATAGAATACAAAGAGGTTTTGGTGAAAAGGTATCCATACTATCCGCTTTATTTTTAACATTTTTATATTCTACCTTGTCTAGAGAATATACAAATAGACATAGACAAATAAATATGATGAATTTTTATCTCTGAGGTTGCTGAGGTCCGAAGCTTTTAATAAAATGTTGTCTATTTAAAAAGAGGATTGCTTCTTTAAGTATGAGATGACATAAAGCGCGGTCTTTGTCGGACTGCAAAGAAAAAAAAAGAGAAGCGCGATAATAATAATAATTGTTTATTCAGTATTAAAATTGGTAAAATTATTACATAAAGTCTTAGAAATTATATTTACAAAGGTATAATAATGTTCGATGCCTGTACTAGGATAAACCTGTATCACAGGCGGCATGAGCATACTTAAAAGTAATTGTAGGACTATAAAATTCTTAACAATATATAACATGTAGTCTTGAAATAATTAAAAAAAAAATTACTAACTAATTATTTTATACCTAGTTTACATAAATACTATTTACCTTAAAGATAACACAAAATAAAAACAAAAAGTCTGATTGTATACGAATTATTGAGTCAGCGTAAAATAGTTTCTTGCACTTTAAAACTTAGCTAAACACATGATATGATTTTGCGTCAGCAGAAATTGGTAAGTGGGTTAAAGTCAATGTTGCACAAAATTAAATCACGTTCGTGTTTATTCGATTTTTGTAGCGGGCGACTTATGTGCTTAAACATCAAAAAAAATCGAAGGTTTGTAGGCCAGTGCAGAGTTTTGTTGAGTCAGCAGCAACCAGTAAACCCGGAAGTCTGGCCTTAAGTATGACGCTCTAGGCGCCCTCGTAGTCGATAGAGTTGATGTACCTGTATTCCGCTATTTTCCTAGCAGGGCACTCAGCTTCTCCCGTTTTGTGGTTATTGGGCTTTTTAAAGCGTAAGCAAGTTGCACATTTCGGTGTGTCAGCTTTCTTTCCGCACTCTGATATCGAGTGTCCTTCTTCACCGCAGTGACCACACGTAGATTTCAGCTCTCTGCATGTTTTTGCTGCATGACCATATTGTTGGCATTTGTAGCATCTGGTGACCAAGGTGAAGTCCCTGACAGGGCATGACGTCCAATTTATAAAAAGCCTTGATTGGGATAATAGGGCTTTACGTATATTGGCTGTGACTTCAATGACGTAGTTACAGGTCGACGCATCTTTCTTCCCAGATTTGTGGCTTAATTTAGTCACGTTTAAAAAGGACTCGATAGGCATTGCTGGAAACTTATCGGCTACGTTCTGTTCATAAATGCACCTGAAAACTTCAGTTTCAGCCAAAGTAGTCGGCACACCTACAACCACGATCCGAGGTTTGCGCTTGTTTGGTTCGTCGGCGGTAAGTCCGGATGTAGACAGCTCGACTGCGTGCTTGAGCTTGTCAGCATCATATTTCGTCTCTGTACTAATAATAACGCCTCCATTTTTGGTCTTTCGGACACCACGTACATGCAGCTTCATTTGATCAGGGCGAATGATTTTTTGCACGAGGACTTTTGTTTCATCACTTGACTTTAATTTATCGTTGGGATAAATAGCTACAGAGCTTAAATTGTTCGGTCGAACGAAATCATTTGCTCCCTTCTTCACCATATCGGCAAACGATACATTTCCCGCAGAAACAGAGTCCTTAATCGTCTGCTTGAGCTCCGAAATATGTTCCGTCAGGTTGCGCTTTTCTTGAAGGGCATCAACCGCGTTATACGCGTGAATGGCTTTCTGCTTCAGCGACTGGTATAGAACTGCCATTTGTGAGGTTCCAGATCCT